>CM025789.1:80042769-81439377 GCA_014635995.1 Sarcophaga peregrina | reverse complement strand
CAACATTAAATTTAAAACATTTCATTCCCTTTTTTAGAATAGTTTCTGAATGGGCGTATCAATAATAGTTTGTCATTAGTTTAATTGGAATATTTGACGTTATAATAAATGAACGTTTTATAAATGAACTTATACGTTACATTCATACATACATAGTTGGCCATTCCAGTCAGGATTACGACTTAGTTTCTAACATCACTCATGTTAATTTTATACATGAATTGCAGGACTTACAGTTTAAAGTCGACTTCGAACGACAGATTTTTGAGAAACTCTTCATGTCAATTTTATTTACTCCCAGAGTTTTTGCCAGAAATCTACTGAGAGGAAGTCGCGAAGAAATATGTTTTCATATTTCGTTTTGCTGTCTCAACTGGAGTGTAAACCGAGGCCTTGCGTCTAACAAGCTAACATACTACCTACTAGACAACGGCGACTTATGTCATTTTTATATTATTCGAGGTAATTTGTTAGCAGGCTCTTTGCCAATTTATTTTTTATCAGGCCTATATTTTTTCCACCTAACACAGTTATCAACGAAATCTATGGCATTACTTTTGACGTGTAAATTCATCCGATCTCTACAATATTCAATACTGTGTTAAAAGCAGAACTGAACTTTAAGGTTTTCCAATATTTTACAGAAGATTCCAATTGTCGAAATTCAAGAACTTCTTTGAGGCGTTTTGTATATTCTCTAAGCCCTAAGGTTTTATGTTGAGGATCTGAGGTATTGCCATTTTCTACAAGTTCAACATGGCGGTCAGGTGTGAACCCGTAAGGCAAAGTTTCTGATAATTACTATGGGCATAAGAGGACCTACTGCATCCGAGTGGCTGACAACGTGCCAGAATACGATCCCTTAGAATCACTAGCATTATTCTACAACTGGAGTTATCCAATGTGGGAAATGCGATCCATTCAGGGGATCTGTACTTGCTCACGACCAAATTAAGCAACGATATTAGGGCTGCAATGAGGTGTAATGCGACAGTATGGCTAGAAGCACGCATTCTAATAACCAATAACTTGCCACCTTGGTAAATATTTACTGACTTTGTCGGGTTAATGGGGCTATGACCTGGAGGATCTCCCTCTCCCGTCCTCGTTCGCGGGTCGTGGGAACCAAATGAAACCTCGAAATAATAATAACGTAATCAGAAATAAATAACTTGCTAAGGATAAGAAGCCCAACTATCCTTTTGTTTTCAAACCTTTCCCAAAAGGTAAAGTGGAGCAACTCCAAACTAGACTGCGGGAGGCCTCATTTCGAAGGATAAAACAGCTACCCTTTCCAACCAGGCTTTAAAATCGCAAAGAAGAACTACCAAGGTACACCCTGGCAATATAAAAGCTGCTGCCATCCATTTTTGGCAAAACTCGTAGTTGCGATGGGTAAAGGAAAGCTGCGCTGAGTATTCTTTTGAAAAAAATTAATGAAAAAGGAAAAGGGTACTAAATGACAAACCCGTGGGTATTGTTATATCGGAGCTTAAAGGACAAAAGTCAGCAGAGAGCCAGGTGGTTTTAGGACAATACTCAAAGTACTAATAACGATGCAACAAGGTTCTACAAAGCCGTTTCCGAGGATACCTTAATTTGCGCTGTTGTAGATCAATACCATGGCTATGGACACCAGTCAGTTTAGGTAAAACAACAACTTTGGTACCTCCCACGTGTCTATAGTATGGGTTGTCCAGGGACAGATTAAATTCATGACCTGTGAGAACCAACGCTTACGGGATCTCTACATGTCCGTCAATGGAGGATTTGGGGAATTTTTAATAGAAACATAGCTTCATGTCATCCACAAAGCTCAAATTCCACATAGACCTAGGCGTCATGCTTCCGCCAGATATCACGGACTTTGATGAGATCAATCTGTCTAACATCGACCTGGAGGTAGACAATCGACGTGTGTTGAAGATCGTGGAAGCGATTTTAATTCTCAATTTTTTCCTCTTGTCAAAGCCAGAAAAGCTGCATCTTCTAAGGGTTTTGCACGATATTCCTTGAATATATAGGCCGACAGGGATGCCAAGTCCAAGCCGACCCAAAACGTTGCAGTTGTAGAGAAGATGTTTCCAACAGGCACCTATAATAGACGATTAGGCCTTGAAGTACTCTTTAGAATTTCATCAAGAGTTTGCGACCATATGGCCGGATCTTAATGAGTCCTTTGTCTGACATACAGATGGACACCACGGACGTTTTTCTCAAAGAAGATAAAAGCAATTTATATTTGTCTTCAGCACTCAAAAACTGCTTATGCTGCACTACTTCTCTGACTATTTAATGGGGTGAAGGTATAATTCTGGCATGAGGCAAGGTTTAAGGATTCAATATAATTGGTCCAAATTGGTCGTTACTTATCAAGAATATAATTTTAATCATTTTAGCTATGCTGATATGGTTGCGATTGTAGTAAGTTGAACCCGCCCTGGGGCAATCTCTTATTAATCTTCTCCTGCTAAATGCCGTACGAAGAATCATCTACTGTCTGAGGGAATCAAACAAAAAGCCAGACGAAAAGAAGTTCCCGTACTAATTGGTGCCGATGCTAAAAGGGGAAGTTCGGATACTCATCAAAAAGGTAAGTCAGTGTTCGAATTTTTTTTAGATTAGTGTTTTCTGAGAGACTTACCGGTTGTTTAACGGGGCTAAGCTAACGAGGACCGCCTACAAATAAAAGTTGCCCCAATTCAAAAGCGCAATATGGAAGGCAAAGGGGAGCTCTTGGCAAAAAGAAACATCCAATGAGTCTTACAGACTTCTGATGTAGGAACTGTTAGGCCAGAATAAAGAGACTCTTAAAGTACTCTTTGATATATATTTTCCGGGTAATTGCGAACGCAGACATGGCTCCAATCGTTCGGAGATGTCTATGTATTCTGTGTATTTGGCACATACAAACGTTTGGAATCACCTGGTACTTTCGGCAGAAATAGCTGCAGCGGATCTTCTGAGCCAGTCGTAACTTCTCATGTGCACATGGTAAGCTCGTCTTCATCCCTAAAGGTGGGATACCATCGACATCCATGGCGAATGATCTCAGACCTATCAGTTTAACTTAAATCGTTTTCAAATCAAAGGATTGGATTCTGGGCGTCGAGATAAGAGCAAGTCATTTTCCCCCCTCACCAATAGTGCTCAATACAACTACACTAGTAGCAGGTCCACTGAGACTATAATAAGCTCCTTGGCAAGAGACATTGCGAAAGCTCTGCCAGCTTTCATTGCCGTGGAGAGCATCTTTAACAACTCTGTGTCAAGTTTCGATCCACACACTCGCTCTCTGGGATGTAACGCAAGTGATGCTTTTTACCGGGCGAAGGTTGCCTTTTTTAACTCACAGATTCAAAATGTGGTTCGTCGTTCCGTATCTGGAGGTCATTTGTATTCCCAAGTGTCATAGAAGGGTTAAAATTGCGACAAGCAAGAACTGGAGTTTTAGACTAACCATCACGTAATGGTTCTATCGGGACATGGTGATTACAACCCTTCAGTCAGGATTACGACCTAGCTTATTACACCACTTATGTTGTGCGCGTTAATTTCATACATAAGTAGCGGGACCTACAGTTTGAAGTCGATTCCGAACGACAGCTTATCATGGCAATTTTATTTGTTCTCAGAGTTTTTGTCTGAAATCTGCTGATAGGAAGTCGCCGAAGAAATATTTTGCTTTTGATGTCTGATCTAAGTTTGAACTCGGGCCTTAAGTCTAATAACCAACACACTACCTATTAGACTACATTGATAAACAGACTGTGCGAATAGCTGTTCCTATTCAGTGCGCTTTAGCGTTGCTATACTTAACTGACTCCCCCTCACCACCAATTAACGCAGAGAGCTTAGTTGGTGCCAGTAAGACTCAATCGGACAATTCTTATATGGGTTCCGCGACACAGCGATATCGTTGGAAATTGCATTGGTGATGAAATTTCCAGTGCCGGTACGAAGATGGTAAATTTCCGATATGTTACAAGGCAAGTCGTATTAAGGATTGATTCACGTCTGTCCTTGAATCATATCGCCATCCATCACACAATTCTTACGGGCCACTGTTTTTTTAAATATTTTTGTATCATTTCTCATTTATTAAAGGATTACGAAGGCAGACGTGAATCGTGCAATAATACCCTTGTAGCTGACTGTTGTTAAACCCATAAAATCTGCTAGTTTCAACATTGTTTTCCGAAAATTTTAAAGTTGTGTAAGTGACAAAGACAACTTACCCACATGGGAAAAAGAGGAAAGCTCTGAACCTAAAAATAGATAAACACAAAATACGAACACATAAGAAAACGTATGTAAATGATGGAAGATCAAGATACTTAAAAATACAAATTTTTGTGATTTTGTAATTATGTATATTAATCTTATATTAAATTTATTAAATAAATTCTTGTTTCTCAAATTTAGTCAATACGCGTATTTATGTACAGTGAACAGGAAAACTAAGAGACACAACAATATATATTTAAGCTTTGTTTAACATAAACTTTATGTAAGTAAAAAAGAAGATTAATTAAATAATAAGAAATTCAATTTCATTGTTCAATGAGCTTTCATAACATAAACTGCTTTAGCACATAGCTTTCTCGGCTTGGTCCTTTAAACCCAGACAAATACCCGTCTTGACGGAGCATCCTCATCCGTTCAAACGACATGGCCGAGCCAGTGCAGCTGGATTTCAATACGCTGCACAACACATCATGGATCGAATGCGGAAATCATCGCAAACTTGCACTGGATCGAAGATCTTACGTAGAAGTTTTCAACCGATTACTCTCAAGGCAAGACATCTCGCTTGATACAAAAAATTTGATGTAACTAGATACTTTTTGGAAAATCGTACCATATACTCCCACTTTCCACAATACTCTCTCCATGGCAGAGTCGAAGAGATCGCGTGATAAGGTATTGCCTTGTCTAAAATTTCGCATGATATCAAAAGGTTCGGAGAGATCCATTCTCCGATTCCGTAAGGGGCTACCAAGGACTGTCTTATAGTCAACAAAAAGATGGTGTGTCGACTTGTTTTTCATTAGTCTTCTCCAAGATTTGGTGTAGCGTGACGATTTGGTCAGCGGTGGACTTACGAGATCTGAATCCGCTCTGTCTAAGTCCAATCAGTGTTTTGATGAATGGCTGCAATCGTTCTACAATACGCCCTTAAGGGCTTTATATGCGATAGGGAGGAGATTTATACCCCTATAGTTGGCGCATATCTTAGGGTCTTCCTTTTTAGGACAAGGCAGAGGACACTTTACTCCAGTCATATTTTGTAAATAAGCTGGTGTATGCACCCTACCAGTACATATTCTCTGGTCTTAAACAATTCAGCGGGCAGGGCTTCAGTATCTGTAGTTTTATTGTTATTAAGCCGCAAAATCGCAACTTTGACCTCTTCATAACTAGCCGGTGGAATCTCCACGCCTTCAATATTGCCTGGGTTAGAAATATCATCATCTCTAGAGTCAGAGTTGATGTCGATATCGCCTCGTAGCAGAGTGTTGTCTCATTAGAATCTGTTTTCAATTTCATCCTTGCAGGAAGATGCTACGGGCTTGAAACCCTCGGCTAGAATCTTAACCTGTTGATAGAATTTTCGATTATCATTCCTACATCCTTACAACTCTATATCCTCACGCTCTTAGCTTTTTTCATTGGTTCCAGCTACCCATTGTGATAGCAGCTTCTTGACGTACAGAATTCGCAATGTACTAGATCGAGCAGACCTCGAAATGTTAATATGCAATCGAACCTTGTCTGCGACAAGATTGTAGTCCGAGTCCATATTTAGACCTCTATGATGCGTATGATGACTTTAATCTGGTTGATCGATCGGGGGTAACCAACTGACAGTGGATATCGAGGTTTTGAAAACTGATGCTAACATGTGCCTTACCGCTGCGAATTCGAGCAGCCTCATACCGTTGGAGGTAATGATTATGTGGAGGCTGAACCGACCGACAATGGGACCAAAGATATCTTCCAGCCCGACCTTCGCATTAAAAACACCAAGGACGATTTTGATGTCATATATATGTATATGTCGTCGAGATTAGCGTAGAAATCATCATTAACCGCCTTTTATTTCGTCGGGGCGTGAGCACAAATTAAGCTTATGTTAAAGAAAGCAGCTTTTATGCGGATTGTGGTTATCCATTCGTTCAAAGTTTTTCAGTTCTAACTGATAGTTTATTTGTTCTGGCTTTTTAACGCTGAAATACCTTCGCTTGGTAGTCACTTTGTCTTGGTGCGAAGGTTTAGTTACAATGATCTGACTTGGTCATACTGGTGGGTCTGCCAAGAAACCAAGACATACATATACGGTGGGTTTAACTGCTCTAGTTGGTGATATAAGCTAAGTACTACGAATCCTCCAATCCTACTCCCTTCTTTTTCCTATATCGTCCACTTTACCAACTTCTCCAAAATTCAGAACCGCCTGGGCGACTCCCTGGTCTGCGTTTGATACCAGTGGGGCGGAAAACCCGGCAGTAAGTATAAAATACAAAATAAACAAAACAAAAGAAAACGTGTCTATCTCGTTTGGTGGTACGAGAACGATGTCGGCCCCGATGGCAAAACTCAATACCGCCGACTAACATGAATCATCATCAACGAAAACGACGAGGCGGCCAGACGATCGGATGACTACACTCAGGTGGCGAAGAACAAGCGGCTGAAACATTCATCATGCTTAAACTAGCCACCTGAGCTCCAGCTCAGTCAGCATTTGAAAGAGAAGCGGACAAATTGTAATTGGCCGAAAGGTACTAAAAGTAGTAGGATATAGTAACCGAGAAGCTCATATCGAGGTCCAGGTGCTCATCTCGACGTGGTGCCTCTAAAGGAAGTACAGGGTATGTGTGTATGGGTTCTCACTCCAATTTTGGAGGACGAAGTCACAATCTTTCTAATGAAACTACAAAATGTGGGGCCAAAAATGTCTGATTAAACAACCAAAATAGGGCCGGCAAGGATCAGAAATTGATCTTAACAAATTGTACTAACTTTCACAAAAAATTATACTTTTTTCGGTCCGATTGTACTAAAATTCGATTTTTTCCTTTTTATAACTTTTTTATTAAAAATTAAATAAAAATATGAATGGGAATTCATTTTATACATATTTTTATGTACATATATGCGTAAAAAGTCATAAAAATTAACAAAAAGGTACATTGCAGTTTCCTTGTACTAAGTGCTTGTATAGCAATAGCTTAATATATTATATAATAGATAAATTTACTTTAATACTTAACTATGAAGGAATACAGAAGTTTTTGTGATCTAAATTTTAAATCAATATTTATGATACACAACAGATTATTAGCCATTACAGTAAAAGTCCCATAATCCAGCACGTTCGGGATAGGTTATGTGCCGGGCTATCGAAAAATTGCGGTCTATCGAGCGGTAGATGTAAGAACAACTAGGTTAATAGTTAAACTACAAAGACATGCAAGTATGTACAGTATGTAAACAGTAGAAACAAAATATGGTCACTTTTTATAAAGAATTTCAAAAGGAACGTTCACTGCAATGTGAAAGAACACAAAACAATTACGCACAAACGCTTCATGATTGATTAACGATGCTGCACTGCACCTGAATTTGTTGTGACAGCTGAGACTAGCCGGCCGCTAATTATATCCGAACAATATCGAGCGCTTCTGGATGATCCCAAACTATTCCGAAATCTTCCGAATACTCCTCGAGCGTATTTATTTGCTTCAAAGACACACTTTTGGAAACAACCAAAATTTTCACAATTTTCCGGAGGGATACTGGACTATCGGTGATTCCGGACTGGTGGATGTGGCACTACTGAACCTTTACTGTATTGGTAACACATTCACAATGAAAGTTAGCAACGATTTGCCATATAAAAAGGAAACGAAAACAAAAAACTATACAGTGATGTGACAGAATATTTGAGTAATATAATAAAGCAGGGAAAATTTTTAAATAGTGCTAAAAAAAGTATGATTGTACCAACTTTTCCATCCCTGAGGTCCGGAATCTTTACAGCTTCTGCGCTACTTGGGGGACAGCTAAGGTTGATCCTGCCATCGAACAACAGCAGTGACTCTGCTGAAGGCGGTTCAGATTAATCTCCACCATTTTAATGCTACTAGCGAGGATCTGCTGTTGTTTATGATCAAGGGACTTATGATTTTAGCCCTGATCTACGAGCCTTCGCTCATAAAAGACAGTAGCTTTCTGATATTCTTTGCTTATCTATCATACCTTTTCGATGGAATGGTACTTTTGGCCTACAGGAATCACAGAAGGGCAAACTGGAGCGGAAACTCACTGAGAATATTAGAAAAACCTTTCTACAAGAGATAATTAATTAGCTTCCTGGGCTAAATTCTGTGAGGATATTTTCTGTACTAGAGAAGTTCCAAAGGCTCTGTCGTTCGAAATCGTCTTCAAACTGTTGGTTTTGTGTATAAATTTTAACATACACAACATAAGTGGTACGAGGTCGTAATACGGACTAAAGGGTTGTAATGACCAATTATGAATGTATGTATGTTTTATTTTCGCTTTATATAAATAAAATTAAATAATCTATGCAGAAATATTATTTTAGTATTTTCAAAACAAAGATGTTGCTTTTTTATAGTAACCTTTGGAAATTAGTATTTCTCGCAAATTAGAACTTCCCAGGAACAAATTGGTTATAATTTACAAGCGTCTATTGTATTGGAAAAAACAGAAAATGTGAATGTGATATCACAGCAAAAGCAAAGACACGCCTTAAAAAGTAAAAAATAAATTTTAAAAATCTAGAATTAGCAATTATTTCATTTTTTATTACTTGGTATGGTAGTCGTTTTGTCTAATGCTGCGTTAAATCTTTTATAATCAAATTAATGTGTCGGAGCTAAGATTGTTCCACTTGTCCATGGGTTCTCGCAAATTCCAAACGTGTGGTGTGTTGTCAAGAAACCACGTAGATATATTAACGTTGTGGGTCGTTGTTCTGTTAAAAACATAAGTTATTAATTACGCTAAACAGACATGCTGCACTTTCTGCCGATTGTTTTTTGTAATATCTAAATATACACACTGTTTCAGTGTATTTCCAATAAATACAACATTTCCAATTCTGGTAGACGACATATTGCCCATAATACATCCTTAACTCTTTTAGTAATATTTTTGAGTTCAAAACTTGCCCCTCTTGCTATACTCTTAGGGATAGGTTAGTGTGGTAGCTTTATACCAAAAACTCACATGAGCACGCATGGCGGCCCGTTGTGACGCCACAGGTGGACGCAGTCTCTGTACTGACCAAGTTCTTCCGAATCAAGTAGGGAACTTGATAAACGAGGCCTTGACATCAATGGACGACACCTCCGTCAAGCTGACGAAATAACCAATACCTGCACCCCGCAAGAGATGGGCATTGACAAAGAAAGTGGATAACAGTCTCCTCTTCCTCAGCGGATCTGCACCCACGACAGAAGTCATTAAATGGAAGCCGCATTCTCTCCGCATTTCTACCCATAACACAGTGACCTGTAAGCATGATCACTGTGAATAAGATGATGTTACGTTCAAGTCCAAGTAACTGTTTGGTGCGCTACACTCTTAAGAGGAACAAGAAGTATTGCACTTAGAGTAATTACGTTGGAAGTTGAGCCTTTAAACAAACAACTGATTACAACTTTTTAATTTAATTTTTCCCGACGAAATTTTGAAAATATAAATTGCATCGGCTGCAACACCAGCGTTATTGAGAAAAGCATAGAATTTATGAGACAAAAAGTGATATCATACACATTTATATAAATAGTATTACTGAATTAACCTCTAATTTTTATGTAAAAATTACATAAAATGCTTCCTTACGCAGTTAAAATTGTTTTCACACAGTGGTTTTATCGCAAAAGTTGGTTTTAAAATCATAAATGTAAGCTGGGTTTACCATATAAAATTATTGTGTTAAAACCATCCTAAACCCTTTTTTGAATTGGTTTGAAATAGGTTGTATAAAATACAACCTTGTTTTCGATGTACTAAATCAGAGCTACCAACATAGAATTGTTAAAAACAGACGAAAAAAAAAAAACTAAATAAAACTAAAATAAATAAATGTAAATAAGCATTTATTATATTTTTATTTATTATGTAGCGACTTAAATATAAATGAAACATCCGTATCGTTTCAAGGAATGTCAACTACTAACTTTTTATTTCAAACATCACATGTCCTCATACATTACTTGAATTTCTAGAATCATCTTTTACTAATACAAACAATATCTTATGCTTCACCCATACAACCATACAATATATATATATTACATAAATTCGATATTCGAATGTAAAGAATGAATGAGGAATGAAAGAATAAAGTATAAAAATGAATAATAATACAGTGTTGCCACAATACCCCCCGGCTAGTGCAAGTCTATCCGTATCTGTCAGAAAATTTAACTCGTCTTCCAAATCGACTGATTTTCTTACTGCACGACGTCTTTCCGGGAATTGTCTGTACTGGCTGCTTAATAGAAAACTCTTCAGAATCGCTGGTTTTATTCGATCTATCGATATTTTATACTTTATTTTGCCTCTTTTTATAACCAAATACTTTTTATAACGTTTTTCGACTTCAAATGGGCCTTCGTATACTGGTTCCAAAGGCTTGCGCACTCGATCTACTCGTACGAAAACAAACTTGCACGTATTTAAATCTGGATCGACAAAATGTTTTTTATTACCATGCCATGATGGGCCAGGAGCTCGTAGGTCACTCATTACATGTCGTAATTTTTGTACAAATTCCACTTGACTTCGCTTAGCCTTACTGGCAACCCAGAACTCACCTGGTAAGCGTAGCTGTGTACCGTACAGTAATTCAGCTGGACTAGCTCCGATATCTAGTTTAACCGTAGTGCGAAGTCCTAAAAGAACAAGTGGGAGGACAAAAGTCCAATCCTTTGTGGCGTAACATTTGATGGCGTTCTTAAGGGATCGGTGCCACCTCTCAATCATACCATTTGCTTGAGGATGGTATGCTGTTGTACGCAGGTGTCGTATGCCAAGTGTCTTCGTAAGCTCCTGAAGGATCCTAAGGCTGAAATATCTGGTATGGAAATTGCGGTCGGCCATCTTGAAAATCGATTCATACATGTTAAGCAATACCTGTTACCAGCCGATGTTGGAAGTGGCCCAATTAAATCGATATTCACATGCTGAAAACGCCTGTCGATCGTGAAGTAGGCGCTTAAGGGGGCGGAAATGTGTCTATTAACTTTTACCCTCTGGCACTGTAGACAACCCCTAACAAACTTGCCAATATCCTTTGATAACCCAGGCCACACGTAGCGCTCTGTTATAAGTTTTCTCGTAGCTCTAATGCTGGGGTGAGCTAAATTATGCAATTTTCGCATTATGGTTTCTCTCAATTCTACAGGCACATATGATCTTATGTGTGAGCCGTTAATATTGCAATATAAAAATTTTTCGGAATCTGGAATGGGAAAATGAGTGAGCTTAAGTGATGAGTCCTTACCTGACGCCAACAAAAACTTTAATTCGGTATCGTTTTCTTGAGCTATTGCCATTGCATTGAAATCAATTAAATCAGTTGTAATATTGTTAATGCGAGAGAGCCAATCTGCAGTGATGTTGTCAGTACCTTTAATATGATGGATATCGGTGGAGTATTGACTTATAAAGTCTAGCTGTCGTACTCTTCTTGGCGGAGCTTTTTCGCTTTTTTGCTGAAATGCAAACACTAATGGTTTGTGGTCGGTATAAATAGTAAGACGTATCTAAAATGTTGTACACCTTGGTACACAGCTGTTAATTCGCGATCATACGCACTATACTTTCGTTGAGCATCAGTGAGCTGCTTTGAGTAAAATCCCAATGGTTGGTTTACACCATCAACGATCTGATGTAGTACTGCGCCCACAGCAGAGTCAGATGCATCAACGGTCAGCGTAAGTTTGCTGTGTGGTGACAATGCCCTTTTCCATTAAAAACTGAAATTCCTTTTTTGCCGCCTCGAGTCTTTCGCCGACAAGTCGCCTTGGCCGAGAAAAAACTGGTGGGCCTGTTGTCACTATATGATGTGTTGTGTTTGTTGTTATTGGCATTTTATTAGAATTTAAAACTGCTAAATCATTATACTCACTCAATAATTTTGCGAATTTACTGTCTGTTTTGTATGTTAATATTTTAATTGCTGTATTTTGCTCAAAATTTACCTTTGTTCCCAACATAGTCTTTTTGTCAATTAATTTTTCTCTTTTCATGTCCACTAACAAATCATATGCTTTTAAAAACTCAGAGCCGATGATAGCTGTGTTAACATCGGCGACGTAAAAATTGCATTTTAAGCTGCGGCGTAAACCTAGTGACAAATTAAGACGGCGTTGGCCAAATGACTTTATTGGCGAATCATTTGCAGCATAAAATGTTGGTGTGGAATGTTTTTTGTTTTTATCGTCTTTTCTAGGAGGGATAACAGATACATCGGCGCCTGTATCGATTAAAAATTTAGTGTTGGTATTTTTGTCATGAATAACGAGTCGAGCGATTTGCAATGAATGATCACCAATAACGCTCGTGGAGTATGGTGATGATGTTAGTTTTTTTCAAAATCGGATGGAAAGTTGCAAGGCGGTCTATATTTTCTTGCATTTTTTCCAAATCGCTCATGGTACCAGCATTGATTTGAGGGGCCGGAAAGTGTTCTAGCGCGTCGCTCCCTACTTTTGCAGCGGTGGCTGCTTCTTCCTTGGATTCGTCCGGCACTCATACTCACCAATGTTTTAGTTGCTGTTCTATACGTTGTATTCGCAGTTCAGTCTCTTTTTCTTGTGACTGCTGTTTGGCTACAGCTGCTATCTGTTGGCAGTCAGATACTTCCAATATTTTATCTGCTAATTTTGCCAGCTCTGGTAGATCTGCATTTGATGCCTGCAGTATGGCTCGCGTTTGCGCTGGAAGCCTCTGCAACCAAAGTGACTTCAAGAAATCGTTATTTATTTTTCCTTTTGCTAGGCCACTTAGTTCATTTAACAATTGTATAGGGCGTTTATCTCCCAAATCGATTTCTGATATTAGTTTTTGAATCTTTTTCTGCTCGCTATCGCAGTATCGCTCTATTATGCAAGACTTTAGGTTATCAGGAGGATTTAAAATAGCATCTGATATTTGAGCCAAAACGTTGCTTTCGATGGCGGCCACTACCGTGTTAAATCTGGAGACATCATTATTAATTCCTGAGATGCTAAACTGAGCTTCAACTTGTGCGAACCAGATTTCAGGTTGTTCGGGCCAAAACGGTGGTACTTTGACTGACACTTTGACAAATGCATTCCCTTCCTGGTTAATGACAGACGAGTTGGTAGGTTGTCCTGATTGTCCAGATGTTGATGCCTGACCTAAGTTAACGTTTTGGCTTTGCTTTGCGTCGTTCATTTTACTGTAGGGGTCACCAATTGTAGCGAGTTAAATATAAATGAAACATCCGTATCGTTTCAAGGAATGTCAACTACTAACTTTTTATTTCAAAAATCACATGTCCTCATACATTACTTGAATTTCTAGAATGATCTTTTACTAATACAAACAATATCTTATGCTTCACCCATACAACCATACAATATATATATATTACATAAATTCGATATTCGAATGTAAAGAATGAATGAGGAATGAAAGAATAAAGTATAGAAATGTAAGTACAGTGTTGCCACAATTATTTATAAAAAGGGAAAATTGGAATATTTTTTAATTTCTTCAATGAAAATTTTAAAAGTTTGCAAATATTTAATTATTAATCGAAAAGTCTGTAGTTTTTGGTCACAGTGAATATAGTTTCTTGTGGAAAAGGTAAGTAAGAAGCTCACTATATAAAGATGAATTAAGACATATTGCTCATAACATTTTTTTGTCACAGAACTTTGTGTATATTACCAGTATTTATATATTTCTTGAATGAAAAAGTTAAAATTCGGTAATTTTTTCATTATTAATAGAACTATAAGCAAATTCCCTTCACAATTAAAAAAGTTTCGCGTGTAAAATGTAAGTAAAAAGGAAAATATAACAAAATATATACTCCTAACATTTTATTTCAGGAATTTGTAAATATAGCTCTAAATTTGTTAAATACTAAGTTAGTGCCTATCGATAAAAGGTGTCACCAAATACAATAGATCCGAATTACATTTGCGTAATAAAATGGTTCATCTCCTTTAAAAAATTATTCTGTTATTCTAACAAAATATCATCAACTACATAAAATAACTAGCTAAAACCCGGTGTACTTCGCTATTCCTATCGATATCTATATACATATATAAAAAGGAATATGTGTTTATTTGTTTCTTTAAAGTCTATAGACGGCTAAACGGTTGGGCCGATTTCCTTGAAACAGTATCTTCGGCAGCCCTAGATGTTGATGCTCGTAGCCTCTCTCCTTCTAAGCACGCATCGCGTTGATCCGGCGTCTCATTGGTTCTTGACCTTGATGATTGGGATCTGTTTCTTCGAAGATGTGCATCACGGTAGAAGAGTCTCAGCAGCTCTAGGTGGTGATGCTCGCATCCTCTCTCCTTCTACATGTGCATCACGTCAATCTGTTGTCTCCGTCTTTCGCCGTCTAGGCGTAAATCGCGTTTATCCATTGTCTCATCAGTTCTTGACCTTGATGATTGGGATCGATTTCGTTTAAGACGTGCATCACGTTGATCACGTCTCTCAGCAGCTCAGTGTTTCTGTAGCTACTGCTCTCTGCGATCGTATTATTTCCCTTTCTAAACGTTCATCACGTTGAACTGGAGTCTCAACAGCTCTAGATGTTGAAGCTCGTATCCTCTCTCCTTCTATACGTGCTTCACGTTGATCAGGTGTGTCAACAGCTCTAGATGTTGATGTTCGATCGTTGATCTGATGTTTCTCCAGCTACAGCTCTTTGTGATCGTATTATTTCCCTTTCTAAACGATCATCACGTTGAACCTGAGTCTCATCTGCTCTAGATATGGAGGCTCTAGACCTTTCAACACTCCGACGAACATCACGTTCTTCGGGAATTTCTTCAGGCCTTTGCGATTGTAAATTAACTCCATTTTTGGTGCGTTTAGAAAGCGAAGATTTTTTAGCTGGCATTTTTTTTGTTTTTAATTTATCACAAAATTATCACTCTCAAAATAATTTTTAAGACTGTAAGTACTATTTAAGTACATTCTTCCAATCATTACCAGACAAATATACCATAACAGGTCAAATTTATAAATTTTTTTTGGGAACGATTCACAAATGGAAATGACGAAATTGGGGAATTTTTTTATGGGAATAGTTATTTGCGATAGGGGTGAATATGATGTGGCAGCTCAGTTCAACATTACTTAAAAAATTTACACCCCTATCGCAAACAACTATTCCCATAAAAAAATTCGTCATTTCCTATTGTGAATCGTTCCCAAAAAATTTTTTGGGAGTGAATTCACAAACATAAAAAAATTTGGCATCGCCAATGTTTATTCCCAAGAATTATTTTGTAGAATTAATTCCCAACACCTGCCAATGGGAACAAGAAGGGAACATGGAAGTTATAAACTGTTTTGATGTTGATTTTTTGTTTTATTTAAGGAACGAAAATGTAAATAAGGAGCAGATTAATTGTATGGTGGAAGCGATGGTAGAAATGAATTATAAAATATAAAAAGGAATTTATTAAACATGTATAAATCATATGCTTACAATCGCAACATTAAGACTGTTGTAACCTTTCCGGTTGTATATACTTCATCGGTTGGTTCTTTGACGATGCGAATCGTCGTACTTATGTACCGTCTATACAACACACAACACCTTGAATTTTGTATTGTGTGTAAAACAATTCTACACTCTCTTTCTTTTCCTCAGAAGACGGCCACACAATCTACTGAGGACATAAAACTCTTTCAAATGTTGTTAATTCTTCTAAAAGCACTTCGCTGAATGAAGACTGCGCCAAACCGACATTAATTTGCCTACCTACTAACTTTTAGTAGCTACTTTCCTGTGGGGCGGTTTTCCATCGACACATTTAGTAGGTATTTGTTCGCCCTGTAATGTTCCTGAAATCTGTAAAGGATATAATATTTTAGTATGTATAATTCTTACTTCAGCTCAGAGAGCGACTGTGGATTAGATTCATTTCTAATAGCTCTTCTCTACTACTTTTCCATAGATTGTTTCTCCTCTTCCAGCACCAAAAAACGAAGATAAACGCTATTCGTTTTTAAATATTTATATTTTTCTTTCATAAATTGTTGAGAGGTAATTCACAATAAAAAATTTTTGTCTTCACTAATTCACAATAAAAACTTTTACTCCCAATATATTCGCAATACTAATTTTTTGGGATGGGAATAAAAGTTTACTCCCAAATAATTTATTCACATAATATTCACGATAGGGGTGTTAAAGTAGCTATCAACGCAGTTTGATTGTTCCGAAGCTATTTTACTCCCTTTCGTTCTCTATTTCAGAAAGAGACGTCAAACTACATATAAAAAAATTGTTGTTCCGAAACGATGGGTGAATCCAGCTTAAGTTATATCTAAAATGTTCGGAACAATCAATAGATGAGTATTTTTCAAATAAAAAGTTAATGGTAAATAGGCAACTAGCCCAGTGAATATGGAAATAAGTTTCTCACGTCATCTGATCTTGGTCGAATCATGTTAAAACTACTGTCGGGCAAATAAATATTAAACTTTGTTCTTTGTGGTTTACTCGATCATTGCCAACGGTGAAAATTAAACTGTTACAACCAAGTTACGCTTATATACGCAGTATTTATTTGACAGTGGTAAACAAAACAGCTGGTTGTTGTTTTTTTGTTATGTTGGATTTTTTGTTTTCTTTGTTTGTTTTTTCTTGTTTGTAGTTTTTGACATTAGAGCTGTCAAATATCAATTGAAAGTGTTCGGAAAATTGTAACATGATCACTGAACTACTTTCTACAGTGCTGTATTTAAAGTTTTACTCAATATTATAACAATTTGCGTATTTATTGCGCAACAATTAATTGAAACTTTATATGAAACAATTTTCAATAAATTTATTGAACTGGGTTATTTTCCAACTGCTTGGAAAAAAACGTTCATAGTTCCAAAACTCTTTGAAAAAATTGTGACTGACGCTTTATATAACAATTCAATTTTAACCTCATATCAACATGGCTTTCGAAAATTATGTTCAACTTCTACTAATATCTTGGAATTAACAACTAAAGTAAATGAAGGGTTCATTAATAGCCAACAAACTGATGTTATCTATACAGACTTCACTAAAGCATCTGATCTTTTGCTTTATAAACTATCTTGCATGGGTTTTGGTAATAATGCAGTACGTTGGCTGAAATCTTATCTTTCTAGTAGAACTCAGCAAGTAAAATTTGAAAGTGCTCTATCTAAAGCCATCGATGTTCCTTCCGGAATATCTCAGGGAAGCCATCTTGGTCCAATACTATTACATTATTAATAAACGATTTGCCATCTGTTATTACTCATTCTAATATACAGTAGCGAGCATAAAATATGCAACACTGTGCCATATGATCTTTAATAAGATCTGTTTCAAAATAATGGTAACTAATTTATCTACTTTCTTTTGCTGTTAATTCTTTCAATTATAAGTTTTCAAAGTAACCACACTTTATTCCAAATTCTGCTTTAAAAAGTTAAATATTTTTGAATTAGTGAAAAAAGTGCAAATTTTTAGCGAAAAAAAAAAAAAAAACATAATAAAAAATAGTTAAAATAAGTTATTTATTTAATTATAATTGAAAATTTCTTAAATAAGTTATACAACATGTGTTTTGTAATAGAAGCAGCTCTCAGCAGACAGCAAAACTGTAATCATTAAAGCCTTAGAAGAAGGAAAATCCATGCGTGAAGTTGGACACCTCTTTGGTGTAAATCAATCAACCGTATGTCGGATTAAATCTCGATTTTCCTTGAGAAATAGTGTGGAAAGGAAACCAGGTAGTGGTAATGCTCGAAAAACTACCTCTCGCCAAGACCACCAGATGATTGCACTGGTTAAAAAAGATCCACGAAAGACTACAGTGGACGTTGCTAATTTCGCAAATGGGAGTCTCTATAGGCGTTCACACTGTTCGCCGTATGTTGAAAGAGGCTAATTTGCATGCGGGACGACCCGCAAAGAAACCTCTCATCAGTGCAATCAATAAAAAGAAGCGCCTGGAATTTGCAAAACGTTACAAGGATTGGTCAAATGAACAATGGGCTAAAGTCCTGTGGAGCGATAAAAGCAAATTTAATTTGTTTGGCTCCGATGGGATAAATTTTGTTCGAAGACCGCCTGGACAGAGATATTCTCCAAGATATCAACTTCCAACCGAAAAACATGGCGGTGGATCAATAATGGTGTGGGGTAAGGAACGATATGTTTAAAAAAAATTATTGATTTTACGTCACGTATTTACAGGTGCGTTTTCCCGTGATGGGGTAGGTCCCTTAACTCAAATCGAAGGAAAAATGGACGCCAAGAAGTACTATGAAATTCTTGGAAAACACATGCTTCCTCATCTGCCATCACAGTCTCCCGATCTAAACCCCATAGAAAATCTATGGGAGCTATTAGATCGGGAAGTTAAGAGGAAACATCCATCAAAAAAGAGGCAATTAGAAGAAATTTTGAAAAGTGAATGGGAGGAAATATCCATTAACACATTAATAGTTTTAGTCGACCCTATGCCTTCTAGATTGCAAGAAGTCAAAAAAATAAGGGCTACGCCACTAAATATTAATTTTAAGATTTTTTTGTAAGAATTACTATTTAATTTAAATAAACACATTAAAATTTATGCTGTTGCATTTTTATTGCTCCCATGAAATTCGCACTCTTTTTAATAAATGACAAAATAATATGTATATCATTAATTAAAAATATTTACATAATGTTATTGATAATAGGTATCTATAACTGTAGTGATTAATAACCCAAAGAAATATTTTGAACTGGTCACCATTTTTTTAAAATTATCCCACTTAAAGATAATTTTACCCAACGTTGTATTTTTTGTGCTCGCTACTGTACTTATGTATGATGATGATTTACAAATTTATAATTCGTTTGATAGCATATTCGATCAATCAACTCTTCAGAAAGATATTGATCATTTTTGTCAATGATGTGAAATCAACTTGTTGGAGTTAAAATTTAATAAATGCAAACATATGTCATTTCATCGTGCATTTAAACTTGATGCCTCTTATCATTTTAAAGACAAAATTTTGGAAAAAGTTTTAAATACAACTGACCTTGGAATCTTGTTAGATGATAAGCTTACGTTTTCTGAACATACATATATTAATGATGATGAACAAAGCAAATGATATTTTAGGATTTAAAAGCCTACGTAACCAAAAAATTATATACATAGTTGGTGTGCCCTATTCTTTAGTATGGAGCTATTATATAGGATCCACATTTTCTCACCTACAGTAACTTTATTGAATCTGTACAGAAGCGCTTTCTGATTTTTTGCTTGAGAGGTCTTGGATGGAACTATTTTGTTCTGCCTTCGTATGAAAGTAGACTCGCTCTTATAAAGCTCCTACGCTGAAAAGTCGGAGAATTATGCTAAGTGTCTCTTTCCTTCTGGGTTTAGTACGTGGAGATGTCTACTCAGTTTATTTGTTACGTAAAATTAATTTTAATGTTCCAATTAGACCTTCTCGTAATTTTAATTTATTAAATATACAATTTCATTGCTCTGTCAATGCCAATAACGACTCCTTTCGTCAAATATGTCTAAAGTTAAAATAGTCTTTATCATCTAATTAATCTATCCGAAAGTAATTATTCTTTAATGAGAAAAATTATATTATAAAAATATATATCTGAATATTAACTATATATATTGTTTGTAAATTTAAATTTAGTCTTTAAGGAACACTACCCATAGACATAAATAAATACAGTAAAATATGTGATGGAGATTCAACAATGTATCAAATTTTACGAAAAATATTTAGTCAATTCACATAAGCCGTTGTATCGTTGTATTGAGTGTATTGCTGGACGATTATATAACAGTGTATGCTTGTTATTGATAATTTTCATTTCCGATACACATTTTATTCATATCTTTTTAAAATGACTGCCAAATACACTTGGAATACGAAATACACTGTACAACGTAGCATGAAGAGTTCACAAACTATAAATGCATTCAATACAGCATACACGATACAAAGTTGTGTGAATTGCTCAATTTTTGATATTCGAGGGTTAATACTATTTAAATATAGAAATATTTATATCCTTGCGTTAAATATTTACCTGGAACAGAAAAAAGACGAATCTCTCTGATGCATTGCCTTGGAGAATCAATGCAGCTCATCATTTTCTACAATACCCACATACCATACAAACAACCACAAAAGTAACACGTTAAAAAATATAATAATTTTCATTAACTCAATAATTGACTGTACCATATTCATATTTAATTGATTATTTTATGTATTAAAATTGAATAAATTCTACTTTGTTTTGTTATTTAACTGCATCAAGTATTGGTATTGTATCAAAAACAAACAAAAAATTAATACATTCATTGTGCCCTTGATCAATAAACGTTTATATTTAATATTAAACGTGTTTTAAGGTACTTGAATTTTAAAGTTCTTGGACTAATGTATGATATCTTAACTCATAATAGGTTAAAGGTGTTCTTAAGCACTAGGATTTTAAAATAAAAAAGTACATTCTTGAGCTTGCCTAATCAAAAAAAAAAAAAAAAATGAAAATGTGAAATGTGTTTTACAACGGATATAGACTAAAGGTGCGGTCACATCTAAAAAATATTAGCCAAAAAACATAAAATATTTGTTTGCCATAATGTGACCACAAAATAAATTTGCGTGGCAAACAGAAAAATCCGCCATTTTTGGCAAATAAAATTGTTTGCCGGCAAACAAAAGTTTTTTTAATGTGACCACCCTGTGACAAATATTTTTATGATTTTTTGGCAAATATTCGTTTGCTCTTACATATTTTTCGTAAGGGCAAACAGTGGCAAATAACAGCTGTTTAAGACTGTGTTGCATACTAACAAAACTAAAACATCACAAAAATCGCAAAAAAATGAATGAATACAAATTTGAATAAAATAAATAATTTATTTTATGGAAACCTTTTTATTTGTTGTAAATGTATTCATTATATAGATATAAATATTTATGTGCCTGCATATACAGAGATACATTCAAAGCCTGAAATATAAATCCACGTTAATGCATATATCAATTGTTGTACCTTTCTAGAGGAAAGCTATTCAGGGGTTTTAATGATTTTTCAGTATAATGGTTATTTTTTTAAATCTCATTAAAGAAAAAGATGCCTTAACTCTTTAGTACATGTTTCTGTTATAGAAAATTTTTCATTATTATTGTAATGATTTTAATTTTTTTTCCAAATTATCACGACAAATTTTGTTCCTGAAAATAAACATGTTAATATATTCAAAGTACATGGTAATGATTGGAACTGTTGAAGTGGACGGTACGAGTCATTGTAATAGAGGATTGTAATTCAACGCAGTAACATAATTCCAATTTTTCTTTACACACATAGAGTACAGCTTGGAATTCAATCATTCATTCAATCATTTTTGAGGATAAATTTTCAAACAAAGTGATCTGAAACCATTCTCAAAAATATCGATAAATAATTTTCAATTAGACCTAAAAGAATTCCTTCAATTTATATATATTCGATTTCCAATTTTTAGATTTAACATCTATTTTAAGTTATGTAAATCATTACAGCGATTTTCAAATATGGTGATTGGCTGCACTGGAAAAATGTAAACATTTGTTTATGTTAATTTTATTGTGATTAAAAACATAATTTTTCAGTTTTTTTCGTATTTTCTGCATAGAACCCATTTCCAAAGCCATAGTCGTCTTTCTTTTTTTTCCCTTCCCAAAATAGCACAGAAGCTCCGCAACACAAAACGAAAAATATTCACTTTCTATTATGCGTGAAAATGTGTATAAATTTTTTTGTTTTCCAAAATTCTGGTCAAACATGTGTTTTTTGGCAAATATTTTTTAAATGTGACCACATCGCAAACATGTTTGCCAAACTTTTGTTCGCCGCTATTTTAAGAAACAAAAATGGGAAAATAAATGTGCGTAGTGTGACCACAAAACAAAATATTAGTTGCGTCAGTCATATTTCTGGCAAACAAGGGAAAACAAAATTATGGCAAACATTTGCCATATCTGACCGCACCTTAACTTTATAAATGCGTTCATTGTCCAGAGTACGGATATGAGTACACTCTTTGTTTGTAGTTCGTGATATTGCATCTGTGAAACTGCTCATGATCCAAATGCCAGAATCTGTGCCTCCACAGTTTAGTAAGATGGATACAGTCAATTACCCTTGAATGGCTTCTACTCACATCCGTAATTATCTTCAAATAATAAGATTTGCTGGTCCTGTGGAAAACATTATTCTTCCGATGCCATAACCTAAGCTTCGCTTTTCAAAAAAAAATTTAAGGGTTAAAGTTTAGAAATTAATATTGATAACCTAGGTCATACAGTGGACAGCTTGATAGCTAATGTGATGCCGAAAATGTATCCTACATTTGAGATCGTGATTTTAGAACACCGAGGACGTAAAACTCAAGAATAAAAGAACTTTCTTGTATAAAATCAAATTTACGTAATGCTAGTATGTCTGATGCAAAAAATTTTCTTCACAATTTTTGGTTACTCATATCTGATTACAAGGTCAAACATTAAGTATTACGTGACATTGTGGAAGATTACCAACAAACATTTGAATTGAGAATTTTTATCCATCGTTGTTTTTGATTCAGCTGACTCATTTCACAGTGTATTTTTAAAAATGTTTTTTTTTATTTGTGATACAAGTCCAGATTCGAGTGATGAAAATAATAAAGAAAACTTAATTTTGCAAAGAAAACTGCTCAGACTAAAGTCTGATATCTTTAAACTTCCAGATAATAAGTAAATAAAAAATCAAAATTCGATGCTTCCATATTGTCTGTATCTTTTTAAAGGTTTGAATGCGATGGCATTAAATCATCATTTACCATAAAAACAATAAAATTGGCAACTTTAAGATTTCTGGCACAGGGTTCTTACCAAGTTAGTGTTGGAAACGATTTTAATTTAGTTCTATCACAACCAGCCGTTTCTAAAATATTGGCCGAAACTCTGGATGATAGTTAACAGAAATGACAGTTTGTCCACAATGTATAAAATTTGCGGGAAAAAAATGAAGCGAAATTAAATTTTTTTGAAAAAACGGATTTTCCAGAAGTTATTGGTTGTGTGGACGGAACCCACATTATAATTTTGGCACTAAATAAAGAACACCAACATTTATATTTTAACCGTAAATCCTTTGATTATTTATTTGAATTTGTTTATTATTTATTTGAATTTGTCAATTTAATTCTTTAATTTTTTTTCCATTTTGTTATATATTTTTGGTTTTTTAAAATAACAACTTGTCGTTACCAAGAATGACGACGACAAATCAGAGTCGACACACCACAATATCGACGACGTATTGAATTACATAATACCAAATGTGTGTCGACAATCACCGATAACTATCAATAACGACAAACAGAATACCAATTTTTAATTGTCGAAGCCAATCAGAATAAGGGTGAATATACTTATTTTATTGCTTATATTTTCAATTACAGACGTCTAATATAGGAGTTTTTACGAATCGCCATAATGCCAAACACACCTTCTGCTGGGCATTAAATATAAAAATAATAAATGAATTACTAATACTAACCTTACTAATACATACCTTAATAGAACATAAGAATAATATAATGAATAAATAGCGTTAAGATTAATGAATAAATAATATAAAATATATTTCAAGGACAGATAAAAGTAACAGAGTTACTGAATGTCCTTGAATCGTTAGTATTAAGACAAATTATTATGTGTTAGAATTAAGGACGGAATACACTGCCCGTCTTAATTATAACCGCACTACCCTATCCGTTTTGTTCAACATAAAAAGAAATTTTTCATGAAAGGGTTTACGGTAGATTATAGTATTATAACGGTAGTTTTATTTAAACAAAAAAATTGTCAGTGACTCTTTGAATTGGCAACTCCACAACAGTTAATGTATTTCTTAATGTTGCATAACTATAACCGAATCGCGTTTAAATTAAAAATAATTTATAACTGCGTCCAAATTTTAAATTTTTTTGTTGGCAACATAACGTTTTATTTCAATTTCAAAATGCCAAGGGGAACATATCTTACAGATGTCGAAGAAAGAACAATTTTTACCTTTTTCAAAAATGGGTTAAGTTTTCGAGAGATTGATAGAAAAATAAGTCGATCGGACAGAGGGGTAAGAAATTTTGCCAAAAACCAGTGACAGTATGGCAAAAATAAGACAGGAGGATCAAAAAAAAAGTTATCCGAAAGAGATCGACGCAGAATTGTTAAAGCCGCAAGCAATTCTATTAAAAGCCTTTCGCAGATTTCTGCCGATTGTGGCGTAAAAGTGTCAAATTCCACAATAAGTAGAGTGCTAAAAGAATCCGGAACAATAACCAGACAATCGCTAATGACTATGCCAAGATTACTCACGCGCCATAAAACAGCCCGGGTGGAATTCGCAAAGAAAAATTTGCACACAACCTGGAGTCAGGTAAGTAAATATTTTTATTTTTTTATGTATTATAATTGATTCCCTTCTCTTTTAGGTGACTTTTTCAGGCGAGAAAACATTTAATCTTGACAGTCCAGATAGTTTCAGTGGATATTAGAGGGATCTGCGAAAGGAATGACGATATTTCTCTAAACGAAATTTCAGTGGCGGTTCCTTATGGGTATGGGCAGCCTTTTGCAGCGGTGCAATGCTTGATTTGGCCTTTTTGAGCACTCGAATGAATACATAGTCATTTTTTATGAAAAACTGATGCCTTTCTTGGAAGCCCAGGCTGAAAAAACTTTAATTTTTCAGCAAGACAACGTGTCATTATGGATGGATTAAATCAAAAAACATAGAATTGATTGACTGATTGAATTGAATTAACTAGACAACTAGAAATTTAAAAGTGCCAATTCTGTTTAGGTGACCTTTATGAAGCTGCATTGTGTAACGGCATAGACGAATGACGATAGGAGGGTGTTATAGTGAAAGGCCAATGTACGCGGCAAGCGGCAGTGAACGGCAATAGTATTACCAACCTACAAAAAATTGGTTTGCTTACAAAAGAATTCATAAACAAATTTTGTCAGATTGAATTTAGTTCAAACTGGCAACACCGTTACAAGCGGCCAAGCGGCAATGTTAAATTTAGTTCAACTTTTTATTTTGCCGCGTCAACTTGTCAAAAAAAAAGAAAAAATATAAAAATGGAAAGCATTGATGATGAGCAGCTTATTTCAGAAGTTAAAAAATTTGAAAATTTGTACGAAAAGAGCTCCGTCGATTACAAAAATAAATTTAAAAGGACAAAGGCTTGGGCAGAGATAAGTGCTGCAATGAATATTGATGGTAAGTTTGTAAACATATTTGTGTAAAACATTTTTAATTTTCTTTGCACATGTACATACATATATACTATTTCAGAGAGTTTTTGCCAATCCAGATGGAAAAATATAAGGGACCGATATGTTAAATTGATGCAAAAGAAGCTTTCATCAGGTAGCGGGAGCATGATTCCAGAGTCCTCTTGGAGTTTAATGAGCCATCTAGATTTTTTAAATGATCATATTCAACCAAGAAAGTAAGTCAAGTTTTTTAATATATTACTGTATGCATACATATTACATATGTATTTTCTTCATATTGAAAACCACCTGTTTATGTTACAGAACAGTATCAAGTGTTCCTTCATCAAATTCTTCTTTGGAAGAATCAACTGTTTCGTTTGACATTGAGAATTTGGAGGAATTATCCAGCACTCCGTCAACCAGTAATAAAAGAAAGGGTGCTCGAGAATGTGACCCATTAAACAAAAGAATGTGTGAGCTTGTTACTCAGTTTACGAAATTTACTGAAAGTCGACAATCACAAGAAAATAAACATGCTGCTTTTTTTTAAATGATTGAACAAAAGTTTGAAACAATACCTGCACAACACCTTGATAATATTAAGATAAATATAATTAACTATGTGTTTGATTATACGAAAAAACTGGATAACCAAGAATGCGGTCAAGATATTGAATATCTTACTATAAATTAAGTAGACCTAAAATTTTTGTTGTGAAATCATAGATTCTCACCCGGTATCTTACCAAAAAATTATTTTTTGATTGGTTATATAGTACATTAGAATGTGTATTTTTTGTTTAATAATGTTGTTTTTATGTTACTTGTTTTATTCGTTTTACATACATTAGAATGTGTATTTTTTGTTCATTGATATTGTTTTTTTTATTATTTTTATAAAATAAAACCAAATTAGTATAATTTGGTGAATAAAGTTATATTTTATTATCCCACAAATAATCTTTTAACACATCTCTTAGTGCAAATGATGATCGCGTACTATTATTTGAGGATATACGTCTGACATTTGGTAATTGACAAGTTTTTTGATTCCAAAGTCCTTTTGTTCCATGTTCAATCTCGTTCTCCAAATACTCAGCAGGGCAATATGAGCCATCGTTCATTTTAATATAATTGTGAAGAACAACAGTTGCTTTTACAATTTTTTCCGCCGATTCAGGGGTCATATTCATAGTTCCTCTTAGGATTCGCCATCTCGCTGTTAGAATTCCAAAGGAGTTTTCTATAACTCTACGAGCTCTTGAGAGTCGCTTGTTGAAGTTTTCGCGTTTTTCGTCTAATAAGGATCCAGGATAAGGCCTCATTAAGTTGTGTCCTAAGGGAAAGGCAGCGTCTCCAACAAAGTAAAAATTAAAGATGGTGTTGCTGTTAGCCAACTGTCGCGGTGATGGCAAATCAAGAGCACCCTTTATCAACCTTTTTCCAAACTCTGAGAATGATAGAACTCCACCATCACTTTGACTTCCGTATGCTCCAATATCTACAGCAGTAAAAGTGTAATTAGCATCACAAGTGGCAAGTAAGATAATACTATAAAAGCCTGTAAATAAAAAAGTAATTTATTAGATTACAAGACGTCTCATAATTATCAGTTAACATACTTTTGTAGTTATAAAAGTTTGATCCAGAATTAGGTGGGCAAGTAATAGCAATATGTTTTCCATCTATGGCACCTACGCAATTTGGGAGATTCCAAATGGTTTCAAAATCGTCAGCAATTATTTCCCACTCATGTTTATTAGGTGTTGACAAATATATTTCTCTAAGCTCAGCCCAAATGAGCTCACATGTTTCCAAAACAATACGAGCGACAGATCTAACAGACATTTTAAATGTCATGGAAAGATACTGTCTGCTAGCTCCTTGCGATAAATATCTATATTACATCGTTATAAATTCAAAGAAAACTGTCAACTTTAGAAACTTACATAAGGGTTAGGAAGAGTCTAATCTCTGGACTAATTGGTGTTCTAATTGAATGCTTCTCCAGTTTGTTTCTAAGCATATTAAACAGAGCATCAAAAACTTCCGGCTTCATTCTAGTGGCTATTTGAAATTGCTGCTTGTCCCGTTTTTTTAAGTGCTCGAAAGATACAGCAAAGAACCCAGTTAAATTCCTTTGTAGGTAAAGTTCGCGCGTCCATAGACTTCTTTTCATATTTCTCTTCCTTATCAACATGTACAGCTGTAATATCCAATTAAATAAAAATAAGCATTCCTCGAAATCGCTGTCCATTTTATTATTTTTATTTTTTTAGCACTTAACACACTTAAATTTTTTGAACTGTCAATAAACAACTTTTTACTTTAATTGGCCGCGTTCATTTGCCTATCAAAAACAAATTCAAGCAGCAAATAAGTCAGCTGATTGCCGCCCGTTGCCGCATGCCGCGCACATTGGCCTTTCACCTTTACTTAGATTACAGATAGCAGCTCGTCAAATAGACAGAAAAGAAACGATCAAGTGCCTTTTCTGCCATAATGTCTCTTGCTTTTATTTTTTGAAAGCATAACAATTTAAATTATGAACAACCGTTTCTTTAAAGAAACATATTTCTCATTGGTATCACTATCAAGTATTTCACGTACGCAAAAATAAAATCATATGTATATATTATGTACAGTGGTACAAATTGAAACAATTAACTTAACATTTTAACATACCCATAGTAATCTGGTTGAAAACATACCTAAGAAATTTGGAGATAGCTATTTCAAATCTCTAAGGTCCTACTAATTTATTAAAAAACAAAATATTGAAACAATAGTTTTATTTTATTACTTTACAAATGACGGAATACTCTATATTTTGTAAACCAGAAGCACATCTGCGATGCATTGGAGTTATTAATTTATCAGTTACGATTTCTGAAATTTTTATCATGGTTCTTTTATTTGAAGGTGAAAATTCCGTTAATACGACTCTTAGTCCCATTTTATTTTTATCCACTGACAGTCTCTCAGATTTTCTGCAAGATTTAGAACGAGTGACTGGGCGGGCTGTATAAATGTACTTGTATGTTGTGTATCATAATGTACTATCACACAGGGTTTCTTAATTATTTTTTACCATATTCCTATGGAAATGTCAAAATATTGAATCAGTTGTTTTTTAAAATGAAAACGTGAAGATGATTGCATTTAAACTATTGCTGTATAATTTTAATTTTGTATACAGTATTCCCTCGATTTACGTTGTCATTCGATTTACGTTGCATGTTGTTTATAAACAAAATTAGGGGAATTCCCCTAAAACAATCTATATATAGAATAAAAATTTAATTATTTTAGTTTACATACATAAATAAATGCATCTGATAGAATGAGTTATTTGGAATTCGATTTACGTCGCCTTTTTTCGGTACACCCTACGGCATAAATCGAGGAAATATTGTAATTATTTCTATTTAAAAAGATTTTTCTCATAAATTTGCAAATTATAACCTAAAATATTAATTAAATATGTACTACCAAAAATGTCTCCAACGAATTAAATTTAATTTTATAGTTCTTTAAATTTTCTAAATTAATTTTATAACTATTTTCATTAAAATTTTTTTTACGTGTATTTTTAAGTATATTTTACAAAATCTTTTTTTGTGTAAGATATATGAATAAGTTTTACTAGTCAGCCCTAAAACAGAATCTAGACAACAAAAACAACATATTTCCTGCTAGGCCCATCATCTCAATTGCTGGTGATAACCATGGTCTGTAAGTGATGATTATAAATATTTCATTTAAAATTACTATTTAATTTTACTATTTCGTTAAGTAATATAATATGTATAGTAGAGCGACTCAAGTTGTATGGAAGCGAAATTCGTGTTCGATGTACCCCTCTAAAAATGAATCTTGGACTTTTTTAAGACAACATTTCAAATATTTCGGCTCCAGATTCGACCTCTCGTGAGCTGGGCCATTTTGAAAAAGGGTCTATTTTTGAATATTTTGTTAATTTGTGGATCTGTTTCCTTCCCAACATATACAATATCTATATCATAAGAAAGGATTTTTTAAGGCGCGTACAACAGTGTATACAATTTGTCCAAGGACGTTCATTTATGTCCATTTTTTAAGGATATTCTGTAAAAAAAAATGGTTTTTAAATTTTTTGTTCAGGGTTGTTCGTAATAGAAATGCCAAATTAACATATTTTAATCTTTAGACGATTTAATTAAATACGGGTCTCAGCTTTTTTTGAAATTCGAGGTAGTTCGCGTTTTGTAGTAGTTGTAGGTTGTAGTTTTGTAACTAAAAACAAAAAAATATTATAACATTTTTTTAAATTGGGAAACAAATATGCCGCCAAAAAGTCATGGATCATTTCTTTTTTTCTTTATTTAGTCCTGTCTAAATCAATACATCATCTAGAAACTAATTTCGCTATCAAATTAGAGTTACCACAAAATTGCGTTTTTATACATTCTAGAGCACCCTGTAAAATGCATCTAATTTGCAAAAATCTAAATTATTTACATATAAAGATGATGTACCTGGCAAAAGAAAAAATTTAATACCCAATTGACCCATTTACAACGAAGGGTTGCCACTCCATTGCATTTTTTTCAAAACACGAACTTGCGCGAATTTCAAAAAAAGCTGAGACCCGTATTTCATTAAATCGTCTAAAGATTAAAATATGTTAATTTGGCATTTCTATTACGAAGAACCCCGAACAAAAAATTCAAAAAACATTTTTTTTACAGAATATCCTTAAAAAACGGACATGAATGAATGCGCCTTGAAAAAACCTTTCTTATGATATAGATATTGTATATGTTGGTAAGGAAACTGATCCACAAATTAACAAAATATTCAAAAATAGACCCTTTTTCAAAATGGTCCAGCTCACGAGAGGTCGAATCTGGAGCCGAAATGTTTGAAATGTTGTCTTAAAAAAGTCCAAGGTTCATTTCTAGAGGGGTACATCGAGCACTTTTTTTGGTGAGTCGCTCTAATGTATAGTCGGTCCGGTTCAGTTTTGTTCCCCTGTCTGAATTTATTATTTTCTTATGTACTTCATTTCTCAATCATAATGTATTTGAATTTAGGAATTAATAACTTTAGTTTGGTCTTTACACTTGCCGAGTAAAGAACTTATATGATTAATGTAAATTTCCTTTTCTTCATATTTATAATATTCATTTGTTAAAATAATTCTCTTGAAAATCTTATATTTTTTTGCTTTATTTTTGCATGTTCTGATGAAATGTAGAGTGTGTTATATGTTAATGCGTCAAATCGGGCTGGTAATCAATGACACTTAGATTAGAGCTGCGGGTAAACACGAATTCATGCCTCTTAACTTATGTATTTGAAATTGTATTTTATACATATGTTATATCGGCCTACATGGGTCTAATATTAAATAAGTAGATGACGCGTTACTTGTGGGTGGTCGAACGATTAATAAATAGGGCCACATTACATATGTAACGTGGCGATGCATTACACTATCTGATGTGAGTTAAATATTTCCTGTGCTAAAAAGAATCTGTTGATTTAATTTCATGACAAAGCAATTACAACAGCATCAGCAGTTAAATGATTTGTGTTTCGCTTACTTAGGGCCTCCATTGAGTTGGACCATCCATACTTGCGGCGACTATGTTATCTTTAAATATCAAAATTTACTCTATTAAGTGAGTTTCCATAAGAAATATTAATTCAGCAACTCCACTTTTACCCGGGATATTATTTTATTGTATGCATTGAAGCATGTTGTGTTCTGGATTTAAAATATCAATTACAACATATTAGTATATTTAAATGGCTATGCCAGTCGCCCAACCTAATTCTTACAGAACCTAACCTAATAAAATTTTTCTGCCGAGAATTAGCGAAAATTTCTCTTATTATTATGTTATGTTTTGGCATTGTGTGTATTCACAGAGTTGGACGAAAGTGGATTATGACAGATAAAGCAGTTGATCTGCCGAATTGCTGTCTCCCGTCTACGTGATTGGGTGAGGAAAGCCGAAAGTCCATACCCTTCGTGCGTTCTTGCGTTACACGCGCTTACGACAGTATTACAATGTATTTTCCTCTTAAATTAGTAATAAATTTTGTTTTGAAATGTGTTTTTATTAATATTTTTATAATGCAAAAAGAATGAGACAATAGTGCTGCACTATTTAAAAATATTTATCGAAACCATTCACAATAGTATATAATTGGCATGCCAATTTTAAAAACTGCTGACATTTTCCAACACTTCGTTTTATGCAACTGGTTTTGTGTTTTGGTAAACAACAAACAACCAAACAAGAGCACTTTTGGGAAAAATGGAAAATCAAATTTTGATTATAAAAGAGTTTATGGCATTAATTACAAATTTATGAGTTCACTTATATGATATTTTGTGCTGTGAAGGCATACGAAAATTCGCAAACGAGTGTTTAAGGTTAATTTATCCTCCATTTTTCTTGTTTACAAATTAATAAATACAAAATAGATGACACTCAGTACATAAAACCAATCATGTAAATATATCTGCATATATCAGTGATGCCACCTTTTGTGTAATTACACATATTGTGTGTAATTTTTGATTGTGTGTGTAGCATGTGTGTAATTAGTTCCGTGTGTAATTTGTGTGTAATTTTACTTTTTGTTCTACCTTTTTCTTTAACGCTAATTTTTAACAGTCAATTTGTTAAAACTCATTTGTTCTGTAAATTTAATGCAATTTCTAACACCAGGTTACAAAAATAAACACCTAGATCCTTCCCTTTCCAATTTAAATACATGTAAGGCTAATGTTTAGTCGTCGTAGTCTAATAGCTAGTGTGTTGGCCCGAGTTCAAACCACAGGTTAGACATCTAAACGAAAATGTGAAAAAATTTCTTCGGTGACTTCCTCTCAGCAGATTTTTGACAAAAATTTTGAGAATAAATAAAATTGCCATGAAAAGCTTTTCATAAATCTTTCTTTCGAAATCGATTTTAAAACTTTAGGCCCCGCCACTCATATATAAAATTAACGCACACAACTTTAGTGGTGTGAGAAGCTAGGTCGTAGTCCTGGTTGAAGGGTTGTAATGGCCAATTATGTATGTATGTACGTTTATGAAAATATAATTTTAATGTTTACATATACGTATGCAATATTAGTAGAAATAGAATTTTGTGTGTAATTTTTTTTCATATGTGTAATTTCGAGGCCAGTTGTGTGTAAATCATAAAGCCATTGGTGACAACACTGGCATATATCCAATCATCATATATGTAAGTACATATTTTGTTCATGACCAGTGTTGTCAATAGTAGGGGAAAATTCCTACAAATAGGTTTTTTTTTTATGAAAATATGTTAGCGTAGGGAAAAAAGGGCCAGATTTTGTATTTTAATCGAAATATAGGTACTTTTTATGTGTACATATATGAGGTGTTTGTATATAAAACTCATAATTTTAATTCGCCACGCTTTACTGCCACAAACAGTTCATCTGACAACATATTTCTTAATTATATTTGGACTGATATTTTAATAGTAACAGTTGTGTCCATTATTTTTGGATTTTGTTAGAATACTGCGAATATGAATAAAAACGTTAACAATTACATACATACATACATAATTGGTTATTACAACCCTTCTGTCAGGATTATTGACAAAGTTTCTCACACTACTTATATTGTACGAGTTAAAATTATACATAAGTGGCGGGACCTACAGTTTAAAGCCGGCTCCAAACGACAAATTTTTGAGAAACTTTTCATGGCAATTTTATTTACTCTCAGTTTTTGCCAGAAATCTGCTGAGAAGAAATCGCCGAAAAAATACTTCTTGCATTTAATTTTGATTTGATGAAATAGGTTTTTTTTAATATTTTTGTAATGCAAATGTAATATATAACTTGGCATGACAATTTTAAAAACTGCTGACATTTTCCAACACTGCATAATTCGCATAGAAGAGTAGGATTACATTCTACTTTTCAATGCGTCTAAGCTTTTTCTTCTGTAACTGGTCACAAACAACTACACTGATACTACTTTTTCAGTATACGCATGTAACGCAAGCACGCATGAAACGGATGGCATGTACTTTCGGCTGCAGGATTACTTTCTACTTTTCTATGCGTCTATGCATATTCTTCTGTAACTTGTTACAAACAACTACACTGATTCTACTTTTTCGGTGCACGCTTGCAACGCAAGGCCGCATGAAACGGATGGTATGGACTTTCGGCTGTACTTATTTTGTGCTTCGTATATATGTAGAGCAGGGATTACCTGCTATTGCTTACGCTCTTTGATTTAGTTGTCAATCAGACCACAGTTGACAACTTTTTTCCAAAAAATATCGCTAATATGTTTACATAATACTATTTATCGCTTAATTCTGAAAAAATACTCGCAATAAATTCAATTTTTTTTACATTATGTACATATATTTAATGTATGGGGCTCTACATTTGGTTCTATGAACACGGATTTTATTGGCATTATTAAAATTGTTTTTACACATACGACTAAGGATATGTGACAGAAATATAGATAAAGTAGCTTCTTGCATTTGAACGTTATCAACAATATTTGCATTTGGGGAAAATTCCAATTTTTTCCAACATGATACCCTAAGCTATGATACTGATTTGTGTTTTTTAGTTACCGCGTGACTTAATAGGTCGTAAAGTTTTCCAGACAAGGAGCATCTGTAATACTTACAGAATACTTTTGTTTCATCTTGAGCCACCCACGTTATTAATTTTTTGCGATTTAGCCACTCACGGCGAAATTTTAGGTTATATTTAGGCCCAATTCCTTGAGTTGTTATAGTTTTTGACACTATTATTAAAAGCTTACAACTTAATTTTATACCTTAATTTTCATTCACTTAAACACTTGTCATAAAAATACAGTAGAAAGAATTCGCGTTCATTTCGCATACATGTCAGGGGACTCTATCAGGCATGTCACAAAATCCGATCGGAATGGTTTTGATTCCGTATTTGCAATTCCGATCGATTTTGTTTTCGGTTCTTCAAGTTCCGAACGATATTGTTCATTTCTAAAAATTATGAATTTGCTGCGTTTCAAATAAAGTATGGCAACGTCGAGCATGACAAAATAGAAAAAAACATAAATGGTGAATAAAAAGCATAAAAAACAAAGCAAAATTTCAATTGGAATACAAAAAAATAAAAAATTGTGTATGAAAAATGCCGGGAATTTCAATTATTGCTGTTGTTAAAGCTAGGAGACAACAAATCGTTATTGAAAAGATACGCCTAAAAGCATTTTCGAAAAACTGAATTAAATACCATCGTTTGTGTTGCCACCGCTTAAATTTGTTCTACTTACTAAATTTTTGTTCTCAAAAATAAGTGGTTTGCTCAAAAAAATAACGTGGCAATACTTCGATGAAAAATTATATCACTTTGTTTTGTTTTTCTCAGCAAATTTATAAAATTTAATTTCTTAAGCATAAATATTAAGTAAATACTTAGAAAACCTATGTAATAATAAAATATACGATTTTCTCTTTCAGTTTAACTAAGTTTTATTAATATTTTTCTTTAATAAATCATCAGAAATATCAAAACCACTTTGCAAATTTGAAGTGGTTTCATTCCGAAGAAATTTTTCGTTTTTCGTTTTCTGAAGACTCTACTTTCGGAATTGAAACCACTTTCGATCGGAATTGTGTTCTGTGACATGGCTGTATGATTTTTTTTCAGGTATACACTCAAAAAATGTTTTATGTTAAAAAATACTTGTAATAAAATTCTATGTCTTATATGTTCGTAAAAGACATTTTGATTGTTTTAATATTCAAATAAATAGTATAAATGATAAAGAAAGAGCATAACTTTTTAATGGACATAATGTTATAATTTGGAAAAATTAAAAAGTTGGTTATTAGTAAGAGAGGAAATTTATGAACCAAAATTAGTACCCAGCAAATATCTAAAAAAAAAAACATTACAGTAATTATTAAATCAATATTATTATATTATATATGTTAATGAAATGAAAATCAAAATACGGTATATTAATAACATTTTTCTAAGACTGTAAGCTCTCAACTTATTTTCTCTCTCTTACTCACTAATACACAACCAAAAACTTTTTGGTAACCCTTGATGTGTAGTTATGGAGATTCGAAATCAACAACATCGTGCGTATTGTTAAGTATGATAACGGTGAGTTGTTCAAACTTTGAATATGAGTATGATAATAAAATAAGTATGAATGCGTACAAGTATCAGACATTTTGAGTATGACTCGAATCTACTCATAATTTTGGATGCTTATTGCTGATATCTGATTCTCACCAGAACAAAAAAATCAACTAAACAGGAAAAGGCCATAATACAATTTATTTTATACTACTTATAAGTGGAATCCCCAAATTCAGAGCAAATTACACAAAATAAAATTTATGTTTGTATATGTGTTTTATCTGGTAAGAGATCAAACAGAATAGGTCGACAACTTCCAAAAACGTTGTCTAAAATAAGATGACCTATAATAAAATCGACAGCCGCAACTTAAAATACATTTACAGGTTCGTTAATACGTTCCCTGCCACGTGTACCGTTTTCTGTGCACACTAAACCTCATTTCTACGCCAAGCTGAATTTTTTAATTTAAAATGTTTATATCGTAAATTTAATTATTGGTAGGATTGTTTTATGTAACGTATGTTTAGAGCAATTTTAGTGTGATGTATCGATAATGGTACATGCGGCGTGGTGATTAGTTATCGGACCACTTTTGAACTTTTATTGAATACGACAGTTGTAAATGCATCGATTTTATATAATAAAAGAAACAATAGTTGAATTTCACCATTTAAAATATAGAAAGTTACTGATTTCATATATATGTAATACAAATAATGACGTATTTTCTGAAGAAGTTAACCATGTCCTACCTTCTAGAATTACACCATGAGTTACAAAATTGTAATGGTAGACCAGTCTTTCCATGGTATGCAGAAAGTATGAAAAATTATAGTAGTGTAATCAAACTTGAGTAAAATATATATTCTTTTTTGTACATTGCCCTTATGTCCCTTATTCTATGTGAAATAAATTTAATTTTTTATTGTTATTTTGTACATTTTGTCGGTTAAATAGTAATAATTTTAAAAATAACATACATTTTATAAAAATAACATATATTTATCGTGTACCGCAAATGGTACACGTGGCCTAAAAATGACACCTTCTCATAAACAGCTTGGGCGGGAACGTGTTAATAACCCTTTTAGTTTTTATCTTTAATAAAAATAATAACAATATATTTTTAAAATGTTATAAAACAAAAATAAGAAGGGACATAAGGTACATAAATCGATAGTCGAAAATAAAAGGTTGGTTACTCAAGCGTAAGACACGTAAAAACATGGCGAACATTGCCGTAAGAACGTTTGTGTAGTTATAGAAACCTTATTAATGTGACATCTGTCAACGAAGAATGTAAATAAAACCGAAACAGAACACAAAGCACACACACGCCAACACAACAGAATGCAAAGAACAAGACATTTTCACGAAGTCAGCTGTGATTAGTATTGTCAAGGTAAAAATATAAAAGCACCAATTAGGCACTAATTAGAAAAAGTTTTATTTGCTTCTTAAGTCTTATATTACTATGTATATTTATTCTTGTAAAAATATAGAATAATATTTTTTTGGTTCAATCTGTGTCAATATTCATGGAATTTACATATAATTACCTATTCAAATTGTTTTTTTTTTATTAAATTGCAATACCTAGCTAATAATAAAAAATATTCTTATAATTATTTGTACACATTAGAGTCATAAGAAGTATTTAAAATTTAAAATTTTTTTAAAATTTTGTATAAATCAGAAAGTATCAAACAGAACATTTGCGTCACATTGCCACATATTATAATCATAATTAAAGAAAAATCATTTTTTATGTACAAATATAAAAGAATAATATATACGATATAAGTACCAAAAAAACAGAATTCGTCGTACTTTGTCGCTCAAAATAGATACATACATATATGTATTGTTACGTTTTTATCTTTTTAAAAACGTTAAAAATATGAGTTCGTAGATTGCAAATAAAGTAAAAATAAATATGTGTTTGGTTTTAATAAATTCTTTATTATCTGCACAATTTTTGTGCCACTGTTCGAACTTGTTTCACATATACAATGATACTTCACAATATGTGTTTGTTCTTTATACTACTCTGCTTACAACCCTTTTGTAAGCAACAACACTTGTTAGTTATTCTTCTTTCTCACAACCTTTTTGTAAGTACAACACTAACAACAGTTTTCTCAAACGCAACTTGTCTGCACACAAGTCTGACCGAATTAAAGTTCGATAGATTTTAATTTTCAACCAACCTGACGTCGTCTTACACGATCAAATTCAAACTCAGCCCTGCTCGCTTAAACCTGCCTTTTATACTACTGGATCATCAGTGTGATGAATGCCCTTGAAGGACGATGACGTCCTTCGGGAATATTCTAAAAATGTAAACAACCTATTCTTATTTTTGTTGTTTCTTGTTTACATTCGAACAGGTAGATTAGTTGTTGGTTTATTTGTCTATCCTATTTTATACTGCACATTGTTGTTTCTTGTTTACTTCTTAGTTCCCTTTATTTTGTTGTTGGTTATTTACGTCTTTTTATCCTTTATTATTGTTGGTATATTTTTCTACTCATTCATTGATCACGTGAACAGTGCGCTGTTTTGTTTTTGGGGCTTTTGTTTATCATTTTATGCATGATCATTGTGTTGTTTTTGGAGCTTTTTTTTATTATTTTAACAACACCATTTCCACTTTCGTAACAGTATATTATTTATTTATTTTGTTTAAAATTTTTGTACGCACGATGGAATCATACTTCTTATAAAATTATTTTTTTATTATTATTTTAATCAAATATTAAAAAAACCATATACAGTAGTTTTCCGATTTAACGACCATTCGATTCTACGAATATCGCATTTAACGAACAGGCAAATTTTTCCTATTGAGTATCTTAAATAGCGAACAAAAATTATTTTTGTACTCAGTTTAACGAATAAATAAAAGTATTATTTGAATGAAGATAAAATTACATTTGCCACATATAACAAAAAACCTAATGTGTAGTAAAAAAAATATATCGTTGTTTTAAACGGTGTTTTTTGTTATCGTTTGATGTTTTTGTTTCTGTTTAAAAAAAAAAACAGACTTTGCTAATCAAATTTTTAAATAGATTTGCATGTTTTTGTTCTTTATGTGTACTAATGTAATATGAATTATTATTTTTTATTATTTTTATAAAATAATAATTAGTTTGTGATATGAATTGTTTCATATTTTTGTATTATTTTTATAAAAAATAATTAATTTTTATAAAATACATTTAAACAAATATTTTATGAACTTTTAACTTATTCTCATACCAAAAATGTACATTTAAGTTAGTACTGCATATAACGAACTTTTCGATTTTACGAACAGGCCGTTAAATCGGAAAACTACTGTATATGTACAATTTAAAAGTTTTATATAAATAGTCATACCAAAGATTTTAGACAAATCGTTCCGTTTTGTTAACAAGAAATTGCGTTTCGGTAAGAATTTAAATTGCTCTCGATATACTAAAAAAAACTAACGTACGGTGCGTTACGTTACGTTTGACTAACTGGCCCATATGGCCATAGACAGAACGCGATTACTAGTGCTGTTTTGGTCATTCACTACATTAATTTTAACACAGGGTAACAAATGATGATTTTAAGAATGTCGTTATATCTATTAACTCAACTCATGCCGTGTTGCATCGCATTCAGAAAGTCTCAATAGAAGGCGATTGTGTTGACAACCATCTCTGAGTTATTCAGCCAGCGGATATTGAGACAAGAATGTTAACCGCACAAGTATTTCAAAAACAGTATAAAATGCTATGAAAGAATGTTTTTTTCTTTTATATTGGCGAAAATGCCAAATTAAGTCGGTTTATTTTAGTAATAAAGAGCGAGAAACATTTTAGAGGGTTGAATTTGTCAGAGAAGAATCGAGACATATTTTACGCGTCCGTGAAAAAATGATTAACGGGCCTAACAAAGATAGAACGAGTAAAAGCCATACAATTGCTTAAATCCCGTTCTCACGGACAGCTGAATTACTTAATTCGGCCAATGAATTACAATAGCCAATTAACCCGTTTCCACGACACGTTTGTAATTCAGTTTAACATTTATTTATTTCTTCTTTTTGTTTTTTCTTCTTCTTTTTCTGTTTGTTTGGTGCGAATTTTACATGGATATTTAATTTGGCAATTGATAAAAAAGGGAAGCAGAAATATAAAATTGTAGCATTTGAACCTAACGCATATAAAGCGATTACAACTCGTTTCCCTAATGGTATAGCTTCGCGCATATTTGTATCGCATTTTCGGTGTCCTTGTAATAACGCACATAGTTTATAAAATAACTTTCGGCTTTTGAAAAACGAATCGTCGGCTTGCTGGCAATCAATCTCTCAGAAGAACTGAGTTCGTTCCTATAAATATATGCGTATAAATGGGTACGTACAATTTTTCAAGCAACTCGCGTTTTTCCAGGCTAATTTTTCTGATGTAAGTGTCACAGTATTAAGAAGTTGCAGTTGTTTCTGAAGCTCCAAGTTCTTCTTTTGGAGATCGAGTAGTGCCTCGGTACACAATGTTGTTCCTCCACAATCTTTAAAGTAGCCAATAATCTTCGGGATATTATTTTTTATAATTTTCTTTTTTATCATCCATTATTATTTTATTATTTTTTAAAATACTTCCACAAAATTTAACTTTAATTAGATTTTTTACTTTTTTTAATTTATTTATTTAATAATTTATTTTGTTTTGACAGCTGATTTTGATAAATAAATAATCGATAAAAATTAGTCATTCGTTCGTAATTTATAAGGTCATTCAAACTGTATTACGCACAGCTTATGTAATTCGCAGCTGAAGTTCTCTATGGCGAATTATGTAATTTAGTTCGTTTTTGGGGGTTGAATGACGAATGAGAGCGTGAATGGTGAATAAATGCGTCGTGTGAACAAAGCAAAGCTGAAGAAATTGATGAATGAAATGGAAAGTGGTATTTATTCTATCGTCCAGTACCAAATTGTGTTATTTTTTTTCACTGAAGTTAAGAATACTCTTATTGCGTAAACTATAGAAATTAGCTGAATAAGGCAGCGAACTAATTTTATTTTCGCGTTAGTATAGTAGGCTGCATTTACAGCATTCTTTACATAAATTCCAGCGCAATGGTCTGCTCGTCTAATCCTCAACGGAAAATTGAAGAAGAATTTTAACGATGTTGTGGACATTAAAAATACAGGTATTCCTCGTATAACGCGGTAGTTAGGTTTCAGGAAAATTCCGCATTATGCAAATCGCGTTATAGAAGACTTAGCTTTCATATAAATTTAAGGGTTATAATCCAATCCACTTAAAATAGGTACTAAATTAAAGATGTATGTACAGTGGCTCCATCGCATCCATCAATCGGACAAGCATTTGTCTGATATATAGGGGCTTAAAACTTAAAAGGAATGTATTAAATATATGCTTTTTTTTTGCTTATACCTACACTCTATATTCCAGACTTTCAGATTAATAAAAAAAATTTACAACATTTTTCATGTTAACGATAATTTTATACAGAAAAAGGAAATTATCTCAATTTTTTGCGCTCAACGCATAATCGGACAAATAAGAGCACCATTGCTAAAAATGACAAAAGACAACAATTAATACTTTGTGGCATATCCTTTCTTCTCAAGAACGGCCTGTAAACGTTTTGGAATTGATTTTGTCAAATTGTAGCGTTCCACAGGTTCTATGGAGCTTCACGCTTCCAGTAAAACCGCCTTAAGCTTATTCAAAGCTTTAAATTGTTGTCGGTATACTCTTCTAGCAAATTCTTCCCAAAGATGTTCAATTACGTTGAGATCATAATGAAAAAAAAAAACAATCGGAAAACATAAATATTCAGTAGTCTGTATCACTTACTTCGAACATCATATTAAGTCGAAATAGTGAGCGTATAACTTCAACAGAAGAAATTTCATCGGAAATTTCATTCGTCATTTCGACGCCTCCATTCTATAACGTTCTAAGTGTACCAAAACAGTTTCATTATAACGCGAAATTTCGACTTGTATACCGCGCCTTATTGCTAGTGTCCTATTACGAAATCGAATTAAAAAAAGCAAACAAAGGCTGATAACTGATTTCACATTCGCACAATCACTGGAAGAACGACTAAAAAAATATTATTTATTAAATCGATGCCTCCGTTCTACAACATTCAAAGTCGAAAAAGTGCGTTTTAAGTTATGTGCTCCCAAAGTTTTCACGCGACATTCGACTATATGTGTATTCTAAGTAGATTTTTCCCTATAACTTCGGAACGGATCGGCGTATCTAATGAAGTGTAGTTTTGGTTAGATGCGCCGTCCGATCCCAACATTTGTAGATAAAATTTAAATACGTAGTCATACGTAGTCTCAGTCTAAAACTGACTTCATAAACTCAATTTGCAATGCAACACTGTTTTGTCTAAATAATGAGATGACATTTTAATACATTTATTAACGCGAAAACCTTTGATCCCTCTTTGACTTTTGTATAAATAAATTTTTTTAAATGAATATTCAGAAAAAAACGATCCTAGTTAGAAAACCGCTTTTGATTTGGCTGATAATAAAAATTCAATCAGCATTATTAACTAACCAAGATTCAAAGACAAAAATTCCTAGAACTTTAAATTTTTGTAAAATTAATGCAAGCAGGACGATTCCCATTTTCGAATAAAGAAAAATACATTTCACGTACTTATTACCAAATGGTATAATTTGATAAGACTAATTACTGTTTTAAATTGTAAAAAGTTGCAGGTTGCGATTAAAACAATAATTGTTCTTTCATTTGTACTAACAATATGAGTATAAAAAAATTTAAATTACCACAAATCTGGCATTTCTACGAGAAAAATTTTACTGCCAATTAATGTAAATTTTTACAAAGAATCGCAAATAAAAATCATGCATGAAATTGACAAATAATGTCCACAAAAAAGCCTAGGTCTTAATCCTGGCTATAACTAATCCAATTCAGTATGATAAACTAATTATTATAATTATAAATTTAATTCCTTTGAATTATTTCGATTTAATCTAAAAGTAAAATTAATGAGACTTAAACTATTAGAACATTAAATGAAATTCATATAATTCAACAAATTGAATAAAATAAAAAACAAAAAATAATTTTTTTAAATCTATCAGACGGTTGGAAAATTCACACAGGGGTGGAACTGGTACAAATTAAAATGAAACTTTTGAAAATACATTTGCTTAATGCTAGGAACTTATGTTCTATAAACTCTTGCTATACATATATCATTTCTAAAACTAATGTGATATTACGGCATACAACTATTAAAACTAGATCTTACAGTGGTTACAGAAGCAACTATATTGTAAAAGAAGCTGTAATATGCATATATGACGATCTGGACAGATATGTGCTTGAAAAAGCTCCCATTCCAACATAATCTTCTGGGTCTCATTCGTTGAAAAATAGGAACATTGCAGCTCTCATCTCTTTGAAAAAAAAATATTTATCTACGCTTACAAATAATATCTGATATGAGGTATTTTTTGGGGTAAAATAATCTTACATTTTTATAAATAAGTTTTAATAACTAACTACATAACAATATGTGGTTCAATTTATAGTATTTTCACACCGAGCGGTTTTATTGCAAAAGTTGATTTTAACTTTAAAACCATACTAAAAACTTGAAAATGTTGAAAATAGCTGAAAAAGCAAAACAAATACAAAAATACAGAAAAAAAAACATTTCATCTCCAATCATTTCTTCACTTTATATAAATAGATACACTAATTTAAAGTATTATTTTACAATGTTTAGAATAATTTTTAATTTATTGTTCAGAAATGTTCTTAATTTTTCTTATTTTTTTTTATTGTTTCTTAAACAAAAACAGCTGTTGCACAGTCATAAATATCATGAATGTTAAAACCAGATTTAAGAAAACTTATAGTGATTTTAAGTTTAGGTGTGAAAACACTATTAGGTTTAAAAATTCAACAAATAAACCATTTTGATTTTGACATTTGCGGTCGTATAAACATAAGAATGAGGAAACAGAGTGCCACAATTTTGTATTGAAATGCTTACGTTACAACTTGTTTATTTTTCGATTGGTAGGAATTAGTGAGTCGTAAATCAGCTGTCTGTCGTTTCAAACGAATACGTTCGAAATCGGGGACTAAGCTACCAATTTTTCTCGTGTCGTGCGATAGAATCTATTTTAATCTGGCAGCCTCTTTTCTTACTCCCATGGTCTTGCAATCCAGAGTATAAGTATAATTTTCCCTTTTTTAACACAAAATAAATGTTTGTTTACATTTAATTGTTCTGCTTTGTCTACCAGTTTTCCCTCTGTATATCTGTTGCTTCTAACACATTTTATGAGCCTTTTTCAAATGTCATTGTTTTCGTTACTGATTATACTGTGTTGCAATCCATAACTGGTGTTGCCGTACTTTCGTTGAATTTTATGCACTTTGTACACAAAAAACATATTGTTACGTTTTTACCTTTTTAAAAACGTTTAATTATGAGTTCGTTTATTGCAAACCAATCACTACTTTTGTGTTGCTTGTTCGATATTATTCACACACTATTCGCTATACTGCTCTCAACGGGCATCTTCAAACCACGACTGATTACTTCATACACAATTTATCGCAAGGCTGACTGAATTCAACTGACTAGTTGTTTACTTTCTCTTGCTTTTTTATATACGAACCTCTTCAGTTTGATGATGGTTCTCGAAGTGGAACGTTTGGGGTTTCGCATTCTCGAGAATTCTATTGCGACTATATGGTTGCGTCTACTTACTTGTCTGTCTCTTTTTCTCTCACACTTGTTGTAGATGGTTTACTTACAATAAGTTCGATGTATGTGTTAGTGTGTATTATCTAAGCATTGGCTCATTGTCTTTGTAGCTGATAGCTTTTGTTTATCGTTTTTATTGTTAAACGATATTAGGCCGCTTCGATTGTTTTTGCATAACAATATATTTTTGTTTTGGTATGAACGAATAAAAATAAAAGGTTAAACTCATTTAAACAGAAAAATAAATCGACATATATTTCAATGTAATTGACAGTATTTGAAGTTTCCGCTGTCGATTTTAATATAGGCAATATTTTTACAGCGTCTCTGCTTAAAGTTGCGGACGTATAATGTTTCATCATTAAATTTTAATTAATTTCAAGTTTGCATTTCGAAATCTATGGTATTTATTCTGTAATCAAGCCTAGTGTAATCAATTTTATCAGTTTTCAGTATTCTCTATTAATTTATTTTGCACTTTTTTGTGTTTTTTATACATTTTTTAAAGACAAATTTTCTAATCTTGATTTAAAAATGACCCCTTAATTTATTTCACTTACCATTTTCATTATTGCTAAATTGGGTAATGTAATTGCTATTTATGCTATTTTCATCAGGGATGTCTGAAAGAAAAAACAAAAAAATAATAAAATTTTAATTATAATAATTGTTAATTTTATAATTTAGTTCAAATATTCAAAATTAACGTTTTAATATAAAACGCAAATTTTCTTTTACAAGTGCCAAAAGGGATATGAAGTTATTCTAAAATTTTAATAAAGGAATATAAGCTGCCAATTAATGTAGGAAATTGCGGCTTTATTTAATGATGACTACAGCACTCATTAGTCTCTTTTGTGTGAACAAAAATTTAAGCGCTAGAAAGACCTAACGTTTGAAAAACATTAAAATTTGACAGGCAAGATTATCTACATGAGAGTAACGTATTTAAGACGCAAGATAAACTAAGTGATAAGCTTGTCTATGGGTGAATGGCAGCAAATATCAAAAGGAAACATAAAATTTTTTTGTTTAATGACAAATATAGTCATGTGAAAATTAATAACTACACACATGTGCCACTAAGAGATTAGATGGAAAAGTGAGTATGTAATTAAGTGGTCAGATGTGGATCTTCAAGTCAAAGTTTCAGACGATCCTAATAAACAACCTTATAAGAAAATTTGCTACTTGCTCGTGGCAGCCACCGGTAACGTGCGGTTCCTTAGGAACCTCGCTCCTTTTGTTGGAAATGTGATCTGGTCTCAATATCTGCACTTGCTCACGGCCAAAGTATAATATACTCTCTTTTCTTTTTCATTTATCTTGTCAAATACATTAATAATTTTTATCTTTTATTATAATACAGAAATAAATTAATAAAATAAAGACTTTAATTTTTCTCTACAAACTTTTGCTTACAATTCATAAAGTTGTTGAAATAAGATAGGGCACCATAAATTAAGATTACATTAGATTTTCTAAACCGTTCATTTCCCGTAGATTCGAAGACTACAATTAAAATAAAAGAAAACTGTTAACAAAACCTGATTTATTTAATAAATCCCTTTTTTATTTAAATAATGACATACTCTTAGTGAGAACACAGCGGTGTAAATTTTAATCACAATCCTTTTTAAAAAAGATAATATTCTGTACTACTGCTACTGGCTCACACTTCAATACTGGTAGTTTATTCAAGACCGAGTGGTACAATCGTGCTTTGCTCTTCATAATCGTTCTTTAAATGTTATTGTTGCCCTTCTTTAAAAGGGCATTGTTTACTAAAAAAAAAATAAGGAAACAAAACAAACAGGCAACAACAAAAATTATATGGAGTACTGTAAACAGAAAACACATACACTAAAACACGGTTATCACCTTTTCCAAAATAATTTTTAGGAGCAAAGAGAAAATCTTCAATATTGGGCAAATAAAATTATTTGCCGTCAAACAGAAACGTTTTAAGTGTCAAATATTTAAATAATGGATGTTTAAAGGCTCAGTTAGCCGACCGTAATGGAAAGTAACGTATTGTAATAGTAATGCCTACTTAACGTAAAAATGAAAGAACGTAAAAACGTTTCATATGTTTTTAAGTAAGCAAACCAAAAAACTAAAACAACTGAGTGTCATAAAAATTGCAAAAACTAAAAATAAGAAATAAAGATATGCATTTGAATTTTGTTTGTGGGTTTGAATTTCTTAAATTTGTAAAGACTTTTTATTTTTAAACAGATTTTATTTTAATTTTAAAAACAGAACTTTTTTCACAATTTTTATAGCGGTTAATATGGCGCCTTTTCATTTTCTTTAATTCGGCTGTTAGACGTTATTCGCAAGTTCAAATTAGTTTGCAAACTAGATTGAAAACCCTTGAGTTTGTAGGAGAGAGGGGAAAAACGAGCGGGAGTGAGTTCACACTTTGATGTAGTCGCAAACTTGCTTTGCTCTTCGTTCGTAGTCTACCGATAGTTGTATATGTAACAACAAAATATCAAGAGTTTGTCAAACTATTTTTCAAAGTACTTTCAACCTGCAAAAGCGAAAGAAAGTTTAAAATAGGGGTGGGCAAATATTCTGCAAATGTGGTCTCGGGCTAAGGATGTCAATTATTTAATTTTAAAACCATTATTTTTGAATCAAAATATTTATTTATCGAGTCATAATTTTTGAAAAAAAGACATAAAACAATCAAATTAATGAAAATTAAAAAAAATAATTTTATTAACATAAATTTAAATGACTAAAGTGAAATTTTTTAGCATCATCAACAATTTTTTAAAAGTCTTGTCAAGGCGTATTTATATAACAGGTGGGAGTATCTACACAGCTGATACGATTTCGATTGTCAAAGTTTTGTTGTTTTTTTTTTTTGCATTTTTCTTCAAATTGTCATTCTTCAGTCAGGCTTTTCTAACAATCGAAGTAGATTTGATAATTTTTTTTTTGCATTTTTCTTCCTATTGGCATTCTTCAGTCAGCTGTTTCTGACAATCGAAGAAGTTTTTACAAAAACAAAATGCTTGTTGTTTTTACATTGTTGTACTTGTTGTAGAGACGTTCCCACCTTATATAAATCTGCCTTGAGTCTTGTGAAAAACTTGTGGTTGAAATTCTTAACACTGCCTTTAAATGTTCATCACTAATACAGGATCTGAATGAATTTTTATTAAAATTCATTAATGAAAATGTTTGCTAATAAATGTACGTTGATCCAAAAATATCGAACACTTTTTTGGGTAAAGTTTTTAAATTAGAAAATTTATCAGAGTCCAAAGATTTATAAAAACAGCATATTTATTTGCTTCTATATAAGTCTTTTGAATTATTATTGCGCTGAAAGTCTATGATTTCTAGTTAAAATTCATTTGGTATTTTTTCAATGCCTACAGAAAATGATACATGCCCAATCGACAACAGGTTTTCTATTTTACCGAAATCCACAAATCTCCTGGAATACTTCGTTTAATTTAGTAATGATATCCGAATATTTAATCAATTTATTCGTGGAAATATTTAATGTTTTTACTGTTGGAAAGTGATCTAATTGCTCTTGTGATAGTTGTTTCTTGAATAAATTACGTTTTAACTGAAATGCCTTAACGTTCGTGAATAAGTTGTATGCATATTTATTATTTTCCTGCCATGCGTCGTTGAGGACATTGAAATGTTTAATTAAATCTAGTACGAAAACAAAATCACAAAGCCAGTTATGGTCTTGAAGTTCTGGAAAATTGCATTTGTTTTTCATCTCTAAAATAGATTTATTTCATTTTTCAATTCCCATATCCGAAGCCGAACTGTTTCCAAACGTAGCCAACGAATATGGCTGTGATAAAGGACATCTTTATATTCGGAATCGAGATCCTGGAGAAAGCTGGTAAATTGTCTATGATGCAAAGCCCTTGATCTTATAAAATTAACTAACTTAACAATGCGAGATGTAACATGTTCAACCTGGAGCACGTTTTTACATAAAGCCTGCTGATGTAAAATGCAGGGAATTGTAATTAGTTCCTTATCACTATCCTCACTAATTTTGTCCTTTATTTTCTTCACAACTCCCGAATGTTTGCCGGTTAAACTTGGTGCTTCATCGGTAGTCACACTCATGAGTTTATTCCATGGTAATTTATATTTGATTCAGCAATTATATGTAAAAATTAATAATTGAGCTGTATCCTTCAGATCCGTACTCTCATCGAGAGCTATTGAATACCATCTTACTGATTGTAGTTTTGTCAACAGCATATTCAGATCATCACCAATACATTCAATTCGACGTGTTATTGTCCGTCGAGATAAACTAACTTTCTGTAATTTATTTTTAATGCTCGGACTTACAATATCAGCAGCAGCAATCATGCATTCCTTAATATATTCTCCATCAGAAAATGGTGTATTTTTCTTTGCAATTATATGGGCAATCACATAATTCGCTTTTGTAGCATCTTCTTCTTCCTTAGTCATCCGCGTTAATGTATCGTTATCTAGCTCTTTCATGCTCATTGTCTTTGTTTTTGTAGCTTTTGCTTATTGGTTTCATGTTTGAGACGAACACTTTTTAAAATGATATCACTGTTTCCGGATTTTCTTAAAGAGGGACTAGGAAAAACGACTGCGTTAGAACATAAGATTGAAGTGTTGCCAGGAACCAAACCTATTAAGCAGAGATTTTTTCTGCATCACCTGCTGTGGAAAAGAGAATACACGAGGAAATAGATCGAATGTTACAACTCGGCGTGATAGAACCAGCTCCACCTACTTGTTCATGGCTTGTCAAATAGCTTGCGTGTAAAAAGAAAGAAAATTCAGACTTTGTCTTGTTTCCCGTAAACTTAATAGTGTAACAGTCCGAGATGCTTATCCGCAGCCTAAAATTAATGGTATCTTATCGAGAAGGCGGAATTCATTTCTTCCCTAAACTTAAAACATGCTCTTTGACAAGTGAGCTTAGAGGAATCATCTCGTGATATGACCGCATTTAATGTGCTAAATAGACCTTTATATAGATTCAAAGTAATGCCATTCGGCTTAATGAATGCATCTCAGACACTTAGTCGTCTGATGGATGTCATTATCCCCCCTCACCTGAAAAACATAGTTTTCGTCTATTTAGACGACCTGCTTTTAATTAATAATTGATTTGAAGAGAGTATGTCATTGTTGCTTGAAGTTGCAAATGTAATGCGTAAGGCTGGCCTTACATTGAATATTGACAAGTGTAAATGGTGTGTAAAAGAAGTTCGATACCTTGGTTACGTTATTGGTAACGGTTGTATTAAACCTGATAAAGACAAGGTATCTGCTATTCAGAAATTATCTCCTCCTCGTTCAGTTAAAGAAGTTCGCCAGTTCTTAGGTTTAGTAGGTTGATATAGGCGATTTCTGGAAAATTTTGCCTCTCTAACTAGTCCACTTACCGACGTTACGAAAAAGTCTAAAACTTTTGAATGAAATGAGGAAGCCCAAAAGGCTTTTGACCTTATTAAGGAAAAATTAACGACAGCTCCAATCTTGGTTACTCCAGATTTTGATCGTTCATTTATAATTTCTTACGATGCATGTAAAACGGGAGGGGTCGGGTGTACTTGCACAAGAAGATGCTAGTGGTGTTGAAAACCCCATTACATTTTTCTCCCACAAATTGAATAGGGCTCAACAAAATTATTCAATAACTGAATTGGAATACTTAGCCCCAGTTTTGAGTATAGAAAAGTTTCGTGAATATGTCGAAAGCCACGAGTTTAGCGTTATAACGGATCACGCCTCGTTAAAATGGTTGATGCGTCAGTCCGATCTATATGGTAGACTCCCGGGCTGGTCCTTAAAGCTTCAGGGCTTTAATTTTAGCATTTTCCATCGTAAAGGAAGTCAACATGTAGTACCTGATGCTTTATCGCGGATACTATCTGACAATGAGAATAGTTTACTTCTTAATGATATTGAGAGTGTAGATATTTTAGAATAGGCAAAGTAGTTTACCGGACGTGAAAATAGTAGATGGATTCATCTATAAATGCACGGAATTTTTTCGTGACGATATTTCAGAGGCTTGATCATGGAAGTTGTGGATCCCACCGGGACTTACCTCTTGTATGATCGAACGCTGTCATAACCCCCCTATGTTTGCCCATGGAGGAATAGGCAAAACGCTCGAAACTTTAAGGCGAAACTTTTACTGACCTAATATGGCATCTCAAGTAAGATCATTTGTTTTAAATTGCGTAATATGTAAACAGAGTAAAGCTCCTAATTTCATATTAAAGCCACCAATGGGTTCACAAGCAAAATCATATAGACCATTCCAAAGATTATATTCAGATTTTATTGGACCATATCCACGCATCAAATCTGGAAATGTAGCCATTTTCTTACTTCTAGACCACTACACGAAATATCCTCTTCGTAAAATGTCAACGTCGTCCGTAAAAGAATTCTTGGAAAATAGTGTTTCCCATTTGTTTGGAGTTCCAGAAACTGCTGTAACAGACAACGGATCCCAGTTTCGTTCATCACAATTTGAAAGTTTTCTAACAAAATATGGTGTAAAGCAAATATTAATAGTCATTTACTCTCCTCAAGCCAACAGTTCAGAAAGGGTGAATAGGTCAATAATATCAGGAATAAGATCATAACTAGGTAAGGATCATAGATGTTGGGATACGAATCTGAGTCAGATTGGAGTAGCCTTGAGAAGTTCCTACCAAAGTTCATTAAGATATTCACCCTATTTTGCTTTATTTGGATAGCAGATAGTCACACATGCCAAATCTTATGAACTCTTCAGGAAACTGGACTATCAATGGTTTTGCAGCTCTAGTGCAGATGTTGGCGGATGCTATAACATTTTTTTCAGGGTTACACTTGAAAAATATTTTATGGTAAAACATTCTTTATTAAAATCCACATTTGATTGTTTTAATAGTCAAGTAAATATTTAGATGTTATGAAAGGAGAAATATTTATTTTATACGCATTAAGTAATACTTTAGAGAAATTAAAAGGTTGGTTATTAGTAGGATAGGAAATTTATACACCAAAATTAAATGCCAACAAATATCTAAAAATGTTCCTCAATTGTTAAGTCAAAGATATAACTTTATATATGTTGATAAAATGAAAATCAAAATAGCGCATATTACTAACACTTTTCTATGATTGTAGACTGCCAACTTATTTTCACTCTCTTTCTCACAGCCAGTGTTAGCGGTTAGCGATTTTTAAGCAAAATTTCCGGATTTGGTTATTTATTTTTCTTATAAAAAGAGCTTTTGCTTTGTTTGTAGAAATAAATTAATTAGTAAGACTAAAATTTTATTTTGTAATTTTTTGTTTCTTTTCTTACTATGTTGTATTAATTATAAATATTGCTTTAGCCAAGCAATATGTGCTTAATTACATTAAGTGCTGTTATTTTCTCATCAAATCACAATGTGACACATTGTAGTTCTTATTGTTTTTTACATCAGTTCATGCACAGAGTAAATGAGGGTTGTTGATGAAGGTAACATTTTTGTAAAATAAATTGTAAATTAGATAGAAAAAATTTTATGTCAATTTTTCCTTTTTAACCATGGTAAGAATTACTTAAAAAGAATATTAAATGTGTCTATTCATCAAAATTGCAAAATATTAACTTTACTATCTTAATGCATACCCAGTTGGCCAAGTCTTCAAGACATCATCGATTATGCGCGCAGGACAATGTTAAATCATAATTGATTTGTTGGCGACAGCCGGAGCACTTTTGGTGCCGACAATATGAGCGACATTACAATGCATATTGTCGTTGACGATCAGATAAGTAACAATGTGGTTTATCTTGTTATCGACGAACATATATAAACGAAATTTTTCCAACCTTGTCATTGACGACAGTTTAGCGACAGTATCGCACCATAGAGCGACAAAATACTCACTTTCTCATTTATTTTTGTAAAAATATATATATATATATATATATATATAAAAGTATATATATATATATATAAATTCTAGAGATGTGCACAAGACATTCTTCTAGCTTACCCTTCACCGAACGCGATACTGTAGTGCACTCTTTTTTACGAGAGCACTGAAATGTGTATTTCTCATTTATTCAATGTATACAACAGCACTCGTTTGCCTGTGAAGTAACGGACCTATATATGCTTTGTATTGTAAGAGCATATTTTACTAATGAAACTACATTTTCAGTATTGGTTTTTCCTAGCAGCGTTGCCAGAATGACGATTTTATCATATTTTTGATGATTATTCAACCAAAATATGATTTGAGGTTTTTTTTTCTTAAATTATGATTTTTAATTTATAAAAATTATAATTTTTATATTTGAAGTGAGTACAATTTTCGTTGTAATTGTACTACATAGTGAAGTTAAGTCTTGTATCAGCTTATTTTTGGTTGCTTTTATTTACTTTACAGTTATTGCCCTGTAACAAACACATGTATGCATGTGCATAAAAATGCATCATTGTTTTGGAAATAAAGGCCTTAAAGAGCATCTCTTTCTATCTGTTATATTCGTGGGAAGTACAAATAAAAAATATAAAACCCTGTGTAGGTAGTCCCCGACTTAAGATTCGACTATTCGAACTTCCGACCATTTTTTTCCAATTTTACTCTTAGAAAATACTTAAACAAGACAAATATGTAGTTTAAAGGAATCCCTAATATATAAATTTTAATTATATAAATAAATATAAGTATAAATTTTGAATTTCTCCGGACCCTCAAAATTAGTAGTACACTATGTAATTTTTTTCTTAAATTTTTTTGAATGAAATTTGACTTACGACTTAATCGACTTACGAACCCCAGGATCCTATCTCGTTCGTAAGTCGGGGAATACCTGTATTGTAGTAATAGTTCTTAATAATTTTTTTTTAAAGTACATGTACTTTTTAATTTGAATTTATATTTTTAAGCTTTCTTATATATCAATGCATACAGTTATTGTTCTAATGAAATCAGTTGTGTGTTTTTCTAAGTTTTCTATTTGGTGGTTGGTGAATGTGTGATTTGTCCCCACATAACCATTAGTACACGTTTCTTCATAAATGCTTTAAACAATAATAATTTAAATATATATGTTAACATATTTATTTCAATAATAATTTTTAAATAAAATTTTGTACATATTGAAAAATGATGATTTTTTTCCATAATATATGATTTTTTATCCGCATATGATGACTTTCTTCTCAAAGCTTCTGGCAACGCTGTTCCCCAGAAACAAAAAGTTACTGGCAATGCTGGCGTCGACGAAGATGTTCGGTTGCTGAGAGCAAACAAAGAAATGCACGTTGTGACTCTATGAATAGTACAACATTTTTGTTGCACGCTTTACACGACTGTCGTTTATACCGTTGTATAATGGTTTACGAGCGCAGTTGTTTTTTTGTACACTATCTTTGCTTCACACTTATTTATATTTGCAGCTACAATCAATATTCGGTCTGGAGAAAAATGTAATAGCGTGCAATTTTATATGTCTTATCCACACTTCTAATACATTCACATGTACATACGTATGTACATATTTACAAATACATAAAAAAAACTAAAAAATTTGTTTCTACACCTTTATGCAGTCATATTTTATACCTTTATGTCAGAATTAATTTTTTAGTACTGGTTTTTGTTGAGTTTTAACAAGCTATTTGGCCTTAAACTCTTTGTATTACTTTATATTACTTACCCTCACCAACCTTTATCATTTTGTGTAACGCAAGATTACAAGTAATGTTCACACTTTGCGAATATTTTGAAATGCCCGATATATGTATATTCTAATTCTATATGTTATTATTAAGCGCAATGAAAAGTGTAACAATAAATAAAGCAGAAAATAATAAATTAAATTATCACATAAATATTGTATAATTGTTATCAAATTCATTGAATGGGATCGTAAAAATCACTGTTCTACCATAACTACAAAGCAGTTACAGAGACAATTTGAAGTTAATTCGATAAGTGTCCAACCAGATACATATATTTGTGTGTGGTTTTGCTTGCTGATTAGATAAGCGAATAAAGAACGATTGTATGTATTTAAGAATACGTATCACTTAATTTATTTTTAATTACCGCGTATCTAAATCTTAATATATATTATAAATCTTTCTGAAAGTCTGTTTTTTGTTTGTTGGTTTGTTAGCCAATTACGCCTGAACGCCTGGACCGATTTTCTTGAAATTTGGGATATAGATCGAGCTTTTGTCGGTGCAGGTTATATGCTATACAAAGGAAGAAAAATTGTAATTTTTTACGATTTAGCTTTGTTAAGTTTTCCAAATAGCTATTGGATGTATTCCGTTTCTAAAGTTGAACCAAAAGGGGTACAAAAAGGGGAAAGGGGCCAAAACCGGTAAATTGAGTACATAGCCAATCATGCATGACCCGATTTTCTTGAAATTTGCGACATTGATCGAGCTTTTGTCGGTGCAGGTTATAGGCTATAAATCTTTTAAAAATTTTAAACCAAAAGGAAAAAATGGGACAAAGGGGGAAAAAATGGGCAAAAATTAGTACTTTATGCATAAATGGTGTATTTCATTTGTTTTAAAGGTATTTTTTACGATTTAGCTTGGCTAACTTTCCCAAATAGCTATTGGAGGTATTCAGTTTTATAAAGTTGGACCCAAAGGGATCCAAAAAGGGCGAAAGGGGCGAAAAACGGGCAAATTGAATGCCTTTATATTTAGGACTTAGAGTATTCAAAAAACTGAGTTGTTTGATAAAGCGGTTTCCGAATAATTTGAAAATTGCATTTTTTAAGAAACCGGATTTTTATTTATTGCTATTTTTATAATCCGCGCAACGCCGGGTACAATCTGCTAGTTCACAATAAAAATAAACTTCAATCACTTTATTTTTGTTTTCATATGACTTCTGGCGAAAGAAATATGATTGCAATATATTTGTTTTTATTAAGTGGGGAGTAAATGTATCTAGCAAAATTCAGTATTTGGTAATTTTACAATTTATTTTGTAAATTAAGTTAAGAGGTGTACCATACGGTTCAATTCTTGGTCCTGTCCTATACATAATATACTCAAATGACCTGAATTCTAATATTACCATTTGTGGAATTCAAATGAATGCCGATGACATCCAAATTTATATTCGCTATAGTTATAACTGGCATCGACGATTGCATATTGAAATTGAATCAAGATCTTGACAAAACATATTTATACATATATGACCTACTGCAAATGGTTAAACGCGAATAAATCAAAGGCTACCATAGTTCAGAAAATTAGCCTTTTGCCAAACTTACTACTAAGAACTTAGGCATTATATTTTTTTAATAATCAACTTTCCTGGAGGCAGTAGACAATTTTTTTCAACAAAGTCTACAATATGTCACTAGAAAACTTTACGAAAAATCTTATGCTGATTTCCTTCACAAGACTATCTTTCTAAAGGAACCAAATTATCTATTTACATAATAAGCGTCATCAGGTACCAGAAACAGTTGTCTGAAAGGCTCTTTAATATTTATTTTCATTATTAATGCTTTTGCTAGAATTCGAATTTACAGGCAAAGTAATCTAATTTAAGATAGCAACACACTTTTCATTTATATGGAATTCTCTATTCGTAAAGCTAATTAAAATTTAGCTAATATAATTTTTGTCTTTTTCATAAAACTTATTTACATATGTATGTATGTATATATAATTTGTGAAATCATTCGCCCATGTTCTGAAAAAGGCAAATCGCTTAATGTTGGCGTTTTCAATTTGAAAACGCAAAATGGGTTTCTGACAAACGATATCGCTAGAAATTTGGCGTTTTCAAACCGCTAATGTAACTGAAGCGATTTGGTTTTTTTATTTAAACTGTACCCTAAATTAACAATAAAATTATACACAATTTAAATTTAATATGTTTTCTTTTTATTTGAATAAAAACTTTTAGCATTTTTCCACGATTTTGTTTAAAAATAAAGAATAGAAAAATTTGCTTTTAATTTGTGTATTTTCTGTATCATTTGTTTAGTTACCAACTGACGATTTATGCAAACAGCTGATCAGATCTTCGAAAAAAATTTAATGCTAGTGGTGTTAATTATTTGGTTATTTCTTTTAAATTTTTGATATTAATATTTGCAATTTATTAAATTCACATTTCTATATTAAATCAAAAATTAATAAAAGTTAAAAAATCATACAGAATTTTATTTTAAACCGGCTACCCGTGTTAAAAATTACCAATTATTCGTGAGTGCTTATAAGTAACATTCCTAACTGAAAAGAAGCATTTGCCACAATTTATCTGACAACTCACAAATAAAATACGTAAATTATATAAAAATTACGTAAGATCTGGATTGTCCAATGAATTGGAAAACTCCTTAGTGCTTTTTCATTAACATTTCTTTTGCTTTTTGATTTTTTAAAGCTAATATTAGTCAATGTGCTTTACTTATGGAGGCAATTATTTAAGAACTTACCGACTGTAAATTTATGTCACTTATAAAGCACATTCTTTTTATTCAGCCAATTTGTAAATATGGATAAATTCGTTCACCACCACGTAATTCAATATGTTATTTTGGAAGTTATAAGTTTAACCAATATTAGAACTGTAATGAGAGTGTCTGTTAATACGCTTTGGACTATGCGTACAATGTTAGCTGGCAACATTTTAACGAGCCCGAACAGATACTCGATATATAAATGCTGTAGTGACAAAATAAAAATACATTTAAACTTAAGAAACTTCACAAAATGATATTGAATGACTGGAAGTGAAAAGAAAGGTAATTAAGGAAAAAATCCAAAGCATTTACAATTGTGCTATGATATGATGATAGCAGAGATCAGGAATGAGTTATCAAAACGATGAGTAGATTCGAGTCATACTTATAATTTCAGATACTTATACGCATTCATACTTATTTTAATATCACATTCATACTACGCATATTCAAAGTTTGAAATACTCATCGTACTCATACTTACCAATGCTCACGATGTTGCTGATTCCGACTCTTCATAACTTAACTCACCCTAACTATACACGAAGCACAAAATAAGTATGATTCAAGTACGAACACCACAATGTTCCCTAGAAGGTTTTGTGTTTGGTTTGCTTGCTGTTTTTGTCTTTTCTTTTTTCTTCTTTTGTAAATGCAACAACTAAGACCGTAAATTTTGAAGAATGATTTCCGAATCATTCTTAAGTATCATAATTATTTTTCTAAATTTATGAATCTGTATGAGTCGCGTATGAATCAAACATATTTCAAATGCTATGAGTTTGATTAAACATTGTAATTGTCGTCACATAGACGACAGAGAGCAGCTTGGCAGCTCGACAGAAAATTATGCCAACTGTTTTGTCTGCCGTATGCCGACTGCTTAAATTCCTTGAAGACAGGGCAGAAAAACAGCTGATAAAAAACCAAAACAATAAGCAGTAATTTAAATTTTGAAAATTTCAGTGGTGTCACTATAGATTTTTTTACGTACGCAAAAATAAAATCACAAATATAAAAAACCGCATACTCACAACATATGTAGGTATGTATATGACAGCTTCTCAATGAATCGTTTTTCTCTACTCATAAGCACTCATGAAATTTTGAATATAAGTGAGTCAACAATATTGAAATTTGCTCTAATTCATTCGTACTCTTACAACGTTGATTTATAAGTATGGGTTGCAAATAAGTTTCTACGCATACTCATACTGGAAATATGTTTGATTCATAAGCCTACAAATTCAGATTCATAACTTTAGAAAAGGTTCGTGGGACTCGAATCATTCATCAAAATTTACGGTCTTAGTTGTTGTTGCATTTGAAAAAAGACACATAAGTAAAACAGATAGAGCGGCATGCAGAGAAACACACTACCATTTAGTGAGTATTTTAGTATTCGTATGCGAATTATACTTATTTTATGATTCTTGTAAATGTTGAATTTTGGAAAGTCGAAATCAGCAACATCAGACGTGTTGTTAAGTATTGTTACGTTTTTGCCTTTTTAAAAACGTTTAGATATGAGTTCGTTAATTGCAAACCAAGTAAAAACAAGTATGTGTTTATTTTAATTAAACTCTCTCTTTATTGTTCACGCTACTATTATTTCACTGTACACACTTAACTGATACTACAATATCGTTATTCTTATCCTCTGTTGCCAGATTAGGGGATTTATCCGCAAATAGGGGATTTTTTTAGCTGATGGGGATGGAAATTTTAGGTTGGGGATCTAAGGATTTTTTTTGGGATGAACCAACACTGCTGGGGAGTTTTTGAGGATAAATAACTATAGATTTTTTACATATAAAAGTCGATTTAGTCCCATAATGAATAATAATAAAAAAACATTAAAGTGATGGAATTTTTACTCTGCCAAGTCTATAGTTTTCTTTTGTTAAATTTACCATTTCTGTTGCTAAAATATTAAATCCTGTATTAAAGGCAAATATCCCTATAGACTTTCATATATGAAGAGCAATGGAGAAAAATGCCATTTGTAAAATGGAACGATTGTTTTGGAGAAGAGTCTGGACAAAATTTAAATGCATTTTGGAGTTATGTTTATTGCTACATGCTACAAAGATCCTGTAGGTTCTAAACCATTCAAATAACTAGTTGAACTAGTTTTAAATATTGTTTGTGTACCAACAAGTAACGCTTGTGTTGAACGCGTTTTTCCAACAATGAACCTTACTTACCAAAACAAAAATACGAAATAAAATGCAATGTGAACTATTAGAAGCTCTTCTTACTCTAATATATATGTATGTGCACATAAAATAAATTAATTTTTAAATAAAATAAAAAACAATTTTTTTAATTGTATTCGGGATTTTTTTGAGGATAAAATAATGGATTAGGGGATTAGGGCCGGAAAAAATCTGGCAGCAATGTTCTTATCACACAATTAGAACTTTACAACTTCGAACACGCAACTTCAAACAAGGCTGTTTAAATTCACACCAGTGTTGAAAAATTCAAAGAAAAAGTACTTTTTCGCATCAAATGGTACTTTTAAAAACATAGAGTACACCCCGCGGGCTCACATTTAGTAAGTCAGCGTACTACCTGCTAAACTATTTACTCATTTAGATTTAATAAACGCACGGTACGGAACAGAAAAACTAACAACTTATACGTGTTCCTCACATATAAAACAAAAAACCAAAAAAGCTGATTCTGAACGAAACAAAACGTATAACTTCCGTGTAGTCAAACGTCGACAGAAAGTTATGGAATATATTTCCGTTTGTAGCATATGATGATGCTTACCGAAATTACATTACGGTTCGGATAGCGTTCTCATTGCTTATCATATTCTAAAAACTAGCTTATGTGCTGTGCACGTTTGACTAATTCTACCTTTCGCATTATGTTGCTAATGCATTAATAGTTGAAAAAAGCGCAAGATATAAAATATGTAATAATAAAAAAGTACTGAAAGCGTGGCGGGGGTACTGCGGTATTTTTGAATTGGAAAAGTACTGAGAAGAGTACTAAAGTACTGAATTTTTCAACACTGATTCACACTGACGGTTGACTGCTTTCTCTTGCCTTGTTATAAGCGAACGTATTCAGTCTGATGATGGTTCACGAAGTGGAATGTTCGGGGTTTCGCATTTTCGAGAATTCTATTCCGACTACATTGTTTGTTGTTGCGTATGTTTACTTGTCCATCCCTTTTGCTACAATGCTTTTGTTGTATTTGTTAGTGTGTATATGTGTACACATTGCCTCTTGTTCAGTGTTGCCACCTTGTGTGTAATTTTTGATTGTGTGTAATTAGCTTCATGTGTAATTTGTGTGTAATTTTACTTTTTGTTTTACCTTATTGTGATAGACTTAAATCGCTAATTTTTAACAGTCAATTTGTTAATAATCATTTGGTTTGTAAATTTATTGCAATTTCTAACATCAGGTGGCAAAAATAAACACCTACATCCTTCTCTCTCCAATTTAAATACATGTAAGGCTAATGTTTAGCCACCGTAGTCTAGTAGATAATGTGTTGGCTTAATAGACGCAAGGCCGGGTTCAAACCCCATTAAAACGAAAATATTCTTTTTTCATATATTTATATGAAAATACTTCTTCGGCGGCTTCCTCTCAAACAGATTTCTGGCAAAAACTCTGAAAGTAAATAAACCTGACATGAGTCGACGTTAAACTGTAGGTCCCACCACTCACGTATAAAATTAATGCACACAACTTAAGTGATGTGAGAAGTTAGGTCGTAATCCTGACTGAAGGGTTGTAATGTCCAATCACGTATGTATGTATGTGTATGAAAATATAATTTTAATGTTTACATACCGCTGTACATATAGCGTTACCGCTGGAAATTTTTAAGAAGTCGCACAAAAAGGGAATTTTTGAAAAAAAAGTCGCACAAAAAGGGTATTTTGGCAGTAAAAAGAAAAGAAAATGAACTAATATAGATAAAAAAAATAAATTTTTATTGGATTTTGTAATATACAGTAACAAATATTTCCCTTTTTTATAATAGAAACAAATTTTTAGCCAAAAATTAATAAAGCTAAACAAAAACTTTAATTTTTTTTTAAATTATTGGTCTGTTTTATTTCCAGCATTAAAATGTAATTATATTCAAATTTATGAACGTTTGGACATTCAAATTTCAAAAATAAAAAATGCATTTTTAAATTTACAAAAATAATAATGTTAACACAGATACCAAAGTATACTCTAGTCTATAGTCTAGTATATAGTTTAGTACATAATCTAGTCTATAGTCTAGTCTATAGTCTAGTCTAAAGTCTAGTCTATTGTCTAGTCTATAGTCTAGTCTAAAGTCTAGTCTAAAGTCTAGTCTAAAGTCTAGTCTAAAGTCTAGTCTAAAGTCTAGTTTATAGTCTAGTCTAAAGTCTAGTTTATAGTCTAGTCTAAAGTCTAGTCTATAGTCTAGTCTAAAGTCTAGTCTATAGTCTAGTCTAAAGTCTAGTCTATAGTCTAGTCTAAAGTCTAGTCTATAGTCTAGTCTAAAGTCTAGTCTATAGTCTAGTCTATAGTCTAGCCTAAAGTCTAGTCTATAGTCCAGTCTATAGTCTAGTCTACAGTCTAGTCTATAGCCTAGTCTATAGTCTAGTCTATATTCTAGTTTATAGTCTAGTATATAGTCCAGTCTATAGTCTAGTATATAGTTTAGTATATAATATAGTCTATAGTCTAGTCTATTGTCTAGTATATAATCTAGTCTATAGTCTAGTCTAAAATTCAAATTTAATAACAAATTTTTAATCTACGATCATTCTACTCACTCGTACATTTTCACATTCTTTATTCTGGGTTTTCTGCAACAACCAATTTTTAGTCTTCAATATTTTGTAATTTTTGTGCTGTTTACAAAGACAAGCAAGTGCTCAAAGTTATTTAATAAAGTAGTCTACAAAAAGCACAGACAATTTGTTTTTGTTATTTGGTTTGGGCTGTCAAAATTTGCATGTTGTTTTTGTTATATGGTTTGAGCTGTCAAAAATTTGCGGGATTATTAATGTAAATAAAAGAAAAAATACTTTTTCTAAAAAAGGGTCAAAAATCTTGAAAAGTGTCAGATTTAGTTCATTTTAGTAAGGGGCACAAAAAGTGGCGGGGTCACTGAAAAAGTGTCAAATTGCGACTTTAGTCGCTCAACAGTAACGCTGTATATGTATGCAATATTTGTAAAAATAGAATTTTGTGTGTAATTTTTTTTCATTTGTGTAATTTCAATGCCAGTTGTATGTAAATCATAAAGCTGTTGGTGGCAACATTGCTCTTGTTGCGCTTGCGTTTTCTATCTCTTTCATACTCATACTGATTTTATTGTTGCTTTATTTATAAATGGTTCGATGTTTATTGTTTTTATGTGAAACGAATATGATGAGTACTTCAAACTTTGACTATGAGTAGAAGTTCCATGATATTAAAATAAGAATGAGTGCGTATAAGTATCAGAAATTATGAGTATGACTCGATTCTATATACACAAAAACAATTCATGTAACTTTAATACTGAACTATGCATTTTTTCCAAAATTTCAAAATCCCGAGAAACTATTTCTTTCACAAAGTGATTATTGTATTCATAAAAAATATTTTTGGTTAACGGGCCAAATTACATTATTAAGCCCTTTATAATTAAATTTTACTTTTTATAAATACATGAATTGTTTTTTTTTATTATTTGATTGTACGTTTCTCTTCAATAAGTATTTTAAGCTGTTATTTAATTATTATTTCATGTGGCCTTAGCATCACTAATTTGCTTTTAGCTGCTCACAAAAATAGAAAATAATTTAATTTTGGCAGGAGCTGTTTAGGTTGTTGTCTTGGCGTTTTCTGTCCTGCTTTCAATATAAACCATTAGTTATGCTACCGTAACGGAATGTAACAGTAACCTAATGTAACGTGTACGGAACGTAAAAATGTAAGTGCAATTATAGATCGTAAAAATGTGACTTATGTTTTTATGTAATCAAAACAAACAAGAAATAAAGAAATAAAAATTGCAAAAGCTAAAAGACAAAAATTCAGATATGGATATAGAAGACGTCCTGGGGTTAGAGTTTTCATTTTATTATTTTTGTGATTGTTTTTTAAACAAATTTAATAGTAATTTCAAGTTTTAAAATATTTGTTTTCAATCCTTTTATCACTTTCAATATGGCGTCTTTTGTTTTTCTTTAATTCAGCTGTAACCAGTGTTATCACTACATCATTTTTGGACTCATTTCAACGATTATATATTTATTTAAAGATATTTATTAAAAGTTTTGTATACTGTTTCTGTAACCCAAACAATTTTACTTTCACTCAAACAAAAACACTCAATTTAGTTTGTGTTTTGTGGTTAAAGAAAATACAAACACAACATTGAGTGCTTTTGAATGTATTTTCCATATAAAAAGACGTAATTGAAATCCTTTGTCTTACTGAAACAAGTCATATATTTGGAAAACCGAATTAGTTTCTTTGTAGGAATGTTAAAACGTTTTTATCTTCTCCAGTAAAAGTTAAATGCAAACTGAATTGCCTTTCGAACGTTTTAATTAGTTTAAAATCGATTACTATATTTATCTAACTTATAATAAAAATTAATACTACCTACATACTGTAAATACTAAAATAGTGCTTATTATTATTTTAAATTATAAAAATTAATAATGAAATAAATTATAATTAGGGGTTTTAAAATATCGCTCCTTTATTGCAACATAGTCATATCTCAAAAAAACTTGAACTTGGCAAAATGCGGTTTAAGTTTTCAAGACATAAGTCCTATGATCTAATCGCCGCAAACACTTTTTGCTATAACTTCGGTTCAGCTTGGGTTATAAAACTGATTTTTTTTCAACATGTACAGAAGGTCTAAAAGAGCAGATTTGCTTAAGTAACTACAAGCTTTTAATTTTTTGAGATATGACTATGTTGCAATAAAGGAGCGATATGTGAAGTTTTATTTAAAGAAAATTCCAAAATGTAAATTTTGTTTATAATTTCAATTTTAAGTTTTGGTGGTTTTTAATATTGACATGTTGTTAAACATGCTCAACAGATGTTACGTAAAAATGTAAGAAAATTCTATTTTTTACAGATTCTTGCGTTCCGTTCCGGTTACGTTACATTTCTATAACCACTCGCATTGTTTTACACATAACAAAAACTATCAGCTGTTTCTTACTGTTACGGTTACATTACGTTACGGTCGCATAACTGAGGCTTTATCGTTTTTTCATCTATTCATCTATTTTTTTTATTTTATTTCAAATTTAGCACAACAATATATAATATAATATAATATATAATTAATATAATATAATATATAATATAAATTAAAGTGCTAATGATAACATACAAAGAAAATAAATTTTAGCATAATGTAACAATTAAATATAAATACAAATTAAATTAAGAAAGAAAATTTAAAAGTTAAAAAAAAGATTACAAATAATTTAATGCATTAAATTTGTTTTACACTGTACTGCAACTAGTCATTAACGAAAAATTCTCTTCGGTAATTGGTTCCAAAGTCGAGTGCAATAAATAAAGAACTGACGTTCAGATAGGGCAGTTTTATATTTTCGTTGAATTAATACCAATCCTCTAGCCGATGTACCGAAATTTATTGTTCCATACAAGTAAGTATGTATAAATTATTTTATGTAAAAATATCAAACTTTTAAATTTTAAGAGATTTTCAAAACACATATTGAAAATCTGGTATGAGAACACAGATATGGAATCACGTATTCCTCGATTGAAGATATATCTTGCAATATTATTATAAGCAACCTTCAATTTCCGCAAATCATTTGCATCACAGTTTGTATAAATTTCGCAGCCATATAAAAGGACTGGTATCAAATAAGTTTTCGCAAGCAGCATTCGTATTTTAAAAGGTGTTGAACATTTTACAGCCCAAAGATTTCTCAACATACCATAAATTTTACCTACTGCAGAAGCAATGTGATTGGACCATGTCAGTTTAATATTAAAAATTACTCCCAAGTTTTTTGAACAGCTTACAAACTCTATTAAATTACTACTTATTTTAATTTGAATATCGTCGTTAATCTTTCTGTTACTTCTATCTATTAAAATACACTTCGATTTTGTTTGATTGATACAAAGTCCATTGTTTTTTGCCCAGTTATCTATTTTCTGCAAATCAGAGTTTATGTTATTGACACATGTGATAATTCCATTTAAAGAAACGCTGTTGTATATTTGGACATCATCCGCATACATATGTATTCTACAATGTTCCAAAGTATCTGGTAAATCATTAATATATAAGCAAAATAATAGGGGCCCAAGCACTGAGCCCTGTGGAACACCTCTATTAACATCAAGGCTTTCAGAATATGTTCCATTATAAGATACAATCTGAGATCGACCTGTCAGATATGAACGTAATAATCTATAAGCTGTTTTTAAGAAGCAAAAAAGTTTTTCCAGTTTTTTCAATAACATGGAATGTTCAACTGTATCGAAAGCTTTACTATGATCAAGTAAAACTAAAATGCAAATCATATTATCATCAAGATCAGCCCTTAGATTCTCTACTACATCGGTTAAGGCTGTCATACAACTTCTTCCTTTAGTAAATCCAGATTGAACAGCACATAGAATATCATGATTCCTTACATATTCATTGATCTGCTCACTCATTATATTCTCAATAACTATAGATAAGAAGGGAAGAATTGATATTGCCCGAAATTCATTGTTCTGTTTAGGAATTGGTGTAATTCTTGATTTTTTCCATTCATCAGGAAATGTTGATTTAGTTAGTACTGTATTAAACGCGTGAGTAACATAAGGCAAAAGTTTATACAGCAATATTTCAAAAAATTTGGGATTTAATCTATCAATACCGGTAGCTTTAGATTTTATAGAACGAAAACTGCTCAGAACTTCCAATGGGCTAACGCATCGAAATGTAAATGAATCTTCAATGGAGACGCTACAAAGATCGTCATATATGTTACTGGTCGATGACGGTATGTTTGCATTTCTAAACATATGGTTTAAGTTATTGACATCAACATCACATGAAGAAATATTATCTTTCCCAATTCCAATTTTACGAATTTCTTTCCATTTTGAACAGCTATCAATAGCTGACGAGAATCTTCTCTGGTAGTACAGTTTTTTCGCATGTTCTGGAGTTTTAAATTTCCTCCATCTAGCATATGCAGTATTACGCTGATCTATAAGTCTCTTAATATGATTTGTAAACCAAGGAGTTTGATTCGCTGCTACACGCCTAGTTTTTATGGGTACCTTTGCCTCATATAAAAATTCAACATTCTCTTGTAAAAAACGTATTTGATCATTCACATCGTTATATGAATAGATTTGATTCCAATTTATATGTTCCAACTGTTGTAACAAGAGGTTGTAATCTATACCTTTAAAATCCCTGTATTTATATTCTTTCTGCTGTATATTGATGTGATGATCATAAGTCATAAATAGCAGATCATGGTCCGAGAAAACTGATGCCGAAAGCTGGTCATATAGCACAATTCTTGATAAATTGTTTACAAATACCAGATCTATTAAGCTGTTAGTACATCCATGATAATGCGTAGGTATAAGAGTGTTCACGGGAAATAGTCCCAACGAACGCATGGGGTCAATCAGAGTATTATCACATAGTAAATTACTGTTAAAATCACCAATGATAATAACCTCGTTGCATTCAACAGAAAGATTCTCCAAAATACTTATAAATAAGTCAGTTTTTACATCTCTATGGGGGCTGTATACACTTCCAAGTAATATCCTTCCATTCTTCCTTGGGATAATCTCAATAAAGAGGTAATCGATTTCACTGCCGGCTTTTGACTGCATCTTTATAGCACAGATTGCAACTCCACCACCTCTGGCTTTGCTTTCAATTCCATTTATCATAACCCTTCTGTCGGAACGATATAACTTAAAACCAGGCAAGTTATAAACTGAATCAATAATATCAATGGAAAACCAGGTTTCAGAGACACATACTATATCCACTCCAGATGAGGCAAAAATATATCGAAACTCATCAATTTTTTTACAGAGACTTTGTGCATTAATGTGGACTATTTTTAAACCATTTTTCTGCTTGGTCAGAACTCGAAGCATACTATGTGCACTCTCCTTAGAACCAAAATTGTTATTTAACGACATCAATTAGACTAAATAAAAATGTAAATACATAATAGGCAACGCAACGGGACATATTAAAAATTATTCGATGCATGTTAACTATATAAAAGTAATTAGAATAAACCAGTTGAATAATAAATAAGACAGTATAGAAAAGCATTTTTGTTAAATTTGTAATCCTTCTATAAAAAAATATGTTATTGCTTTTAATATTAAAATAAATAGTAAATAATTTTAAAAATACATTGAAATTAAATTTATTCCTCAGAACACGGAAAAAGCTGGTGAAGGTGATCAATTTCATCAATTTACACAGGATCATCATTCAAATGTTTCTTAACATACACAAGATCCCGCCTTGTATAAACACTACTTATGATTTTCCTTTTTCTCAGACGAATTGACGAGCGGAGTATTTTAAAATTCAATTGGGTTAAATTTTCGTTCACATAAAATTTGTTATTAGAATTTATACCAATGACCCTAAGTGTAAGAAAATAACCTTTTTGTCTTCTCAAGTCTGCTAGTGATTTCAATATTATATTTTTGTCATATTCTGACTGAAGTTTAACAATTATTGCTGCATCCTTAGAATTTTGCTTATTTAAACTATTTATTCGGTAAATAGATTTTACACTAAGAACCGTAATGCCAGCATTTCTACATATAGCCGCAAAAATATTCTGTAGTTTTTCATTTTCAAGACAAGGAATTTCGTTTATTCGCAGTTCACAGGAAACACTTTGACTTTCCTGCATGTTTTTCAAATCAGTAGCATCTTTCTCCAACCGTGTAACTCTTTCATCTATGACATCAATTTCAGTCTTTAGACTATTAAATTTAGTGGCAATATCATTGAGGAGTTCATCCTTATACTCCTTAAATTTTTTATTTATCATTTGCATAATTTGCTCAGCGAATTTTTCAAAAGGTTTATCAATGATGTTTATCATCTTAAATGGTGATTGAGCAATGAAATCATTAGTACCTCTTATATGTGTGTTTGTTGGGGTGTTTGAAAAAGCACTAGAGGATTGATTATTCATATTTGTTGCCATTTTTTCGCCTTTATTTCTATTTTTAGATTTAGAATTGTTATTACTTACAATTTTCTTATTTTTTGTACTTGTTCTTAATACATACATTTGTTTAAAAAATTTAAGATGAAAGTGGTATAAATATTTTGATGCTCACTGTATAACTTTGTTAAGTAATGTTTAAGTCATAAGCAGTGAACTTCAAACTGTAATAAGCCGTGAGCTTTGTTCAGTGAGTATTATCGTTATACTGCTAATATTAACACATATGGTGAAAACAGCTGAGAATAACATACATATGGTGAGCACAGCTGATGAAAGTAGGATGTTATTGTTAGTATTTTTTATAGTTTACCGTTGTTTATTTATTTGTATGTTTTTTTTTTTTGTTGTTGGAATAAAACAGCTGATTTTGTATTGTATATGATATTGTTTATATTTGAAATCTATTGTTATTGTTTTGATATATGTATATGCACTTGTTATTTCCAATGTTCGTATTGTTGTTGTTTATTTTTAAATTTTGAGTGATTTTCGGTGTTATTATTTAATTATTATTTTAATTTAATAAATTAATTATATAAATTTTAATTTTAATTAGCTGAATTTATGATTATCTGATTAAATCTGTTGTTTAAAATATTCAATATCACACAATACAGTCCGAAACACGTCCGCTCGACTCGAAATTATAAATCGTCTATGTGTTTATACCTTAACCTGCACTTATAAATCAATGTTGGATCAAAGTAGTGGAATTTCAATACTGTTGACTCACTCCTACTCAAACTTTCATGAATAGCGAAAAGACGATTCATTGCTGATCGGAATATATGGGTCATAGATTCCAACAGGTATATCAGGTTAAAAGATGAAGTGAATCAGTAGATTCAATTACCGCAAGATATTCAATTACTACTGTACAGCGCCTTATATTAAAATCCAAAGCTGCGAGATTATTGTTCTTCTTCACAAAAAGTTTTTAATAGTACACCAGAGCTAGTCAACAATCAACTAATAATCTGAAGATGGTTACTCATTTCTCTCGTGAACTGGGTTACTAGCACTTTACATTACTGTTTGTTAGTTGGGAGTACTACAATGCACGCGTGCTAATGTGAACTAATTAAAACTGGCGTTGTTCACTTTTGCGAATTGTTCACATTACCGAAAATACCGGAATATTTTAAACAAAAATCATTATTTATGCATTTTTTTTTTGTAAAATTACATCAATTTATAATTTAATTTCTATATATATTGTTACGTTTTTACCTTTTTGAAAACGTTTAAATATGAGTTCGTTAATTGCAAACCAAGTAAAAACAAATATGTGTTTTATTTCAATGAAACTTTCTTTATTATTCACACTACTTTTCTGTCACTGTTCAAACTTAAACGATAAAACGTACACAATAGTAACTACAACGATTTATTGTTTGTTCGATATTATTCACATACTATTCGCTAAATTGTTCAAAACGGATATCTCCGAAACACGACTGATTACTTCATACGCAACTTCACGCAAGGCTGACTGAATTCAACTGACTGGTTTCCTGTCTTGTTTCCAGAGTTGCCGCGACCAAAAAAATTTTATAACCAAAATTAAAATAAAAAATAACCAAATACGCAAAAAAATAACCAAATTTTTTTTATATTAATGCATTTGTTTTTTAACAAATTTAAAGTTTAATACAAAAATTTTATTTTTTTCTGTCTAGTTAAACTAAAAATCGGAGGCTTAATATAAAAAGGCCTAACTCAGTTTTTAATTGTAAATATCAGATTTATAACGATTTAAAAAAACGCCTAATTCATGACAATTAATTTTTGAAAGAAAAAGTCCTAACTAATTTTTTATTTCGTTCTAAAATTATAATCGCAACTGAAGTTGTGCGTTTATATTTCCCAAATAACAAAATCGCTTTAGCGGAAAAAGTTACTTAACAAATTTTGGCGGCGGGTCGAGTTCTTAAAAGTCGGAATTCCTGTTTTTGACAAACAGAAAAAATGTTATACTAGTACATACCAACAAAACTGTACTTCCCAATTAATTCCGATCAGTTCACTTTGTTTTTTGTGAAAAATATTGTTTAAGAGGAAAAAGTTTTAACATTAAAAAATTTAATAATGCAAAAAAATTATGAATGCGAACGAAAATTCTGACTCTGATTCGGAGAATGCTGATGGTATCCGAACAACGAAAAATATTGCAAGAAGGTCCGAAGGGACATATAACGTAAATAGAAAAAAAAAAGAATGGAAAGTCTTTAATATATTGGCATATCAAATAAAGAACGATCACTTAAGCCTCTTAGAAAACTTTTAACTACTTTTAATCCTAATATATATTATAAATCTTTCTGTAAGTCTGTTTTTTTGTTTGTTAGTCAATCACGCCAGAACGGCTGGACCGATTTTCTTGAAATTTGGGATATAGATCGGACTTTTGTCGGTGCAGGCTATAAATCTTTTAAAAATTTTGACCAAAAGGAGAGAAGAAATGGGACAAATGGTAATAGGTATTAGCTTGGTTAAGTATCCCGAATAGCTATTAGAGGTGTTTCGTTTATAAAGTTGGACCAAAAAGGGGGAAAGGGGCGAAAAACGGACAAATGGCCTGCATTTATATTTAGGACTTAGAGTATTGAAAAAACTGGGTTGTTTGATAGACCGGTTTCCGAATTATTTGAAGAATTGCATTTTTAAGAAGCCGGATTTTTATTTATTGTTATTTTTATAACCCGCGCAACGCCGGGTACAATCTGGTAGTATGTTATAAGCCCTGGCGTATGACCCATCAGGATCAATATATTGCAAAACAGGCATAACTGACGATTACGAATTTCTCTCACATACATAATTGGTCATTACAACCCTTTAGTTAGGATTACGACCTAGCTTCTCACACCACTTAAGTTGTGTGCGTTAATTTCATACATGAGTGGCAAGACCTACAGTTTAAAGTCCAATCCGAAAGACAGGTTTTTGAGAAGCTTTTCATGGTAAATTTTATTTACTCTCTAAGTTTTTTCCAGAAATCTTCTGAGAGGCAGTCGCCGAAGAAATATATATATTTTTTTCATATTTCGTTTTGATGTCTGAGCTGGGATACGAACCCGGGCTTTTCGTTTAATAAGCCAACACACTACCTACTAGACTAAGGCGACTACACGAATTTCTCTCACATAGATCAAAGTCGGCGATTAAAGATTTACCCTCTGATTCACATTTTAAGGAGAAAATACCTATCACGAAAAAGAAATGGGACAACCAACAGAACTAATTTTTTACAATTAATTTTTGACTTAATATTCTTAATTTCATGAATTATTACCGTTTATTATTTAAACCTGAATTATTATCATATATTTCACTTTCAAAGCAGTTTAAAAAGGCCTAACTTAATTTCTCTTTTCAAAAATATCAAAGAAAAAAGGTCTATCTTCGAAAACTTCATTAAAACAAAAATTAACAATTTTTTAAATGAGAAGTAAAATGTATTTCTGTTTTTTTATAATTAAAAACCGTATTAAAATTTTTGTCGTATTTAAAATTTTACACATTTTATTAAGTTTTTCGCTTCTCCTGTAAAGTAACAAAAAATCGAGTTAGGCCTTTTTTATATTAAGTCATCGAAATAATAACCCTACAAGAAATAAATAACCGAAACTAATACATACAAGGCTTACTTACTACTACACATGTAATTTTTATTTGACTTTTTATGTTTTAGAGTTGTATTTTTTAATACATTAAAAGCACATCAATATTGACTGTCAAATGCCCTGTAAGTTTATGAATTTTAAAATTTCAGTCGTAGTAGGCTTTGAAAACAAAAATTTATAGCGTCTTATGACGAAAATTATAATTGTGTTCTTTATGTTAAAATAATATTATACTGTGAAAAAAATAAGACGTGAAACCAAAAAGTTAAGTATTGTTATTATTTTACCGCATAAACTTCAATATGCCTAAAATTATTTTTTTTTTATTAGCATCCAGCCAGCTATCAAGAAATACCTCACCAGCCCATATAAGGTAGATGCCCGAAAAAGCCGCTTCAGCCAAGAAACCAGCTGCCAAGAAGTTAATTAATATAGTTTTAATATAATTCTTTATAAAATAAATTATATTTTTTTTAATAAAAAATATTTCAAAACAAAAAAACATTTTTCTTTCGTAATTTACTCATCATTTGACTAGTAAAATGACTAGTTGTTTGACTAGTAAAATGACTAGTTTAACTAGTAAATCACTATTTATTTGACTAGTAAAATAACTAGTTGTTTAACTAGTAAAATGACTAGTTATTTGACTAGTAAAATGACTAGTCGTTTAACTAGTCAAATGTCAATTTGTTACTTAAAAACAGCGAAGGAGTGAGCAGGTTAGATATATGTTTTACAGTCGAAAGAATTCATATGTTAGAAAGAGATACAAAATCACATGTACACGAATGTTTACGTAAAGTTTTTCACATTGCCCTTAATAACTTGATGGGAAGTTGTGACTAGTTTATAAGTTATACTTGACGGTCAAATAACTAGTTATTTGACTAGTTATGTTCTGGTAGGGAAATTAAGGTTTTTATTTATTTTTATTAAAATTTCAATTGAACGTAGTAAAAACGCTTAAAGATATAAAACGCTTTGCTAACGATTGCAAAGCTTGTAATCGAAATTTTCAAATAATATTAAAAAAGTGATTGTTGTATTAACGATAATAAAAAAATAACCAAATTTGGTTAAAAATACCTAAAACGCTGCTTGTATTGCCCTTTTATATACGAACGTCTACAGTCTGATGATGGTTCTCGAAGTAGAAGGTTTGCGTTCTCGCTTTCTAGAGAATACTTTTGCGACTATATTGTTTGTAGTTACGTTTGCTTACTTGTCCATCCCTTTTTCTCTCATCCTTGTTGGTGTTGGTTTACTTATACTAAGTTCGATGTATGTGTTAGTATGTATTTGTGTCGTATGTACGCATTACCTCATTCACCCCTATCGCAAATAACTATTGCCAAAATTCGTCATTTCATATTGTGAATCGTTCCCAAAAAATTTTTTGGGAGTGAATTCACAAACATAAAAAAATTTGGTATCGCCAATGTTTATTCCCAAGAATTATTTTGTAGAATTAATTCCCAACACCTGCCAATGGGAACAAGAAGGGAACATGGAACTTATAAATTGTTTTGCTGTTGATTTTTTGTTTCATTTAAGGAAATGTAAATAAGGAGCAGATTAATTGTATGTTGGAAGCGATGGTAGCAATGAATTATAAAATATAAAAAGGAATTTATTAAACATGTATAAATCATATGCTTACAATCGCAACATTAAGACTGTTGTAACCTTTCCGATGCGAATCGTCGTACTTGTATGCCGTCTATACAACCCACAACACCTGGAATTTTGTATTTTGTTTAAAACCATTTTACAATCTCTTTCATTTCCTCAGAAGACGGCCACACAATCTACTGAAGACATAAAACTCTTTCAAATGTTGTTAATACTTCGCTACCACTTCGCTGAATGAAGACTGCGCTAAACCGACATTAATTTGCCTACCTACTAACTTTTGGTAGCTACCTTCCTGTGGGGCAGGTTTTCCATCGACATATTCAGTAGGTATTTGTTCGCCCAGTAATATTCCTGAAATCTGTAAAGGATATAATATTTTAGTATGTATAATTCTTACTTCAGCTCAGAGAGCGATTGTGGATTCGATTCATTTCTAATAGCCCTTCTCTAGATTGTTTCTCCTCTTCCAGCACCAAAAAAACGAAGATAAACGCTATTCATTATAAATATTTATATTTTTCTTTCATGAATTGTTGAGAGGTAATTCACAATAAAAAATTTTTGTCTTCACTAATTCACAATAAAAACTTTTACTCCCAATATATTCGCAATACCGATTTTTTGGGATGGGAATAAAAGTTTACTCCCAAATAATTTATTCCCATAATATTCACGATAGGGGTGATTGTCTCTGTATTTGTAGCTTTTGTTTATCCTTAATTTTTTTTTTTTATTTATTTATTTATTAGTAGTATTTTTAAATACTTTTTCAATACATTTCAATAAATTACAATTCATCATCTTTTCTTATTAAGCTCAAATTTCAATAACATTTTTAATAAAATCAACTACCTTTTTTCTGAAAATATTATTATTTGATTCATTTTTTACATAATTTGGCAGCATATTATATTTTCTAAGACCTTTGTAAAATAAAGATCGTTGCGTATTTACATTAATTGACGGCTTCAATCTAAAATTCTGATTATTTCGTAGATTGTATGGTTGAACATCTCCAACATATCTTAGCTGTTCTCTTAAGTAGTCTGGCGCATCTCCCATCTCCATTTTTCTTATAAAAATTAATGTGTTATATTCCATTCTTTGGCTTAAATTCATCCATCTTAATGTATCTAGCATGTATTTGATTGATGTAAAACGATTGAATTTTAGGACAGACCGCATTGCTTTATTTTGTAGTTTTTGTAATCTGTTATCCGTGTTATCTGACTATCCGTGCAACATGTATACATTATAGTTGATCCGAATTCAAAATGTGGTTTTATCGTAGTATTATAAATGTTTATTGCAGTAATAATAGACATTTTGTTTCTTATACGTTTTAAAAAACCTATCTTTTTCCCAATTTTCTTGCACATATATTCTAAATGTTCTTTGAATTTTAAATCTTTATCAATTAAAAACCCCAGATATCTACTTTTTCTATTATTACATTATTAATTTTGAATTCCTTATCACTGTTCATATTCAATTCCATTAGCTTGGTTTTGTTTTCATTTAATTTAAGTTTGTTCATTTTTAGCCATTTATCTATTTTATGCATATCTATTTTTAGTTTTTCATAGCACAAATCTTCTGTTTGGGCTTCCGCGAAAATCAGAGTATCGTCTGCATACAGCACAATTTCACTATTTTCAATGACATTTTCGATATCATTTATGTGTATAATAAATAACAGAGCACCCAGAATTGGCCCTTGAGGTACACCAAACTCAGTTTCCTTTTCCTCTGACATAACACCATTAACCTTTGTCATTTGCCTTCTATTAGTTAAATAAGATTGCAACCATTTTATTTCATTATCCTTTATTCCATATTTTTCAAGTTTTTCATCATAACATCTCGGTCAATAGTTTCGAAAACCCTTTTGAAATCAAGAAAAATTGAAACAATTTTATCATTCTGTTTCACATACTTCCATCTATTTATAACATAATTCACAGCAGTCTCACATGAGTGTTTCTTTCTAAAACCTGACAGGAATCTTGAATATATTTTATGTTTCTCCATATATTCTTCTAGTTGATTTTTCACAATTTTTTCAATAATTTTTTCACATGTTTTAAGACTGTTTATAGGCCGATATTCTTCAAAATTCATTGTATTTTTAACTTTTTGAATCGGTGTTATTACTGATTCTTTCCAATTTCTAGGAAATATTCCGCTCTCAAAAGATTTATTTACTATATTAATAATTATATTGCCAATTATTCCATATTAACTTATTATTTACTTTATTATAGTCTGGTTTGTTGTTTATATCTTTACATATATTTTTTAACTCTGTTACATTTATTGCACGAAATTTGAATCTACTGTTTATAACTGGTATCTTATTTTCATACTGCATATACTCAATGGAGTTATTTATCTCCCTAATACTGTTTATAAAATAATCATTAAAATTTTCCGCTATTTGTAAATTATCATTATATTCATTGTTTCCAAAAACCACAGATTTTATCATGGATCTGGGGTTTCTTAAAACTAGTTCCTTTATTCTTCTCCACATTTCTTTCTGGTTATTTGCACCGTTTATTTTATTATTTATAAACCTATTCTTCTCGTTCCCAATTCGTACTTTGTATAAATTTCTTATCATTTTATAGGCACTCCATGCCCCATTTGTATTCTCATTAACTGCGCATTGGTATTTAAAAATCTTTTCCCTTTTCATGTTCCTAAGATCATTACTAAACCATCTATTATTAAATTTTCCATTTAATTTACTTTTAATTGTAAATCTCTTTATCGTAATTTCTATACTATTATCAAAATGATGGACGTACGGGTCTAAATCTTCAACTCCATCAACCGCCAATATTGCACCTAATTCATTATTAAAACGGGTTTTATTATATTTAAATATTTCTATTTCCTCAACTTGTTCATTCAATATATTTTCGTTTCCGACAAATATATCTATTGTCTCGTGATCCGATATTTTACTGTCTATATTAGTTCCCGCTATAATTCCTTCATTATTCGTTATAACAAAGTCTATTATAGTTTTGGAATTTTCTGTCACTCTTGTATATTCATTCACTATTTGTTTCAGACCGTTATCATTCAATACACTTTCTATTCTAGATTTATAAAAGTCTTTTTCCCAATCTATATTAAAATCTCCAACTATTAGCATATTGGAGTTTTCCTCCAATAATTCTTCTATTATTTCCTCAAAATCGTTGCAAAATTCAGGCTTTTGGGCACTTGGCGATCTATATACTATTGCTAATATAAAAGTTGTTTCCTCAATCCTTGCTCTGTACGCACCTATCCAATATTTTGATTCCTTTATATATTCACCTAACTTGTGTATATTATATTGCCTCCTGAAATACACAGTTACACCACCAGTCCTTGTTGATTTGGATAATATATTGAAATGATTATATTGCCCTATAAGAAACTCTGATTCATCCACTGCATCAGTCAAATGAGTTTCAGACAAAACTATAAAATCCGGTTTATTTATCTCGACAATTGTTTCTAACTGAACAAAATTATTTAGAAGTCCTTGAATGTTCGTATATATTCCATGTATTTTCCTCATTATCTGCCTCGATTGTTAGGCCGCTATGCCTATTCTTTTCCTCCTTAAATTAAGTTTATTCTGGTACACAGGACATTCTCTAGAATTTTTAGCATGATTCTCATCCAATCCTAAATTTAACCTACTATTCTCCTTTATGCAGTTAACACACCTAGCTATTATTTCCTTACTACATTCACTACTTTTGTGTTTCCCATGGCATTTGTAACATATCTCCTAATTTCTGCATTCAGAAGCTTTATGGTTATAGCCCTGACATTTAAAACACTATAATATGTCTGTTCCATCAAAAACCCGACATCTATCCCATCCAACACTAATTTTCTGACTTGACATAACTTTAGCATATGCATCCTTATCTATTTTCATTTTAGCATTGTAAATTGTTCTATTAAATCTTTTTGTCTCAAAAATTCTCATTATTTCTATATTACTGTCCTTCAAAATTTCATTTTGTTTTTTCATTTTTTCTACCAATTCACTTTCTTGCATCTAAAAGTTCATATCCGTCACAACTATTTGTGTATCTATTTCCTTTGGGACTGTTATTTCATAATTCTCACTTATTTCATTCTGTATAACTTCCTTCATTTTTTCTCTTTCCTCCACATTTTCACTTTGAATTACTAATGTTCCATTTTTCCTGTTTTCTACATATGTAATTTTAAAATTCACCGGATTTATCTTCTCATTTAGTTCAGCTTTTGTTTTCACTACACTCTGTTTCCCTTTGGGCTTTATAATTAATGGGATATTTTTTAATACATCTGGCATCATTATACTATTTGCCGTTTGTGCATAAGTCATTTTCGTTGTGCTGTTTGTATTATTTATCGTTTTCTTTATTTCATTACACATATTTGCATTTGTTTTTTCTATTGTTTCATACATATTTTTGTTTTTATTCTCTACTTCTTTCACATTTCTATACAAATTTTTAACTGCATCTACATTTTTTTCACACATTGTTTGAACTTTATCAATTTTTTTAAATCTCTCATCATATCTTTTATCGATTGCTTCTAGTAACGCTTTTATTTCATTTTCATTTTGCTTTAAAGAACTTTCAAACTCATTTTTATATTCCACTAACACTTGTTTATTTTTATTTACACCCTCTTGAATGTCTCTTAATACCAGATCTACATTTTGTATATAAATCATACAATCATCACATATGTAGCGAATAAAATTGTCTTCATCTATAATTTTAGAAGAATAATTGTCTATTCCGGCGCATTTTTTTGTGTAATGATACACTTAACCACATACACCCATACATCGCAGTCCACTTTCACCTCTTATTGCTGATCTGCATTTATTGCATTCAGCCATTATTTAAGTATATTTTCTTTTTTTCACTCAGCTTTATCCTCTGTTGCTATGCTAGCATTTAAATCTGTTAGATACAGAACTATTATTGTTTATTGTAGAATTATTTTCTAATCCGTCTTTAATTGTTGTTCCTGGATTAAATATATAATACAATTAATTTATGATTTCCTGCATTAAAGGACGCCCAAATATTTTGGTGCACTTCATAAATGTACTTAATGTTAAACCATGAAACAACGAATGTGCATGTACGTCACAATAGTAAATAAATAAACAAACACACAATTACACGAACACATTCCTTTAATATGAGGTAATTTTGTTTACATTGACATTTTAATGAATTTTTAATGTTATTTTTGTATTATAACTAATACAAAATTGTTTATTATTAAACCCTTTTTTCTAAATTTGTAAAATTTTTTGACATCTTTACTTAAATATATTTGGATTTATATAATTTTTAAGCAGTTTGTTAACAACTTTTTTACCCCCCATTGATTTAAGTTCCAATAATTATAATGAAACACAAACTCAGATGTTAATTTGTATACTATTTTTTTAGATATTTATTGTAGGTACACAGTAGTTTTAAGTATACAAAAGTATGTTAAGTATATAAATATATATAAATTTTAATTTAAAGTTTTATTCCATTTTCTTTTTTTGTTTAATAATTTGTTCGTTATTTTACTATTTGAAATGCTTATTTTAAAATACATCCGGGCACGGAAGAAAAATTTTTAATTTTTTCACTGCACTTTATGTTCTGCTTGTTGCAGATGAAATTTTTAAAAAATCATTTGTTATTAATAAATTGTTTTCATTAATTGAATTGAAAACTGAGTCTAATCCTTCATTGGACAGCATGATGACAGATTTTTAAGAAGAAGATTAACAGTTTTTTTGTTTTCTCTTCCTTCACTTCTACTTCCTCACTGTTCAAACAGCTTTTTATTTTTCGGTTCGACCAACTTCACTGTAGGAACAACACCATCCATGAGTAGCCTTTTTGAAGCAAAACCTATAAATATATTGACAATTTAAAATAAATATATTATTCATTCTTAATTACTTACCCATTGCATATTGAAGATTATTGTCAAAATCTTCTATTTTAAAATGCTCCATACAAACAAAAGAAGTGTAAGCATTAAACTTTTCCGGCTGCAGAAGCTAATCCATTTCTTTCGAAGTAATAAATTGTTTGAAAAGGAAAAAACTGCATTCAGAAGCTTTTCCGTCATTGTTTTTATAGCAATTTGCAACAGCACACTTCATTTTTATTAATTTTTGGTTTAAATTTTGAATGCTTTTAATTGAAATACACAAAACGTCTCTACACAACAAAATTTTCTACTACAGTGACGTCACACAAAAACAGCTTACCAACGAACAAAACTGACGGACATGCGTAATGCATTATCTATATTTCTTTGTTTCATGATGTTAAACGATATTAGGTCGTTTCGCTATGCGTAACAATATTTATATGTATGAATATGTTCATAATATAATTATGAACATACATGTATACACGCAGGGTCTTGCTTTTTCCAGGTCCAGAAAATGTATTATTGACATACTGTTATTACGCAACTCCGTACAGTCTTGCAAGACTAGCTTCCTGTTGAAGGGCATCTAAAACTTTGGCTTTTTCTTCCAGTTTTAAAACAAATTTTTTAGAACACATTTTATAATTTAATCTTCCCAAACTTTCACAGTATCTAAATAGCAAAAACACATATGTATATATCGCTCCTTTATTGCAACAAGGAAATTTGTAGTTACTTAAGCAAAACTGCTCTTTTAGACCTTCTGTACATGTTGAAAAAAAATCCGTTTTATATCCCAAGCTGAACCGAAGTTATAGCAAAAAGTATTTGCGGCAATTAGATCATAGGACTTGTGTCTTGAAAAATCGCATTTTGCCAAGTTCAAGTTTTTTTGAGATATGACTATGTTGCAATAAAGGAGCGATATGTATGTATATATATCGGCGTTGAAAATCCAAAAGGACGTATCATCAAAAAAATCAAAATCGAGTTTTTGATTGATTATGATTCGTAAGGTTATCGAACATATTTGTAACAATTTTTAGAGTTTTATGACAAAAAATAACGTTTTTATATCAATAATTCAATATGATTCTATATATAAAGTACTTGTAATTTTATTTGTTATTTTATAACGTTTTTTGCTTCTCCGGTAAAATTAGAAAAATTGATGTTATGTACTTTTGGATTTTCGACGACGACATGTACACTTAAAACCAGAATTCCCGCAACTAAAAAAAGACCTTTATCGTTTCAAATTAAAAATATCAGTTCAAATTATAGGGCTCTTTACATTTGTTCATCTTTTAGAGTAGTCAATGAAGCATAAAAATGTTCACATTAAGCGACATTCATATAATGCGGTGTTCACATTAGCGCGCGTGCACTGAACCTCTCTTAAAAACATTTGAAATCGGTCATATTATGTTGATATCAACATTCATTAATATACAGATAATTTCTTGCAGGATTTTAACGAAGAAGTATTCAACAATTGGCAGACAAAATTTAGAAAATTTTGTTCACATCTGCCATTTTGATAGTTTATTTAAATGTGGACATCATTAGCAACTTCTATAAATGTTTTTCGATGATTCCTTTATCGTTTCTTTTTCCACTGTATAACGTTCTTGTCAGTGTTTAACGAGATGGGTATTTATATACATATATTTCTAAAAAAGGCGGAAGTATTATCGCATTTTCAAGATGATTTTTGCATAAATTTGAATGCTTTATTTTACTATTTCACCTTTTTCTTCTCAAATTATGTATTAAACTCTTACTGCATAACAAAACTTGTTAAAAGACTCAACTGAGAAATACCTACTGTTATTAGTTATTGTAAAAAAAACTTAAAAAGTCACGATCTTATTGTATCAATCTAATATGTTCTAAATGGTAGAAACTCTTTCGATTTCCTTACCCCCCGGTTATTGCGTATATTATTTCTTAAAAGAAAGTGATTTTCAATTACAAGTCATTAAATTGTTGAAAGTCCGACTGTATCAGTTTTATATAATATTTAACACGTTCCCTGCCAAGCCGTTTATGAGAAGGTGTCATTTCTAGGCCACGTGTAACATTTTCGGTACACGACAACTACTTTTATAAATCTATAAAAATACATGTTCTTTTTTTATTTTTGAAAAAATCTATTTTATTTTTAAAATTATTACTATTCAAAGGGCAAAATGCACAAAATAACAATGAAAAATTAAATTTATATCATATAGAATACGGTACATATGGGCAATGTACTAAGAAAAATATATATTTTACTCAAGTTTGAGTACATTATTATAATTTTTCATACTTTCTGCATACCATGGAATGGCTGAAATTTTTTACTGGTCTACCATTACAGTTTTGCAACTCATAGTGTACTTCTAGGAGGTAGGACATGGTCATCTTCTTCAGAAAATCCGTCATTGTTTGTATTACATAAATGTGAAATTAATAACTTTCTATATTTTAAAAGGTGAAATTAAACTATTGTTTCTTGTATTATATAAAATCGACGCATTTACAACTGTCGTAGTCAATAAAAGTTCAAAAGTGGTCCCATAACTAATGACCACACCGCGTGTACCGTTATCGGTACATCAAATAGTCCTACTAATAATTAAATTTTGGATATAAACATTTTAAATTAAAAAGTTCAGCTTGGCGTAGAAATGAGGTTCAGCGTGCACCGAAAACGGTACAGGTGGCAGGGAACGTGTTAAAACCTGAATCTTGAAACATTTGGTAAAATAAACACTTATGCATAATTTTCTGTCATATATTATTTTCAAGGGTTTTTTTTCCAAATATGTATATCAGCACTTATAAATAAATAAACAAGTGTAAGAAAGAATCTATTATTGGTTAACGGTTTAAAAGATGTAGATAAAAATAATATAAAACCTTAATTTTACATTGCTTTTGTTTTTAATGTTGAATTATTGCTTGAATTCTTTGTGGTAGTTCGTATCATTCGTTTATCTTAAAACTGTAAGGGTTAATGACAGAGAAAAAATGTATTACCATCTTAATCTGCGTTTTAAATTAAACATTTTAACACTCAGATATAAATCGAACATTTTAACACTCAGATATGAATAAAATATTTTCATTAACGAAAAATTTTCACGCTACATTTTATTACAATATATATATTTTTTTAATTAAAAAGAAAAATAAATATTATACGCATATATTAGGTATTCATATATGTATGTCTCTAAGAAATTGGATTGGAATATTTTATGATATTGTATGTGGAAGAAGTTAACTTAAATTTATTCTATTACTATATAGTATTATATTGATGTAAAAACTTATACAAGCAGATGCTTTTTAGAACATACCCTTAATTTCATCTATATGTGTAAGAGAACATGTTTTATAACGTCATCTATATACCCCATCACTGTCGGACTATCTCCCGGCAAACAACGTACATTGATTTTACTTCTCCGTAAATTTCGTAACAAAATGCTTTTGGTTTAAGTATGCATTCTCAGTTGAATCAAATTAAAATATTAAAATAGTAATCAGAGACATCGATTTCCACTCCATTTGTACGTTAAGAAGCTAATATAAAATATGCCTTAATTCATCATACAACTAGAAATCTGTGACACGATTCTAGATTGTGGAGTAATATATTTTTTCAGTTGGAAATACATCGCCTACACGAATGCACGAGTGTGCATACGTAAATATATGCCAATACTAAGTACATATGATTATCACTTATATCAAATGTCGTTAATAAAACGATTCGTAATTATTTTTTATTGTTACATACCTGATTCTGTCTTGTTTTCAAATACATTATATAAATAATTATCCAGTTTTTAGTGATTAAAATAATAAGCTCGAAAAGGTATTGATTCTGTTTCAATGAACTTTTATATGTGACTAACGCTTAAAGCATTCCGTTTAAGAAAAGGTTTGATATTTAATATTTTAAAAAGCATTACACTTTAACGCTCAATTCAAAAAAAAAATTTTTTAATGAAACGTTTTTCTAACAAACGCGTCGCACGATCATTAAAAACCGAATGTCATAGTATTCATTCAATATATTTTCATTCCGATACGAAATAAGTTAAAAAAAGTAAATAAATACAATTATCATATATTTTAAGTCTTGTTAATTTTATAATTATTACTTATTATGGTGTTTACTTAGATGAATATTGTATTTTACTAGTACTTGAATTGTGAGAACACAGTTTATTGTTATGAAAGCTCGTTGAAAATGTATAAAGAAGCTTTATACATTTTCACAAACAGAGTCACCCTACCTCTTCAAGTTTACAAACAATTTTAAAACAAAAATGTAGAAATTCTAAGTTACAGTCAAACTCGTTTATAACGCACTCGGTTATAACGAATTCTTGGTTATTACGTACACGTTTTCAAGTCCCAACGTTTTAATAACAATTTTCATACAAAAAACATCGTTTATTACGAACTCGTTTATAACGAATTCTCGGTTTAAAGGAACTACTTTAAATGGTTCCAGTAATTAAATTTCATTCATTTTGACTTTTTATAACGAACCCTCAGTAATAACTTTGAAGTAGGCCATTAGTCTTTACTTTCATTTAATATTGCAGCATTAAATTATAACTCAATATCTTTAATCAGCTGGTAGATAAAAAGAATTAAAACGTTAATTGCTAAATACATAATTTAAAAATGTACAAAATTTTGGTTATTAAAAAAAAATCATTTTTATTTTACTGAATTAAAAAAATTATTTGTATTTTATATTTCCTTCTATGGCTTCATCCCGTTTATCACGGACTTTGCCTATAACGAACTATTTTTTCTGGTTCCGCAGAGTTCGAGTTTGACTGTATTTCAAAAACAAAAAAAAAATTGAAAAGTTCTTATTTAAAATACCATAAAAAATACATTCGGCTAATAACTTTTCTGAACGTTTCGTTATTGCGTTTCGTTTATAAAGTAAACTTGAGTATTTAAATAATTAATCGATATTCTATTGATATATTTCATATTATATTAATAATCAATTGTAATTCTCACTTGCTTTCAATTTCATAATTTTTTACTGGTTTGTAAGATTATTTTTTCATTTATTTTTCAAATAAAATTTGTTTATATATATATATGTATATACTTGCAAATATTTAATCAAAGCCCGGTATAAGAAACACTCACTTAACGAATTCGGGATATAACGAATGAGTAAATTTCTTGCATTGAGTACCTTATATAACGAATGTTTTATAATTTTCAAGCTCAGTATAACGAATGATTTTAAAAATGGTAAAAACAAAATTAATATAACAAAATAGAACAGAATATATGTTCTTTAAAGTACCGTTGGTTTTCATTGTACACAAACACACAGTGTACAGTGGTTATAATTTTTAGTCAATTTGTAATAAGTTGTGAGTTTTATTTTATAAATAGATGTGAAATAGAAAAAGAATTTCTTGAAATGAAAAAAAAAAAAAAATAAAAATTTTAGAAGAGTTGAGAATGGATTATCGTTTTTAGTGATTTCAAACAAATATCATCCACATGTGCATTAAAGAAAATGGAAAGAAAAATCGTTTCAAATCTTGAAACTACAAACAATGGAAGAAGCTCTTCAAATGAGTCTTCAAGTTACTTGCTAATATATAAATGATTTTTTTCCATCCAACTTAAATAATTTTTAACACTTTTACTCAATTATTGATTATCAAACGTTATTTTAAGAACATATCTATATATTATTAATAAAACTTCTTTTTTTTTAATAAACTTTTGATAGAAAATTTGCGGTATAATAAATTTTTCACTATATCGAAAGGGCTTGGCAATATATCGTTCGTTATACAGAGCTTTGACTGTACAGTATTTACTACTAACGAAGAAAATTAATTTTGCAAAATTCTACGGAAAAAGTGAACTAGCGGAACACACATTTAAGCTCAAACCAATTATTTTATATACACGATGTAAAAAACTATTTTTTGAGACTGGAGATTTGTATCAACGCTAAACATACATATGCATGTTATATTTCAAATAATCGAAGCGGTAACTCTGGCCCCAAATCAAGTAAGTAAATAAAATACTTCAATAACGTTATAAGCCAAAAGCGGGAGAGCGCTTACCAAGACCGTTTAACAAAGAGATATTGCCAGTGTTACCAGACTTTAAACCATTTGCCCATTAAAAATGCCCATTTTTTCAGAAATCAGAACTTTTGATTTCTCCGCATTTAGTATTAATTCAATCGTGAAGTTTACTCTTTTTTAAAAACTATGCTGTAATAAAAATAGTTTACGTTGTTTTACTTATCGCTTTATCGATTACTGAGCGTTTTTATTTAATTATTTTATTTATTTAGTAACTTTTTCACTCCTATTTTTCTTTAAAAATATGATGAGGTTAGTATCTGATTTGAAAATAAAATCTATCTATTTTCAGCGACAATTGTATTGCAGATAGGAAAAAATATTACTGAATTGGACAATACTGTATTATATTCGTATGGTTTTTAATAGCCGTCCTGCTGACCAATAGGAAAAATTATAAATTCTGATCAACATACGTTAGCACGGATAAATGAAAACGAGTAACATCGTTTTTAAATGATACGAGTATATATAAATTATAGAAATGACTCCTACATTACCTAACTTTTTAAAGAAATTTTAGTAATATGGTACTACTCTTTTAACACTGAATTATTTATACAACGCTATACTAACAGAAAATAACATTCGAGTTGTTTATTAAAAACAGGTTTTTTAAAAACTGTTTTTGAAATTAATTTCTAAAAGCTTTTAAAACCAATTAAATACGTCACTTGAGCAGAGGGAAGATCGAAGATATTGTGAAAAAAGTAAATATTGACAAATACTCATAAAGTTTTGGAGGAAATAATTGCGACTATTTTTGTTTTATTTTAATATTACTTTATAATATGTACATGGAACTCTGAATTGGGTTCTTTGAAATTAAAATTAATTAAATTAAAGCAAACAAGTGAATTCGAATACAAGAAATAAAAGGGATACTTTCATTGAAAGAACAAATCAAAACAAAAATTGCAAAGAATAAATTCTAAACAATAATTAAGAAGACAAAACACTAAAAAATTTTTTAGTGATGTTGATGTTGCAGATGACGAAAAGGTGTAATTTAGGATTTATATGTTAGAAAGGACCATGAAACGTTCTAAATTAAAATGTTTAAAGTGATTCAAGTGAATCGAAATCTTCTGGAACTAGAGAAAACGAGAAATAAATGTTCATCGTGGTAGGCTTATAATTTGGATCAAAAAGATTAATATTTTTAAGTCATCAAATAGGTTTAGGAAATAACTAACTAATAAAATAAGTTCGAAGGGTTCGAGAAAAATAAAAAAAAATATTGTAGACTAGGTAGTTACTCGAGTGTATTTAATTTTTTGTATTTTGTCGCATTGGGATATTAGACTAATCACGAGTAATCCTGGTTAGTTTCTGATTATTTTGTAATCGTAATCAATTATTAACTTTTTTACCCAAAATAATCGTAATTGTAATCCTTATTTCACCATTCAAAAAAAAGTAATCAAATTACTTCAAATACAAATTACATTACTTAACAGGTGCAACTTCTACAATCAGAACAAATTTTTTATGCAAGAAAAAAATTTATTTTTTATTAATTTAGAGAAGATAAAACAATTTATTTCGAATACTTATAATGGACGCGGTAATGACATAACTGAAGACGATATCAACTGGTGCAAATGAATTTTCATTAGATTTTTCCGATGAAGAAATAATACAACTCGATAAACGAAAAGAATCGCCAGTGCTGCTCACAGACTCTAAAAACGATTTTGTAGAATGCAAAAACAAAGATATCATTTTCAGTTTATATTCGGTGGGCTGAAGTCGCCGTAATCTAGTAGGCAGTGTGTTGGCTTATTAGACGGAAAGCCCGGGTTCGTATCCCAGGTCAGACATCACAACGAAATATTAAAAAAAGTATTTCTTCGGCGATTTCCTCTCAGTAGATTTCTGGCAAAAACTCCGAGAGTAAATAAACCTGCCATGGAAAAGTTTCTCAAAAATTTGTCATTCGGAATCGACATTAAACTGTAGGTCCCGCTACTCACATATAAAATTAACGCACACAACATGTGGTGTGAGATGCTAGCCGTAATCCTAACCTAGGGGTTGTAATGGCCAATTATGTGCATATATATTCAGTGGGCTGAGGAGAATAATATAGATATGCAGGATATTCTATTGTTGAAGAGGCTAGAGCAAAAAGCTGAAATCAACCACCTTAACAAAGATAGTCAGCACAAAATAACTTTGTTTTTTAATAAATCATAGTATATACATACATACATACATATATATGCATGTATTTAATTCACTGATTTTCACTGCTATAGTCCGGACAACTCGATAATCCGAACGTGCTTAAAACTACAGCCAAGGAAGAAAATATATGGTACAAATTTATTTTACCGGTTTTGATTAAATAAGCAAGATCTTTAATTTTTAATGTTACTTCTTACAACGCTGCATAAATTCTTTCCCCAAAAATAATAACTTCTCTGATATCGTTGTTTTTATATGAAATAATTATATGGTACAAGTTAAATTTTTATTAGATTTATCTGATAAATTACAACTGAAACAAAGTTTTAAGTGCAAAATATATTATTTAGCGTAAGTATAAAAGTATGTGAAGTCGCCGTGGTCTAGTGGGTAGTGTGTTGGCTTATTAGACAAAAGGCCCGGGTTCGAATCCCAGGTCAGACATCAAAATGAAAAATATTTCTTCGGCGACTTCCACTCAGCAGATTTCTGGCAAAGACTCTGAGAGTAAAAATTGCCATGAAAAGCTTCTCAAAAATCTGTCGTTCGGAGTCGACTTTAAACTGTAGGTCCCGCCACTCATGTATAAAATTAACGCACACAACATAAGTGGTGTGAGAAGCTAGGTCGTAATCCTGACTGAAAGGTTGTAATGGCCAATTATGTATATATGTATGTATAAAAGAATATTACTATAAACAGTTAAATAATTTTTGTTTGTGTGAAAATTAATTTAGGTAGAAATGCCCCGTGGAACCCACCGGAGGGAAAATGGACATTCAATAAGGTCTAAAGCAAACAGAATTGAGAGATCTAAGACGACCGTACACAATTATTACTGACTGACTGCGATAAACGATCAAGAGGAGTGGCGTAGTATTATATTCAGTGATAAAAAAAAATTCAACCTTGATGGATACAAATATTATTGGAGAGAAAAATGAGGTAATCGCTGACCTGAATAGCACGTAATTTTCAGGGAGGATCTTTAATGACATGGGTTGCTTTTGGATATAAAGCACGTTCTCCAATCTATTTTCTTTCCCATAAAATGAATGCGGAGATCTATGTGGAATTACTGGACATTGTTTTCATTGAATTTGCTGAAGAAAATTATGGAAATAATTTTACTTTTCAGCAAGACAACGCCCGTATACATGTAGCCAAAAGAACCAAAGCATTTTTTGAAGAAAGAGGTATAGCTGTTTTGGATTGGCCAGCACTTAGTCCTGATCTAAATCCTGTCGAAAACCTCTGGGGAATTTTAAGTGCCGAAATATACAAAAGTGGAACGACTTATAATTCCTTAAAAGAGCTAAAAAAAATGGAGCGAAATTCCCCAAGTAATGAAGTAATTCAAAATCGAGGAGGACACACACATTATTAAAATGTATGTCTTATTTAAATATATTTAATTAGCTTTAAGTTTTGAATTTTTTCTTATTTTATACCATATAAATATTTCCTTTAAGAATTTGAATTAACTATAAGAAATATTAAATAAAAATAAACAAGCTCTGAAGATTTTTTACTTAAATTTTTTGTTTTTCTTTACTAAATATAAAAAATATATAAACTTATAAACTAGCTTTAAAACCGAAGAGATTTTTAGAAAAAACACATGTACTATATAATTTTTTCCTTGTCTGTATATGACTGAAAATTAGAGAGATACTTTTTCCTACAACTTCAACAGAGACCCCAAAAAGTCGATAGTGTGTCATCAGTAAACTGTAAAAGACTAGATTCCAAAAACAGGAAAGGATAGTAGCAGTGTCACAAAACCCAATATCTTATAGAACTCTTGGTATCTCAAAGGATATTTAGAAGGTATTGATACTTGAATAGCAGAAACTAAAATCACGTAAAATCAATAAGGATAATATGTACAACCTACCTCTCCCCCTTGTAATACCAAAAAATAAACTTAGCCTAGAGATATTGAACAGATATATAACCGATTGAACGTAAGATAGTGAGGCTCCTCACGCATACAATATTTAATTATTCAGGCAACAACCATAAATCTGCCAGATTTTAAATTAACAATTTCCTCAGTTTACTGTCCTTTCAGACCCAAAATTGAGGTAGACAAGTTTCAGACGTGTTTTGCTTCGCTTGGCCAAAAATGTATTGCAGCTGGCGACTACAACGCCAAACATAACTTTTGGGGGTCAAGACTCATTAGTCGTAGATGAAGGCAGCTGCACAATGCAATAATTGCAAATAAACTCGATGTTGCATCTGCTGGAACTCCGACTAACTGGCCAATGGACTTCAACAAGTTGCAAGACCTGACTGATTTTGCTGTTGTCAAAAACATTAAACGCAACGAATATACAGTTACTTCATCGTGTGACTTATCATCGGACCACTCACCTACAATTCTCACCCTGCAAAACAATTTCTATGTACATCGTGAACAGTTGCATTTATACCCAAATAAAAAAAAACTGGTTAAAATATAAAATGTATGTAAGTTCTCACCTCTCTCGGAATATTCCTCTCATGGCCTCGGTAGCGAAAGCGGCAACGCCTGTGAAGCGTGTTTTTGGAAAAATAAATATTGTCAATATAGTACAGAAATTCTAAATCTCGTTAGAGAAAAACGAAGGCAGTGACAAAATAGTCGCTCTCCTATTCTAAAAGCGCAACTCAACAGATGAATTGCCCTACTGCAGAGTAACTTGATGTATACATAAAAATCTAGACTTGCTAGTTGTCTTCAGAATCTTGACCAAACATAAAACACAAATCATAGTCTATGGAAAGCTATAAGGCACATGAGATGTCCTATTACTCTAGAATTACCGCTAAGATTGGAGAAGCATCCTTGGGCAAAAACATCTAGTGAAAAAGTTAACGCTTTTACAAACCCTCTGGAGAAAGTCTTCACACCACACGACTGTAATACTGTTAACGCACCTATAAAACTCCGGCTTTCTCAGGTACATGCCGCTTTTAAAAGCCTTGACGTGAAATAATTGGCAGGGCCCGATGGCATTACAGGCTCAATGTTAATCAACTTACCCACTTATACTATAAGAATTCATATTTAATGCAATGTTAAGAATTGGTCTACAATCGTTAGGATTCCCAAGCCGGGGAAAGATGCTAGTCAGATAATATCATATAGACCAATTAGCTTGCTATTAATATTATCGAAAGTGTTCGAAAAAATTCTTCTCTAAAGCTTTGCGACGTTCCACGACGAGCGAAAAATTATCCCTAAACATCAGTTTGGATTTCAAGCTAATCACGGTACCATTGAGCAGGTTCATAGGATTGTCACTATCAGGCATGTCACAGACTCCGAGCGATTTTGTTGCTGCTTTTCAGATAAAGTATGGCAACGTAGTACAACACAATAGAAAAAAAAAACATAATTGGTGAATAAAAATCAGAACCAAAACAAAGAAGAAAAAGGCGCTGATACGAAAAATTTATTGAAATGAAAAAAATTAAAAATTTTATTTGAAAAATGCTCCTTTACCCCTTAACAAAATATAAGTTTACAATACAAACAAATTTCAATAAATCTGTACTTACATTTTTATAAAACTGAATTAAATACAACGTAAAAATATTTTTTGCGTTTTCTTCCACTTTGAAAATTTGAAGTGGTTTCATTCCGAAGAAATTTTTCGTTTTCAAAAGAATCGATTTTCGGATTGAAACCACTTTCGATCGGAATTGCGTTCTGTGACATGGCTGTATAATTAGATCGGCACTTAAAAGGAAACAATATTGTTCAGCTCTTTTTATCGACATCTCACAAGCATTCGATAAGGTTTGGGATGATGGTCTGTCTACTCAGCAAAATAACACGACTGCTCGCCGAGAACACACACAAACTTTTTAAACGTTATTTAACTGACAGAACTTTTAAGGTCAAATTGGAAGACGAACTGTCTACAACAAAAACTGTCTCTGCAGGTGTCCCCCAGGGTAGCATACTATTATTTCTGCTCAAAAAAATAAAAGTAAAAAAATAACTTTTATTTCCGCTCGAAAAAATAAAAGTCAAAAATAACTTTTATTTCCGCTCAAAAAAATAAAAATCCAAAAATAACTATTATTTTTTTCTAAAAAATAAAAATTAGGTTTTTAAAAAGCATCGCATTTTATAAAAATTTGCTCCAAGACAATCAAAATGGTATACTTGGTTCTGTCCTCCGACATTTCCTTGCTTTTTTATTCAAAATTCAAAAATAACAGTTATTTTCGTTCCATGATGCACAAGCAAGTCGTTCGCTTATAATTGAGTTAGAAACACTAAAGATAGAGATAAGGGGCTACATTAAGTGGTGTAATATAATTGGATGTTCTTATATTTGACTAATGTGTCAGTTAGAGTTTAATTAATTCTAAATAATAACACAAATTATACAAATTTGATTAAATTTATTTAACGAATGAATTGAAAATAAAACCAACAATCAGAACAATTTTATATTCTCTATTTTTGCTCGGAAATAGTTATTGAAAGTTATGACGTTGTCGCCAACTTGCAACAAAGCTTCAAGATTATACATTTTTATTTATTATCTTACCATTTTCATCCTTGTCATCCTGTAGATGGTTTTTCAAATGATGAAGATGAGCATAAAAGTGGTGATGGTGAAGCACGCAGGCTAGGTCTGTGCAATTTAACATATTTTTCACACAGAAGTCTGAAAATAAAAAAATAAAAATGTCAAACTTACAATAAATATTCACATATGGTAATAGATTTTGTTATATTTTCATATTCGAATTGCCTTTATTTTCTAAATACCCTGTAGTAAATAAAATAGTTGGTTGATAAAAACGCAAGTTATAAATTAACTATTTTCCAAACGACTACAAATTGGTTTAAATCTCATGCAGATATCAACCAAACATATTGCATACAAGCAAAAGTAAGAATGAAAAAAACCAAAATAAGAAAATGTAAAAAAAAAAAATAATAAAACTAAAGAATCATGTCAGTAAATCAAATGTCAATCACAGCAAATACGGTAATTTTAATCAAAAAAGGGGGAAACCCAATTAAGTATTGTAAATTTATAATAAAATTAATGAAAGTGATATTGTTACATATAAAATAGTTCACTGAAAATCAAAATAAAAAATTCTGTGTACACCAAGTCCACACTTGTACTAGCAATTATGAAGCGCATTTATTCGAGCACTTCTGGTAAGTATCTTGTATTTTAACATATAACGATAAAGAAAATGATGACAATGTTCACATAAAGTTTTAAGCAATTTGACACCAAATTTTCTGAAATGAATGCGAAATTATCAGAAATAATAGGTAAGATGAAACCATATTTTGTCTACCAATATATCACGATTTTAATATTTAAATTAACTATATTTTATTCAACTACAAATTGGTTGAAAAAAAGGAATTTTTACCGCCTATAACATGCCTATGTTAAAATAATGAGTCGGCGACAAGGAAAAAAGTCACTTAATCCACTAGATGTGCTTTTTAAAAAACCAGTTTGAAGTTACTTTAAAATTGGTTTGATTTCCTACAAGGTATTGTTACGCAAAAACAATCGAAACGACCTAATATCGTTTAACAACCCTGTAGGAAATGCCAATAGTGAAACTCTACTGACTTACTATTGACACAGTCACCAGTACTAGTGACATTTTATACCCCAGCCAATGTTATTTACTATAGACATTTCACATGTGCGTGTCATTGAAAATCTACTACTGACGTTAGTGCTATTGACTATATAGTGAATAGGTACTCCTTTAGGGACCATATGTAGACTTTGGAAACAGTGAATCAATAATACAATTTAGCATTTCTAGTCTACACTTTTGGTACTTTTCTGTAGTAAAAGACTACAATAAAATTTAAATTTTTGTAAATATTTAATATTTTATTAACAAAAAAAAAAAAAAAATGAAAAGTTTATTTGTTACAGTCTCTTTGAAATTTAAATATAAAAACTAAAAAGGTACTATTAATTCAATCCCTCATTTTTACATGGAAGCATCAAAATAACGTTTTGGTTTTATTAAAATTAGTCTTCACAATTTACATCATTTTTGTTTTTGCTGTGACCCATTTGTTTGAAATATTTTTCTTTTGGCGCTGAAATGCTGCTCTAAGTTGATATTATCGCCCATGTTCTGGAAAACGCAGCGTTTTCAAATCGCTTACGGTTTGAAAAACGCAAAACGCATGATAACCTGTTCTGAAAACGAAGCGATTTGCTGGCGTTTTGCATTTTTCGAAGTTGCATTCGAACAATGAAAACATATGTTTTATCTTAACAAAACATAAACAAATGAAAAAAATTAAAATGCCTACAGCGTATTTGCTTGCTATATTAGCTTTAAAAAACCAAAAAGCAAAAGAAATGTTAATGAAAGAACACTAAAGGACTTTTCCAATCCATTGGACAAACCAGATCATGCGTAATTTTTATATAATTTACGTATTTTATTTGTGAGTTTTCAGAAAAATTGTGGCAAATGCATCTTTTCAGTTAGAGATGTTACTTATAAACAATCACGAATAATTGGTACTTTTTAACACGTGTAGCCGGTTTAAAATAAAATTCTGTATGATTTATTTGCTCCCATAAACGTTTTAAAGTACTTTATATAGCTTTTAAATTATTTTTTAACTTTTATTCAGGGTTTATTTTTACGATTTAATATAGATATGTGAATTTAATAAACTGCAAATATTAATATCAAAATTTTAAAAAGAAATAACCAAATAATTAGTTGTAAAATTAACACCACTAGTATTAAATTTTTTTTCGAAGATCAATCTGATCAGCTGTTTGCATAAATCGCCAGTTGATAAGTAAACAAATGGTACAAACAGTAAACAAACTCAAAGCAAATTTTTGTATTCAATATTTTTAGTTTAAATCGTCAAAAAATGGTAAAAGTTTTCATTGAAATAAAAAGAAAACATATTAAATTTAAATTGTGTATTATTTTATTGCTAATTTAAGGTAGAGTTTGAATAAAAAAGACCAGATCGCTTCAGTATACCCTAGCGATTTGAAAACGCCAAATTTCTAGCGATTTCGTTTGTCAGAACACCAATATGGCGTTTTCAAATCGAAAACGCAAACATTAAGCGATATGCGTTTTTCAGAACATGGGCGTATATCTGAATATCAAAAAAACGAAACAAATAATTAAATTCAAATTCACTTTTCAAATTAATTTGAAATATTACAAATATTTATGAGAATACAAACAAGCATTTATTACCTATTAGGGCTTTAAAAACATTTGAGTATTCGCACAACCTCTTTTTGCCAAAAGAGCCATCAACATTAAAATTCAGGATAATATTTTCATGAAGGTTCAAATTCTCTCTGTTGTTCTTCAGAGTCGATAGAGAAAAATTCCATAAGATATGAAGAAATCTTAATTTTGTTTAACAATATAAAAATTTTTTATCTTCTCGCGCAACACAGAACATTCAGGCTCCACAAAATTTTCACAATTCACACTTGGACTTGTAATTGTCTCATTTTCACTACTTTTATTTTTGTATAACATTGATTGTTTTTTTTTTATTAAAAGTTTATAATTTCTTGACAATACATAATTTTTTTTCTCATTAACAACAAATTAAATAATTGTTGACGATCCGATGTCACCAATATAGTCGACAAAACTGGTGACTTGGAGACACTTGTCGACATGTTTCCTTCAGGGAATAAGCACGATAAACAAAAGCTACACATACACACGACACAAATACACACTAACGAATACAATGAACATGACTAATAATACCCACACCAACAACTACGACGAACATTTACAAGCAAAGCATCAACAAGTATGGAAGAAAAAGGGATAGTCAAGTAAACGCAACAACAACCAATTAATTTCTTGAATAAAAAATTTCTTTTCACAATGAAACAAGTTCCATGTGTAAAAGATAAGTAAAAGGAAAAATGTAACAAAATATACATATGCTCATAACTTTTTGTTTCAGGAGTTTGTGAATATACCTCTCAATTGGTTAAATACTAAGTTAGTGACAATCGATGAAAGGTGTCACTAAATACATTAGTTCCGTATTACATTTCCCCAATACGACAGTTCATTTCCAAAACTATTCTATTATTATACAAAAATATCATCAATTTCTACCAAAATAGAAAATAAAAACCCACCCTAAAAATTAACAAACATAAATAATCAGACAGAGACAGAAATACTTTTTGATAATATTTGCTGTCCCTTTCACAAAACTTATGTAAACGTCAAAATTTCGTTTCCATTCTGTGCATATTCTGTGGCCTGCAGTTCAGTGTTGCCATTTTAGCACTTTCAGTGCTTGATTTAGCACTATATTTCGTGAAAATGCATTTATTTTTTTGCAAATTTAGCTAAATGCTTTTTAGCGTAATTTGCTTGACAAAAGCAATTTTTTCCCCAAAAGGGAAATGTTTTGGTTATTTTTCCTTACAATTACAAAACAAGACTTTTATGAGCAGTTGAAGTTAATTTCTTTCAGTGTGGTGCGTAAATGGGCACTGAACATATTTGATAATAATATAAAAAAATAAAATGACTAAAGTTTTTCTTAAAAATTTGTATTTTAAAATTATTTAAGAAAAAAAGTAAGTTAAAAATTATTTCATAAATATTAAATTCAACATAGCAGTAGAATTAAAATTATATATAAAATTTAACAAAAAAAAAAGAACAAAATTCATTTGGTGAAAGAAATTTAGAAAAAACAAAATACGAAATAGAAATTCATACTAAAAAAGGAAAAAACAGAAGTATTAAGTTAATATCCACTATGTCTATGTTTTTGAGTACATTATTAAATCTGGGAATAGAATCGATAACGTTACGGCAAGTTTCAACTGGCGTGTAGTACCATATTTCACGAACTTTTTGCCAGAGTTCAAAATTATTTTGTATATTTTCCATTTTCAACCGATTCTTTTGATCTTACTCCCCCAAAAATTTCCACTGGGTTTAAAACGATTGGCGATTGGCTTGGCCACTCCAGGATGCGGATGTTGTTTTCGCGAAACCAAGAACTTACTAATCTGGAGAAGTGTTTGGGATCATTATATTGTTGAAAGAGCCAATGCAGTGGCATTTCTTCGCAAGCAAATGTCAGCATGACTTCCCCAAGTATACTTCTGGAACTTTGCGAGCTATTTTTCCTGGAAATTTAATGTCACGACGCCACACAGTTCTTGTCGATATTTGATTATCTATTTCAGCTCCGATAGTTTACGAAGACTTAAAAGAATCTCACTAAGTTAGCATCACGATATAACCATCCGTAGTAGCACTAGTTTTCCTCACTGCACCACTTTTTTCTAAGACTTTTTGGGGCTTGAGGTCATTAAAAAAAAACATTTTTAAAACGTCCAAGCGCATCAACTATAAATTTATACGTGTATTTTGAATAAGCCTGGGATACGAACTCGGGCTTTTTGTCTAATAAGCCAATACACTACCTACTAGACTACGGCGACTACATTCCAAAAATGCATTCCACATTTGTATGCCATTAGAGCCACGAATAAGTCTTTTATCATAAATATTGTACAAAAAAAAAAAAATACATTTTATTAGAACTGTGCCGTAATTCAAACCCACAAACCATTTTATATACCCAAAATATTGACGAAATGTGGACAATCCAATGGCGCGGTCCCAGATATTAATACAATTTAAAACGTGAGCAGAATTTTTTTCCGACAATATATCATAGAAAATCAATAAATTAATAGAAAATCATAAAAAGCTTTGTAGAAATTATCTTTAATATATTGAAAACAATTGAAACGCTACGATAATTTGAGAATACTAGGATACAAACATTTGTATTTAAAGAATTTCGCTTAAAATAGAAAGCTGAAACATCTGCATGAAATGTGCATCAGACGAAACGAACAAACTTTTATTTTCTAACAAATCCAAATTTAATATTGTATATATATAACAGAGTGAGGTCGCCGTGGTCTAGTAGGTGGTGTGCAGAGACCTGCGCCGAGCAAATTTGTCGGCGGCGGCGGCTAAAGTTGAAAAGCTTCGGCGGCGGCTTTAAGCCGGCTGTCAGCCGAAATATGGTAAAGTTTCGGCGGCTCTTTTATTTATTTAAATAATATGCATACATTTCCAACATTTATGTATGTAAAGAACAAAAAAGACGTGTAAATCCATGTATGAAACATTAGTCTCACATAATTGGTCATTACAACTTTTCAGTCAGGATTACGACCTAGCTTCTCACACCACTTATGAGTGTGCGTTAATTTTATATATGAGTGTTGTGGCCTACAGTTTTAAAATGGACTCCAAATGATAGATTTTAGAGAATCTTTTCATGGCAATTTTATTTACTCTCAGAGGTTTTGCCAAAAATTGCAGTAAATTTACTAAATAATCATTGTTAGAAAATCGATTATTAAAAATAAGCGACTAAAGAAAAAATTAGAACAAAAAGTAAAATTACACACAAGGTGGCAACACTGGTCTGCTGTGATCCGAAATGACATAAATAAAATGGCCCTGGTTGCTCCACCATGTTAAAGGGCCTTAGATCTCTGCAGCACATTTGCACAAGCAGACATGCGTTAGCAAATTTTTCGGAATCTGCATTTTCAGAACTTCCTGGCAATATGGTTTTAGGTTTGGCATTCGAATTTTCAAATTTTTTCGATTTTACATCAATACCATGAGCACGTAAATGGTTACAGAGGTTTGATGTCAACGCAGAAACTCCAACCTGAAATTATTTCGCATATTATAACACCTACAAAACAATTATCAGAAATAAGTATTCAAAATAAAATTTTCCAAAAAAATTTGGCTAAAAGCTAATTGAAATTGGAGTTTCAATTATTGTTTTGGGAAATCAATACCATTAAAAATAGCATGGTCGTCATCGGAATCAGATGAATTTAACTCATTTAAATTATTGAAATTTGTAGTTCTTTGGTTCTCCATTTCAATTTTTTGTCTTTTAAAAAATTTAACGTAAAGTTGAAAGTGTTACCACATTCACCAAAAACAAGAAAAGGTGTTCAAAATTTCCATATCAAAAAATTAAAAATTTTTCTATTAATATATCACAAAATGAACAAAAAAACTTCAATAATGTATTTAAGTCAAGTAAAATATCATATATATAATTAAAATTTACTGTATACAATTTTAAAAACATATTTTCATATATTCTAATTTTCTTACATACATACAACGGCGGCTAAATTTAAGCCGAATAAATTTTCGGCGGCGGCGGCTTTTAAATTTTGTCGGCGGCTCGGCTTAGCCGGCTGTCAGCCGATCGGCGCAGGTCTCTGGTGGTGTGTTGGCTTATTAGACGAAAGACCCCAGTTCGAATCCCAGGTCAGACATCAAAACGTAAATTTGAAAATAATTTTTCGGTGACTTCCTCTCAGCAGATTTCTTGCAAAAAAACTCTGAGAGTAAAAAAATTGCCATGTCATGCTTCTCAAAAAAAAAAAAAAAAAAATGTGTCGTTCGCAGTCGACTTTAAAAAAAACTGTAGGTCCCGCCACTCATGTGTAAAATTAACGCATACAACATAAGTGGTGTGAAAAGCTAGGACGTAGTACAATGAGTCAATTCGACCACCGAGTACTGTATTTGTCAGAATTGACACGTCCTGTAACCTAACCTAACCTATATAACAGAGTAAAGCTTAGTGTATCATAAAATTGATGGCATTACAAAATTCTGCGCAATGATGCTTTTATTTCGAATATTTCAATATGATAGTCATGCAAACAACACGACAAATGCTGGAAAAATAAGTTTGGCACAACAAGTGGTCATTGTCATGCCGGCCTTAATTCTAAAGATTCTAGAAATCAATACATGAATTAAGATAAAGGCTAAACACCTCAGAGAGACCTTTTATAGTCGTCAAGGCTGCTTGGTATCAGTATCAGTCAAAATTTGATTCAATGTCAATAAAATGTCAAGAGATAATTTGAATAATGGCCATGCGACTCAATTTTCAAATCAAAAGTATGTTTTGTTGCTAGAGCATAAAAAAATTTTCGCTAATGTTTATTTGTATTATTAATTAATGAAAAGAAAATAGAACATACGTATATTGTTGTATGATATCATTCTATTATTGGTCGAAAGCCTATACATAAATACATACATAATTGGTCATTACAACCCTTCAGTCAGGATGATTGACCTAGTTTCTCACACTACTTATGTTGTGTGTGTTAATTTCATTCATAAGTGGCGGAACCTACAGTTTAAAGTCGACTCCGAACGACAGATTTTTGAGAAACTTTTCATGGCAATTTTATTTACTCTCAGAGTTTTTGCCAGATATCTGCTGAGAAGAAATCGCCGAAAAAATACTTTTTGTATTTTATTTTGATGTCTGGCCAGGGACTCGAACCCTGGCTTTACGTCTAATAAGCCAGTACACTATCTACTAGACCACGGCGACTTCGATCAGAAAATATTTCATTTTATTAAAGGAAATTTTTCTTTAGAATTCGAACAATAGTGATATTAGGAACAAAATATGGGGAGAATTGGATTTATCCAGTTGCCAGTCTGCTGGACTAACATCATCCCAAATATCACTGAAAGACTAATCCCCAAAAGACCAACAAAAACCCTAAAATATCGCAAATTTATTATATTTTCATAATTTATTTAATTACTTTAGTTGTAAGACTTTAATGTTAGAAATAGACTGAAAATTTATTCTTTCTTATTGTAGTATAAAATAAGTTAAATATGCATGGAAATGCCGATATATTTAGACATCTAATCCAATCACTTAAAACTCTCAGCAACAACATCACCTACAACTATTGAAGAAGCCTCAACACATGCTGCCGAACATTGAAATCGGTGAGAGTTTGTTTTCTTTAATTTTTTTATTTTGTTTTCAATATTATTTCGTGTTACTTGACCTGTATATAAAATCATGCATATTTAATTAAACAAACCTATACATAAATTGATCCCTAGCAACATGTTTAACAACATGTTTATTTATTAAAATTTAATCGTTTATATATAATATACTAGCATATTTTACCCGGCGTTGCGCGGGTTATTTTTTTCCTTTTCCCCCTTTTTGGACCTATTTTGGTCCAACTTTAGAAACGGAATACCTCCAACAGCTGTTTGAGAAACTTAACCAAGCTAAATCGTTTAAAATTACCTATTATCAATTCTTCTCCCTTCGTTCCATTTTTTCTCCCCTTTTGGTCAAAAGATTTATAGCCTATAACCCGCACTGAAAAAAGCTCGATCTATATCCCAAATTTCAAGAAAATCGATCCAGGCGTTCGGGCGTGATTGCCTAACAAACAAACTAAAAAACAGACTTACAGAAAGATTTATAATATATATTAGGATATACGATTAAATCAATATGGCCTATTAATTTAAGTAGAGTGTAAAGAATAACAAAAAGCTGTTTTTAATAAATAAACATTCATTACAATGCACGTACCCTTAAATACCTATTTGCAAGTAGTAGGAATTATTCCCATGCGTATGGCAGCAAAGGTAATGATCGAGCAATTATAACCGAAATCAGTTAATCATTAAGGCTACGAGATCTCAATGACTAAATTAGGTGATGCTAATCATACCGCGAATTTTTAGTGTATGACGATTCAAATGCTGGGAAGAAAATTAGAACATAAATTTTTTTACTTCTTGTAATTCCATATTTTCTATGATCCTTCCGAATATTATTCTCTGGGATCCTGCATTTCTTCAAAAATTCCACTCTCCACATCAACTGAAAAGACTCTATTATATCTCATCGTAAACTGAATAGAAGTTGAATAATTTCTTTTTTTTTAATTCTAGAAAATTATTTGAAATTATTTATATTGAAGTAGATAATTAGGTGAATTTTTGTATCTATCTGGAAGCCAGTATGTTGCTTGCTCATTCTATAAGGTCTTCTTAAGTGCTTCTTACTTTTAAATCTAAATAAAACAAAGTGTATGCTGAATATCATGAATATTTTATCAATTTGAAAGTCCTATTGACACTATTATCTGCGGAATGTAACAGGAGGATTCTGAAATGTTCAAATTCCCATGGCTCACACAAATCAGGTTGAATTGGACCGACGGTCTAGGTTATGCTGGCTTTGAATACCGTTATGGTCTGACTGAGTTTGATCGCACGATCTTGGCAATCAGTTTGCATCACTCTCACGTGAGATGAGTGCTGATTTTAATTTCGTTGAATATTCTTTTTATGGTTAAAAGAAATAAAAGAATGCTACAGACTGCTCTCTTCGTTATCTATTAGCACAGATGTAACTGAAAGTACTAAACTACTAAAGAGAAGAACGCAAGTTCTCAAAGTTTTATGGATGGATACGATTCCTCAAGAGAAAGCCGATAAAACCGCTACCGTTTAAACTGCTGACAATTTTTCTCATAGAGAAAAACTCGAATGCCTTAATAAAAAAGTATAAATTTGCCCATTGGGGAAAACTTATCTTATGTAACTTCAATAAAACGCAACAGTATGGATGAAACATGAAAACAACTCCCCCATGATAATTATTAAATAAAAATGCCATGAAAAGCTTCTCAAAAATCTGTCGTTCGGAATCGACTTTAAAATGTAAGTCCTGCCACTCCTGTATAAAATTAAAGCACACAACATATGTGGTGTGAGAAACTAGACTGTAATTCTGACTGAAGGGTTGTAATGACCAATAATGTATATACATATGTATGTACAATTAAAGAAAACATTTTTAATTTTTTATTTTGTATTTGCAAACTACTTTATAAATTGAATTCCTATTAGTTTTGTTAACTTTAAGATAAAACTTTTGAAATGGAATCTTAAATAAAATTTTTATTTAAGAAAATTTCACACAAGCACCCTTTATTTTAATACGCAATGTTAGTGTATTCTTTTATTGTGGGCGGGGTAAAATTTTAAAAATCAGGAACATTGATCATCAATTTGTTATGTAGTCTTTCAAAAATTTCACTTTGAGCAAAACAAAGTGTGGAAAAATATTTCTTTTGGCGACTTCACCTCATCAATCTTCTGCCTGGAAGTTTGAGATTAAAATAAGATTGCCATAATTAGTTTTTCAAATCTGTCATTCGGGGTTGACATTAAACAGTATGTCTTGCCGCTCATGAATAAAATTAACACACACAACACAAGTGATGAGAGAAGCTAGTTCGTAATCCTGGTTAAATGTTTGTAATGCCGTCGTAGTCTAGTAGGTAGTATGTTGGCTTATTAGACGTAAAGACTGGATTCGTATCCCAGGTCAGACATCAAAACAAAATATGAAAAAAATATATTTCTTCGGCGATTTCCTTTCAGCAGATTCCTGGCAAAAACTCTGAGAGTAAATAAGCCGGTCATGAAAAAGATTCACAAAAATCTTTCGTTCGGAATCGACGTTAAACTGTAGGTCCAGCCATTCACGTGTAAAATTAACGCGCACAACATGAATGGTGCGAGAAGCACTGTTGCCAATTTAGCTAATTTCTCATAAAATCTAGCGATTTTTAAATCCAATTTGCGGGGAAAAATACGATTTAGCTATAAATCTAGCGATTTTTATGTTGCTACAAAGTAACACTCAAATAAGGGTTTTTAAAGAAAAGAAAAACGTAAAGAAACAACGCGAACTCTTTCTACTGTATTTTTTTTTGTGACAAGTGTTTAAGAGAATAAAAATTAAAGTCTAAAATTAAGTTGTAACCTTTTAATAATACTGTTAAAAACTATAACAACTTAAGGAATGGGGCCTAAATATAACCAAAAATTTCGCCGTCAGTGACTAAATCAAGAAAAATTTAAAATATGGGTGGGTCAAAACGAAAAAGACGAATCAAAAGTATTCTGTAAGTATTGCAGATGCTCCTTGCCTGGAAAATGGGATCATGTTGGAAAATATTGCAATTTTCCCCAAATGCAAATATTGTTGACAATGTCAAAATGCAAGAATCCGCTTTATCTATATATTGTTACGTTTTTACCTTTTTAAAAAAGTTTAAATATGAGTTCGTTAATTGCAAACCAAGTAAAAACAAATATGTAGTTTTTTTAATTTAACTCTCTCTTTATTGTTCACACTACTTTTGTCTCACTGTTCACACTTAACTGATACAACAATAATCTGTTTATTCGTTATTCTTATAACACAACTAGAACTTTACAACTTCGAACACGCAACTTCACACAATGCTGTTTAAATTCACACTGACTGGTTGCCTGTCTTGTCTTGCCCTTTTATATGTAAACGCCTTCAGTCTGATGATGGTTCTCGAATTCTCGAGAATTCTTTTGCTTCTACGTTGTTGCGTTTGCTTACTTGTCCATCCCTTTTACTCTCACGCGATGGGAAGATACACCCGACATTCTACTATTCCAAACGGACCAGTGATGCAGAATCAAAGTACCATAGTTTCGAATTGGAGACGCTGGCCATACTTTACGCTCTTAGACGCTTCAGACCTTATCTGCAGGGGAAGACTTTCATGATAGTTACCGACTGTAATTCGTTGGCAGTGACTCTTAACAGGAGGGATATGAACCCGAGGATAGCAGGGTGGAGCCTGGAGTTTCAGGATTATGATTACATACTTGAAAATAGGCCAGGGTAGCGGATGCAGCACGTTAACGCTTTGAGTCGAAGTTTACAGGTGACGTTGATTAAGGCAATAGGTATGAGGAGGAGCTTTGTACAATGGTCTTAACCGACAAGTACACATCCTCTAACCTTTGAGGAGAACCTAGTTATTTGTCAGAATAGGGATCCGAGGTTAGTGGAACTGAAGGACAGCCTTCAATGGAAGCAGAGTAAAATGTGTGAAATGCGGAATGGTGTTCTCTACAGGAAGACGAACAAGAATAATTGTGTGCTGTATTTGCGTACCCGAAGCAATGGAAAGCCATGTATTTTACAAGTACCACGACGAAATGGGTCATGTTGGAGTCGATGAAATGGTGAACCTTATATACTGGTTTCCAGAGATACGTAGAAAAGCCTTGGAGCATGTGCAGAACTGTTTGAAATGCAAGCCAGGTAAGGAGGAGGGTTTTTAATAATATAAGTCTACAACTCCATTCGATGTCGTGCATATCGATCACTATGGGCTAGTCGACAATGGGAGAAGTTTTAAAACTTTACGCTACAAAGACTACGAAGACTAAAGAGGTTGTTAAACATCTGAGGAATTATTTTCGTGCTTACAGTCGTTCGAGGTGCATTGTGAGCGACAGGGGAATTGCATTTACTTCGACGGGGTTCCAGGATTTTCTTAGGGAACATTCAAGCCAACGGACAGTTAGAAAGGGTTAATTCTAGTGAAGTTGGTTCGGCCTGAAAAGGGAGTGTACTGGGATATGGTTTTGGATAGGGTCGAATATGCGTTGAATAATACTGTTCATCGCGCGGTTGGTCAGCACTTAGTGTGATGTTGTTCGGTTTGAGACAAAGGGCTCCAACGGTGGACTTATTGAGGAAATGTGTGCTTGGTGACGTCGATCAAGATGGACGGAAGAACCAATTTGAATTGAGGCAGGAGGCGTCTAGGAGGCAGAGGGCTGTGCAGGATTATAATAAGAAATACTATAATAAGCGGAGGAGGGCAGGTACGGAGTACGAGGTGGGTGATTATGTAATGATTAGGAATTTCGTTTCAAGTGCAGGTGTTTCAAGGACATTGATTCCCAAATCTAGGGGACCGTATAGGGTGGCAAGGGTCTTAAGGAACGATAGGTATTTATTAGAAGACGTCGAGGGTTTTCCACAATCGCGAAATCCTTATAAGGGTGTGTGGGCCATCGGTAACATTCGTCCATGGTTTAGAGGACGGAATCGCGTTAACTCGACACGAGATCAGGTGATCTCGTTTGTCAGGATGGCCGAGTTGTAGTCAATATAATCGTTTGGCGTCCCTGTGTTCAACATGCATGATCATGCATATTTATTTATATATATATGTACCTTTATATTACCTTTATGTGTTTATACACAATGTTAAGTAGCTATTGCATCATCCTTTTATGTAACATAATTTAAATTAATACATAAGTACTCTTTCTCTCTCTATGTTAACTAATCTTATGTTGTGCTATGTTAAGTGTTTATCTCTACTCTCTCTTTCTTGTAACTATCTTGTATTCATACGTAATATTAAGACGCAATTGCATCATCTTTTGTTTGTGTAACATAATTTAAGCCAGCACATAAGCACTCTTTCTCACGCCTTGTTAGCATACAATATTTTATGTTAGTTTAGGCAAACTTATCTTATGCTCTCTCAATACATGTTTATTCTATTTTATATAACGCAATATTGTTAATGATTGCATCATCCCATGTAAACTAGGTTAAGCATTGATTTGAATAAAGAATAGAATTCATTCTGTGTTGTGCTCTTGATAAGTAAAGTCCTACAATGGTAATATTATTTGTAAATCGGATTCTGTAAACTATTTCGGAATAACGCTACAAGGTAATCTTGCATGGGATTTTCACATACGCGAATTGAAATCAAAAATTTTTTTATATTATATAAAATGAAAAATAAACTTAATGAAATACAAAAATTTTGTTATATTTAATTCAAAGTCACCTAAATTATATGGCTATAATTTATTGCTTCAAAGTAGTATATACTTCCAAATTCGATTCCAAACTTTATCCCTCTATCGCGACATCTATAAAACAATTTTGCCAATTCATGGGTTATATAAGTATAAAGTTTTGATTTATTTATTTAAATCATTGAACAACATTGGTTATCGTATAGCTCGATTTCGTCAGAACCAAACAATTTTCAAACCGTTTGCTTTTATTAACGAAATCTTAAATTTCGTCGGTCTAATCATTTGTATCGATAGAATACATTGGATTTAATAATTTTTTAAGATATGTGTAATAATCTTTGCGGCTCTTATTCGAAAGTTATTAAAACCTTGTAACCTTGTATTTTTTTATAAAATAATGAATGCGTCTATTATGATTAGCAACCGATGTACAGTCGCGTTTCCAGCTGGCACACGCCGTTTGGAATTATTCGTAAACTTTAATTACACAAGATATTGCAGATAAAAAATTATTATGATTCGTAATTTAGTTAAACAAAAACATTTGCGACATTTCTAAGCAATTATATAAGTGATAGGATATTGAGTAGAGGACATAGCGCAGGCGAACCTACTACTGAGACAGGTTATGTATTTTGAAGGAGTGTGAGTGTGAAGGAGATCATTTACATATTGCTTGACATGTTGGGCGCATTCGAAAACACCTTCCACGAGCTTATAAATAAAGTGTTAGAAAGAAGGGGTGTAGAGCCTATAATATTTAGCTAGATGGCAGAAATATTATACAAATTCTAGACTTCAGAAACATACATAGCGAATGTGGAAAATATTGGCGGATTCACTACTAATATGTAGTTTAGTTATTATTGAACTCTTGACAATACTATATGTAGAAGGTCTTGGCAACCAAAAATATTTTTGAAGAGAATTTTTGAGACGTCATCTAAAGAGGCCTTCATATTGTAAGTCGATAGCGCATGACGGCGAACATGTGGCTAAACCAGTACAAGACGACAATGGAGAAAAATTTCTAGATGGGAAATATCGAAGTCCTAGCTGAGATAATATCGCTAAAACTGGAGGCTAAATGTCTAGGAATATCACTAGATAGTTAACTGACAAGGAAATCTTTTTAACAGCACATTTCATGAAGGGTCAGAAAGGAAGTGAAGAAGGCCTGCAGATAATCCTGAGGATATATTCCAAGAATTATGCACTGTGTGATCACGATGGTCGGACAAATTGTGTCCTATGTAGTCATTGTCTAGGTAAACGAAACAAATCTGAAAACAAGCGTATGGAGACTATTGTTAGGATAATGGGTGACAACCATTAGGAGAATGGAGTGACTGACTTCTCCCCTTAACTGTCCTCTAGATCGAATCATAAGGCTATACGAGACTCGGAAACAAAAGTGAATCTGCATATCTTTTTAAAAGAGAGATCATATGATTGTGATAAGATCTTTGGACAGAAGCGACAGTTTTTGAACTAAGAATAAAATATCCCCACCGATAGAGCACCATGTGGCCATATTACAAGCGGAAGTATATGCCCAATTCAACTTATATAGAAGATACAGAGATCGAATACCATCTGACAGTCAGACCGTTATCCGAGCACTCGGCTCTTATTAAGTAGATAAAATAGCATTACAAGCTGCTGGGTCCCAGATTATGTGGGAGTTCTCGCCAATGAACTTGCGAGAAGAGGACAAAAAGTAAACACAGAAAAAGGGCGGATAAAAAGAGAAGTGTTCAACAGGGACCGAAAATAACTGTTATTTTTGAATTTTTGATTAAAAAAAGTAACCGTAAGGAAATGTCGGAGAGCAGAACAAAGTATACCATTTTGATTGTCTTGGACCAAATTTTTATAAAACCTGATTTTTATTTTTTAGAAAAAATAAATAAAAGTTATTTTTCGATTTTTTTGATTTCCATTCTTGAGAATGAAACGCACGCTTAGCCAGAAATCCGAACTCAAAAAACAATACGACCAAGTAATTTTTGAGTACCTTGAGTTAGGACATATGAATCCCAAATTATTACCTGCCGCATCATGGAGTAATAAAACCCGAACGGTTGACAACGAAACTTAGAGCAGTTTTCAACGCTTCGAGCCCGTCTTCAAACAAGAGTTTGAATGACATATTACATCCAGGACCAATACTTCAACAGGATTTAGTGCTTCTGATACTGAAGCGGAGATTCTTCCGTTTTGTGTACAGATATCACAAATATGTATCGACAGATACTCATTGATCCGACTCAAACCAAATACCAAAGGATATTATTTCGACAAACAGAAAAGGATCCCATAGAGGATTACACACTCCTGACAGTGACTTTTGGAGTCAACTGTGCCCCGTTTCTGACCATTAGAACCCTACTTCAACTAGCAGAAGATGTAAAATCAACTCATCTTCTCGCATCAAAAACTCTACAACAACACATGTACGTGGATGGTGTTTTATCAGGTGGTCACACATTAATCGACGACATCTGATGAAATGGACATCAAATGACCCACGAATTATACAAGACTTACCAAATGAGACGAGAGGTAGTTTCGATTAGGTAAACTTGTCAGAAAACACTGAAACTAAAAATCTTGGAATATTTCGTCAGACTTATTTACATTTACAGCACCAGATGTCAAATTAAAAGAAAACTACACCAAAAGAGAAATTTTATTTACAATTGCCAAATACTTTGACCCTTGTGGATGGATAACCCCAATAATAGTTGAAGCAAAATTATTTATGCAACAGATTTGTTTAGGTAAAGTCGACTGGGGTGGCATACTAAAACCCTTGACTTGTTTACAGTGGCAAAAATTCATAAAAAAACTGCCCTGCAGTAAATAAATTACAAATTCTCCGTTGGATCCCATTTAGCCCGAATTGTAATGCGGAAATTTACGGTTTTAGGACGCTTCAGAAAACGCCTATTCAGCGGCCCTTTATGTTCGAATACAATCGGAAAACTCAGTATTCACATTTATTTCGGCTTCATAGACCCGTGTAGCTCCCATTAAGCAAATATCTTTGCCACGCTTAGAACTGTGTATATCCGTATTATTTGCAACCTTGCATGTGGAATAATACCAAATCTTCAACTTTAAAATATCAAGGCATATTATTGGACCCACTAAACAATCCTACTGTCCTGGGTAAAGAAACCCCCTTGCTCATGGAGCACTTTTGTTGAAAATCGTATTTCTGAAAACCTAGATAAGTTTGAAAATTGGAATAGGCAACACATCGATTCAAAAGATAACCCAGCAGATGTAGCCAGCCGAGGGTGTACTCCACAAGAACTGCAAAACCACAACCTATGGTGGTCTGGTTCCTCCTGGTTAAAATTGCCTAAAAATCAATGGCCGACACCTACACAAACTTAGAAGTTAAAACTGTAAAAGCATTTACAACCACAACACGCGAAGACCCATTAAATCGATTTTCAGACCTCTCATGCGCTTATCGAGTGCTTGCCTATGTCATACGATTATGGAGAAATACTGGAAGCAACCAATCCCATCTTCGCATATCTTCAGCAGAAATCACCCGAGAAGAAACAGATTTCAACAAAATCTTTTTCCAAATGAATGCAAACTTTTGAAACTTAAGCAGAAAATATCACCAACCAGAAGTCTTTTGACCTTAAATTCACGGCATTGTTAGAACCAATGAACGACTCTCCCAATCACCCGCATTAACTTACAGTGAACATTACCCAATATTGCTACCACATAACTCGAAGCAAACACAAAACCTAGTGGAATTTACACATAAAATTACCCTTCTTGGAGAAAACCAAATAATGATTCTAGTAGTATGCAGAGAATATTGGATATTTATATTAAAACCCTTGGTCAAAAGCGTAATTGACAAAACTGATGCAAAATCAAATCATGGCTTCATTACCACCACGTACGTACCACATTATCAAGACCTTTTGCTACAAATCGATTAGACTACGCAGCACCTTTTAACATCAAAAATTTTACAGGCCGAGCGTGTATTATCACAAAGGGGTACATTTATATATATATATATACATTCGCCACAAAAGCTTAACATCTAGAAGCAGTAAGTGATTTATCGACCCAATCGTTCTTAGCAGCAGAACTACTCAAAAAAAACCATTTAGAATTCATAAAGACTCTTTAAAATCAAGTGGCCCATCATTTTAGTCATCAAAATTAATTGGAAGTTTATTCCCCCAGGAGCCCTACACATGGGCGGCCTTTGGGAAGCCGCTGTAAAATCATTAAAAACACACCTCAAAAAGATGATACCGAACTTGAAATTCACATTTGAAAAGCTCTCTACAGTTCTTACTCGTATAGAATCGTGCCTAAATTCTAGACCCTTAAGTCCTGCTAGCGATGACCCAAATGTCTTAATCCATTGACCCCCTGGACACTTCCTTATTGGTAGTGCATTATTGACCCCAGCTGAATCAGATGTAAGTAATGAAAATCTGATTCTCATCAACCGCTGGAAATACTTGAAGGTCATCTACCATTCATTTTGCCAAAGATGGAAGTCCTAATATTTGGTTGAACTTCAACGCAGATACAAATGGAAGATTCAGAGGGACAACGTTAAACTCAACGATCTGGTAGTCATCAAAAACATCAACCACCCAATGAATGACAAATGGGTCGAATCATTATAACATATCTTGGACCTGACCAAAACTGTAGAGTTACATACATACATAATTGGTCATTAGAACCCATCAGTCAGGATTATTGACCTAGTTTCTCACACCACTTATGTTGTGTGTGTTAATTTCATACATGAGTAGCGGGACCTACAGTTTAAAGTCGACTCCGAACGACAGATTTATGAGAAACTTTTCATGCCAATCTGCTGAAAAGAAATCGCCGAAAATATACTTTTTGTATTTTGTTTTGATGTCAGGCCAGGGACTCGAACCCTCGAACTGTAGAGTTGTAGACATCAAAACAAAAAAATGGAGTCATCAGCAGACCAGTTATAAAAATTGTGGTTTTGTGTGCAAATTAGTATAAACTCCTAACTATTTATATACACTAATATTGTTCTAACTTTATACTTAAAGGTAAGGCATCCCAACAATCTCAATGCTTCAAATATTGGCAATTTTCTTGCGGTATACGTTTATGTACATCTTGATGCCATATCTGTCAACACACTAGTTTATGAGGGTTTGCAACTTGCCAACCCAGAACCTACAAACAGGACCTGTTCAAAACCTGTTTTAAACATCATGGGGGCCGGAATGTTCAACGTTAAACATCATTTAAAGGAACATCATTTAACGGATCTTTTCCTTACATATGTATTCTCATCACTTTTTGTATTATTTGATTTTTTCTCATTCTCATTGCTATTTAACATAAAACTTCTTTTGCTAAAAATCACTCTAGCTTCGACAGTAGAACAAGTGTGACATAAATTTGAACAATAAACGTAAGTAACAAAAAGTGAAACAAATTGAAAATTAAATAAAATCATTTCATTTAAGATAAAATTAAAGGACATAAGACTCAAACATTTAATTCAATAAATTAAAATTATAAAATCAAACAAAACCTAGTACAACTAAACAAACAAAAAAATAAAGTGTGAACAAAGACATAAAATAAAAAAACATAAATTGAATTTAAAATTACAAAAACAATATTGTGTTTTATTTAAACAACATAAAATTAATAGAACAAAAAAAAAAAAAAAAACGAACCACCACAACATTAAACAAAAAGCAGATTGTTTTATGCAGAAATTGTTATTTTAAGTGTTTATTTTTAGAATTTTGTATTAATAAATGGTCACATAAATCGTTAATTAACTCGTCACACAACTACGCTTATTCAACAACAATAGACATTTTACTTCAATCTTAACATAATTTCAGAATTAGCAGAAATTTCAAATATTATTTCCATAATTATTTATAATACGAAGGGATATGGTAAGTCGGTGACTATTTCCTTTCGGAATAGTATAGGTTAATGTAATTTAGGATTTTAATTAATAAAAATGTACATACAGTAGCGAGCACAAAAAATGCAACACTGTGCCATATGATCTTTAATAAGATCTGCTTCAAAATAACGGTAACTAATTTATCTATTTTCTTTTGCTGTTAATTCTTTCAATTATAAGTTTTCAAAGTAACCACAGTTTATTCCAAATTCTGCTTTAAAAAGTTAAATATTTTTGAATTAGTGAAGAAAGTGCAAATTTTTAGCGAGCAAAAAAAAAATGCAACATAATAAAAAATAGTGAAAGTAAGTTATTTATTTAATTATAATTGAAAATTTCCTAAATAAGTTATACAACATGTGTTTTGTAATAGAAGCAGCTCTCAGCTGACAGCAAAGCTGCAATCATTAAAGCGTTAGAAGAAGGAAAATCCATGCGTGAAGTTGGACACCTCTTTGGTGTAAATCAATCAACCGTATGTCGAATTAAATCTCGATTTTCCTTGAGAAATAGTGTGGAAAGCAAACCAGGAAGTGGTAATCCTCGAAAAACTACCTCTCGCCAAGACCGCCAGATGATTGCACTGGTTAAAAAAGATCCACGAAAGACCGCAGTGGACGTTGCTAATTTCGCAAATGAGCAAATGGGAGTCTCTATAGGCGTTCACACTGTTCGCCGTAGGTTGAAAGAGGCTAATTTGCATGCGAGACGACCCGCAAAGAAACCTCTCATCAGTGCAATCAATAAAAAAAAGCGCCTGGAATTTGCAAAACGTTACAAGGATTGGTCAAATGAACAAAGAGCTAAAGTCTTGTGGAGTCTAGGGATTAATAACCCAAAGAAATATTTTGAACTGGTCACCATTTTTTTAAAATTATCGCACTTAAAGATAATTTTACCCAACGTTGCATTTTTTGTGCTCGCTACTGTATATGGATTTATATGTACGTTTTTCTTAAAATGTTTACAAATTATGAATACGACTACATACTAAACTTTTATAATAAAAACGATATAAGATGTTTTAAAAATATGAGAAGAATGTAGTACAAATGCCACTAAATTTAGTCAGGATAAAGCTCACCAGTACAGTATACATACATACATAATTGATCATTACAACCCTTCAGTCAGGATTATTAACCTAGTTTCTCACACTACTTATGTTGTGTGTGTTAATTTTATACATAAGTGGCGGGACCTACAGTTTAAAGTCGACTCCGAACGACAGATTTTTGAGAAACTTTTCATGGCAATTTTATTTTTACTCTCAGAGTTTTTGCCAAAAATCTGCTGAGAAGAAATCGCCGAAAAAATACATTTTGTATTTTTATTTTAATGTCTGGCCGGGGACTCGAACCCTGGCTTTAAGTCTAATAAGCCAGCACACTACCTACTAGACCACGGCGACCTCGACCAGTAGAGTATAGCCACATATAAAGCTATAAATATATATCAGCTTATTGTATGTATTATATACTGTATATATTTTCCAATCCCATTCCGTTAAGAAATCGAAACAGATCGTACTTTAGTTGAGGTACGGTTATATAACATTGTGCATATTCAAAGTTAAACTTTCGGTAACCTAGGAATTACATATATTTTTTTTGTTTAACAATTATTTTCTCCCTGTGTTCAGTCATTTGTATTATTTTTAAAAAATTTATAAAATTTACAATTTACATTTACAAATTATATTATAATTACAGTTTTTGGTGGGAATTAATCCTATAACCCCCACACTACCCAGTGGACTATCTGTGCACCCAAAATCAAAATACAATTGAAGCATTCCGTTTTACACACTTTATTTCGGGGTTTCAACAAAATGATTATCACTTTGTAAAACAATAAAAGGGATCATTAGAATACATATTTAATTTATTACAAAATATTTAAAAAAAATATTCAAAAAATATCGATATTACGAGTAGTAGAGGTCTACAATTAATGAACTACTTTGAAAAGTTGGTTTATCAACTGAAAATTTTAACTCAATATACCAAAAAAATTAAATATAAAATATTTATTATGAAATTATCGTCTTCGGATAAATAAATAAAGTATGTACATATTACATATCCAAAATATAAAAAGTTTATTACAATTTTTAATAATAATGTATGCTTCGGGGGTAGAGTCAGCTATCGTAGTTGCTAATTAGATTGTCAAACTTTCAAACTTGGGCTTTTTAACTTTTAGTGAATTTAATGCATTATTTATGTTAACAGCTACAAAATCAATATTTTTTTTTATTGGATAGTTAGTTTTGCTATTAATCTTCCATTTTCTGGGATTGTTGTAATAATACACTGAGTGAAAAAAAATTACAACAACAAAACTTGAAAGTAAGAAAATACTACTGCTAACATTTAACGCGGCACAAATTGGGCTGAATATTTTATCTTGCCACTCAACACAGTTGTTAACGACTTCAAAATTTAAAATTTTGCGAAATTGCTTGACGATCGCACTTTTCGTTTACAAAAAAATGTGAAAAATGTTAAAAAAAAAATGCGATATAATTAAAAAAATGCCCTTTTTTCACCTTCATTCACATATAACTTTTGAAGTAGGAATGTAATCTTTAAGCAACTTCGCAGAATTTTTTTTTTCAAGCCAAAATATTCAGCTCAATTTGAGCCGTTTAAAAAACACTAGAACCTATTTTCGTCAAATTTTGTTAATTAATTTTAAAAATAGAGTGCATATTGTAAAAAACTGAAATTTATGCTATTGAAATGAATTATACGTCAGTAATTAAGACTATAGGCTCTATTTTTACATTGGGAAACAAAACTCCTCTCCATGGGTTAAGTAAATAAAGTTATATTTCATTTTTCACAAAAATGTATGTAAAGTTATAAAAAGTTGCTGGTAAGATACATATAATACTACCAATATGTGTGTAAATTTTTAATAAAATCAAAGCGAGGACTATAGGTCCTGCCATATATCCTATTTCATAAAATTCTTGCAAAACCATTAAAAATTGTACTTTCTAAGGGACAACACACTGTACGGCTGTAGATATTCCAGCGGGCACCCGTATGCTGTGCTATGACTTTCTGTTAATCAATAAAATATATAATTTTCCAAAGTCATCATTAACTGAAAGTCCACTAAAACGGTTTTGGTTTTTTATTTATTTCTTGACATATATGGGCGAGCCTATGAACTTATTTAATTTATTACATGAACTATCTTATGTCGATGTACAGATTAATCGGATAAAAATTCTTAAAAAGCAAATAAACATTTTAAGACGCTTAAATTATAAATATCATGGTGAAGAAGTTTGGCAAACAACAAATTTAGGTTTAGAGTCGCAACTCAAAGAAAAACTGAAGAATTTACACTCCTATGTAGACCTCTAAAAATGTAAATAATAAAAATAACTTAATGTTTCGAAAAGTATAAATAAAAAATAGTCTGTTCAATGAAATTAAAATAAATGCAATCTTATTCGCGAAACTAAAAATGTAAGCAATTAAAAACTTTAATGATGAATTTAAGTTACATATGTATGTATATATTTTTTTTATAAATTTGAAACTGTTTTAATATTTTATAGCTCTTTTTTTTTCTCAGTTGGTCATTTTTCAACCGATTTTCAAAATTTGTTTTTTGATCGAAAAGTATTCAAATTATCTGTCTAATTACTGAATCTTTGGTCATTCGTGAAAATCCGGCTCGGGCAGTACGAAACAGCCCTAGCAAACATGGACAAACTTAGGGATCGTATAAATACGAAATGGAATCGAATTCCGAAAGATGTTATTGATAGTTTGGTAGAAATCATGTCAAACCGCGTAGTCCAGCTATTTCTAACAAGGGTCTTTGGACCAAATATTAAAATTGGGTTAGTTTCTTGAAACGTGTAAAATTGAGTTCATGTGGGTTATTTTCGTTTTTTCAATCAAACTCATTGAATTCATTTCATTAATCATTGTGTTTACTGCTATTATTTTTTTTTTTGTATTTGCTTGTATGGTTTTGTTTTTGTGGATGACGAAACTCAGTATTGTGATCATGCACTCACTTCTGCTCCCCACTGTATACGGCTGCCACCGTATATGCATTATATATTTTCCAAAAACCGATCGTATGGTTTACATGTTTAAGAAATTGACATTGTTTTCGGTTATATATACATTGTAGCAGCCTAAATTATATTTATTAATATATTTTCTTTTAAATTATAGTTATTAATATATTTTCATATTATTTTATTATTTCAAATATTGTCCGACCGTTATATATTTTTATTAATATTGTAATCACCCTGTAATGTAATGTAATCATTAACCATTAATTAATCATTAATAATCATAATATGTAATCAATAACTGATCATAACTTTTCTCATTTTTAATTTCTCTCACTTACATTACATTATTTTGTTTTTGTAACTAAGTATTTCATTATGTTCTAGACGACTTTAATGATTTTCATAAACGCAAGTAAGGTCAGGTCAATGATGAAATTGTATTCAGTCGGATAAACACCATCAGAGATGGCAAATAAAATAATTAAAAAAACCAGACCGCTTTGTGTTTTTTTATATATAAAGAAATAAAAGGTGTTAGGACACAGGAAGACCTTGTGGACTACTGTGTCTGACATTCATAAATAATTAATTTGTTAGGACGCAGGAAGACCTCCGTGGACTACTGCGTCTGACAACTATAACCTAAATAAACCTAATATCAATAAATACAACTTAGTAACGGCATTCCTACATTAGAGAACTTTCCCTAAAGGAATTCCCCGTCACTACAATTGGCGCCCAACGTAAAAATTAAAAAAAAAAAAAAAACAATTTAAATAAAATTGTCTCTCAAGAAATATGCCAAGAACAACAAGTAATTCCCAAATTTCCGCTAGCGGTGCAGAACAACAAAATTTAAGTGAAATCTCAAATCAATCAAGAGGATTTAATTTCACTGAATATCAGTTCGCACAACTAATAGAATCTCTGCAAGTTCGGCAAGAAATCAAAACATTTAGCAGCTGTAGCGCTCGCTTTAATGGTGGCCGTAATACATCGAAAGTGGAGGATTTTATCGCCACAATTTTAGTTTTCAAAGAAGCGGAACGCATTTCAGATGCAATGGCATTAACCAGCTTACCACTTTTACTTGAGGGCTATGCATCTTCATGGTGGCAAGGTGTTAAGCATGAGGCGAAATCTTTTGACGAAGCCATAGAACTTTTACGTACTGCGTTTGCTCCTCCTAAGCCTGACTGGAGAATATATTCTGAAATTTTCCAGGACAAACAGAAATCCTTTGAATCAATGGATAGTTTTGTATGCAGAAAGAGGCGGCTATTTGCCCAATTGAAAGAAAGATTGCCAGAGAGCACACAATTGAATATGATATTTTCGTTAATTAATATCCAAATACGGGAAAAAATTTCTAGAGAAAATATTCTAAACTTTCAAGATTTACTTTCGAAAGCTCGTGATATTGAGTTACTCACCCAGGAGAACAAAGAGCCAGTTAAAAGGCCATTAGAGTCTAAGGATATTACCCAACCTAAATGTTCGTTCTGCAGGAAGAAAAACCACACGGCTGAAGTTTGCTACAAACGCCTAGAAGTAGAAAGGAAAAAGAAACCAGAAGAAAACACTCTAAATTGTTATGGCTGTGGAGCTGTTGGTTTTTACAGGTCAAATTGTCCTACATGCAATTATAAAACCGTTATGGAAAGCCCAAAGGAAATGGACTTTAACAGTATTCAAACCAATATTGTAGGCCGCAATGTACCTACAGTAGAAATAAATGTTAATGGCCTAACAGGCGAACCCTACCTAGATACAGCAGCAAGAACTAGTATAGCTGGACATTATTTATACAAAAAACTTCTGGAAAAGCAAGTAAAGTTTCAATCGGTCTATGCGGAAATAACATTAGCTGATGGTATTATTCGTAAAGAAAATGTTGAGATGACTATAGTAGATATACTAATTGGCAAGCGTTTGAAGAGAATTCGATTTATTTGCCTTCCGAAAGCTAAAAATAATAGAACTCTGCTCGGCATTGACTTTTTTGAGCAAGCTGGTGTTGTAATGGACTTAGCTCAAAGAACATGGCATTTTAAGGACGAGCCTACAAAGATATTCGAATTTAAATTAAAACCATCAAAAGTTAAAGATGATGTAAATGTTAACCAGACATCTATAAATGACTTTCCAAGTACATCTAAATCTTCCAAAATACATGATTTTGTTTCCTGGTTCGAATTAAATAATAAAGAAGAGCCAACAAAGCCCCTTACACTGAGCTCATTGTATTCAAACACCAACGACTATTCTCCTAGAGGTATCCTTAAAATTTTTGAAGACGCATTGCCTGTAAATTTTGATATGCCAATAGAAAAGGACGAAAACTTATTTCCGCCAATGAAGAAGAAGAGAAATAGTACTGAATTTTCACCGAGAAAGTGTTTCGAATTAAATGCAATCGATTTTAATATATGTGAAAATGATAAAACACATTTAAACATGAAGCAAAAAGAAAACCTAATAAATTTTTTAAACTCCTATGAAGGCATTTTTGAAAATATTTGTTCACCCATAAAAGGGATAAAACACAAAATTAATACTAAGGATAACCCACCCATTTCCAATCCTCCATATAGACTATCACCAGCAATGAAGATAAAACTAAAAAGAGAATTGGGAGATATGTTATCAAAAGGTGTTAGGACACAGGAAGACCTTGTGGACTACTGTGTCTACATTCATAAATAATTAACTTGTTAGGACGCAGGAAGACCTCCGTGGACTACTGCGTCTGACAAATATAACCTGAATAAACATAATATTAATAAATAAAACCTTAGTAACGGCATTCCTACATTGGAGATCTTTCTCTAAAGGAATTCCCCGTCACTACAACATTCTTTTATAATATTTAGAAATAGGCGTTAATGTAATTTAAAATGTTCAAATTTGAAATATGTAAGTTGTAAGTGCATGAATACGTATTTTACATACTTTACTTTTCAATCAATAAGAATCTGTCCTTCCGTTAGCAAATAATAGCAAATAACTTTTACGGACACGGCTGAATAGGGGCCACTGCCGTACCACAGTTTTCAGTTATCCTCTAATTCCAGGTTATTTATATAAGTAGCAGGCAATAAGGTGAAGTTTCTTCTACGATATAGTACCAGGCATGTACCCATTACGCAAAGAACAGTCTCCATCTCTTTTCATCTCTACAGCAATAGCATAAAAAACGCTATGGTTAAATTAATTAAAAATAGTTTACTTTTTACTTTACTTTTACTGTTTAACCGCAAAAATCAAATACAACCTTAGTTTTGTTTTTATAAAATCGTATGACAATGCTTTAAATTATAGTGAATTTGCCATTTAATACATAACTTGATGTTCTATTACCGAAACATAATAGTGGGCCATCTTAGTAAACTTGACAATCAAAGAATTTTAAAGTCATTAATTAGAAAAACTGGTTTGTTAACCGTGTCAAAAAAAAAAAAAAATAAACTAGAAAATTATTTGAAAGTAGTAAATATTTCAAACTATTATAAACCTTAACAGTTTAAAACCAGCTAACTGCTTCTCAGCTTTTGTATACTACAAACATTATTCAAAACATGTTAATAAAATGATAGTGCCGTAGTGAAAATATCAAAAATGTAAACATTGCTTGTAATCAATTTCGTCTACATTCAATATTTGTAAAAATGCGTACTACAAAGGTGGACATATGTATGTATGTATATATATATAAATATACAGTTGCAGTTAATAGAATAGTGACAATAATGCAAAAAAATGTATCTTTCCATAATATGGAATCCATACACATACATACATTTATATGTCTACATTTAAGTAAAATGTTATCAATTGTCATTTTGATATATGTGACGTAGAAATAGAATAGTTTATATCTATTAGCACAAAATTTTATTTTTTTTGTTTAGCAGCAGCTGCAGTTTATTTTATTTAAGAAAATATTCTTGACGATCGAACAATTTTCATCGGGCAATACATTTCACATTTGGTTTGATTTATTAATTATTATATGTGACCGTATATGAAATTACCGTATCTTCTCATACTGGGGTAATAATTGTAAATGCATACGAACTATATGCGCGTTCATATACATTTACAATTATCAATAATGCAAACAATCCTTAAACTCTGTCAACATATACACGTGTACATAAGTATGTGTAATATATTCGTTGAGTACGACAACAAACATGAACAAAACCTGGATCAAAAATATGTATATAATATTTAAGTATGTACTTAATATACATAAAATATTTGCGCTACTATTATTATAACTGCAACTGTATTAATGTATATGTATACAGAGATATGGCAGTAACTTGTATAATTTGCAGACGAAATTGTTACAAAACGATTGCTTTATTTGTTCGTTTATTTAATCGTGTGTTTGTTTTGTGTTTGTTTGTACGTTTCTAAAGTCATTTCACTTGTTTAAATTTCTTATCGTATATGCTCGCCATGAAAAGATTTAATTTGAATTACCAATTAACTCTCGATGAACTGTAAATGGTGAAACTCTAACTTCAACTTCAGTTATATTTTATTTACTTATAGTTTTTAAAATAAGTTATCTTACATGATGACACGAAAAACGGTGCCACTAGTGCATATTATTTACATATATTCGATTTTTTAGCCCGGTATTATTGTCAGATATTTATTTTGCTTTTGCTATTTAGTATTTTTTAAGATAAATTTAAAGTAAAATTTTAATGGAAACAGAAACTAAATTATTGACGGTTAAGCAGAGCTGGTGAACATGATTGGAAAGCTTCTTTCTCGTCACGAACTTTGAAATATTGTATTATATCAAGTTGGATGTTTGCTTTGCGCACGCGTACGCACCTCTTAATCACAAAAATAAGCGTCAACACGATGTGAAGGCTCAACGAAGACTGAAGTCTCGTTTGTCAACTTATTGCTCTTCTCTCTCAATATTAAATATTATAACCTACAGCTCCAACCGGTGTTGTTAATTGCTTTTCAGTTCAGTTAACACACGTCGAAGACCTGCAATCCGTAGACAATTCGGCTGGAAAACCTTTACATATCATTTGGTTGTTTCTGTAGTTACATATTTGTTATACACATTCATAACTAAATATATGTAAATATAACTTGTAACTGGCTATTTGCTTTAATGGAGTAAAAGATTGCTTTCATTGTTCAATCCATTACTAAATAGAAAATTCGAAATTATTTTGATGGTATATAAGACTTTGGCAATTATAGTTGTAATGTAATGTCTAAGATTTAAATGATATTCCATTCTGCCTGTTGACCAAACCTATATTCAGTTCTTGACTTAGGTTACATTAACGTGACAATGTTTCGATCGCTTTACAAGTTGTGATTCAGAAAAACTTAGAAAATATAAATTATGCTAAGCGGTAATATGCTGTTACAAAATTTGGTGCATAAGAATACGTACGTATGTATATAGAAGTTACCCAGTTATCTCATACAAGTTACCCAGTTGGCACATAATGATGCAGACTACACAACCCTTTTATCATCTCCGTTCTACTTGAGTTATGTTTCTTAAGCTGATGTGAAAAATAAAACTTTTTCACCGTGCAAACCGCTGCCGTTGGAGAAGCCATCTGACGAAGATACCAGCTATAAATTTAGTCGTCTTGGAACTACAGTTGATAAATCGGTAGAGTTAATCAACAGCTTCATGACAAATGCGACGTTTAATGCAGAAAATGATGAAAATGTATTATACATTGCTGTAGGCAGAAATTAGTAACTGTTTAAGAATCTGCTCCTGAAACGCAATTCGGAATTGACCATTACAAAATAGAAAATTGAATAGCATTTATTATGCGACCTGAATTTGAATTTCCTGAAAGTAAAGTAGTTCTGCATTGGGAATTTTTATCAAAATTATGTTGGGAAAATTCCCTTAGAATTTCAAACATATTTAGGGGTATAGTCCTTACGGTCGAGTGTTGTTTAATATAGTGCTATGATTTCATATCGTGTGGGGAACAAAATTGCATTTGTTATCGACATTGGATTGATCAAAATTATATCCAGGGACTGGTTCCAAACTAAGATATGAGTAGATCTGACTTCGGATCACTCGCCTACTATTGTTACGAATTCAAACCCTTATAATATTGTAGCTTTTTCCGTGAACGTAAGGGTGCGTAAATATGTCAACTAGCTAAAATTTAAAAAAATCTTAGCACGCGTTACTCGGAAAATATGTACATTTGTATGTGGTTGAGAATACAAGAAAATATATGTAGTTGGTTCCATTTCTAATCATAATGAAAATATTGAGCAATTCAACCTTTGTTTATATTAAGAGAGTTTTTAAAAATGGAAAGATAATTATGTAAAAAAATAAGAACTAGAAAAAAATGACAACGACGCAGATCTTCTAATGGTAAAATCAGTCCTCATAGGATTTAATAAAACTGTATCCTTTACAAGATACTTGGAAGGTTTTGATAATACATAAAACCACTACACATTGCGATTAACTTAGTCAACAACAAATTACTGGTTGGATATTTAAGAACAAATTATAAGTAAAACTTAGTTGAAAAATCGAAAAGTGTGAAGAAAATTATCGACTTGTTCATCCAAATATGTTATACATCACAGAATGCAGCGGCAGTAAAATGAAGTAAAATAGACATAAAACTCTGTTACTAGCCTAAAGTCTGTTACCATGCCTCGATATTTTGCCTAATCTGACGTGATATTGATTTCAAATGTTGATGAAACAGTACTATTGGGAAAATCCAGTAATTTGTAAAAGAGATTAGACGTGAAAAATTCCGCTTTGTTCTCTTTATAAGCGCTTTCTTCAACATTCCACAGAGTTTGGCACTAAGGACTAATAGATACTTTCAAAACAAATTTTTGTATAATAATTATATTTTCGACAGAAAGTTTCGAAATAATGAAAGTGAATTTACTAACTCTTCTCAGTCGATTTTAGTCGGTTTAAGGCAACATTTCGGAACCCATATGCTTAATATAAAAATTAAATACATTTTGTGGTTGAAACATATCTAAAGTTTTTCGAAAATTTCTACTTTTTAGTTGCATTGATTTATATTAGGTAAGTAATACTATAAAAATATTAAATTTAGTTTAAAGTGTTTAGCGATAATGTTAAGTGGGTAAAATACTTAATATTTCAGATCTGAATTTAAACGTTAGTCATTGAATGTATTTCAGACATTACAATTTCACAATTTCGCCATTCCTGCTAATAACGCTTTTCTCTTCAACACACGAAACGTTTCGAAACTTGAAGAACACATTTTCCACTAAAAGAAGTGGTGATTTTTCAACCGAATAAATGAGAAAGTAGCAAATCAACATTTGTTTATATAATATCGAGCTGTTTACACTTAACTTAAAATTTCACCATGAATCAAAATTAGCACAAATTATAGAAGCTGTTTGTTTGGTTTGGTAGCAAACTTTTATTGTATTAAACACTTCTAATCCCTCTGGGGATCTGTGACTGCTTCTCAAATAGAATTAATTCAAAAAACTACATTTTCATACATATAATAAAAGACAAATATAATAAAGGGTCCGCCAAATAACTTAAACTTGACGGACCCTTTATAATATATTACCAGCATACGTAAGCAGAACCGAAAAGATATCGTCCGGACCAGGCAAATGAAAAGACTCAAAAATAGTTATAGTCTATTTGAACCTATTCCTGGTAATGATTACTTCCAAGTCGGGTGTTATGCCAGCATTACTGACAGGATCAGTAACTCCTAAAGAAAAGCTATCAGGATTAATTTGGAAAATGAGCGTTCAATATCTTCTCTATTCTCTAGTTTCTTTTCTCGAGGCTATTCGTGCGCCAACGTTCTTTTGGACGAAGCCTAAGGTTTTGTCGTTTTTAGACAATTTACTACGGATACAAGTCACATCATACTTTCGCAAAAACTCAGCCAGGTAGTTCTTTTTTAGCGCTTAATTTTCTTTTATAGTAACATCCTCAACAGGCGTTTTATCCTTATTAAAGAGCCTTCTAGTACAGCAGCAGAGTTTTTGAAGTTCCGCATTCCACCATGCTGGTTCTTCGTACCCGGGTAAATAAGAGGACAAACTTTTCTATAACAAGACAACAAAATGTTCGTCAAAGATTCAACTCGATCATTTACAACCCTCATACTACAGCCTCATACGGCATGTACAGAGATGACAGCAACATTTTTATCCGAAGGTTATTTCTATACGCCACAGTTGTTACGTCACCTGTATAAATGGAAGGAGTGATTGAGAAATCCAACTTACTATTAACTAAAATACAGGTTCTTACCTTATCTTTTTTATTTTTATTTTAAATAAACCAACACTCAGGGGATGGCCCCTATTCATGCAATGCATTGCGCAGGTTTAGGAAAATAGGTTATAGGAAGGAGGAAAAAGGGAGTAGTGTTTATGGACATTCGATTTAAACTCGCATTCCACAAGCGAGCAGTGCGGGCAAAAAATGAATTCCCCCCGTAATGCATTCTGCGGTTCACTGGACAATCAACCACAAAAAGATGTGCTCTGTGAGAAGCTCGAGTACCACGTAAAAATATGTGGTTATCGGGAACCAAGCCCCTTATCTCTCGAGAACACCTCCCATTATAGTACCGATAGAACAATGAAACACACCCCACATTGCGACGATGCTCCAACGAATCAATAGAGTTGGATACCCTACTGTCATTAATAAGCACCTTCGCCCTCTCCTGTACGCGGTCGAGAAGCTTCAAAATAGACTTTGGAGCACCGGCCCATACATGAGAGTTGTAATCCATCCGGGGTCGGATAAAGGTCCTGTAAATAGTAAGAAGGTCGGATGGAGTGAAGTATTTCCTGCACCGTTTCAAAAAACCAAGGTACTTGAATGCTTCCTTCGACACTCGAAAAATGTGATCTTGTATTTGGAACAAGTGGCCTATAATCAGGATCGCTCAAGCCTAGAATCCCAGTTTTTTAAGGCTCTTCACTGTTTCCCCGTTTCCACAGGCCACGACCTTAATGTTTTTGGATCATCTGTTGGACGACATGCGGACATTACTGCCATTACAGTTTTTCTTCATCATAAACTCGATGAACCTTTCTTCAATTAGTTCCCATCTGTCAAGGAGAAATTTTATCATCCAAGTCAGACCTTCTGATGAAAGTCATACAAAGATTTAGTGATAGTTTCTACCTCCTTTTCTTTATGCATAGAAGAAGGAACACCAACACCTTTACTCTTCACTGGAGGTTTGAAGACCCGATAAGTATTCTTTACTCAGCTTTAGAAGTTGAAGCAATTGGCTCTACACTCTTATCTGCACGCAACGGTCTATCATTTTCATAAGAGTTAGTAACTCATGAAAGGAGACCACCCGCGAAATTCTGAGTACTATCATCGTCTTTATACGATAGTGGGGAGACTGAGTTTGACTCCACGCACCTATATTTCGTCGAAGTGGGGGCCACCGAAGCAGTCATCTCACTAAAAGATTCCTCCATAGTTGTCACCTTAATATCACTTTGGGCGAAATTCGGGAAATTCGTCTCCTACAATGCTCGCCTGTTTGTTCTCGTCCATATAGTGCCAACGAGCATTATAATATAATGTTTAATTTATTGGTTTAATTTTTTTATTATTCTGAGTACCCTAATTTTATTTTAATAATTTGAAACCATAATACTGTTTTTGTAAATTTTTTAATACTTGCTTTGTGTCGCATTTTTACTTGTAATTTAAAACTCTAAGTACATGAAAATTGCATTGTTAATACATTTGGTTTTGTTACTTTACTATTTTACTTTACTTTTGTTACTTTATTATTTTGAATTCTTTGTACTCCAAGTCAACTTTATCATAATTTTTATAGTCACTTGCTTTTGAACAATAAAGAAATAAACATCGCGTTTTATTACAAACAAAAATAAATATATTAATAATTTCTAACGTAACATATTGGCGCCCGTAACAGAACGGTAGTTCTAAAGCTTAATTTAAATAAAAATTTAATCGGTTTTTTCTTCCCTTTTCTGCCCATACAGCTACATCAAAAATATTTTATTCGTTTAATTTGTGATAGAGATCTTGCAAATAATTTGTAGTCTATGCGTGAACTAGTACTAATTTTCGTGGTTTATATCGTGTCACCTATCACAGTATTTCGTTGTTTGTGTGCATTTTGCCTATAGCGGTACAAGTGCATTTTCGTAAAGATCTTGAAACTAGCCTTAAGTGCTTCCTCCAACTCGAACATAAAAAAATAATATCGTTTCGTGAGTTGAAAATATACAAACTTAAAAAATTAAAATAAAATGGCAAACAACGATGAAGTAATTCCTGAGCCACACAATGCCAGTGGCTTAGAATTAGCAGCATTGAAACATCAAAGGACAACAATGAAGCGCAACCTCTCATATATGCAGAAAAAGATGGCGAAAGTGCCGATGATGCCATTTTGGAATGCAGACTCGAAATTTTGAAATCGTATTTCAAGCAATTGAGCTACGTGCAAGGCAAAATTGAACAGCTTTGTTCCGCAGATAACAGCCATAGTGATTACGAGGAGTTATTTATTGCTGCAAAGGTAAAAATATTAGGCATTCTAAAATGTCGTCGTGGTTCTGTATCAATGGATGCTGCTCAATTGAGCAGAATGTTATTGGTGTAGCACATTCATCCCGTCTTCCTTCATTGAAGTTACCTAAATTTGATGGCAAGTATGCTGAATACGAAAGGTTTATTACTGCTTTCAATAATTTGATTCACGAAAATCATTCAATTACTGATGTCGACAAATTTAACTATTTGCTAAACTGCTAATCAGTTGTGGAGTTGTGGAGCCATTTCAGGTAACCGAGCAAAATTATGCTAAGGCAAAGCCAAATTTCAAACGTTGATCTCACACTTTTGTTCAGTCAAACTCTAAGTGCTCGTATTGTAGTTCGTCGGAGTATGCTTTAAATTCTTGTGCATCCTTTTCATCCCACCCAGTTTCGGAACGCTTTAATTTCGCAAAGCGCTATGGCCATTGCATCAATTTTCTGAACAAAGGTCATATGGTTTCGAATTGCCCATCTAAATACCGTTGTAAGGTGTGCAAATCAGCTCATCACACAGTGCTCCATTTCTGCAAGGTTCCTGAAAATTTAAACCTTCCAGTAAATCAGGACATTATTAAAAATCAACCTAGTAGTTCTTCAGTAAGCAATCCAGTTCAAGTTGAAAATAATCGCTCAACTACTTTCGTCACTCGGGCTCTCAAAAGATCACTCATCCCAACAGCTGTGGTTCTTATCAAAGATTCTTCTGGCATATTTCAACCGGTAAGAGCTCTTCTTGATTTTTGTTCGGAAATAAATTTCATTCTAGAAGAAACTGCAAAGAGGATCAAATTGGATTTTAATCCGTACACCCAAGAAATTTCCGGCATTGGTGAGGTGCGCACAAGAATCAAATCTTACATTGATGCTACAGTAAAATCTCGATTTAATTCATTCAAGTGGTCCTCAACTTTTGCGGTAACTAAATCGATATCATCTCGTCAGCCCGGTGAATACATTGAGACATCTCATTAGGAGATACTCAACACTCTTCAGCTGGCCGATCCATTATTTTACAAGCCCCAGCGGATAGAATTGTTAATAGGTTCAGAGGTTTTCTTTAACATGTTGGTAGACGGTCAAATTTCACTAGGAGACAATGGCCCAACTTTAAAGAATACATTGTTCGGATGGATTGTAGGTGGTTAGTTCACAACTAAATTCCCTATAGCTCCAATGACATGCAATTTAGCTACTGAAACTGCTAAAGAATCCGCTGATACCACCTTACAAAAGTTTTGGGAGATTGAGAACTAGGTAAACACGCCATCGAAGTTCACCGAGGAAGAGGCAGCCTGTGAACAACATTATATCAACAACGTCATAGTTAAAGAAAATGGTAAGTTCGTTTACCATTTAAAAACCAACACAGGCACTTGGTAATTCATTTGATATGGCCTGCAAGCACTTTTTGGCTCTCGAAAGACGCTTAGAACGTAATTCAACACTTAAATCAATGTATATTTAGTTCATGGATGAATATTTCTCGCTTGGACACATGTCGCTGTATACTCCCTCGCTAGATGGTCTAAACTCCGTCATTCCACACCATTGTGTGCTTCCCCCAGAGAGCACTACAACAGAACTTCGTGTCGTATTTGATGGCTCACCTCGCAGCTCATCAAACATACCGGGACCTAATCACACACTTTTTGTGTTTCGTTTGAAAAAATTTGCGTTCACAGCTGATATCTCTAAAATGTATCGATAATTTGAAGTCGACGAACGGGATCGGAAATAACAGCTCATTTTATGGCGCAACAGCAGGGAGGAAAAATTACAAGTGTTTTAACTTAACACTGTTACATATGGTTTGACTTCAGCCCCATTTTTGGCAATTCGTAGTTTGTTTTTCATTGCTGATAAATATAGCCCATTTTGGTTCCAAGACCTTGCGAGAAGATTTTTATGTAGACGACATGCTTACTGGCTCCAATGACGTCGAAACGTTGCGTAAAAAAGGGCAGAGTTGGTAAACGTATTAAACTGCGTGGGGTCGAATTGGCAAAATGGAGCAGTAGTAGTTTTGAAGTTGCATCGAATGATGAAGCTGAAATCCCGAAAGGTCCAGAAGACGAAATTAGAAAGACCTTAGGCATGTCTTGGAAACCACAACAAGATACTTTTTGCCATCGTTTTGAATTGCCTGAATTAATCGAGCCATCCAAAAGATCAGTTCTGTGTCTTGTTGCAAAAATTTATGATTTGCTAGGAATTTTGATCCCGATATTGGGTCGCTATAAAATCCTTCTTCAAGAAATATGGGTCCAGAATTACGACTGGGATGACAAGCTGAATGAAGATATCAAATCTTTGTGGCTCAAAAAAGAGATGACCTGCACTATCTAAAGAATATCGAGGTGCACAGATATGTGTTTACATAGTCTGAAACATTTGGTGAAGTCCATGGTTTCGCAGATGCATCCCACCGTGCATATGGGTGTTGCATCTATTTTCGAGTCTTGGTCAAAGGCAAAACAAATCTGCTGATTGCTAAGTTCAAAGTAGCTCATATTAAGGCACAATTACTACCCGTCTTGAACTGTGTGCCGGTGTTCTGCTTAGTAAAACATGGGAGAAAATAAAATAAAAAATGGGTAATTTTGTATCGATAACCTATTTTTGGACTGATTCGAAAATTGTTATTAGATGACTTAAGCTACACTCATCAAGTTTACAGTGTCTCATCGCTAATCGTGTCTCCGAACTTCAAAACAATACAAGAGATATTGTCTGGAGTCACATTCCATCCAAAAGCAACCCTGCTGATATTATATCCCGAGGATGTAGTGCATAGGAATTACCAACAACAATTTGGTTTAACGGTTCTAGTTTTCTTCTCGATCATCAACCAACTTGGCCCAAAAATGATGAAACAAAATTTGGCTCGGAAATGTTGGAAAAAAGAAGAGCGGTTGTTTTCAAGTGTACTGATGCCCCAAAATCAATAGTCGAAGAGATAATTGATAAGCATTCATCATTTTATAAAGTATTTCGAATAATCTCATTTGTTTTTCGTATTTTTAACAGATACCCAGTAGACCGCAACTTGGTATCCGCAGATGCAGCTCATATAACCGTAGCAGAATTGGACTGTGTGTTCTGGCGCATAACTGGCCATATCCAAAATACCAGCTTCAAGGAGGACATTGTCGCACTTTCCAAAGGAAAATTTGTTCATCTCTCGCTACAGAAATTGACACCATTTCTACAAGAAATGAAAAATGGAACGTCTATCACATTACTGCGTGTTGGTGGCCGTCTAGCAAACGTCTACCATATGATGCCCGATTTCCTGCTTTGTTTCCCACAAATTATCATTTTATATTATTGTATATCGAATATTCGCATCGCCTTCATTTACACGCTGGTCGATAGGTTTAATTGGGTATCATTCGTCAAAAAATTTGGATCGTTAACGCCAGAGAAGTGGTCGTTCGAAATTGCATCAATGGCTTCCACTACAAGCCAAAATTGATGAACCAAATCATGGGTAACTTACCAGCTGATCGACTTCGAGTTAATCGACCGTTTTTAGTGGCTGGAGTGGATTTTTGTGGTCCATTTCCAGCCGCACATCGTAGCCGAGGTAAAATGCCATACAAAACTTATATAGCTATGTTTGTTTGTTTTAGCTCGAAATCCGCGCATTTAGAGGTGGCCTCCGACCTCTCAACAAACACATTTCTTATGTGCTTGAAACGGTTAATCAGTCGAAGAGGTATTCCGCAAAAAATCTATTGCGACAGCGCCACATTTCGCATTTTTACTTGTAATTTAAAACTCTAAGTAATAGTTGTTAATACATTTGGTTTTGTTGTTATTTTATTAATTTAAATTCTTTTATCATAATTTTTAAAGTCACTTGCTTTTGAACAATGAACATCGCGTTTTATTACAAACAAAAATAAATATTTTAATAATTTATAACGTAACAGGTGGATCATTCCATAGCTTGCGCTAGCATGATAAGGAATTGGTAAGAAACATGTTACTCACTGAGGCGCTCAGGTATTAGTAAGGCTCCGTTAATATACAGTCGGATTAGACCCCTGACCAGTGATGCCAACTCTTAGGGCACCAAACGCGTGAAAAAAAAAAATGAAAAAAGGGCTAAAAAGGGCTAAATTGAAAAAAAATACGTTTTTAGTACAATACAATTAAAAAAGTCTTTTCAGATAAAGACGCCACAATTTTTAAACAAAACAGTTTGTGAATAGATATTAGTGCTCTTGAGATCATTTTACATTCAATATAATTAAGATACTAGATTAGTTTGAAATAGAATTTACATTACAACCCTTCAAAGTTGGTCATTGTTAAATACGATTTTCACTTCTTGATCATCCTCTACTTCATTCATAAATTACCTTCTATATGGTATTGACACTGATCTTTATCAAGTTTTCTATTGAAGTAAATGATGAATGAATTGCAGTATATAACGATAGCGTAGCCTGACATTTCTTTTCCATCTAATTATTATGGAAACACAATTTTAAACTTTCAGCAAAGCTTGTGTTTCTCGGTACTTTTGATAATTCTATGTAAATGCCAAAGAAGAAATCAAGAAATAGAAGAAAAATGTTCTGCCAAATTGGCTTACAATTCGACATTCCCAGAGAAACATAAGATAGTATGGCCGTACAGAGTTAAAGGAGAAAGGGGCTAAAAGGGCTAAACAAAAATACTGAAAAGCGCTAAAATTGCGCGTTTTTTAGTTTAGGGCTAAAAATTTTTTTTCGCTTTAAAGGTACTTCAAAAAGGGCTAAATCTAGCCCGAAAAGGGCTAAGTTGGCATCACTGCGCCTGACTGCAAACCATCTCATGAGCACGGATGGGTTAACACTCCAGATTAGGATTATAGAAATTATACCTGATCGGGGGCAGTTGTCGAAAAGATCGCCTACTTTATTTATGCACCCCATCCCCAAACAGGTTAAAAATAAGTACACTTAAGCCCCAAATCGCGACACGATTTATATGGTTTTCTTTGTGTATTAGAAATTAGACAATTTACATAAGGTTTTTAATTCGTATTTTTAGTTACACATGTAAAAAACACTAACAGCGTTCGCTGTAAAAAGGCTTAAAGTTAATGATGACCCACACGGTAGAAACATTTAATATATTGTTACGTTTTTACCTTTTTAAAAACGTTTAATTATGAGTTCGTTAATTGCAAACCAAGTAAAAACAAGTATGTGTTTATTTTAATGAAACTCTTTCTTTATTCACACTTCTTTTGTGTCACTGTTCAAAATTAACTGATACAACGTATACAACAGTAACTACAACAATTTATTGCTTGTTCGATATTATTTACACACTATACCAGTGTTCCCACCAACAGCTTTATGGCTTACACACAACTGTCATAGAAATTACACATAAAAAAAAAATTACACACACAATTCAATTTTTACAAATATTGCATACATATATTATGTAAACATTAAAATTAAATAGTGTATTCATATAAACACTTAAAATTATATACATACAATTTTTACAACTTTTATTTATGGCACAAAAAAGACTTGTAAATGCATATATGAGATACCAGCCTTACACAATTGGTCATTACAACCCTTCAGTCGAGATTACGACCTAGCTTCTCACACCACTTATGTTGTGTGCGTTGATTTTATATATGAGTGTTGGGGCCTACAGATTTAAAATCGACTTCGAACGACATATTTTTGAGAATCTTTTCATGGCAATTTTATTTACTCTCATAGTTTTTGCCAGAAGGATTTTTTTCATATTTTTGTTTTGATGTCTGACCTGTGGTTTGAACTCGGGTCTTCAGTCTTATAAGTCAACACGCTACCTACTAGACAACGGCGACTAAACACTGGCCTTACATGTATCTAAATTGGAAAGAGAAGGATACAGGTGTTTATTTTTGCAACCTGCTGTTACAAATTGCAGTAAATTTTCAATTCTCAGTGTTAACAAATTTACTGTTAAAAATTAGCGACTAAAGAAAGAGGTAGAACAAAAAGTAAAATTACACACGCGTTTAAGGCGGTTATTGAGAATAATACTGAGATGTTTAGACAAGTTTCTGATGCTTGCATTCAAGAGAGGGCGTTCCCTGGGAAAAAGGCTTGTCGGATCGTCAATTTGGTTTCCCGAAATCACGTTCCACAATAGTTGCAATAGAAATTGTTATGACTATAGTAAAGGATGCTATCAGCGGTGAGCGCTGGTTGGAGAGCGATAAGGAATACTGCGCTATCATCACCTTGGACGTCAAAAACGCATTCAACTCTGCGGATTGGGATGCCACGCTAGCTGCCCTGGATGGAAAGAACGTACCGAACTATTTATTGGAACTCGTTAAGGACTATTTTAAGGATAGAGTGCTTCTATATGATTCACGTTTAGGGAACACCTGTCGTAAATCGACCAAAAATGTGCGGCGACGGCGTGTGCACTTGCCCGATTAATGCCCAAGACAGGGGAGGAGGCGGCTACTGATGAAAGTAGTGGCAGCGATTCTATATATGCAGCCCCCGTATGGGCTGGAACTATGGAGAAGACGACCTATAGAGCAGGAATAGAAGCGGCCTACAGGATATCAGCTCTCAGGGTGATTTCTGCCTTCCGAACGGTGGCTACTGATGCAGCGTTAGTGATTGCGGGGATGATGCCCCTGAAGCTAGTAGTGGATATAGAGAGGAAGAAATATGACGTAAAGAGAGGAACAGATTTTTCGAACACTGTTCAACTAACAGATGATGCTATGGATAGATGGCTGCAGGACTGGTCCAATTCCACCAAGGGAAGATGGACCCACAGAGCATAGGCGTATGGACTAAAAGAAGACAAGGGAAGGTGAACTTCCACCTGACACAGTTGGTAACGGGCCATGGATGTTATAGAGCTTATCTCTGTAAGTTTGGTCATGACGTGGATGAGGCATGCCCTGAATGCCGTAATGAAAGGGAGACGGCGCAGCATGTTTTCTTTATTTGCCCGCAATATGTTGTTCAACTAAATTGCCTGGTGAGAACAATAGGATTTCAGGCCCGATAATATAGTTAACTTGATGTTAACCTCATGTGACAATTGGAACGCAGTATGCGTTTTCGCAAGGAAGCTATTGACACAGCAAAGATTGGCTGAGAGAGCAAGGTCAGCGGTGAAGGCAGCATTCGCTGAATCTCCACCCCCCGAAGTAATACTTGATTGTGGTCCCGGGGGGGGGGGGGGGGGTACAAATGAATAAAGGTGCGACGAACTAGGTTGATTTTAGCACGTATGCGTCTAGCAATCCAAGAGGCCGGGCTACCAATGTCTTTCGAAGATTTTCCAACCTTCAGCTCGTAAAACTATAAAAAAAACACGAAGATAATTACACACAATATGTGTAATTATACGCAAGGTGGCAACATTGCACTATTAGCTATACTATTCAGAACGGATATCTTCGAACCAAAACTTTTTACTTCGTACGCAACCGCAACTGATTAGTTCAAACGCAAGGGTGATTATATTTATATGCGAACGTCTTCCGACTGATGATGGTTCTCGAAGTAAGAGGTTCGCGTTCTCGCCTTCTAGAGAATTCTTTTGCGGCTACATTATTTGTTATTTGCGTTTGCTTACTTCTCCATCTCTTTTGCTCTCATGCTTGTTGTTGCTGGTTTAGTTATTCTAAGTTCAATGTATGGGTTAGTGTGTATTTGTGTCATGTGTATTGTGTACGCAATGCCTCATTGTCTTTGTATTTGAAGCTTTTGTTTATCGTTATTATTGTTAAGCGATATTAGGTCGTTTCGATTGTTTTTGCGTAACACTGCCGCCCACTTAAGCCTGTTCATCCCGAATAGGTTCATTATCTCTTTTCCCATATTTTGCTAGTCGCTCTATGTGTACGACCTTCATTTTTGTTCGGGGGCTGCTAGCTTTTTGTATCTTGTACACAACATCGTTCAAACGTTTGATTACTTTGTACGGTCCATCCCAGTTGGTTTGTAGCTTGGAGGATAATCTCTTCTTCTGTTTTGGGTTGTATAATAGAACCAGTTGTCCCTCCTGAAAGCCCTCAGTATTTGCTGCACGATCATACCTGGTTTTCATTCCATCATTGACCATTTTCATACGAGTATGCACAAATTCATGAAGTTCATTCAAGCTATCTTCTTTTCCAGTGTGTGTGGCATCCCTCTCTGTGGCGGGCTTAACTCCAAACTCCAAGTCACCGGGCAGTTTTATCTCAGTTCCATAAATTACCTTGGCGGATGATCTAGTTGTTGAATCATGGACCGCAGATCGGTAAGCCAGTAGAAACCCCGGTCCCAGTCTTCTGTTACTGGCTTACTGCTTTCCGCAAGTACTCCTCCAGGGTTCATTTAATTTGCTCTACCATTCCGTCAGACTATGGATGAAGCGGTGTTGTTCAAGTCTTCTTAATTCCGTATACCTTACACATTTCTTTGAATACAGCTGACGCGAAATTTCTGCCTTTATCGGAATGTAGCTCTATTGGAACCCCGTAGTGGCATACCCAGCTGTTCACAAAAACGCTTACTATTGTACTCGCCTCCTGATTAGGTAGGACATTCACTTCCGGTCATTTGCTGAAATAGTCCATCACCACGAGATCATATCGGCTTCCGGCATAGCTGACTGGAAAAGGGCCTGCTACGCCCATCGCTATCCGCTCGAAATGTGCGCCAGTGATATATTGCTGCATCTGACCTCGACTTCTTCTTGCTGGACCATTGACTGCAATACACTGTGTACAGTTTGATATCCAATCCGCTACTGCTTGCTGTCATCCAACCCAATAAAAGCGTTGTTTTAACTTTTCCAGCGTCTTTATCACTCCAAGATATCCTCCACTGGTTCCTTTAACACTTCTTTCATCAGGTTAGGTGAGGTTTTACCTTCAGCGCTTTCCCAGTGTCGATATAAGCACCCATTTATCATCTTTAAACTGTCTCATATTGCCCAACACGCTTTTGTAAGAGGACCTTCTGCGGATATCTCATTTCTTGTGGGTCGTTTATTTTCCTCCTTTGCTGCTATTATCTTCGATAATATTGGATCACTCCTTTGTGCTTGGGATCAGTCTTCATTGGCTCCAATCCGCGTTAGCCGGATATCGACGATGGATTCCTTTTTCTCAGCTTTCACGCAATGTTTACACTCCAAATTATAAGGTCGGTATGAAAGAGCATCAGCATTCCCATGTTTTATGCCTCTTCTGTGTTCAATGCTGAAGTCGTAAGTTTGGCGGAGCTCAATCCAACGTGCCAACTGTCCTTCAGGGTTCTTAAATTGCAGCTGCCATATCAGAGCAGAATGATCAGTCCTTAGCAGGAAACGTTGGCCATACAGGTACTTATGGTAATGTTTTATGCACTCCTGCACTGCAAGTAGCTCCCGTCGAGTTACACAATAGTTTCGTTCAGGCTTTGACAGTGTGCGACTATAGTAGCCTACGACTTTCTCTGTCCCATTGAGCACTTGGGACATACGCCACCAATACCATATTCGCTAGCATCACTGTCCACAATGAATTTTTCTCCTAGAACTGGATACGCCAATAGATCTTTTAGAGTCTGGAACGCCTTTTCTTATGACTCACCCCATTGATAGGCTTTCGATTTTTTGATGAGCTCATGCAAGCTTGCAGCAGCGCTAGCAAAGTTAGGCACAAAGCGTCTGTAGTATGTGTAGTATACTACCAAAAAGCTGCGTATTTCATGAAAATTATGGGGACGAGGCCAGACCTTTACTGCTCGTATTTTATCTTCATCGGTATACAGTGACGAGCAGAGGTGAGTGCATGTTCACAATACTGATTTTCGTCATTTACAAAAACAAAACCATGCAAGCAAATACAAAAAAAAAAATTAATTTTAATTCGTCATTTTATTCTTAACAAATAGCAGTAAAAAACAATAATTAATGAAATGAATTCAATGAGTTTGAATGAAAAACGAAAATAACCCACATAAACTCAATTTTGCACGTTTCAAGAAAATTCAAGAAACTAGCCCAATTTCAATATTTGGTCCATATAAAGCTCTTAGATATAGCTTGATTTACGTGGTTTGAGATGCTTTCTACCAAATGATCAATAAGATCTTTCGGAATTCGATGCCATTTCGCATTTATACGATCCCAAAGTTTGGCAATGCCTGTTGAGGCTGTTTCGTGCTGTCCGAGCCGGATTTGCACGAACGGCCAAAAATTTTTAATCGGATTGAGGTCTGAACTTTGTGCGGATATTCCAGCAATTGAAAATTTTGTTTCCCATCCCATATCTTTACAATTTTTGCTGTGTGCTTCGGATCACCATCCTGTTGGAAAATAAATTCTTATTCGGGATAAGCACATTTGTCCATAAAATTCGAAAGATGGGCTTGCAGAATCTTTAGATAGTCTTTTTTCACATGATACCATCTACTAAATGTAGAGGGCCAACATGCCACCATATTAAGCATCCCCAAACCAAAATATTTTCATCGCTGTTTTTATCAGTTTGCTTCACATGGTTTCTTTGAACACGTTCCCTGGATCTGCGCTACCAGAACTGTTTTCCATATTACTGAAAGTGGTTACATTTGGACTCATCAGACTAGATAACACGTTTCCAATCACATGGAAAGCAGTACTGCTAGCGCAGATCCAGGGAACGTGTTCAAAGAAACCATGTGAAGCAAACTGTTAAAAACAGCGATGAAAATATTTTGGTTAGAGAAAAAGCAACAAATAAAGGAAAAGTCTGTTTCTTCGAATTTACTATACTATATACATATATATTTACAAAAAAAAATTAAAAAAACAAAAGAAATAATTCGTTTAGTTTTGTCCGCATGCACAACTGTCCTCTATGCTGGCTTTCAGTAGACTGCCGCTTCTGTCGTTATGCCACGTTCTTATATTTTATTTTAGGGAAAAGGCGACCCGGAGGACCCATCCGAGTACAGGCCACTGTACATGCTGGATACGACGTGAAAACTGCTTGAGAGGCTTTTGAAGCCACGGCTTACTGCGCCTATTGAGAATAGTGGCGGATTGTCTGCCAGACAATATGGATTTCGACCCGGTCGGTCTACCATTGACGCCTTAAGAGAGGTGACAGAAGCGGCGATGGTCACACAACGTGGGAGTAGCTCTACAAGGTCAGTGCTACTGCTTGCGACTTTGGATATTAGAAACGCGTTTAACAGTCTAAGATGGAGCGATGTATTAAATGTTTTGGAATACAATTTCTCGGTACCAAACTACATTCTGGCCATGTTAAGTAGTTATTTGAGTAACAGACAGCTGTTGTATAACACAAGCTCGGAACCAAGGGTGAAATATATAAGATCAGGAGCGGCACAGAGATCTATCCTTGGCCCCGACCTATGGAACGTTAACTACAATGGAATTCTAAGAGAGGATATGCCAGATGGAACTTTTTTGGTTGCATACGCAGATGATATTGCAGCCGTTATCACGGCCAGGAATACGGAAGAGGCGCAGCGAAAACTGAGACGTGTCATGCTAAGGACGGAAAGATGCTTGGATTCCCACGGCCTAGACCTGGCCAAGCATAAAACGGAATTACTGCTGATCACTAGTCGCCGTATCCCCTTACAGGTGGACATGAGTATTGGAAGCGAGGTAATTAGGACAAAGAGCTCGGTAAGATACCTGGGAATAAGGCTGGACCCCAGGCTGAAATTTTCATACCAGATTCAGTACTCGGCTGACAAAGCCCGGAAGATCATCGGGCAGCTCAGCAGATTAATGGCAAATATTGGAGGCCCGCTACCGGCGAGACGGAGACTCCTGATGGATGTTGGAAGCAGCATTATGCTCTATGGGAGCGAAATTTGGGCCGAAACGCTAGAGGTTGAAAACGGGCGAACTTACTTCTAGCGGTACAGAGAACGGCTGCACTACGTATCGCGTCGGCATATCGTACGGTGTCCGCCCCAACCGTACTTGTGATAGCAGGTACAATCCCTGTCGATCTACTGGCAGCAGAGCGGATGAAGATTTATAAGGCGAAATCGGCTGGAAACCACATAACCGGTCACTTCAGGGGAAACACCATTTCAGAATGGCAACGACGATGGAACGACGAGGATAGAGGAAGGTGGACGGCGAGACTCATTCCGGAAATAAAACCATGGATCTGTCGGAAATTTGGAGAAGTAAATTTTTATGTTACACAGATGCTATCGGGCCACGGATATTTTAGAAAATATCTCAACAGAATGGGCAAGACATCCTCCCCTTACTGCCTTTACGAAGAAGGGGATGATGCGGAACACACTATCTTCGAATGTGCACGCTGGCAGAGCTATCGCTCTGCACTGACGTCGATGATCGGAACGATAACGGCCGCTAACATTGTCGGGGTTATGATTGCGAGGAGAGGGAATTGGGCCTCAGTGGCGAATTATGTGGAGCGCATTCTGAGACTGAAGAAGAGAGATCTGGAGGCTGCGGAGCAGGCGGGCACACCGGCATAGATGACACTAGCTCAAACTAGGTCCCAGTCGTGAGCTTGGACGGAAGGAATAGTGGAGACAATTAGAAGTCTCCCCAACCTTCATTACGCAGTCTGGACGAATGAAGGCGGCCAAAGGGCCAAAAAGGACTCCACTCCGAAGTAATACCACCGTAGTTCCGGAGTGGACACAACAGTCCACGGTACGAGGGGGGGATTTAGTGGGTGAGGGTCCCACACACGGAGGACGTGACGACTTCCTCTATGGTGCGGTTAGGTACATTTGCCCCTCCTCGGCGAAAAAAAAAACGTTCTTATATTGCAAATTTTCTATTCTTATTACAGAACATTCCATGTTCTTACAGTCGGCCATCCTGTCAGTCAAGCGTCCTCGATTGGCACTCGCCACGTCATCACCATCTTCTATCTTGTACTCGCGGCCACCATCTAGCGACTCGTGGTATTATTTCCTTTTTCCTTTGGTGATGACAGTAACATTTTTACCGTACACATAATGACGGAATCGCTCAAGCGTTTCAACTACAGCCAAAGTCTCTAGCTCATAACTATGGTAATTTCGTTCATCAGTTGTCGTCGACCTGTTGCAAAATGCTACTGGTTTCCATCCATTATCTGTACTTTCCATTAAAACACCCGCTAGACCAATTGAACTTGCGTCCGTATGTATTTGGTCGTAACCCACTAAAACGGGATTTTTCGTCAGACTAACTTTAAGTGTCTCAAAAGATCTATTTTGTTCATCTCCCCAATGAAATCTGGTGTCGTTTTTTAATAAAATGCGTAGTGGTTCTGATATTATTGCGTATCCCGGTACAAATTTACGAAAATAACCACTTAAGCCCAAAAATTGACGCACTTCCTTAACGTTGGTTGGTGCTGGGAATACTGTAATTGCATTAGTTTCCACTCCACCTGGGCTTATACCATCACTATGTATCTGATGACCAAGGAATTCGACACTTTGCTTTAAAAATTCGCATTTATCTATATTTATAGTAAGATTAAGCTCACGCAACACACTGAAGACACGCCGTATTTTTTTAACATTTCCGTTACGCTGTTACTGCCAATCACGATATCATCCATGTAATGGATGATGTCATCGTCCTGAGTTCCCTCCTTTATCAAAGCCATTAAACGCTGAAAAACAGCCGGAGCATTTTTAAACCCAAATGACATACGTTTGAACTCATACAACCCGTCCTGTGTTATAAAAGCAGTATATTTCCGGCTACTGTTCGTGATCGGGATTTGATAATAACCGCTGTTGAGACCTCATACAGTAAACATCTTAAATTTCAGCACCTCTTGCAACCGCTCCTTGATATTCGGTGTTGGAAATACTTCCTTAACCATATACTGATTCAGCCGACGATAGTCCACGCATAAACGATCACTGCCATTTTTCTTTTTAACGATTACGATTGGGCTGACATACTACGACGTGGACTTCACTATAATATCATTCGCCAAAAGTTCGTCGATCATCTGTTTCACCGCTGCTTTCTTCAGTTCTGGTAGCCGATATGGTTTTGATATCACTGGTTCGCTTGTCGACAGTATAATTTCCATCTCGATTGCGTTGGTTAAACCGATTTCATTTAACGCATTACCGAAAACTTCCCGATATTAATGGACAGGTTTAAATAAGTCCGAACGAGTATTTTCATCCATCGCGCCGTGTTTGATATTCGTTAATTCTTCTTTCGCTGGACGCGCGATAGCTCTTCTAGATACCGCACGGTTTTCGAATTTTAGCCCATCGTCGTTGCAGCCTAAGCTTACGGTATTATTCGCGAATACGTCATTACCGATTATAACTTCGGGTGAGAAAATATCGTCGTCTGAAATATATAAATCAACGGTAAGTTTAACATCGAGAGGGATGGAATGCATGGAAACAAGGCAAAGTTGCTGACTGTGGCCAACATGGCGACCACCAGGACGATCCTTGTCTTGCTGTATTCAAGTTGACACGCAGCCTACTCGTGGCCCCTCCTGGATGGCACTCTAGCACCCGCTAGAAGTTAACTAATGCGTGCAGCAAGGTCTAATCCCCTGGACGTTAAATTCGGGTTGTGCGTAGGGCTTGGAACCCACGACGTAAAAATTCGCTTCAATGAAAACCAAAACAATAGCCTCTATAAAGATTCCCTATAAAGTTGACGACCACGGCAAACGTTTCAAGGACAACGATTTAAGAATAGGCACATGGAACGTCCGCACCCTTTATAGGGCAGGCGCTTCCGCCCAACTGACGGATGCTCTCATGAAATGTAGGACGGACATCACTGCCATACAGGAAATGCGATGGATAGGACAAGGATGCAAAAGGTTGGCATCTTGCGATGTGTATTACAGCTGCCATGTTGAAAAGCACGAATTCGGATTTGTGGCTAATAAGAGACTTCGTCACCTTGTCTCTGGGTTCACACCAGTGAACGAAAGAATAGCCACAATCCGCATCAGCGCAAAATTTTACAACATCAGCCTAATTTGTGCTCGCGCCCCGACGGAAGTAAAGGACGATGTGGTTAAGGATGCCTTATATGCTAAACTCGAGGACGTATATGATAAGTGCCCGCCCATGACGCCAAAATCGTCCACGGGGAGTTTAATGCGAATGTCGGGAGGGAAGGTATCTTTGGCCCCACTGTCGGACAGTTCAGCATCCACGCAAACACTACCTCCAATGGTATGAGGCTGATCGATTTCGCCGCGGCGCGTAACATGGTAGTATATAGCACTAGATTTCAGCATCTCGACATTCACAAGGCCACTTGGATGTCCCCCGATCGATCAACATCCAACCAGATCGATCATATTGTGATTGACGGAAGGCATGTATCCAGCGTACTAGATGTGCGCACATTTAGAGGTCCAAACATCGACTCGGATCACTACCTTGTCGCAGCTCAGTTCCGAGTGCGCATTTGCGGCTCGAGGACTGCACACTCTAGTGCACTGCGAAAGCAGGATGTTAAGAAGCTGCGATCACAAAGGACAGCTGAGGCGTTCTCCGCTCAACTCTCTGATAAGCTCCGTCGTTCCCCATCCAATCTCAGCAACATTGGCGGATTGTGGGCCAACATCTCCCACTCCTTACGCAATACTGCGGAAACAGTACTTGTTTTCGAGCGCCCACCCCAACGAAATCAATGGTACGATGAGGAGTGTCGCGAGGCAGCTGCAGTGAAATACGCCGCATACAGAAAAACGATGCAGTCGGCCTCTACGCGAGCCATTGTCGAAAATTACAGAGAGAGGAGAAGGGATGAGAGACACCTTTGCAGACGCAAAAAGAGGGAGCAGGAAAGGCTGAGCGTGAAGAAATCGAGATGTACAGATGCAGGAATGACGATCGAAAATTCGATCAAAAGGTTAAGTGTCTTCCTGCTAGGATGAGAATGGAAACCTGGTTACAGATCCGCAAGGGGTGCTCTCTATTCTGCTGCAAGGCGATGACGACATCAATACCGCGTCTAGAGATGATGTTCCGAACCCGATCGATGACGACGCCGTAGAGATCCCGCCGCCTTGCCATGAAGAGGTTAAAGTCGCGATTATGCGACTTAAAAACAACAAAGCGGCAGGTCCTGATGGCCTCTCCGCTGAATTGTTTAAGACCGGATGTAATGAGTTGGTAGGGCGCATGCACCAGCTCATCTACAAAATATGGCTAGAGGAAAGTATGCCTAACGATTGCAACCTCAGTGTCCTCTGTCCTGTCCTGAAAAAGGGAGACCCTACGATATGTGCCAATAATGTATGTAATGTATATGTGTATAAGCCTTCTCCCTATCGCATATAAGGTTCTTACAGGCGTATTGTGTAAACGACTGAAGCCACTCGTCAAAACACTGATTAGACCTTATCAGTGCGGCTTCCGACCTGGTAAGTCCACCATCGACCAGATCTTCACACTACGCCAAATCCTGGAAAAGACCCACTAAAATTAATCGACACAAACCATCTTTTTGTCGACTATAAGGCTGCTTTCGGTAGCCCCATAAGGCATCATGTTGTTGCCGCAATGTCTGAGTTCGGTATACCTGCGAAGCTGATAAGGCTATACAGAATGACGATGAGCAATTCCTGCAGCTCCGTCAAAGTAGGAATGGACCTCTCCGAACCTTTTGATTCTGTGCGAGGTTTCAGACAAGGCGATTCCTTATCATGCGACCTCTTCAACGTCGTCATGGAGAGTATTCTGCGTAAGGCGGGAGTGCATCGCGATGGCACTATTTTTCAAAAAAGTGTCCAGATGCTTGCGTACTCTGATGACATCGACATCATAGGGCGTACCAAACGAGATATCACTGCTGCCTTTAGAGCTATTGAACGGAAGTCTAAGAAGATGGGTCTGGCAGTAAATGAGGGCAAAACGAAATATATGTTATCGACAAGTAGAGCCGTGCGGTGTATTGATTCTCAAATTAAGGCCGATAACTATACTTTTGATACAGTCAAGGAATTCATTTATCTTAGCTCCGCCGTTACCACCGAATATGATGTCAGTCTGGATATCCAGCGCAGGATTACTCGTGCCAACAGGTGCTATTATGGTCTCAATAGGCAATTGAGTAGCAGAGACCTCTCTCGTAAGACGAAACTAATACTCTAAAGACGCTCATCCTACCCGTGCTTCTTTATGGCGCAGAAGCATGGACCCTATTAAGAACTGATGCAGCCTTGAGAGTATTTGAGAGAAAAGTCCTACGTAAGATCTTCGGTCCAGTGCGAGTTGGCGATGATTTTCGCATCCGATTCAACAGTGAGCTTTATGAGCTCCTCAACGACATGGACGATGTACAGCGTATTAATATTCAGCGGCTACACTGGCTCGGCCATGTCTTTCGAATGGGGGAGAATGCTCCGGTGAGGCGAGTATTTGATGCGGTGATCTGCGGAAGTCGACGAAGAGGACGACCTTGTATCCGTTGAAAGGACCAAATCGGGGAAGCCCTACCATCGATTGGTGTGACTAACTGGCCTAGGCGCGCAAGAAGCAGAGGCGCCTGCAAGGATGTGTTGCGGCAGGCCGAAATCCGTTAATCGGGTTGTTATGGCCAATTAAGTAAGGTTAACATCGTCGATTATCAATGTGATAATAACCATTTCTCTCAATACCCGAGCGCCTCCACAAACACCGCTTATGCGAACGTAGCTTGGTTTAATTCCATCGGGTAACAACGTAGTTGTCGAACTCTTTATCATTCTGCACTCACTACCCGCATCGATCATCGGAACAATTAAAGCAAACGAATGGTTTACGTTCCATTTCTGCCTTAATTAGATTTCCAATAGGCTTTTGGGCAGTTCATACTCGCTTCGCTTAGACACGGTCGAAGATTTGCTGTTTGAGGAACAGTTCGCTATATTCACAAAATGTGCTCCGGCTGTCTCTCGCATTTCCCTCATTGTCTTAAAATGTACGGTAGCGATTGCGAGTTGCAATTCTCGGTGTTTTAAGCTTTCCCGTGTGTATTTTATAACTGCCGACTTACTCAGGTTATGCCGTTTGTTCAAAGCACTCATTTTAAAACAATATTCACTCACTGCCTCCCTTGTTTTGCGCGTCGTATTGGACATTTTGAAGTGAATATCAGCGTCATCAGGCACTGTACCGAATTCTTCCCAGGTCATATAGAGTTCTGCAAACGAATCAAGCCATAGTTTAGCTGGACCTTTTAACTTGGCATAAGCCGCTAGCAGCAAGCATCTTTCGTCCCATTGGTGCGCTGCCATGACTTTGCGCACACGATCGATAAATTGCTCCACGCTGAAAATGACATCTTTAGTTGGATCATATTCCGGTAGGGTTTCTACGATTTCCCGAACACTGCATATATTACGTTGACGCGGCTCTTCATTTGCTAAAATGACTGGCGGTCTTGTGGTATGTTCTTCGCCCACTGTAATTGGCGGTTGTACGTTAGCAGACATTTGGCGCTGTATCAAAGCCATTAAATTCTCCACCATACCGCGTAAGCTATCGACTTCTGAGCGTAAATCATCATCGTTAGGCGACACGTCAAATTCAATTTCACCGAAACCGACGGCATCAGTCAGGCGTTGGACCAATTCGGCCTTTGTTCTGACCGTTGCTAAATTTCTTTCAAGGAGTAGTGGTTTAAGATCGACAACCCTTAATGACGCTATTGCCGGCATTATGTCGTTTTATTTATTTTCTCTTCACTATATATTTGCGTTTTTTTTTTTTTTTTTTGTTAAACGTTGAATTTCCCGTTTTGTTTTGTAGTTATTATTGTTCTTATAATTTTTCTTTAAATTTTCACAAAATTGTCCGTTTTTATCTTTATTTTCGTGCCGTTGCGTTAGCCGTTAATTTTTCTTCAACAAACAGTTTATATATCTATTTTCGTTTCAATAGTTGTTTCTTCTGATTTTCATATATGTTGTTTCGTTAGTCGTTAATTTTTTCATCCAATATTCTATTATTATCGTTTCAGCAGTTTCTGGTTTTCATCACTCTTTCTTTTTCCATTTATTTCTTTTCGTTAACCGTTCCTGTTTTACAACATATTGTTTTTCCTTTTTTTATTGCATTCTCATTACCCGTTATGATGTGTCGTCGTATATCATCTTTTGTTTACATATGCGCAACATATGTGATCGTACCACACACTACACACAAGTATACACAAATATGTTCACTTCCTCTTTTCTTTGTTCTTGATCGTTTTCAATAAAAAGTTTCTGTTCTTTGAATTCACTGTACTATTTACATATATATTTACAAAAAAAATTAAAAAACAAACGAAATAATACGTTTAGTTTTGTCCACGTGCACAACTGTTCTCTACGCTGACTTTCAGTAGACTGCTGGTTCTTTCGTTATGCCCCGTTCTTATATTGCAAATTTTCTATTCTTTGCTTCAAATTCTTTGCAGAAAAAAAGTTATTTTTGACTTTTATTTTTTCGAGCGGAAATAAAAGTTGTTTTTTGACTTTTATTTTTTGGAGCAGAAATTAAAGTTATTTTTATTTTATTTCATGATGAATTCAGAATATTTATAAATATTTGTTACTTACTTACTCAAAAAATAACTTTCATTTCCGCTCAAAAAAATAAAAGTCAAAAAGAACTTTTATTCCCACCCTAAAAAATAAAAATCATAAAATAACTTTTATTTCTGCTCGAAAAAATAAAAATCAAAAATAACTGTTATTTTTGCTCGAAAAAATAAAAATCAAAAAATAACTTTTATTTCTGCTTGAGATAATAAAAGTCAAAAAATAATTTCTGACTTTTACGATAAAAGTTATAACAGTTACGGTCCCTGGTCGAATCACACAAACTACAACTTCAGAGTGAATCACTGATATGGTCGTGTATGGAGGGAGATTGTGAGGAAAACCGCTTGTGACTTGCGGAACCAGCAGAAATACAGACGGATTTAATAACAGCAAAGGCCCTCGTCAAATCTACAGAACAGAGAATAGTCCCGGTGAGAGTGTTGAATCTATCAGGCAATGAAAAAGTCATCTGTAAAAACTCAGAACTCAGTCAATGTGTTCCAATAGAGGCGGTAATAAACAGCGAACAATCGTCAATATCAGCCAATGACCAACAGGATTTTAGTATAAGTGTGGTGAACTGGATAGCAGGTTTAGTAGCTCCAGACAGAAATAAAGCCAAAAAGCTGCTAAAAAGATATGCTTGCGTTTTCGCCACAAATAATAAAAGACAAGGATGAACAGGTATGGTCAAACATGAAATTGATACTGGCGAAGCGAGACCGATAAAGCAGGCACCCATACCGTTAGCGAAGCGTAATGAGGTCAAAGAACTAGTCCACGAGATGAAGAGGAGTGGTGTAATCGAGCCATCATCAGGTCCGTAGAGCTCACCTGTATTCTTAGTCAAAAAGAAAGATGGCAGTCCAAGATTCTGCGTAGACTACAGGAAGCTGAATGATGTCACTGAAAAGGACAGTTACCCGCTACCGAGAATTAATGACACACTCGACACGCTAGCTGGAACGAAGTGGTTCTCCACATTGGATATACAAAGCGGTTATTGGCAGGTGGAGATTACAGAAAAAGACAAGAAGAAAACTGCATTCAGTGCGAAGGACGGCTTATGGCAGTTTAAAGTTATGCCATTTAGACTCTGTAATGCTCCGGCCATATTCGGGCGGCTTATGGAACGCGTACTCAAAGGACTCCATTGAAAGACTTGTCTGGTATACCTCGACGGCATTATAGTGATGGGCAGAACTTTCGACGTACACCTCAAAAACCTGGGAGAAGTTCTGGACTTAAATTGAGCATAAAAATGTGCATTGTTCCAAAATCAGGTGAAATATGTAGGGCATCTTGTAACAGCAGATGAAATATCTACGGGTGATGATAAAATACGAGCAGTAAAGACTGGCATCGTCCCCCAAAATATTCATGAACTCCGCAGATTTTTGGGACTATGCACATACTACAGACGCTTTGTTCCTAACTTTGCTAACGTTGCTTCAAGCTTGCACGAGCTCACCAAGAAATCGAAAGCATACCAATGGGGTGAGCTACGAGAAAAGGTGTTTCAGACACTTAAAGATCTATTGTGTGCTGCACCAGTCTTGGCGTATCCAGTCCCACTAGAAAAATTCATTTTGGACAGTGATGCTATCGGATATGGTAGTGGTGGTGTACTTTCGCAAGTGATCAATGGGACCTAGAAAGTCGTGGGCTACTATAGTCCCACACTATCAAAGCCTGAACGAAACTATTGTGTGACTCGACGGGAGCTATTTGCCGTGCTGGAGTGCATCAAACACTACCATAAGCGCCTGTATGGCCAACGTTTTCTGCTAAGGACCGATCATTCTTCTCTGAGATGGCTACTGCAATTTAAGAACCTGATGGACGGGTAGCACGTTGGATTGGGCGCCTCCAGACTTACGACTTCAGCTTTGAACACCGAAGAGGCATAAAACATGGGAATGCTGATGCTCTTTCACGCCGATCTTGTAATTTGGAATGTATACTGTTTACGTTGGGCACCTTAATTGTATTTCTTTTATTTTAACTTTTCTAATATTATTTTTTTTACTGTGTTTTTTATGTCATACTGTATAATAAAAGAAAAGAGAATTTTTTCATTATTCCTAAATCAATCCCCAAATAAAAAGGTTTGTTTTATTTGTAAAATATAACTAATACACTTTTTTTGCTCAAATAAAATATTTTATTTTTGATATTTTGGAGCATCTATCCCAATTCCCCCCGAATTATTTTGGTCCTTCGAACCGGATAAACAAAATAAAATATTTTAATTTGAGCTCTCTTTACAGACGTCAAAGAGACCCGCAAAATAAAGGATTGATCACGCAAATCAAGATTGAATCTTTTGGAATTTCTTCTCACATTGACCCCGTAAAAGAAATATCTTTGCAATTTTCCCATTATCATCCGCAGTAACATATCAAAACCCCCCTATTTGCCTAAATATTATTTAAAAAAAAAAAAACAAAGGTATGTTCATCAATTTAAAAGTGCGCGATTCGAATATTTGAGTTAAATATTTTTTATAAAATCGTTGTTTTGTTTTTTATTAAATTTGTGTCAGAATATTGCGAAATACCATTATTTACCGCGATTTTTTTGGTGTATTTTTTTTTGACGAAAAGTTTTTTAACCCTTTGGTGATTGTTCTAATTTGTTAGAGAGTGAAAAAAAATGGAACGGAATTTAAGAAATTTTAGTAAACATTTCAACCGCTTCGCGGATTTTGAAACTTTTATCCGAGCTATTCCTCAAGAGGACCATTCCGTTCACTCTCTGAACACCCATCGGCAAGAATTAGTCCGTTTATGGGAGGCCTTCCGCGTTAGTTACGAGGACCTCCTAGAGACTGCCGAGGATACTAAGTTGTAGACCAAGGATGTCAAGGCAAAGTATATGTCTGGGTATACTTTATATTTCCAATTGATATCCTATCTTGAAGGGTTACTTTAAAACGAAAACTACCACTCCATCTCCTATTCACCTTCCCCCGTGCGACACCCAAACATTTTCTGGGGATTATGCGTCCTGGTCAACTTTCAGGGACATGTTTTCGGCCCTTTACGGGACTAACCCCCACATTGGTAATATTCAGAAGATGTATTATCTTCTACAGAAAACTGAAGGCGAGGCTAGGGATATAATCAGAACATGCCCAATGACGAATGACGGTTTTGATATGGCATGGCGAAATCTTGTGGACCGATACGAGAACAAGAGAGTATTGGTAAACTCCCAATTGAAAACGTTATTCAATCTTTCTGTCATTGAAAGAGAATCGGGTCCTGCAATTAAGCGACTGCAGAGAACAATCAATGATTGTATTACGAATCTGTCCTTGTTGGGAATTGAGACGCAAAATTGGGACATTATTTTTGTTTATATTTGTTGCACCCGATTACCCGAGAATACTCTTGGTCTTTGGGAACAGTCTCAGGGCCCTAACTCATGCTTGCCCAAATGGAGCAGTATGGACGAATTCTTGACTGCGAGATATCGTACATTAGAGTCCGTTTCTGATATTATTGGCAGTCACAATCCGCATCAAGCGAGTAGTCGTACTCGAAATTCTCCTCAGGAGAAACGAAAGATTGGAGTTTTGGAACAACGGTTACTCCAACTATACCCCCGAGGAAATGCCCATTGTGTTCGGAAAATCATCCCATTCGATTGTGCTCCAAATTCCTGAAGTTGTCAGTTACCGAAAGGATAAATGTTGTCAAAAGGAACAAAATTTGTACGAATTGTTTGGCAACCTCCCATGAATTTAGAAGATGCCAGAGTACTAAAGTTTGTTATATATGGAAACAGAAGCATCACTCGCTTCTTCATCTTACTGAAGCTCCTATTCAGCCTAAATCTAATGAAAGTAATTCATTAAACCCCATAACATCAAGTCACTCTGCTTCCAAACCGGAGCACACTGCTCGTGTTGAACAAAAATTGGTGGAGAGACCATCAACTTCCACCGAAAGTCGCTCTTTTAGGAATTTTGCCACCCAATTACAGTCCACCCCGTATTCTACAGTCTTGTTGGCCACAACTGTAGTAGATATCATGCTCAACGACGTAAGATGTTCTGTTAGAGCATTGATTGACCCTGCCTCTCAGGCTACTTTTATCTCAAGGAGACTTCAGAGAAAGCTAGATCTTGCAACATTCTCTGCCCCTGCTGCTACGATACTCGGCTTAAACGGAGCGATAGCAGCAAGCGGATGCTTATGTGGTAGAGAAACTGACTGGTCGTCTACCCACTTGCTCACTGAAGAATGCAACTGATTTCGATTTGTCCGAAATTTCTGCTTCAGATTTCAAATGCTATCATATGGATCTACTATTAGGAGCAGATATATATTCACAAATTATGTTGACCGATGTTAAACGAAACCCTAAGGGTTCCCTCATTGCACAAACGACATTTTTTGGATGGGTTCTTACTGGTAGGATTCCTCAGCCGAATACGTTGAATTCTATAATGTCATTTTTCAGTCATTTGAACTTAAACGACCAAATTACTCGCTTTTGGGAAATAGAGGAAGTTCCCAAATTAAAGAAAGTCTCGGCTGAGGATAAATTTTCTGAGGACTTGTACCGCCAAACAACCACTAGGAATAAGGGAGGTCGGTATGTGGTTACTCTACCTTTTAGGTCCGAATTTCCTACCTGTTTAAACCTTGGGTTCTCCCGAAGAATAGCCTTATCGCAATTCATAAGAAATGAATCAAGATTATTGAAATGCCCTGACATTAAGAATCAATATGACTCTGTTATTGAGGAATATTCTCTTCTAGGTCATATGATAAAGGTCAATGATGACTTAGCTCACTCTCCCAACACTAGCTTTTATTTACCACATCACGCGGTATTTAAACCCGATAGTACTACCACTAAACTTCGTGTAGTATTTAATGCCTCAAGCCCATCCTCAACCGGAGTTAGTCTGAATAATGTCCTACACCCCAGACCGGTTTTGCAGTCTAATCTCACTATCTTGGTTTTACGTTGGAGGTTATTCAGATATGTCTTTAATGCCGATATAGGAAAGATGTATAGGCAGATACTGATCAGCCCGGATCAGGCACCCTTTCAGCGAATACTATTTCGCCGAAACCCCGGGGGAGATATCGAAGACTATGAATTGAGAACAGTCACATTCGGAATAAACTGTGCTCCTTATTTGGCAATCAGAACGTTGCACCAATTAGCCAATGGCTGCGAGTCAAGCTCCCCTTCAGCGTCCACCATTTTGCGTACACAAATGTACGTGGACGATATTTTGTCAGGTGCACATTCTATTGAGGAAGCAATTCATAGTCGCGATGAGATTATTTACGTTTTGAAGTCGGCTGGTTTCTCGCTTCGAAAATGGACTTCGAATGAACGAAGTCTTATTCAAGACTTACCCCCCCGAACACTTACTGGATTCCAATTTTTTGAAATTTTCGGATGCTAGTACTGCTAAAACGTTGGGTTTACGTTGGAACGCGAGCTTGGACACATTCTTCTTCAAGCCTTCTCCAGCGCCCGATTTTACCCAAGTCACCAAACGTTCTGTCCTTTCTCAAATAGCCAAGCTGTTTGACCCTGTTGGATGGTTAGTACCCAAAGTAATTGTCGCTAAGATACTTATGCAATAAATTTGGAAAGACAGAACCGATTGGGACGATTGTTCGGAACCCATGACGTTACACAGGTGGCGTGAATTTGTCGATGACTACCCTTACATCGAACGGATTAACATCCCCCGTTGGGTTAATTTTAACCCTGAGTATGAAGTAGAACTTCATGCATTTTGTGATGCTTCTGAGAAGGCATATGCTGCCACCCTCTATAGCAGGATCAAAACCCCGTCAGGTGAAATATTCACACATTTACTCGCTGTCAAGACAAAGGTTGCGCCAGTAAAGGTACAAACCTTACCCCGTTTGGAGCTCTGCGGTGCAACTCTATTGGCAAAGATGGTACATTCACTCCTCACAGAGCTGAATTTTATCAATTCGAAAGCTTTTTATTTTATCAATTCGAAATTTTTTTATTAGTTCTGTCTTGGTTTCAGAAACCCCCGTGCCATTGGCCAACTTTTGTGGCGAATAGAGTTTCGTATGTTTTGAATACTATTGGCGCCGATAATTGGAATCATGTAGAATCTCATAATAACCCAGCTGATCTGGCCAGTCGAGGTATGACAGCCAGGGAACTTGTCAATTCTGATATCTGGTGGAAAGGCCTTACTTGGCTAAGACGTCCACGTTCAGAATGGCCGAAATCAACATTCAAGCTCTCTATTGGTCTTCAATCCTTTTATCGAGAAGCAACTAACGAAATATCGACAGAATGTTTTCTAGCTGCATTTACTCGTTTTGCCTCTAGACGAGGTTGCCCCGCACATATCTACTCGGATAATGGAACCGCTTTCGTTGGCGCAGCGAATGTGATGAAAAGGGACCAAGCTAAGTTCTTTACGGAACTTAAGCATAAGATTATATCGGAAAACGTTTTCCAATCCGCCAGCTATTAGCGGTTCAGGGGGTGAAAGTATGGCACTTCCAAAAAGAAAATGGCCCGGGGTTATTTATAGGGCTACCAGATGATATTTAAAAATGTCGCCTATTGGTATTTTTATCCAATTTGAAGTTAATTTTTTCATGGTTTTGTTAAGTAACCTTAAGAAAACATTACATTATTAAAGCTACATGGTCCGTAATATAAAAAGTTGCATTCAATGTTAGAACAGTATTAAAATGTTTTTTTTGTTATAAAACAAAGCTCTCAAAAAATAAAGTTGAAAAATTAGCGATCTGGCAACACATTTTTCATATTTACATTTATTATTGAGAAGAAATCAAAAAATACAACATATTTTTAGATCTAAAATCTTTTTTATGAAAAAAATATAAATATGCATATTGATGCACCTATTTTATTTGCGAAAATTTAAATAAATCAGTTAATAGATTCATCTTCGTCATCTGATGAAGAAGAATTACTGAATTTATTACATACATAGTCAACAGCGGCCGTGGCAAACACAGGGCACACCCTTTTTTAAATGTGTATTTGTGTTATGTTCTTCTCAATTAAAAAATGACATTACGACAGGGTTGGTCAAAAATTTTTTATTGCACCTTGTAAGAGGGTGAAATTTCCTTTGTTAAAAGAAAACACCATAAGTTGTTGAAGTTTGATATCTGTCTGCGAGCCGTTTCTAGGTTTTGCGCGATTGAATTTATTCGTGAAAGAGCGTCTTTCGCTGTATTAGCTGAACCCGGTGTATGACGTAGGTCCATACTGAACTGACTTATAAAATCAAGTTGTCGTATTCGCCGAGGTGAAGCTTTTTTCAATTTTTGATGAAACACAAAATTGTTAAAAGTTAAAGGGCAATGGTCAATCACTATGTAGAATCTACGACCCTCAATCATATAGCGGAAGTGGTTGACGGCTTAGTACATAGCTGTGAGTTCTCGATCGTATGCTGAATATTTGGACTGCGATTGTGTAAGCTTTTCGGAGTAAAACGCCAAAGGTTGCAAGTTGCCATCGATTTCCTGGTGTAATGCTGCACTGAACTATGTTGGTACAAATCATTTGCGGTACAGGAATCTTGTCGTAAACCACGGAGACCTCATGTGATAGCGGTTGTTGCTTGTTGTTTTCTGTCCCGGTCGACAAATTATAAGCCGCTCTCATTTACAGTGCTCATGTCTTATGCAAAGATATGTCGATTTCGATGCGTCCTGTTGTCTTTGACAAGAAAAATTATTGCCCAAAAAAACTTCCCCAAAAGAAAAATTTTGTTGAGTTTTGTAGTGTATCAACACACTTCACCATACACCAACATTGTAAATAATAAGTATAAACAATGTAAAGTGCTTTTGAGTGCAATGTGTCATGTTGCACTTATGTTACACACGAAATACTCACATGCACTAAATATCAGTCATATGTAAATAGCCAATAGAAAAATAGAATTAGAATAAGATAGGTTATTAATTAGAATAAGAGGGGGGATATTAAAATACAGTATATAAACCCCGAAATAATACTAATAGAGGCAGACTTTGTACAACTATCACAAAGACTCGTCTTTTCATTAAATAGGGACTTTGCGCTCTTCGATTCTTTCGGAAACTGGCGTATTGTAGACCATACGCACCTGGATGCCGGTCTTAGACTTTAATATTGAAAATTTATACATAGTACCATCACATGGCGATCCTGCCCACCGAACAACTAAACCAGGCACGAAAAAGGCTGACAATCAAAGAATACCTCACCTGGCAGGAAAGGCACAAAGAAAAAAAGAAAAATAATAATATAAAATGTGGTTCCAAAATCCAGGAACAATTAAATATTAACAATAGTAATAATAATGGTTCTACAGACAAATTACTTATATATGTTATAGTAAGTATTATAATAAGTTATAGTATCTATAAACAAAGCAATTATGTAAAAAGTTTATAAAAAAAAAGTTAACAATAGTAGTAATAATAATGTTTTTTAAAAGGAAGCAATAAAAGAAAGTTTTTATAAAATATACATAAATTTGAAAAAATCTGGAAGTAGAAATTACACTGAAGAAACAATTATTAACAAAATTTCGGAATTGGATATATATAAAGGAAAACTAGAAAATCTAGAAACTATAGAAGAATCAGAAAAAATAGTGACATTAAACTATGCAAAAAGACAAAGAATTTACTTATAACACAACTAAAAAAAAAGGAAAATACAAAGATGGCAGAATTCAACATAGAGACCGCACTAAATGTAGTACCAATGTACTAAATGTAGTACCAATGTACAGGAAAGCACAGCGAACTGGATAGTTTCTTGAAGATTTAGAATTATTACACAATTCACTGAGTACAGGCGGAAAACGACAATTAATAGAGGTCGTATACCACATAAAATTGAACCCTTAGGTAAAGACTATATTAGGAACAATTTAATTTATACTGATTTCAGTAAAGCTTTTGATAGGGTTGATCATAGAATTTTGCTTCTTAAACTTTCACTAATCGGTATTCCTGATACTATTCGTCGTTGGCTAGACTCCTACCTCTCCCTTAGGACTCATAGGGTATTGTTTAGGAATTCATTGTCTAAGACTGTATATATTACTTCTGGTGTTCCGCAGGGTAGACATTTGGGTCCTTTACTGTTTTTATTGTTTCTGAATGATCTTCCTTCTGCTGTTTCTGATCGTAATATTCTGATGTATGCTGACGCCGTTAAATTATTTTACACTTCTGATGATGATCATGGTCAGGCTGTTCTTTAGCGAAATATTGATTTGTTTGTTACTTGGTGCAGGATAAATTTAATGGATCAAAATTTGAGAAAATATAAATGCATGGTTTTCACTCGCCTTGGTGTAATCTCGTCTACTTATGTGATTAATTCTTGCCCTTTGGAAATTGTGCCTTCATTTCTGATTTGGGAGTATTATTGGATATTAAATTGTCATTTATTGATCATATTAGTTTGATGATTGGCAAGGCTCGGGCTGTTCTTGGTTTTGTGAAAAGGTGGGCTAGGGAATTAATTGATCCTTATATAACAAAACTACTGTACATTTCACTTGCTAGGCCTATTTTGGAGTATGCGTCTGTTATTTGGAATCCATACTATCGTTGTCATAGTGATTCGATCGAGTCTGTGCAGAGGCAGTTTTTATTATTCTGTTTACGTGGCTTAGGATGGGATTATGCCAATGGGCTTCCGCCGTATGAAGATAGATTAGCTTTGGTAAAACTTCCAATTTTGGAACGTAGAAGGTCTGTTTTAGGGGTTTGTTTTGTTTTCACTCTGGTTAAAGTTGATATCGATTCTGAGTTTTTGCTTTCTAACCTGAATTTCAGCATTCCTGCAAGATTTTCACGGCACTGTCGTTCTCTTTCTTTAGATTTGTATAGAACGAATTATGCATGTAATTTTCCTTTTCGTAGGTTATGTGTTGATTTTAACATGCATTATGATTTTATAGATTTTAATTGTAGTGTTTGTAATGTAAAGCGTGGCTTGTATACTGGCATTAGCTTATAAATTATTATATAAAAATGTATTTTTCTTCTTGTCTTAGATTGTTCCGTTTCATTGTTACCTTATTCAACTTGTGATTAAGTTCTGTAGCTGTTTTATGTTCTCGTTGCCATAACTTTTCCCTTAGCCGCTGCAGTCCGGACTGTAGTGTGTACGTGTCCCTACGTAATGGGGACGATCCCTACGCGGTCGGGTGAGGGTGGGTTAGTGTGAGGCCAGGGACGTTCGAAAAAAAAAAACTAGCCCAGAACCAACAGACTACATAACATTAGAAACAAACTTGAGGGAAAAATTTAAATCCGAAACAACAATTTCCCAAATATATACCAATCAACAAACATCAACATAATTGCTCTGTACAAGTATTTAGAGACAGGCTGTTCAAGGAAGTAGCTCAACTGAAACAATTGCAAGTACAGGAATTCGGTACTAATATAACTAATTTAGAAAGACAGGCTATAGAAAAAGTTAACGAAGCAAATGCCTTAAACTTATTCAAAAATGGATTGAATGACCAATTAAAACCAATAATATTTGCTGCCCAACCAAAGACCCTCGTAGAAGCAATTAACTTGGCAAGTGAGATCGAGAGAACAAATGGAGCCTAAGTAATGCACTACAGATCGTCGTATGCAGCACTAAACAATCAAAATCATAGAAACAACAACTTCAACAGAACCAACAACTTCAATCGAAACAACAATTTCAACAGAAATAACAATTTTAATAGAAACAACGATAATTTCAGTAGAGGCAACAACAACGTTGACAGAAACAACACCAATTTTAACAGAAATGCCAACTGCAATAGAAACAATAACTTCAACAGAAATAATGGTAACAGAAAGAACTAGTTTCAAAACCAAAATTGACATAGCTACAGAAATAACAACAACAACATAAATAATTTCAGAAACCAATCATAGAATATACAAATGATCGAAAATCAAGGAAACTGCCAAGGCTCGGAATACAACGATATTCCAGACAGCCATAATTAAGAGTGTATAAAATATCAAACCAAAATACAAACTACATAATACTCCAACATAAGGGTCACCATTTAACATTTGTAGTAGATACTGGCGAAGATATCTCACTATGCAGAGTAACAAAACAACTTAATTACGAACTTAACTTAACTACTACACTGATGAAAAATGTAAATTAACAGGAATTTCAAAAGAAAAAATTTACTCAATGGGAACCATCAATTTAAAATTATCAACCGGCCATAATACAGATACACACAAATTCCAATTGGTCGACAACAATTTTCCAATAGAAACAGACGGAATAATTGGCAGAGATTTTTTAAAAAGATTTTTATGTAAAATCGACTATGAAACATTCACCTTATCTATAAACGATGATGAGAATATAATAACTTTTCCCATGCATTCAAAACCACTTGACACACTTACTGTGATAATACCATCCAGAACTGAAATAATATACCCTGTGAAGCTAAACCTTACTGCCGACACACTAATTACAAACAAAGAAATATCAACAGGCGTATTCATAAGCAATGCAATAGTACCCAAAAGTAGAATGTCACTCATTAAAATACTAAACACCAATAACAATGAGGTAATTGTAAAAAACATAACACTGGAAACTGAGCCACTTGAAAATTATATCATATTGCCATATAAACAAAATACACCGATAAAAGATTCCAAATAAAAATAAACTGCAATGACGACAGAGCCAAGGAAACACTATACAATATTTTCAAATAATATCAAGAAATTTTCCATTTAGAGAGCGAACCACTGTCGACGAATAATTTCTATACCCAGAAAATAGAAAGGACAGATAATACACCAGCTTTTATCAAAAATTATTATTAAAGAACAAGTAGAACAAATGCTTAAAGATGACATAATAGAAAATTCGAAAAGTCCATAAAATGCAGATTTCAGAAAACTCAACGACAAAATTGTAAACGACAAATTTCCACGAACACGATTAGAGGATATACTTGATAAACTAGGACGCGCAAAATGATTTTCTACGTTAGATATGACCAGTTCATTTCATCAGATAGAACTCCACGAACAATCCAAACCACTTACTGCATTCTCCACATCAAATGGACACTACCAGTTCAAAAGATTGCCATTTGGACTAAAAATTTCTTCTGATAGTTTCCAAAGAATGTTAACAATTGCACTAGCAGGTTTAGAAACCGATGCTTTCTTATATGTTGACATCATAATATTCGGCTGCAGTTTAAATCATCACAATGAAAATTTAATTCGTATTCTTGAACTTTTAAGGAGATACAATTTAAAGTTAAATGCAGACAAATGTAATTTCGTATGTCCCGGAGTTGTTTACATAGGTCCTCTAATTACAAGAGATGGCATGAAACTCAAAACAATAAATGAATATCCAATACCAATAAATGTGGATGATGTAAGACGCTTTATAACATTCTGTAACTACTACAGAAGATTTATACCCAACGACGCAGATATAGCCCAACCTTTAAATGCGTTGCCAAAGAAAAACACCAAATTTAAATGGGATGAAAAATGTCAACATTCATTCGACACATTAAAAGAAAAATTAATTCAACCACCAGTTCTTCAATACCCAAACTTCGAAAAACCATTTATTTTAACAACAGACGCATCAAACTATGCATTAGGAGCAGTACTATCGCAAGGAAAAATTGGAACAGATTTACAAATATCATATGTAAGTAAATCGTTACAGAAACACGATTTAAACAACCTGTAATAGAAAAAGAATTATTAGCCATTCATTGGGGAATTAAATTCTTTCGACCATATTTATAAGGAAGAAAATTCATAGTGGTTACCGACAATAGACCACTAGTATCTCTATTCTCACGCAAATATCCTTCATCAAAAATGACCAGAATTCGACTAGACTTATGCGATTACGATTTTGAAATAATGTATAAAAAAGGTAAAATGAATACCAATGGAGACGCTTTATCAAGAATCCAGATTGACTCAAGTATTTTAAAACAAATGATACCATTACACACTGACGAAAAAGCCAAAAGAGCACTAGTTATAACAAGGGGAATGTCAAATAAAATACAAGACACATCAAATAAAGAAGAGAATGATGAAAAGAAAAATAAAGAAAATGATATAAATAATAAAAATTTACGAATATGGGAATGTATATCCATAAATGATGATTCTTAATATGATGAAATTAAAATTCAATATAGACAGAAATGCTAAAACTACAAAAATAAACATTGAAAATAATGATGTGTACGTAAAGTGTAACGATAAATCAACGAACCAAGATTCGGATTTGAGGAAGCACACAAGGAAGGAAGATAATAATATTACAAGTAAAGGAACTTATGAAAATTCCTCGATACTAGGCACCTGGATGCCGGTCTTAGGATTTAATATTGAAAATTTATTTTGAAGTTAAATCCTACAGCTACATATTACCATCACAGTTTATTTGATCACGTCGGGTCACCAGTTTAGTAAAAAAATGAATTGAATGTTTTTTATATTTTTTTATTAATTATTTTATTGATTTTTAAAACTTTAAAATAATGTTATCAGAACGCGTATCTGCAGCCGATGAAATTTAGAATTAAAAAGAACAGGAAAATATGGTGGCATATATCAAGTGACGTTGAAAATAATCATACATACATACATACATAATTGGCCATTACAACCCTTCAGTCAGGATTACGACCTAGCTTCTCACACCACTTATGTTGTGTGCGTTAATTTCATACATGAGTGGCGGACCTACAGTTTAAAGTCGACTCCGAACGACAGATTTTTGAGAAACTTTTCATGGCAATTTTTACTCTCAGAGTCGTTGCCAGAAATCTGCTGAGAGGAAGTCGCCGAAGAAATATTTTTTCGTTTTGATGTCTGACCTGGGATTCAAACCCGGGCCTTTTGTCTAATAAGCCAACACACTACCCACTAGACCACGGCGACTTCATTCACCCGGTATCTGTTTCGGCAACGCGATTTATAGGGTGCCACGTGTACTATACACTTCCCTTCCTCTCTCTTTCTCAAAAAAACTTTGTCTGCCCATTGTTCAACCAACTGTGGACGGAGTCTGAGTGGTACTTTTGGCTATTCGAGTGTAATGAATTTTGTTTTCCACTTTTATGCATTATTATTGCATAGAAATAAACGGTATTTTATGCATATTTTATTTACGTAAAAAGACATGGAATCGATAGCAGCAGCTTTACCACTGGTCAAGATTTAAGAAGTGGAACTTATGAAAAAACTTATCTCATCAGTATTTTAACAAACTTAAAATAAGTACAATTACAATCGCATAATTTAGAGCCTTCATCACTGCTTAACCGAGCTATGGTTATTTCCAATTTTTTCGAACTGACAAACGAATTGGAGCTTATCATCTAATCACTAATGTCCCTCAGGGGAAGAACATCTTCTGGTGTTTACACACATAGGACACGAAAATTAACAATATTCGTTAAAAAGAAGGCGAAATTGCATTTAGTTGCTTGTCAACTTTTATATAGAAGAAGGTTCATGTCGCTTTTTCAGGTTTCAATTATACAACTAAAGAAATATTACAGTAAGATTTACAAATATTCAATGAGATTCACTTTTTAGAAGAATATATGTCATTTGAGATTTGACCCTGTAATTTTTGTAACATTTTCGACTACATATACATATGCATATACACTTGTTGTTCCTTTAGAGCAACATACAAATACACTCTCAGTTTTATCATGTTCTCGTTGTGGGACGCCTAATAATGTTGGCTTGATTCAATCTAGTGGCAAAATATGACATTTTTTGTCTGACATAATACAGCTGAAGCTGTTTTAACCTTAAATAAATAGGAAAAAAACCTACTTGACTTGATATTTTAACAAGACTGGACCATCAAAGTAGCAAAGCATTTTCTCTAGTTGACATAAACGTTAAAGTTTAAAAGTGAAAGACAAAACTTTTAGATGTTACCACTTGTTCGAGGTAGTGAACGTTTAACACGTATTTTGGAGACTTACTTACTTACTTAATTGGCCATAACAACCCGATTAACGGATTTCGGCCTGCCGCAATACATCCTTCCAGGCGCCTCTGCTTCTTGCGCGCCTACGCCAGTTGGTCACACCAATCGATGACAGGGCTTCCTCGACTTGGTCCTTCCAACGGATACAAGGTCGTCCTCTTCGCCGACTTCCGCAGATCCCCGCATCAAATACCCGTTTCGCCGGAGCATCCTCCTCCATTCGAACGACATGGCCGAGCCAGCGCAGCCGCTGGATATTAATACGCTGCACAACATCTATGTCGTTGAGGAGCTCATACAGCTCACTGTTAGATCGGATGCGGAAATCATCGCCAACTCGCACAGGACCGAAGATCTTACGTAGGACTTTCCTCTCGAATACCCTCAAGGCTGCTGCATCAGGTCTTAATAGGGTCCATGCCTCTGCGCCATAAAGAAGCACGGGTAAGATGAGCGTCTTGTAGAGTATTAATTTTGTCGCACGAGAGAGGTCTCTGCTGCTCAATTGCCTATTGAGACCATAGTAGCACCTATTGGCAAGAGTAATCCTGCGTTTGATCTCCAGACTGACATCATTTTTGGTGGTAACGGCGGAGCCAAGATAAATAAATTCCTTGACTGTATCAAAAGTATAGTTATCGGCCGTAATCTGAGAATCAATACGCCGCACGTCTCTACTTGTCGACAACATATACTTTGTTTTGCCCTCATTTACTGCCAGACCCATCTTCTTAGCGCTAAATTCAATAGCGCTAAAGGCAGCAGTAACATCTCGCTTGGTACGCCCTATGATGTCGATGTCGTCAGCGTACGCAAGCAATTGGACACTTTTTTGAAAGATAGTGCCATTGCGATGCACTCCTGCCTTTCGCAGAACACTCTCCATGACGAAGTTGAAGAGGTCGCATGATAAGGGGTCGCCTTGTCTGAAACCTCGCACGGTATCAAAAGGTTCGGAGAGGTCCATTCCTACCTTGACGGAGCTGCAGGAATTGCTCAACGTCATTCTGCATAGTCTTATCAGCTTCGCAGGTATACCGAGCTCAGACATTGCGGCATAAACACGATCCCTTATGGGGCTATCGAAGGCTGCCTTATAGTCGACAAAAAGATGGTGTGTGTCGACTTGTTTTTCGTGGGCCTTTTCCAGGATTTGGCGCAGTGTGAAGATCTGGTCTATGGTGGATTTGCCAGGTCTGAAGCCGCACTGATAAGGTCCAATCAGTGTTTTGACGAGTGGCTTCAGTCGTTCACACAATACGCCTGTAAGAACCTTATATGCGATAGGGAGAAGGCTAATACCCCTGTAGTTGGCGCAGATTGTGGGGTCTCCCTTTTCAGGACAGGACAGAGGACACTGAGGTACCAATCGTTGGGCATACTTTCTTCTAGCCATATTTTGTAGATGAGCTGGTGCATGCGCCCTACCAACTCATTACATCCGGTCCTAAACAATTCAGCGGGGAGGCCATCAGGACCTGCCGCTTTATTGTTTTTAAGACGCGTAATCGCGACTTTGACCTCTTCATAGCTAGGCGGCGGGATCTCCACGCCGTCATCATTGATCGGGTTCGGAACATCATCTCTAGAGGCGGTATTGGTGTCGTCATCGCCTTGTAGCAGAGTAGAGAAGTGTTTCCTCCACAACCTCAGCACCCCTGCGGATCTGTAACCAGGTTTCCGTTCTCGTCCTTGCAAGAAGACCCTCCGGGTCTATAACCCTCGGTTAGACGCTTAACCTTCTGATAAAATTTTCTAGCGTCATTCCTACGTCTATGCATCTCGACTTCCTCACGCTCACGCCTTTCCTGCTCCCTTTTCTTGCGTCTGAAAAGGCGTCTCTCTTGCCTTCTCTTCTCTCTGTAGTTCTCGACAATGGCTCGCGTAGCAGCAGACTGCAACGTCTTCTTGTATGCGGCGTTTTTCGCTGCAGCTGCCTCGCGACACTCCTCATCGTACCATTGATTTCGTTGGGGTGGGCGCTCGAAACCAAGGACTGTTTCCGCAGTAGTGCGCAAGGAGTGGGAGATGTTGGCCCACAGTCCTCCAATGTCGTTGAGATTAGGTGGGGATCGACGGAGCTTATCCGAGAGTTGACCTGAGAACGCCTCAACTGTCCCTTGTGATCGCAGCTTCCTGACATCCAGCTTCCGCAGTGTACTAGAGCGCGCCATCCTCGAGGCGCTAATGCGCAATCGAAACTTGGCTGCGACAAGGTAGTGGTCCGAGTCAATGTTCGGACCTCTAAATGTGCGCACATCTAGCACACTGGATACATGCCTTCCGTCAATCACAATATGATCGATCTGGTTGGAAGTTGATCGATCGGGGGACATCCAAGTGGCCTTGTGGATGTCGAGATGTTGAAACCTGGTGCTACATACTACCATGTAGTATGGAGTTAGCGTTCGCGTGGAGGCTGAACTGTCCGACAGTGGGGCCAAAGATACCTTCCCGCCCGACCTTTGCATTAAAATCCCCGAGGACAATTTTTGCGTCATGGGCCGGGCACTTATCATATACGTCCTCGAGTTTAGCGTAGAAGGCATCCTTAACCACATCGTCCTTATCTTCCGTCGGGGCGTGAGCACAAATCAGGCTGATGTTGTAGAATTTTGCCCTGATGCGGATTGTGGCTATTCTTTCGTTCACAGGTGTGAACCCAGAGACAAGGTGGCGAAGTCTCTTATTAACCACAAATCCGCATCCAAATTCGTGCTTATCAACATGGCAGCTGTAGTACACATCGCAAGATGCTAGCCTTTTGCATCCTTGCCCTATCCATCGCATTTCCTGCATGGCAGTGATGTCAGTCCTACATTTCTTGAGGGCATCCGCCAGCTGGGCGGAAGCGCCCACCCTGTGAAGGGTGCGGACGTTCCAAGTGGCTATTCTTAAATCGTTGTCCTTTGAACGTTTGCCGTGGTCGTCAACTTTAAAGGGGATCTTTTTGGAATTATGTATATTAGTTTTCATTGGAGTAGAGTTTTTACGTGGTGGGTTCCAAGCCCTACGCACAACCCAAATTTAACGTCCAGGGGATTGGACTTCGCTGCACGCATTAGTTAACATCTAGCGGGTACTAGAATGCCATCCAGGAGGGGCCGCGAGGAGGCTGCGTGTCAACTTGAATACAGCAAGACAAGGATCGTCCTGGTGGTCGCCATGTTGGCCACAGTCAGCAACTTTGCCTTGTTTCCATGCATTCCATCCCTCCCGATGTTAAACTTAAACTAATTTTGGAGACTATCGATCTTTTAAAGTTCCATTTGGAAATTCCATGTACTTGGAAATTTTGAGATTAAACCAGAGAGTGATAAGACAAAGGCCTCAACCGGAGTTTATGGGAGAATTATAGAAATTTTGAGAAGTTGTTAATTACTTAGGTTCGTTTATTGAGTATTTTGAGGCAACTTTGAAAGGGGAGATCGAGCGATACTGGTTGAAATTTTGTCTATGATAGCAGATAGCATTATCCCTTGTTGTTTCCAAATTTGCACTTGGCTTTACTATTTCGGTAATTGTTTTTGCATGGTTTTCATTAACGGTAATACCAAATAGCGAAAATTTTTACCGACACCACACCCCTTCAGCATGTTTGGCAGCAGAACGCAATTGATTCCAAACATTTTCAACAAAAAATATCATATATGATTTCGCCTGTGAACTTCCCAAAGGAGAGTTAGGTGTAGTGACGTTGACCTGATAAATTTACTCCTTTATTAAAGTTCCATAAATAAATTTTTAGGATTGATTTTCGGCTTATTTCTTTTGGATTTAATTTTTTAAAACTTTTTTGCTTCCATCCTTATGTTGTTCAAGCATTATCATCTCTCTAGTTTAATGTGTAGTATAGTGGGGCTTAGAGGTAGGAACCAGAGACCTGCGCCGAGCAAATTTGTCGGCGGCGGCGGCTAAAGTTGAAAAGGTTCGGCGGCGGCTTTAAGTCGGCTGTCAGCCGAAATATTGTAAAGTTTCAGCGGCGCTTTTATTTATTTAAATAATATGCACACAACATTTCCAACATTTATTTAAAGAACAAAAAAGACATGTAAATCCATGTATGAAACATTAGCCTCACATAATTGGTCATTACAACTTTTCAGTCAGGATTACGACCTAGCTTCTCACACCACTTATGTGTGTGCATTAATTTTATATGAGTGCTGGGGCCCACAGTTTTAAAATTGAGCACGTAAATAGTTACAGAGGTTTGATGTCGACCCAGAAACTCCAAACCTGAAATTATTTCGCATTTTATAACACTTACAAAACAATTATCAGAAATAAATATTCAAAATAAAATTTTCCAAAAAAATTTGGCTAAAAGCTAATTGAAATTGGAGTTCCAATTATTGTTTTGGGAAATCAATACCATTAAAAATTCCAAGGTCATCATCGGAATCAGATGAATTTATTTATGAATTATTGAAATTTGTAGTTCTTTGATTCTCCATTTCAATTTTTGTCTTTTAAAAAATTTAACGTATAGTTAAAAGTGTTACCACATTCACCACAAACAAGAAAGGGTGTTAAAAATTTCCATATCAAAAAATTAAAAATTTTTCTATTAATATATCACAAAATGAGCAAAAAGACTTCAATAATGTATTTAAGTCTAGTAAAACAAAACTATAAATATGATATTTTATATATAATTAAAATTTACTGTATACAATTTTAAAAACATATTTTCATATATTTTAATTTTCTTACATACATAAAACGGCGGCTGAATTTAAGCCGAATCAAGCCGAATAAATTTTCGGCGGCGGCGGCTTTTAAATTTTGTCGGCGGCTCGGCTTAGGTAGGAACTTATAACCAATATGATGTTATGTCATACAGTTGTGAAGCCTTAGCTACCCATAGAAAAAAATCAAGGCCTTCATAACAAAATTCTACGTATAGTTTCAATAACACTTTGGTATATATGGACAAGTCAAATGATTTTTAGGCGAATGTAATATTTAGTGATGAGAACATATATAATTTGTGCGGCTGTGACGTAAAACAGTTGACTTGTCCATATATTATTGGGCAAATTCCAATCGCTTTTTTCTGTTGTTATCACTAATAAATGGCTTTTTTTCATACGACCAATACTCAGAGGATGACATTGTGTTATTTGCAAACATATATTATAGGATTGAGGAAAGAAGGAGCGGTGTTTATGCACATTAGGTTTGAATATTTTTATACCATAAGTAACAGGAATGAAATTATTTTTCATTATTAACCGGAAGGATTATACTTTCAAATAAAAATAAAATTTGAGAAAATATTCAGTAGTTTTTTTTTAAAGCATTTTCAAAAAAAAAGTTACTAGGCGGACCCTTTATAATATATCACCAGCATACGGAAGGTAAAACCGAAAAGATATCGTCCAGACTAGGCGAATGAAAAGGCTCAAAGGTAGTTATAGCCCATTTGACTCTACCCCTGGTACTGATTTCTTCCAAGTCGAGTGTTATGCCAGCATTACAGACAGGATCAGCAACTCCTAAAGAAAAACTAACAGGATCCATTTGGAAAATGAATGTTCATTATCTCCTCTATCCTCTCGTTTCTTTTCTCGAGGCTATGCATGCGCCATCGTTCTTTTGGACGAAGTCTAAGATGTTGAGGTTTTTAGAAAATGTACTACGAATACAAGTCACATCATACTTTCGCAGAAACTCATACAGGTGGTTCTTTTTTAGCGCTTAATTTCCTTTTATAATCATTAAAGGGTCCGCCAAATAACTGTTTTTTTTGAAAATGCTTTAAAAAAAATATAATCCTTCCGGTTAATTATGGAAATAATTTCATACAACTGGATGCCTCGGCCATGCAGTAGCCTACACAATAGGTCCAATTTTAAGCACATTATCGATTGTGCGCCAGTGTATTTCAACAATGGCTTCACGAATATTGTCCTTTAAAGCGTCAATTGTCGTTGGCTTGTCGACGTAACACTTATCTTTGACGGCACCCCACAAATAGTAGTCCAACGGTGTCAAATCGCAGCTCCGAGGTGGTCAAACGACATCAGTTCTGCGACTGATAATGCGACCTTTAAAAATAGTTCGCTTTGGCTGTGTGGCACGTAGAGCCGTCCTGTTGAAACCAAATATTGTCAATATCCTTCTCTTTAATTTTCGTGAACAAAAATTCGTTCAACATGGCCCGCTGTGCTTAAAAATTAGACCCATCGTGTAGGCTACTGCATGGCCAACCGAGGAAGCCATTTGAATGAAACCTTCAGGTTAGATTGTAGGAAGCTTATGTTGTCTTCTGACTAAATGCTCTCTATCAGTGTAGAAACTCCTTAGGTAAGAGCTGGGTTCTTCAGCCTAGTGCCATTCGCTAGTTATATCTGTCGATGGTTAGACCAGTTATTGCTTATGGTTGTGTTGTTTGGTGGAATGCTTTGGACAAGACGTGAACGGAAAATCTTGAATAAGGTTCGGCGGATTGGAACAAAGAAGAGTTCTCCTCAGACTGCTCTCGAGACTATGCTCTGCCTAACTCCGTTTGAGTGGAATGTTAAGCAGTGTGAATCTCACAGTGTCATGGGTCTGAGACAATTGGACTGCTTAAAACTGCTATCAGGCTACGTTCTTGCCTGGTTTTAGGGCACTATGGATATTGAAGCCGTGGCTAGTAGCCTCACTTCGGAGTCAAAATCTTATATGATCTTCGTTGACAAGCTTCCCTAAGGGCCATTTCATCGGTCTGGTGTATATCGTGAGTACAAAGAGTCTTTCAGGACTCTTGGACTAAACCGAATCCGTGTAAGCTGGCTTCCGGGTCATAGCAATATACTTGGCAATGGGATTCTCTCGCTAGATTTGGATCACTTTCTGAGGGCAATTTAATAGTTGGTCCTGAGCCTTCAATGTACCACCTCTATGGTCTCATCACTGGATTGGTCTGGAGAAAGGTGCAGAGACGTAGGGAGAGTGGATCGGGATGTTATGTGTCCAGATATCTATGGCCTCCTACAGACAGTGACAGAACAGTTTTTCTGCTAGACTTAGATAAGGTCAGTCTGAGGTTAGTTATTGGTTTTATTACAGAGCACTGCGAGATTAGATCCCTAACAAAGATCTGGAACAGATCCCAGCAGAACTGTTGTAGGTTAGACTGCGACGTGGGGGAACACCTACTCTGTAACTGTCGAGCCTTTAGCCCAGTTGTGGACCATGGTCAAGCGGTACTTCGAGGTTTTGAAGTCTTCGTCGAGTGCCAACATTAAGACATTAAAAGTTTGAGCTGCAGATTGCACCGCGAGCTGGGATCGGACTGCTGAAAACACATGGTTCTTCAGGAAGTTTGAAGAATTTCCCAACAATAATAACGAGGTAATTTTAAACGATAGTTCCCCTACTCTACTTAGCACCAGGAATACCCTGACTGCTGTAGACGTCACAATGACTTCCACAATTATTACTCCATATTTCAAATGAAGCTGCCTGCCAATACCGGATACAGTCGATCATTTCCCAATTAAAATTACAAACTCTTTTGAGGTACCAACAAGAAAATGCTCATCTCGTTTTAAGGAAAACTATGCTGACTGGTCTCTTTTTCAAAAGAAAACAGATCAAGCGTTAAACCATTTTGAAATATCTTCAAACATAAATAAGGAAGCAGCACAATTGAAACGTATAATTAGAAAAGCAATTAATGAATCCATTCCCCTCAGCCAAAAGCCCAAGATAAAAAGTAGTCCAATTTGGTTTAATTCGGAAATATCAAAACAGATTAGCCAGAAACATGAAGCATGGAAAATTTTTAAAAGAATGCGCAACAATGGTAAATAATTAGATATAGAAACATTTGCGCAAAAATTAAGAGAATGTAAAACAACAAAAAGAAACACCTAGCAGAAGCTCTAAATCCCTTTATGGAAGTTCGAACGCTTTGGATCAAGGTAAACTTCAGAGCTAATAAAATCACAAGTTTTCCAACAACTTATGTCAACCAAAACAGTATAAATCATCCGTGTGAAATTGCTGTTTGTTTTGCTTATTTTTGGCATCGATAAGTTCCGATGAATCTTTTGACTCTAACTAAGAAGAATTTAAATTTTGTCACTATTCAACATACGCGTCAAAAGTATGAAATTATAATCCAAAGACTTTTCTCAGAACTAAAGGACACATTGAAATCAATAAAGGACCCCATCCCATCCCGTGTTAGGATTACTTATGCCAAGATAAAAAAGCGCATTTTAGTCTACCCGCATAATTGAAAGAGCGCTATTTTAACGCTTATACCGAAACCTGGTAAAAACCCGAATAAACTTGAAGGCTACCGTCCTATAGCCTTATCATCTTTGAAAAAATTCTGACTAAACGCTTTTGGAGAAACACGGAATTCAACTAGTCTAAATTGCAACACGCATTTTTACCCAAGCAGGGCATACTCACTATTTGCCATCAACTCGAAGAGAGGTTGCGACAAAATCTTAAAAATGGTAAACATACTCCAATTTTTTCTAAGGACATTAAAAGGCCTTTGATCGAGTCATATCAATATTTATAATAATTGAATCAAGAGAACGGGGTATCCCAATACAAATTTGGAACTTTTATGATCTTTTCTTAACAATCGCAGATTTCCGTAAAGGTCGAAGGATATTTTTCTTTAAATTATAATTTATGCAATGGAATTCCCCAAGCTCCTCCTCTATCTGCAGTCTTATTTTTTTTAGAATATGCTTATATTGTAGAATATGCTTTTATGCTTCCCAGTATCCCTCTGAAAGTCGTCATACCTTAGTGGTAGCGAGTTAAAACTAAAAATATAGAATTGCAACTAAATCCATACAACTTCCGTTCCCATTAAAACTGCTGACACTATGTCCAACAATTTTAAACAGACATGAGATTTCATTATAATCTATATATATATATGTTTATATATATATATAAATGAATATGTGCCTATTTGTTTGTGGCTTTGTTGTATGAAATTTATAGACGGCTAAACGGCTGGACCGATTTTCTTGATATTTTAACAGTACCTTCCAGTATGTCTGGAAGGAACTATATGCTATTTTTTGTTTTAAAATTTCAGGTAGGCGAGGTGCCACGCCCACATACCCAATAAGTATTTAATATCGCATATCTCATAAACTTTAACAGCTAGAGTCCTCAAATTTTGTGTGGACGACTTTGATGTACTTATATAGGAACAAAATGAGTGTCACATCCCATATAAAAAATATTAAATAAGTATATCTAATAATGTATAACAGTTAGATTCCTAAAATTTTGTCGAAGCCACTTTAGTATCAATATGAATATGTTAGACAAAACTGGACTGACTAGCAATAGGGGGCGTGGCACCTCCCATATGAATATGTGAATCTATATATTTAAAAACAGCCGGACCGATTTTCTTGAAATTTTAACAGTACAGTCCTGTACGTCTGGAAAGAACTATAGCATACTTTTTATTTTTAAATTCAAAGTAGGCAAGGTGCCACGCCTACATACCCAATAAGTATTTAATGTCGTATATCTCAAAAACTGCAAGCAGCTAGATTCATCAAATTGTGTATGAACAACTTTGACATCTATACGAACAAAATGGGCAGGCTTGCTGTAATAAGGGTGTCACCTCCTATAAAAATATTAAATTAATATATCTAATATGTCCTAGGCCAGACATCAAAAATAAAAAAAATATACAAAAAGTATTTTTTCGGCAATTTCTTCTCTTTCTCTTCTTGTTTCTCAAAAATCTGTCGTTCGGAGTCGACTTTAAATTGTAGGTCCCGCCACTTCTGCATAAAATTGACACACACAACATAAGTGGTGTGAGAAACTGCGGGCTTCTTGGGGACGATTGCTGTAGACTGTCTAATGGTGAAGGTATAGCACTGGCCATTTTATAGTCACCAGCAGCAACTAGTTTTCTTACCGTTCGAATCTTCCCTCTCTCCTTCCACCTTTCCTAAAAAACCTTCACAATGCACTGCATGAGTAGGGGTCATCCCCTGAGTGCTGGTTTTATAAAAAAAAATATATGTATATCTAAGAAAATATAACAAAGTCCTAAAATTTTGTCGAAATCACTTTAGTATCAATATGAATATTTTAGATAAAAATTCGCTGACTAGGAAAAGGAGCGTGGCACTTCCTACATGAATTAAATTTAAAACTTCTTATATTTATGCAACACTGAAATCCATATAAATAATATGTGGAAAAATTCCCGGACTATATGATATAAAAGTTCGTTTACATGAAAAACTATTAGAGCTAGAATCTAGCATGAACCACTTTGACACACATATGAACATTTCGGGTAAGGAAAAACTAAACATCATATATTTGATAAACTATTGCACTAAAGTCATGTGCATTGCCGGTCCATTCCAATACCTATTTCATTATAATGAAACATATAGTTTAGGACATGTGTAACTTAGGAACTATTAACAATAGACATCGGTGACACTATACTGCCTAAATTTATTAACTACCTACAGCATACATAACTTTTTAAAGAACTAATTGTTACATGTGGTTATATAATACAGACCAAACATTCATGGTCGGGTTATTTATGGTCACCCAAATAAAAAATATGAAATATTTTCTAATAATGATTGGAAGCAAGTACTTAAATAGTACTTACAATCTTAAACATTATTTTGTGAGTGATAATATTGTGATAAATTAAAAACCAAAAAAATGCCACCTTAAAAATTTTCGCTTTCTAAACGGACCAAAAATTAACGTGATGTTCGTTTGAGTGTTGAAAAGTCTAGAGCCTCCACATCTACTGAGACTCAAATTCAACGCGATGAACGTTTAGAAAGGGAAATAATAGGATCACAAATAGCAGTAGCTGCAGAAAAACTAGATCAACGAAATGTACGTGTAGAAAGAGAGACTACGAACATCAACTTTTAGAGCTGTTGAGACACCTGATCAACGTGAAGCACGTGTGGAAGGAGAGAGGATACGAGCATCAACATCTAGAGCTGCTGAGACTCCAGTTCAACGTGATTAACGTTTAGAAAGGGAAATAATACGATCGCAAAGAGCAGTATGTACAGAAACCCCAGATCTGCAAAATGTACGTGTAGAAAGAGTGAGACTACGAGCATCATCATTTAGAGCTGCTGAGCCACGTGATTAACGTTATGCACGTCTAAAACGATAATGATCCCAATGATGAGACAATGAATAAACGCGATTTACGCCTAGAGTATGAGCATCAACATCTAGAGCTGCGGAGACACCAGATTAACGTGATGCACGTGCAGAAGGAGAGAGGATACGAGCATCACCACCTAGAGCTGCTGAGACACCTCTACCGTGATGCACATATTCGAAGAAACCGATTCTAATCATCAAGATCAGGAATATTTTATTTTTTAATTAAAAGAAACGTAAAGTTCCTTAACTGGCGCCCAACGTTCGAGGGTTATTCAGACTGCAAAAGATATTAAAACGGTGTGAAAGTGTTGTAAAAAGGACATTACAAAATCCTTAAATGGAAAAAAACAGTGTGAATACGAATTGTGTTTTTAAAGGAAAACTGCCGTAAATCCTTGACATCAAGACAACCCTTGACCTACATATATTACTGTTGTTTCTCAACACAGGACATCATCACAGAACGCTAAGGGAGGATCCTAAGTAGCCAACAGCAAAAGGAGAAAAGTCGGAACTAGCGGTGAAGATGCAGGCTTAATTTATAATTTTGTAAGTCATATATTTAAGATAAATTTTAAATATTAAGAACATAAGTGTGAAAAAAAATAAGTTAACTAAAGAAAGAAAAAGTGAAACATAACAAATTAAAATCAAATTTGAAGTAAGTTAAAATCAAAATATAATGAAAAGAAAATTTTAATAAATTAATCTTTTTAAATTAATTTAAAAAAAATTTTTTTTGAAAAGAATATTGTGAATAAAACTATAATTTTTTACAATTAAAAAGATTATTGAAAAATTCTTAAATTAAAATTAATTAAAAAAAAATTCTTGAAGGAAAAATTTTAAATGAATAAAAAAATCTTAAAAAGAAAATGTTAAACAAATTAATAATATGTATTTATTCTTTTAAAAAAATTTTTTTAATAATCTTGAAATAAATTTTTTTTTAATAAATTAAAAAATTTATCAAATAAGTGAATAAAAAATTCTTGGAAAAATTTGTAACCAAAATAAAAATATATTCTAATCAATTTGAAAAATTTTAAGTAAAGTTTAAGTTTTTAAATAAACTAATAATTTTTATCTTTTAAAAATTTCACAATTAAACAATTCTCGAAAAAGAACATTTAAAACAAATTGATAATTTTTAAATAATTTTAAAATAATTAAAAGTGACAAATTTTAAATATTTAATAAAGATTGATAGCTTGTGCCCTTAAACAATTTTTTTTTAATTTTTCGCTTTGAATTAATTGAAATAAAATTTATATTTCCCAATAGACCCAAAATCCATCAACCATGCCCAATCCCAATAATTTAATTGGAATGACATCCAATCTATAGTTTATTCTATAGTGTAGCCTGTTGTCAAATCTATAGTCTAGTTTATAGGCATGTCTATAGTCTAGTTTATAGTCTAGTTATAGCCTAGTTTTTTGTCTAGTTATAGTTTAGTCTAGTCTACAGTCTAGTCTATAGTCAAAATCACACTTTTATAATAAAACTTTTATATTTTCTTTATTCCGTTATTCGTTTGAGGTTGAATAACATCGTTTTAAATAAGTGTATAATACAAGAGAGTTGCAAATAAAAAGTATTTTTTGGTTTGTCACAATTCAAACACTTAAAGAAATTTTGTGAAAAAATATTTTAAATTTCTTATTTAAAAAGTGCAAAATGAATGCAAAAATGCTAAAAATACACTTTAATGTTAAAAAAAATACAGAAAATGATAAAAAACTGCTAGAATTGCACTTCAAATGCCGTTATGACAACACTGTTTAGTGGTGTAAAGACGTCTTTTGCACGTTGAAATTAGTTTCGAAATAAGTGTGAAAAACTTTTTTGCATTTTCTTTTAAAGTTTCTTTCGTTTTTGCACGTAAAAAATTAATTTCAGAAATTTTGTTTTCTTTTATCGCGTCGTTCTGCTGTTTTTAACACTTGTAACTTTATTTGACATTGTGATTTGGGTTCAAACATAAGACATGAATATTATATTTATATTATATTTATTTATATTATAATATATTATATATTTATGTATTATTATTTTTTTAATATATTTACCTTATTTAAATTATATTCTTTTTGATATTTTTTTAGTTTTTATTTTTTCAGCTTTTCTTAATTAATTGTTTGGCGCTAAAATTTTTCTTTTGCAAATATTTTGATTTCAAACACAAAATAAACAAAGACTAATGATATTTTAAATAAGGGAGCTTTATATTAACACGCTGACTAACCACGAGTCATCTCATACTCATTCAACCACTGAATTTGTTTCGAAACAAATTTCAACACTCTTGTGTTTGTAGGAGAGAGGGGAAAAACGAGCGGGGGTGATTTCAGAATTTCATGTACTCAGAAATTTGTTTTGTTCTTTATTCGTATATCCTCCACCTGGGTAACAATCTTGTCGCGATGTGGGGGCTTAAGTGTACTTCCATCCACTCTGTGACCCAGAGTGGATTGGAGTGCATGACTAAAGGTTACCCTAATATCGTGGGAAGACTTTGCTCCGGATTGACGTCGTATTCTCTCTTTTCGGACCGTCGGATCACGTATATTTCTTATACCCCTAATCCGAAGTGTTAAGCGACCCGTGCTTATCGGATGGTTTGCAGTCGGGGGTGTAATCTGACTGTATTATAACGGAGCCTCACTGATACCTGAGCGCCTCAGTGAGTATTAGGTTTTCTACTAAGTCCTTGTCATGCTAGCGGAGGCTATGGCATGATTGACCTCCTTTCCCCCTCACTCGTGGGACCTGTATGAATTATGGATTTCCCAATTTGTCTTTTGACTACGGACTGGACGTGACCCAGCTCATTGCGCGAATCCAGGCGAGTATCGTTGATAACAACAATCTTCAGGAATTTCGCCCCAGCTGGCATGACGATCATGACTGTAGAGGAGATCTTTAGTGAGGCGATTGTGCGTGGAGTCAGACCCTGTCTCCCCACTATCGGATAAAGACGGTGACAATACAGTCATCGAAAGGCTCCCCTTCACTCGGGTCCAATTTGCTACTGGGAGCAATAAGGTGGGGTTTTTCCCTTTAAGGAACCCTCTTGTCGGACGGGATGCTTCGGATCCCAGCAATGCATCGGATGTGCATTGCGTGGGAGGAGATGATTCGTCTCACAAGGGGGAAAGGACGGGGCGGAAACGTTCCGCTATGTACACTGAGAGGAAGTCGTATCGCAGGGCTTGCACGGTCTTGAGGAGATTCGCAAGCTGCGTTACTGATTCCCTCTCTGTCAAAGAGCAGAGGATGCTGACTCGTCACAGAGGCACTGTTTCGCGGTATGAGTCCAAATACCCGGGCAGTGACCTCTCACGAGGCGCTGACTCTGGAAAGGAGGATGGTCCCTTGAGTGCCGATGGGAGCGTGATGCCAATTGCATCTACCTCTCAAGCAGCAAGCAAGGGGCATGAAGGTTCTACACCCTCACTCCCAACTGGAGCAAAGGAAAACACCAAGGTTTTCAAACCTCCGGAGAAGAGAAAGGGTGATGGTGTTCCTTCTACAATGGATAAAGGAAAGGGGGTAGTAAATATCGTTAATCCTTTATCATAGAAGAAGGATGTAAGGTTAGCGGCGAAGGAGGTGGAGGGGCACTTTTCAGTGGATATGTCTTCTTTGCAGGTTTCTCGCAAGAGGAATCGCATGAGGCAGATCTGATGATGAGCCTTCCTCCAGCTCCAAGCGTCCTAAGTAACAAGGTGACCTGGGAACTAACCCTTCCCTTCAGCTGGCTTTCATCGACAGGTCGGATTTGGATGGCAAAATCTCGGATTCATGTTGGAGGAGAGTTGTGATGGCATGAATGCCCACATATCTTCTATAGGTTGGTCCAAGGGCATCATGAACTGTGAAAACGGGGGAACTGTAAAGTTCCTTGTGGAATCAGTGAAGCGCCTTGGTGGCCTGGTGCTCGGTTGGAGGTGGTCCCTCAATCCGTCCAATAGCGAAGGTATGGGTCCCGCCTACCTTTAGGCGGGTGAATGTCATTGGAAAGCAGAATGATGGATTGAACACCAGCTCATGGGTAGTTGTCAACTCCCGGACTGGTAATGGTAGGAAAGGCTGCGATCTTAGGATTGCTATTGATCAGGATTCCGTTCAGTGGCTAAGGGCAAGGGGTGGTGTAGTGTTATGTGGGTTGGCACGTCTGAAATTCCGTTATCCGGACATAGTCGGTGTCAGGTGACCCAGAGGAGGCTAAAAGTGGTGCAGATTAATTTGCATCACTGCGAAACCGCCCCACACAACCTGATAACCACCCTGCGCCGTCTTGAAGTTGATATCGCTCTTATCCAGGAACCCTGGATCCTTAGGGATATGATCCTGGGTTTGAGCGATCCTGACTATAGGTTACTTGTTCCTGGAACAAGTGATAAGGTAAGGACCTGTATTTTAGCTAGAAGTGGTTTGACTTGTTAATCACTCCTTCCTTTTGTACAGGTGACGAAACAACTGTGGCCTACAGAGATGACCACGGGATCGATTTGATGCTGGCATCTGTGTACATGCCGTATGAGGCTGCATCCCCTCCTGGTGGCTTAATTGAACTATTGGTGAGCATCCGAAGAGGAAAAGATGTCACCTTGTCTTGGGTTGTGATGCCAATGCTCATCACACCCAATGGGGCAGTGCTGACATAAATACTAGGGGTGAGTCTATTTTGAATTTTATTATTCTTAATAGGCTCAGCATTTGTAACGCTGGTAACACGCCAAAGTTTAGAAACCGTATTAGAGAGACAGTAATTGACATTACGCTCACTAACATGGATAGGTCTATGATTAGGGACTGGAGGGTTTCAGATGAGTGTTCTTTTTTCACCAACTGATATCATTCAGTATTAATCTATCTGGGGGCCTTAACAGGCCTTTTAGAAATTCAAGAAGAACCGACTGGATCAGGTACGAAAGGGCTGTGGAGGGGGAGCTTAGAGCCCTTAGGGGACGCTTCACTCCTGGCATCAATGATCGAGTTGGATCTTTGACGGATATTTTGTTGTCTTGTTATAGAGATGCTTGTCCTCTCACTTACCCGGGTAAGAGGAGCTAGCCTGCCTGGTGGAATGCGGAACTCCAGAGGCTCCGCTGTTGTACCAGGAGACTCTTTAATAAGGCTAAGAGGTCGGGCAGGGATGTGGACTGGTCTGCATATAGATCCAGTTTTAATGAATATAAGGGAGCAATAAAGCGCTCAAAGAGAATCACCTGGATGAATTTCTGCAGTAGTATCGAGGATGTTGCTGATGTGGCTCGTTTCCGTAGGATGTTGTCGAAGGACCCCAAAGTCCTAGGCTTCGTCCAAAAGAACGATGGCATGTGGACATCCTCGAGAAAAGAAACCCTAGAGGTTCTATTGAGTACTCATTTTCCCGATTGTGAGGATCCAGGAAGCTATCCGTTGGGTGTAGCTGATCCCTTCTGTGATGCTGGAACTACGCCGGTTTTGGCAGACATCATTACCAGAGCTATTAGTAGCTTTGAGCCGTTCAAGTCGCCTGGTCCGGATGGTGTCTTTCTGGCTCTACTTCAGCATGCTGGTGATATATTACACGAATATCTGGTGGACGTGTATAGAGACTGTCTCCGGTGGTGTGATATACCTGAGGGTTGGAAAGATGTGCTCGTGGTGTTTATACCGAAAGCTGGTAAACCCAGTCACATCGGCCCTAAGGATTATAGACCGATATCACTCTCATCCTTTCTCTTGAAAGCTTTGGAGAGACTTATCGATCTATATTTAAGGTCAAACATTGACTGGTCTCTGTTGAGTGGGTCGCAACATGCTTACATTAAGGGTAAGTCTGTTGAGAGCGCTCTACATGAAGTGACTGGTTTTGTTGAGGCGAATATGGCTAGGGGTGAGTAGACACCGTCGGCCTTCCTTGATATAGAGGGGGCCTTCAATAACGTTACCACTTCTTCTATTGAGAATTCATTAAGGGATATACATGCCCCAGATTTTTTGGTGCGGTTTATCACCCACATGTTGGGTAACAGACTAATCCGATCAAATCTGGGTTGATGTTCTATCGTCAAAAGTGCGACCAGGGGTACACCACAGGGGGGTGTCCTATCCCCTCTTTTGCGGCTCTTGGTTGTAAATGTTGGTCTGAGGCTCCTCGAAAGTAGGGACTTTAAGATTGTGGCATATGCCGACGATGTGGCTATTCTTGTGGGTGGTAAATTTTTGCCAACGCTGGGGGAACTGATGGAGTCTGCTCTTGGAATTTTATGCTCTTGGGCGACAAAGTGTGGTCTGGGGATAAATCCAAATAAGACGGACCTCGTTTTGTTCTCGCGTATGTACAAGATTGAAACCTTCAGGTTGCCAAGATTAGCTGGTAGGGAGCTTCCGTTGTTTTCTGAGTTCAAGTACTTGGGTGTTATTCTGGACAGTAAGCTGAACTGGAAACGAAACACCGAGGAAAAAATGAAGAAGGGACTAAATGCTTTCTACCAGTGTAGGAACTCCATAGGTAAGAACTGGGGCCTTCCGCCGAGAGCCATTCGCTGGATATATCTGTGCGATTGTTAGACCGGTTATTACTTATGACGGTGTTGTCTGGTGGTGTGCCTTAGATAGGAGTTTTCAACGGAAAATCTTGGATAAGGTTCAGCGGATTGCCTCTTTGAGTATCACTGGAGTGAGGAAAAGTTGCCCTCAGGCTGCTCTTGATACTATGCTCTGTCTGACCCCGCTTGACTTATATGTCAAGCGGTGTGCAGCGGGTAGTGCCATACGCCTGAGGGAATCGGGCTATTGGAAACAGCGCTCGATAGGTCACTCCAGAGTTCTGAATACCGTCTTTCCTGACGGAAGGTACGGACTTTCAAAAAGCCACTGATTATATTGTGCCTGAGGCTATGTTCCTACCTGGTTTGAGTATACTCATACCGGATAGGGCACAATGGAGTGGTGAGGTACTCCACGGGCAAAGTAGTATCTTCATAGATGGGTCTAAGTTAGGTGGATGTACAGGTGCTGGGGTTTTCTGTAAGGAACTCGGTTTTGAACTCCACTTCAGGTTGAATGATGACTGCAGCGTATTTCAGGCGGAGATTTTCGCAATACTGAAGGCTATTGAGGCCATAGCTGATGGCCCATCTTCGGATTCGGAATCTTACACGATCTTCGTTGACAGTCAGGCTGCCCTTAGGGCCATTGCGTCGGTCTGGTGCAAACCGCGGCTCGTTCGCGAGTGCAGAGAGTCGTTGCGGAGTTTTGGACCGGACCGTATCCGTCTATGCTGGATTCCGGGTCACAGCGGAATACTGGGCAATGAGACGGCGGATGCCTTCGCTAGGTTAGGTTCGCTTTCAGGTGGCGACTTGACGGTTGGTCCTGATCCCCCAGTCTGTCTCCTCTATGGCCTCATCGATGGATGGATGGGTCAGGAGGGAAGAGCAGAGACGTTGGGGCAACGGATCGGGTTGTTCTGTTTCTAGGCGTCTATGGCCTGCTGTGGACAGCAAGCAGACAGAGTGGCTGCTGGGCTTGGTTAAGGCCAGCTTAAGGTTGGTTGTCAGTCTTATCACGGGGCACTGCGAGATTAGGTCGCTGACGGGGATCTGGAACAGATCCCAGCCGGACTATTGCAGGGTATATTGCGATGAGGAGGAGTTGGAGACTGTCGAACATCTCCTCTGCAACTGCCCAGCACTTGGTAGGTTGAGGTTGAGGACCCATGGCAGGGCCTTCTTTGAGAATTTGAGTTCTGTGTCGAGAGCCGACATCAAGGCTCTCCACAGGTTCATTAGCAGCTTGGGCTGGTTGAGAGGTGCTAGGGCTTCATAAGTTTAGTCGCACTCTCAACCTCTGTTGTTTTTTTTTCATTCCTCCGTTTCCCATTCTCCCTCCCCTTCCCTTTTTTCCTATATCCTCCTTTTCCTTCCTCCCCTAAGGACAATGTACAATGGGCCAATTTCGACCTCCGGGTACTGTGCTTGTCTTGACCGACAGGTGCACGTCCTCTAACCTAACCTAACCTAACCTTATTCGTATATACACAGAGTTGTATTTGATTTCAGAGGTTAACATCTTGACTGCCGCGGCAACTTTCTGAAAACTGGCCAATAACGACAATTTGATTTTTCACATTATATTACTAAAAACTATTTTTAGATCGTAGATATCATCAAAAGGCAAAAATGATGTTTTTAGGAGAAAAAGTAGGTAAGGGATGACTCGTAGTTAGTCAACGGTGTTAATATAAAGCTTATTTAAAATATCATTAGTCTTTGTTTATTTTGTGTTTGAAATCAAAACATTAGCAAAAGAAAAATTTTAGCGCCAAACAATTAAAAAAAGGTGAAAAAATAAAAATTATTAAAAGGAATATAATTTAAATAAGGGAAATATATTAAAAAATAATAATATAATAACAAATATAATATTTATATAATATTCATGTCTTGTGTTTGAACCTACATAAATTACAATGCCAAACAAAGTTGCAACTGACAAAAACAGCAGAACGACGCGATAAAAGAAAACAAAATTTCTGAAATTAATTTTTTACGTCCAAAAGCGAAAGAAATTTTAAAAGAAAATGCAAAAAAGTTTCTCACATTTGTTTCGAAACTAATTTCAACGTGCAAAAGGCGTCTTTAATAGCATTTTCAGTGTGGTCAACTTTTTGTACTGCATATTAAATTGATGCAAGATAAACTTCATATAAGTAGTTTGAGAACCCTGAACAGTTGAGAAATAGACGAGGAAGCAAGGCGTATTTATATAACAGGTGGGAGTATTTACACAGCTGATACGATTTCGATTGTCAAAATTTTGTTGAAGGATAATAAGGAAAATGGGCCTTTTTTCTACGTACCAAAGTGCGAAAATAGAAGGCAAAAATGGTCTAATATCTGCCAAGCCAATTTAACTGCAAAGTCCCGTCTGTGTGTCGACCACTTTTCCAGGCAGCAGGTACACGATTTTTATTCATGCCAAATGCTGAACCTGTAATGCAAAACCAGCGTAATGAAACCTTGGCAGGGTATGTATGAATAATTTGAAAATATAACAATATCTAATTATATATATAACACAGATTATCTGACGCGTATGAGCGTATAAATATGACCCCCCCGGATAAGCCTTTCCAGGAAAACCCAGAAGTTGCAGAGTAAGTATATATGAAATTATATGTTCTCTAAATATATTAATAAATATAAATTTTACAAACAGGCTTACTATGGAAATAGAAAAAACTAATGTTGGCCTATCCCAAGAACAACAGACTCAAACCGAGTAAGTATTTATTATTTTATTATTTATTTATTATCCTAAATTGACTATATTTATTGTTATTATTTAAGTTGTTTTTATTATTATTATTTTATTACTACATACATAATTGGTCATTACAACCCTTCAGTCAGGATTATTGACCTAGTTTCTCACACTACTTATGTTGTGTGCGTTAATTTTATACATAAGTGGCGGGACCTACAGTTAAGAGTCGACTCCGAACCAGAAACTTTTCATGGCTTGGTTTTCTACTCTCAGATTTTTTTTACTAGACCACGGCGACACAATTTTATTATTATTATTTTTATTATTATTATTTTATTTTTTGTATTTATTGTTTAGTTCTTCAATTTCTTATGATGATGTTGCAAGTTATCGCAACAGAATTAAGAAATTAGAAATGGAGAATAAGGAGCTGAAGTGTCAACTCGCCCAAGCCAACTCGGTCGTGGATTTCATGCGAAAAATTTTTACTGACGGCCAGATAAGGAAATTAATGGGTCCAGGGAATGTGCTTTGGAAGTGGAGCGACATATCCAGCGCTATTTGCTTGCATGCATCTGGACCAAGGGCATACCAACATTTATACCGAAAAGGGTTTCCTCTACCTCATTTCAAAACGTTGCAACGCTGGTGTGGAAGAGTCAATTTGCACGAAGGGATTCTATCCACATCAATAGAATTCATGCGGCATATGACTGATATGCCGCTGAGTGACAAAATTTGTGTGTTGGCCTTCGATGAAATGAAGGTAGAGAAAACCATAAGTATGACTCCCCTGCTGACATTGTCAGAAAACCAACCAACTACGTCCAGGTAGTTATGGATCGAGGGCTAAAAAAATCATGGAAGCAGCCTGTATATTATGATTTTGACTGCAAAATGTCAAAAGAAATAATATACAGTCTAATTTCAAAACTCAGCACTGCAGGATTCTCGGTTGTTGCAATGGTATGTGATATGGGTCCCAGTAATCGGAAATTGTTGAGAGAACTTGGTGCAACTACAGGTAAGTTAAATATTAATATAATACCAATTATTACACCACACTAATACAACACTACAATAATTATTTCGTAACTGGGGATCATCTTGGCAACGCTGAGGACATCGGTACATGGTTTCCCACGGCATAAAGGAATTATTAGTTCCTTAAAATCGGTAAATAGAAATTTGGTAATAAGAATTTGTTTTTAAGTTCGGTGAATGGGTTTCTTTGTTTGCGTTTACTTTCATTATTTCCATTTATAGTTTGAGATTATAGTTTCATTACATTCTTTACACATTTATTCATTACTTTTTCTCATTCTCATTATTACTAAACATTGAAATAAAATGAAATTAATTTGTAATATACACATTATTTTTCGGAAGATCAACCATGGTTTTCGAGTCCAACAAATTTGGACGAAAAAGTTTTTACTTTTTTCGATGCGCCGCATTTGTTAAAGTTAATTCGCAACCATTATTTAGATAGCGGATTAATCTTTAACAACACCATACTTAGTCCTCGTACAATCTCCGATTTACTTGGACTAACTGTTATAAATGAAACTTCACTGTATTTTTAAATACTTGTGTATACATAAACATTTTTATTTAATTCTAAAAATAAACAGTCTTTTGAAATATTCGAAACATATCAGATTGGCGAAGAGGGAAAAAACTAAAAAGAACATTTGTATAAGGAATGGGCAATGAAAATGAGCTATTGAAAGAGATGTTGATCCAACAACAAGCTTGGACGACTAAGATGCTTAAGGAACAGAAGCAATGGATGGAAGCTATTTTAGGTGCTTCGCAAGCTGGACCGTCAAATGAACAAAGTGTTAGTGTGCCAACTTTTAATTCCTTCAATAAAGAGACTCAACCATGGGATTCATATGTAGAACAACTGGAACAACATTTTGCAGCTTATTCTGTACAAAATGCAGAAAAGAAAAAAATTTTTTTAGCTTGAAGCGGTGAAGCAATATTTGAGCTGTTGAAAAATTTATTTGGTGGACAAAATTTGCAAAATAAAACTTATAATGAGTTAAAAGAGAAATTAACGGAACATTTTTTGTCAAAAGTACATACTGTTGCAGCACGATACGAATTCCATAAGTTAGTAATGAAACCAAATCAAACATACAGAGACTGGATAGCAGAGCTACGTGGAATTGCACGGAAATGTAATTTTATTTGTAATTCAAGCTGCTGCGCTAAGGAGTATACCGATGAGATGATACGTGACTTGATAATTCTACATACTCCTTACGATTCCGTACGCATCGCTGCTATGCAAAAACTGCAACCGACGCTAGCAGAAGTTCTACTGATTGCAGAATCATACGAGTCAACAACAAAAAGCGTAAAAATGATAAAAGAAAATAAAGAAGAGGGCGAAGATTTATTTTCGGATTTAAATTTTATACATAAACAAGGAATACCAAAGAATAATAAAAGAAAAGAATATAAGTCATGTACTGGTTGTGGTATATATCATAAAGGGAAAACTGCCGATTTTGCTTTGCTGTTTGTCATCAGTGTAATAGAAAAGGGCACTTAGCTGCTGTATGTTTGTCTATTGCAAATAAAAAGAAAATAAAAGACAATGCAAACCATAACATTGAAACTGAAGAAGCATCCGATCAAATCTTAAGTATAAAGAACTTAATAAAAAATGAAAATAATAAAAAGTTTATTGATGTCCAAATATCAAACAAAATTATTAAATTTCAATTAGATTCTGGGGCTTCAACGTCAGTAATTACTAAGAAAACATATGAAATGTTGGAAAAACCTAAATTAGAAAACTACAAAAAATCCCTTTTTGCTTACGGTCATACTCGTTTAAACATTCTTGGTCAAATAATAACAAAAATTAAATGTGGTGAAAAGGAAAAGCTAGTACCATTAGTTGTTACAGACGTCGAAGATGGTGACAATCTGTTTGGAGCAGACCTTTTTGAAAAATTTGGTTTTACAATTGTTCAAATCGCAAATTTAGAGTTAGATTATGCCGATGAAAAGTGTAATCAAATCTGCGAAAAATATAAACATGTATTTGAAGAGGGCATTGGCACTATAAAATCGTTTAAAGCACGTATAGTTTTAAAAGACAACGCTGTTCCAAAATTTTACAAAAGCAAGCCAGTTCCTTTCGCTCAACTGCAAACATTTCAAAAGGAAGCTGAACGAATGGTTACAGCTGGTATTTGGAAACCAATCAAGTTTAGCGATTGGGCTTCACCAATAGTGCTTATTACAAAACCAGACGGTTCCCTTCGAGTCTGTGGTGATTTTAAGGTGGCGGTAAATAATCAAATTGATATAGAACAATATCCATTGCCAACTCGTGAATCTTTGTTTTCCTTATGGCAAAATATTTTCTAAAATTGATTTAAGAGAAGCATATCTTCAAATGGAAGTTGACGAGTCATCCAAAAGCATTTTAGTCGTGAATACACCATCTGGGTTTTTTCAGTATCAGCGCATGCCCTATGGTATAGCAAGTGCACCCGCTATATTTCAGAAATACCTAGAGCAATTGTTACAGGGAAGGATGCGACAATTACTTGGATGACATAATTATTTCTGCTCCCAACATAGAAGAACACATGAGGCGGTTAGAAAAAGTGCTTGCCATTTTATCCGAACATGATATTAAATGTAAAAAGTCTAAATACGAGTTTTTAAAAACTAAAATAGAATATCTTGGACGACAAATTAGTGCAAAAGGGATACTGCCAGATAAAACAGGGGTTCGTGCAGTTAAGGAGCTTCGATCTCCTCGTAATATAAAAGAAGTGGAAGCGTTTATTGGTAAGGTTAATTATTACAACAACTTTATACCAAATTTCTCGCAAATTTCAGCACCCAACTTCGTAAAAAGAATGCCAAATTTATCTGGGGAAAAGAACAACAGTCAGCTTTTAAGACTCTAATGGACCATATCGTACATGCTGCAGAGTTGGCCCATTTTCAAGAACATTTGCCTATTATCCTGGCAACTGATGCCTCTTCCCATGGGGTGGGTGCCGTTATTTCTCATTTGCTTCCCGATGGAACAGAGCAACCAATAGCATTTGCTTCAAAGACTTTTGACGTACACCAGCAGAAATACAGTCAAATTGAAAAAGAGGCATTGGCCATTATTTTTGGAGTGCAACGTTTTCATATTTATTTGTATGGACGAAGGTTTATAATTCTAACGGGTCATAAGCCTTTAGTAACGATCTTTAACCCTAATAAACAATTGCCTACAATGACAGCACATAGAATTCAACGTTGGGCCATCATATTAATGGCATACCAGTTCGAAATTAAGTACAGAAGCAGCGCAGAAAATGCTAATGTGGATGCCATGTCGCGTCTACCGATTGGACCTGACCCTGAGTTCGATAACAACGAGTATTGCAATTCGATAATAGAAGTCAAAACACCAATATATATTGATGTTCTCAAGGAACATACTATTAAAGATCCCATACTAAGCAAAGTGAAACTATACGTGGAAAAGGGATGGCCTAAGTTCATCGGAACTGAAGAAAAATTAATTCCCTATTTTAACAAAAAATTTAGCCTAACAGTCAAAAATGACGTCATATTTTGGGAGTCATCAAATTGTTCTCGCGTTGTAGTACCAACAATAATTCAAAAGGAAGTATTAAAATTATTGCACGAAGGTCATTGGGGAATCATAAAAATGAAAAGATTGGCTAGACAACATTGTTGGTGGGTAGGCATGGATAAAGAGATATAAAGAATGGCATCAGCATGTGAAATTTTTAGTTTACATAGCAACTGACCCTCCGCGTTACGTCCGTGGCAAAGAGTTGATATTGATTTTGCTGGTCCCATTTTCGGTAGCATGTGGCTAATTTGTGTTGATGCATTTTCGCAGTTTCCTTTTATTTGTCAGATGTCATCGACAACGTCTACTATATCATTGTTATTCACAATTTTTTCTATTGAAAGCAATTATGCTCAACTAACGGTATAAACATTTAACAACAGCTCCTTTTCATCCCGCCTCCAATGGTTTAGCTGAACGTTTTGTACGTACTTTTAAAACATCGGTGGCTAAGAATATTGAAGATGGATTAACTGTTAAACAGGCTGTGTTGAAATACCTATCAACTTATCGCAATATACCAAATTCGGAGGGAAAAACCCCGTCTGAATTACTTCACGGTCGTAAAATACGAACACTGTTAACTCAAATGCAGAGAAAACCTTCAAAACAAGAGGTTGACTCTGAAGACAAAAGTACCAAATACAAAGTTAATGATCCTGTTTTTTTCCGAAATTTTTCGAGAGGAAAAAAGTAGATTAAAGGAAGAATAGAAAAGGTCATCGGAAAAATGGTGTACTTAGTAAAAACAGATTTTCATATTTATAAAATACATCAAAACCAACTAAAGCCTAGAATTATTACAAGCGAAACAACGAGTCCGCTTTTATATCCAGTAAAAGGTTCTGTAGATAACGAAACTAGCATCCAAGAGAGGGCTGAACAGCGGGAGTCGACAGATAGAAACTCTACTCCACAACTAGCGACAGAACCCATCCAAGAGAGGGCAGATCAGGGGGAGTCGCCAGATAGAAACTCTACTCCACAACTAGAACCAGAAATAAGAAGAAGTCGGAGAACTCGCACTGCTGTGGCTCGTTTCAACCCGGAGGATTTTCGGAAAAAGAAGGAGGGATAATGTTATAAATGAAACTTTACTGTATTTTTAAATACTTGTGTATACATAAACATAGGATTCGTAAGATTAATTGTCATTTGAATTGTAATGATTTTTATTTAATTCTAAAAATAAACAGTCTTTTGAAATATTCGAAACATATCACTAACATCAACCTCAGATATGTCGATAACCTCTCTGTTAAAGGGGCAGGTAATTTTGAACATTTTTTATTGAAAAAAAATATATGAAAACATTAAAAACTTTATAATTTTAGGAAGGCAAAAAGTAAAATTAACTGCTCAGCTATTTTCAAATTCTACAGCCAATGCCATTAGACGGTGCTATTCCCTAGGAATGGATATTTATAAACCCATAGAGTCTGCAGAATTTATTCAGTTAGTTAATGACTGGTTTGATGTTCTCAACTCTAAACTGGATAACTTCACATATCCTGGAAAGGTAATTTTTGTACAATATTTGTAAATAGTGAATATATTTCATTTCATTTTGTGTAGGAACCCTATGGAATTTCATTCTTCAGTCAGGCATTTCTGACACTTCGATTGTCAGATTTTATCATTTTTTTTTTGCATTTTTCTTCCCATTGTCACTCTTAAGTCAGGACTTTCAAACAATCGAAGTAGATTTTATAATTTTTTTTTGCATTTCTCTACCTATTGGCATTCTTCAGTCAGCTGTTTCTAACAATCGAAGAAGTTTTTACAAAAACAAAATGCCTGTTGTGTTTGCATTGTTGTACTTGTTGTAGAGAAGCTCCCACCTTCTATAAATCTGCCTTGCGAGGAAGATTATTGAAAGTACAGTGTAACCAGTGGCGACAATTATGACGTTTCAAAAACGCTAAAATCAGTTTTAACCCTCCCCGTTTAAGGAGAACAAAAATATTAGAAGCAACAGATATACAGAGTAAAAACTGGCGGATAAAGGGGAAAAATTTAATGTAAACAAACATTTATTTTGTGTTTCAAAAATGGGAAATTTTGAATATTTTTAATTTCTTTATTGAAAATCTTAGAAGTTCTTCAATATTTAAATATTAATCGAAATGTGACTGGTTTTTGGTCAGAATGAATATAGTTTCTTGTGCAAAAGGAAAGTAGGAAGATCAAATAAGACATATTGCTTATAAAATTTTTTTCTTATAGAACTTTGTGTATATTACCAGTATTTAATAATTTCTTGAATGAAAAGGTTAAAATTCCGTAATTTTTTCATTATTGATCGAACTCTTAGCAATTTCCCTTCACAATGAAAGAAGTTTCGTGTGGAAAAGATAAGTAAAAATTAAAATATATCAAAATATATACTCATAACTTTATGTTTCAGGAATTTGTGAATATGCATCTAAATTGGTTAAATACTTAGTTAGTGACCACCGATGAAAGGTGTAATAAAAAATAAATTAATTCCGAATTACGTTTGCTTAAAAAGCGGTTCATCTCCATTCAAAATTATTCTAATATTCTACAAAAATATTATAAATTTCTACCAAAATAGAATAATAAAAATTCACCCCGAAATCTTAAAAAGAACATAAACAAAACAGAGTCTAAGTGAGGAGTTAAACGTCAAAAGCCCGTGACGTATCTGTATATATCTGTGATTGAAAGATCTGAGAGTAGTGGCAGTTGGGGTTGAAAGAGTGAATTTAAAGAGAATTTGAGAGCAGTGAATTTAAATGTTACTACATTGAAATTTCTATAATTAAATAAAAAAATTTTCTATTTTAATTATGAATTTGGATTGAGTAACTTTAATTTTGTTTTAAGTGTTTTGTGAATAATTTTTGTAATGAAAAATATTAACTTTTAAAATTTGCGAATTACCAATAATAATAAATAAAAACCAAATCAATTACTATTGAATAAATGAAATTAAATATTACATATAAATAAATTCTGTTTTGGCATTTTTCAATATACATATATTGTTACGTTTTCACCTTTTTAAAAACGTGTATATATGAGTTCATTGATTGCAAACCAGTAAAAACAAATACACGGTAGATTTATATACGGTAGCCTCGAGTCAACAGCAGATGAGGTTTAAAATGTCAAAATGTTGTTGTTTTTTTAGTGTTTGTTGTAACCATTTTTATAAATTTTTAAACATTTTTCTTTCTATTGTTATTCGTCAGTCAGTGATGAATACACTTGGTCAGCTGTTTTTGACATTACGCATACTCTTTAACAAAAACAAAATCCCTGTTGTTTTTGCATTGTTGTATTTGTTGTAGAGACGTTCCTACCTGTTATATAAATCTACCTTGAACAAATATGTGTTTATTTTAATGACACTCTTTATTATTCAAACTACTTTCGTGTCGTACTGTTCAAACTTATACAAAGTACACAACACACGAACTGTAGTATCACGGTTCAGGAAAAAAATTATTCTGTTTTTGCATGGTGATATTTGGTATAGCACGATTGAGAAAAGTTTATGAAAATTTCAACGTAATCAGAAATCTTGTATAGCTCGTTACTATGAGTTATACAAAGAGCTGTTCAAAACTAAATCGCAACGGCTAATAACCGATTTTGTTATTAAAGGCAGTGCTGTTCAATAGGAAACTGAAAACTCTAATATTCTGAACCAGCATTACATAAGCGATCACGTATGTCATCCGATGATATCGAATAGAATTGCTTTATTTTCATCATTATATTGACTGTTTTTTATTTTTAGTTTGTTTAAATTACCTTTAAGAATTGGTGAATGTACCTCTTGTTTATCAACTTTATTAATTTTTTTTACTTCCTAAACTACAATAATTATAAATTTATGTTACTTTTTTCAAGATTTGAATTGCTTTTCATTTTATGAAATAAAGTATGCGTTAATGCTTATAAAAATTTTATTTAGTTTTTTATAAAGTCCCTCGTATCATTTCTATTTTTTCTATGAATTATTTTGTTTTTACTTTTCTTTTTATAAAGTCAAAGGATATGGAACCAATCCCCTTCTTTTCTATATACTCCATGTCTTTTTCACACGGTTTTTTCTGGACCGCATTTACCGTATAAAAACAGAATTAAATGTACATGTATTTTCTTACAAAAGTTCCATTTGATGCAATAAAGTACTCTTTTAATCACTACCATTTTAAAATTTAAGTTTTGCAACACTGATTTCGATATATTATGATGTCATTTAAGCAGTGTTGGAAAGAATAAACATTTCTTTGGATTTTTAGATACATGTATAGTTTGTATTCGGTGGAATAGTTGAGTCTTTGTTTGTCGCTTAAAGTTAAAGAATGAATGCGTTTGTAAAGATTTTTCTTGTGATATATTTTGTTGGATTATTGGAAGCTCGAACTGTTATTGAACAAGTTGATGATACTGACTTAGTGCACTTGTTAACTGGTGAAGATAACGTTGTTGTACTTTTTAGTAAGTACATTTGTAAGAATAAAATGGTGATGGGCTGATTAATGGGAAAATGATCTTTTAACGATAAAAAATGTTAATAAAAATTAATGTATATTATTTAGCTAAAAGTGATTGCAGTTCGTGCGACGAATTAGAAAATATCTTAGAAAATGTACAAAATGAATTAAAGAATAATATTGGGGCAATTGTGGTTAAGGCTTATAATAGTCATATGGTTAATCTATATGATCCAACAAAGGAACCGGCCTTGATATATTTCCGTCGAGGTATGCCTCTCTTGTATCATGGAGAGCCCGATGGAGAAGAAATCTTGCAAGTGTTTAGTGAAAATAGGGAACCTATTGTAAAAGAGTTGTCGGATGAAACGTTTGAACATTTAACTCAAGCAGCAACGGGTGCGACAACTGGAGACTGGTTTGTTTTCTTGTAAGTAGTTCAAAAATTCAATGTTGAACCATCCAGATTAATACAATACTTCTTATAGCTATTCAGCAGATTGCATATTTTGCTTACGCCTTCATGCAACATGGGAAGCAGTTGGAGCACGTCTTAAGCACCGGCTAAATGTCGCTCGTGTCGATCGCCTTGGAGCTGGTATTAGAACCGCTAAACGATTTGGCATTTTTGAATCTCCTGAATTTATATAGTGCGTTCATAATATGTCATATATTACTGCGAATTTAAATTAAATTTATTATCATTTTAGTCTACGGCAGGGACACGTTTATCGTTACAGACTCAAAGAATTCACAGCGAATAAATTAATGGAATTTGTTCAGAGTGGCTATAGTAAACAAAAAAATCCGGAACGTGTTCCACTGGAAGAAAATTCATTGTAAGTATGTTAAACATCAGTTTACGTGTTTATATAACTTTTTTTTTATAATACCAGATATAGCTATTTTAGTGGTATATTGGAGTCAATGGAACTACAGGCAAAAATTGGGATAATTTCTTCTGCTTTGGTATTGTTTGCAATTGTTATAGGATGTATAAAGTATGCTTCTTCGAAAAGGACGATAGCAGAAGATAAATCTAAATTTAAAAAGGCGAAATAAACAGTTTTTATACTTTTTGTAAATTTGTAAAAAAGAGTACTAAAATTTTTTTCAATCTTAAGTGCTATGCGAACATTGGCTAAATATCGACTAATTTTAAAGTTATAGCCTTTACTCGTTGCTGTGAAGTGATTAACTATCTATCATTCATATTTGCGGAAAAACGTACAAATTTAGACGTTTCTGTTAACGGGCATATTTAATTAAATGAAATATTTTTAATACTTTAATTATTGTTATGTTACAGAAACTAAAGGTAAGTTTTTTATCTATTTTATTGCTAACTACTAATTCAAGGTTTCATTAAGAATGAAAAAGTTCAAAAGCGCTAAGAACAGAACTTATGAAATATGCAGAGTTACATTTTGTTTTATATAGAGTATAGGGCAGCTGAATCTCGTTTTGTTTTACGACTTCTCCTACATGTTCCTATTTGCATATCGTCGTTGAAAATTTAAAAGTACGTATCATCAAAAAAATCAAAATCGAATGATTGATTATGATTCGTAAGATTATCTAACATATCTTTACCAATTTTTAGATTTTTGCGACCAAAAATAACGTTTTTATATCAATAATTCGTATCATATGAAGTACTATTTATTTTATAACATTTTTTGCCTCTCCTTTAAAATTAGAAAAAGTAATGTTATTTACTTTTCGACTACGATATGTGGTTGTTCCTTTGGCGTAGTACTGGGTTTTTCGTCATATGTTGTTCATCAAGGTTATCCCCATAAATAACAAACAGCCTTGTAAATACTATGCATGTACTCTTTATTGATGATCAGATGGAAAGCCATAGGTTTAGCGAAAGCCAAATACTGAGTGTTTGCCTAACAACACTCAGGCATGGGACAGCGTCGGTACTAATGCGGAAATATGTCTCCCTCCAGTGCAGAAAATTTTCTATTCGTATTACATAAAATGGGTCGATTTCAATATTTGGACATTTTAAAGCAAAGTGCTGATAACTTAAACATATTGAACACATTTGCTTTCTACCATAATAACGATGCGATGCAATTCCCACATTGTTAAGCCGTGGCTTATCCATAATTGTTCAAAACTACACCAAATATCGCAATAGCCCCAGATTACCACAGTATTGAATATTTTTGGAGGAAAAAAAACTCGCCGTAAGCTCTATAACCCCACTTCCAACACAGTGGAGCAGTTAAAAAAGATATAATGCGGGAACGGAACAACGTTACTACAAAATTTTGAGTGCAGTCAAGGGTCCGAAGTTTGGAAGCAAAAGTAACATGAAATTTATTAATTTTGTTTTAAAAATATTTTTGAATCAGAACAGCTAATCGTTTCGTTTTAAAGCTTTTTTAATTATTGACATTGAAGTGGAAAAATCAGAACTTGAATAATTTTGTACCTAGTGCCCAATTATACGTTTGAGCCACTGTACAAATAGTGATAGTCGATATAATTAGCGATATACCGAGAGTCCGCAATTGGTATAAATAAATGAGTCTTTTATCTATTGGAATCAAACTTGGATTAGGTTGCTGTCTGGGAACGCAAATGAAATAAAAATGCATGTTAGTTATGGCAACTGAGATTAGTTGCCATTTTGACAGTGAAACAACAGAGAAAAGAATAAATGCGTGAATTGTGAGAACATTGGTAAAGAAGATGAAATTGAATTGTCGGTATTGTGGCTGTTGTTGTAACAGTTTTGCTGCTGTCTCCGGAAGTATGACCCTATTGGATATAAGAAAATCAAGTTTACGTCTTTGATTGTACGCCTATGTAATTCTGGTGGAGATGATATTATGAGTTGTGTATGTTGGTGGTCGTTGTTAAGCGATGAAAGTCCGCTACTAGTGTTCTCAATCCGAGATCGGCGGTGGATGTTGATTTAGAACGCTGTTGTGACTAAGTTCGTTCATTGCTGTCGTCACTGTCGATTGGTGTAAGGAGGGCTGTGTCTCCCTTACTGACTGGAGGTTCACTATTGTTGGTGTTAAGCGTGTGAGGTCCATGTTGAAGGTTCTAAAGTCGTGTCTAATACGGCGAGGAGTTGCGACGTCCATGGCTATATGATTGTTGGGATTTGAGTGTAAATAGCAGGACACGAGGTTCGTCATGAGCTCGTTTTGTTTCCTCACTGACAGCATAAAGGAGAAATGTAGGACGCTGTCGAAAGAAACCCAGAGGATCCTGGAGTTACGTACCGCGGGTATAATGTTATCTTCCATAGCGATGTTGAGTGATCTCACATTATTCGTCTACAAAGTGAAAAGAGAAAAGCATGATTTGGGAACAGTTCCTATCCCGGAAGAAATGTACAGAGCTCGCTAGTTAGTCTGGTATCCTGGCGCTTATGTCATCTATATTTACGTCCGATGCCAAGGCAGTACAATCATCTGCATATGATACTACAGTACAACTTCGACAGTCCGGACACTCCAATAATTCGGACAACTTAAAATTTTTACCTCTACAATCCGGACAAATTTTTTTATGCAATAAAAAAATATGAATTCCCGTTTTTAACTCGCATGTTATTCATACTTTTATTTTCGCAAACGTTTTTATCTAACTTCATACCAAGCGTCATTCATGCCTAAGTAATTAACGCAAACATAAAACACTAGCTTTAAAAGAAAAGTTTGATATTTTACAAAAACTTGATGAAGGAAAAATTCTGTTTCTAAATCAACGATTTGGAACATTAAAAAAAAAAAATAAAGAGAAGATAAAACAATTTATTTCGAATACTCATAATGGACCCGGTTGTGACATAACTAATGAACTGATATGATATGATAGAATGATTGGACAACTGGTGTAAATAAATTTTCATTCGATTTTTCCGATGAAGAAATAATACAACACGCTAAACGAAAAGAATGGCCAGGCTCTGAAGACAACTTTGTAGAAATGGATGCAAAAACAAAGATATCATCTTCAGTTTGCATTCAGTGGGCTGAAGTCACCGTAGTCAGTAGATAGTGAGTTGGCTTATTAGACGAAAAGCCCGGGTTCGTGTCAAAACGAAATATGAGAGAAAGGCGATTTCTTCTCTGCAGACTTCTACTAAAAACTCTGAGAGTAAATAAACCTGCCGTGAAAAAGTTTCTCAAAAATCTGTCGTTCGAAATCGACGTTAAACAGTATGGCCCCGCCACTCACGTGATAAATTAACGCACACAACATGAGTGGTCCGTGCTAGTGAGTGGGAGAGTACTAGGCCGTAATCCGGACCTAAGAGGTGTAGTGGCCAATTATGTATATACATATGTATGTATTCAGTGGCCTGTGGATAATAATATAGATAAGCAGGATATTCTATTGAAGAGGCTAAGCAAAAAGCACAAAATAACCGGTTTTTAATAAATCATAGTAAGGATATATTTAATTTAATATTATAATTCATTATTTTTAATAAATTGTAGTATGTACATATGTATGTATTTAAATCACCTAAATTGTTTTAGTAATTTTCACTACATACTACAGTCCGGAGAATTCGATAAGCCGGACATATGTACCTAAAACTATATGTGTCCGGGTTGTCGAAGTTCCAATGTATTGAGACATTTGAGAGCGGGTCTGGAAGTGATGTGAGGTATATATTGAATAGTATAGCCGACAGAACACCTATCTTTAGTTTGCTGTGAGAAAATTTTTGTCCCTAAACTCAACGAATGCCTGCCTACCTTCCAAATAGTTGGAGGTCCTTGTTGAGTTTAGGATGTCTCTCAAAAGTATGGAGTGATGGACCATGTAAAAGGCGTTGGAGAGGTTAGGGGTCGGCACAACAGTTCATTGTTGGTTGATTCAATTTGTAATCCTTGATATAATTTCAATTAAGGCTGTAGTAGTGCTACGATCTTCCCTAAAGCCCTGTTAGTGATCGGGTAGTGAGCGAGGACGTTAATGGTCAAGTCTTGCGAGCTCGAGCATTTTGCTGTGACTCTGGTTGTATAGAGCTCATTTATCACGGCAAAATCTGACTCGTCTATATCGTCGGCTATCGCACTGCCATGTTGATCATTTAGGAGTAGGGAATGAAAGCTTTCGTGATGTGCGTTAAACCGACTATCACCCTGGAGGAGATGTGAGATAGAGGGGTAGAAATTGGTGGTATTTTGGTAGAATAGTATGGAATAACGAATAATATGATGATTGCTGTGTAGTGAAGATAGGAATGATTAATTTTCAAAAAATATGGTAAAAAAATGTTGAGATAGAGTATATATGGAATGTGTTTGGCCTGGAGATATAGTGATGTGAATTTGGAGGGCATTATTAGAGAGGAAAGTGCTTTGATCCCTGAGTTATAGTTCTTCATACACCCTGTAATACCACTGAGTTGCAGCCATCTGTAATACAAATTTGGCAACTAGAAACCCAACTCAAATTGGGTTGTCATATGTAATAGGCACATCAGCCTTATACAAATATTGTTATACTGACATTGAGTTCGGTTCTGCCGTTTGACTGAAAATGTGGGTTTCTTCTCGTGCCTTATTTCATTCCTTGATTTTTTTATTTGTATACAGTTAACCTGTGCTGTGCTTTTGAATAGCGTTGTAATTAAATTACACTAGCACTATTTATCAAGAGTTTGTGTCAAATGCATTATTATTGCCTGCTGTAGCCATTGCAAACGGACAGTGTTATTTTCGGCGTCATCGCAATTATAGCATTTAATTTTTTTCCTTCAAAGTTTCTACCACAGAATACATTTTCTACTATATACGTCCATACTGTTGAGGCTCTCTTTAATTTCAGACAGTTATTTTGTAAACATGTTTGGTGGTTAAGGATAGCAAACAATATCCTGGAGCATCTGTTAACATGATCGAAATAATTCTAATAATATTCTTAAACCGGGTTTGATCATTCTTTTTCTATTAAGCCGACCGTCAAACCTCGGCCTAGTAGAATAGAGTTGGTTTGATTACATAACATTATTATTGTACATTTTTATCGACTACATTACATTCGTAGTCTTTATACGATACTCCAAACAGATTTGTTGTTTTCTAACAACTATTACTGTCAGATAAGACCGCAAGATGTTTGACTCTGTTGGATGGAAGTGAATTACTCCGTTGATTCTAAGTGTAGCAAAATTAAGAATCTATGGTTTCCAAGAGTAATAATTCTATTTTGATTGGGTTTAAATATTAAATATATTTTCGCATTTTTCTTTTTGCATTACAAAAATATAAACAAAAACATATTTCATAATAAAGTTTATTACTAATTTAAGAGGAAAATACATTAAACTACAGTTATAAACACATTCATATACATATATGATTGTTTTTATGTACTGAGTGTCATCTATTTTGAATTTATTAATTTGTAAACAAGAAAAATGGAGGATAAATTAACTGAAAACACTGGTCTTGTGTTCTTTTGAGGATTTTCGTACGTCTTCACAGCACAAAATATCACATATGTAAACTCATAAATTCTTTTAAAATCGCAATTTGATTTTCTATTTTCCCAAAAATTTTCTTGACCGCACAAAGCGCATGAAACGGATGGAATGGACTTTCGGCTTAACTTTTAAAGTTAAGTTTATGTTTGAATTTCCCATATTACGATTATGACGCCTTTTGCACCTTGAAATTAGTTTGAAAAACTTTTATGCATTTTCTTTTAAACTTTCTTTCGCTTTTGAACGTAAAACAAATAATTTCACAAAAATTGTTTTCTTTTATCGCGTCGTTCTGCTGACAGTTCATTGACAGATATGACTTTATATTATAAACGCATGGAAACGCCTGTATTAAAATGATGAGTTCTTCAATTTGCTATTTTTGCCATTTGTATACCATGTTTGCTATTATATATGTTATTATATTATAATATATTTATATATTATTATTTTTTAATATACTTATCTTATTTAAATTAATTATATTCCTTGATTTATATGAATAAATAATAATAATATTTATTTAATTATAAACTCAAAACACACAAAAAGTAATTTTATTTTAAATAGCGGAACTTTATCTAAACTTCACTATGCGAAACAAAGAATAAAAGAAAATGTTAAATAAAATGTGAAATCAAATACAATTCTGTGTATATACGAATAAACAACAAAGCAAGTTTGCAAGTACATAAAATTGTGAAATCACCCCCGCTCTTTTTTCTCCCTCTGCTACAAACACAAGAGTTTTCAAAATTGTTTCGAAACTAATTTTAACGTGCAAAGTTCTATGTTTACTTTCAATATCGCAACTTCAAATACAGTCGAACTCGGTTATAACGAAATCTTGGTTATTACGTACATATTTTCAATCCCAACGATTATTACGAACTCATTTATAACGAATTCTCGGTTAAAAGGAACTATTTTAAATGGTCCCAGCAATTAAATTTCATACATTTTTTACCCTTTTTATAACGAACCCTTAAAAATAACTTTGCAGTGTGGCAATAGTCTTTACTTTTATTTAATATGGCAGCATTAAATTATAACTCCGTATCTTTAATCAGCTGCTAGATAAAAAGAATTAACGCATATTTTTGGATTTGAATAAAAAAAAAAAATACTTTTTGTTTTTATAAATGAACTTTGTCTATAACGAACTATTTTTTCTGGTTCCACGGAGTTCGTTATAACCGGGTTTGACTGTATAAACAAAATGAGAATATGCAACAAAGACGCCTTTTGCACGTTGAAATTTGTTTCGAAACAAATTTCAACACTCTTGAGTTTGTAGGAGAGAGGGGAAAAACGAGCGGGGGTGATTTTAGAATTTCATGTACTCAGAAATTTGCTTTGTTCTTTATTCGTATATACACAGAGTTGTATTTAATTTCATTTTTTTTCACATTTTCTTTTATTTTTTGTTCCGCATAGAGAAGTTAACATCTTGACTGCCGCGGCAACTTTCAGAAAATTGGCCAATAACGACAATTTGATTTTTCAAATTATATTACTAAAAACTATTTTTAGATCGTAGATATGATCAAAAGGCAAAAATGATGTTTTTACGAGATGACTCGTAGTTAGTCGGTGTTAATATAAAGCTCCCTTATTTAAAATATCATTAGTCTTTGTTGATTTTGTATTTGAAATCAAAACATTAGCAGAAGAAAAATTTTAGCGCCAAACAATTAATTAAAAGAGGTTAAAAAAATAAAAATAAAAAATATTAAAAAGAATATAATTTAAATAAGGTAAATATATTAAAAAATAATAACACATAAATATATAATATATTATAATGTAATAACAAATATAATATTCGTATAATGTTCATGTCTTGTTTTTGAACCTAAATCACAATGCCAAACAAAGTTACAACTGTTAAAAACAGCAGAACGACGCGATAAAAGAAAACAAAATTTCTGAAATTAATTTTTTACGTCCAAAAGCGAAAGAAATTTTAAAAGAAAATGCAAAAAAGTTTCTCACATTTGTTTCGAAACAAATTTCAACGTGCAAAAGGCGTCTAAGTAAGAGAGAGAAAATAAGTGGAATGAATACTGTGTTTTACTGTTTTTTCAACGAAAATTAATTCCGACCACCATGATACCCATATAAAAATAAATGCGGTCGCAAAGGGTTAGGTCAGGTTAGGTTTTTTTTACAGTTTCGTTTTGTTTTCTTTTGCTACCTTTATTCTTCATAATTGAATACTTTTAAAGCAAAAAAGTAGTGAAGTAAATGTAAAGAACGCTATTTAGAGTTGTCAAAATTAAAAAATTGTGGAACAAAAGTCGCGAAATCAGTACTTTGCTGTTTTTAAGATATAAAATCGGCAAATATGGCAGGCCTGACAAGAATGCGTATGAGAGCGGGTCGTCATGTTAAAAAGATTTTGGTGAGAGCGGGTCGTAATGTTACAACCCGCCATTAGAAACTTTACTTCTACAAAATGCGCATTATTTATATCCATATTCTTTGGTATAATGTAACAATGAATAAGACCATGTATTTAAATCAGTGAAGGGCATATTCGAAATTGCTTATCACATGTGCCGTTTAACACTTGATGAAGCGAGATCTCGCTACGCAACTTTTTTGCAAATACACGCAGCAAAATGTTTGATGAAAATTCGGAATATGATTTTTTTTGTATAGAGAATATGGATGGTAATGCACAATGTATTGTGTGTCGCATTAAATTTTTTTATTAAAAGACATTACGAGACTAGCCACGGATTTTTTTAATTATTAATTTAATTTTTTATAAATTTTCTAGTAAGGTGTTATTTTATTTTGTCACTCGAAATTCCTTATGTGCCATATAGTTTCTAGTATAAATAGAAAATATAAAGAAAGAATTCAATGTTAACGTCTCAATTAGATAAAATATTAACCGAATTAAAAATTAAACTAAACATTTGAAAACAATAAACATACGTTTTAATCAAAAAATATCTGAAACCGCACTTAACGAATACATAACACAATAAACCTATTTTTTTATTTTCCCAGTGTACGATTCTCAAAAATTACGTTGAATTTTGTTCTCTGCTGCTTTACCAACACAACCGAAACTGTGATTGCCCTTCACTGATTTAAATATTTGAAAGAACACCTTAACTGGAGTACGAAAGTAGTATTAGTTCGTAATGATTATTGCTCTCAGGGGATCAACAACCCTTAGTATACTGTGGCTAATGTGAAGATGAAATATGTTTACCAAAGCTTTAATAAAAATCAAAAGTAATCTGAAAAACTTATTTATCAGTGAATTGCAGCAAATATAGACAGAAGCACAAGAAAAAACTGATATATTCAGTACCAACTAGATAAACTGGGTTGCTTGACCTTAGGAATATCCTACTAACATTTTAATACGTTGGACGTTTGCATTTTTACATTAATGATCAATTACTTTAATAACTTTTTGCTTCAAATTCATAAAACTGCTTAGAGTACCCAGATTTATGCGGTGACTGTGTACGCAAATGTTAAACTTTTTAACAGAAAATTAAAATGAAAATTTTTTTGTTTTCGTTTAGATACGAAACAGAATTACAACTTGATAATTATTTTGACAGCCTCCTTTCTTATCCTCTCAATTGTATTGAGAGAATTCAATGAAATTTATGTATTTTGTAAATAAAATCGTGTTTTTGTTCTGACCAAAAAAAAAAAAAAAATTAAATGGAAAATAAACATAAAAAAGAAAGGGAAATTAACATGTTTAAATGTAATTGATAATGTTGAAAGTGGCGACTTTATTATGGGACATCTTTTATTGATAGCGTTTTTGCGTGAAATTGTGGACGTATTCTATTTCATAACATAATGAGAATATATATTATATAACATAGAAAGAGTATTGCATGTTACTCTTCGTTGCCATTTAGGAAACTTGTACTTAGAATTAGTTAACATTACTGAAATGCAAACAGTTTAAAATAATTTAATCTCTTGAGAACATATTTGGAGTATATATATAAATAAACAATAAACCATTATTTACTTGAATTCCTGTTTATTTTTTCTTAATGAAATAAACAATTTTTCTTTACTCTCCTGGTACAACGTGCGGTACTTTAAGTTATAGGAACACATGAGTATGTACATTATTTTTTATTATGTGTTTAAACGAACAAAAATTAGACTCTAAATGTAGAAGACAAAAACGAGATTTTTCAGTATACTCTAAGTGATCGCCGTAGTTTTATGTATTGAATGAAAATTAAAAAAAAAAAAAATGAATAAATAAATAAAATAAAAATAAATAAATAAAATTCCAAGTTCATAGTGCTCAATAATTAAATTAAATGTACTAGAGAATATATTTAAAACATTTATTTATGAAAATAAATAAAAATAATAATTCTCCACACCCATATTCTTTGTGTTTGTATATATGTATGTAAAACAATGAAACAGTCTATTATGGATTGAGTGCAGGCAAGTTAATACGAGTATGTTTAGAAAAAGGATTTTGCATCTAAAAATATAATGGTCAGTATTTTTTATTTAAAACATATTTGTTTGTACATAATAATATCATGTTATCTAAAGAAATAAGAACAAAATTTGAACATATGTATATATAATGGATCACAGAATCTTAGAAAATTGTATTAAATTTGAAAGTTTGGGGCTGAATTGATTTAAGTGTTAAATAAACAAAAAATTTAAATTCAAGTAAGCGTCAAAATTACGTGTTATATAAAAAAGTAATTAGTACTACTATGACCTGAGTGGCAGGTTCAGCAAGCTGTTGGGCATATTGGGGAGTTAATTTATTTCACTCTTCCAAGAAGATCTTTTTCAGTTTTGCTTGGTTTGAAAGAAAGTTGGTGTCAAGTTTTAATAATTCGGGTTCAATTGTTTATGATACTAATCAAACGTATGCTTTATTCTAAGCATTTTATGACTTAATATTAATTTTTTTTCAATATTTTTGAATACAGCATTTTTCCAAAATTCCTGCAACAGAATGTAGTATGCCGGCACCAGTGTGACAGCTAGATATTTTTTAGAAGTCGCACAAAAAGGGGATTTTTGAAAAAAAAGTCGCACAAAAAGGGTATTTTGTCAGTAAAACAATATAATATATGTTAAAAAAAAAAGAATTCAAAATTACTAATTTTGTAATAAATTACAAGACATGAAGTTAATAAGGTACATACATTTCAAAGAATTACACTCCACAGGAACTGATTCATCCGATGATGAAATAATTTCCTCTTCGCATTCCGAAGAACTTATACTATTGTCATCTCTCACAAGACTTTCGTGACTAGATGACGGCTGATCTCTTTTCGCAAAACTAATTTATATTTTAGAGTAATCGAAAAAACAATGATGAGATGGATCAAAGATTGAATATTTCATGATGTTTTCATATTTCTATCATATCGCATGAAAGGTCCTTGAAAGGTCTTTGAAAGTATTTGACAAACTTTTTGGTTTTTGAGATTTTTTATTAATTTACACAGACCAGGTGCACGTCCTCTAACCTAACCTAACCTACACAGACCAGAAAATTGTTAACACAGATACCAAAGTATACTCTAGTCTATAGTCTAGTATACAGTCTAGTATACAGTCTAGTCTATTGTCTATTCTATAGTCTAGTATACAGTCTAGTCTATAGTCTATTCTATAGTCTCTCACTTGACTACTTACTTGTCCATTTTCCTTTGTTCTGGATTTTCTGCAACAACCAATTTTTAGTTTTCAATATTTTGTAAGTTTTGTGCTGTTTACAAAAGACAAGCAAGTCCTCAAAGTAAATTAATAAAGTAGCGACACAACGAACGTCTACAAAAACCACAGGCAATTTGTCTTTGTTATTTGGTTTGGGCTGTCAAAATTTGCCTGTTGTTTTTGTTATATGGCTTATTAATTTACTTTGAAGTAAAAATTTTACGTGTATTTTGTTATTGTAACAAAAAAATATGTAAATAGAATAATGAAAAAAATGTAAATAAAAGAAAAAATACTTGTTCTAAAAAAGGGGGAAAAAGGGTCAAAAATCTTGAAAAGTGTCAGATTTAGTTTATTTTAGTAAGGGGGCACAAAAAGTGGCGGGGTGGCTGAAAAAGTGTCAAATTGCGACTTTAGTCGCCCAACGGTCACGCTGGCCGGCACAATAAGCAGAACAAGCACTCTATACCATTACGAGTCTTTCACTATTAAAACCTGAAGAAAGTAAGTTCCAAGGTAGATTTATATAAGGTAGGAGCGTGTCTACAACAAATACAAAAATGCAAAAACAACAGGGATTTTGTTTTTGTTAAAGAGTATGCGTAATGTCAAAAATAGCTGACCAAGTGTATTCATCACTGACTGACGAATAACAATAGAAAGAAAAATGTTAAAAAATTTATAAAAATGGTTACAACAAACACTAAAAACCAACAACATTTTGACATTAAAATGTCTCAGCTGTTGACTTGAGGCTACCGTATATAAATCTCCTTAGATTCACCTCCTGATCGGGTTTTCTTGATATACATATTTTTCACAAGAACTGTAATATTTGCTTTCGTCTATGAATGAGGCAACCTTGCAATAAGTAATCTGCAATCGATTCTTTTTATTTGTTTTGTTTACAAATGTATTCTTGCATATGATAACACCACTTAAATAATTTTTTTTGAAATCTCTCAATTTCGGAACATTTCATCTTGGATTGATGTTAATCTGGCTGATGGATCCCTTTCTGTACTTTTCACAAAAACTTTTTAGTTAATTATTCATTTATTTAATTATTTATAGGTAAGTCACATAGCGCGAAATTGGTCGAGTAATTTTATGTTTTAAGAGTAAAATTGTTATCACTTTTACACTTGTCATGTTCCAAGTGAACTTAACGGTAACTTTTTTTTTGTTTACTGCCAAATTAACAACGCTGTATGCTTTCAAACTTAAGCAATAATTTGAAATAAAAACTTCTCCAAATTCCGACGAGATGTGCTCATAGTTTCAAGTCTTTTCTTATAATTGTGAAAAGGTAATTAATAAATAAATGTATTATTTTTTAACTCTAAGGTATGCTTCAATAACGGTGTATATATAGTTTGTTTGTGTAATGGTTCGCCAGAAAATTGCGATCAAACATAAGTTTCTTTTGAAATGTATTGGAACAAAAAAAAATCACTTGATATTTAGATATTTCCCGGGAAAAAACTATGCAAGATTTGTTTCAATCTTAAATAGTTTCATTGGATCCCATTATATCATCAATATCAGTGTTTGAAAAAATACTGTACAGTAACCATTGTGTACGTAACTGATAAAATACTTTTAACTTTCATTTAAGCGTTAGTAAACTTTTTTGAGTACACTAACTTTTGTGTAGGCGAGAGTTTATGTTCTCAGACAGAGAGAGAGAGAGAGAGAAAAATGGCTAGTTTATATTTGAATTCTTAAATCAAATATGTCTATTATTCCTAAAGAATAATAAATGACATCAAAACCACAACGCGATCTCTAAAAATACTATATGAACTCTCGCGTACACTAAAAATGTTAGTGTACTCAACAAAAGATCACTAAAACGCAATTTTTTTTATTGTATACTGATCTTTTTAGCGTACTTTGTACACGAACACTAAAAAATAGTGCTTGCGAACTCTGTTCACTACGTTATGTTAGAGTTTCCGTACATGTTCGAAAACATTAAAATGGACACTTATACTTTTGCTCTCGTTGTAGTGAATAGGTTTGTGTTCTTTACCCACGACATTTAGTACAGTTTATAAACGCAACTTTAGAGTATTTTTTCGAATACTGATCAATATCAAAAAACCGTTTATATATCGAAAATCGGAGTCTATTTGTGCTGACGTAGCATCTTTGCTTTCGGAACCCATCATAACAGAAACCGAAAACGATATTACAGAAGACTATTCAAGTGATGAAAGCAGTGAATAAATATGTATACCCCATCAGCTCGATTTAGTTAACTCTTTGGACAAAGAAATGAAAAGCATTTTATTTTTATTTTGTTTCTATATGTATTTTTTCTAAATAAATCCTTTTTTAAACTAAATGAAATGTTAATTTTTTATTTAAATAAATGTACTTTGTCAAAGAGGTAAAATAATAAGTTAAAAATATGAACTTTGAACATCTATAAAATTTTAACCGTTATGAATTTAGAAATTTTGGAGATCATCAAATTTTGTATTTATACAAAGAATGTGTGTACCAAATTTCATTAATATCGGAATGGTTTATGATCAAAACCCTGTGTTTTGTTCAAAATTGTTTGTTTTGTTCCTATTTCATTTTAATTAGTGCCACGCCCCTTTAAATGTCAACCGCATTTCAGAGCTCACATCATTTATTAGTCAAATTCCAAATTTCAGATTTCTAAGTGCTTTCATAGTTGAGTTAAACTCTCTTGCGCGCTAGAATGGGCATTTGGTCCACTGTGGCTTTGGTAAGTTACGGCGAAAGTCGCCGTAGTATAGTAGGTAGTGTGTTGGCTTATTAGACGTAAGGCCCGAGTTTAAATCCAGGTCATACATAAAAACGAAAATCTGAAAGTATTTCCTCGGCGACTACCTCTCAGCAGATTTCTGGCAAAAGCTCTGAGAGTAAATAAAATTATCATGAAAAATTTCATGGAGTCGACTTTAAACTGTGGGTTCCACCACTCATGTATAAAATTAAGGCACACAACATAAGTGGTGTGAGAAGCTGGGTCGTAATCATGACTAACCAATTATGTCTGTAAAGGTACGGTCACATCTAAAAAATATTTGCCACAAAACGTAACATATTTGTTTGCTATAATGTGACCACAAAACAATTTTGCGTGGTAAACAGAAATATCCTCCATTTTGGGCAAGTAAAATTATTTGCCGCCAAACAAAAATGTTTGTAATGTGACCACCTTGTGGCTAATATTTTCATGATTTCTTGGCAAATATTTGTTTGCTCTTACATATTTTTCGTAAGGGCAAATAGTGGAAAATAACAGCAGTTTAAGGCTGTCTTGCCTACTAGCAAAACTAAAACATCACTAAAATTGCAAAAAATTTATGAAATCAAATTTGAAGAAAAAATAATTTATTTTATGGAAATCTTTTTATTCGTTGTAGATGTACTCATTATATACGTATAAATATTTGGGTGCATGGGTGCATTCAGAGTCTGAAATTTAAGTACACGTTAATGCTAATGCATACCTTCTAGATCAAAGTTCAATTGCTAATAACCTAAATCTCTAGACCCAACCACAGTGATTCTTGGTTGATTCATTGTTAATATCATTTTGCTCTATCAGATCTTAAAGGTAAATTTTAAATCTCTTTCACTGTACATTTATATATATTCGATTTTAAATTTTGAGATTTTTAATCTATAAAAATTTATTAGACATCTATTTTATAATTCGATTTTCGTACATCTACTCATTTCAGCGATTTTCAAATATGGTGACTGGCTACACTGGAAAAATGTAAACATTCTGTTTTTTCTTTTTGTATGCGCTGAACCCATTTTCAAAGCCACAGTCGTTTTTATTTTTTTCCCTTCGCAAAATATCACAGAAGGTCCGCAGCACAAAACGAAAGAATATTCGTCTTCTATTACGTGTGAAAATGTGTATACATATTTTTGTTGTCAAATATGTGTTTTGTGCCAAATATTTTTTAAGTTTGAACACATCGCAAACATGTTTGCCAAACTTCTGTTTGCCGCTATTTGAAGAAACAAAAATGGGAAAATAAATGTGCGTTTTGTGACCACAAAACAAAATTTTAATTGTATCAGTCATATTTCGGGCAAACAAGGGAAAACAATATTGTGGCAAACATTTGCCATATATGACCGCATCTTAAGTCACACACAACAAGATTAAAATCTTATAATTAGAGAATCAGGCATAATTGTAATAAACATAATTATTTTGTCTAAAATTTCAATCTAATCTATAAAATTCCCGTCATGGTATTAGTGGTTAAATGGATCGACCAATTTTCATGAAATTTTGTGTGCATATCGGGTAGCTCTGAGAATCGGACAACATCTATTATTCATATCACAGGTGCATATTGATCGTAGACGAATAAAATTTGGTGGATAAAATGGGCATGACAATATTGGGCGTGATGAAGTTCGCGCTTTATTATATAAAACGAAAAAAAAAATAAATAAAATTAAAAAAATAAAAGTAATATAGATAGTCACAGTAATGTATATACACACATACATACATATAACAAAACTATAATTACAAAGAATTTAGTGTTTATACCAAAGATCAGCAATGAAGAGTTTTTTCGCTACTCATAAGCACTGAAGAGATTTTAAATATAAGTGAATCAACTATATTGACTATTCCCTACTCTGATTTATTCATACTCACTACAGCGTTGATTTATGAGTATGATTACAATGAACATGAGCACAAAGTTGTCATCCAACTCTTACCATTCGAAATATGTTTGATTCATATGCCAACTCATTCAGATTCATAACTTAAGAAAAATACTTATAAATGATTCGAGGGACATTTACCAAAAAAGGAAAAAGACAAACACAGCGAGCAAAGCAAAAACACAACCTTCTCATTACTGATCTCTGGTGTATACATACATATTCTTAAACTGAAACGTGGAGAACAATTTAGGTTTGCATTGCGTTGCCCGTTAATTGTACGCCATGAGATGAGAGCTCCAATAACGCTCAGCAATAGTTAAAGACTGCGAACCAGAGTTTAAATTAGCATCTTTCCACGCACAGAATTTGCAAGACGGAGTCGTCCATAATAGGAATCGGGTTCTTAGCTGATTCCATAATTTGTATTGATTAATTAGTCGCCGTGGTCTAGTGGGTAGTGTGTTGGCTTATTAGACGAAAGGCCCGGGTTCGAATCCCAGGTTAGACTTCAAAACGAAAAATATTTCTTCGGCGACTTCCTCTCAGCAGATTTCTGGCATAGACTCTGAGAGTAAAAATTGCCATGAAAAGCTTCTCAAAAATCTGTCGTTCGGAGTCGACTTTAAGCCGTAGGTCCCGCCACTCATGTATAAAATTAACATAAGTGGTGTGAGAAGCTAGGTCGTAATCCTGACTGAAGGGTTGTAATGGCCAATTATGTATGTAATTACCAAGCATGATCGATACACAGTTGACTGATGCATGCATTAATATAACGTATTTCACAATTAATGTACGTCTGTACATTATCATTCCTGAATATTTGAGTTGACCCGCGAATTCATTAATGTATAGACTAAACAAATTTTACAAGGAAAAAATTAATGTTATAGATCTAGCAATTACAGATTGAGTACGATTAGTCAAATACTTAGATAGCAATTTTTAAGCTGTATTAGAGAAGTAAAAAACCTGATTGGTATTCTATGATGAGATTATATCGACATCTTTAAACGTTTTTAATGATAAAGATGTGCCGATCTGTTCCGAAGTTATAGGGAGAAATCTACTTAGAATACAAATATAGTCGTATGTCGCATGAAAACTTATAACTATAAAACACACTTTTTCAACTTAGAACGTTATAGAACAGAGTAGTCGATGTGGGTTAAGATAATCACTCATTTGTTTCAGTAGAACACATGAAATATATATGTACTGTTGATTCATTCAAAATCAAAAAAAAAAAAAAATACGATTGCAAGATGTCGTGCTTAATATGACGAAAATCTCGATAACTAATTGGTGAACGACTAGTAGTCAATTTAAAATCAAACCAAATGAAAATTACATCATTTTTAGAAAAACACTGTGCACCAATCTGATCGAAAAGCAAGACTTTTCACGAATTATTCACTATAAAAAGAGTTGGATATTTCGTCTGTAAATACAACCAAACTGTAATTTTCTCTAGTGAGCAGCAATTTCAAGAAACATGTATTCAATTTTGTCCACCTTTCTTGATTAACATATGAGCCTACTATGGATATAGTTTGTATGGTTTTATATGGTTAACATGTGATAATCTGTCATTTCCAAAAAGTTTATATTTGTTTAATGTAATCATACCATATGCGGGAACTCGCTATACACAGAGCGAGAAAGCAAATAACATTCGACTTTCATTTAGTAAATTAAAAAGTGTCTGTCAACACTGTTTAGACTGTTTGTATTTTTGGAAGTGCTCTTTTATTGTTCATTTATCTATTTAATTTATTAAAATGAATACTTGTAAGGCATCAATATGCATTGTAAAGAAAAAGGGTGAACGCCAGATTTCTTGCTGGTTATGTGCTGATTTGTTTCATATTAAGTGCGTTGGCTTGCTTCTTCGCACCACGGACCAATTAATGGATAGTTCCCAAGGTCTCCGCTGATTTTGTGATAAATGTAAGGTGCTGGATATCCAGTTTTATAAATTTTTTATGGGGACTCGTCGTGAGTTTACTGAGATGCACACTGAATTTGCATCTTTTTTTGCTAGATGTCGTAGGTTTGAGGGATTGTTTTTAAAGTATGGCCTTTTAAATGAGCTGCTTGAATCGGAGAAAGTTCTTGGCCCTCCTTTTTCTGGGGCCCCTGGGCATGTGGTGCAAGTTTCTGTGCCTGGGGAGCCTGCGACAATCAGTACCTTGTTCACTGCTACTTCTATTGTGGACATTTGCCCATCTACTGCTGATAACCCAGCTAGCAGTTCTATACAGAAGTCTGCAAATTTAGTTGAACGGAGTCCAAAGTCTACTCTATCTCCTTTACCTTTACCTCTGGGTGATGGCACTTCTCAGGCATCTTCTAAACCGTCTTCTGTATTCATCTGTAGTATCCGCTAGTTTAAATACTTCTGCTCCAAGGGAATTGGTTGTAGTTAAACCTAAGAGGACTATTTTTGTGTCTCGTCTTTCATGCGATACTTCAGTCGATGGTATAAAATGTTTTGTTAAATCGAAGATTAGAGAACCTTTTGAGTTTGGTTGCTATAAGATGACGCCACCTATAGATAGTAGTATTTCTTCGTTTAAATTATATGTTGCCGATGAGTAGTTTGGTGAGATTGTTGATCCTGCATTTTGGCCACAGGGTGTATTGGTACCGTGAATTCGTATTCAGGCAGGGCCATCGTAGGAATGGTGGAAATTTGCCGGTCCTATTACTCTAGCTTCGAAATCGTCTATTAATTTCGGAATTGCTTATCAGAATGTTCGCGGACTCAGGTCTAAACTTTCTTCGCTTTATAATAGTAGCTTTGATTTTGAATTTGATGGAATTGCTTTTACTGAGACTTGGCTGAATTGTGATATTTTCGATTCTGAGATTATGTCTAGTAATTTTAATATTTATAGACGTGATAGGAAGATTAGGAATGATGGTGGTGTTCTTATTTCCATTTGTTCTAAATACACATTTGAATTAATTGACTTGTATTCTTCGGAGGATATTGAGTTTATTTGCGTTAGGGTCTATAATCGTGGAAAGTCTATATACATTACTTGTTCGTATATTCCTCCCTTTTCTGACATTCATATCTATAGGGCTCACTTCGATTTGATTTCTAGAGTAATTGATGGGGCAAGAGGGGATTATTGTAGTCCTTGGTGATTTTAATCTTCCGCATACGTCTTGGAATTTTTCACCTGAGTCAGCGTCATTAGTGCCAAGTTCTTCAGTTCCATTCTATTATGAAATTCTGTCCGCTATGTATGACCTAGGTCTTTTCCAGGTTAATTGTGTATTTAATTCTATGGGGAGAATTTTGGATCTTGTATTTTTGGAGGATCCAAGTATTTCTTCCTTATTTCGCATTGATTCTATATCTATTCCTGAGGATAGTTATCATCCTACGTTGTTACTTTCTATTGAAGTTGATCTTTCTTTACCTTCTTATAATTGATCGCTCATTTGGTAATGAGAGGCGTTTTAATTTACATCGTACTGACTTTAGTCGTTTGAATACACTACTGTCCTTTGTTGATTGGTCGTCTGTACTAATTTCGCCACCGTATGACTCCCTTTCACTTGACAAGATCTTGGGTGGCTTTTATGATGTATTATTTAAATGTTTTAGGGAGTGTGTTTCATTGGTAAAAAGTCATTTGGAGCGTTCTGGTCCTCCGTGGAATTCAGCTAGATTGTCAAGGTTGAGGAATAGAAAAATCGAGGTTATTTAAAAAGTTTGTTAGATCAGGTACTGGTATTGATTATGGTCTTTACTCTAAGCTGCGTGCGGATTATCGTAGAATGAATCATTACTGTTATGAGGAATATATGATTAGAGTAAGGTCGAACTTCGCTACTGATCCTAAGTCGTTTTACGACTTCGTTCGAGCTAAACGTAAATCATTTTGTTTCCCACTGAGATGTTTAATGGGAGCGTATCATCCTGTAGTTACCTTGATATTTCGATCTGAGTAGCGGGTATCCTTATTCAGTGGGAAGTGTCTCTATTTCTAACATATATTCATTTGATGAGGAGTCTGTTCTTGAGTCTTTGTCTGGACTGCAACTTACCGGGCCCTGACGGGGTTCCGGCCAGTATTTTAAGAAAGTGTGCTGTTGTCTTGAGTGGTCCTTTGACCTTTATATTCAATGGGCTTCTGAGGGCTGGTCATTTTCCATCTATTTGAAAGAGTTCGTTTATAATTCCTTTGCATAAGTCGGGTAATAGATCTAATATTTCCAATTACAGGGGTATTGCCAAACTCAGTGCTATTCCCAAGTTGATGCAGAAACTAGTGACGGATTGTTTCTTTTTTAATACAAGATCTTTAATATCCCCTTCCCAACATCGTTTCTTGAAAGGCAGGTCGACTGTCACTAATCTTCTTGAAGTTACTACACATGTTTTTAGGGGTTTTCTTGTCGGAGCTCGGACTGATGTAATTTATACTGACTTCAGTAAAGCTTTTGATAGGGTTGGTCGTAGAATTTTGCTTCTTAAATGATAGTTTATTCCTCGGTGTATCGGTGTTCCTGATACTATTCATCGTTGGCTAGACTCCTACCTCTCCCTTAGGACTCAGAGGGTTCGAATCGGTGGTTGAATTGACCCATTGTACTACGTCCTAGCTTCTCACACCACTTATGTTGTGTGCGTTAATTTTATACATGAGTGGCGAACCTACAGTTTAAAGTCGACTCCGAACGACACATTTTTGAAAAGCAATCCATGGCAATTTTTTACTTTCAGAGTTTTTGCCAGAAATCTGCTGAAAGGAAGTCACCGAAAAATTATTTTCAAATTTTCGTTTTGATGTCTGACCTAGGATTCGAAGTCGGGTCTTTCGTCTAATAAGCCAACACACTACCTTCTAGACCACGGCGACCTTTTGGGAGTATTATTGGATATGAAATTGTCTTTTGTTGATCATATTAGTATGATGATTGGCAAGGCTCGGGCTGTTCTTGGTTTTGTGAAAAGATGGACTAGGGAATTCATTGATCCTTATATAATGAGACTACTGTATATTTCACTTGTTAGACCTATTTTGGAGTTGTCGTTGTCATAGTGATTCAATTTAGTCTGTGCAGAAGCTGTTTTTATTATTCTCTTTACGTGGCTTAGGATGGGATTATGCCAATGGGCTTCCGTCATATGAGGATATATTAGCTTTGATAAAACTTCCAACTTTGGAACGCAGAAGGGCTATTTTAGGAGTTTGTTTTGTTTTTAATCTGATTAAAGGTGATTTCGATTCTGAATTTTTAATTTGTAACCTGAATTTTAGCATTCCTGCAAGATTTTCACGGCACTATCGTCCTCTTTCTTTAGAACGAATTATGCATGTAATTTTCCTTTTCGTAGATTATGTAATGATTTTAACATACATTATGACTTTATAGATTTTAATTGTAGTGTTTGTAATGTAAAGCGTGGCTTGTATACTGGCATTAGCTTATAAATTATTATATAAAAATGTATTTTCCTTCTTGTCTTAGATTGTTCCGTTTCATTGTTACTTTATTCAGCTTGTGATTAAGTTCTGTAGCTGTTTTATGTTCTCGTTGCCATAACTTTTCCCTTACACGCTACAGTCCGGACTGTAGTGTATACGTGTCCCTACGTAATGGGGACAAGCCCTCCGCGGTCGGGTGAGGGTGGGTTAGTGTGAGGCCGGAGACGTTCGAAATAAAAAAAAAGTTGTTTGGTTGGTGTAAAGGCGCCTGGAGACTATCAAAAATAAACCCATCAACATGTTACATGCGTGCGTGTTGTCCTTATATACGTATACGTTGATTTTGATTTTTTCATTTGACGAATTTTTATTCGATCGTCTCCAATTCTGATTGACAAGCAATATCTCATTTGCTTCAATATCGTCGTAATGAACACATCATTCATGCGCGGATAAACAAACAAATATTGTTTTATTGTGAATAATGTAATATCAAACAAAGAAATATTTTGTGTGTACATATATATTTTGTGTGTATATTTTATATTTTGTCTGTCATCGGATGAAGACATTTTACGAAACGAACACTACAAAATCAAAATGCAAATGATGATTTACGAATTTATTTAAACGTCTCCCTTTAAACTTCAATCACACGACACTGACACATATGCATTATTTGTTGAAATTATTTGATCGTCTCCAGGCGCCTTAAGACCAAAGAATATGGATATAAAGAATGCGCATTATGTAGAAGTTAAATGTTTTATGGCGGGGTGTAATATTACGCCCCGCTCTTACTATAATATTTTTAACATTACGACCCGCTCTCACCAAAATCTTTTTCACATTACAACCCACTCCCACCATAATCTTTTTAAAAATTATATCTAGATGTATATTATGGATGCCAATCGGGAAATCCCGAATCTCGAAATCCCGGGATTTTCGGGATTCACAAAATCGGGATTGTGAATTCATATGTATTTTGACGCTACAAAAGGTCCTGAAAAAAAATTCTATCTACTTGACTTCGATATAGCATCTCAGATGAGGTAAACCCTAAATCATTGATAAAAAATTATTTGATGGCATCGAAGAATGCAAAAGTCCTATAAAACGAATTAAAAGGGTAACTGATTTTGATACTTAACTGTCCAAAGAAAAAGATTAATTTACATCAGGAGGTGGTAGAGGTGAATATTTACAGGCTGCATACAGCTATCTTGGAACTATTTTACCAATAAATGTTGATTGTGAGAAGTGTTTTTCAACGCCAGCAAAACAACAACGACAACAAAATTCGTTCAAGCCTATTAGGTGTTAAATGCCTTAATTTTTTTCTTGGAATCCAAATAATTCTCTTAAAACTAATGCATTTCCATACGATGAATAATTTTTATTTTTGTTAATTTACGCTTTTTTGTTACATTTTGTTTTGGTGTTTTATATTTTATTTTTTATGATAATTCTGATATACATAATTGGAATACAAATGATTTTGCTAACAAAATATTTTTATTATTAAGAGAAAATCGAGATTTTTTCCGTGATTTTTCGGGATTTTTGGATCCCGAAATATCACGGGATTTCGGGATTTACAAAATCCCGAATCCCGGGATTTTTAAAAACCGATCCCGTTTGGCATCCCTAACATCAGCGATTACCATTTCATTACCTATGCACTTTTATTTAGTCGTCGATCAGGGTTGCACTCAAAAAATATTTTATGTTAAAACATTCTTTATTAAAATCCACATTTGATTGTTTTAATAGTCAAGTAAATAATTTAGATGCTATGAATTTTGGAATATTTATTTTTTAGGCATTAAGTAATACTTTAGAAAAATTAAAATGTTGGTTATTAGTAGGACAGGAAATTTATAGACCAAATTAGATGCCAACAAATATCTAAAAAAACGTTCCTCAATTATTAAGTCACAGATATAACTTTATGTATAAAATGAAAATTAAAATAGCTCATATTACTCACACTTTTCTATGACTGTATACTGTCAACTTATCCTCGCTCTCTTGCTCACTAATCACAACCAGTGTTGCCGTTTAACATTTTTAACCAAAATTTCCGGATTTAGTTATTGATTTTCCTTATAAAAAGAGCTTTTGTTTTGTTTGTAGAAATGAATTAATTAGTAAGACTAAAATTTTATTTTGTAATTTTTTGTTTCTTTTCTTACTATGTTGTATTAATTATAATTAATATCTGAAAAAAATGAAATGAAAAAACTTTGAATTTAATTTTGGTTATATTTGTTCTGATTTGGTGATTTTTTCACAAATGTGGGTTACAAAATTTTTGATCTTGGCAACACTGACCTGAATATATCATATGAGAACAACGCATTGTTATACTCTTCGTTTCTGTTTCCTTCCCTTCTATCTTTCCCCCTGCGTCATGAAATATTTTTCAGAAATTTTCCAAAATTTGTTAAATTACAGGTTCTTTATACTTTATTTTCTTTGGTAAGACTTTCATTCCCGTAAATTTTATTAACATACATATTAATTTTCAGTTTGAATTTCGATATGATGCAAGCATAACTGTGAATTAGAATTTTTTCGAAACATAAGGTTACGAGGATAACCGCATCTGAGGTAATTCGCCCATTGATGATGATTTTCCGAAAAATGGATTTATATGCAGGAGTAAAAGGTTTTGCCATCGATTCGTAAATGACAAGATACACTTGAAATTTCTTACCTTCGTATTTACGATTTTAATATTTCTCTCATATACAGAATCTAACTGTAACTATCAAATTCATTTAAAAGTCTATTTGCAACTGTGTTAATTTTAAATTCAATTTCGTTAATTCTTTTATTAATTAACTGATTATTTCTATCTTTAAAATCATTAAGAGATATTAAAATATTAGTTTTAATCAATGCGGTATCTTCTCAAAACGTTTATCTAATAGATCTAATAGACGAGTAGGAGAGTGAGACATAAGGGCTGGTTAATCTTTCGTAAAAAACGTAAAATCGTAACATACGTAGCCTTAGAATGTTTGTGTAGTTATAGTAATGTTAAAAACGGGAAATATGTCAACATACATACGTAATTGGTCATTACATCCCTTCAGTCAGGACTATTATCTAGCTTCTCACACCACTTATGTTGTATGCGTGGGGGGGGGGACCTACAGTTTCAAAGTCGACTCCGAACGACAAATTTTTGAGAAGGTCTGCGTGGTAATTTTATTTTTTCTTAGAATTTTTGTTAGAAATCCGCTAAGAGGCAGTCACCGAAGAATTTTTGTTTATAATTTCATTTTGAAGGCTGACCTGGGGTTGGAACCGGGGTCTAATAAGCCGACAAATTACCAATAGACTACGGCGAAATATGTCAACGAAGAATGTAAATAAAAACGAAACAAAACGCAAAGCAACACACAAATGAACACAACACAATTCAAAGAAATTGATATACAGACATTTGCACGAAGTCAGCTGTTTAGGACAGTGATGAGCAGATGTAGACAAAGAGAGAACACGATAAAAATGTGACTGTAGTTGTGAAAAGCATGTGTATAAACTAGAAGAAAATTGTCAGTAATATTTTCAAGTCTATCCTAAAATTTAATAAAAAATATATTTTATAAAACATATAAAAAAAGGTACAACGCCAACTTCCTAAAGACTACGTATTTAAGTTGACAAATATTCTTCCAAAAATCGAGATCATTTCTCATTATTATTAGTGAATATCATTAGAAAATAGTGAATCCTATTGTAATTTGTCTTTGGGTGTATAATTCAAATCTGAAAAAATCGACATGAATCTTCTTCTTATTGCAGCTATTGCAACTTTATTGAAGTAAAAATGTGTCTTTATAATTCAAACGACTTTGTTGGAATGAAAAATTATTTTATGTAAAAGCTAATTTATAAACGTTTCAAAGGTTACTAAGATATGGAGTATGTATAAAAAACTGAGTGTATATTAGAAAAGTGAATGTTATTACTACAACACTCCTCCTCATTCACTTTAAGCTACATTTTCCACGAAAATAATCGTGTTTAATTGGCGCCAACGGCTTTGTTGAAATATCAGCTATCATCTCCTCTGTAGGACAATAGATTACTGATATGATACCCTTCTTCACCAAATCTTTTGTCATTTTGTATCTCGTATCCAAATGCTTCGTTCTACAGGAAAATTTATCGTCATTTAAAAGTCGCAAACAGCTTTGATTATCATTTAGGAGAGCTATTGTTTCATTCATTGGTTGTTGCAAATCTTCCAATAGTTGTTTAAGCCATTTTGCTGATTCGAATAATGAAATATATTCCGCTTCACATGCTGAAGAAGCAACCAGTGTTTGCTTTTGACATGACCAAGAAACAGTTCCACCATTGTACAAAAATATTCGGCCATTATTAGATTTTCTTTCAATTCTATTTTCAGCCCAGTTCGCGTCAGCATATCCAATTAATTTTTATTCATTATCTTTGTTGCTTAAATTAAATTTTAAATTTACTGTTGATTTTTAATATTTTAAAACACACTTACACTGTATCCAGTCTTCATTACTAGGCCGTGATACTTTTTGTGCTAAAATACTTACAGCTGCTGAGATATCAGGTCTGGTGTTAACGGAAATATATAAAAGATGTCCAATCAATTTGCGATACATAATATTATTTTCAAGATAATTAGTATCTCCTCCTTTTCCGTAACATAAGCCCAAAGGGGTTCTCACGGATTTTGCATCTTGTAGCCCAAATTCAATAACTGTTTTATTTATATAATTTGATTGACAAATTTGATAGTTTCTATCGAAATCTTTCGATATTTGAATTCCCAAATAATGTTTCAATTCGCCTAGATTTTCTATATGGAAATTTCTTAATAGGTTGGTTTCAACGTACCTTATTTGTTTCATTGTTGAACAACCAGAATAAGATCATCAACATAAACGATTATATAGCATAAGTTCCCGTAAATATTACCATAATACAAACAAGGATCATTAAGACTCTGTTTGAATTCCATTCCGATTAAAATTTCGTGTAATGTATTATTCCACGATCTTGCAGCCTGTTTTAAGCCATATATGCTTCTCTTTAGTAGGCAAAACAGTTCACTGTTTTCATCTTTAAAACCTTCAGGCTGTTTCATATAAATTGTTTCTGACAACTTTCCATTTAAAAACGCTGTTTTTGCATCAATGTGATTCACAATCATATATTTCTTTCCAGCAATTGATAATAAAATTCTGAATGTAGTGTGTGATACCACCGGAGCAAAAACCTCATCATAATCGATTCCATATTTCTGTGAAAAGCCCTGAGCAACAAGACGAGCTTTAAAACGATATATTTCACCATCGGAATTACGTTTTATTTTATAAACCCATTTACTTCCTATGGCTGTCTTTCCCTCGGGCAATTTGACAAGTTCCCAAGTCTGATTCCTTTTCATAGATTCCATTTCGTCTTGCATAGCAGCTAACCATTGTGCCTTTTCATCACAATTAATTGCTTCCGTATATGTTTTAGGGTCTTTGATTTCTTGTATTGACCATAATTCATCTATTAGTTTTCTAGGTAACTGTTGGTGTATGTATTTCCAAATGTTTTTCAGAATCATCTACTTTATCAGTTCTTTCATTAAGTTCTGCCGTATTATTATTGATTGAATTTTGTTGTTGTTGTTCCGTATTCTCCTCCTCAATCAATAATGGATTGATTTTGTTCTGAATTTCTGATTTAGGTTTCTCTTTCTCAATTAAATATGGATAATTCTGGCGGGCTTTAGGAAACTTAATAAAAACGTTTTCATCAGTATTATTTTTAATGTAATCTAAGAATCGAACGTCTCGACTTATTACTACCCTCTTCGTAATTGGATTGTAAAAACGAAAAGCTTTTGAATTATCATCATACCCCAAAAAATCATTTTTAGTGCTTTATCATCTAATTTACGTCTTTTTTCAGAAGGAACGTGTACAAAACATTCTGAATTGAATGAAATTGACTTAAATTTGGTTTTGAATTATACCATAATTCATATGGAGTTTTATTTGTAGATCTTGTAAAAATTCTATTTTGAATATAAGTCGCTATCGATACAGCTTTTCCCCAAAATGAGTAAGGCAAATCAGCCTGTATTTGTAAACATCTGGCCATTTCAATTAGGCTTCTATTTTTTCTTTCGGCCTTGCCATTTTGTTGAGGACTATAAGGGGCTGTTAATTGTAGTTGAATACCTTCAGACCGTAAAGAACAAGTAAAATTTTTTCCGGTATATTCCCCACCTCTATCGGAGCGTATTGCCTTGAGAGCTCTACCAAAGTTTGTACGACAAAACGTTATAAAATCTTTAAATACTTGTTCCACTTCTGATTTCTTTGATATTAATCGAATTATTGTAAAATTTGAATAATCATCAATAAAAGTCACTACATACCCTTTTCCAGATGGTGTAGTAGTTTGCATCGGTCCACAAACATCGGAGTGGATTAACTGTAATGGCTCCGTTGATTTGCTTACTGATCGCTTTGGAAACGGTATTCTAGTCAGCTTCGCCTTCATACATGTTTCACATTCAACAATTTTAAAACCATCAGCTAAGTTTTCCGAAAACAACCTCCTTATGGCTTCAGGATCACGATGCCCCAGCTTTCGATGCCATACATGAATACAGTTATTATTGTGTTGAATTAAAGCATTTATTTTATCATGTTGACGTAAAATATACATTTCTCCTTCGATATCAGCCATACCAATATTCTTACCGTTCAAATTAATGCAGCAAATATTTTTATTAAATGTTACATCAAAACCGAATCTCGTTAACTGTCTTATTGAAATTATATTTCCCACTAAACTAAGTGCATATAAAACCTCCTTTGCGAAAAATTTATGCTCCTTACCGTATTTATCATAAAACATCAGTTCACCTGACCCAATGCTTTCAATAGCAACTTTTTCACCATTAGCCAGTTCAATATGACTCTAGTAAGATTCATCCAATTTTTGAAAAAATTTGTAATCGTTGACAGCATGACGAGTAGCACCTGAATCAACTAGCCAACAAGATAAATACTTATTCTTACCAAACTTGAATAGAAAACTGAATTAGATTTTTCCTCCATAGAATTGATTCTGTTGAAATTATCTCTGGTCCTTGTTTCTGTTTCCAGTTTTTATACTTTATACAATTTTTCTTTCGATGACCGGGTTTCTTATAAAAATAGCAAACACCGCCAGACTTAGCAACAACTTTCAAAACAGCATCATTCACTACGCCTCCATTAGCATGCAAACGCCTGTCATATTCGGCGATAATTTTTTGTTGAACAAAAGCAAAGTTAATTTCATCTTCTTTTCTGGATTTTAGAGATGTTATAAGAGTATCGTAGCCCTCCGACAAACTGCTCAGCAACATAGCAGCACTCCATTTATCAGATAAGGCTTTCTCACCAACATCACGCAATTTTGTAAATAACTCATTCATTGTATTAATATGGACCACCGTATTGCCACCTTCTTCCAATTTATCGAACAAATGTTCCTCATTAAATGCACTTTATTAGACAGAGTATTCTTTTCGTGATAATTTTTCAAACTATCCCAAATTTCTCTTGCCGTTTTGGAGTTTCTTATATGGCAAAGTTGGTCATCCATCACAAGTAATCCAATGGTTCCCCTGGCCTCATCATCTTTGGTGTCCCAGGACGGCTACCTTCAATCACCAGCTTCCATAAATTTTGCTTTCTCAATAGTAGTTTCTGGAAACTTCATATGCATAGGCCCATAACTTATTGCAGCTATTGCAACTTTATTAAAGCAAAAATGTGTCTTTATAATTCAAACAACTTTATTGGAATGAAAAATTATTTTATTTAGAAGCTAAATTATAATCGTTTCAAAGGTTACTAAGATATGGAGTATATATAAGAAACTGAGTGTATATTAGAAAAGTGAATGTTATTACTACAACACTTCTTTCAAAGCTGACATGCGACGGAATGTATTTTTGCGCTCTTTTTAACGAACAATGTTGATGTTCGTGCCCTATGTGTGTAAAAAGCCGAAGATTATCTTCCCTTGATGGACAATTGTGATGAGTGTTGTTAAGAGAAAGCAAAATTCAAAAATACCAATTGGGTACTTTTGTTTGGAAAAGCTATATTTGCTGCTAAAGTTTTATGTTAATATAAATATTTATTTTTGTAATATTATAGAATATTACATTGTTGGCTTAACCTGAGTCAATATTTATGGAATTTACACATTAGAATCGTAGGAATATGCATTAAAAATTTTAAAGATTAAAAACATTTATATGCACTTACAAATAAGAAAGTACCAAAAGGGACGTTTGCGTTACATTGTCACTCAAAATACATATTATTTATTTATTATGTTTCAGAGTTTTTATGATTGTTATGACAATTCATAATAATTAATTAATTAATATATGTGGAAGTACCAAAAAGGAGAATTCGTACGACATCGTCACTCAAACCACGTATATATTACTTATAACACTCAGGTCTTGTTTTATGCGATAGATGTGTTCCAAAAAAATAATTGGATAAATTGAATTCGCATAAAACGATACGCTAAGTTCATATAAAAATTAATGATTCGTTCCAAAATTCAGAAAAACAAAAACAAAATATTAATTCATTATTTACAGAAAAAACAAAATGATCCGAATAATAATAAATCAATAATACGATCGATGAATGTACGATCAATCATTCTGCTTGGTTTTGGGATTGGTTCGACATCACTTTTATCATTATATGCCTATCAGGTAGTACGTATATACATATATATATATGTAGTAGTCCCCTACATCAAAACGAAAATATGAAAATATTTCTTCGGCGACATTCTCAGCAGATTTCTGGCAAAAATTCTGAGAGTAAAAATTGCCATTAAAAGCTTCTCAAAAAATTCAGAGTCGACTTTAAACTGTAGGTCCCGCCACTCATGTATAAAATTAACGCACACAACACGAGTGGTGTAAGAAGTTAGGATGTTGTACAATGGATCAATTCGACCTCCGGATACTGTACTTGTCACAGTTGACAAGTACATGTGCTCTAACCTAACCTAAAACCGAGTAATCAAACCCTGTCGAAACTAAAACGAATGTAATATTATTCTAATAAATTGCATAAAAACTTGAAAAAAGAAGTTTGCATATAAAAAATTAAGGGTTTTTTTTATTAATTTCTGTCAAAATACACACACTTCCAAATATTTAAATTAAAAATAAATTAAGTTAAAAAACATTCCAAAATTTCTTCATATTCTCGTTCAAAGTACCAAAAAATGACTTCCATCGACGCAACCTATAACGCCGGGCAATCCAAATTTTGTAAAAAAATGTAATTTGGATTCTATGATTTCATCTCTAGTGAGTTCAAAATTAATCCATAATAGGCACAAATTGTTTTCCAAAGCTTGAATTGTTTTCCACAACACTTTTGAAATTGTACTACGTCCAAGGCTAAGATTTATTTTATTTGCAAGAGCACTTTGAAATGAACCAACAGCTGAAAAGCGAAGAGTTGCTGCGAGCTGAATTTTCGCAGGAATGGGTCCTTGTATTAACTAACGAATTTCAGTACAAAGGGTAAAGTTCAATAAATCTAAGAAAGGAAAAATAACTTACATCTGGACAAATTGCATTTCTACTGTATGTACATACAAAGTTGTTTAAGGGTTAAGATATTGCGGTGTAACATCAGGCAAGTGTGGTGCGGTAATATCGGTCAAGTGTGGTGTAGAACATAAGAGGAGAAAATCAATCAGTAGTTAGAAGTGGAAGTCGAAGCAGTGGATCTCTATTTTTTAATAAAACTATATTTGTGTTTTCAAGTGGAACTATTTCTATTATTATATTTTAAATAAAACTATTCCTATTATTATTACATTTTTTTTCAATAAAACTATTTCAATCACTTTTAAAAAATAAAACTATTTCTGTTGTTATTACACTTGAACCTTACATTTGGGGGCTCAACCGGGCCTGAAATCAAACTAAAAAGTGAAAATTTGCCATTTCTGTAACATTGGATTTTATATAAAAGCGTAATAATAAAGTGACAAACTTCTCATTTGTAACACTCATAGGATTAGATGCATCCCTCAATTGCCTTCTTTGTATATTTTATTGGTGTATTTTTTTTTTGTTTTTAATAAAATTTATAAAACTGAACACAAACCCTCCAGACATTTTAAATACCTTTTAACGTTTTTAGAGCCTTTTTAATTGAAAATACTTTGAAGTTTGAACTAAAATTCGTAGTTAATTTCGAATTAAAAAACGAGGGACACCAAATAGCAATATATTCGGTTTAAAAAATCTCTCGTTTTTCAAAACGAGTCGAAACAACAAAACAGACATGAACAATTCATTATATTCTAATCAAAATCATCTAATCTGTAACATACATAATTGGTCATTAAAACTCTTCAGTTGAGATTACGACCTAGCTTCTCACACCACTTATATTGTGTTTGTTAATTTTATACATGAATGGCGGAACATACAGTTTAAAATCAACTCCGAACGACAGATTATTGAGAAGATCTTCATTTTATTTTCTCTCAGAGTTTTTTTCAGAAATCTACTGAATCTGAGGTAGTCGGAGAAGAAACATTTTTTTCATAATCTCATTTTGTTGACGGACCTGGGGTTTGAACCCAGGCCTTACGTCTAATAAGTCGACACACTACTTACAAGACTACGAGGACTGCTCTGAAATTCACTAATATAATTAATTGGAAATATATTTGAATGTTTATAAACATGATATTTTTTTCATTTTATTATATTGGATCTGGACGGCCTGGACAGACAACACAACGTCAGACTTCTTGACAAGCTCAGAAGGATTACGGCCATTTATATAACTGGCTCTCTAAGCACCCCCCATAAAAGCCTTGTTCGCAATGCTCAACTGGCTTCCTACTGTGCTTCTCGCTATGCAGACGGCCAATTTTGCTGCGACCAGACATAATGCTCTGTCTCGTTGGCATATTGTACCTTCTGATTACTTCTCTATGGTGACCTGGGGGCCACTGGAGGTTGATCCAGTGGCACCGGTAAACGTAGACTATCTTCCTGCTGAATATTGTCTTGACAGATGTTTCCGCTTTCTGATTCCGAATAAGGATGACTGGAATCCTAATACGGTCATTACTGCGGAAGTCCTTGATATATATACCGATGCTCCACCGCGAGACTCACCTGGCCTTTGATGGATCGTGTTGTCATCTCGACTACAGTTTCCATGCTTATAGGTCATTGCGTTATGGGTAGACACGCGGAAAGAATGAGGCTTCCATTTAACGACTTCTGGACGTGGACGCAGATCCGCTTAGGAAGAGGAGATGTTATCCACTTTCTTTCTCAGTGCTCCCCATTCCTTGTCAGCTTGGCGGAGCTATCGTCTATTGATATTAAGGATATAGCTTCGTTTATTAAACTTTCCGGTTGGTTCTCTATTGCGGGGTAGTCGTGCTTTTGCTGTGGAGCTCTTGCGCTGACAACTTTCTTTTCCCTCATTTTGGTGGTACTTGGTCAGTACAGGGACTGCGTTCACCCGTGGATTCTATGCGTTCTCAAGTGAGCTTTGTGAGATCAGAGCTACCACTCCGACCTAACTTAACCTATATTGGATGTTTTCGAAGAAATTAACAATATGTATTAAAATTTAAAACTAAACGACGATCGAGGAGCATACCGAGGTAGTTGATGTAGTTTTGTTGCGGTATTCTTAAACCATTAATGCTCCATGCTAGCATTGACTTTAATTTTCCATATATGTATATAATTCATTAACATAGAATTCGAGTAGTACGGATGAAAGTGCAGGGTTTGCAAGGTGGATTAATTTATCAATTAATTAATTAATTAAATTAATAATATTTTTGGTGGATTAAATAGACAAACGTATTTAAAAAGTTATTTTTATTTGGTAATACAATATAGTTCATAATAATGGATCTTAAATTTAAAATTTACCGAATTATTTTACGTCATTTTAAGCTTTTTTTCAGGAGGTTTGTTGAACGATAAGATTGCAATATAGTTTCACTGATCATGTCAGTTGTACTAAAATATGCCACATCGCTTCAGATATCCAATTGATAGAATTGAATAGAATGAGCAATTAATTGATTCTAACACAAATTACATATTAAATTATGAAATTCTATTCAATAGGGCAGTAAACGAACACATTAAATTAATTACTGAGAAAATTTCCACAAACACAATTTCTTACATGCCTTATTCTGACACAGGCAACTGCGATAACTTTTTAGGCTCATCCAAGATTTGTAACACTCTTGCTTTGATTTGAATTATTATTCAATCCAAACTAAATAAACTTCTTAGAATACATCCAAAAGGTATGACTGCCTTTGTAGCGATGGATTTGTGTGCATATCTTCAGATGAAATAACGCTGCTTTTACTTACGGAAACTAAAAGTTTTGGAAGTAAAATGTCTATCCAGCGTAGTAAAGGAAGTACGAAAAAATAAATTGTTTATGCTAACTTACTTGAGAAAGTTGAGATAAAATATTCAACGAAATATTGATTGTGCTATTATTGCGTAACGACGTTTCCTTATTCTATGATTTTATTGGGTTAATATTTAAAATATCTGGTATGCATATATGACTAAATATATAATAATTGAGGGCATGTCAGTAGCCCATAAGTAAATGTTAGGCCAAAAGATCATATATTTTCTATCGTCTATCTATTGTTTTTAATTTGAACTATCGGTTATTTTGACTCTATCTTTTTGGGAACGTTAATAAGCAAAATTGCCGTATTTGGGGTTCTTACAGAAGCCAATACACCCTTTACAAGTGACCGTTTGGTACGGCTTGTAGAGCGGATGCATTATTAGCCCATATTTCTTTGAAAATGAGAACGGCGCAAACTTTGTGGTCAATGAAAATACCTCTTGCACCACGATAACTGATTTTTTGTACCCTTCTTTAAGGTAATGATTTGAACGATGTTTGGCTCCAACAGAATGGTGAAACTTGCCACACATCTCTTGCCGCAATCCATTTATTACGTCAAACGTTTGAGGACCGTTTAATTAACTGAAATGGTGATGTCAATTGGTCACTAAGAAGCTGTGATTTGACAACTTTGGACTATTTTCTATCCGACAACGTTAAAGAACAGTATTATGCCGACAAAGCAAAAAGAATCGAGCATTGAAGATCAACGTTAGTGATGCACGAAAATTGATCCAATGGAATGAGGTACTGCGAGGCTAGTCGCGGCAGTCAGACGAATAAAATAATATTATATTTATAAAAGTTTTACTCCTCAACAAATAAAAAATTCGCATAATTTCAAACCATTTTTGTTTTATTTCAGTTTTAAATTTCAAATTTTAAATCATCCACCCCATATAAACTACATAATGCATAAATGAATAAAGGAATAAATCAGGACAACATGGGTGGACAAAGTGGATTTATTATGCTTATTATATCCCAGAAACTAAATAATCGTCAGAGGACTTAACACAGCGAGTATAATTAGTGGATTTTAAAACGTTAGATTTTAAAACGCATTAAGTGTCCTTTCGCAGGAAAACAGATTACTTGTAATGCATTTTACGTCCGTTTAATTAATTTAATCGCCAGCATCCTTAACCCTCTCATGTCCGAATTAAAATGGGCGTGGCGAAAAGTTTTTTGAGTAGACATATTAAATAGAGTTAACCTCAATATCAACTGACAATAATTTCAATGCGTATAAGGCAACATTGGGCAATGGTGTTAAAAATTTAAATACAAGTTTATTTTTTAGGATTGGAGCACAAATGCACTTTGCACCTGTTGCATTTACAGCTTGGAAACCGACATACATCTGCCCTTTGTTCCCATTCCGGCCAATGGTTATAACCATCAAATTGTAGGGATTATGCAGGCTGTGCAACATGTGCTCTTTTTACAGGGGATTGATTCAGAACTCGCAGAAGGGTCTGGTGATGACGGCGACGATGGAGTAGGTGATGAAGTTTCTGAATTCATTGTCAAATTCTCAAAAGGAGTGATGATGGATGACCTCTCTTTTTTGCAACAACTATAGTTTGACTTATACAATTCAACCATCATATCCGCAAGATCAACTCCTCCCATGTGCTTGTTATAGCATTCTACTATACCTGGACGAGGTATAGTTATAAATTTCTTGTCTTTGAGGGACCATTTCTTGCATTCACTCATAGAGTTCTTACCTGCATATTTTGAAACTAGTTGTACACTAGTTGTATTCATTTTCCTTGTTTCCCGAATCATCCCAATCTAAGTTGATAAATTTTCAATTTCAGCCCATGTCAGACCTTTGGGGCGCAGAATGTGCATACAAAAATAAGTTTTTATTTTTCGAAACTTACCATAATAGACCAATGTTACATATACGCAACACTACATTTTCATGTCGCGTTTTTTTACTCATCTACCTTTCATTATTTGGTTATTGAACTTAGTTTTAGGATGACTTCATAATATTAATGTTTTTTAACACTTTTTTAAAACAAGATTTTTATGGAAAATGAATTTGTCAACTTCGCTCTCGGGAGAATAGTTACTAACTGAACACTTGCGCAGTTGGCTACCAACCAATTAGCTGAAAGCTTAAACAACACATGAGCCTATATCTTTGCGAAAGATATAGAAACAAAAATATTAAAAATTACGGCATTTAGACGCTCATAAACACAATGTTGCATATACGCAACATCGGGCATCAGAGGGTTAACAAAGAGAGAGTTTAATTCAATTTAATTTTGAGTCTGAAATTCATTGTTTGATGGAAGTTCTGTTAGTTACATAACGGAGATCTGTTAACTAAGAGTTTATGTCTGTGCATAAAGTATTACAGCGGCACTAATTCAAATCCCACATAGCAAATGTGATTAACTTAACACCTATGGACAAAAAACTTGATGGTTTATATCATTAAATTATTTTTCTCTCGACAACAATTAAGTATTTGAAATCAATTTGGGGCTGTCGTTTTTAATTCTTGACATCTCGAAGCGTTATACAACGTCATAACGTTGAGATGCTTAACAGCGTTATTCAGTACATCTGGCAGCTATGGATGCCACTCAAATCACATGCGCTTAAATATTACATTTCCAATACTCTCTCAAAGGAGTTGAAGAGCTTTTCTCATTTAAAAATATATGTGATTTGTTTAGTAAAAATTTGCATCTTAAGTTGTTCGGTTCGAAACTAACGAATATCTCTTGAATTTTTTATCCTGCAAAAAGTGTATTCACCTTTTAATAATATATTACAATGTAGTGGCTATTTTATTTTGAAATATATTTAAATGGTTGGTTTAAAAACCCTTCTGTGTGTTAGTTCTGCTACTAAATATAACAAATAAAGGACAAACATAAACAGAACATAAAAATCTTGAAATACATAAAAATGTAAAACTACTTAAGTTGAACATATGGAATAAATATTGCTATGTATTTAACACTAGATAAATAGTATTGTGTACGAGTATATGTGTCAGCCTTAAAGTTATTTTCTGTATTCAGGTTTATTTAAATTACGAAATTTCTTGTACATTTTTTGTCTTTAAAATGATATTTCAAGAAAATTAATCACATAAGTATGTCTCATGATATTAACATGTTTATTAATTTGAATATAAAGTTGAATATAATATTAAATAAAAACCAAAACCATAAAACATTGCGTAACATTGCTTCAAACATTGAGCACCAGAAATATTAACAAATTTATACTTCACCCAGTTGATCCTCAATACTGAATAAAATGCATATTTTTATAAACCTAGTCTGAATACGTTGTGCATACTATATATTTACACATATATATACATATACAACTCGCAGTTGTCTAGTAGGTAGTTTGTTGGCTTATTAGACGTAAGGTCCGAGTTCAAATCCCAGGTCAGAGATCAAAACTAAAATATGAAAATATTCCTTCGGCGACTTCTTCTCGGCAGCATTCTGGCAAAATCTTTCCTTCGAAGTCGACTTTAAACTGTAGGTGCCGCCACTCCTGTATAAAATTAACGTACACAACATAAGTGGGGTGAGAAGCTAGGTCGTAATCCTGACTGAAGGGTTGTAATGACCAATTACGTACGTACATATAAAAAACGCAGCGAAAAGAAAAATTCAACACTGCATCACAAGCTCCTTCGTGAAATTGAGTACATAAATTTTTATCAATTACGAAAAGCTCAACTTATAATATTTAGTTGCAAACAGTTAATAATTAATAAATCATTTAACAGCAAAAACAAGTAACTTTCTGAATAATAGTTTTCCAAAGATTTAAATATTTGAACACAAATAAGTTTTAATGGAATTCATCTGATATCATGCAGAGATCTTTTTGGACCATTTTTTGTGTGGAAAATTAAACTCTAGATTAAGTTAATCTTTGTTTTCAGTTTTTGAGTTTGCTTAATCTTGAGTTTAAGCTTACGGTTAAGCAGTTAATCTTAAGTTTACACCCCCATCGTTGGTGGTTTAAACGTTATACTGTGGTTTAAACTTAAGATTAACTATCAAAAGTAGTTAACAATTTTTATTTAAAAAATCTTTTAAGTGAGACTATGACTATGAGACTTTAAATGACTACGATTTATATAAAACTCAAATTGACAATAATTAATTTATTTATTATTATTTTGTTCCATACAAAAGCAAATTGTTGTGAAACACTTGGCAATTTTTGCTTATATGTGTGGCAGGTCTACGAGCTTTAAACTACCACTCAAAAAATGAAAACTGAGTTAACTAAAGATTAAATTTAACTGGAGATTAACTTAAGCTTGATGTTAAACTCGCACCCAAAAAAGGGCCCTTAGAGTTCTGCATGCTTTGAAATAACAAATAGTAGGTAGTGTGCTGGTTTATTAGACGTAAAGCCAGGGTTCGAGTCCCAGGCCAGACATCAAAATAAAATACAAAAAGTATTTTTCGGCGATTTCTTCTCAGCAGATTTCTGGCAAAAACTATGAGAGTACAAAAAACCTGCCATGAAAAGTTTCTCAAAAATCTGTCGTTCGGAGTCGACTTTAAACTGTAGGTCCCACTACTTATGTATAAAATTAACACAAACAACATAAGTAGTGTGGGAAACTAGGTCAATAATCCTGACTGAAAGGCTGTAAAAGACTAATTATGTATGTATGTATGTAACTATCGAAGTAATCAATGTACGTTGAAAGTTCCGTAACGTTAAGCATTCTGCTAGCGGAGAAATCTCGAACGTAACAAACTTAGTTTTAAGTTGAAAAAGCTGAAGTAATGTGTAAGAATGAATCTATGTGGCTCGACTTTTATAAATTCAAATATGAAGTTAAATAATGATAATGAGTGTAATCGTATTAATTGTGTGTGTTCTGTTATCCGAATCCAAGTGAAATTTTCCTCCTTTTAAACACAAACCTAGTCGCAAGAAAATCAAAAATAGTATTTTTACCTAATAACCGAAACATATAAAACAAAATTTTCTTTTTCAAAGAAATTAATATGCATTAAAATTTGAAATGAATGTAGTTGATGTTGCCAATCCAATAACCAACGTTTCGAGTGGACAAAATTTTATGTCAAATCCATAGGTTGCGGCCTTTAAAGATGTCTATGGACCTTAAAAAAGCAGAAGATTTCTTGTAAAGTAGTTTCATCCAAACTAAAAGTTAAAAGTTTTATATAAATTGTTTGATTTCTTCCGGTGGAGATAGTTGTTGTTTCTGAAATACCATGAACCACACGTAATCATTCTTGAAAGTTTAGACCGTCTTTTCTTCAATTTTTCTACATTGGATTATGAGACTGTTACGTGGACCATTTGATAGTCTTAACCTTAATTTTCTCTTATCTTACCATTTTTCTAACACACTAACATGGGATTGGAGTCGTACGGAATAATAATTGCCATACATGTGCCAGAGAAAATCCTTTTTCCGGACGATAAATAATAGTTTGATTTTGTGTGAAATTCTCTGTTTTTCATTAAACTTCTGAAGAAGCTAAGCTAGCGGGTAGTAACGGCCATAGCTGGTAATAGGATTAAAATTTTGTGTATCACACCATCGTGCCAGACCTTGACAAATGCTTGAGAGTTGTCTATAAAGAGAGAGTGAAAACATATTAAATCAAATTTGTTATTCGTTGAATTTGTTCAGTAGTGCTATGATGTTTTCTAAAACCAAATTAATGATTGCAAATGAGATCCAACTCAGGAAAGAAATTAGTGAAACACTTCCGTTTTATCTTCTTAAAAGGAACAATGTCAATAACGTAAGCGGGTTGACCTGCAAACATGGGTTCCATTTTGTAAAACGCATTTGTATCATACAATTGTCTTCTTTTCTTCGAGTAAAAAGAATTATAGTCACATGTCAAAGGTTTTAAGATATTCAATAAAATTTTCCTTGCGAATATTGTATTTTGAAGGACAATATGCCTCTGAAAAGGCAGTTCTATTATTAGCCAGATTTATTGAAGTAGTCTGAATATGTTCGGTTTTAGCACTAACATTAAAAAACTCTTAACGGATGTTTGGTATTGTATGCACAATAACTTGCAATTTTAATTTTCTTTACGTTTCCGACACCAATAAGACGTAATTTTTAGCTTAACATAAGTTGCATTAATGTACAGTGGACCCTCGGCTAACGAATTTAATTCGTTCCAGCACCTCGTTCGTTATACAAGAAGTTCGTTAAGCAAAACGGCTATTTTCATATAAATACATGTAAAATAAATTAATCCGTTCCAGATAGAAAAAACTACACACTAAAATGTTTCAATTGGAACTTTTATTTAAAAGAAAGTTACAAAAAATACTTCAAAACTTATAAAACGGAAAATATAAACCAATAAATAAATCTTAAAGATAATTTTTTTTTTATAATGGGTACGTGCATACCTAATTTTCTTTTAACAAAAAACTGTATAGAGTCGTTTGTTTCTGACCTCGCCTCAAAATTTGTTGAAAATGAGACACAGCATTATGGTTAAATAATTCTGTTGCACGTTTAGTCACAGTCTGATTGGGGTGATGCTTTTTAATGTATAATGCCACAGACTCCCATGAATTCAGCATTTCTCTGATTGCACTAAACGATTACGGTTCTTCTGTTATCTCCTCATCCGATAAAGTTGGCTGCTCAACTTCTGGTTCTAAAGCATATTGCAATTTCCCAAGCTCTGCAGTAGTCAGATCTTCATTGCGCTCTGCCACAAGCTCAGCAATGTCATTGCTCTCCACCTCTAACCCAATCTGTTCATCTAAAGATATAATTTCGTTGGTTGTTGAATCGAATATTTCGTTGGTTATTGCGTCGAGTTCTTCAAATGTGCTTTCGGCAAAGTGTTCGGACCAAAGTTTTTTTAGGAGGATTCAAGTGTACTCTTAGTAAGGCCATTCCATATTCGTAACTTCCCCTGTTTCGTTCTATCAACTGAAAGAAATTTTACATGCAATTAAGGTCTTCCCCTTTTTTTGGTCGTTATGCGAAACTTCTTTCGTTAAGCGAAACTTTTTTTCATAAAAAGTGTTCGTTATACGAAATGTTCGTTATGCGGGGCGTTCGTTAAGCTTTAACTACTATATTTTAGTTTTACATCAATTGCTCAACATGTTCTGCATATGAGTCATAAAATTATTTATTATTTCAATTAAATTCTCAATATTATTTTTATATCCCGTACTGGGCTCCGACATTCCCGCCTTTAAGAAAGTTTATTTTACCCATAAGTGACGGCAGTGTGTTTAATAGGAACTGTTTTGGAAAAACATTTAATTACAGTTTTGTAATTTGCTATTGTCCTGAATTAATATCTCATATACATTTCAACATACAAGTTTTTCTCACCTGCGAGTTAGTATAATGTGCTTTACGCAAATGAAGTGGATGTGGTTTGTAATTCCTGACTGAAAGCACGATTTTAATATAGGTGCGCTTGGAACCATTGTCCTGCATAAATTGCCATTTTACTGGCATTTATCTTGGGCAAAGAGAAGTATATAAAGCTTTATACAATGCAGAAATAACCATTTGTGGACGCTTATCTCAGAACAAAGACTTTTGGCAAAATGCCAAAAAGTAAAATTATCTCTACGCGTCTAATATTTTGATTCTCCTACGGATCCCAACATATATCTGATGCTGAATCGGCATGCCGCAGACTTTTCGTTTTAAGCGGATCTAAAGCGTATCGAATATTTTGAATAAATTTTTAAGTTGCGTTGACATTTTTAGTTGCTATTTATTGCTATATAAAATCGTGTGGATAATATCTGCGATCTAAGAGTTTTGCTAATTTTGTTTATTTTATTCTGGATCTCATACTGGATGTAAAAATGTTGAGTTTTACATTAGAGTCTTAGATATTAGAATTTTAGATAACTTTCATTGGATGAATGAATGCGGATCGGTTATATGACATTGCCTTATTTCACAGGAAGTTTTCCGATCCCTCCTCGACGATAAAGCCGTTCAATAGCAAAAGTTCCTAGATCTTACTAGAGGAGGCAAGTAATTATAAAAGTTTCCTTTTAAGGTAAAGCCTAAGTACCATTGAAGGGTGGATATACTTTTTTACATGATCTGATTCAAACTGTAGCGATTCTGGCAGAACATTGTTTCCATTTTATTAAAACATAAATGCATATTTGGGTAACAAAATCTCGAATCCTTTGAACGTCTAGCCGAGTTTCTAATATAATCGGATTTCATAGGGAAACATATGTCTAAAATTCGTTCTGGACTAGTGTTAATACTTCATTTTGAACAGTGTTTTTGTTTAGAATGTTTACGGTTAGAGTCCAATTTGTTTTGGTTTCCTTTAATTGAAAGTATCCGAATATGTTGATAGCATCTGATTCTTAAAGTCTACTGAAAGTCACAATTACCCAGATGTTCATATTCTTAACGCCTGATTGAAACGGAAGGCTTTATTTAATTTTTGTGAATATTTTAATTAGTTGAAAAAATTAATTTTTGATATCTACTTAATACTTCTTTTGAACGGACTGTTATTCCACGTTTTTTTTTCTCTGGTCAATGCAGTTTTCTTGGAGGGGATCACATTAAACAATTTACTTTTTAAGCATTTTATTTTCCTAGAACTTATCTTAACAGATTTATACTGTGTTGCTAAGCCATATATTTTTCGGCATCTATTTTACCAGAAAAATTTGGGCTAGTCATTTTTCTAAAGTCTTTAAAAATCTGTGTCCACAAAATTTTATTTCCTGCGCCTGAAAAAATCAAAAAAAAAAATTATCTCTAGTTTTCTTCCAACACTGTTCCCAGGTTATATGTGTATAACCAAAATAAATTCCATTGCGGTTTTATTAAATTATAGTTTTTATTTTGAGGTTTTTCTAGAGTTGTTAATATTTCTAAGTGGCTCTGTCGTTGTCTAAAGCTGGAGGAGGACAGTTTTCTCGGATTCTTGCTTTTATGTATTATATTTTACATAATATCGGTCTGGAGGCTGTGCGGGCTAGTTTAATGTCTCTAATTGTTTCAATACCTCAAAATCCTTATCGATGAAGGTAATAAGTTTATTTCAGAGTTGTGAAATAATTACAAAAAAAAAACATTTTTTGATTCCCTCCCATTGAAATAACTTTAGATTGGGCAGAGTACAAGAGAAGACCGATTTTTAGTTTGCACATGTACACTGTAGAGAAAGGGTTACCTACTGTGCTAGCAGGGAGATGTGATTAGCATTCCCGTATATGCTAATGAAACAAGCGTGAAGGCTCGAATGTGATTATCTACTGTCTTCGATTGGATGTAAATCACCTTACTTACTTCCAGTCAATTAATAGGGGGGAGTTATATTTATTTTCCTTTAATGTTTTTTAGTTGTTCCCACTAATCTATGAATTCATCCCATAGCGCATTTCTTTCGGAGCTTACACCTATTTAATATTGGCAAGTAAAAACATCAGAAGTTTTTTTGTAGCGCTTTCCAATTCCAATTTAATATTATCTTTGTTACGTGGAGGTATTATTCTAGTTAGTCCACTTAGTACTTAGTTGTACGGAATATTTCAATTAGCAACTTGTTAATTTTATCGAATCCTGACACTTTTTAATAATTAAAACTGGTAATAGTATTCTAGATCTCTAGAAGGCCAAGATTTAAGCGTAGGTGTAGTATAATAATATCAGCAGGCAAATTGTTCATGTCGTTGCACAAATTCGAAGTAAACAGTTAATTTTAGATTCTTTGTCGCACGTCGATGAATAATTTTTCAGTAAGAATTTTACGATTTTATAACCCGTTTTGTGCGTTTCAAGTCTAATTTTTTGCTGTTTTCCTCTTAGCGATCATTTTTTTTATAATAATGCATTATAAGTAATATAAGCAAGAGATCAAAATTATACAAAATACACTGTATAGATTGCAGACGTGCAAAGTTGTAACTTAAAGTATTGTCAAAACAGCCAGCTATACCATGCACATCTCTGTTACAATGAATATTAGTGACAGAATGAGTGTAACAGATGTTGTATGGTTTTCCTTTTGCACACTCACCATACTATGCAAAACACAAACATCTGTAAGTATTTCAAAAACATTGGTGGTGAAGACTGTATACAAGAAAAATATGGTGTATTAAGTTTGAGTAGAGTGTGTAATAGGCTATGACTCATACACTACTTTCTCAACTCAAATAACTATAAGGGCCATTATTATAACTTACCTTTAACAAAAGGGAGGATTTTAACGGAGAGATAAATTGTTTTTCATTATTACGAGTGCCCAATAAGATAGAAGTGACCGATAGGCTAAAGGGAAGATCATCCTACCTTTAATATTTAAAGGTCACTTTCTGTTTGAACTTACTATATCATATACTATTTTCGATGTGGCAATTTCAAATTTAAACAAAATTAGCATATACAACAACCAAAACGAAGTTTTCCTTTTGCACTGCGTTAAAAAAAAATTGTTTAATTAAGCAGTTTTATCGACTTTGCTCCAGCACTGCCATATTTTTGAAAAAGTTAATTTTGTTTTATCGGTAAGTTGTAATAACCAAAATAAGTTAAAGGTACCTTTGCCGTTCACTTTTGCTAAAGGTACCTTTAACTATCGACAACTTTAAAGGTAAGTTGTAATAATGGCCCTAAGTATTTCAAAAATATTAGCACTTTGGATCTTTAAGTAAATGTTAATATTAGCAAAGTGAAATAAAAGAAAAAAAAATCAGGTAGATATATACATATGTATAAAATTATTGAAAAAAGAGGGGGAAACAACCCTGTAGGAAATTCCAATAGTGAAACTCTACTTACTTACTATTGGCACAGTCACCAGTACTAGTGACGTTTTATACCCCAGCCAATGTTATTTACTATAGACATTTAACATGTGCCTGTCATTAAAAATTTACTACTGACTATTTAGTGAATAGGGACCATATGTAGACATTGGAACCAGTGAATCAATAGTACAATTTAGCATTTCTAGTCTACAATTTTGGTACTTTTCTGTAAAAGACGATAATAAATTTTTAATTTAAATTTTTGAAAATATTTGGTATTTTATTAAAAAAGATACTACTAATTCAGTCTCTCTTATTTATATAGGAACATCAAAATAACGTTTTTGTGTTATTAAAATTAGGTAAAATTATTAACCCATTTTTGGTTTTGCTGCGACCCATTTGTTTGAAATTTTTTTCTTTTGGCGCTGAAATGCTGCTCTTAGTTAATATTACATCTGGATATTAAAAAAACGAAACAAATTGTTTAAATATTACAAATATTTATGAGAATACAAAAAAACATTTATTACTTTAAACATTTAAGGCTTTAAAAACATTTGATTATTCGCGAAACTTCTTTTTGCCAAAAGAGCCATCAACATTAAAATTCATCATAATATTTTGGCCAAATATTTCATGCAGATTTCGAATATAAACAAAAAATGCAATTTTATTCGTTGAAGTATTTTGTTTAAAAATTGTGTCCAACATACTAATTTTTTATCTTCTCACGCAAACTATATTTTGGAAAATCAATTTTAGACGACACAGAATCTTCAGGCTCCACAAAATTTTCACAATTCGCATTTTCACTACTTTTATTTTTATATAACACTAGCTGTTCCCTGCATGTGTTGCTGCGCCCCCAACTAAAATAAATTTGAAGGGAAGGCATTACACAAATGTCCAATTAATTTTGAATCATTTTTATTGATTTTGTTTCCCGTTGTCTTGATGATTCAGATGAACGGGCCTGAGTAGTACGCATTCGATCAGTTACTAATCTCACTTCTCATTGTTTAAGTGGTTCATGCGAACGGGTCTCAGCGGAATATACTCGAAGATTTTCCAATCACAGTGCTCGTAATGCTCTTCCGTGCTTGGGGTGTAGGTCGACCAATTGCTTGTCATTCATTTTGAATAATTTTCAGTGACCCCAATCACACCAATCTCCGTCGACTCATACGTAACAACTTTGTTAAAGAATGCACAATTTAAGATTTAATTAATTTTGAGTAATTTTCAGTGGCACCACCTATTGGAAATTGGTCACACCAACTTAGAAATCTTCGTCGGCTCATGCGTAACAATTTTGCTAAAGATTATAACATAAGCAAATGCACAGTTTAAGATTTAATTCATTTTAATTAATTTTCAGTGGCGCCCCCTATCGGATATTGGTTATACCAACTTAAAAATCTTCAACGGCTCATGCGCAACAACTTTTCTAAAGAGCATAATATGATTAAATGCACAGTTTACGATTTAATTGATTTTAAGTAATTTTCAGTGGCGCCACCTGCCGGAAATTAGTCATATCAATTTAGAAACCTACCCCGGCTCATGGGCAATAACTTTTTTAAAGATCATAACATGATCAAATGCATAGGTTACGATTCTAAAAGGTGCATACAAACATTCACAGATTCGAAATTAGCAACTTTAAAAAGCACTGTATAAACACTTAACAACTTCCCTGTCTCCATACAAATCTCATGATCGTTGCCCCACGTTCACTGGTTTTTTTCATTGAATAAATAAATAATGCGCATACAAACTTATCAGATATTTAGAGAATACTGATGAGGAAGATTTTAATGATGGAAGTAACGAAGAATATCATCCCAGTGATAACGAGAAATTTGAGGTTACAGATTGCAAATAAAATATAAATAAATAAGTGTTTTTGTACTTATTCCACGTATACACTTTCACTATATGTGTTTGTTCGTGATATTTCTCTGCTCACAACCTTTTTGTAAGCACAATCTGTTCTCTTCACACGCAGCTTGTCTGCACACAAGTCTGACTGAATTATAGCTCGATCTCGTTTCTTCAAACACAAGTGATTTAATTCTCACAGCAACCAACGTGATGTCGTCACACACGACTAACTTAATTCGAACTTCGTCATTGCTCGCTTTGTCTTATATCGCTGGATCCTTAGTGTGATGAATGCTCTCGAAGGAGAATGACGGCCTTCGGGAACAATCGAAAAATGTAAACAATTTGTTTCGATTTTTGTTCTTTGTGTGTCTTATATGCATTTTGTTTTTGCTTGTTTGCTTCTTTATTCGCTGCACTTTGGTGTTGGTTGTTTACTTCTCTGATCGCTGTACTTTGTGGTTGGCTGTTTACATCTTTTATCTCTTATATTTTTTATGTTGATGTTGTTGCTATATTTTTGTTTATTCATTGTTCACGTGATGAAGTCCATTGTTTTGTTTTTGGGGCTTTTGTTTATCATTTCATACATGATCAAGTCCATTGTGTTGTTTTTATAGCTTTTGTTTATTATTTTAACAACACCATTTCCACTTTCGTAACAATATTATATATTGGAGTAAATTGAATAAAAAACTACTTTCAGGGACAAAAGAATTCGACATTTTTTCATTTCCTTAAAGTAAGGAGTTTTGCTATTTAGTATTCGCAAAATTATTTTACTAAATTCTTAGCGCAAATGGTTTATTAAATTGTATATAGAAATGAGTCCTATGTGACTCAAGAACGTATTACAATACGCTCCCGTGAGTCATCTATGACTCATAGGACAACGAAGTTGTTAATGTTAATCTGAGGAAATATTAAAGTTTAAGCTGCATTATTTGATCCGCCACTATGAAGCTGAGAAATTTTACCTCAGATTCGAAATTTGCAAACTCAAAAACCGTCGATTACTGATTTTCAAATAAACCTGAGAAATATTAAATTTTTCCGGCTTGGAGTATTACAACGCGTCAAATGCCTTCTCTGCTACTAATCACTTGATTCAACCGAATTTTGAATTTAGTAACGTTACACAAGATGATGTTGTTGAGAGCATTCTAGAAGTTAAGTTAAATAATGCAACCCAATACTTGTGTGGCAATGGCGTGCTTTCAAAGATGCAGGCTGGTTTTAGACCTAATCACAGCAGCATTTCTGCGCTCATTGATGTTTCAGAAGATTTGCGATTAAGGGCGGATAACAATATGACATAATTTTTGGTTTTACTCGAGCCAAAGAGCTCGATTCTTGGTCCACTTTTACATTCAATTTCTTTTAATTATCTGCCATCTCAGTTCAAATTCTGCAATGTATAAATGTATACATATGATGTACAACTATAAATTAGTTGCTTGCCGTCTGACATTACAAATTGTATATGGGCGTCGATTAATGGTCTTTGCCGAGGTCAATCCGAGGAAATCGAAAGCTTTGACGATAGGCAAGGTAAACTCTACAGCACAACTTACACCGTTACAGATTAATAATAATTGAGACATTACATACTGTAAAGAACCTAGAAGTTATTTTTAACAATAGCCTTAACTGGTCCAACCCTGTAAATCCTATTTGTGGTAAAAAGGTTGCCATGTTGCGAAGTCTTTGGTTAACGCAATATTTTACTCCGTTTAATATTCGCAAAAACGTATCTCATCCTCACTTTACTGTAAGATTGTGACATATTTTCAAGTTGTGACTCAGTATGTAGAAACAAACTCAAAATCACTAACAATATTGCTAGATATGCTTATGGTCATTCAAGGTACGGTAGAATATCTGAATAGAAATATTTGAATAGAATATCTGAATCTGTTTAACAGATTAGTTTTCTCTAGATCTAATAGAGGCATCAAAATTAGTACCGTTAGATACCATAAACAAAATGAGAGACACTATAACACCAATGCAATTCGTCTCTGCAATGAAATCCCGAACAACATACAGTTATAAAGCAATGCAAAGTATTTCAAGACTGCACTAATAATATATTTTTATGAACAATAATGTACAAATGTAATTGATCATATTTCTTAATATAATTATAAAGTTTTGTCTTTAATGATATTTATTATGTGGAATTATTTTTAGGGTAATTATTTTTGTAATTTCTCAAACTTTGTTATGCCTATCCTTAGCAGTACTGTTAAATAATATGATATCTTGTTGCACTGTATTTAAGCTTGTATAGATAAATTAAGTGGATCCGCCATTTTAAAATTAGAAAATTTTACCTCAGATTGGAAATCGGCAAACTCAAAAACTTTCATAAAACTGATTTTCATGTAAATCTTAAGATATATTAACATTTAGATGGTCATATTGGCTTCGCTATTATGAATTTTAAAAATTTTACCTGCGATTCGAAATTAGCAAGAGACTCTGGTCGAAGTTACTAAGCTCGTATATAGTTAGAATATAATTTGTAATTGTATTGTAATTAATAAATACATAAATTTAATTTTTAGCAGGGACCGAAAATAACTGTTATTTTAGAATTTTTGTTTAAAAATCAACCGCAAGGAAATGTCGGAGAACAGAAAGTATACCATTTCGATTGTCTTAGAGCAAATTTTTATAAAATGTTTTAAAAACCTGATTTTTATTTTTCAGAAAAAAAATAAAAGTTATTTTTCACTTTTATTTTTTCGAGCAGAAATAAAAGCTATTTTTGTTTTATTTCATGATGACTTCATAATATTTATTGTTATTAATTTTTTAATATAATTTACTTTAATTCAATTCAATTTTTTTATTTTCCAGTAATATATACATTCTTTTTGATATAGAAAATAATATACCTATACCTAAATAGTTCCAGTTATACAAATTTTCCTTCTCAATAGTTAATAGTTATTTACAAAATTATAATAAATATATATTAATAATACTACTATTAGGCAAAATTTTAAAAAAACCTATTTGGATATTTTTCTTATATAATTTTCGTACATTTTGCTAAAGTCAACTTACATCATCTACCTACTTATGTAGATGTTAAATTCTGTACATCTACAATAAAAATTATCTACAAAATAAATTACTGTAATTCACTGTAACAAGTTCGATATTCGCAATTGTATGTAGTCTAGCTGTTGAAAAAAACCAAGTATTTGACGCTCTGTTCCCATTGAACTTCAGTATTTAAAAACGTTATATTGCCCTGGGGAGTAAAACAAGGTTTCCGTTTTCTAGTAAAATATATGGCCCTTGTTTTACTTGCATTTAGTGCTATCTTCCACTTATCAAAATAATTAAACTTTTTATTTAATGCTATTTATAAGTTAGCACTAATGTTTGAATGGAGTATGTCTGAGCATAAGTTAGCAGTGTCGTTTGTAAATACGGAAATGGTACAATTTTCAAGTTGAGGAAAATCAGACGTGTAAATATTGTATAAAGTGGGAGCTAGACATGAACCCAGTGGACAACCTGGAGGAATGTTGAATAATTCCGAGTGCGATGATCCAATATGTACTTTGAAGGTACGATTACAAAGAAAACTGTCTATTATATTAATTAAATAATTTGGAATATTGAAATTAATCATTTTGTAATTAAGACCTTCGTGCCAGACCGAATCAAAAGCTGCATTCGCATCTGGGAACACCATTCCCGTCGCTTTTTGAATAGTAAAATTATTGGTAACAAAATTTCTGATTCGGACTAGTAATTGAACAGTGTTATGTTCTTTTCGGAAACCGAATTGATGTCGGGGAAAAATATTACCATATTATATGGACGATAAGAAGGCGGACTATAGGGAGTTCATTACGTTTTTGGATGGGAACAACTTTTGCTGTCTTAAATTCAAGTGGAAAATATGCAATACTTAGGCACGCATTAAAAACAATTGTTGGGAACTTAAGCGACTTATCAGGAATATTTTTAAGACATTGGTTTCCTATCCCATCAATTACAGGAGCTTTCTTTAATTTCTGAATTCTTCTTTCTGATTGGGTTGAAACCCTAACTTGTGATTCCAACACGTCATCGCCTGAATTACTGGAAATATCATGATTAGATGCGAAGGTTTGTGCCATTATATTACATTTCTCAATATTAGTTGTATAACGGGAGTTATTGTGTTTTAAAATAGGTGTGAAGGTGAGCGGGCAAAGAATAAAATATTTAGCGAGAACGCGGGGTAAATAAAATACAAAAGTTATTACTATAAATAATCAAATATTCAGCCTTATTATGGTTGTCGTTGTCGTGTCGTAAACAAGGCGTATTTTTAAACAGGTATTATTAATGTCGAAAAACGACAAAAATACAACACTGTTGTTACAAATTTCGGTACCACAAGTGTCGTATTTAAATATCAAAAATTGAAAAATCGTCGTTAAAGATTTTGTTGACGACAGTTCAGAAAAAATCAAAAAAAAAAATATATATCAAAATGGATATAGCTAAAAAGTAAGTATTAAAACTATTTAATTATGATAAATTTATATTTTTTAATTACAATTCAATTTATTTTAGAACTAAAATCACAAACACCAGGCAATTTAGCCGAATGGTGTCACTGTTGGAGCAAAATACATTCTTGGCCAAAGGATTTAGTAGTGGCATAAAGAAAATAAACGTTAAGGGGGAGTGGAACAAAATTGCTGAAGAACTAAACATTTTAGGACCACCATCGCGTAATGGGGCAGGATGGATGAAGGTTTGGGCAGATTATAAATTTAAAATAAAAAAAAATTAACTTACAATAAAGCCGAATGTCGTGCTACCGGGGGTGGTTTTTTTAAACAATATGTGTTATCCCCAACAGAAGAAGCTGCCTCCAATTTATTACAAATTAATTCAATTGTAAATGCAGGTGACGGTGCATTTGGTATCAAACGTAGTAGCCAAAATGAAAATTACGAATACGAGGAGGATATACCAGAGATTGATAATTTAGAAAACAACGAACCAGTCTGCTCAAATCACTCCACAAAACCAAAACAACACAATACTGATCCTAAAATCGTTAGCGCCTTACATTTAACACAAAAAACTCCTACAAAGACATCCATACAAAACTATGATGTTGTTGAAGAAGTACGTTCATTACAATCAACAAAAAAAACTCCCACCAAAAAATTAACACAAAATGAGATTCTTGGAGAACCAAGTTTAACACCATCAACAAAGAAGACCCCAACTAAGAAAAAAACAAAAGACGATCTTCTTGAGGAGCAATTGGAAGTCCAAACCGCATTGTACACAGAAGTGAGGCATTCTTTAGCTGAAATTGAAAGGTATCAACGCAAAAACTTCCAAATAAAAGAAGAAAAGCTAGCACTTTACAAGAATGAGTTGAAATCTAAGGAAGAATTTAGAAGAGAACTTTTAAAACTTAGAAAAGAGGAAATAGAAATTGAAAAAAGACGTATTGCAATAGATGAAATTAGAAATGGTATACAGAATTTTGAAATAGATGAAAGTTTATGAATAATTTCAATTTATGAATTTCATATTTAATACATGTGTTGTATAATTATATTTTTATTGTTTTTTTTTATAAGTTAAAAAAAATGTAAATTTTATTTGAATTTGTTTTGCTTTTTTAATTTTTGTTATTTTATTATTTTTTTTTTTAATTAACATATTTAACAATAAAACTGAATTAAATATTTAAAGATTGCATTATTGATGATCGTATATTTATTGCGTTTAAATCGTCATCTGCGACAGAATTGGTTGATGGTAATTCATCCATTACATCAATTTGAGGAATTTCAGTTTTGTACTGAATGCATATGTTGTGTAAAGCTGCACAAACAGATGTAATTCTAGCAGCCGTATCTGGTGTGTAATGCAACTGTCTTGCACCTAGTATGCACCGGAATCTATTTTTTAGAACACCAATACTTCGTTCAACAATGTTTCTAGTTCGTGCATGTATATAATTAAAACGACTTTCTGAAGAACCTTCTACAGCAGATCTAAATGGCGTTATCAGAAACTGTTCTAAAGGGTACCCGGCGTCTCCTACAAATGACATAGAATGGTTTTAAGTTCTAATAGTTTGCTGAAGCACATTTTAAATTTTTTAAGTAAAATATGATACATAATCTTAACTTACCTAATAACCAAGTATTTCTTTCGCCATTATCATATTGATCTCTTAAAAATTGTTTTAAGTCGCTGGTGTTCCACACTAAGGAGTCGTGAACAGATCCCTGATGATGCGATGATATATATCTTATTCGGAGCTTATGATCACACACCTATGCATAGTAAAAAAAAAATTAGATATTAAATTTTTCAGTTTTAAACTACGTACTTTTTACTTTACTTTACTTTAAACTCGTACTTTTCATTTTCCTCCGTTGGAAACGAAATCCATTCTGGGCAAAGTACGTTGTACATAGGATCTATGCACTCTTGGAATGCATTGCTAACTGAAGGCTGGCTCATACTAATATTGTACTCATTACCAGCACCTTTTTGGTAACTACCCTCAGCGAGTATCCGCATTGTTGCTGCAAGCTTCAACATATTTGGCACACATGTAGACCTTGTCGGTTCTTTTAATTTAGAACCAATTTTGTCTAAAACATATTTAAACCCCTCCTTATTTATTCTAAAGTACCTTACAAACCTTAAGAAAAAATCGTATAAATTTCTATTACATTTAGTCATGTCTATACTTACTTGGAATCTGGCATGGCAAATACGTTGGACTGTTCCCGTAATTGTCTCCGAATACCATTCATTTCGGCTGTGGTATATTCTTCATCTTCAGAAGATGAAAATGCAGCAACACTTAACATTTTAATTTAATAAATTTATTTTGCTTTAATATCCACAAACCATAAATTTAGTTTATACGTATTTAAATAAAATTTTATACCGCCAAACAGCAGTTTTTGACAGTTTTCGTAAACAGGTAGTTCATAAATATTTTAAATCGTGAGAATTATGAAACAATCTGTTATTTTCGATCTTTTACAAAAATATCGTTGTCGTAAATTTTACGTGATACCAAACAAAATTAAAAACGACAACGACTACGAAAACTCTCGTAATAAAAAAACGACACTCATAATAAGGCCGATTATTTATTTATGTACATTCTAACGTACCTTTCGGGTTGGGGGATGATCGGGTAATGATCTCTTTTCAAATAGATTCTTAACAATTCACAATAATAGAAACTTAAGAATAATAGAAACTTAAGGTGATTTATACACTTAAACTAAACTAATCAGCCTTATTATGAATGTCGAAGTCGTTTTTCGACAGTTGTCGTAGTTTTTGGCGTTTTTAGAATTTTTCGGTACCATGTAAAATTTACGACAACGACATTTTTTGTAGTAGATGATAAAACACAGATTGTTTCAAAATTCTCTTAATTTTAAAAAATTATGAGAGACCCTGTGTACAAACTGTCCAAAAATAAATTGTTGACGGTTAAAATAACAAAATACAAATTATGAATTATTTTGATTAAAGACCATTTTCAACGAAAATAAAATGTTAAGTGTTGCTACGTTTTCTTCTTCTGAAGATGATGAAGAATATACTACTGCTGAGTTAAATAGTATGCATAGGTTTTTAAGGCAACAGTCAAACATATTTGCCATGCCAAACTCCAAGTAAGTAAAAAGTTTAATTAAATGTATTGTTGTTAACAATGCATCTTTTTTAAGATTTGTACTGTATTCTCTCGTTTTCCTTATTAAAGCATTAAATAATAAATAAAGGACCAGGTGGGTAAACAATAGAGTGTAATTGTAAAAAATTGGCAGCAGCTTCTTCCGTGGGCGGCAATATAAACTGTCTATATAGACCACCTCCTGTACCATGGCACTCGGTTTTGTTGTAAACCAATTTTTTTAATTTAAATTTATAATCAGCTCAAACTTTTATCCAGCCTTCACTAGTACGCGTTGGTGGTCCTAAAACATTGAGTTGAGTTGATTTTGCTCCACTCTTCCTTCACGTTCATTTTATTTGCCCCGCTTTTATATCCTTTTGCCAAATTATTTATATAACCATTTTACCATCTTTGTGAACTGTTCAGTGTTTGTAATTTTTGATTTATGTTTAATAAAAAGTAAAAATATTTATAGTGATTGTATTTTTTTTTTTTTTTATTTAATTAATAGCCACCTACTTTTTGTTTAAATGCATTATTTTAATTCTTTTTAACTAATTTACTTACTTGTCGTTAACAAAAAGCTTAACGATGATTTCTGTCGTATTTGACATTTATTGACGTCTATCGTGGTACCGAAAATTGTAATAGAATTGAAAAAAATTTTGTATTTTGTCGTTTTTCGACAAGCATGGTACCATTTGAACCAAACGATTAATTTTCGACTCAAAAACGATACGACAACGACACTCATGATAAGGCCGAATATCTAAGGCTCTAAAATAAGGTGGCCAGCGCGAACATCCCGCCCCCTTGCAAATTGCAACAAGAGGTCCGAGAAGTCACCTGGCCAAAGATCAAAATTAACAATTTAGGGGAAATAATATTATGATAAAATAATACAAATTATTTGCGTAAGGGTAAAAAAAAATTATAAAATATAAAAACGGTAGGTTTTGCTGGCAACGAACATGTTCTAACAAGAACTTGGTTGTGGGTTGCGCTCGTCTTCTTCCGTACTGGGTGAGCAGGATCCGTATTGTTGCCAGCTTGTTTCAAGGTGTTTGTCTCTTAGACGTTTGACAATTGGCCTACGGGGCTATGCAAATAAAAACGACAGACACACAACAGGAAACGAGAGATCAAATTAGAAATGCTCTGATTTAGAAAGCGACATGAGCGTCGTGGCCGTATTAGAACACCATTTGGCCACTCGCACTTCGAATCAGGGACGAAATAAACCTGTTCGATTCAACTAAATTTTTGGGTTAATTGTCATACAAATGACTATGTGATCGACAACAACGATGACTTTTCTTACGAGTAAAATGGTCTTCATAAACCATATGTGGAAATTTCACGTGATTCCTATTGTGCCTACCTGGTCCACGATAAACGATACTCGATTTGCCGCAAAAGTTGGCCAATGGCACGGGGGTTTTGAAACCAGGACAATCCGATAGTCGAATCTGTCCCACAAAGGTAAAATTCAGTTTCTTACGAAGTGAAAATACCATTTTTTGCCCATAGAGTTGCATCGAAGAGCTCTCAATGGGGTAAAGTTTACACTTATACAGGCACTACTTTTGCTTTGGCAGTGAGCAAGTGGGTGACAAATTCACCAGACGGGGTTAGGACTCTACTATACAGAATGTCATATGCTTTCTCAGAAGCATCACAAAATGCATGAAATATTTCACGCTGATGGTTAAAATTAACCCAACGGAGGATGTTAATCCTGCCGATGTACGAATAATCATCGACAAACTCAAGCCATCTGTTAAACGTCATGGGTTCCAAACATTCGCCACAATCTTTTCTGCCTTTGCAACTTTGTCGCATAACAATCTTAGCAACTACGATCTCAGGTGCCACTCACCCAAACAGCTTTGGCTATTTGAAACAAGACAGAACGTTTTGTGACTACAGGGAAATAGGGCGTTGGAGCTGGCTTGAAGCAAAATTTATCAATGCTCGCATTTCAACGTAAACCCAGAGTTTAAGCGGTGCTGGCGTCTGACAATTTCAAAAATTGGGAATCTAAGTGGATGTTCGTGTAGGTAGCACAAGAGAAAAGATGTGTGAAGGGAGTTAAAACGATATGATGGAGTAAATACTAAATTCGAATGGGGAAGTAATAAAATAGAGTCAGGGTCGATTTCCAGTGTGTGGTTTAGGGAAACGTATTCCCCAATTACTTCCTCGTATGACGTTTTAATGTCGGGGCTATGTAGCGATCAGATTTCATATTCTGAGCAAACGCACTTCTACGGGGTGGATCAAGATTCAAATCAGTAGAGAATTCAGACCTAAAAGGAAACGAATTTGACTGAGGCATCTTACCAGTCACAACCCAACCGAAATCCGGAAAGCATTATCTGGGGGTATACATCTCCACCCAATAGCAAATCCATATGGGCATATTTAACTTCCGTTAACGGAAGATCGGGTGCATCAAAATCAACATACTTCACCAACGAGCATGTGGGTAATTGACCGGTGAGCTTCTCAACAACATACGTTTCCGAGGTCAGCTTAAACGTGAGATCGATAGGAGATCCTAGAGTAATAATACAAATTTTTTCAGAGTTTGCTACCATTGCGCCATTAAGGCCCACAGGCAGCAGGTGCCGAATATATGGGAAGATCTAGCTTCCGTTGCAACTCCTGAGAGATGAAAGTAGGTTGAGACGCTGGGTCTATCAGAGCTCTCGATGAAAATATGGCATTATCTAATTCCATGTTAACATTAGCAGTCCCTAACAGAACTGTTGAAGACGGGGTGGACGGGTAGCAAAATTGTAGAAAGAACGGATAGTAGGGGGATTTTGTACAGGAGAAGATCGAGGGATTTCCAAGGAACTGTCTGGGGTAAAAGGGTTAGCGAGGTCAGTTCTAGTTCAGTTAGACTGCCAAACAATTCCTGCAGTATTTATGCCTTATAACGGCCGCCAAACGATCACAAACCGTCATTCTTAAAAAGTCCGAACACAAACGAATGGGGTGATTTTCACTGCAAACTGGACATTTTCTTTCATCCATTTTGCTCAGTAGGTCTGAGGAAGACCCTTGAGACTGCTCCCAAAGACCTAGGGTGTATTCGGGAAATTTAATGGAGCAAATGTACACAAAAATTATGTTCCAATTTTGAGTCTCTATGCCCAGCAACGAAAAATTCGTAATACAATCATTAATTGATCGTTGCAAACTCTTAATGGAATGGCCAGATTCCTTAGAGATGGAAGGGAGTTTAAAGAGGGTTTTCAATTGAGAGTTGACTAGTACTCTCTTGTTCTCGTAACGATCGATCGAAATATTTTACAAATATTTTATTTTATTTACGGGCTGATCCGGCTCGATTGGGCCAAAATGTGGGGGTGAGCGGGGAAAGAATAAAATTAAATATTTAGCGAGAACGCGGGGCAAATAAAATACAAAAGTTATTAGTATAAATAATCAAATATTTATTTATGTACATTCAAACGTACCTTTCAGGTTAGGGGATGATCTCTTTTCAGATAGATTCTTAACAATTCACAATAATAGAAACTTAAGAACAGAGGTGGCTTATACACTTAAACTGAACTTATATCTAAGGCTCTAAAGAATAGTGGCCAGCGTGAACAATAGGTATAGGTTTTCGCTTCTTCCTAATTATCTTAGTTATGTTACAAAAAGGAGCAGAACCTTTATCTAAATTTGTAAATAAATTAGTACAATACTTAGTTTTTCAAATTCGTCACCTATTGTTCTATTGAGTATCTTCATATCATTAAAATCTGAATAGTTACGATATCGTTGCCAGTTTCTTCGACAGTTATTTATAATATAATTTCTTAAGAAGGTTGGTATATGCCTTGTATTGAAAGTGGAAGATAACTGATATTCCTAAATTGTATAATCGCCTCATCAATCTGTTCTTTAGATATAATACTACTTGAATTGGGTATGTTTGTATGTCTTGTAAGATATTCCCTAAAAACTATCCAATTCGCAGTTTTCACCACCAAGAATAAATTTGTTACTAATACTACTTAGTATATGTATATCCAATGCAAAAAACTCTTTCCTATTGTTGTCTATACCAGCTGAATCCCCAGGAAAATAGCATGCAAAGATATCTAGGTTAGGTTAGGTTAGAGGACGTGCACCTGTCGGTCAAGACAAGCACACTACCCGGAGGTCGAAATTGACCCATTCTACATTGTTCTTAGGGGAGGAAGGAAATAATGTAGGTAAGGTATAGGTATGTTATCGGTATAAATTTTAACTCCAATATTTTCAATAATATGAGTATTAACAATTGGTAGTAATGAATGTTTTGTATTCTTTTTAATAATAATAGCAACTCCGCCTCCTCTGCCACGTCTCTATCGTTGTTGTAGAATACAAAATCACGATGTTTTATAGAGATATTTGAATTCAGACAAGATTCCGATATTAAGCAAATATATATACTGTTGTTTTTTAAGAATTGGAACAATTCTAAACTTTTGTTACGAATGCCTCTAGCATTCCAAGTAATAACTTTTAGGTCATACGTCATTATGAGAGGAATTTACGAAGGTTAGTGATAAGCTCAAGAGTCAAGCTTTTTATTTCGTGTTCATTGGCATTGTTGTTGTTGGTTGCGTTTCATATATTAGTATTTTCAGGAACATTTTGATGAAGAATGTTAGGAAAATTCTTATTGCAATTAGCAGGGTTAATGTTATTATTAGTTCGTGAGACAGAACGCCTTGGTGTGGGTCTCGATCGCTGTCTTATTTCCAAATATGTAGCTCTGCTAGGACAGTTTTCGGAAGATGATTTGTGATTGGCACTGCAGTTTACACACTTTATAAGAGATTCCTTACAATCGGAGATCTTATGTGAACGGGCACAGTTTGCACAAAACGTTTTAACTTTGCATCTATTAGAGCCATGACCACACATTTGGCAATTGTAGCATTGGATGATTTTGGATTTCCTGATTTGTTGACACTCCCATTTAATTTTAACATAAACAATTACAGGGGTCTAATCACGGCATTCGATATCGAATAAAATGTATCGTAATTTGAGATAATAACATACGATAGCCAAACATATGTAAAATGCAACTCTCGAAATGTCATTCGATACGTCTGTGGCAATCGTAATTTATAAACAAAGCAAAAAATTTAAGACTGATCAATAGAAAAGTGAAAAATTTAAGTTTACCTATAGAAAAGTAAAAAGATGTAAGTTTAATTAATGTAGTTTTTGTAGAATGAAAAATAATAATATTTTATATTCTAGGACCAATGTGAATAAAATTAATGCAAAGCAAAAGTATATATTGTCCCCATTTATGCCTCAGCACACGCAGTTGGCAAAAAATAACTTACCAAATTGTGGCCAAGGAAGGGCTGTTGCCAATAGATTGTGGGATCAACTGTCGAAAAAGTTAAATACGGCTGGTCCGCCAATTAAAGAAGTAAAGTCATTGCGCAAGGTAAAATACCTACTTACTGTATTTAGTTATTGTTATTTGATGTTTTTTTTTAGGTTTTTACTGACCAGAAACACCAAGTAAAAAGAAACTGTCATTTAACATGACATCAAAGAAAAAAAACTGGAGGCCGCCGGTTTAGAGCCTTCAGCTGAGGGCCTTTCCCAAATTAAATCGTTTGGCACCTCTAAAGTAATAGACAATATGGAAGAAATTGAGTCAAGTGAAAATAGTGACATCAGATTAAAAAAAATCAGAATATTAGTATGGAATTCGAAAATTTGGAAAAAGAAGAATTAAAAATGGATAAAAATATGCTAAGAGCGAAAATAAATTAAACCTACTAAAATCGAATTTGAAGAGTCACAAAACGTGTTCAACATGGAAAGATTGAATGAACTGAAGACAAAATCTCTTAAATTGAAAGAAGATGAACACGTTGCAAATACGGCCATGAAAAAGTGGATCTAGAATTAAAAACTTGGTTGGAGATGTTTAAAAAAGAGCTTAAAACTTTTACATTTTATGCAGTTTTTAAGATTTGAATTATAATTTAATTTTGTAGCTCCATTTTCATCAAAATATTAATTGAATTTGCATTTTATGAAAAATGATGAGCTTGATCTATTTGTGATGTTAATGAGTACAAATATTCAGTGTAAATGCTATACAAAAAGTTGTGTGAAATGAACCTTTTATTTTTTTTATTTATTTCTCCATAGAGCCAATTTAATATGATCTCTAATTTCCTGACCAATTTTTGTCAATTGCGTTTCATTGCCAACATCAGCTTCAGAATGAATAGTTCCAGCTATTGGATTCTGTGTGTAATTCCGGACCTTAAAATGAATACACACATTGTGTAAGGCGACGCAAACATTAACAAAATGCGCCATTTTCTGGGCTGTATCGACTTCTTCTGTCATTACTTAAAATTTACCATCGAGTTTTAAGTATGCCGAATGATCTCTCCACTAAACATCGGGCTTTGGAGTGTATTTCATTAAACTATGCTTCCATGGAGCATTCCTATAAGGAGTTATCAACCATGGTTCAATCGAGTATCCTGAGTCTCCTTTAGGATTAATAATTACTTTTGAATCTAATGTTAAACAAAATAAAATTGTTCAACTTACCTAAAAGCCAAATATTTTTAAAATTTTTGTTATTGTAAAGTTCTTCTAACAAAGTTTATTCTTCAGAATGCCTCCACCCAAATAAGTTATGTGCCGCTCCACCATTTAATTTTAAATTTTTTAAACTTAAAATTTTATGCTCGTGGTCACAAATCTTAAAATATTACTTTTGATAAAGATAATATATGAAAGCATTTGATTATAATACCACCATAGCATTAAGACTGTTGATCCCCTTTCTATTATAGAATGTGCGTTCCGTCTACACATCCAATAACATAAAAGAAAGGTGAAAAATAAAATATCTTATTGTTTACATGATATTACCAGCCTCCACGAATTTTCTATTTTTTGAAAATGTAATCCATACAGCGAAAATATTGTTCAGGAGAAAATGTTATAAATTTTGGGCAAAGTTTTGTTTCCATTTCTTGGATAACATGGTTGACAATTTTGAAGACTGTGCTTTGATCTAATCCTATCAAATAGTCATTACCCACAGCATGCTGAAAGATTCCACTTGCCAGAAGTGAAAGTGTGGTTGCTGAATCTTTGGCGGCACTGCTGTAGACATATGCCCAATAAATTCGAGCTGATTAGGTACGTCACAAAATGCCTCCTTTGTCAGTCTGAATCTAGTTTTAAATCTTAAAGTATGCAATTAAATGAAGATGGATCTAAAATTGTAAAAAAATATCTTACGCAATTACCGGCAAGGACATAGGATCGGTTTTATCTTTAATTTCTTTCCTAATTCGTATGACATAACTTTTTTCTTCTTCAGAGTCTGATGAAGACAAATAAAATAGCAAAGTGGGTTCATTTTTATATTTTTAATAATTACACTTTTGTTTAAAATTTCTCAAATAACAAATATTGTTTACATTTGGCAAACATGTGTTGCCAATCTATTACAATTATTTAAAAATTATGATTCGACACAAATCGAATACGATGATGAGCTTACTCGACACTTATCGAAATGCCATTCGATACGATAGTCCATTCGCTATCGAATGCCGTGATTTTCTTATAGCATAATTACATATTTTATTTGTTTTACATATTTCATGTAGTTCTTCTATTTAACATTTTAAAACAGTTATTGGAGATATTTTAACCTTTGTTGGTTTTGTTATACAATGTTTATCTTCGTTATTATCATTAACAGCTTGTAGTGGAAAGAAATAATTTGTTGATAATTTTGACAGACTCGCTTTATTCGAGTTGTTATTGGATTTGGGTTTTTTATTAATTGTGTGTTAACATCTTGAGTTGATAATGTACGTTTTATTTTAACTTTTTTTTAACAATTGTTTTAATTTTTGTTAAATCAGTAAGCAAATTGTTATTGTTCCGAAAAATGCAAAATATTTTATTGTTTTGTTTTGGAATTGAATTCTTATGAATTTATTTAAAGTTCTTGTAACAACAACGAAAAAATAAAACTAATAAAATAACTTTTATTTCTGCTTGAAAAATTAAAGTCAAAAAATAACTTTTATTTTCACCCGAAAAAAAGTCATAAAATAATTTCTATTTCTGCTCGAAAAAATGAAAGTCAAAAATAACTATTATTTCTGGTCGAAAAAATAAAAGTCAAAAAATAATTCTTATTTTCTGACTTTTACGATAAAAGTTATAACAAGTACGGTTTTTTAGCCCTATCCGACGGTGCCAATATCCCGAATATTAAAAAACGGACTATTAGTTCTATTTTTGTTGTTTTATATTAGAATTAATTAGGAAATTATTATTTATTGGATAAAATATAGTTTTAATTATTTCATAATTATTTATTTACTCACATTATCGTCAAAGCTTTAATTTTGCTTTTACACTAGAAAAGTTTTCTTTCCAAACATCTACACCGTTCCTATAAGAAACATTCGTTGCCAAATAGAGTTTAGTTAAAAACACCACGAATAATAAGAATGTCTTCGAAAATATGACTAAAATCCAGTAAATTAAACCACAATTCCTTAAATGGGAAGATAAGCTAAGCCGACTGCCAATATATGACTTTAATGCATTTTATTTATTACTGTAGCATGAAAAAAACAAAAATAAACACATTTCGAGTTCAATTCTTATCGCTTTTTTCTATTCAATATAATAATAGACGCTGGATCACCGTTAATAATTTTTTTTTTAATTAATTTACAAGTGAATTTATTATGATCTGAATATAATTGACGATAATGCTCATTTTTCTTTTTCGTTGATGGAAGTTCGTCATATGTTTAATTGGTCTCTGTGCTACATCGTTTACGATCCGCAAATATGGTTTGACTGGCTCGTTTGCCAGCGCAATTATCGTTTCTTTTCTGCCATATATAAGGGTCGATTTATAAATATGATACATTTAGAGGCAAACGAGAATAAACATTTTTTATTGTTTCCATAAGAAACAGCTTTTGGTATAAGTTCAAGGTCTTACTTCGGCGCTTTAACCCGTATGTTCCCATCTCTTTTTTTCGAAAAATCATGGATTTATTGGTATAAAATATATGTTTTTTTTTTCAAAATAAAATACAAACAATTTTACCATTTTGGAAATATTCAGTGCCCCAATTTTGAGACACTGAGCACCGCTAGTCACGAAATACCAATCAATATTTTACCGATTTAAAAATGGGGCGATAAGCACATATGGGTTAATAGCATTCATTACTCGTAAATTTGAAATTTTGAATATACAGTAATGTGAAAAATATTAAGGACAATGCCCACCCAAATTTACATTATATTTACAACCGAATAAAAAATCGAAAATTCTTTCTTGTTTAAACGATTTATTTTTTCATAAACGGTTTATTTAAAAACAAATTTTTTGCTATTCCTACAATATTTTGTGATTTTGTATAAATTTATATAGTTTAACGTGTGAAAAAAATAAGGACACTTCATGAAATCTTAAAGCAATAACTAACTTAAGTAAAACGAAAGATATATGTATTTATACTAAATATTGTTGCATAAAAGTAGGAGTAATATTTGTTCACTTCAAACACCATTCTTCTAATTTGAAGTTACCTGTGGGTTTGATCAGTAGTGCTGTTTTTTTTTCAAAATTGGTGATTCGAAATATACCTTTTCGAATATAATATTAGAAATTAGAAGATCTGCAAACAATTTTCACATGTTTGATAATTAACTTATAGGTCTGTATGCCTACGCTTTTGTACGGGTATCAGTTTAACAATTGCAACCTTTCACTCTTCATGGTAATATTTGAGCAGCGAATTGCTTTGAAATTAAAATAAAGAATCTCCATTACTCTTGTACTTGTCGGCAGCTGTCTTCGGATTGAATCCAGCGAAATCATCCTGGGTCTCTCGAATAGCAAAAATTGGGTGAACAAGAAGCACAACAATATCAGGTGGTAAATCGGTCGCAGCTTTGCACAAATTCCGGATAAATATGGTTTTCAAGTCACCAAACAAAGTTATTAGTCTTAGCATCACTACATCACCATTGTAAAAAGATTATTTGGAAAATTCTTTTGGTTAATAATTTCGCATATACGTATTGACCCGCATTTGACCCGAAATATTTTGTGCGGCCTGAATAAGTATGGATGTATATATACTGAGTGCCAAAAGTGAGTAAACATCACTGAAATAATTAATTTTTTTTAGGATAGTGAGAAAAGTAAATGAGAATAGTTGAATAAATTTCCAAAAATAAAAACGTTTATTTATTACTTATAAGAAAACAAAATTATTGTTGTGCTACAAGTATATTTTTAATAATAGAAAAATTAAAATTAGTATTTAAATAGGTGTTGGCTCACTTAAGGCGCTCAGTGTATATTTAAAATAGCGTCCACAGATAAAGTTCTTATAAACTGTATTTTCTTTTACGAATTTTGGTTAACACTAATCATATCCTTTTAACTATTAAACAAGCTATGGTATACTGACATCTCAAAGATCAATAAAAAATAATACACGGCTGTGTAAACTCTCCGCTTTATTGTAAGCTAATCTGTAAGTTGTTTTATAATTTCTGGCTTGACGTGCACATATACGAAAGTACAAAACGTTGAAATAGGAATCAGAATAAAAATGGAAAGACAAATAAGCGATTCAAAAATATCAATATTCGTGTAATAAATGTTATCAAAAATATTATTTAAGTATGCATGCACATTAGGGTAGCCCCGTTTGTATGGAGAAAAAATAAGGTATAGATGTTCCCGACTAAAATGAAAGTTTGATTCATTCTAAGACTATGTTTCTCAAAATTTTTGTCCTGGGGTCAATATTTGGTGAGCTGGATCAAAAGATAAAAAGGTTCTTTTTTGAGGTTTTTTGAATTTTTTTTCATATTTCTTCCAAAGGAACTATATACAAATTTGGTATCATATGAAAGGTCTTTAAGAGGCGCTTTCAATAGGTTATCAAAAATTAAAAAAAAAAATATATAAAAATCATATATTTTGAAAATTTCGGACAAAATTTTTATTTTTTTTAATTTTTTCATAGAATTTACTTAAATAAATTGTTGAAATTTCTTGATTATAAAGAGCATGTAATTTAACCAAAATAGTTTTTTCCGTTTATCAATTTCAATTTAATTCAATTTTTATTAAAATTTTTTTAAACCTACTTTCTTCTCTATCTGACAACCTCTGTTAAATCAATTCGTATATGTAATGGGCATCTTAATAACGGAATAAAAAGAAAATTACATTATAGCGGGATGTATCACAATTGTTTTGGTTTAAATTGAAATATTCGTTGTATAACAAAATAAAAGTATAAGAAATTATACATCAATGTAAAGCTTATAAAATTTGCGTTATTTGCTCATCAGAGAACAGAAAGAGACCATTCACATTTGCTGACCATTCGCAAATTCATTGCTTTTGCATTGCTTTTACTCGACAATAATAAAAATGTGCATTGTTGCTTGTCTACTCACTCCTTATTACTGTTTGCTATTTTACATTCTCTTTTTGTTATGACGGTGTACATCAAGCAACGAAATAATTCAATGCCACATAAAATAACTAAAAACATTTACATCATTCGTCCAGTATTCGTTGCTTTGAGTGCTTTGATGTACTTTCATTTCTACAACAATAAAACACATATATTCTTACCCTATAATAAAACAAACGGTAATATTTTTTCCACAGGCTGTGTTTTGCTACTATGAACGGACAAATCCAAAAAAAATATGAAAAAAAAATTCAAAATTTCGAAGTTTACTTCATCAAAACTTATAGCATATTAAGTCAAATAATAGATATATGTATACCGATTTAAGGGTTCATCTCTCCCCTTTCCAACAATATTTAAATTTTGGAAATCTGGTGAGAAATGTTTGAGCTATCCAGAAATTTGTGCATAAAGTCTAAAAAAACAGTTTTTGTCAAATAAAACAAGTTTGGAGGGTTCGAGAAATATAAAAACAATATTTTTGAGATATACTCAACAAAACTCACAACACTATGTTATTAGCCGGCTGTATTTATTTATTTTTTTTTATTATATTAATTTAATTTATTGAAATATGCAAATAAAATTAAATTTATTAAAATTAAATTGTTTTATAATTAATAATGTAATAAATATTTACTTAGTTGGTTAGGTTAAAAAAACACATCTAAAACAAACAAAAACCTTTTTCTTAGTATGATGTCATAGTTTATGTTTTTCCAAATTATTTCATTTAATTTTATATTCCAACCATAAAAACAGCGAAAATTTGTTGAGTTAACTTTTTGCTAGTATGTACAACTTATGCGATCAGCATTGAAACCATTCATACCAATCGTTAACCATTCGTACCAATCGTAAAGTATTCGTTGCTTTTGGGAGTATTCGTTTACATTTGTAGAAGGCATACAATGCAAGCACCATTTTTCGTTACACTCCGTTTTGTGAATCATGACATGTATTGCTTTACGGAATTGATTTGTACTGTCAACATGAGATTAGTTTTTTATGATTGTGTTCAAAATTTAAAATTAACCAATCAAACCGTTCTCTGTTGCCCATTACATATATGAATTGAGTTAACACATAGAGAAAGTAGTGTGATGGAGAAGAAAGTAAGTTTAAAAGAAATCTAACAAAAATTGAACTATATTGAATTTTGAAAAACGGAAAAAAACCGTTTTGATTAAATTACATGGTCTTTATAATCAAGAATTTCAACAATTTATTTAAGTAAATTCTATGAAAAATTTTGTCCAAAATTTTTGAATGTTCTAAATTTTTTTTTTAAATTTCTGATAACCTATTGAAAGCGCCTCTTAAAGACCTTTCATATGATACCAAATTTATATATAGTTCCTTTGGAAGAAATATGAAAAAAATTAAAAAAACTTCAAAATAGGACCTTTTTATCTTTCGATCCAGCTCACCAAATATTGACCCCAGGACAAAAATTTTGAGAAACGTAGTCTTAGAATGAATCAAACTTTCATTTTAGTCGGGAACATTCGCAACTTTTGTTTTGGGGCCACACAATGTACATATATGAAATTCTGTGTGAAGACTATAAAGTGATTTACATATCTAGATTAAATGTTAATAGTTACAAATTGCCACTAAATTATATATGTAAATATATATAATGAAATGTATAAATTGAATTGAGTAATACTAGCCAAAATAGGGTGCCCTCAGTCGGTGATTGTTTGTCCCCGAGGGGATTCATCAAAACAAAATAAAGTGAAACTACAGCAATGCCCACCTGAACCGGAATTGCCTTTGGAATCACAGTGGGCTGATGGAGTCAATGAAGGTTACTGGAGCCAAGAAGGTTCTTGGGTATGTTTAAGTATATTAAAATGTTTTTTTTATAAAATTTAATATAATGTTCTTTATTTATTCGTTTAATATTAAATTAAGATAATTAAACAGATTTTCGGTTTAATCGTAGATGTTTTGATTAATGTAACACACTGTTGATCATAATCTAACAGTCTAATGAATATCGCAATTCACTTTAAATAATATTTATAGGCTTCAGAAAAGATTTTGTTACGGTAAAATATCTATTTAAAATGCACTCAAATTCCCATAATTACTGAGATTGCTGTTTCTGTTCTTGAATAAAATAATGATTAAAGTAGCCTTCCATAAAACAGGAATAATTTGGAGACACTCATCTTGACGACTTACACGCGGACGAATTATATTTTTTTGGAAAATCCAGCAGGTCAGCATAGCAAGAAAAGCAGACTTGGGGTGATTATTATAAAATCCCCTGTAATGCAACTAAATAACAAATGATTCATTGAGGTCGAAGACCAATCAATCAAATGCAGTTTTTGCTATATTGATAACATAGTTATATCATGCGGTTGGATTGAAGAATATGTCTTTAACAGACTACGCAAGACTGGATCGACTTTAAAAGTTATTCAAGTCTATCAAGATAGAAAATTTTCGATGACTGCGTAAATTCAATATTTCTTCTTGGAAGTAGAACATGGCTAGCAAATATCAATTTTACACTTAAACTCCAAATATTTTTCAATAACTGCATGCGGATTATGCATCCACATTTCGGCTAAATACTATTCTTTGAATGTTAACAAATCAGGTGCTATTCATTTGTAAATTTGCAGATGGGAATAGGAATGGATCGGTCAAAGATTACACAAACATAACGGAAACATTGGTAGAGCACCGCTCGTCTCAAATCCACAAGACAACCTTTAGCCAGGGCAGACCATGTGGAAGTTAAAAGTAATGCATTCTGGACTTTAATACACCTAATAAAAAAAATTGTAATGTTCACTTAGAAAATTACAAAAGTGCAATTTTATATAAAAAAATAACTTAAATATATAAAAATAGCGACATATAAAGCAGATGAATCTAACTACTGCAGATGAATCTAACGTAATAGTACTGATTTCGAAAACCAATAAAGGCATACAATCGTAATACGCCCATAACAAGTTTCCAATGCACTTTAACATAATCTAAGTTTTAAACTAAATGTCAATAATATAATTGACTAGCTCAACACCCTTAATGAAACAGATGACCAGATCTGAAAATAAGTCAACTCAAAATAGTTTCCTAGAAGTTTTCGAATTGTCCCAACGCAAATCGAAAATAATAAAATTCAATTATTCAACAATTTTTACAATCTCTGTAACAGAATTTAATAATATGATTTTGGTATGTGTGTGAAGTTAAATTTTACATTCTTTTTTTCTTACAGTGAATGTTATGTTAACGGACCCTGTTAGCTTAAGATGATTAAAAAATTTGGAAAGGGAGGAAAGAAAATCGCTTAAAAATTGCAAATATAGCGATAAATTAGAGAAAAAAATGAAAGGGAGACAAAGCTAAACCTTTGAACTTTACAAAAAACCAAAATTTATAAAAATAACAATTTGCATATTTAAGATAATAAAGTTGAAAAATCATGTATTCTAACTTAGTGTTCCATTAGAACAAGGATTCCAAAACACTTTTCGTTATGCTCTGGTCAGCCTTGGGGTTGGAGATATAGCCGACGAAACTAACTTTTTCATACGAGTACAAACGTAACGAACGTTAAGCCCCAGTTATGCATCCGTAACGGAACGTAACCGTGACAGTAAGAAACAGCTGATCGTTTTTGTTATATATAAAGCAATATGAATGGTTACAGAAATATAACGGAACGTAAGAATCTGTAAAAAATAGAATTTTCTTACATTTTTACGTGACATTTGTTTAGCAGCGTTAACAACATGTCAATATTAAAAACCACCAAAACTGAAAATTGAAATTATAAACAGAATTTACATTTTGTACGTATGTTATGTTTGTCTGTATGTGAAATGTTCTTTAAATAAAATATTTCACATATATTAACTTTTATAATTTAAAATAAAAATAAAAAAAATAATATAAAAAAATATAATAATAAAAAAAAAAATATTTTACTATAACATTATCTAGATGTTTATTTTAAATTCGAAAAATATAGACTATATTATATAGTTATCGATTTTTAATTAATTAAAACGTTCGAAAAGCATTTCAGTTTGCATTTTACTTTTAATGGAGAACGTTTTAACATTCGTACAAATTTGGTTTCAGAAATATATGACCTGTTTCTGTAGAATAAACGATTTCACTTGCGTCTATTTATTGGAAAATACAATCAAAAGCATTTTGTGTTCCCCTCAACCAACAAACACAAACTAAATTGATATTTTTTGTTTGTGTTAAGTAAAATTGTTTGGATCTTTAAATAAATATAAAAGCGTTGAAATGAATCCAAAAACACTGTAGTGATAACACTGGTTAACAGCTGAATTAAAGAAAAACAAACGACGCCATATTGAAAGTGATAAAAGGATTAAAAATAAAGATTTTACAATTCGGAATTAATATTAAATTTGTTTAAAAAACAATATTAAAATAATAACATAAAATTTAAACCCAAAAATATGTCTTCTATATCCATTCTGAATGTATGTCTTTTAGCTTTTGCAATTTTTATTTATTTATTTGTTTTTCTTTATTTTTTTTTTTTCTTTATTTTTTTTTTTTTTGTTTTGTTTATATAAAAACATATGACACGTTTTTATGATCTATAGTTGCACTTACATTTTTACATTCCGCACACGTTACATTAAGTTACTTTTACATTCCATTACGATAGTATAACTAAGGCTTTAATGTAAGAAAGTTTGTGTAGTTATAGATGCATATTCTGTGGTTATAGAAGCGTTAAGAACGTGATATCTGTCAACAAGAATGTAAATAAAGGCGAAACAGAACTCCAGGGCATAATTATAATAGGTAGGAGCGTCTCTACAACAAAAACAACCGGCATTTTGTTTTTGTTAAAGTGCACGAGGAATATCAAAAAAATTAACACTTGAGAATCCATAGGAAATTAATAAAAGCAATTTAAAAAAACTAATTAAATTTTATATATTGAAATTTCTTTTGATTTTGATGTCATGCTTAATTACGCAAAAGTGGGGCACCTATAAATTAAAAAAAAATTATTCCATGCAGTCAATAACATTTCCACTTTATGTAAAAAATATGTGTTTATATGGCCATCGCGAAAAATGGCGGATGTAAACGTTATTTGTTATTACTCACAGTTAGGTACCTAGTTGGAGAGAGCGAAATCTTTTTTATGGTAATTCATCACTCTCGTTTAAATAAATATAAATATAATAAATCTAGGTTGTAGTTTAAAAGACGTATGTATTTAGTATTATGAAGTCGCCGTGGTCTAGTGGGTAGTGTGTTGGCTTATTAGACAAAAGGCCCGGGTTCGAATCCCAGGTCAGACATCAAAATGAAAAATATTTCTTCGGCGACTTCCTCTCAGCAGATTTCTGGCAAAGACTCTGAGAGTAAAAATTGCCATGAAAAGCTTCTCAAAAATCTGTCGTTCGGAGTCGATATGTATTTAGTATTAAAGGCTTAAATATTATTAATCATATTGCAAAAATTTTAATAAAATTGGCTTTGAAATAGTAATCCTGAAGAATTTCTAGAGTGCGTATCGTTAAGGATATATCCGGCACAAAAGAGGGTTTATAAATGCGAAAATGATTATCGAAACAAAACACAAAAAAAAAACAACAAAATTTAAACATTTCAAATCTTGTCAGCTGTTGAGAAAAGGTTACCTCTATGAATTTACCTTGCAGAACACAAATCACAACACACTCGAACAAAATATAATGCATATGAAATACATACATTTATAAATATTTGCACGAAGCCAGCTGTTCAGAACATTGAGAATTGTTGTTAGGGGAATACAAAATTAAAAAAGTACCAATTAGGTCTTAATTGGAATAAGTTATATTTGCTTCTTATTTATAATAACATAAAAAAACTTAAGACACAAATATACATATAAACATAATTGGTCTTTACAATCCTTTAGTCAGGATTACGACCAGTTTCTCACACCACTTATGTCTTTTGCGTTAATTTTTATGCATAAGCGGCGGGACCTACTTGTGTATTATTTATTTCTAATAAAATTATTTTTATTATTTTAATCAAAAATGAAAAAGAAACGAAATTTTAAAACTCTTAAATAATTAATCATGAAAGTGCCAAAGAGGCATGTGGCGCAAAGCAACTCTGCATACAATGGCTCCATCACTCATGTTCAAATACCACGTAAAAACGTGAAAGAATTATGTTTTATACAGATCGTTCCGTTTTGTTAACGAAAGAGTACATTTGAGTAAGAATTTACACTGCTCTCCTTACACTATAAAACAAACGTACGGTACGTTACGTTTGGCTGACTGGCACTTTATGCTGTATTGTTGTTACAAACGTCAAAATACGATAAGAATATCAGTATTCATAATTTAATTTTCAAGCAACAAAATGAAGAGAACGCAATCTACGAGTTATCTCGTAGTCGGCAGTCAACGTGATAACAGGAAATTTTAAATTGTAAATTATTGACTCAACTTAGCTAGAAAATATTTTGTATTTTTATTCTTCTTCTTGATTACCGGCATTTAACATGATAACACGAAACCAGTACAACTTCTAAAAATATATGAACAAAATGTGTATAAGTGTATTGGATTTTTATAAGAAAATTATCAAAAAGTATACACTCTTGCATTCACTGAATACAACGATACAGGGTCTGAATTGCCCAATTGTCGAACGAAAATACAATAGTGTAAGCTTGTTGTTGATTCGTAAACATTTGCATATTTCATATAGAAATTCAGAATTGAATTTGAGAAAATAATTACAAAAGTCTCTACACTTCATTTCAAAATTATGGATCTAACCTATTTCTTTCAGAGATCCATTGAGGTTTTATGAAAGAAAAAGTATGTTCCACGTTTGTGGGAATACAAAAATTAAACTCAACTATTTTAAATTTTCGATATTCTGTGTTGCCATAAAAGAAATATAAAGTATTAAATGTAGTTTTGTTCAGTTTATTTGAACCGACACTATATGTTGTGAACATTTAAATTTTACGCAAAAAAATATTTGTTTTTATAATTTTTCAGGCGTGTCAAACAAAAGCTTCACATTTATGTAATAGAAATGACGATCTATCCGGCTCGTACGTTTCGCTTGAGTGTCCATCGCCACCTGCGCCTCCTATTGCAACTTTAGAGGCTCAAAAGGACCCACAGGTAGTTAAAAATTCTAACTGTTGTACAATTTTTAATACTCTTTATTTGTATATACCTAGATTCGCATAGCTAATTTCTTAAGACATTTTTACCAAGAATTAGCTTTTGAAGAGCAAACACAGCCTGTGTGGTCAATTCAGTCAGCATCTGATGCTCTTTGTGCAGCACGATTCGAACCGGAGTTGCGACTCAATGCGAATTCTCATGGAACAAATGATTACTTAACGATTGATCAACTACTTGTCTCTATCCAGACGAAAGATGGAAGTTTTCTAGAAGCGCCACGAAGATGCCTAATAGAATGTTTACCTTGGGCATGTCGCAAAAATCTTGCGTTAAGGATTTTGTATGCTTGGGAAATGGGACACTTGTGGCCTAACAAAGGAATACCTATTGCTTTAACGCTCTTTATCCCACTTTCAGAAGTTAAAAGAAGTTTTGCTCATTATTTGGAAAAGGTACGTTATTTAATACAATTGTTAATTACACTATTTTCTGTTAAATAATCATCAAAACTTAGAAAATATTTAATTTCAGAAAACAAACTAGGTTTGTTGCATCCAATATGGTCTATTAAATCAATTAAAAATTTTATAATTAATTATTGAACAAACTGTGATATTAGTCCAAACAATAAGAGAATCATTCGAAGAAAAGCCATTCGTTCTTCTCTAAATATACAGTACCGAGCAAAAAAATACAACGCTAAGGCGATTGATCTTTATGTACACGTCCTTAAAAAAAACAATATGAAAATTAAATATTTAATTTTTTTATTTTTATGCTCCACAAACTTAGTTAACAAATATAGGTTACAATATTAAAATTTTTCTATCCACTTAAAAAAATGACAAATTTCAGCGACAAAAAAAAAAAAAAAAAAAAAAAGCAACGCTTTATTTGAATTAAATGTAAATTCTTACAAAATGTTGGTTAAAAATATACTTAAAACTAATACTTGGTTGCGTAGCCCTTGTTTTCTATTACCGCTGACTTTAAAATTTTTTCTGGGTCTTAGATCGGAAGATTGTGACGGCTAATCCAAAACTTGCACATTATGGTCCCTAAAGTAGTTACGAATCAAGCGACTAGAGTGTTTCGGGTCATTGTCTTGTTAGAATATGCTGTTTGGGGGTATTTTTTCCAGATGTGGTCTCTCAGTATTTAGTGGCATTCATGAAACCATCGATTTTCACCAACGGACCAGCTCCGCCACGAGAGAACGTACCTACCAATAAGTTATTTAAAATAAACACACCACTCCATTCGCCATGTTTTACTGTTGGTAGATAATATCTGGGAGAATATCTGCTTCGAATATATTTTATCGCATCAGAACCAAAAAGTTTAAATTTACCCTTACCACTCCACAGCTCTTTTGCCCACTGTTCATTTGACCAATTTTGATACCGCTTCGCAAAATCAAGGTGCTTGATTTTATTGGCCTTAGTTATTAGCGGTTTCTTTGCGGACGTCTGGCATATAAATTGACATCATTCAATTTGTATGCTCTCCAATGGAAATACCCATTTGCTCATTGGCAAACCACAACTGTAATTCTTGGTTCAGCTTTAACCAGTCTAATCAGTTGGCGATCTTCGCCCTAGGTAAATTTTTTGGTCAACAGCTGCTAGACTTTCTTCCACGCTATGTGTTATTCGAAATTTAAATTCGAAATTTAAATTCCGCACAACGCACTTTGTCACTTTTTTTTCTTAAATCTTAAAATAAAAATAAGTGGATAGAAAAATTTTGATAATGTAACCTGTATTTGGCTAAGTAATAAAATTAAGGAGCACTAGCAACAAGGACAATGGCTCTAGGTAACATTTATAATTAACTTAAATAATGAATGAAGTACAGATTTTGTATATTGCATTGTTAATTAAATAATGATTCCAATTTTCTTGATAAAATTGTAGATTTTTGAAATGTTGTTTTTCGTTGGAGATTTTAATAGTGAGGTAGGATTATGAGAACTAAACACATCTAAGAAAGAAGTATGTATGTAATTTCCGTACCGTTTTATTTTTTTTGAAAGAGGCGTACACAAAGATCAATCGGCTAAGCGTTGCATTTTTTTGCTCGGTACTGTACGTGGACATTGCTAAAATGCTATAACCACACATAAGATTTTATTTTGCTTAGCACTGCAATACATTACATTTGCGTTATCAAATTATGTATTTCATAGAATGTAATTGAGAAAAAGATATATCGTATGTATATATGAGTTTTTGTTTTTCCACTATTTAATTAATTAAAAATTAAATAATACGAGATAAACAATATAAACTATTACATTTAATTCATCACACATTCAGATAATTGTTATACATATACATATTTAAGTAGAGATATTAGTTACAAATAAAATTTTTATTTTGCCGATTGATAAATAAAAATGTTTTAGTTACTTGATTGCTGTTTAACGGTTAAATCTTTATTTGAAATGTAACCTAAAAATTTGAAATTATGTGCAGAGGCAAAATAAGTACTCCTCTTACGTCTGGAATTTACATTAATTGTTCTTAAGAGAGTAAACGGAAATTTGCTAAGCAAACATTCCCACTATTGAATATTTTAAAAAAGTGGCTGTTTACCAATTGCCCTCAAGTTATTATCAGAAGATTTGATCATCATCGAAAATTTGACCACTATCGAAAAAACTAGAAATTAATATAAGAAAACAAACCATGTATTCTGAACCAAATCGAACTGTAAAAAGGCCTTTCGGGGGAGCGGAGTAAATTAAGCGCCTTATATGCACAATTACTAAATCTGTACCAACTAAAGTTTGGGAAAATTTTAAATTAACGTATTCTTGAACGTTGGTAGAGTGTTGGCTTATTAGACGTAAAGCCAGGGATCGAGGCCCAGGCCAGAAATCAAAACAAAATACAAAAAGTATTTCCTCGGCGGTTTCCCCTCAGCAGATTTCTGGCAAAAACTCAGAGTAAATAAACCTGCCATGAAAAGTTTCTCAAAAAAAAAAATCTGTCGTTCGGAGTCGACTTTAAACTCTTGGTCCCGCCAATTGTGCATAAATTAACACACACAACATAAATTGTGTGAGAAAATTATTCTTGAACACATTTTTGGAAAAACCAGCGATTTTAAAATTTTCAACGATTTATAACAAAAAATAAATTAAAAGTGTTGCGATTTCGTAATTTGTTGGCGAATTGTCGGACGGACCCAATGTGTTGAAACGGTTTGTGGCAGATAGTCCAGTAGAAAAAAACGGCCTTTAAAAAATTCTACTCTTCAAAAATATGTAAAGGAAAAATTCAGTAAAGGTGTATGCACTAGGTGCAGCAGTATGGTCGGAATGATACAATCTATATACAAATGAATGTGTATTTATTTGTTCGTGGGTTTGTTTGAAGTCCATAGACGGTCCTTCCTGTATGTCTGGAAGGAACTATAAGCTATTTTTGACTTTAAAATTTCAAGTAGGCGAGGTGCCACGCCCACATACCCAATAGGTATTTAATATCGCATATCTCATAAACTTCAACAATGGACGACTTTGACATATATAGGAACAAAATGGGCGGATTGGCTACAGTGGGCGTGTCACCTCCCATAGTTTATATATAAAAATTAATGTTTGTTTGTATGTACCTTGTAGAACCGTAAACTATGCAATTGATCATGTTATGATCTTTAGAAAAGTTGTTGCGCGTGAGCCGGGGTAGGTTTCTAAGTTGATATGACTAATTTTCGGCAGGTGGCGCCACTGAAAATTACTTAAAATCAAGTAAATCGGAAACTGTACATTTAATCATGTTCTGATCTTTAGCAAAGTTGTTGCGCATGAGCCGACGGTGATTTCTAAGTTGGTATAACCAATATCCGATAGGTGGCGTCACTGAAAATTGCTTAAAATCGATTAAATCGTAAACTGTGCATTTAATCATGTTATGATCTTTAGCAAAGTTGTTGCTCATGAGCCGATGAAGATCTCTAAGTTGGTAACCAATATCCGATAGGTGGCGCCACTGAAAATGACTTAAAATGAATTAAATCTTAAACTGTGCATTTGATTATGTTATGATCTTTAGCAAAGTTGTTCCGCCTAAGCCCACGTAGATTTCTAAGTGGGTATGACCAATTTCCAATAGGTGGTGCCACTGAAAATTATTCAAAATGAATTAAATCTTAAACTGTGTATTCTTTAACAAAGTTGTTACGTATGAGCCGACGGAGATTGGTGCGATTAATTTCCGATGGATGGCGTCACTGAAAATTATTCAAAATTAATGACAATCAATTTTTCGACCTACACCCCAAGCACGGAAGAAAAGAGCATTACGAGCCATTTGAATAATGCCTTTCCTTAAAAATTTATTTTAGTTAGGAGTGCAGCAACACGTGCAGGGTACAGCTAGTAATTTCTAAAAATAAAAAGGCTTTAATAGATTTACATTTATCATCATTGTTTGTTGTACATTATGTACCACACTTGGAAACATTGGTAAACGTTTTGAACCCCGTAAAAGATGCAGTGAAAGCATTAGGCAGGCGTGAAACCAATTTAATAATGGGTGCTGCTATTATGAATACATTTATTATCTGTTGATTGTATACTTTCGGAAAAAATTGTTCACACAATTAAAAGTAAAGTAAATGAAGATATAATGACAAATTTAATTCATTACTAAATTATCTAAACACTTCATAACACAATAAAGGTGCGGTCAGATATGGCAAATGTTTGCCATAATTTTGTTTTCCCTTGTTTGCCAGAAATATGACTGAAACAACTAATATTTTGTTTTGTGGTCACACTACGCACATTTATTTGCCCATTTTTGTTTCTTAAAATAGCGGCAAACATGTTTGCGATGTGGTCACATTTAAAAAATATTTGCCAAAAAACACATGTTTGACCAGAATTTTGGAAAACAAAAATATTTATACACATTTTCACACATAATAGAAAGTGAATATTTTTTCGTTTTGTGTTGCGGAGCTTCTGTGCTATTTTGGGAAGGGAAAAAGAGAAAGACGACTATGGCTTTGGAAATGGGTTTCATGCGTAAAATAAGAAAAAAACTGAAAAATTATGTTTTTAATCACAATAAAATTAACATAAACAAATGTTTACATTTTTCCAGTGCAGCCAATCACCATATTTGAAAATCGCTGTAATGATGTACATAACTTAAAATAGATGTTAAATCTAAAAATTTAAGGAATTCTTTTAGGTCTAATTGAAAATTATTTATCGATATTTTTGAGAATGGTTTTCAGGTCACTTTGTTTGAATATTTATCCTCAAAAATGATTGAATGAATGATTGAATTCCAAAATGTACTCTATGTGTGTAAAGAAATATTGTAATTATGTTGCTGCGTTGACTTACAATTCTCCATTACAATGACTCGTACCGTCCACTTCAAGAGTTCCAATCATTACATTGTACTTTGAATATTTTAACATGTTTATTTTCAGGAACAAAATTTCTCGTGATAATTTGGAAAAAAATTAAAATCATTACAATAATAATGAGAAATTTTCTATAACAAAAACATGTACTAAAGAGTTAAGTCGTTTTAGGCATCTTTTTCTTTAATAAGATTTAAAAAAATAACCATTATACTGAAAAATCATTAAAACCCCTGAATAGCTTTCATCTAGAAAGGTACAACAATTGATATATGCATTAACGTGGATTTATATTTCAGGCTTTGAATGTATCTCTGTATATGCAGGCACCCAAATATTTATATCTATATAATGAATATATTTACAACAAATAAAAAGGTTTCCATAAAATAAATTATTTATTTTCTTCAAATTTGTATTCATTTATTTTTTTTGCGATTTTAGTGATGTTTTAGTTTTGTTAGTATGCAACACAGTCTTAAACAGCTGTTATTTGCCACTGTTTGCCCTTACGAAAAATATGTAAGAGCAAACAAATATTTGCCAAAAAATCATAAAAATATTTGTCACAGGGTGGTCACATTAAAAAAACTTTTGTTTGCCGGCAAACAATTTTATTTGCCAAAAATGGGGGGTTTTCTGTTTGCCACGCAAATTTATTTTGTGGTCACATTATGGCAAACAAATATTTTATGTTTTTTGGCAAATATTTTTTAGATGTGACCGCACTTTAATATTAACATAACAAAGACAATGTTAAAATACTATCCAGAGCAAATGTACAAACGCGTATTTTCAAAACAATAACAAGAACAACTGTTTTAAAAGTGCTGCCCTTACAACCCTATGATTAAATTGAGGGTCAAACATTCAGATATTTTTTTTGGGTTTTATGGCAACATTTTTAGAAAAAACATGTTACTAATTTACAAAATTGCATTTTTTTCTGTAAAGAACACCAAAAGGGCAAAAAGGCAGCATAAAAGCAACATTTATGCCAGAAAAGAAATCGCCATAAGTGTATGCTAAATATGTTACATTCTACAATAATATGAAATGTGGGAATATGTTGAGACAGCATTTATGAAGTGTGGACAATATCAACAAGAATGTGTTGATATTAAGGGTATGGCAACATAGACTAGTCAACCACACTACATAACTAAGGTCTCCCAATGAAAAATGGGATTTTAGTGCCTTTATGTTAGCATAAAAGAACTAAAAATATTATGTTGAAAGTAAAACATTAGTATTTTATTAGTTTTCAGTTTTGTTTTTAATTATCATATCAAAACGCATTAATTTAAACCAGAAAAAAATTATGTATTTGCGAAGTTATTGAAGAAAAACGAAGATTGAGGGAGCTAAGTTACTCCACAAAACTTATTAGTTAGATACATATTCGTTCGTTATGTTATTAATTTTCTTAATAAATTGCTGTCAATTTAATATAAAATCGGGTATAATTGTTTTGAATAAATGTAACTTAAGTAACTTCATTCTTATACTATTTTTCCTACGCCTATTTAGTTCAGAAAACATATCACTGCACAGTACATTCATATAATTACACGTAAGAGCTCTAACCACTAGTAATTCATACACTAAGCGCGTTTTCATATTGTTATCAACATTCAAAATATTGACTGAACCTTAAGAGTCACTGTTTCTGAAAGATAATTCTGTAATCTTTAAATAGGCATAATTATACATATTTATTAATTTAAAATTTTTGAATGTTTTTAAAATTGCAGGAAATTCTACCCAAGGCTTCAATGAATCCCCTCAATTATATTCCTGGCGGATTTTGTACAGCTTGGAGTTCATTACAAAACTTGGGTCCGAAATTGCTTATTATTTTGGATGGTTATACTGGACAGAAATTGTCAAACACTTTTGATAGTTATAATCCCTCTCCACGGAAACCAAGAAACCCCTTAAAAAGTCAACTTCCTTGTGATTTGTACGAGTTACTTGAAGGTAAATTATTTCCTGAAGCTAGAATAATAATTCTTACGAATTGTTCAAATTGTGCTGAACTTATGCCCATTGTGCAGAGGCACGTCGTTTTTGAGGGATTAACATGGGGTAGATCGGCGTCAATATTAGAGGGAGGGCATTGGAAGGGACCCTCGCATTTAATTAATTTGGTTCATGAGAACGTGTATCTGCGACAGGCAATAAGAACTCCTTTAGGTTGCCTTGCCGTAGCTACTATTTATGATAATTTAAATGGCCATCTACCATCAGAAGAGTTAGATATACTAGAGGCAATATTAAGCTGCGTAGCTCCTCGGGTACTAAGTTCAAATGTGTCTGAGCTTGGAAGACTAGCATTGTTCTGCTTAAAAACAAAACGTACATATATAACATTGTCAGAAATAAAAATGTATTGTTCGTCCGTAGACAGCATTATAGGTTGTTTAGAAAAACAACGATACTATGGGAAGACAGCGAGAAAAAAAGGCGACTGTATATTCTATCCCATATGTCAAGGAATGTTTGAATACTTAGCTGCGAACTATATTGCATCGATAGCGTCAAGACCTGGACTACTGTCGGCTGAAATAACTGGAATGGCTATTAGTGACGAATTGGATGTGGACTTATTAAAAGTATTGAAATTTTCTATGTCACTCTTAGGGGATCAGTCACATATTCTGTTATCGAAACTTACTCCACTATGGCTTTCACCTCAGACAGTTTTTTTACTGGCAGTAGCGGGTGGCCATACAGAGGAAAACATGTCAGTACTTTGTGATATTCTCGGCATATCAAAACAACCTCCGATTTCGCCTTTGGAAACGAAACCTCTTTGGGTTCAGGTACGTTCTGTAGCCGCCGATCTAATGGGTTGGGGAATGGCGTTAAAAAGTTCCAGCTGCACTCTCAAAAATTTGGAATTAGTTTATCAGTTGGAAAAACAGAACCTGCTGGAAACAAGAAAAGCTATTGATGTGTTTTTAGAATCAATAACGCAAAATGAAAGTGTTATAACTCTGCGGTTAACTTCATTGATCGAAATGGATGCCAAAGAGTGCGAAATTAACTATTTAGCCAATTGTGTGTCAAAGCTACTTTTAAAACCGAGACTTGAAAATTTTGAACTGATCCTCACCCTTATAGAAGAAGATCCACCAATGTTGAAACTGCAATCTATTGTATCAGCTCTATGTAAGTCTTTACCGCGGCAAAACAAACTTAATTCCTTACTTTTGGACCTTGGACTATGCACTTCACAGCTGGTTCAGATATGTTATGCTCTAGAAAGCTGTCCAAATTTATCAAAATTGTCTCTTCCTCATTTGCGTTGCGAAAGAGGTGCCGTTTCTACACTTGCTTCTTTAGTCAAATCGAGGTCAATAAGTTTTCTCTTTTTACCTTCATGCTGGGGAGCTAGAGATGACCCTCCATCTTCAAGCGGCATAAGTATGGGTAAGTGAAAGAAATAGCAAACTTTGTGCGAATATTAATGATTTTTAAAACTAATTAGGTAGCGGAAGCAGCACAGGTACATCCGGACTTATTAAACAAGGCTCCTTGCCCGGAGTTCCATCGCCAAAATCGTATGCACCCGGAGTATTTTCATCATTGCCACGTGGAATGTTCGTAACACAAACATCGCTTGGAAGATCAGCTACACTACCCCGGCAACCCCTAGATCAAAGCATGGAAAAACGTTCTTGTGAGTCCGTTATATCAAAATTATGGTATCCAACGCCGTCTTGTGATGGAGTATCCCATACATCTGGTACAATGCATGACCTTTTTCTTGTAATAAGAGATAATTCATCAAAATTGCATAGCTTAGATCTAAGCAAAGCTCAATTGTCTTTAGAAGATGCGATGTGTTTAGGAGAAACGATTAGAATTTCAAAAGCGCTGCACACTCTTAAACTGGAAGGTCTTTCACGAATAAGTGATATATTGCCTTCTATATTAGGGATAAGTGAATCACCATCCCTTCAAATGTTAAGTATTGGTTCTCAAAGACTGAACTTGGACGATCACCTAATAGTAATGTGTTCCAGAGCTCTGACAAGCTGCCAAACTTTAAGACTGCTAAGTATTGATGGTTGGTCACTACGAATAGAGGTAAAATACTTACATTATTATTTGATTATAAAATATTTTATTATTACTGTTATCATTATTCAGCAAACTCAAACATTTGCAATCTTGCGAGCGTTCTTCTCTTTAACCTCAATTCGTGAATTGAGTTTGGCGAACTGTCGTTTGCAAACAAGTCTAATAAAATCTGATATTAAAATGGAACAAATATTCGAAAGCCGGTCAATTGTAGTCCTAAAATTATCAGGAGCTCAAATCATTTTGCCTGATGTGACAGTAATACGGGGACCAAAATTGTTAAATTACATAACTGGCTTTCCATGTTTACGAGAAATAGACCTTTCAGCCCCAGCAAAATCTTGCGTCGAAAGTGCTCATACAACTCAACTCATTTTAGACGATAAAACAGTTATAAATTTCTTCCAAAATCTCCACTTAAGTTTTGGGTAAGATTTCCTTCTTTCTTCAATCTTTTCATCAATTTAATATGTACTTGTATATAAAATCTCTAAAATGTCTTTGGTACGTACATATTCCAGATCATTGAATACCTTAAAAATGTGTAACTGGGTTATTCATTTTGATGAGATGTCTAAAACAATTAAGGCTATTGGAAAAGCTTTACGAAATAGTCCAATTAGTCATTTAAAACTTGATGGCTTGTTTGTTCTCGATCGACCAAAAAAAAAGAAATGTGAAGCGAATTTAATTCATTGTTTCATATCAACATTGTCTAACTTAAGGTGGATGGGCATAAGTCTGACGGGGAACAAGGATGCTCAAATTACTGCCATTGGAAATACTGTCACGGATCTGAAAGGATCCGAAATAGAAATAAAGTATGATAATTAAACATTTTTTATTTACTTATTAGTGTATTTAAATTATTTTTAGGTTAAGTGAGTCAACAATTGAACAAGCTAAACTAATGACTCAAGCCATAAATCTTGATGGAAAATTTGATATAAAAGTATCCACATTTGGCACCTCTAGTGGGATTCTTATACACGCAGAGAAATGTGGAGTTAAAAGTCTGAATCGGAAACATAAAGATACGAAGCATTTGTAAATTGAATATTGCTTCCAAATACCTATTTACATATAAAACAATGTTTACTTAAATCAGGAAATCATATGAATCTATTTTACACAATGTACTATAACGTACAATTTTAGTCCATTCATTTGAAACAATCGATTCGTATTTATTTATGTATTTTATTTTATTGAGTTAAGCTTATTTTAAACAATTCAACAAGATTTCCAGATATGAAATAGACAATATTCTTTTAAATTCCAATTTAATTTGTCTATTTAAAAGCTTCTTGTTACTGATAAATTAGAACAGGATAAGAATGTGGCGTGCTTACGCAGAAAAAATATAGCATTGCCCTTTTGTACAAAAGAACCATTGCACCGATATCCTTATTGTTTAGAGAGCAACAGCAAAACTACGTAAACGTTAAAGTAAAAAGAAAGGCAAGTCGTAAATCCCTTATTTAAACTATTTGACAAAAAAAAAATTGTGAAATCTGTAGTTCGGTTTGGACGCTAAATAGTAGGTCCCGCTAATCATGTATTATATTAATACACAAAACGTTAGTGGTAGAAGAAAAACATATGAAAACACATTTTGTAACGTAGCTGTCAGTGAAAAAATCTAAATTTAAAACATAACGGATTGTATGTGACTCGGCTTTTACATGAATATGCGTAAGTTCACTTGTAAGTTTTCTCTGGAATAGCGTGGGCATAATATCTTAAAATTTTTAATAAATATGCAACTTATAATCAATTATTCCGTTACATTCATTTTTAACTTAAAGTTCTTTAGATAGAAACATCTTCCGGAAAAGGATTCATTTCTTCAAATTCTGTTTAAGATTTTAACATTTTGAACAACAAATCAATAGCACGGTGCGACAGTGAAAATACACCCGAGTAACTACATTGTCCACGTTGTTCAGTGAATTGTGTAGAACTCAAATATACCTTTTTTATATTTCTGACCTAGTTTCTCACATGGTATACATATATATATATTATTCGACTTAATATGCAATGAGTTTTGATGATGTAATCTTGGAAAATTTGAATTTTTTCCATATTTTTCATTTCTGTCTATTCATAGTAGCAAACTTTAATAAAAAAAGTATAAAATAATTGATAATATTCTTAAAGTCTGTTCTCTTGTGAAGAGATTGAGCCATCACTTAATCAAATCGGATAAAAATTACCGTAGTTATTATTTAAAGAGTCTAACAGTCCAGTGATATTTTTTATATATGTCATCCCATCAAATATACTTTTAGTTAAAAAGGTTTCAGAATTTTTAATGTATTAATTATAGAAGTCGGCCAATATTTGTGTTTTTTTGCAAATATTATTATTTATCTTTGCGCATTTTATGATAAACAATCAAGATCCATCAAAAATTCTGAACATTTTTTCATTTGATGAGATGACGTATATAAAAAATATAATATGGCGTAATACTATTTATGTAATAACTACGGTAATTTTTTCCGATTTCTTTAAACTAAGTGTCAATCTCTTCACAAGATAATGTAATTTCAGCATATTATCACTTATTACATGTTTTTAAAGTAAAGTTTGCTACTATGGCCGGACCAACTTGAAAAAATATGAAAAAAATCGCATTTTCTAAGTTTGCCCCATCAGAACTCATAGCATATTAAGTCATATAATAGATATATGTGTATATAAAGGTCCGTCTCTCTCGCCTTTCCTACAAGATTTAAATTTTGGAAATCGGGTTTAAAAATGTTTGACTAATCAAGAAATTTGTGCGTAAAGTCTAAATAAACTGTTTTTGTCAAATAAAAAAAGTTTGGAGGGTTCAACAAATATAAAAAAAATATTTGTATTTGCCGGGTGTATTTTATTTTTTTTTTATTTTGTCGCATAGTGTAATTAATAGTTTTTACAATAGGCATAGTATTCATGCGGAGATAAAGAAGCGCAATTAGAAGACGTTTGATCGTGTTGACTTAAGAATTGGGACTATATTAAAGATATTTCAGTAAAAATATGTACCCACTGTATCATATAGTTAAAAACCAATAACCAATATTAAAATTGATGGTTCTACTTGCCTTTAATGTTCAATGTTTTGGAGAAAAAAAGAAATATGTTTATGATTGAAAGACATTTGAATTTGAATTGTAATTTGTATTTTGAAAAATTTAATTTTAGTTCATTTTATCGAACGAAAAGATTTTTATGCTTACCTGGACTGGAACTAGCAATAAAGAAAATTACGAAAGTATGGAATTCTAATTTTAAAAGCAAACTAATTGAGTTTAGCTTTAAGCAAATAAGTCTTTAATTATATTTAAATTAATTCCTAATGTTACCAATAACAGTCGAAAAGCGTACTTTACATTCTAACTTTCGGGAAGACAAAATAAAACAGCTTTTACAATACTTGTCAAAAACAATAACAAAAAAAAAAAAATTACTACAGCTCGTTATTCTCCTAAATGTTTCTTTAGCTAAATATTAAAGAAAAAATAATACCGAACGAATATTATATTCGTCACCTTACACAACTGAGTGCCAAAACCATTTAGATTGAAAAAAATAAAAATTAAAGTTTACGAATAGCACATAAAATTAGACTATTTTTTAAATTGTTGAAGTTAGCAGATTTAATCTGCATTAATATACAGTTTTATAAGAAAAAAAAATTAATTAATAAATAATATTTGTAATTGTTGTATCTATTTAATAATACAAACTATTTATATTTATAATTAATGTTACTAATGATACACATACATAGATACATTCATCTTATTATTATTATCACTTCTAAAGTGAAACGCGCAATTTCTACTTACATTTACATATACGAACTGTCATAAAATGTATGCATAATATTTAAGCATAATTGCACACTTGCATACAAGCCTATAGACAAAAATAGTTTTATATACATACACATACATAGTTCATTCGTTCGATTACATTCATTTTTGCTAACATCGGTGTCTTGTTAAATGTTTATCATTAATAATACAAGTAATTGTCTACTATTGAAAAAAAAAATAAATAGAATTAAAATCAAAATATTTTAAAATGCCTTTTTATTAGTAATAAATAAAATAAATATTTATACGTTTTTAGTAATGAATTCAAATTAAATGAAATTCTTTTTAATGTCTTTGTTCATGTATTTAAATAAATCTTTTATTATATTTACTTATTTTAATTAATCCTTGTATCGGAACATATTTGTATATTTATTATTTTAAACTTTATTTTTTAATATTATGTAACTTTTTTTTTATTATTTTATTGATTACCTTATACGCATCTTTGTAACTACTATCAAAGAATATGGATATAAAGAATGAGCACTTTAACATATTTTTTGGAATATTTTTCAGAAACATTTCATGACCCGGGGAGAAAGATAGGAAGGAAGGAAACAGAATGCAAGAGCGTAGCAATGTGTTAAGCCTTAGTTATGCTATCGTAACGGAATGCAACAGTAAAGTAATATAACGTGTACGGAACGTAAAAATGTAAGTGCAATTATAGATCGTATAAACGTGTCATATGTTTTTATGTAAACAAAACAAATAAAGGCATAAAACATCCAAAAACTAAAAGACAAAAATTTAGATATGGATATAGAAGAACATGTTTTTGGGTTTGAGTTTTTATTTTATTATTGATTTTTAAACAAATTTAATATTAATTCCAAATTTTAAAATCTTTATTTTCACTCCTTTTATCACTTTCAATATGGCGTCTTTTGTTTTTCTTTAATTTAGCTGTTAACCAGTGTTATGACTACAGCGTTTTCGGATTCATTTCAACGATTTTATATTTATTTAAAGATATGTATTTATTAAAAGGTTCATATACTGTTTCTGTAAGCCAGACAATTTTACTTCCACACAAACAAAAATACTCAATTTAGTTTGTGTTTGTTGGTTGAGGAATAGACACAAGTGAAATCGTTCATATATTTCGGAAACCGAATTTGTACGACTGTTAAAACGTTTTTATCTTCTCTAGTAAAAGTAAAATGCAGAATATATTTTTCTAATTTAAAATAAAAATAAACACTACCTACATAATGTTATAGTAAAATAGTGTTTATTTTTATTTTAAATTATAAAAGTTATCAATGAAATAAATTATAATTTGGGTTTTTCAAATATGTGAAGTTTTATTTAAAGAAAATTCCAGATACAAACAAACATAACATATGTACGTACAAACTGTAAATTCTGTTTATAATTTCAATTTTCAGTTTTGGTGGTTTTTAATACTGACATGTTGTTAACACTGCTAAACAGAAATGCAGAAAATTCTATTTTATACAGATTCTTCCGTTTACGTTACATTACATTAATATAACCATTCGTATTGCTTTATACATAACAAAAACAATCAGCTGTTTCAAACTGTTGCGGTTATATTCCATTACGGTAGCATAATGGAGGCTTTATTGTCATCAATTATTCTGATCAGTGTCGCCACGAAAAAAATATTGTAACCAACATTTGTGAAAAAAATCACTAAATAAGAAAAAAAAAATAAACAAAATTAAATTCTCAGTTTTTTTATTTTATTTTTTTCAAATATAAATTATAATTTTTTTTTTTATAAAACTAGCACTCAGGGGATGGCTCCCACACATGCAGTGAATTGTGCAGGTTTTTGGAAAGGTAGAAGATGCGAACGACAAGGAAACGAGTTGCTGCTAGGTGACTATAAAATGGCCAGTCTTATACCTTCATCATTAGACAGTCTACAGCAATCGTCCCCAAGAAGCCCGCAGTTTCCCACACTACTTATGTTGTGTATGTTAATTTTATACCTAAGTGGCGGGACCTACAGTTTAAAGTCGACTCAAAACGGCAGATTTTTTGAGAAACTTTGCAAGGCAATTTTTTTTACTCTCAGAGTTTTTGCCAGAAATCTGCTGAGAAGAAATCGCCGAAAAAATACTTTTTGTATTGTTTGGGACTCGAGAACCCTGGCTTTGCGTCTAACAAGCCAGCACACTACCTACTAGACCACGGCGATCCATAATAATTAATACAACATAGTAAGAAAAGAAACAAAAAATAACCAAAAAAATTTGATTAAAACGGTAACACTGGTTGTGAAAGTAAATGGAGAGAGAGAATTTATTAACTTACAGCCATAGAAAAGTGTTGATAATATAACCAATTTTGATTTTCATTTCAACAACATACATTAAGATATCTATGTTTGGCTTAATAATTTTAAATCAATAAATTAAAATAATTTATTTTTTATTACAAATTTTTGGTTTGTGTAATAGATAAATAAAAAGAAAAAACCAATTTTGCATTAATAGAAAAAAAGCGAGAATTTCAAAGCTTTAAAAAAAATTACACTATGCAACAAAATAAAAGAATTAAAAACGCCCAGCTAATGACATAGAACATGTTTAACATAAAATATTTTTTGAGTCTTATTTTGAAATAAAATAATGAAACATCCGTCGGACATATCTTCTTGTCGCAGTCAGATCGACAACTAAATCAAAAACCACAAGAATGCGTGAAAGTTATCTCTGCACAATTGTGAGAGCGGGTCATAATGTTAAAAAGATTTTGGTGAGAGCGGGTCGTAATTTGAAAAAGATTTTGAAGAGAGCGGGTCGTAATATTACAACCCGCCATAAGAAATTTTACTTCTACTCTTGGATACAACACTGGAATGGAAAAGCTCGTATTTTTGAATTAACGATCCTTTTGGGTTTATTGTTTGTTTGTTGTAATTAGAGTTTTGATCTGGCGGGTATAAAAATTCCATGCTATTATTGCAGGTTAGTGGGAGCAGTTGCATAATTAGTTGTATTTGATAGCAGGCTTCGTGATAGCGTTTATTTTGGTTACCTCTATGTAAGTGTAATTGATTGTAAATTTGAAAGTAGTTGTTGGTCGCGACAGTGGCCGCAAATACTCATATGTTATGATTGGATTCATTCAATTTTTGTGGGACTGTTTTAAGAAAATTAAATTTAAACTTTTAAACAAATAAACTTTATTTTTCTGTATAATTGAAAGTTAAATTGGAAATTTTTATAAAGTTGGCTCCCTCCTGAGAGGCAGTGAAAAACGCCCGAATAGCCGAGTATAAAATATTTTTGTTTAAAATCGTGGCGAATTTTGCAAAATTTGAAAAGAAGCCAGCGTATTGCGACAAGAGGTAACATGATAACTTTGTCGACGAAACAATTTCAGCAGCTTTTGAGTGCAGTAAATAAACCAAATGAGAGGAGTGGTTCTTTTACTAGCTGTTCAGAGCGTTATGGCGGTGGAAGAAATCCTTCGAAGGCAGAAGAGTTTATCTCCGCTATTTCTACGTTTAAATTAGTCGAAAAATATCAGACGCTATAAATGGTATGCGGATGATCCTTGAAGGTGATGCTGCGGAGTGGTGAATTGGTGTAAAAGCAAATGTGGAAACATTTAACACCGTGGCGAGTTTATGGCGAGATACACGAAGCAAAGCAGCAAAAATGAGCCGAAAGATTCTTTTATCCGGAAGAAGCGTGCATTGTTTGTTTGTCCATCGAAAGCTGATCAACTTGATATGGTGTTTGGCATGCTGCATTCACAAATTCGTGAACGTCTTTTTCGCCATAAAGTAAAGTCCATTGATGAATTGCCGGCCGATGCGCGTGAAGCGGAGAGCGTTGCAGTGAACATTGATATTTCAGGAATTAATAGTGATCCTGAAGGTGGTACTAAACGTTGTTCCTTTTGCCGTAAGGTTAGGTACTCTTCAAAATTTCGTGCGAAATGCTGTCAAACTACATATAAAATATTTGGTATAAAATATTTGCGAAATAATTTCGCAAAAGCAGTACTCTGTTCTTATGGTGAAAAACGTTCTGAAATTTATATTGCAACTTTGTTTTACAACTTACGAAGTAACATAAACAACTGATCATATTTTATTTCTTTTTCGTAAACTCATAAATTATTTGTTGAGCCCAAAAAATTTCAAAACTTTAATTTAACTACACAGATAAGCGGTTAGTGATAATAAATGTAAAAAAACAAAAACTTATTTGCGATAAGTGCTACAGAAATATATAAACTATAAAATTTGTTATTGAATTCTTATTTTATTTTCAGCTTTTAAAAACATATGACTTTATTACGCACTTAATGAAGCAATAAAACCGACAAATTTTCGCGAGATAAACTACATTTGTTGCACATCAAAATTTTCGAGCGAAAAAACATTTTTCGCAAATATGAACAGAGCACCTACCTTTAGCCGGAAATTGGTCAAGAAGTACAACTTTATACCTATAGAAACTAGACTTTAACAGATCATAAGCCAACTAGAAGACTTGCAAGGTGCGGATTACAAATTCAGCAATATAATTTTACAATAGAACATGTTGCTGGTAGAGCCAATGCAGTTTCGACATGTTGTCTAGGCCACCTTTTTCTCATCAGGATAATAAAACCGAGGATGATAATTATTTATGCTCATTCTATGTTGACATGCCAACAAAAACAGTTAAAGAAATTCGGAAGAGCAGATAAAGGACGAATGGCGAATACTTGGAAAAGCAAGATGAGAATTCCATTCGCTGAATCAATAGAGGTTGTTTATGTTTGATAGTGCAAACTTCTCATTCTTGGCGACATAAACAGGATTGTTCAAACGATGGCAAATTGGCAACAGAGGGCGCTGCAGTGGAAATTAAAGCTATTTTATATTTTGACATTTTTGTTTCATTAATTAATTTTTAATTACTCTTGCTTTAACATCCACAAGGATCTAAGTAATTTGTTTCAAGATCAAAAAAATTTGTGCAATAATTTGTTTGTTTACCAGCATAAATTAATATTGATTAAATGAAAATTTATTCAAGTTACTTAATTTAATTTGTAAATCACCGTAAATTCATTGTATCGAGTGATAAATAATAATTTATTTAAATCAAAAAAGGATCATGTGTTTTGTGATTATCAACGTTTAATTAAAATAATTAAATTACTTGGAAAAACGGTGTAAATTGTGATGCAATTAAAAGGCACACAAACTAATATCGAAACCAACTCGACTGACTTATCAAAACATCTTTGAGCTAAATTTTCTTGTATATGTTCGTATGTCGGAAGAAAAGAAGAAGGAAAGTGTTGTTTATTTTTTGTGAACTTCAACCAGTTGGAATTTCTTTTAATATCCATAGTGCTCCAACCTATGTGCTAAAAGAGACAGATATGCAAAAGAAAAAAAGTGAAAAACTTGCATCTGGTAGTGGTGCTGCTTTGAAACATCGGTGGCACTTCATGCAACAGCTGGAATTTTTGGCACCTCATATGGTTTCACGTCCATAAGTATTATAATAATTTATAATTGAAATTTAATTTAAAATAAATAACATTTGTTTAGGGTACGTTCAACAGTAAATATTGTTAACAAAGTTTCTCCAGTATCAGGAAAAAAGTACGATGGTGTTCAATAAATAAAATTCCAAGGGTGTTCGCAATAACTCTTCGTGCTCGAGATAACCTGTAGTTAAAAATAGTTTTTTCTCTATCAAGATTTGTTCCTGGATATGGTCGCATTAAATTTGTTCTCAAGGGAAATGCTGCATCTCCAACGAAAAATTGTGGAAATGGTATAAAGGATGAAGGTGATAATGGCTTGTCCGGTGGCACAAGATCTGTTTTATTTATAATTGATTGTCCGAAAGAACATGAGCGAAAAATTGCTTTAAATAGAAAATTTAACTTTTTGAAACATACTTAGAATCGAATTAATTACATCTCCATCACTTTCACAACCGTAGCTTCCTACACTTGCTTCAGTAAATGTATAGTTGGCATCACAGGCGCCATTCAGCACAATATTAAAAAACTTTTTGTAATTAAAAAACAAAGATCCTGAATTAGGCCGACACTTCAAAGCTATGTGCTCCCCATCAATCGCACCTACGCAATTGGGAATATTCCACATATTTTTAAAATCTGCTTTAATATCGGTATATTGAACAGTGGTAGGTTCACTAACATAAATTGGAGACAATGAACGCCACAATACATCACACGTCTCCAAAATAATGTTACGAATGGTACTTTTCCCTAACTTATGACTCCATGCAATAGACTGAATGAGTTACCATGAGTCAAATAACTACAGAAATATGACAAGGCGTTGCTGTACAGTACCAAACACCATAAAACTTACAGAAATGTTATTGAGAGCTTTTCTTGAGGTAATATTCGTTGTCCTAGCTTTCTTAGTGAACCTTTCACGAGAGTTAGTAAAAGTACATAAACTTCTTTGGTCATTCTGGTATGCAGAAAAAATTGTTCTTGATCCAACTCCTTAATTTGTTTAAAAACTTTTTGATGGTATCCTGAATATAACCAATCACGGTTTATAGGTCAAGCGTACCATCTTTTTTACGGCGCAACTTTCTTAAACACTTTTTTTTATATAATTTACACACTGTTAAAAAGCTGCCAATAATAGACACATCCTCAACATCTGAATCAAAAAAAAAATCCGAAATTTGGTCTATATTATTATTAATTTTTTTTTACAAACGTTTATTTTTCTTTTATATTAAACAATTTTTATTTTAATTAGTTTTTTTATTTGATAACCGTAAACAGCTGACAAATTGTCACAGCATAACTAACTGGCAAACGTAACTGAACGGAACAGAACAACCTCGGAAAGTAAAGACTAATGAGGCCTTTATGCTCAAAAAATATTTTATGTTATAAAATTTTTTTTAAATTCAAAGCCTTATATGTTCTTAAAACACATTTTGATTGTTTTAATAGTCAAGTAAATAATTTAGAAGGTATGGCGATGATATGGAAAGAGAACAACTTTTTTGTCGACATAAATCAATAATTTGGTTATTAGCAGGTAGTCTAGTAGGTAATGTGTTGGCTTATTAGACGTAAAGCCCGGGTTCATATCCCAGGTGAGGCATCAAAACGAAATATGAAAAAAAATATTTCTTCGGCGATTTACTCTCAGCAGATTTCTGTCAAAAATGAAAAAGTTTCTCAAAAATCTATCGTTCGGAGTCGACTTTAAACTGTAGGTTCCGCCACTCCGTATAAAATTAACGCACACAGCATGAGTGGTATGGGAAGCTAGGCTGTAATCCTGACTGAAGGGTTGTAATGGCCAGTTAATCCCAATATATCCTAATATATATTATAAATCTTTCTGTAAGTCAGTTTTTTTGTTTGTTAGCCAATCACGACTGAGCGCCTGGACCGATTTTCTTGAAATTTGGGATATAGATCGGACTTTTGTCGGTGCAGGTTATAGGCTATAAATCTTTTTAAAATTTTGACCAAAAGGGGAGAAAAAATGGGACAAATGGGGAAAAAATGGTAATAGGTAATTTTTTACGATTTAGCCAGATTAAGTTTCTCAAATGTTTGTTGGTTTGTTCGTTAGCCAATCACGTCTGGACCGATTTTCTTAAAATTTGGGATAGAGATCGGGCTTTTGTCGGTGCAGGATATAGGCTATAAATCTTTTTAAAATTTTGACCAAAAGGGGAGAAAAAATGGTAATAGTTCATTTTTTACGATTAGCTTGGTTAAGTTTCCCAAATAGCTATTGGAGATATTCCGTTTCTGAAGTTGAACCAAAAGGGGTCCAAAAAGGGAGAAAGGGACTGAAAACGAGCAAATTGAATGCAGGTTATCCTAATCCTAATATATGTTATAAATCTTTCTGTAAGTCTGTTTTTTTGTTTGTTTGTTAGCCAATCACGCATGAACATCTAGACCGATTTTCTTGAAATTTGGGATATTGATCGAGCTTTTGTCGATGCAGGTCATAGCCTATAAATCTTTTAAAAAATATGATCCAAGGGGAAAAATTGGGACAAAGGGAGAAAAAAGCGCAAAATTGGTACTTTATGAATTAATACTGTATTTTATGGGTACTTTTTTACGATTTAACTTGGTTAAGTTTCCCAAATAGCTTTGGAGGTATTCTGTTTAAAAAGTTGGATCAAACGGGGTCCAAAAAGGAGAAAAGGGGCGAAAAACGGGCAAATTGCATGCATTTATATTTAGGACTTGGAGTATTCATAAAACTGAGTTGTTGGATAACCGGTTTCCGAATAATTTGAAAAATTGCATTTTTTAAGAAGTCGGTTTCGAAACCGTATTTTTATTTATTGTTATTCTTGTAACCCGCACAACGCCGGGTACAATCTGCTAGTTATGTATGTATGTAATGCATCAAATCCGGTTTTCGTGTTATTCTAAAAGTAAATGCCTCAAACTGGCAGACCAGCACACTACCCGAAGGAAACTTTAGATTCAAATTATGAAATTAATGCCCTAAAAAATAAGTTCGAAATAATGAAACTTCTATAAACTTGCTTGTACATTAAAAAAAAAAAACTATTCAATTTCAATCATGTAACAATTTTTTTTATATTTTTAATCATATACATACATATGTATGTATATTTTAGTTATATTTACAATAATACAATAGGTAAACAGGTGAATAAAGTTGTTTCAATAAATAATCTAATTCTATTCTTTTCATAACTTAACCTACTATCAATGCAATTGCATTTTACGATATTCTATTGCAAAGGAACTCCATAAAGTTCATGTTTAAGTTCATTATTAGTTATCGTTTCTGACGGTGATGGACTGTAAAATGTTGATAGCCCTTCAGCGTTCTCTTCGCCACCTGATCTTATGTCGATTATATCATCAGGGCCACTGCCATTGATATGAATATTACTATCGGTATATATACCGTTTTGTGGATTAGTGGCATATTGATTACTTTCTCCCTCCTTCCGAGTTTTATATTTGATGAAATAAACTTCTGGTTTGTTTGCCTTGAAGGAGGATTGTTGTAGTTGTTGAATTTGTTCCAGAGTAGGCACTTCAGGTTTCTTAACTAAAACATACACTATAGTTTTTTCATCTACTTGAGGGGCAACTGCATTGGCTAATTGGCTATAATCAGGTGTTGGATACGATGGAGCTTTAATAAATATTATCTTGTAATGCTTTCTTGGTGGAATTTGATTCTTTAAAACGATTTTTTGTTGATACTCCTCATCGTCATCTTCTGGCGGAACATGAACATAAATGTGCTTTTCTACTTTGGGATCTAGAGAAGCATTAGCAAATGTCTCTCGAATAACTTGTCCAAGTTGACCATTTAGGGCATTCGAATTTAATTGTGAACCAACAATTGGCACATATTGAATATTTTTATCTACTGCATCTTGATTGAATGCAGTGTTTCCGGAAATACTTACAAAGTGTTCATTACCGCCAGTTAATAATCCATTAGATATTTGTGGAATATTTTTATTACTAGATGAAGAATGTACTGTACTGGTAACGTGTGAATATCCAGCTTTGTCATGGTCCTTCGTAATTCCACCATTAAATGACTCATCAGGTCTGAGATTTGGAAAATTTATTCCTAGGACCTCAGGGTTGTTTAGAGATAACGTTGAATATGCTGGTGTATTTGGATTTTCAATATTTTGCCCCGAGCTTATAAAGTGCGAAGATAGTAAATTATGATGTGCTGCAACAGATGATGCAGTATTTGATGTAACCTGATTATAATTATAACCTTGGCTTTGAACAGTTGGTTGAATTTGTTGCACTGTACCGGAATGGCCAAAGTTAGGAACATGTTCTGCAATTTGATGAGGAATTGATTGCGTTAAAATGTTTCCATCATTTCCCACAAAACTGGTATGAGATTGATAATTATATCCGCTTTCTGAAGTAACAAGATTTTGGTTGATATCATGATTTGATTTGTGGTTTACAATTCTCGCTTCAGATTGCTGATTAAGCAATTTGCCGTTAAAAATCTTTGTATGTGTACATGGTAAAAATTTCGGTGCCTCTATAGTCTGAAAGTTAATATTTTCCAACACGGCTATCGGGCGTTTATATTCATAACCTTGTGGTGCCCCGAATACTGAACCAAAAAAAAACAAGAGATAACAGCGCATTACCGTCAAATATGTAAGTTCAAACGTATAGTGATGTATCACGAATGAAGTGTTTCAAAGGCATCTCAACTATTTATTGGCTGGCTTAAAAAGTCTCCTCGTTTAAATCTAAAGAGAAAACGTAAAAAAGAGATACGGAGAAAGGGTTATGAAATTTATTTTACTAAAACCCAAAAAGATTACGTCTTATTTTCATTGAAATTAAATGTGTTTCTGTGTTAATAAACAAAATGACGAGACGACGTAATCGTATACCATACATACACATACATATGTAGCTAAATACCTAAAGGTATTGTTTTAATCGCATAACTGTTTTATGTGTATATATACATACATATATATAGTCGTATATATATATGTGGATCAATAAGCACGGTACACAGTAGTCGATAAAACAATAGCATTCATCCAAAATACCGCAATCATAATTTACTTTACTTACATACACTTTCATGTTTTATGTATACGAATTCTGCCATATATGTAATTCAAAAGTATATCTGCAAATGTTTGATTTAGGAGTTAGAAATCTTTTAAAATTTAAAAACATTTCGATCTTATGAGAGTGATTGGTTTGTCAGCTCAAATATGATAATATTGTAGTGAGTAACGATTTTTTTTGATTGGTTCCTCAGAAAGAAGTTTCAAGGTACTTCTTTAATATACTAACATTTACTTAGTTAGAAATAAAAAAAAAAACTTGTTAGAATTACAATTTTTGTCTTTTGTATTTCTTTGCCCCTAACTATTATTTTGGTTTCAATTCAAACCGTATTTCAAACCAGTTTTTGATGCTTTGATAGGTTTACAGCATTCAGTGTTTTCATTGTGAAATTTTTTTGAAAGCTTACAAATACTTAAATTCATTTTTAAGACTGCAAAGGAAAGAACAAAAATATATTTGGCGATATGCAAACAAAAAAAAAAAAAATAAATAAATAAAAACGTATTTTTATTTTCTCTTCTATCATTATTACAATTTACACAGTTTAAGTAAGTATTACAACAAATTTTTTTATTATTTTCTTTATTTACAATCTATTTTATCAATAAGTGTATTCGATGTTCGACGCGTTTTGTATTGTAAAATTTTGCAATTGCAAATGTTTTGACATTGATTGTGAGCGCTCTATTTATTTCGTAATTCGCAATACTGATGCAATTTATGCACTAAAACAGTTGATCTAAATAAACAATTTCTAAAAGTATTTTAAAAATGTTGAAATTATACGGACAAATATTTATGCTCATAGCAGGCTTGTATAGTATACTTATCAATACACTTTGGTTTTAACATCAATTGTTCTTTGATATAATTGTCAAAGTATAATATGTGTACATATTAATAATTATAATAAACTTTCTCTTCTAATTTTACTTTTGAACCAAACAGACGTATTTTATTTACGCTGCGGATATTTTCATATTTTAATAGGTTATGGGCCTATAAGTCGCGAAATATTTCTTTAAATAATTAGAAAAATTGATTTGTAATTGCGCTGAATTGGTCTGAAGTAAAAGGTTCCGTGGATCATCGTAATATTTTTGGATTTTTTTGTGCCTAAATTCGAGAAGAGAAAATGGCTTCATCATCCCCCATGTTCCCGTTTGAGAAATTGCGAGGACGTAAAAATTTCGACGTTTGGAAGCGGCATGCAAAGTCTTATTTGATAATTAAGCATTGCTGGAAGCCGATAGAAACACCCCTTTCAAATGAACCTAAGGAAATAGATGTGGAAGCGGATGAGCGTGCCCTTGCGGAACTCACACTAATGATAGAGCCTAGTAATTTTGCGCATATAGCAACGGCAACTTCGTCACATGAAGCTTGGAATGCGTTGTTAGCAGCCTATGAGCACAAAGGATTAACGCGTAAAGTTGAATTGTTAAAGCAATTAGTCCAAATAAAGCTATCGGATTGTGAGTCTATGCCCGACTATGTAAATCGCCTTGTAATGACGTCACTAAAAGTGAAGAACGCTGGGCTGAACATTGACGATGAACTGACAGCGTTGTTAATGCTGGCTGGCTTGCCTGATGAATTCCGTGCTTTGCTATTGGCTGTGGTGAATTCTGCTAGTGATTTAACCATCGATGCAGTCAAAACTTTGCTACTTCAAGATGCAAAACTTGACACGAAAAATGAAGGTAATGCATTGTATTTAAAAGAGAAATCCAGAATAGGTAATAAAAAATTTCGTTACCACGCCTGTAAACAAGTTGGACATTATATCAAATTTTGCCTCAATAAGAAGAAACCTGAAAAATCTAACAATAAAAATAATTATAAAAAGAATTTCGGTGCATTGTATGCTTCGTTACTGGTAAATGAAAACGATAGTGTTACTGATTGGTATGTTGATTCGGCGGCGACATCTCAAATGACAAATAAATCAAACATTTTATTTAATAAAAAGGAAGTTTCAAATAAAGAGGTGGTTGTAGCAGATAATACCAAAATTCCAGTTAAATGTGTCGGCGATGTAAAAATGTCATTGTGTAACAAGAGAAATACGAATACAATTGTAAGAAATGTGGAGTATGTCCCGGAAATTTGTGTAAATCTCCTTTCTGTGCGTCAGATGACAAAAAATGGAAATAAGGTGATTTTTGAAAAGGATCACTGCAAAATTTTTAATAAGAGAAATCAAATTATGGCAAGAGCTAATGTAGTAAACGATTTATATCGTCTGAACTGCATTTCAACAGAAATGCCTAGACTTGAGGAACGTGTAATGGCAGCAATAGATTGTGAAATTTGGCATCGAAGACATGGTCATATATCCCATGAAAATATATGCGCTGTTAAAAATATATGTAATGGTATATATTTCTCTGGGTCGAAGAAAAATAATTGCGTGGTTTGTGTTAAAGGCAAACAAAGCAGATCGTCATTTAAAAAAGTTGGAAAGCGTGCAGAAAATGTCCTTGATTTGATACATTCAGATGTCATGGGTCCAATAAATGTTAGTTCATTTTCGGGATCACGATATATATTGACATTTGTAGACGATTACTCATATAAAATATTTGCTGTGCCAATAAAACAGAAATCTGAAGTTCTGGGTGAGTTTAAGAAGTTCAAAGAATTTGCTGAAAAACAATGTGGACGTAAAATTAAGGTATTGCGTTCCGACAATGGAGCTGAATATGTAAATAACCATTTCAAGGAATTCATTGAAAAAAATGGTATTTTGCATCAAAAAACTTGTCCATACACACCAGAACAAAACGGTGTTGCAGAACGTATGGTGAAATAGTTCGATATAAGGCTCGTCTTGTAGCGAAGGGATTTAATCAACAGAAGGGTAACGACTATAACGAAACATATGCACCAGTAGTAAAATATACATCAATTCGTTTCTTATTCTCTCTTGCTGCAAAGTATAATTTATTTGTACATCAAATGGACGCAGTATCAGCATTCCTTAACGCTAAGTTGCAAAAGGAAATCTACATGACGCAACCAATTGGTTTGACGACGGATTTGGCTTAGTATGCAAGCTAAATAAGTCACTTTATGGCTTAAAACAATCAAGTCGTGTATGGAACGAGGAACTGAACGAAGTGCTGTTAAGGTATGGCCTGAAACGAAGCGAGGTAGACCAGTGTATATATTACCGCAAAGATAGTGATAAAATTCTCATTTTGGCAATATAAGTTGATGACGTTCTAATATTTCCAAGTGACTTGAAGCAAATCAACAATGTCAAAAAGGCGTTATCCACAAAATTTAAGATGAAGGACTTGGGAGAAGCCACATCAGTCTTAGGTATGCGAATTACAACTGATAAGTTGGCAAAAATTGATCAGAGCCAATACATTACTGATGTCTTAGTAAATTTGGCATGGATCAATGTAATCCAACTTCGACACCAATTGATTTGAATCAGAAGTTGACGGAAGAAATGTGTCCAAATAACGATGATGAAATACAGCAGATGAAGAATGTCCCCTACATGGAAGCTGTTGGCTGTTTATTATTCGCTGCACAGATTACCAGGCCAGACATTTGCTTTGCTGTAAATATGTTAAGCAGATTTTCTCAAAATCCTGGCAAAGCTCATTGGAATGGCGTGAAATGAGTAATGAGATATCTAAAAGGCACTATTGACAAAGAATTGATTTACAACGGCAAATCAAGTGAAATCGTTAGTTTTTGTGACGCTGACTGGGCCAGTGATATTGATAGCAGACGATCTACTACAGGTTACGTTTTCATTCATCAAGGAGCAGCAATCTCGTGGTTAACACGACGTCAGCGTACAATCGCACTATCAACTACTGAAGCTGAATTTGTGTCCTTAGTTGCAGCAGTTCAAGAACCCATTTGGTTGAACCGGCTCCAAAAGGAATTAATTGGTGAGGTTACCAAGTCAGTGGTAATTTATTGTGATAATAAGAGTGCCATACATATTGCAACGAACAATTCATTTTCATCTCGCACAAAACATGTGGACATAAAAGCAAAATTAATGTCTGAAGCCATTAAAAATGATAAGATAGTTTTAAAATATATTGAAACTAATAATATGTTGGCTGATATATTGACAAAAGGTGTAGTTGCTATCAAACAAACGAAATTATAAATATTATTTATTATTATAAATTGGAATTAAGGCCAAACATAATATATAAAGTCTTAATATCCCAGGTCTAAATTTATATTGTAGAATATTATCTTATGTAAACAAAGAGTAAAGATAATTATACAGAATATTTGTCCAAGGGGAATGTTGAAATTATATGGACAAATATTTATGCTCATAGCAGGCTTTTATAGTATACTTATCAATACACTTTGGTTTTAACATCAATTGTTCTTTGATATAATTGTCAAAGTATAATATGTGTACATATTAATAATTATAATAAACTTTCTCTTCTAATTTTACTTTTGAACCAAACAGACTTTATGACATCACTGTTTTCGATTATAGGTGACTTACCATAATGCCATAGTCATAACGATAACCATAGGTACCAATTGAATTTTGGTTTTTTGCCATAACCATAAACAGCTGTTTGCTGAATTTGCTTACATGTATACACATTTTTTTTGTTTACTTTTAAATTTTTGAAAAATACATATCTGCAATTAACGTAAACAACTGTTTATGGCTATGGCAGCACTGATTACTGCTAATAGTAAATTTACGGTTATGGATTATGTTACGGCTACAGCGTTATGGTAAAGTCAGGACTAATTGAAGCTTTAGTGTTTACATATGTCAGCTTATTAAGTGTCAGAGTTGCAAACGCAATAAACGTAACGAAAATGCTATTCCATTTCTGATTGTTTGAACGCAATGGTTTGATAAATGCAATTGTGTGTATTTTGTTGTTGGATTGCAATAAAAAGTTACGATGTTTTGCATTTGCACTTTTACAATAATATTTGCACTGAACACTGAACACCCCTAATAATAAATAAATACGATAACGAACTAGATAATTTAACATACGTTATTAAACTTCAGCAAGCTTAATAAACTAAATTTAATATTGTATATATATATTATTATTGAAATTGCCTCCTAAAGTTGTTATTTCCTGAAAGGAAGATCTAATATATGAGCCCTTTTTAGTCTTCTAATAGAGTTATTGCAAGAACATTGTAGTGATTAGTATGACGAGCTAAATGCCGCTGACTAAATCTATTTATTTCTCTACTAACTGTGGGAATATCGAGATCCTTGTGAATTTGTTTGTTTGCTACAAATCACGGAGCATTTACAATCATTCTGAGGGTTCTTGATTGGGACCTTTGTAAAATGTCTGTATTTGAATGACTTGAAGTACCCCTTAGTTGCATGCACGGCATGTCCATGCAGGTTTTAGTATTACCTTTAAACTAAGTTCTGACTTAGCACCTAGCAAACAATACAATCTTTTTGTTTTTATGTCAAAATGTTTTCTTTTTATTTATTTACTAGCTAATGCCCGGTGTGCTTCGCTACCCCCATCGAAATTAAATACATAATAATTAAAAAATTTATTTATTTAATAATTAATTACTAAAATTTAATATATACTTTTTTCTTAAATAAATCATTCTTATTCTAATGCCTTGGGATACACAATATTTTTTTGTTTTTCCCTCTGCTGCGCATACATATAAATCTGCTGGTTTTCCTCCTCGCGAACATGCGACGTAAAGCTGTCCATGTGAGAAACATGAATCTTCTAGATTAAGTCCACAAACTTGAAAGGACTGATCTCGAGCTTTATTAATCGTCATTGCAAATGCTAGGCGAATAGGAAATTGCAGGCATCTCCGTATTGGTCATAGGTATTAAACTTTCCAGTTATAATGTTTGCCTCGATAATATTGCTCATCATTTTTTTACTGTTAGTCGAGTGTCAACACAAAACATCGTGGAGGATCAATATTCCTAAGTAAAATAATGGGAACACCGTTTTTTAACTGTAAGTCATGTGGTGGAAAGCCTGGTAAATCTAACGAATTTAAAAATTCGACTGAGTAATTGACGACATCCTCAATATTTGAAACTGTGTCGAACGGATTAATAAGTTCTTAGATTCTTATCGATCTTGTTGAGAATATTGCTGTTGATGGAATTAACGTTAATATTTTTGGATGCTAGTATCGCACGTTCAGTAAACCATTGGATATTTTCAAAATTTTCCCCGATATTGGGAACTACACAATTTATTAATTCTCCTTTTGATTGAGTCATTCTGCAAAAGTCTAATGGAAATTTTATATGCTTTGTTATAGGATCCTTTGGAATTCTTCCGTTATCTAAATCAAGCAATTGATTGGAAAAAGTTGAAGCTGAAGCATCACGTTGCAACTGAAAACACATATTAGTAGTTAATTTTAGAATATGAACAGGTCGCCAAAGTTATGATAAATTTTAGACATGCATTTAGCTCATCAGCTGGCTTTGATCCCAAAAAATGGGGTTCTAGCTGTTACAGTTTTTCAGATATACAGATTTTCGTATTTACTTTATATGGGAGGTACCACACCCACTATTGCTAGTTCGCCCATTTTGGTCCCAAATATTTATATTGAAACTGTAGTTACTTGTAAAAAATTTGAGGTATCTTGCTATTATATTTTTTCCAATATACCCATTTTATTATCTTACAATAGCAGGTAATGTTGCATATGTGGGCGTTGCATATGTGGGCGTTGCACCTCGCTCATTTGAAATATCAATATAAAACGTAGCCTATAACTCCTTCCATGCATACAGGAAGATAGTGTGAAAATTTCAAGAAAATCGGTTCAGCCGTTTCGCCGTCTATAACGTTCAAACATACAAACAAACACACATTCATTTATATATATATAGATTATAATTAACATAACACAACAAAATTTTAATCTTATAAGTTATAGTGCTATGCTTAGGATCAATAAGATATAAAATATAAAAAATAAAAGTAACTGTGAAATGAAAGAATTTAAGCAAAAATAGCAAATTAATATAAGAATCAAATTAATAGAAATATTAAATTTAAGTATAAATATAATTTTAAGCAATTTAGAAAACCAAAAATACTACAGAAATAACTAAAAAAGTTTAAAAAATAAGGAATTATAAAAATATAAAAGAGAAATATTTACAAAAATCAGAGAAAGAAAGTAAGGATAAGTATTTAACCGATAAAATAGCCAAGCTAAGGATGTAACAAACTTTTCATTAATTTAACTTTTGTATGTAATTTGGTATGGAATTCCAGAGACTTGTGGTATGTATAAAAAACTGACGCTGTGAGAGAAGAGTCCTGTACCGCTGTGAATAATCTTCATGCCCCGGAATGACCTAGCAAACTTAATTCGGCCCAATAAAAATTCCAGCTGTCCCGTATTAATAATTTTATGAAATAGAATGAGGCATTTAAATTTCAGAAGATTATCAAATTTCACACCGAATATCTGGTAGGCTAAATGAGAAATATGATCACAGCGACCTTTAAGAAACACGTAAACACGTATCTTGCTATATTGTTGTATGCCAATTTTAGTTTCCGGTTGTCATTACTATCGCAGTTTGCGAAAATTTCGCACCCATATAATAGCACAGGAATTAAATAAGCTTTAGCAAGTTACATACGAATTTCAAAAGGAGTTGAATCAATGATCGCCCATAAGTTTCAAAGTATGCTGTATATTCTGCTAACAACGACGCTTATATGGACAGACCACAATAATTTCTCATTAAATACAATACCCAGATTGGTAGCAGAATTGACATAGTCAATTTTATTTCCCCTGATACTCATTCCAGGTATGGCAACCGAAATATTGGTTCTCGAGAGCACTTTACATTTGGACTTTGAGGGATTAATGGATAGTCATCAGCATATATCTGAATACGACAGTTAACCAAAACATCCGGTAGATCGTTAATATACATACAGAACAACAGAGGCCCTAGAATTGATCCCTGGGGGACGCACTGTCTCTGGAATTATATCCACCAGAAGTCATTAAATCGTAAGTTTTGGCAATGCTTTCAAGAATTAGGTGTAAAAAAAAGGTTGTAATAATAAAGCGTTCAAATAAATAAGTAATTTAAAATTGGCCTGTGTTAAGTTCTCATTAACATAGGACTTTTCTTCAGAGGTGAGACCAATATTCCTAAGGCGGAAGACAAAACCTGTCTTATGCAGACCACAGTTTCACAATAATGGCGGCATCTTTAGAGTTCTCCCTACGTTTGTCGTTATAATTTCTTAGACGATAGATGGATTGAATGTCCGGTACCGGTGTATGATGGTGTTACAGATTTTTTTGAATATTTCCTGCAGGTTTTCGTCCTGTGGGTACAGGATTTCATTAATCCTAAGCTCAGATGAAATCGGGTAATTCTCCTGTTGCCGTAGTTTTAATTTGAGGTCACTTATATCCTCCCGCATCTTTATCCTCAAGGATGATTACTCTTTCCGCAATATTTGACAGTTTATTTTATGCTGTACTTTTCGCGCAGATCACTTATTAATTCCTCTTTAAACTTATTAGATTTGATATCAATAGTGCGCAGTATTTGCTCCCTAAATTTTCCAAACCTGCTGTCCATACAGTTCAGAAGTTTGAAAGGCGAGTCCAAAAGTGAGGTGCGAGAAGAGCTTGCCCCGTGCATTTGGTTAATGTCTGTTAGGCGTTTATTGACAGGGGTATTATTCAACTCAGATCGGGTTGTTGATCAGTTTTCGGTATTATCAACAGCTTCCATTTTACTTTTATTAATGTTATTTTTAATTTTTGATTTTTTTTTTTGCCGATTTTTTATCTTTTCACAAGTTGTACATTAGAATAGTAATTCCGTGCTTAAAGTTAAGTTTAAAATTAATTGCCAACACTCAATTAATAAATTGATGTCAATCTTTTGTCAAGATGCATTCCAAGATATTTAACAGTTAAATATAATGAAGGACATACTTCTCTTCCCAATGTAAATGTGACATGGTTACATGTTTGCATATTAATTTCAATTCTCCATTTTTGTAACCAATTTTGTAATATATCCAGCTGTCTGTTAACAACAACAGACGCATCATATGATGATTGATCAGCATTGAATATTGCAGTATCATCTGCATAAGTACTTAAGGCGATGTTATTATTAACAGGTATATCATATGTCAAAAGAGTGTATAAAACAGGACCAAGGACACTTCCATGCGGTACACCAGCTTTTATATCACATCAGAATTTTCATCTGCTATTTTAACATAAAACGTTCGCTCATTTAAATACGATTTTAGGAATAAATAATAAAGAGTCGGTAGTATTGTTTTTAATTTAAATAAGAGTCCTTCATGCCACAATCTGTCAAATGCCTGTTTTACATCTAAAAACACTGCACAACAATATAATTTTTTTTCTAATGAATTAGATATAAAATTAACGTTAACTTTACTCGATGGCATTGCTCCGATGTTCCATGCTTGTGTCTAAAACCAAATTGGTTATCAGGTATAATGTTTTCTTTTTCCAGAATTGGAAGCAATAAACTTATTGGCCTGTGTGATGATATTTCATTTTCCAGTTTATTAGGTTTGTTAATCATTACAATTTATGCGCACTTCCACTGAATTGGAAAATACGATAATCTAATTACTGCATTATTTAAATTAACTATTTCTTTCTGAACTCCTCTTGGTGAAAATTATTTCATTGGTAGGTCCATTGGGCAAGCACAGTCTAGAAAATTCATAATATTGTTACCAAAGTGGAAATGGTGTTGTTAAAATAATAAACAAAAACTGCAAAAACAACACAATGGAAACAAGTTGTTTACATTTTTAAATTGTTCCCGCAGGCCGTCATCCTACATCGAGAGCATTCACCACACTAATGGTCCAGCGATATAAAAGTCAAGACAAAGCGAGCAATGATAGAGTTTGAATTAAATCAGTAGTGTGTGAGGACGTCACCTCGTATTCAGTAAGAATTAAATCAATCGAGCTATAATTCAGTCAGACTTGTGTGCAGACAAGTTGCGTGTGAAGAAAACAGTTGCTAATGTTGTACTTACAAAAAGGTTGTAAGCAGATATCAGAACAAATATCACGAACAAGCACATACTGTGAAATTTATCGTTGTATACGTTGAATAAGTTCAGATAATAAAGAATTGACTTGAAATTAAACACTTATTTATTTTTATTTTATTTGCAATCAACGAAATCATATTTTTAACGATTTCAAAAGGTAAAAACGTAACAATATTGTTTTCTTCTAAAGAGTTCATAACAGGACTTGTTTGAAAGGTTTGCTGTAGATGTGTAGAAAATGCATTAGCCTCACTTTTTTCATTTCTGTGCCATCTTCCATTAGAGTCTTTAATTGGAATGTTTCTCGAAGTAGGTTTCTTAAGGTACTTAGTGGTTTTCCATAACCTAAACTCATTATTACCTTAGTATCCAAGCTTTTTAAAAAGTTGAATAGCTCTTCATTTTTAATTTCACTAAGGCGTTTTTTTTTTAAATGTTTTGACGCTGGATTATGGTTTTTTTGTCGGTTACATTTCTGCTTTGCAGCCATATTATTCTAAGCCTTCTTTTTTCTGCTAAAAGTACTTAATCTCTGTAGAAAAGTAATAGTTGTTATGATTATGTAATATTCAATGTGGGGTAGATGTATCAGTTTCGCAAAGTTTCCTACTACATCTTCAAGTTCAACACCTGATTTAAACTTGTATTGCGTTGTATGTTCTCATCAATCCATCTTTGAAATATATTGACATTTGTTTTGAAAGAGAAAATGCTCATATTTAGAATAACTGTCTGTAGAGCAGCATTGTAACAAGCAATGACAGGAGTATAGTCAGAGCCTGATAAGCCTGAATAAATAAAAAAAAAGTCCAAAAGGTCGGGGATTTTGTTTGGATCACTAGACCAATAATTAGGTCTACCAGTAGAGAGCGTTTTGTATTTAATTTTTCGGATACACTTATAAAGTTCTTTTCCCTTTGGAGTATTGTAACATGTGATCATTTTTTTGTTTATAGGCTCGTAAAGTTTACGGCGTAAACAAATCGGTAAACTCTTTTTTGTACGGTCCGAAATTTCTAAACATGAGCACATCATTTTAGCTTTACTTGACATCCAGAAGTCGTAATAGGAAATCTAAGCATTTAATAGAATAATATCTTGTTCTCTACTACATGACCACAGCGAAATGAGTTTTTGTAATGTTTTGTAATTTGATGTTGAAATTATAGGCGTAAGAGTGTAATTTAAAGTATTGTCAAAACAAATATACAGTTAAACCCGGTTACAACGAACTCCGTGGGACCAGAAAAAATAGTTCGTTATAGGCAAAGCTCGTAATAAACGGGGTTAAGTCATAGAAGAAAATATAAAATACAAATAATTTTTATCATTTATTAAAAACAAGAAATATTTTTTTTTTATTAAAAACCTAAAATATTTGTTAATTCTTTTTACCTATTTAAAGTAGTTCCTTTTATCCTAGAATTCGTTATAAAAGAGTTCGTAATAAACGAAGTTTTTTGTATGAAAATTGATTGAATTATTACGTACATATTTCCATATTTTCTTAAAACGTTGGGACTTGGACTTACAAAAATGTTGTAAGCAGAGAATAACGAACAAGTGCTGTTGCCAGTGTTGAAAAATTCAGTACTTTGGTACTTTTTTCATTTCAAAAATACCGCAGTACCCCCACGACGCTTTCAGTACTTCTTTATTTTTACATATTTTATGTCTTGCGTTTTTCAATTATTAATACATTAGCGTTAATGTTCAACGTAATGCTAAAGGTAAAATGAGACATTAGTCCCGGTTAGCCAAACGTCCACAGAACATTCGTTTTTAGCTATGAAAACGTTTGCCGAACCGTAATGTAATTTCGGTAAGCAATTGCATTGTTTTTATATGATAAAAACGTATGACACATATATTACGTTCCATCGATGTTTGACTTAACGGGGCTGTTATGTTTCGATACGTTCCGAATGAGCTGTTTTTGTATAGCATGTGAGGAACACGAATAAGTCGTTAGTTTTTCTTTTCCGTGCAGTATGTGTATTAAATGTAAATATATTAATAATCCAGTAGGCAGCATGCGGGCTCACTAGATGTGAGCTTACGGTTCAAACCCCGTGTCATACATCTCCATTAAAACGAGATATGAACAAATATTTCTCAGGCGACTTCCTTCTGACAAAAATACTGAGAGTAAATAAAATTGCCATGACTTGTCGACTGTAAACGGCAAGTTCTGCCACTAATGTATAAAAGTAACACACAAAACAAAAGCTGTGTGAGAAATTAGGTCATAATCATGATTGAAGGGTTATAATTACCAATATGTCAGACATCAAAATGAAAATATAAAAATATTTCTTGGGCGATTCCTCTCAGCGGATTTCTGGCAAAAACTCTGAGAATAAAAAATTCATATGAAAAGTTTTTCAAAAATTTAAACTGCAATCCCGTTATTGTTGTGTACTTTGTATAAGTTTGAACAGTGAAACATAAAAGTAATGTGAATAATAAAGAGTTTTATTAAAATAAACACATATCGCTCTTTTATTGCAACATAGTCATATCTCAAAAAAACTTGAACTTGGCAAAATGCGATTTAAGTTTTCAAGACATAAGTCCTATGATCTAATTGCCGCAAATACTTTTTGCTATAACTTCGGTTCAGCTTGGGATATAAAACTGATTTTTTTTCAACATGTACAGAAGGTCTAAAAGAGCAGTTTTGCTTAAGTAACTGCAAATTTTTAATTTTTGAGATGTGACTATGTTGCAATTAGTAGTTTGTTTGGTTTGTTTAAATTTCATGTATTTTTTGGTAGGAAAAACAATTCATATCTGTAAAATTTAAAGGTGGGAGTATTATTTTCTTAAGTCTAATGGGACATTTATGTACATAATTAGATTGTGTGATTCTCCTTTACACATTGGCAGATTTTTTATGTTTTCGGAAGTAGTTAAGATGTGTTTTGATTGGTTTGCAATTACCAGAAGCAAAAATTTGCCTATATCTGGGCCAATTGTGAAGGCAATGGCCAAAGAAATATATTTTCATGGGTTTTCTGCATCAAATAGTTTGTAACAATTGTGGCTAATAAATATAATAATAGCACAAAGTTCTGACATTTTTATAGTGAACCATCCCGTGAATGGACACCTTCCGTTAACGGTCAAATCTGCTGTGACGATCGGTGTCCGGCTACTAGAAATTTCACTATATATGAAATGCTTTTGTTAGTTTTAGCAATAAAATGTTAATTTCATATTGAATAATCTATAATTATTTAAATTCAAATTTTGTTATGATTGGAATAACTGGTAGGTTTCGGAAAAAATATTGGAAGAAAAAGATTTTTCTTTTTTCTTCGATCTTCTTAACAATATTTATTCACTCGGGTTTTATTTAAAAATAGGTGTTGACATCAGTGTTGGCAATAAAACTAACTAAATGCTACTATATATATTGTTACGCAAAATAATCGAAACGACCTAATATCGTTTAACAATAAAAACGATAAACTAAAGTTATCAGCTACACATACACACGACACAAATACACACTAATTAGTATTAACGAAGACAACGAACATGATGTTAATAATAGCTATATCAACAACTGCAATGAACATGTTACAAGCAAAGCATCAACATCGGCATGAAAGAGATGGAGGTAGATAAGTAAGGGAAGGCAACAACAAGCAATGAGAACAAAGGACACAAACAACAATGCAGTCGCTATAGAATTCTCGAGAAGGCGAGAACGCGAACCTTCTAGTAGTGTTGCCAATAATTGAATATCAAAACGCGCACGAAAAATTAAAAAACGGGTAAAAACGCGTATTTTTTTGAGCTTAAAGAGGGTAAAAATGTACTACCGTTTTTTAGTAAGAAAAATCGTTTATAAAACTTTTATTTTTTAATATTCTTTATTTGATAAGTAAATATTATAGTTAAACTAATAAAAAATATTTACAAAACAAAAGTAAACAATTCATATAAATATTTCAGTATAGTTTATAAAATTAACATTTATAATTTAAAAAATTTTAAATATGTGAGTATACGACCCTTATACAAAATTCCTTATTAAAAAGGTTACTTAAATCTTCGCCAAATATTTCCCTGATATCATCTGCATTTTCATTCATTTGTTTGAATAAATATTTTTGCAGACCTTGGAAGATATTGTATAATTACTACAGCATAAATTGAGTATACGTAGTCCATATTTTATGATAATTTAATGATAGTCGGTTTCGAATATTATTTTTTGATAAATTTAGGAGCTATATCTCTCAACCTCTGCGGTATAGTATGGAAAATTAAATATTCTAAGAACAAACTGTGCTAATACTAAAAATGTTTTTTTTTCTAACGAGTTTTTAAATTAATTAACCTCTATCCAAAAAAGATCTGTTCTAGTTTTGTTTTCCCAATTAAATTAAATTTTCTAAACAAGTTTTTATTGTTGATAATGTATTTACATCATTTATAAAGTTGCTTATAAATTCTATTAACTGATCATTATTTATATTATTTAATATATTTTCGAAACTGAATAAGGAAACTTCTTGTAAAATTTTTAAATTGCTAAGAAGTCTAACTCTAATTTCATAAACCAAGTGTTTAGTGAAAAGAACACATTTTTGTTTAATATTTTTCTCAGTTTCTGTTTTTGGTGTTCATTGCAGGTCTTTTCAAAACTATAACCAATGAATCAAACCCACTGTCCTTAAGAATATTAAAATGTGTTTTAAGCCTTTTCAATTGATATCGTGTTGTAAATTTTACGCTTAAAAAAAACTTGGCCATTTTTCTTTGTAGTTTTAATATAACGGATATTAAAAATCAACAAAAAGCACTGAAAGCACTGTAATAAAATTTTAAAAACATCATAATAGTGCTTCTCCATAAAAAGGCACTAGAAGAAAAAATTTACGCGTACGATGTTTCATAAAGCACCATAAATAGTGCGAAAAGCACTAAGTTGGCAACCCTGCCTTATACTTCGAGAGCCATAATCAGACTGAAGACGTTCGTATATAAAAGGGCAAGACAAGTCAGCAAACCAGTTCAGTGTGAAAAACTTAAATTTTGTAATGGTACTGAACTAGCACTGAAAGTGTACTTTTTCGCATCAAATAATACTTTTGTAAAAAAATACATACATTACAATCCTCCAATCAGGATTATGACCTATCTTCTCACACCACTTATGTTGTGTGCGTTAATTTTATACATGAGTGGCGGGACCGATAGTTTAAACTCTACTCCGCATGATAGATTTTTGAAAAACCTTTACATAACAATTTTATTTACTCTCAGAATTTTAGACAAAACTGAAATCGCCGAAGGAAAAGTTTTTCATCTTACCATATCTGACATGGGGTATGAACCGCGGGCTCACATCTAGTATTCCAGCAATCTACCTGTCAATCTATTAATTTAATTATATTTAATACACGTACACACAGAAAAAATTATTGTAAAAACGACGAAAACAAGGTTAAATCAACATTTTTCAGCTATGATTTTGCTCCATAGGTGTTTCATGTTAATTCAACATGACGTTACAGTAAACCAAAAATAACTATTTTTCAATTAAAAACAACTTGAAAGCATTATAAAACAACATTTCTATTTATGTTTGATCAAAGTGAGATCACGTTGAAATTACTTTAAGATACCATTCAAATCAACATTAATTAGTATTAAGATAACATGATTCTCACATTGAATCAATATGATCTTATGTTTAAAATAACATTAAATCATTTTATTTCAACATAAATTTTCATGTTAATTCAAAAGGATTCTAGTTTTGAAATAACATGAAAATCATATTGACTTTCTGCTTATATTAATTCCACCCAATAAAAAGAAGTAATTTTTGTTTTCATATAAAATATATCGTTTATTAATTTTGATTTTAAAAGTATGTATATCTATTTATATAAAATAAAAATTGAGGCAAATAATTAAGTATATAAGTAATATTTTAAGGTTTAATTAATTAGGCTTTTAAAAATTTAAATAAGGGTAAATGGTTGATAATTTCCTATCACTAATATATTTAATTTTGTAAAAGTATTCTTGAATAAAAAGACAATGTATTAATTATTTTAAAACAAGTATTTAAACTTTTAAAAAATAGAGTCACATTTTACAAGTGTTTTATGAAAATATACGTAAAATTTTTCAAGTTTATAAATACAACTATTATGAAAGGTTGAATAGTTAAATTTTTATTACAATATTTCTCTTCAAGTTCTGATATTACCTTTTCATAATCATTAATAGTGGTTAGATGAACAATAAAACTCTCGTTCGCATCTGGTATAGAAATCTTTTCTCCTTTATCCGAAAAACGTGCCTTTGGTAAAATAATTGAATTTAGCAGAATAGAATGTATATAATCTAATGAATCTGGAAATAAAGTAGTGGTTTAAAATATGAATTTAAAAAATAAGTATATGTATATAATTCCTTTGTTCGGTAGTATTCTTTGACCTTTTGTGTTTAAGATATAAGACCTTAGACCTTTTGTGTTTAAGATATAAGATGTAATAACTTACAATTTTTTCCATAAATCCATTACATTTACTGAGAAGAAGATGACTTTTATTTGGGTGCAGTAGTTCGAAATTGATATTAATCCAGAAAGAAAATATAAATTATAATACACAAATATGAAATCTCAACACAATTTTTGTAAACATACAAGTTCGTAAGGTCGTGCGTTTGAATAAAACGGCCAGTTTTGTAGAGATTCATTATTATTTATAGACGATTTCAACTCTTTTTGACTTAACAAAAATGTTCGTTGCCATTTGCCTATAACTTCATCCCAGTTGGAAAAATCTCTCGAAAGCTAGTAAAATTGATTCATCAAGTGCAGAATTAACTATCAGTGAGTTGGAATTTGAAGCATCTGTATTTTCTTCAATTTTAACTGATAAACGTGCACGTCAACGTCTTTTTCCCAAAGTTAACCTCCTGGATTCGCTTTTCTGCCAACAGCGGGCACCAAAAATGAACTGCAGAGGCGGTTAAGAGAACAACTTCAGCTTCAGGGTATCGAATCCTACGAGTGCAAGGATGAAGAGGAGCGAGAGACACAGGCCCCTGCAACGCCTAGCGGTGTCGACATAAATTCTTTGCTAGCCGCTGGAAAGAATGGAAGTATTAACTAATGTACAAGAAACTTCTAAAGCTGAGAATCAGAAATTATTTGAAGCTTCTAGAGCCGAAAATCAGAAACTTCTGGCGGAGCCGCGAAAAGATAGTGAACATATGATGAAAAAAATGCATGCAGCAAACCTAAAGCTATTTGAAGCGACAACAGAGAACCTGCAGGAAATACGCGAATCATTCAGCAAAAGAATTAGCAGTATCGAGGTAAAGTTGGCTGATATGGAAAAGACCTTCGACGAAAAACTCGTTATGATGGAAGAAAAGATCAATACCGCGTGAAGAAATGTGCATTGTTCCAAAAACAAGTGAAATATTTGGGGCATCTTGTAACAGCAGATGGAATATCCACGGATGAAGATAAAATACGAGCAGTAAAGCACTGACCTCGTCTACATTATCTTCATGAGCTCCGCAGCTTTTTGGGACTATGCACTTACTACAGACGCTTTGTGCGTAACTTTGCTAGCATTGCTGCAAGCTTGCATGAGTTCACCAAGAAATCGGAAGCATACCAATGGGGTGAGTCACAAAAAAAGACGTTCCAGACTCTGAAAGATCTATTGTGTGCTGCATCAGTTTTGGCGTATCCAGTTCCAGAAGAAAAATTCATTTTGGACAGTGATGCTATCGGATATGGTATTGGTGGTGTACTTTCCCAAGAGATCAATGGGAGAAAGAAAGTCGTGGGCTACTATAGTCGCACACTGTCAAAGACTGAACGAAACTATTGCGTATCTCGGCAGGAGCTACTTGCAGTGCTGGAGTGCATCAAACATTTCCTTAAGTACTTTTTTTATAAAGGTAAAAACGTATGTAGTGAAAATAATAATTCGTTAGATATAGATCAAAATCAGGACCATCACTATCGACAATTCACAGAAGGTCTTATGAAGTCAAACAACCGGAAAATGCCCTTCATAAGCTAAATAAATATTACATTTTTGGATGAAATTTTATGCAGATAGCGTTACTAAACCTCAAAGCTTTTGGCATTAAATTCTTTGGACTAATGAATCTATAAATGAAATCAAATATTGTATTAAATAAATGTACCTTTGGTGCAAGGCTTTTCTTTCAGCTATACAAAGGCAATGCCTCAAATGGTGTGTGTGGAGAGCAGTATCGAATAACACTCAGAAATAATTTATGAAATTATCGTAGTATTCTTTTTGTATATTGTCAACATATTGTTACGATTTTACCTTTTTAAAAACGTTTTAATATGATTTCGTTAATTGCAAACCAAGTAAAAAACAAATATGTGTTTATTTTAATTAAACTCTCTCTTTATTGTTCACACTTAACTGATAATGTGTATATTCGTTATTCTTATCACACAACTAGAACTTTACAACTTCACACAAGGCTGTTTAAATTCACACTGACTGCGTTGCTTGCCTCATCTTGCCCTTTTATATGCGAACAGTGTTGCCATTTTGGAAATGCAGAAAAGCGTCAAGCTTAAAGCAAAAAAGGGTAAAATAATTCAGAAAAATAGAGTAAAAAGCGTCACAAGAAACAAAAAAAAAAAAAATGGAAATAATTTTTAAATACTTATACTATCTAGTTTTGCGTATAAACGATCTTAAAGGGGGAAAAAACGCAAGCAACATTAAGTACAAGTATAAAATATGATTTATTTAACAAAAACTCAAAGCAACAAAAAATAAATTATTATAATTCAGTAGTTAACAAAAAGTTAAAATATAATAACTTATAAATAAAGATATTTCATTATAGTTCAAAAAATAACATAAAAAATTAAGAATTTTACTAAAATTTTAAATAAAGCTTTATTTTTGAAAGTAAAAAAACAAATATGAAAATAACGTTTTATAGTAAAACAATTTCATCTTCAAATATATCGGCCTCATTATTTTCTTCCTCGGACCATAAAACTGTTTTGATAAAATATTGAGATCGTTTGATCGATTTGAATTTATTTTTAGAAAAACACTAGATGGCAATTTGTAACTGTAACAACAAACATTTTCTTTTTTAAGACCGTATTTAAGGTACAACAAAGAACTAGCTGAGTTTAAGGAAAGTATCTTTGGTTTGAAAATATTCATTAAGCTCAATGTTCTCTCGACCTCAGGATTCAAGTAAGGTAACGATAGTATGCGAATTACAAAGTCTGCTAATTCTTGGAAGGGAATTCCCCCCTCCCCCAGAGTTTTTCAAATTATATACCTCTATCCAAAATTCATCACTTCTGTTTTTATTTTCCCAATTTTGATATACAAGGTTCTTTAGGCAAATTTATATTTTATTTATTACATTGAATCAACTATAAAGTTTTGCATAAAATCAATAATATCCGCTTCGATATTTTTAAAAATATTATCTACACTAAATAGCTATATTTTTTTAAGTAATTATAAATTTGCAGGATCATCTAATACTAAACTGTATTAAAGCAATATAAAACTAAAGACGAAAGTATTAAATACTTACTATTTTTACATTTACTCTCCAGGAAATAGAAAATTTAATTTTTTTACTTATTGCCAGTGTTTGTAGAAAAAATTAAAACAAAATATTAAAAATCATCAAAAGCGCCACAAAAAATGAAAAAAGCGTCAAAAATACCCTTTTTTCAAAAAAGCTTATTTCGAGAAAATAAAAGGGTAGCGAGACTAAAAATGCGTCAAAAAATACCCGAAAAGGGTCAAAATGGCAACACTGTATGCGAACGTCTTCAGCGCGATGATGGTTCTCGAAGTAGAAAGTTTGCGTTCTTGCCTTCTCCAGAATTATTTTGCGACTGCATTATTTGTTGTTGAGTTTGCTTACTTGTCCATCCCTTTTGCTCTCATGCTTGTTGTTGCTGGTTTTCTTATTCTAAGTTCGATGCATATGTTAGTGTGTATTTGTGTCGTGTTAGTTTGTGTACGCATTGTCTTTTGTATTTATAGCTTTTGTTTATCGTTATTATTGTGAAACGATATTAGGTGGTTTCGACTATTTTTGCGTAACAATATATAATTGGTCATTACAACCCTTCAGTGAGGTTTACGATTTAGTTTCTCATATCACTTGGGTTTGTTAACTTATTCACAAGTTGCAGGATCTATAGTTTAAAGTCGATTCCGGGTGAAAGATTTTGATAATCTTCAATGCAATTTTTTTATATATTTTATTTCCAACTCACAGAAATCTGCTGAGGAAGTCGCCGAAGAACTATTTTTTCATGTTTCTTTTTCAATAACTAAGTTATGAAATTAACTTGAAGTTTTCATGTTTACTTCTTTTGACGGTTTTTTAATTACTTCAGTCATATGAAAAATAGTATATACATATTTGTATATCCTTATATATGAGTTATATAAAATTATTGAAATATGTGATTTCTCGGATACTTTCTCATTCAAATCCTCAGAATCATGCACAACAGAATCTTATTAAAATTCTTAATTGTTTATATTTCGCTGGATTTTTAAAACCACTAATTTGGGAAGCATCAAAAGGAAACATCCGGTTTTAATTATAAGCATTTAGATTACATAAGAAACACTTCCCCATACATCGTGTATAGGTGTTTACATTAGTTACGGCGGGGTTGGTTCGTATATAGTTGTGTTTCTTTTTATGTGAAAAAATGAAACAACCTAGGAATAACAACAAGTAAGTAAGTTCTTTTTTTTATTAAGTCTTCTTCATTTTTGTTTAACATTGATTTTTCTTACATACGAGGAGAATAACGATATTTTTAGTTATATACATTTTGCTATAGTAACACATTGATTGAATAAAGCTCATTGCTAAAATGAGTTAGTATATGTATACAAAATGTAATTGTATATAAAAACGAAAGTTTGAAAGGCTTGCTTTCGGGCTTTCAATATCGTAATCAGAGCAAATGTGTGTAAATAACATTTTTAAAACTAAGTAACGTCTAAACAATACAACCAACTTCTTTTTTACACTGTTTCTTTTTACACGGATTTGAAGTTACATGAGTGAAAAAAAATTTTTTTGTATAAAAATTTTTAATCCAGTAGGGTTTCAAAATCACTGTCTTGTAATTGTGTTTGTTTTTTCCACACTTGGCACCATTGCTGAAATGAACATACATAGTAGTAACTGGGAAATACCAAGAACCAAAAGTTCAACTTTCTATAAAAGATTTTTTAATAAAAAAAATGGCGCATGGCGCAAGACCTTTCGGAAAGTAGTCCGACAGTGCAAAACTCTATTACCGAACGAAAGTCACCATTGGATAATTTGTTTGATATCTCCAGTGATGATACCAACTTTAGTCCACATCGCCGCAAACAATTGCGCTTGTTATCAAGTAGCGACGAATGATTATGGAACTAATGTAAATATTTTTTCTTATATTCAAATTTTTCTGTTCTTAATTCTGGATTAACAGATTTCTTTTGTTTTTTGCTTGATCTACTAATTTTTCAATTGTATGAATATTATTAATGTTCAGCCCCTATGCGTACCGGGATTGGATTTCAAGTTGAATGATGGTACATTATAAAGGTCAGGATCGTTGTCAAGATGCTCGTTTATAATCCCAATCGGGGAAAGGTAAGCAGATCCAATCCAGTTTGTATTTCGTAATCATATATTTGTCTGACTAGAATGTTGTCGTGGTCTAAAGTTCTCAGGGCAAATTTTTCCAACAATGACAAGGCATATCTACAGAAGGGTACTACGTTTGCGGTTTTGTACACATAACTATTTGATAAACGTTTTATAAAGTTTTCATAGTTTTTTCCGAGCACTTTCCATTTTTCCAATTTCTTAGCCAATATGGGAAATCCGTAGATGAGTGCCGACCTAATGGCGACCTTGTTGAGTAGGAATTTGGTTTTCACGGATAAGTATGTATTGTTCATTAAGCATGCAAATATACCGAATATTATTTTTGTTCTTTCTGGCGAGTTCATTTCATTTTAGGAGTGTATTAAAATAGATCCCAGGTATTTTATAGAATTTTTAAAAAGTATATTCACACCATCTAGGGAGAGTTTTAACGATTTGCTCTCAGGAACTTCATACCTTGGACATTTACTCGCTTGGTTCCTGATGCAGATTACTTCTTGATACCTCATTTTATATAGAAGACGCTTATTTCGTCGAGATGAAATGCTGCATTATATTAACCGTTGGTCTGTCATCTTTGAATCGCTTTCAGATGGGATAGCACTTTACTTTAGTAAAACATATTACTCTATTCTTTCCATGTTTACAATAAGCAGAGTGCTAAAAGAGTCAAATTTGTTTAAAATCGAATAGGTCCATATTCAGACAATCAGCGATAATTTTATCTTTTCTTCTCATTTTGATAATTTTTTTTTTAATTTAAAAAAATTCGATTTCGATGGCCCAGACGATTTCAGTTGTTATAATTTCTTAAGGAAATTGCGAAGACGGTTAGTTAATGGAATGGAGTATATTTTGCAATGACGGACTCTTCCGGACGGACACTTTCCCTTTTGTTAGAGCAATTCTATAAAATACCTCGATTCTTTGAGAAGAAGTTAATGAATTTAGTGAATATTTTTGAAGACTAATATAAGTGGAAAACTGACTTTTTACCCAGATAAAGCTTAAGCGCATAAGAGTGCACATACTCAAGTATATTTGCAACCTAAAAATATTGCAAATATGGTCTCCTGATAAAAACCCAACCTAAGCAGTATTTGACCTTAAAGATGCGATATCGATGTTAAATTGTCTATAAAAAGAAAATCAATAAATAAAAAAGAAAGTTTTGTTTCTCTATCAAAACACTTCCATGACACAATGTACACACAGTTACTAAAGTATACATACGTCCGACCAATTTTGTTTTCTGTAGAAAATTTGATTTCTTAACCTAATATTTTTGTATTTTTAAAAAATTTTGTCTTAAATTTCGAATTTAACAACACTTTTTGTGTTATTTCTGCCAGTATTTAAAAAATACAGCCACGAAGCACCTTAAATGAAATTTCTGCAATGTTACATAAGCGTACATACGATGTTTTTTTTGAAATACCCTTACAAATGCAGCTAAGAATTTTATGAAAATATAATTTTTGTCATTAGTTGAAGTTGATATTATGATGAGGGTGATATTAACATAGTTTTGTTTTACATTTTCTTAAAAATTGTGAAAAATAGCGGAAATACAAAAAACAAAGGAAATTTCTAAAGATATTCAGAGATTAGTTGTTAGCTTAATATGAAGGTAATACATTGCAAAAATTAGGTGAAATATTAAATTTAGAAAAAAATCTGCAGTACAAACAATAATAAAAAAAATTTTGAAAAAGCGAAGATTATGCCAGTAAACAACGCTCTGGGCGTCCTTCTGTGATCAGTGACAAAATGCAAAGCCAACACAAGATATTAAAATGAATATTTTATAACATATTTTTAAGACTGTATGTATGTATATTTAACTCACTTTGTGATAATGTGAAATTTAATATAATTAAAGTTTCATAAGATATTGAATTGATTTTTTATGCTATTTTACGTTATTTTAATATATATAAGAAATTCATTTTTTAATTTAAAACGTAAATTTGTCTTTTTTTTTCATCAAGATATTACGCACTTTATACTTTAGTAACTGTGTGTATATAAATTGCAAAGATTTCTGCTGATTGCAGTTATAATTTTTAAATCACCATCAACTTTATGATATTATAGGTCTTCAGTTTTATTTTTATTGGTTAAAAAATATGTGTTAGTAATTTTTACAATTGTTGGATCTTTACAGAATTACAGTGATGGTTCAGTAATGTGATGCACATCGATCTGATGACAAAATAATACTGTAAACATTGTATAATCCAGAGGAAAATTGTATGTCATATTTTCAAGTGTAATAATTAACCTAATAATATGCATATATATGTACATAAATACACAAAATCTAAAAAATAAAATATAAATACAGTGCACGCACGCTAATGTGAATACCGCTTAACGTGAACATTTTTTTGCTTCATTGACTACTCTAAAATATGAACAAATGGAAAAAGCCCTATAATATGAACAGAATTGTTTTTGATTTGAAATGTTACAATTCTGTGTTTATTAGGTTTTAGTTGTACATATATATGTATGTGTTAGAACATCTGCTTGCATATTTATTCTTCATTTGCTGTTTAGATACTGTGAAGAAAGTTTTTGAAGAGTAAATTATAAAAAAATTAATAAATAATGATTTTTGTTTAAAAGATGGCATAATTCTGTTTTAAAATTGTCTGTATTCGGAAATATGAACAATAGGCAAAGGTGAACAACGCCAGTTTTAATTATGTAGTTCACATTAGCGCGCGTGCACTGTGTATAAAGAAATGTACAGCGCTAAAGACCAAAAGACAAATATTCTTCCAAAAATCGTTTCCAAAATATCGTTTGTCATTGTTAGTGAATCCTACTGTAATATTTCTCTGGGTGTATGATTGAAAATTGAATAAGGCGACATGAATCTTGTTATTTAGAAATTAATACAACTGAATACATTTTTACTCTCTTTTTTGCGAACATTGTTAATGTTCGTGCCCTATGTGTATAAAAAACCGAAGAATTTCCGTTCCCGGGGGCTATTGGTGCCGACCACTGCTATTAGCCCAATAAACTCACAGCATCAGTGTGGCACAATTTAAATTTTGAAATATAATTGAAAGATTACTTTTTTGTTTATTGTTTAAAAACATTTATTTATACTTAATACACGGAATGAAATAGAAAAATTAGCGACTTATACACCTTTCTCATATACAAAACAAAAACAGTTGATTCAGAACGTAACAGAACGTAGAAGCACCTGCTTAGTCAAATGTCGATGAACGTTGCATGAACATTCGTTTAACCGGGGCTAAAGACTAATTCTACCTTTGACATTACTGCGGCACTACCTGCTGAGGATAGTGCACTGTTTTTTTTTTTTGCCGACGATTTTCTCTCATTTTGTATGGAGAAATCAACAAGCCTCAATTCTGTTTCACCTCTTTATGCAAAGCAACAGAACCATTGTTTGTTATCTCGCTGCCTCTATATATTTGTGTGTTCATAGTATAAGTAAAATGAGAATATTTCTAATAACTAACAACATACATACATAATTGGTCATTAGAACCCATCAGTCAGGATTATTGACCTAGTTTCTCACACCACTTATGTTGTGTGTGTTAATTTTATACATGAGCAACGGGACCTACAATTTAAAGTTGACTCCGAACGACAGATTTTATGGGAAACTTTTCATGGCAATTTTATTTACTCTCAGAGTTTTTGCCAGAAATCTGCTGAGAGTAAATCGCCGAAAAAATACTTTTTGTAGTTTGTTTTGATGTCTGGCCTGGGACTCGAACCCTGGCTAATAACTAACTGCTTTTATTAAATTAATAGCGGCGTTCAGTGCAAATGCAAAACATCGTAGCTTTTTATTGCAATCCAACAACAAAATACACACAATTGCATTTATCAAAACATTGCGTTCATGCACTACTAAAATGGAATAGTTTTTTCGTTACGTTTATTGCGTTTGCAACTCCGACATTTAATAAGCTGACAGATGTAAACACTAATAAAATAAATAAAATTAGAACAATGGAGCAAACAAATCATTTAGAACTTCTGGAAGCAAAATTAATTTAAAAACTTTATAGATTTAAATGTGTAATTTAAATTCGAAATTATTTCTTCTTTTTCTAAAAATTCAACAATTTTTTCTTTAGCACTTTTTGGCGGCATTTTTAAAATACTTTTAGAATTGTTTATGTAGGTCAACTGTTTTAGTGCACAAATTGTATTAGAATTGCGAAGTACAAAAAAAATGGAGCGCTCACAATCAATGTCAAAACATTTGCAAGTGCAAACTTTAGCAATCGAATACCGCTATTGTTTATATTTCAAAATTTTTACACAATTCAAATAGAATTTCACATTGTCAAAGATAAGGGGATACCATTTTCTTTCTAAAATAAAAATACATTTGTACTTTAAAGTACTTTGTAGTTTAAAAACGATAGACATCGACTAAGATGGAAGATTTTTACATATTGGCTCCGATACATCAAACCAAACAGCCTGGATTACTGGCCAAAGCTAATCATAATTGGTCAGATACTTTCCCCTCATTGTTGGTTTTACTATATTCCACAAGTTCTCTGGCAGATTTGAATCTGAAGATAGTAAGCATTTGTGGTGTATTTACAATTAAAGAAAATACTACTGCGATACGCATTGAATTGGAATTTTTTAACTCCACATAATGTAGAATGAAATTTCAAAGAATTACAGCATAATCCCGTACTTTCTAAATGTTTTCTATATGATTGTATGCCCTAACACCATAGTATGAAAATTAACTCCAAAAATAATACCGTCCCAAATTATACGGACTTATAAGAGGATTCTGCACCGTGTTTTTTAGACTGCTTCCAATAAGGTGACCTCGATCTGAATTGAATAAATTAAATTTTGCCAATAACTACTATGTATGTAGACTCATTCTTAACGCGGTAGGTAAAAACAATTCTTTAATAATAATAGTTAGTTTTTCTCCATTTTCACATTTTACTTATTTTCACATAAAATCTTTGTGTCCTTATTATATTTCACATCACTGTATGTGCATATCAAAACATATAAAAATATTCACAATACTAAACAGAATTTTGATTTATCTCACTATTATGCAACAGTAATAGGTACAGATTTTTTATGGGTTATATTGCTTTACTACGGTTATTGCTGAAACTGGTTGCAAAAAACCCTACGCATGAAGTACGGTATTCGTAATCATATTAAATTTAAGAGGTTTAAGTTGGAATGTACTTGCACGTATGTAGGTGTGAAAATTATAGTTACTCAACAATAATTGTAGTTTTTTCACTTAATAAGACGTCTGAACACAATAAACATTTACTTTCTATAGGGTAAATACCATTTTCGAATTCGGGTAATAAATAAGAGGAATTTATACTTTTAACATTCAATACGCATATATGTGTATATATGTATGCAAGTATGTACATCTGTATTTTTTATTTGGCTTACGCCCTAAGCTACTGCTCAGTACAATGTTTGTAAACATAAAGTGAGAGGTTTTACATAACTGTTGTTACTCATCGAATATGAACACTGATTAATAATCTCTTACGTTTATTCGAATGAGTAGTTGCTTTATACCAACTTGTTTATAGTAATAATTGTATATGTAAATACCCTGTAGGAAATCAAACTAATTTTAAAGTAACTTGAAACTGGTTTTTTAATAAGCACAACTAGTTGATTAAGTGACTTTTTTTCCTTGTCGTCGAGTGATTATTTTAACATAGGCATGTCCTAGGCGGTAGTCAATTGGTCATCTCTGCATGACTTTTAAATTGACTACAAATTAATTATTTCTTAACCAATTTGTAGTTAAATAAAATATAGTTAATTTAAATATTAGTTTACACTAAATTATTTCAAAACCAATTTTTTTTTAAATTCAATTTTAAACAGTTTTATTTATACTATATTATATACATATATTTACATATAGAAATAATTATTATAATACAAAAAAAATTAATTAAATTAAAATGTACATGAATTTTACATTTCAGGACTTAAAATAAAGGTTGTAATAAAAAGAAGTTAAATGAAAAGAATACTTATCTACATTCGAAAGTTTGTACTGAAAGAAAATTTAAAAGTAAAATATTATTAAGTAATATTATTAAGTTTTTTTTCCAACACAAACGTGATGAAAATGCCGTTTTTTAATAACGGCTAAGGCGTTGCGTAATTCTTTGTCTGGGTCATCACAGCGAGGCCGAAATGCATCTATCAATGCGTCAAAAACTTTTTTGTAATCCTTCAAGCTCTTTTTGCTATGAGTGCCATCAATATTTATAGCAAGATTCAATTGCAGAGATAAAATTGTCGTTAAAGTTTTTGGCATTTCCCTTTCAGTGATAGTTTCAGTTTTCATAAAAACTCACGTAAATTTGCTGATTTTCATCGATTATGTTATCATTGAGCGCTTTCAACTCCTCGAGGGTGTTTATTGCAAAAGTAGTCTTAATTGCCACATTGCGTTTTTCCTGTCGAACAAGGCTTTCTACTTTCAAGGCCACTACTTTTTGGGTAGACAATGCTGCCATTATAATCTCATTTTGAGCTCCTTAATTTCGCCTTGAAATATAAATATTTATCAGAAAATCGTGATATTTTGATAGACAAAACATATTTTCATTTTACCTGTTATTTCTGATAATTTGGCATTCATTTCAGAAAATTTGACATCAAATTGGGGAACATTGGCATCATCATTTTCTGTACCTTTATCTGTTAAAATACAACATAAATAAAAAGGCATATTTTTACGATTGTTCAAGATACTTACCAGCAGTGCTCAGATAAATGCGCTTCATAATTGCTAGTACAAGTATAGATTTGGTATATACACATTGTTTTATTTAGATTTTTAATGAACTATTTTATTTCACTATTACTTCAATATCACTTTTATAGATTTTATTATAAATTTGCAATATTTACTTGGATTTTTTAATAAAATTGAGCACCACCTAAAAACCGTATTTGCTGTGATTGACATTTGATTTACCGACATGCTTCCTTTGTTTTAATATTGATTTCTTACATTTTCTTATTTTGCTTTTTTCATTTTTACTTTTGTTTCTATTCAATATGTTTGGTTGATATCTGCATGAGATTTAAACCAATTTGTAGTCAATTGCAAAATAGTTAATTTATAATTTGCGTTTTTATCAACCGACTACTTTATTTACTACAGGGTACTTATCTACAGACATATATATGTAAGCATACGAGAATAGTGACTGGTATTCATATAAATGCAAAATTAATTCCAAATTTTCTACCTTTTCTCTATTTTATCGATACATCAAATTATATGAATATATTTCTATTCAGTTATTATGCTGATGTATTTGGAGCAATATGTTCTTAAAGTGATAAAGTGATTTGCGGATAAATATAACGAAAGCGAATAAATCTCTAGAATTTAAGAAACATTGTGGCTCTATTTAGAAGAGCATATTAATTATATTAATCTATAGAAGAACTTTTTGTAAGGCGACCAAAGGGAAACAAATTAAAAGTAAAGCTGCTCGAATATTTTCGGCAAAAAGAAAAAATTTATTCCTATAGGAGTTAATTTAAAACAAGTTTACATATGGTTATAAGACAATTCGAATGGAATTTATATAATTATTGTATTGGTCGTTATACTGTCGTAATGACTAGACCTAAATTTCATAAGCAAGATAGTCCAGCTTTAAGGTGACAATATTATGGTCTAAAGGAGTTTTACAAGGAATGAGTCCAATTCATATCCTATTAATTTACTTGAAAAACTCAACAGTATAAATAAAACACAACAATCTTAATATTAAGTTATTGTTTAAAGCTCTTAGAGCCATTATTACAAATTGCCGTTAACTAAAGGAAGGATTTTAAGGGACAGTTAACTTGATTTTCATTATTATAAGTACACAATAAGATCAAAGTAAGCGTTTAACTAAAGGGACGATCATCCAACCTTTAATTTTTAAAGTTCACTTTATCTTTGAACTTGTCGTATTATATATGTATTATTTTCAATATGGCAACTTCAAATGTAAACATGAAAAAAAACGTTAATATGTTAATAGTTTCTCAAATCAAAGTGGATCTTGACGTATTCATTATATTTATTTTAAAACAAAAAACATAAAAATAATCGCAACACACAAATTGTATAAACAAATTGCATAAACCTATCCAATCTGTAAGTTGTAATAACGAAAAGAAGTTAAAGATGACTTTAATGTTAACTATAGCTAAAGTTACCTTTAACTAAACCCGACTTTAACGGCAAGTTCTAATAGCGGTACTTAAACTTCTCTTAAACTTAAACTTACTCCTCAATCAAATCGAAAATTTCCACTCTTCATGTGATCAAGGAGATTTCTAATTTGATTTTCAAAATGAGTAAAATATCTTAGTTATTATTGATGTCCTTTCCTATTATTAGATCAATCAGAAGACGTTTGTTGTCAGTCCAATTTGGTTTCCTATCGAAGTAAAATATTGAATGAACTACCGATCCCAATTATCTCTGCTGTTTGTAGAAAGAAAATGGAAACATTCTAATTATATACGATCTAGGAACTGGCTGGATACAATTTAATGGAATGAAGTAGCTTGCCAAACCCCAGATCTCTGTCCCATAAAAAATGTTTGGAAAATTGTATATCGCGAACCAAATATCAGAACGCACTGGTAAATTTTTTCAAGATATGTACTCCTTGTCAAACTAAAAATTAATTGTGACGCCACTTGTTTTATATTTGTATTTATTTATATTTTTTGCGTGCACTTTAAGTCTCCTGTATAAATTATCACCCTTATTTTGTAAGGCATTTGCGTTAAACTAGCATCGTGTAAAAAGTCAACGGCAAAAATATTAAACAATTAAAATATTTGAAACAAAAAATTATTTGAGGAAAAAAAATAAAGGTTTTTGACTGCTAAAAATTAAAATTTATTTTTACAAGCAATAAAGTGAAAAAAGTGAAAATCAGCTGTCCATTCAAACGGCTAGATAAACGTGTAAGATGTCTGGAATACTCAGAGAAATTTTTAATAATTCTTCGGTAATAATTACAAAACGCGAAAAACTTTTTGTTGCTATATGCGACGTCGGATAACTTTCGATTACCGAGTATTTATTGTCATCTGGTAGTATTCCTTTATCAGTACACTTGTGGCCCAGATAGGTTACTTCTCTCATAAAGAAGGAACGTTTTTCTGGATGCAGTTTTAAGTTATATTTGCGACAAAGATCGAAAACTTCACTAAGATTGGAAAGCATATACTTCTCAGAACATCACAATACAACTAAATCGTCCATATACATGAATGTCTGGTCTAGTTTTAAACCGGCAAAAGCAAGTGCCATTATCCTTTGAAAGGAATTGGGTGCGACTTTAAGCCATAGGGTAGCCTAGTAATCTGTTTGAGCCAGAGATCAGCAAAAAGTATTCAAAACGATGAGTAGGTTCGAGTCATACTTATAATTTCAGATGCTTATACGCATTCATACTTATTTTCATATCATACTCATACTACTTATACTCAAAGTTGGAAGTACTCGCCGTACTCATACTTAACAATACGCATGATGTTATTGACTTCAACTCGTCTCTACTTAACATTTACACGAAGCACAAAATAAGTATGATTCGCGTACGAACACCACTATGCTCACAAGAAGATTGTATTGTAAGCTTCGCTTGTCGTCTTTGTCTTTCCTTTCTTCTTTGTTTTTATATACAACAACAACAAAGGCTGTAAATTTTGATGAATGATTCAAGCCATTCGAATGACAGAAGTATTATAAGTATTTTTCTAAATTTATGAATCAGAATGAACACATGAATCAAACATATTTCGAATGTTGTGAGTTTAATGTCAACGTTGTACTCATACTCATTGTTACTTATACTTATAAATCAATGTTGTAGCGAGTACGAATGAATCAGAGTAATTGAATTTCAATTCTGTTGATTCATTCATACTCAAAACTGCATGAGTGCTTATGAGTAGCGGAAAAACGATTCATTGCTGATCTCTGGTATGAACCATTGTTTCTTGAGCACGACGTTAAGTCTCTCGAGCCCTAATCGAAGATTATTTGGTGAAAATCCGACATTAAGTCTAAACGAGAAAAATATTATCCTCTATCAAGTTGGTCCAAAATATCATCGATTCTAGCAGTGTGAATTTATTTGATATCAATTTTTTATTTATTTGCCTATAATCAATCACAAGTCGCCATCTTTTTTCGCTCGAATCTGGAAGTGATTTTTTCGGAACCAAAACGAGGGTTCCGAAAACGAGGGTTCAGCTATGTTATTCTCTATTAGTGTTTCAACTTGATTATTGTTTTCCTTTTTATGTGAATGTGGTATGCGGTAGTTCTTAATGTATACCGGTTGCTTATCCTTCAATCTCAGCTTTGGTCATAGAAATTGATATTGAATTAACTTCTAAACCGAAAATATCGCTATATTCTCTACATAGTTTGTGGTATTCCAAAAGCGAATAAATGCATTATTTGATTTTACTAACATGATTGGAATAAAAACACTTGGTGGAACTTCCTGATTTGGCACAACTATATCATTTTTAAGGTTTATAAATCTTATTTGTATAATTACTTCCGACCTTGGCGGTAATACAATTTCGTTATATTATGTACTATGTGTTAAATTAAATTATCGTAAGATTAAATAGTCATTTTCATCATTAAAATCCAATAAGAAATGGTCCCATCATATGGTATAAGAAAGTTGTTTTGTACCACTTGGAAATAATGTGGTACTATAAAATTTTTTATTTTCATTTCTAGAAATATATTTCCTAATGATTGTATTTGACCATGACCTATTCCACTAATTGTTGCTCTTTTATATGCATTTATTTGATTTAAGTCATGATTTTTTGACTTTATTAGCGATATGTCGGCACCAGTGTCAACCAGTAGTGTTAATAACATTTACATTAATTCTTATAAAGAAGCATAAGCTGAAATTAAGGTTATACCCTTTGAGATTCACTGATTTGATCTTAGGAGATGGTCGGAGTTTTCCGTACCATTTGCCGAATGCACTTAATTTCGGTTTTTACCTCTGTAATTATTACTCGACTAGTTTCTATTACCATAAGCGTTTTGAGGACATTGTGAATTATTTCTGTTATTATGATTATTATTAAAGCGTGGGTAATTATATCTTCCACGGTATTGTCTGTTATTTCTTATATAGGTATCTTGGTTGAAACTTTGCCCGAAGTACATCACTGTATTATGCTGTCCAGTCGCCTCTGTGCAACTGCTCACAAATTTACCAACTGCCTAATTCATGTTATTGAATTGGCCCGCTTCCGTGGTAAGTTTTACCTTATCATTGGAGTAATTTTTCGTAATAGCCTTTACAGCAACCTGTGTAGACTATTTAGTTGCTAGTTTGCATGACAACCCGTCAGATATGTATGCCGTTTCAAGTGACTTTGCGAGATTTTTTATTTCGGTAGAATATGAAGTTGGGGTTTTACTGCTTTGATTTATACCCATAAGTTTTGCTGACAAAGCCTCAACTGATGCACCTTTAATAGTTACTTTCAGTTTATTGATAATGCCTGCAATAGTAGATTCTTCGCCTATGAGATTTCTTGCGTTTCCCTTAAGTTTTGTTTTTATTAAGCATACGGCTGTGTGCTTATATTGACCCTTTATTGCCTCAACCAATTGTAGGGAGTCAATGAAAGAACGCAAGTTTTCAGATTTCCCGTCAAAATCTGAAACAAGTTTTGAATCTGTATTCAAAAATTGTAAGCACGACTCTTATTTGTTCAAATCTGGTTATTATGTTTTGAAAGTCAAGTTGAATAGTTTTGGCCTTTGTTGGTCTGTCAATGTTCTAATGAACGGTCGAAATGTTCCTTAATTAATGTAACCTTGTACAGTATGTCTTTCCATTCCATTGATATTTCTAAACTTTGTCTAGATCCAATACTCTACTTAAATATATTGTCTTTAATTTTCTGCTATGTAGTGCGTAAATGTGTAAGGCAAAATCAGACATAATAGATCCACAATTACTATTAAATCATTTTCTACTTTCTTAAGACTAATTGATTCATTGCCTACTTCGTTTACATTCACTACATTGGAATTAGCCCTGTCTACTTTTGACTGCTGTTTTCCCATCTGGACTAGTGTACTATTAACCGCGCAAAATGTTTAAACAATATTTAAGGTCCATTTAGATATATCAATTTTAGAATCTATTTCTTAACAATTACAATATAAATTTCATTTAAAACAAACATTACAAAATGACACATAATAATTCTTCAGGATTTTTTTTGTTTTGTATAATTAAAATATTTTTATTTTATCATTATTATTACTCGTATTAGAAAAAATATTTGCCAAGAGCGGTTAACGCTTTCTGGCCTATGGGGGCGACTGAAATTCTCCACTTTTTTAAGCTAAACTAGAACTTTTTTATTGTTTGGTACCCTTTTGTTTCAGTTATTCTCCTTTTTTTCAATGTTGTGTTATCAGCTGATCAATTTGGTCCACTTTTGGTGTCCTTGATGTCTTTTACATCCTTCATGTCCTTAGTGGCCTTGTTGTCCTTGAGCCGTAGGCAATATTTTTCTGTCTCTTCCTTCTTCGCTACTGGCGGATATTTTTGGCTGATCCGCCAGGGTAAATTGATTTTATTTATGGTACAATATTTGTTGCACTCTCTTAGTTTGCCTTGAATCTTGTGTGCTTTTTTAATGGTTAGCACTTCGAGATTATGCCAGGATCGCCATGTGGGCAATAAAACAATTCGATTTTATTTTCTTATTAGATTTTTATTTAACCCATTAACGCCTGACCCCAGAATCCGTGGTCCGATTTCAGTGAAATTTGGCACAAATAGTATTTGGAGTATTTGTATTGATATGAATATTTATTAAGTGTCGTGAGGGACTCTGTAGGGCATGGGTATTTTTGTACCCACTTCGGCATAAGTGTGTTCTAAAATAAAAATATTTTTCTTTATTATATGACGGCTAAACAACATAGTTACGCTATTTTTAAGGGTTTTATTGAAAATATACAATAATAATCTTGACAAGAATAATAAATTTGCCGAAATTACTTCATTAAACAATGCACTGAATAAATGCAGGTAATTTGCCATATTTTTCTCATACTCGTTCTGTGGATGAACAGATGATAGCATATTATGGGCGCCCTTCCATAAAGATGCATATAAAAGGCAAGCCAGTACGATTTGGCTTTAAATACTGGGTACTAGCTTCTATGACAGGCTTTTGTTAGTCCTTTATCGTATAGACTGGTGCTTCTGCTAATAACAATAATGACTACGGCCTTGAAGAAAACGTTGTACTGCGACTATTAAAGAAAATTTCAGATCCAAGTCAATAAAATCTTACATCATTATTTTGCAACAGGTACTGTTCGGGATAATCGTAGCAATCACGCATTGTTGGATGATATTAAATCGATGCAAAAGAAACCTCGCAGTTCACTGTAATGATAATTCGGTAATCACCTGTACACATATTTATTATCATGTTATTCCTATGTATGTAACAGAGATCAGCAATGAATTGTTTTTCATAATCACTCATGCAATTTTGAGTATGAATGAATCAACAGAATTGAAATTCAACTACTCTGATTCATTCGTACTCGCTACAACATTGTATAAGTAACAATAAGTATGACTACAACGTTGACATCAAACTCACAACATTCGAAATATGTTTGATTCATACGCCTACTCATTCTGATTCATAAATTTAGAAAAATACTTATAATACTTATGTCATTCGGGTGACTCGAATCATTCATCAACATTTACAGCCTTTGTTGTTGTTGCATATAAAAACAAAGAAGAAAGGAAAGACAAAGACAACAAGCGAAGGATACACACAATCTTCCTGTGAGCATAGTAGCGTTCGTACGCGAATCATACTTATTTTAAGCTTCGTGTAAATGTTAAGTAGAGACGAGTTGAAGTCAATAACATCATGAGTATTGTTAAGTATACGACGAGTACTTAAAACTCTGAGTATAAGTAGTATGATTATGATATCAAAATAAGTATGAAATTATAAGTATGACTCGAACCTACTCATTGTTTTGAATACTTATTGCTGATCTCTGGTATGTATATATTTTAACTCTTTCTGAAAGCGATGATTGTGATGTCTAATTTTTTGGGTGTAGAGCCGATGTGCAAAACAAAAAAAAATATACGACCGTAAACATCGTATGATGCCTGTCGTTGAATAACCATACATAATACATGCATATAATCAGCGAATGGGTGGAGTTGACTTATTCGGTAATGGCGTATCGTATTCGAATATGCCGAAAAATGTGGTATTGCCGATTATTCACTAATACTCTTGATGTAGCTTTGGTAAACGCATGTAAACTATATTGCTTGTGCAATATTTGTGATTTTGAAAAATTCATGATCTTTGACCTTTATGCTGTCATCGAAAATATGTGAATATCATGCGTTACTATTTTTTTTTTAAATCGTTCTATGAGTTCTTTATTCGTTATGAAAGAAGCGTTTGGACTCTCGTCCTTTTTTGGGTATTTTTCTACCCATTCGGCGTTAATGAGTTAATGTGCTCAACCAGGAGCTCTAATAAGATTTGTTTAACTTATTTATTAAACTTTATGTATTTAACATTATTTATTAAACTTATTTTGGGAATTGTTTTCTCTTTTATACTTAATTACTTATGTTTGTGTGTTTGTTGATCAACGGGCAATTATATGCAACACGATCCCAGCGCAATTCCCACGTTAGCTAGTAGAGAACACACCAACAACAACAACATGCATATAAAGTAGGGACAATCAATGACTAGAAATAAGTCAAGGGCACATCGCGTATGCTACTTAAGATTTATTAGCTATACATTATATCGCGTCGGCATAAGCGACAGCAGGTTCATGCTACACATCACCAAACTCTTAGTACGGTGGTGAGAAATCATGGAGTTTTAAATGAACACTTTCTGTCATTTGTAAACTATGATAATTGCAGTGATTGGATACTCTATTATATATTTGCTTATAAAATAACTACGGTAACCATCCATCCACTATTATAGCGGATATATATCCATCCATTATTATCCGCTATTTTAACCTCCTGTCCGCTATTTGTCCACTATTTTACCACATATAACTTCTGAAAAGTATTTATTTTCCAAAATATCCACTTTTGTTAATTGGCCATTACAACCCTTCAGTCAGGATTACGACCTAGTTTCTAACACCACTTATGTTGTGTGCGTTAATTTTATACATGATTGGCGGGACCTACAGTTTAAAGTCGGCTCCGAACGACAGATTTTTTGAGAAGCTTTTCATGGCAATTTTTACTCTCAAAGTCTTTGCCAGAAATCTGCTGAGAGGAAGTCGCCGAAGAAATATTTTTCGTTTTGATGTCTGACCTGGGATTCGAACCCGGGCCTTTCGTCTAATAAGCCAACACACTACCCACTAGACCACGGCGACTTCCATGAATTTGAGTTGGCAACTCTATATTTCGTCTATGTTGTAGATGCAAATCCAACTTGGTCTTCAGTTGAAAAGTTGTTAATAAAGGCAACAGAAATAAGAAATGATTTAGATATAAGTTATAAATAAATAAACGAAATATTTGATGAATTCACTTATATAAAATATACAAATGCTGCACAATTATATGAACAACAATATTTTCAAACGAAAAATATTCATTATAAAAACATCCTAAAATGACTAGAATTTTCATTTGTTTTGTCAACGTCAAACGCACCAACAAAAAGAATTTGTTCTATATCTAACAATATTTGGTTCTCCGAAAAATCCCAAAATGGACTGGAGACTTTAGAATTTGTTTTGACCATAATATGCAATTTTGAAATGAACTGTTCGGAATTTAAAACATTTTTATCTGACAGGCCCAATGCTTAAAAAAATACATTTTGTAGAGAAATATCAGCAGTAATATATATATAATACATGTATATATGTATAAATTTAAGTATGTGTATATTATTTGTACCTATTTATATTTGTATTTTAAAAATCTTTATATATAATATTCATTACAACAAATGAATTTTTTTTTTTTTTGTTTTTCAATTTTTATATTTGTCTGTTTTTTTCTTATGGAAATATTGGTCACTGTAAATATAACATCTCACTTAGACACAAACCACTCTCCATTTGAGTTAGTTTCTGGTAAACTATCAGAACTTCCTGGTGAAAGTATAATGACACAATACAGCATACATAATTTGCACAATTACGCTAAGGAATTAAATGTATGATTAAAAAATTAATTAGAAAGTGATAGAAACTCCAAAAAGGAATTGAAGTTTATAATTATATACAACAAAAATGAATAGCATAGCTCTCAGTATCGGAAGCCATGTATTAACGAAATTACAAAATAGAGAAAAGAACGAAGCACCATACACATAGGTCCATATGAAATATCTAATATATGTAATACAAGCGTAGAATTAAAAATTAATAAAGACGGTGATAACACAATCATCGAAAGGTTCCCCTTCACTCGTATCCAGATTACTACTAAAAGCAATGAGGTATTGGCCCTCCCTTCTAGAAACCCACTTGTTAGACTTCAAACCCAGTAGTGCAATCGACTACTGATTCGGACTACATGGGTAAAAACATTTCGTCCGACAAGGTGGGTCAACCTGGGCGGAAATGATTCGCTTTGCATAAAGAGAGGAATTCGTATCGCACTGTCGGCACACTCTCTAACACGGATAGGCCCATGATTAGCGGCTGGAGGGCTTCAGATGAGTATTCTTTCTCTGATCAGCATCTGATATCCTTCAGTATTAATCTGTCTAGTGGCTTTCATGAACTAACTGGATCAAATTTGAGATGGCAGTGGAGGAAGAACTTAGGGCCCTAAGGGGTCAATTCACTCCTGACATTAATGATTGAGTTTTGTTGTATTGTCACAATGATGCTTGTGCTCTTACTTACCTGGTAGGAGAAGTGCGGAACTTCAAAGACTTCGCTGTTGCGCTAGGAGATTCTTTAATAAGGCTAAAAGGTCGGGCAAGGATGTTGTCTGGTCTGCATATAGATTCGCTTCTAATGATTACTAAAGGGGAATAAAGCGCTCAAAAATAACCAGCTGAATGAGTTTCTGCTCAAGTATAATGGATGTTGCCGAAGTGGCTCCCTCTGTAGTGGAACTGACAGAGTCTTCGCTCGGAACTTATCCTCTTGCGCTACAAACTATGATCTGGGTATAAATTCCGATAAGATAGATCTCGTTTTGTTCTCGAGTAAGTACAAAACTGAATTGAATTATGGTTGTGTTGTTTGGTGAAGTTCCTTAGATAAGAGTTTCGAACGGAAAATCTTGAATAAGTTTCAAAGGATTGCTTTCTTGAGTTTCACTGAAGTGAGAAAAAGTTGCCCTCAAGGTAGTCTTAATCCTATGCTCTGTCTTACTTCATTTGACTTCACAGATGGGTCGAAGTTAGGTGGAGGTTCTGTGGGGACTGGGTCTTGAACTTCACTTTAGGTTAAAGGATGACTGTAGCGTGTTTCATGCAGAGATTTCTCTAATCTTGAAGGCTAACGAGGCCATAACAGGTAAGCCTACTTCGGAATCTTGTGTGGTCTTCGTTGACTGTCAGGCTGCTCTAAAAGCCATTGTATCGGTCTGGTGCATATCACGGCTCGTATTCGAAGGAGTCGTTGGGGACTTTTAGACCAGACAGGGTTCCGGGTTATAGCAGAATATTCGGTAATGGGACGGTGGATACTCTCGGTTAAGTTCATTTTCTGAGAGCGATTGAATAGTTTGTCCTGCCCCAATGTGGCACCTTTGGGGTAATGGATCGGGTTGTAAGTTTTTTAAGTGTCTGCGTCCTACTATAAACAGTGTAAGCACAGGTTGGTTGCTGAGCTTGGATAAGGCCAGTTTAAGTTTAGTTATTAGGTTCCCCCCTCCTGATTCCCTCTTTCCTACTGCACCTTAAGGACGCTTGTGCAATGGGTCAACTCGACCTCCGGGTACTCTACTTGTATTATTTGACAACTACAAGTCTTCTAATTTAAACCTGAACCTTGGGACAAAATATTTACATTAATTACTTACTATAGTGCAAATTAAACTATCCAACGACCTTATAAAGCAACAAAATACAACTCTAGACTGGATAGTATCAGGGGGAAAGTTGATGAAATTGAAGACACATAACCACAATTGTCCCCGAATGACGCAAAATGTGGACAGAGACCATAAGATTTCCAATATGTACCGTAATATCTACTTTGGAAATTCGCGCAGTAGTGATTTCAACCGATTTCTATCAGTGGAACTGCGATTAGCGAGAGATTCATCTACAAAAGAAAAATACATGGCGTTCATGGACGAATACATAGGTTTCATACGGCACAAGTCGATATAAGCCAGGAAAATCATTAAAATAATTTATCCACCACAGTTGCATATCTCGACTAGAAGACTGGACCACGAACCTTCGAGTGGTTTTCATTGATTTAGCAAAACTATCATCAGGGAAATTATTGAATGAACTTTTACATCCAGACTATCTCTGCAAAATGAGCTCCAGTTTTACTACAATTCCGTCTGCCACAATTAGAACATGTACAGCCAAATATCGATCCATCAAAATAATTATTTTAGTCCTACTGCGAACGATAGTTAACGATGTGCCTGAAAACAATATTCACAGGAATACTTCAACGAGCTTCAAATGGCTAACTAACCATACCAACCAACTAAGAACCACAGTCATACTCAAATATACCCTAACTGGTCTGACATGGCGGCTGGGTTATATGATGAAAACGTACCCCGGACCATTAGCATTGTCATGACAGCTGCGATTATTAGCTCCTCTTCCTCTGGAGACCCAAATTATTACTGCTAACAAAGAAAATGCATGAATATAACAGTTACATAGAAATTAAAAACATTTTCGATCTAGTATCCGAAGTAAAAACATTCAAATAATAAACTATTAAGATTGTGCTAACGATAAAATATTGAATTAAAACGAGAAATTATTAAAAATACGAATTAATATTTATATTAATAAAATTGAATTTCAAAATTAAATATTATAAATATACTAACAGACCCGACGAACATCGTCTCGCCCAAAAGTGATTTTTATTATTGTACAAACTAGGTCTATTATATTGTTACGTTTTTACCTTTTAAAAACGTTCAAAATACGAGTCCGTAGATTACAAATAAATATGTATTTAATTTTACTCAATTCTTTATTATCTAAACAACTTTTGTGCCACTGTTCGAACTTATTCCACGTCTGCTTACAGCCTTTTTGTAAGCAACAACATTTGTTAGTTATTCTTCTTTGTTCACTACCTTTTTGTAAGTACAACGCTAAGAACTGTTTTCTTTAAACGCAACTTGCCTGCACTCAAGTCTGACCGAATTATAGCTCGATAGATTTAATTCTCACTGAAGCCAATGTGACGTCGTCTTACACGATTAAATTCAAAACTCATCCTTGCTCGCTTTATCTTGTCTTTTATATTAATGTCTATAAATGTAGACAAGTTCTTTTCATTTTTGTTGTTTCTTGTTTACATTCGTCCAGGTAGATTAGTTGTTGTTTGTTTATTTGTCTATCCTATATCTATCTATTTTATACTGCACATTGTTGGTGCTTGTTTAGTTCTTTGTTCGCTTCATTTTGTTGTTGGTTACATCTTTTATCCCTTCTTCTTGTTTATTCATTGATCACGTGAACAGTGCGCTGTTTTGTTTTTGTAGCTGTTGCGAGAATCAACAACTATTCAACAGTATATTAAATTGTTAAAATAAATATTATATTAAATATGTTAAAATATTTATTGTCTATTTATTTTTATAACACACTGTAATTAATAACTTTTATTTGACCTAATTGGTCATTCCTTATATTCCGTTAATTTATTCTTTCTCAATTTACTAATTACAATATTAAACTGAGTATAAGAGATTATTGTTTTGCTCTAATATACATTGAGAGTTGATCTACATTTATTATTTAATATATAAGCGAGAGTAAATCATAGGAATCAATCTTTTACATATTTATGATCCCGTTACACATAATTTATGTATTTTGGATAAATAATGTTTTTCAAATGAGTTGAATTTTTAATTGTTCTTGAGTATTCGAAGTAAGCGGTTGAAAGCAAATAAAATTAATAGAATTTGTCATATTTTAAAATTACAAATTTGACTTCTTTTTTTTTAACTTAAAATTCTGTAACATGAAAATTTGGTGCCGAAACCCGGGAACTAGTCTGTTGGAGTCTGAATAACTGTGAAGTGTTTTACATCTGATTAAAAGTTTGATTTTTATAAAGTTTAAAAGTAATTTCTAAGGAAAAATTAGTGAAATTTAGTGCTTAATCTTTAATTTTGAATTTTATGTGGAATCGAATTGAAACTAAATATTTCACGGTTGTTTAAGATTTTAACATTTTTAGTTATCTTTTTTTTATTAAATTATTCGAAAATAGTTTTTCCTTTTATAATTTTGCTTAAATTGTGTATACCGGTACGATGACAGATTTGGACAGAATTATTGAAAGACAACGTGATTATTTAGAGCAGCTAACGAAGTTGCATTCGCGGTTCATGGTAAAGGCCGACAAACCAAAGGGTTACCTTACTAGTCTTCTTGGTGAAATAGATGGATTGAATCTTCATTTTAAGGAAAATCATGAGGAAATTGGAATTATTATCCGCGAAACTTCTTTGAATACAATGGACGTTCCCTACTTTCAGGAGGAATGTTTTTACGCTTTTCTCGATTTATTTTTGCTTTTTAGAGGCCAGGTTCTTGATGCGTTTCCTGAACAGGCTACTTCTTCTCCTCAATATTCGAGCACTTTCGCTCTACCTTCTTGTCATGCGGACACGTCTGCTAGCGTAGATGCGAAATTACCGAAGATTTCTTTACCGAAATTCTCTGGCGACTATATGGAATGGATTTCATTTTCGGATATTTATGTCACTCTTGTTCATAATAACACGTGCCTTTCAAAAGTTCAAAAGTTTTATTATCTAAAAGGCACTCTGTCGGGTGAAGCCGCCAGTCTAATTAAAACTATATCTGTCACAGAGGCTAATTATGATTCAGCCTGGACGACGCTAAAATCCAGATACCACAATGAGCGTGTTATTGTTGATGTTTTAGTTAAAAGATTTTTGAACATACAAAAATCGGATGGCTCTTTTCAATCCATAAAAATTCTTCTTGATACCACTCAAGAATGTATTAGTTCGCTTAAAAATTTGGGCTTTGATACATCTACGTGGGATCCATTTCTGATTCCACTCATTGGACAGAAGTTGGATTTAACCACACGTAGGGATTGGGAACAATCTCTGAAATCATCGACAAAAATCCCTACTCTTACCGAGATGTTTGAATTTTTGGAGAGAACATTTAGAACTCTCGAATCTTTACATGAAGATATACCAACTTCGAATAAAATTAATCGTTTTCAAAGGGCTAATCAGTCAAAGCCAAAAAAAGGTTCTTTTCATACCAATCAAGTTACACAAAAACAACATTTTTTGTGCTTACTATGTAGAAAACCCCACATGCTATCGAAATGTTTTAAATTTCTTGCTTTTCCAGCTAAATCGAAAATGGACTTCATTTCGAGCAACAATATTTGTCGTAACTGCCTTTCATATGGTCATCAACACAATAATTGCACGTCCACATATCGTTGCAATATATGTAAACAGGCACATCACACCATCTTGCATCATAACAACCCTGATAATTCTGGAACATCACATTCCCCAAATTTAGCTCCTACAAATGATAGCGGCTCAGCTTCTACGAATGTACAAGTTTCCTCTAATAACGTTCACTTGTTTAGTAACGTCATTCTTTCAACAATTCGTTTAATAGTAGATTGCGAAAAGGGTAAATTTCCATTTAGGGCACTTTTGGATCCAGGGTCTCAAGGGACTTTGGTGACAGAAAGGGCAGCACAACTTTTACGTCTTAAGAGACACAAATCTAATTGTGTTGTACAGGGTGTAGGTGAAACTGAAATTGGTCATTGTAAATCATGGGTAGTTCTTAAATTATGCTCAACTGATTATACCCCTGTCATTTCTTGTGCAGCTTTGGTTATTTCCAAACTAACGAACTACACACCTAATACAACTCTTACAAACCTTACAATACCTCAGGGTATAGAAAAGTCGTTAGCTGATCCACAATTTGATAATTCTGATCCAATTGATATCATTCTTGGTTCGGATATTTTAAGCTCGATAATAATACCAGGTAGTTCGTTCAAGTTTAACAACTTATTATTCCAGGAAAGCTTGTTCGGTTGGGTTTTCTCTGGTCCTACTCATAACCATTCGTTTCCTAATATAACTGTTCATACGGTCAACTTGGACAATGCACTCAGATTATTTTGGGAACAAGAGGAGGTTGAAGTGGGAAGACAAATGACCGAAGAAGAGTCATTCTGTGAGCTATATTTCGTAAACACAACGACGCGTGATAAAAACGGTCGTTATATCGTAAATTTACCATTTAAATCGTTTGTTAATGGTACGTCATCTATTAATTTGAATAATAATCATATCAACGCGTACAGGAGATTGATACAATTGGAGAATCGTTTTGCTAATCAGCCATTATTTTGTGAAAGATATAAAGATTTTATGCGGGAATACGAGTCATTAGGGCACATGAGAAGGATAGGGAGTTATCCGGCAAATGTGCATGAAAATTCTTACATTTTACCCCATCATGGAGTTTTAAAAGAGAATAGTTCTACAACTAAATTACGTGTTGTGTTCGACGGCAGTAGTCATTTACCTGGTCAAGCTTCCCTTAATGAAGAACTATGTTCTGGACCAGCACTGCAAAATGACCTGCCCCAAATAATCAACTGGTGGAGACGTCATAGGATAGGATTTTGCGCTGACATTGAGAAAATGTTCAGACAAATTGAAGTTTTTCAAGAACATCGACGTTTTCAGCAAATCTTATGGCGTTATAGCCCTGATGATGAAATTTCGGTTTACGAATTAAACACCGTAACGTATGGGACTACTCCAGCACCCTATTTATCCATAAGAGTTCTTCGGAAACTGTCTGAGGACTACTCTACTTTGTTTCCAATTGAGTCAAAAATTCTTACTCACGATTCTTATGTAGATGATATAATATCTGGTTCTGATTCATTGGACGACGCGATTTCTATGCAAAGAAATTTATGTACTTTGCTTAAAAGTGGAGGTTTTAATCTTAGGAAATGGATTAGTAATTCTACTGAGCTCTTGCTTAACATACCTGAAGAATTCAGGGAAAAATCAGTATCGTTGAATTTTGACCATGATAATGTGGTAAAAACATTAGGAATCCAATGGATACCTAATTCTGATACATTTTCTTTTAAAGTAAATGCACCATTAACCGACAAAGTTACAAAACGTATAATTCTTTCTGAATCCGCAAAACTTTTTGATCCATTAGGGTGGCTTGCCCCATCCACTATCATGGCTAAAATCCTTTTTCAAAAATTGTGGTTGGAGGGAATAGATTGGGATTCAGAAGTTCCGCAACATATAAGAAATACTTGGCTAAGATATAAAGCTACTTTGAAAAGTCTTGAGGGGATAAAAATTCAAAGATGGTTAAATTATAGCCCCTCTGCTACAGTAGAACTGCATTGCTTTTGTGATGCATCCAATGATGCATATGCTGCAGTTGTATACATACGGGTATATTATTTGAAAAATGTTTTTGTTCACATATTACAAGCAAAAACTAAGGTTTCACCGGTAAAGACCGTAACTATACCGCGGTTGGAACTTTGCGCTGCCTCACTTTTGGTAAAATTGACTAACAAGGTGAAAGAATCTCTGTCGGAGATTTGTGTTGAAAATATAACATACTGGAGCGATAGTACTACGGTGCTCAGCTGGATTAGAAAACATCCTTCTCGGTGGAGTGTATACGTTTCAAATCGAGTGGCAGAAATACAGCGACATTCAAATATTCAGCAATGGAGATATGTTCCATCTGCACATAATCCTGCAGATTCCGCATCAAAGGGCATTTTACCCGAAGATCTTGTAAAAGACACTATGTGGTGGCACGGGCCAGATTTTTTGAAGGGACCGCCCTCATGTTGGCCGAAAAATATTTGTAACATGGAAACAACATTGGAGGAACGTAAGTCAATGATTGTAACCAATGTTTTTAATGAATCAATATACCCTTATATTTTTCAAAAGTTTTCATCATTAAATAAATTAGTCAGAATTTGTGCGCTTTGCTTACGATTTTACAATAACTGCAAAGGGAATAACTCCAAGCTATTTAGACCCCTCACAACTTCAGAAATTAAAATTTCATTAGAAAGACTTGTTAAAGTCAGCCAGTCAATTGATTTTCATACCGAAATTAAAAATTTAAATTCTAACGTCACTGTTAAAAATAAACATATCTTAAAATTAATGCCTTTTATGGATGACAGAGGTATTCTGAGAGTTGGTGGTAGACTGGAAAATGCAGATTTGCCATACTCTACAAAACACCCCATTTTACTAGGCAAAAACAATCCATTGTCTACTTTGGTTATACTGGACTCTCACCAAAGAACGTTACATGGAGGTCTGACTCTAACTATGTCTTACGTTAAACGGAAATTTTGGATAATAGCCGGTAACCAAATAGCTAAAAAGATCATTAATAATTGCGTTCGCTGTTTTAGATATAAAGCAAAAACCTCCCAACAAATTATGGGGAACCTACCCTCGGTTCGTATTAACATGACAAGACCATTTAAACATTGCGGCGTAGATTTTGCTGGACCCATTACTCTAAAGAATTCATCAATACGATCTGCAGTATTATCCAAAGGCTATATTTGTGTATTCATATGTATGGTTACAAAGGCCATACATTTAGAAACCGTATCGGATTTAAGTACTAATGGATTTTTGGCCGCTTTTCGGCGATTTGTGTCTCGGCGAGGAGCTTGTACGGATATGTACTCTGACTGTGGAACTAATTTTGTAGGGGCTTCGAAAGAACTGCAAATACTTCATCATCGAAGCCAATCTTCATTACCAGAGGAACTTCGACAAACTCTATCAGTCAGCGGAACCAATTGGCATTTCATCCCACCAGCCTCTCCTCATTTTGGAGGATTAAATCGGTCAAATATCACTTAAAACGTATAATGACAGATCGTGTTTTGAGTTATGAAGAGCTTTCCACTTTGCTATGTCAGATTGAAGGATGCCTTAATTCACGCCCACTCTGCCCTCTTTCTATTGATCCAACCGATAACGATGCACTGACGCCTGCCCACTTTCTCATTGGCGAGCCTACCGTTTGTGTATAAGAAGAAAGTTTACTGGACACAAATCCTCAACATTTACCAAGATGGAAAGTCATTGAAAGAATGAAGCAATCATTTTGGAAGAGATGGCATTCTGAATATTTAAACCGTCTGCAGTCTCGCCCAAAATGGTTTAACGACCAACGCAATATTAAACTTGGAGACCTTGTTCTCATTAAGGACGACAGATGTGCCCCAGGACAATGGTGTCTTGGAAGAGTTCAAGAAATCCATCCTGGTACGGATGGACGCGTAAGAGTGGCAACAATTTTGTCCAAACAAAAAATATTTAAACGACCTATAACTAAATTATGTTTACTCCCTACAGATGACATTTTTTTTAAACCCCATAGAAAATTAACCAATTGCCATATAATATAGGTTTATACATCTCGCTGTGAGTCGAAGCATAGCGGAGCCAGTCGGGTTCGACTAAAACACTTCCAACGATAAGCCTATATTATGCAACGTTAAGAACAGTGGTTCTTGGGGCGGAGTATGTTGCGAGAATCAACAACTATTCAACAGTATATTAAATTGTTAAAATAAATATTATATTAAATATGTTAAAATATTTATTGTCTATTTATTTTTATAACACACTGTAATTAATTACTTTTATTTGACCTAATTGGTCATTCCTTATATTCCGTTAATTTATTCTTTCTCATTTACTAATTACAATATTAAACTGAGTATAAGAGATTATTGTTTTGCTCTAATATACATTGAGAGTTGATCTACATTTATTATTTAATATATAAGCGAGAGTAAATCATAGGAATCAATCTTTTACATATTTATGATCCCGTTACACATAATTTATGTATTTTGGATAAATAATGTTTTTCAAATGAGTTGAATTTTTAATTGTTCTTGAGTATTCGAAGTAAGCGGTTGAAAGCAAATAAAATTAATAGAATTTGTCATATTTTAAAATTACAAATTTGACTTCTTTTTTTTAACTTAAAATTCTGTAACAGTAGCTTTTGTTTATTATTTTAACAACATCATTTTCACTTTCATAACAATATATTTATTGTAATACGCTGCATAAAGTGGTGATGAAGTTGTAATCGCTCCAAAACAAAAACTAACAGACATACATGTTATATATGTAGTTATAAACTATCGAATTAGACGACTTATATGGGATTATTGGAATTGCCACGCCCATTTTTGGTGACTGTCGATATTGACTCTACGAACTTACCCACCAAATTTCGTCTACGATCACTATGTAACTAAATTTTAAGGTTTGCCACGCCTACTTTTTGCTATATCGAATTTTTTTCAACCATCTAAACTTGATAAGCTTTCGAACAAAAGAAGAATGGTTAAAATCGGTCACACTTGAAGGGGAGGGTGTGGTGGTATTGTAGTTTTCGACTCTAAGAACTTACCTACCGAATTTTAATCGTCTACGATAAATATCTACCTAAAGATTCAATTTTAACGATTTGCCACGCCCTCTTAACATTTATGGATATTGAAAATAGATGTTGTCTGATTATCAGACCTACTCGATATGCACACAAAATTTTACTAAAATCGGTCAATCCATAACACCGTGACACGAGAATTTTATATATTAGATTAATATAAATACATTAATTAAAAATATTGAAATAAGTCGCCAGAGGTTCAAATCCGTAGTTAGACAGCTTCGAAAAAAAGAAAAATTAAAAAACATTTCTTAGGTTGCTTGCTCTCAGTGGATTTCTTGCAAGAACTTTGATAGTAAACTCTATTGCCATCTGAAGTTTCTTAAAAAATTGTAGAATTAACACACAAAACATAACTGATATGAGAAGCTAAATCGTAATTCTGACTGAAGGGTTGTAATGACTAATTATAATTGTATGAAAAATAAGAACTTATATATTATTTGAATATATGAAACCATAAATAAAATGAATAATAATAAGTTTAGTTTTACTTTAGAAAAACTAAATATCATAACTGCAATATTTCAGCCAATATGTCCTTAACGTAAAGGGGTACATCATAAAAAAGCAGCCCAAAAGTATATGCCTTGGCTAACCAAGAAGCCATAATAGTGTCAAGATAGACAAATGTAAGATATTAACGAGTTATATACGCGCAATCCAACTAATAATGTCGTTGATAAGAAATGACCAACTGATTCTTATCTACCTACAACCTTTAACATAAAAAAGATTCTTTTTTAAATTAGGAATATGTGTTTCAGCCTTTTAAAGCAATCAAAAGATTAAATATGATCAATGTAAAAAAACGCCAAAATTCAAATCGCCCATTTGGGAAGATGGCCATTTTGATGGATTTCAAATATGTGATAAAAAAGTTGTTCATTGCCACATCGATCTGTTGACTTTTAATTTTTTTTTTTTTTTGTATATCCTGCATTTTATTTGCAAGAAATCCTCTCCATACCCATTAACTTAGGGACATTGAAAATTGCCTGTGATGCAATTGCCAGATGGCAATCCAACTCAAATTCGCTTGCAATACAGACAAAGTAAAAGACACATAAGTTCTGATTACATATAACGATTAAAACAGATTGAAGCCTCCTTTAATAACAGAGCAAACGTGCACGTCGTGTCGTCTCGATGTACGCTAAATGAAAGTGCAGACCTGTACAGAACTCCGCTCAAAGAGACTTATTGCATCTTAGTTGGTAGGTAATATATCGTTGCTTTCGGCGACCAATCGGTCTAGGCTTAAAGTCCATTAATCCATTTATGCAGAATATAAGAGTTTATCATTGCGGCGTCCAATACTTTCCTGTATTTAATGAGTTACCGGTCTAATGTAATGAGTTATCTGTCTAATATAATCGCAACTATTGTCTTTACCATGAGCATCCATACTTTATTAAGTAATTTAAGTAAGCCTTTGTAAAAGGTCAAGAGAAATAAAACGAAATGGAGCATAAAAAATATACCGAAAACCTGTGGAATATAAGGCTCATAAAATCGCTTTCTTAAATCACTGCAATTAAGAAAAAATATAAATGTATAAAATGTTATAAATAATAATAAATTCTATGGCATTACCCAGGGAGTTTGGTGGGTAGTGTGATAGAGTATTAGCGTGAGGGTCGTGGGTTCGATTCCCACCAGACACTGGTCTTCTACACTACGGGTGCGTTCCTAAATTCAGGAAATTTGTGCACCACTGCGGCAGTTATGCAAATTTTTGTCGCTAATGCGTGATCAGTTGTTGCAGATGCTTTGCTACTGCACAATAACTAAACAGAATTCGCTTTTTAAAGTTAAAAAAATGTTCTCAAAATTAACAATAAAAAATATTATTGAAAATTTAGACGGTGAGTTAATAGAGTGTTTTGTACCATAAATTTCATCAAATATGTCATTGAATTCCCAGGAAGTGGCGTTTCGTCCAGTCTTATTATTTCTAACTTTAACTCTTTTATATGTGGTGTGCAAATTCAAAAATTTGTTCCTTTGTCCGGTTTGATTTCTTTAATTTTTAATTAAACTTTTCCCTACAATACTGACTTCTTCTTTCTCCGTTCCTGGAAGTTCGACTCCATATACAGTCTAGTCCGTATCATTAATTTTTGTATGTTAAATGTGAAATCTTCGTAGGAACTAAAAATATAAATAATTAAAATTTTCTATAACAATATCGGTTAAATTTTAATACTTTACCATTTTTCTGCAAATAATGTAAAATTTTCTTTTGTTTAATAGTTTTTATTTCACGACACTACAATTTTGTCGAAGAAATGGTTCACCGCAAGCTATTGCAACTGAAAACAAACTGTTACTATATTTGCAATAAAAACGTTCGACGCAAGTCAGTGCTGCCAAGTATTGTATTTTTGAACATTTGATTTTTATTTTATTAACATTTGATTTTTATTAATTACTGCATTTACGAACATACCCTACATTGAAGTTACTCAGATTGAATACAATTTGTAATTGTATTGTAGTCGCCGTAGTCTAGTATTTAGTGCGTTGGTTTATTAGACATTAGGCCTCAGTTCAAACCCAAGGTCCAGATATCCCCAACAACACAAATTATAAAAAAAGTATTTCATCGGCGACTTCCTCTCAGCAGATTTCTGATAAAAACTCCATGAGTAAATAAAATTGCCATGAAAAGTTTCTCAAAAACAATAAATATGCCTTTCGGAGTCGATTTTAAACTGTTGGTCCCGCCACTCACGTATAAAATTAACAAACACAACGTAAGTGGTGGTAATTATGACGGAACGATTGAAATCTACATAAATGGTGATTACATGTATGAATATATTGCGATTAGTAAGTAAATAAATTGTACATATTGCAAATCTATTTAAAACATAACTTTCAATTATTATTTTATTTAAGTTTATGATTTAGAACATTAATGTATGTACTACATGCTAAAATCTTATCGTATACTTTTTAGGAATTACATATGTATATATATTTTTGCTTCTGTTTTTACTCTAAATTGGTTCATTTTTATTGAATACAAACATAATTTTTTTAACATAACGATTTGCTTAAACATTGTCATTTACAATACATTACACGTTTTTTGAGCATTTATCATGGATCCTGAAGGGCACTTGAATACTTCTGTTGCGCTTCCGCCCTGAGCAACCAACCATCCTAAACTGTAAGTATCGACAAAAAAAAAAAAACTAAAATTAGTAAATCTTGCTTTAAAAAGCTCTCATATTAAGTTTTTATTTAATTAAGTACAGAAAAATATTCATTTAAAATTTATTGATCATTTATTGGTAATAAATATGTAACAGTTTAACTTACATGTGTTCGAACTCGGAGGCATCAGTATCAATACCAGTGTAATGGGATTCAGCACATAGTTCTTGGGCAGATACTAAGAAAAATATTTGTGTTGGCGATAAATTTAATCCTGGCAATCTTGCCATACCTTTAATAGGACCTGTTAGTGACAACATTGAATGGTATGCTATTTGCATTCCGCCCGAGTGTATTAGGATATCCATTCGACTATAATTAGAGAATATATTTACAGATTTTGGAACACATCTCATAGCTTTGTCTTCAAATGCCTTAGTGATTGAACGTAATATTTCTTTAGCTATAGCAACACCAACCGAAGCATAATGCAGATAAGGTGGAAGTCGTCCATCAAAATATGGTACCAGAATTACAGACAGTGGTACAACTTATTTAAAAAAATAAAAAAAATATATATATTTAGAATAGTGATATATTGCCGATCTAAATTATTTACTTAGCTTATATTACCTTAATTAACACTGTTTATCAATTATAAAATTAAAAAAAACAACAACAAACACAAGTGCTCAACACATTCGCTTGCTTTGTCTTGTCTTTTATATGGCAGAGTAAATAGTCCGATGAATGTTTTTGAAGACGTACGGTCACGACTTCGCCTTCTCGTTAAGTTTGTTGCTATATTTTTGCCTACTTGTTTACCATTTTTTATGCTTGTGTTTGTTGCAAAACATTTATATTATCTTGAAGAATAGAATAGAATTCCTTAATGGTATTACATACAGCTGTTCCACTTTCCAAAGTAAGAATTTGGAGCAATTTCTGAATGTGCCTGTATATATAATAATTGGCAACCTATCCACTTTTTCGCTTCCAGTTAAAGTTGGTAATATTTTGTGGTCCTAATGCAAGCTCATAACTTTAAAAGTACTAAAGTTTAAGCTTTAACATAGCAATTCTTGAATAGAATTTTTATTATTATGTAATTTTAAGCGTTAAATACTAAATTCTCATCAAGAACTGCAATGATAACATGTACATATGTATTTATATTTTGTAAAAATTATGCCCTTATTATGTTAAATATAAGATTTAGTTTTCAAAGTAAAAAATGTTTTAAACTGGAAAAAATCTACAAAAAATCGTATACAGTTAAAGGTTTCCGTAATGTATATATAAGAAAACGACTTTAAACTGCAGGTCCCACCACTCATGGGTAAAATTAACACACAAAACATAGGTGGCGCATGGGTCGTACTCTTAACTGGAGAGTTGTAATGAGCAATTGAGTAAGTAAGTAATAAGAAAATTGACATACATATATACATAATTGGTCATTACATTACTACTTATGTTGTGTGTGTTAATTTTATACAAAGGTGACAGCACCTACGGTTTAAAGTCGACTCCAAACGACAGATTTTTGAGAAACTATGCATGGCAATTTTGTTTACTCTCAGAGTTTTTGCCAGAAATCTGCTGAGAGGAACTCTTCGAAAAAATACTTTTTGTATTTTATTTTGATGTCTGGGCTGGGACTCGAACCCTGACTTTTTGTCTAATAAGCCAGCACAGTACCTACTAGACCACGGCGACTTTGTAAAATTATTAAGTAAAATTCATAATTTGTTTAAGCGAAAAGTGATTTTTTGTCTTAGAAAAGATCATTGAAGTTACATAAATATTATCAAACGAAAATGATAAATTGAAACGAAATAGATAAATCAATAAATTTTATATAATAATTTTCTTTCCTCTGCATTAATTATTTATTGAGTCCTAAAGTAAAAAATTGAATTTGAAAAATCTAATCAAACGGTAAATCGAAAATAAAAGCGGTTTTCACTCTTTGTTGGATATTTAATACTTTATTATATTCACTCATACGTTTGACAACAAAGCGCGAGCACCTTTCTTCCATCTATTGTAAACTTACTTGGTATAAAAAATATACATACGGAAAAGCTGATTATTGTTATCCCGTTTCTTTTTATTTTGAAATTACTATTTCCACTTATTTCTGTTTCTTAAATTTGTTCAAGCTTATATACTAGACCTTTCTTTATGGTAAATTTAATAGAGCGTGTTATATTTGAAATAAATCCATTTTGTTGTTGCGTTGATGTAAATGTAGTATTTACCATACTTACCAAACCTACAAGGGTACTTTACATTAAGAATAATTTCTTAAAGTCTGTATATGCAGATGAAACCTACGATTAAATAGTTGATTTGTCATAGTGCTCGCTGATACAAATGGTTCCTTTTTGATAACTCTAGTTATGACTTTGTTCTTGCGTTTGCTGGTTTTCCACCACTAAAAGTGAATATATCAGCATGATCACGTCTCGAAACACAGAGCTAAATGTGTAAGACTGGTTGGTGAGTAATAAGAATAAATATAATAAATCCTTATTCTCAATCCAATAGAAAGTTTATGAGACATTGGAGCCTGTCAAATATTACGTAATTCCTGCAAAAGTAAAGACGACCTTTTCCAACCGGTGGTAATGTCTAATGAGGTTTTTTGTAGCTTAATTAAGTTAATGCAACGCAGATATGCTGCAGTTTTGAAAAATAGCGGATACGCAACTAAATATTTAAGAATTTTTTTTAATTTAACTCATTTATGCTTTAGTTTTGAAAATTTGCTACGAATGTTTTTGTGTTCCATGAATAATATTGTTAAATTTTTTACATTTAGTGAGCAGAGAGTATAGTCTTAATAAATCATTAACAAAAACTTAAATCCATCAGCATTTTACAATTTTATCAAACTAAATTCTTTAGTGTTGTCCGATACTGTACGCTTTTGAAAAGTTAGGAGTAACCAAAAATCATTTAGTTTTAATACTAGTAGCACCATCTGTGTGTTAGCCTACGAACTTTTCAGCACAATTGTTACCAGCAATATTTGTCATGTCACGCTGCTGCCTGTAAAATTTGGATTCATATATTCTCTCCAAATTTTTACGTAATTTTAAGGGTTCTTCCACTATTCTGGAAATTTCCAAGTCATTTAAGTTGCTAATTTTGTCAATTCCACACTTAGGATTCAGTCGAGCAGCAATTCTCTAAATCTCTCAAATCACATTTGTAGAAGAAGTGAAAACCACTCCTTAACATTAGAGGGAAGAGAAAACAGCTAATGCTAATCAGCAAAGAAAAACGAGATCCTACGCAAGTGTCTTCATACCGGCCCTTCATGCTGAAAATTTTTCGGGACAGATAATACTGTTGACGACATTGGATGTCCGGAATGCGTCCAACAGCTTCCGATTGTCTTTCGTACTCGATGCTGTGGGGACAAAGTTCGGTTCCCGGTTATCTGTTGAAGATGATATGGAGTTGTTTGCGATTTTTTAAATTAAATATTTCCTAAAGACCTTTATTATTTTGTAAATTTAGTTGATAAGTAGATCTCTAACAGCCAAGAAGGCAATACATCTTAAGTTTAATAAAAAATCTACAACCTTCTAATTCTTTGGGAGATATACAGTTTGTCAAAAAAATCTTTGCACAGACCAAAAAAATGTAAAATTTGATCTTCATTCAAGAATTCCTACAACAAAATCTTTATATATTTTTCTATTTTTGCACACATTTTATAACTGTACTTGTTGACGACCATAAGGCACTAATAGTAACACACATTACAATAATAACAACAACAAAAGGTCTTTACTCAATATAAAAAGCGTCAAAAAAATCTTTGCATATTGAATGAAGATAATAAAAAAAAAATTACAAAAATATGCCGTTATTTCCCAAAAATGTTGCGCATTTTGGGTTTTTTACAAATGGAATGTGAAAGCGGTAAATAAGGTTTTAGTAACGAAGGAATCGTTTTTATGTAACAAGTGTCCTTATTTTTGAACAGAAAAAATGCCAAAAATGTCAAAAAATATTATACAATTGGGCTATTTCAACTACTACAAAGGCAAATCTGCCAAGGAAATCGTCGTTATGTTCTCCCTAAACATCTGGACTGTATATAATTTTATGTCCCGTGCTGAAAAAGAAGGAGGACTAGATTTAAAGGGATCTACTGACAGTCCGAAAAAGATGACGCAACGAGTTGAGAGAAAAATTATTAAAACCGTGTATGATAGCCCACAATCCAGTGCGAGATGATTAGCTCTTCAAGTGGATTATGTGTTTTCCAAGAAACTATTGGAAATGTTCTTCAAAAACACAAATATTCTGCAAGAAGGACTTGGAAAAAACTCCAGCTCTCAGCACAAAATGTCGAAAAGAGATTAAGATATGCCACCGAATACATTTCACTTACTCCGGAGTACTGGGGCGAAGTTATTTTCTCAAATGAGATGAAAATAATGATTCATTATTATGACAGACCGCAAAAAATTTGGCGTAAGCCTTTGACAGCACTAAAAAATAAAAATCATATTCCTGCAGCAAAGTTTGGAAAACTGTTCGTAATGGTATCCGCCTCTATATCCAGCAAGGGAGTTGGTGTAATCAGGTTTTTGGATAAAAAGTGACTAAGGAAGAATATCTTGATGTTTTAAAAAATGAACTGACCGCTAACGTTAAGAAATTTGATTTTATTGGCCCCGAAAATTCGAATAAATTTAATTGCAAGTACTATCAAGATAATGATTAACATAAATCTTATTTATGTCACTCCAGGTTACTTTACAACTGCACCAAAGTTATTGATACTCCTAGCCAAAGTCCTGATCTTAATCTTATCACAAATTTGTGGGTTCATGTAAAGAAAAAGGTCGGAAAAAGATCACCCACAAATAAACACGCATTGATAAACTTCCTCTAAGAAGATTGAGCTAAAAATACATACCATTAGAATATGACGTTCCGAAGCTTATTCAATCCATGAGAAGGCGTCTGCAAGCGGTAATTAATGCTCAAGGTGGACACACAAAATATAAATTTAAAAAAATTGCATAAGTCTTAATATTTTATCAAGTATGCAAACATTTTTTTGACAGCAGTAAAATTGAATTGTTTTTTAATATTTTACATTAGAATATTGTCATTGTTATAAAAGTTTTTATTTATTATACTAACAAAACATATGTTTGTAAAATCCTGTTTGAAAAAATTCAACATTTTGAATATTTATATTAGAAATTAATGAATTTTTTAAAATTTTCTTAATTTTTCTCTATGTGCAAAGATTTTTTGACAAACTGTATGTATATATTCAAGAGGAATATACATACATATCCCAATCTTGCTCGTCAACTCATTCTTTGCTAGACGCTAGGAGTTTAGTTGACTCATAGAGCACACAAAATTGGTCCTACAGTCCTAGCGTTCTAGGATTGTGATTTCACAAGGTCCACTAGACACAACAGGCGGTTATGCGTCACCAGCATCAACCCCAATAAGCGTAGAGTGGCATAAGGTCCACTAAACATCACTGGCGATTGAACGCTACCAGCATCAATCCCAGCAACCGTAAAGTGGCAGAAGTTCCACAGATTAAACCAAAGCTTATCATCAACTCCCAGAAGCTTAGAGTGGCTTAAGGTCAACTAGACAGTAAAGGCGATTGTGCGCTGCCAGCATCAATTCCTACATCCATCAAGAGGTCAAGAACAAGAAGTCAAACATCCAAATAGAAGACAACCGATCACCAACAAACTCATTCCCAGGAAAAAACAGACAGGTAATCGAATATCAACAAATTCATCCTCAGGAACAAAGAGACAGGAGGAAAAACTAGCCAGAAGATCGATCTATAACACTTTCATCACTAGGAAAAAAGGTTAACATCAAGGGCATTTGAAGAATTCTACATGAAAAGATAAAACAACACAACAACTGCAAAATAAGCATAAGGTCAGTTAGCAACGGAAAAAGTACAAAGGTTACAAGTGTCAATCAAGGACATTTAAAGGGTAAGAGAACAAGAAAAGGTATGTACAATATGGTAGTTGTTGTTTTGTCTTAAAAAATCTCTAAGAGAACTGTGTATGATTTAAAAAAAACACGCAATTACATACACGTATGTATATATGAAATTTAAAAACAAAAAATAAGAAGAAATAAAATTTAAAACACCAATAGGATCATAGGACAAAGAAAGGTCAGTATCACGTGATTGTGATATACATTTGAAAGTTCCAACAAAACAACGGTAAACGAAAAAATACCAATCCAGAAAATACACATAATAAGACAGCAAGAAACAAAAAGAATAAAAAAATTTCTACATCACTCGACTTCGATAATAGCATCTCAGATAAGGAAAACCCTACTTCCATTGATAAAAAGTTATTTGATGCCTTCGAAGAATGCAAACGCCCTATAAAACGAATTAATAGGATAACTAATTTAGATAATCAACTGTCTAAAGGAATAGATTTATTTACATCAGGAGGTGGTAGAATATTGTCCTTTAAAGCGTCAATTGTCTCTGGCTTGTCGGCGTAACACTTATCACTGACGGAACCCCACAAATAATAGTTCAACGGTGTCAAATCGCAGCTCTGAGGTTGCCAAACGACATCAGCTCTGCGGCTGAGAATGTAATCTTCGAAAACAGGGTGCAAAACATCGAGTGTAGCTTCGGCTGTGAGGCCCGTAGCGCCGTTCTGTTGAAACCAAATGTTGCCAATGTCCTCCTCTTCAATTTTTGTAAACAAAAATTCGTTCAACATGGTCCGATAACGACCGCCATTGACTGTATCGGCAACTCCTTGCTGATTTTCAAAGAAAAATGGTCCAATTATACCTCTGGACCAAAATCCACACCAAAAAGTGAAAACAAGTCACTCAATGTCGTCTTTTCAATGTATGCGTGCGGGTTTTCTGTGCCCTAAATGCGACAATTTTACTTGTTTACATACCAGCACACAATCGATAATGTGCTTAAAAATTGGACCGATTGTGTAAACTACTGCATGGCTAACCGAGGCAACCATTTGAATGAAATTATTTTCCATTATTAGCCAGAAGGATTGTATTTTCAAATAACAACGGCGTAGTTGACAACAAAATTCATTCAATCCTATCAGATCATATGGCCGATGCTTTAATCTTTTTGTTGGAATCCAAATAATTTTTTTAAAACTAATGCATTTGTCTACGTATGAACAATTTTTATTTTTGTTAATTTACACTTTTTTTTACTTTTTATCTTTCTTTTTTAATGACTTATAATTCTGATATAGATAAGTGGAATACAGATTATTTTGTTAACAAAATATTTTTATTAATAAGAAAAAATTTTTTCCGTGAAAATTCGGGATTTTTGGATCCCGAATTATCCCGAGATTTTTAAAAATCGATCCCGTTTGGCATCCCTAATTACAATTTACATAAAGTCAGTCGGAGCGGCAACATAAAAGAAATCAAAAAGTGCGTAAATAAGAAAAAAAAAATAATAAACGGAATTTGAAAAAAGGAAAAGTGTGAAAAAAGGAAAAGACCGAAGAGAATAAAAAACATTAAGTGGACAAAAAAAGAAAAAAGCAGTAAACCAAACAAACAAATTAAAAAAACTAAAGCAGTTAAAACAAAATATTTTTTTTTGAGAACAAAAAGTTAAAAATTAAATCATTTAAAACAAAATTTTTTCTGGAAATGTGGAAAGAAGATAGTGATTAAAAAAAAGACTGATTGAAAAGAACATAATTTTGAAAAAAAAAACTAAAGAAGTTAAAACAAAAAAAAAATTGAAGAAAAAATTTGAAAAAAAATTAAAAGCATTTAAAACACAAAATTTTTGAGGAAAAAAGTTGAAAAAAGAAAAAGACAGTGGTTAAAAACAACATATAAAACAAACAATTTTTTGAGGAAAAAAGTTGGAAAACAAAAAAACAAAAAAAAAAAAAAAAGACAGAAAGATTTACAGTGGACACAAATAAATAACATTTATTCAAATTCAGAATATAATAAAAAAATTCATAACAACACACATGATATTTGTTTACCAAGTACATACAACAACAATCAACACAGAAAAACGCTTCTCGCGGGGTAAAAACACGAAAAAAAACAACGGTAAGTCAACTATTGGACAATACTTTATTTGAAAATAGCCTTTTTCGCACATTTTCTTTCAAAATTTTAAGTTTTCGAAATTTTTAATTTTATTGAAATCTGAAATTTTTTTTGTTTGAAATTGTTTTGTTTAAAATTTATCGCTCTCTCGAAATCGGTAAATTATTATATTCCGCGCGGGAATTTCATATTCAATTTATTATAAAACGGGCAGTCTTACGGTTTTTACACAATGTCGGTGAAACGTAGGTGTAAGTTAGATATACACAAATTGACGCCGTTGTGTACCGAGTTTGACGATGTAAGTGAGGAGGATCAAACTCCAGCATTTCTTCAAGTGAAACTGGATGGATTGGAGAGATGGTGGGGCAGGCTTATGGAAAGCTATGAAGGATTTGTAATGGACGAGAAAAGTGAGGTTAGTGACGACTTCAAGGATGGAGTCTCACTACAATATGAAACAGCGGCACAAATGTACCAAAATTTTAAAGCGAAACTTAAGGATATGATGACGAACAAATCGATAGTGGGTCAAAGCGTAATGAATCAAACAGAAACAACAGTCAAGGTCTGGTTTAAGGTTACCTCCATGTGACATGCCAATCTTCGAAAGTGTTTAGAGACATGTTTACATCGTTAGTATTAGGAAATAAGGACATATCTCAAGTCGAGAAACTACAATACCTGCGAACCAAAGTAAGGGGCCTACCAAATCGTGAAAAGATTTGATTTGGTTGGACAAAATTTTTGAATTAGCTTGTGAAACCCTTCAGAGTCGGTATGAGAACCCAAGAATTTTGGTCAATCAACAGATAAATCATATTCTGTCACTCCAAACTGCTCAGAACGAATCCTCAAGATTAATACGATTAATTGTAGACACCATAAACGAGAAAACCTGTAACATCAATGTTTCTCGTGGGATCCTATCTTGACTTATATTTGCTTATAGTTGCCGGAAAATACCCTACGGGCATGGGAAAATTCTCTCAAGAATCATAAAGAAATGCCCTCATGGAAAGACATGAGCAATTTTCTGAAAGGAAGGATCGAGATGTTGGAAACTGTTTTTGATATGAAGAAACCAAATTGGAAAGAAAATTTAGGTTTAAAGCCGAACGCATTTCACTCACAAGCGGATGCAATTAGGGGGAAATTTAATTGTAGAAAATGTAATGAAAATCACCCATTGAAACAATGTCAAAAATTTTTAGAATTATCCGTAAAATACCGAATAAAATTTGTATATGCTAACAAATATTGTGCCAATTGTTTTTCTCCCAATCATTTTCAATCTAAATGTCCTAGTAAAGTTTTTTGTTTTCGCTGCAAAAGGAAACATCACAGTTTACTTTATGTAGACGATGGAAACATCATACTTTATTTTATGTAGACGATGGAAACACTCGAGTACATAAAGAAGTTTCTCCACGGAATGTGGAAACCGTTTCATACAACATCCATGTAATTAGTAAGAAAAAAGCAAAGTCAATTGCTGTTGATCACGGTTCCCTTCCGCATGGACCCACAACAATTCTACCTACGGCTCTAATTTATATACAACAAGCAGGTGAGCTATTTACTGTTCGGTCGCTACTCAATGCTGGATCCGAAAAGAGCTTCGTATCCTCAAAAGTTTAGCAGCAACTAGCAATCCCTGTGGAAGCATATCATACTAGGATTTCCGGTCTGGAAGGAACGGTAGTAGGAAGGTCAAAAGGAATATGCAGTCTTACCTTGTGAACAAACAGGTCCGATTTTACAATCACAATTAAGGCAGTTGTCGCCCCAAAATTAGCTCATTTTCTACCAAGTTGTGCCATACAGAAAACCAATCTTCCGGATATAAAGGCTTTAGATTTAGCAGATCCTTATTTTTACAAACCTGGTCCGATAGATCTTATTATAAGAAGCGATTATTTCCCTTCATCAACGTAAGTGGTATAAAGTCGAATATGGAGAACACCCTAGAGGCAAAGGAATACCACTTTGGGATGGTATTTGTCAGATCCTGAAACCGTCACATGTATAATTCATTTTCTACTTTAGTCACATCAGAAGAAGAAACGGTCTTAGTCGAGAAAATGAGACGATTTTGGGAATTAGAGGAGATAGAACAGGAAAAGTTCAACTTAGAGCACGATGTTTATTGTGAAAATTTTTTAGGAACACAGTTAAACGTCAACCATAGGGAAAATACATGGTAAGAAATTTTTGGGCTCGTCGAGGAGCACAGCCTATGTACAATACCTTCAGATGGAGAAGAAACTGGATAAAAATCCTGAGCTAAAGGCTCAATATCAACAAGTCCTTCAGGAATATATAGATTCAGGTCACATGGAAGAAATAACTCATCATCAACCTTCAACGGCCAAACATTCTCTCTTCTACAAATGTACCTGTTGTATGCAACGATGTTTTATATCAAGGACCAACCCTTCAAGGAGACCACATGCAAATTATTTTTTCATGGAGATATTATAAATATGTATTCACTGGTGACATTCAGAAAATGTATTGTAGCGTATGTGTATCAGGAAGGATTCAGTTAGAGTTTTTCAGTTAAAAACAGTTACCTTTTAAGTTAATAGCGCACCATAAATAGCACTAAGAACACATCTTGAGTTTAGCGAAGATTGCTTCCCATTTAGCTTCTTCAATTCTTAAGGAGGAGATCTACGTAGATGATATTTTATCAGGAGAACATAATTTGGAAAACGCACAGGAAAAACAAATGCAACTTTCTGAAGCATTGATTTCTGCGGGTTTCCACTTGAAGAAGACAATCTGCAATCACCATGTTCTTTCGGAAAATTTGGCTTGGGAAGATCTTCTGGAAGAACATTTTTAGAAATTTGAAAACTCTAGCTTATTAAAGACTTTAGGTGTACTGTAATGTATGCTTTCACCTGCATATAGAATGAATAAAATAAACAAAATTAAAATGTAAACAAAAGTAAAGTGACTTCACAAAATATAATCGTAATATGCAGAGTATGCAATATCAAGTGGCTTGTGTTGATTAATATGGGCCACTAGAAATGCAATACAGATGAATACGATATTAATATGTTAACAATTTGTAGATTTAAGGGGAAAAGAAAAAGAAAACGTAGACAAAAAAAAGTTGGAGAAAGAAATAGTTTAAGATTATTATAAGAAAACATAGAATAAGAAATTTTCTATTAGCTGTGAAATTTTGTAAATAAAATTAGAAATAATTCTAACTTGAAACGAGTTGTTTTATTTCTTAGCAACTTCGGCAATTAACTTTGCCATGATATAGAGCCGTCTAATATTCTAAGGCTCTTCAAATAAACAAGAATACTATAGGGACTCTAACACACACTAAACACATTACAATACGTTGGAACGCCAAGGAAGATATACTTTACTACGTACCAGAAACAATAGAAGTTGCACCGTCCACCACTAAACAACAAATTTTATCGACCATAACTAAGATATTTGACCCCCTAAGCTGATTGCGGCCCATTATTATTATAGCTAAACTTACTATGCAGAAGCTATGGAAATGCATTCGGATTGGGATGAAGATATACCACCAAGGATATTGGAAACGGGGAATAAGTTTTCGACCAACGTTTTTTGCAACCATTAAAATAGTTAGATGGGTAAATACCTCACCTCGATAACCAGGCTCAAATTCATGGGTTATGTGATGCCTCGGAAAAGGCATATTGTGGAGCAGTTTATTTGAGAGTCTCTACTCCTTTGTAATTCATTAGTTGAGAAGACTAAAGTTGCACCTCTAAAAAAATATCCATTCCGAAGCTTGAGCTCTGTGGAGTCTTACTGTTATATAATTTGTCGAAAAGCCTAATTAAAGGATTAAACTTTTCCTATGAACTATTTCTATATGCCGATCCTTGTATTGTCTTGGGATGGCTGCAGAAACCCCCGCATACTTTGAAAACTTTCGTAGCCAATCGCATTAGTTAGATCACCCACCTTGACCATTGGAAATATGTAAAGACAGAAGAAAATCTAGCCGATTTATGAACTCCTCAGGAACTGTTGCACTCCTCCCCTGACTGTTGGCCCAAACCTCGTTCTTTTGACCCGACTGATTTAGAATCCCGGAACCTATCAAATTTTCATTTACAAACCCAACAAGAAAATATTTTGAGCGAATTTTCATCATTTCCTAGAGTCCTAAGAATTTTCAGTTATCGCTGTCGCTTCATCAATCGTGTTTTGAAACGTCCCCATGAGCCAAAGAAACATATCACCTTCGAGGAAATACTATTTGTGAAAAATTTTGTAATTTTAAATGCACAACAAACTCATTTTTATTTGGAACATGATTGCCTTAAGAATAATCAACCCATAAATCGGAAAAATCGCATACTCTCGCTCAATCCCTTTCTTGATTAGGACAGACTACTACGCGTAGGAGGCAGACTCAATAACTCCGGATTAAGCAGCACCCGATCATAATTCCGGAAAAATCATTATTGGCTAAACTTCTTCGGATACACACATCAAATTCTACTTCACGCGGAACATCACGTAATGGTAAGAGCAGTTCGGCAAGGCATTCCGCGCTTGAAAAACCTTATTAGGCAATGTGTAAGAATATGCAAAAGCTGTGCAGTTTACCAGCACAGAGTACAGGAGCAAATAAAGGGCGCGCTTCCCCGTGAGAAAGTTACATTTTTACCCTTTACTTATACCGGGGTATACTTTGCCGGTCCGTTCACCTTAAAAGCCTCCAATTTGCGGAATTTGCTCTCTCCACACGAGCAGTTCACCTCGAAGTATATTCGGAATTATCAACAGAAGCGTTTCTTGCTGGTTTTACTAGATTTACCAGTCGTAGAGGTCTACCAAAAACAATGTTCTCCGATAATGACAGAAACTTCTTAGGCGCTAAACATTCCCTTTTAACAACCCACCATAATTTTATGAAAAATGAGGAAAAATCCCTTATAGAGAAATATGGCACACATTAGCTTAGCTGGACATTTAATCCCCCATATACACCCCACATAGTCGGCCTCTTGGAGGCTGCTGTCAAAAGAATGAAACCTCATTTAAAAAAGGTAACCGGTAACCTATCATTCACTTTTGAGGAATTCTTTACCATACTCACACGCATCGAAGCGATATTGAACTCTCGTCCAATTTCCCCTTTGTCAGAAAACCCCAATGAACTCCTTCCCTTAACTCCAGGTCCTTTCTAAGACGCGTTCCGCTCGTAGCTGTTCCAGAACCACTTAATAATCCCTCTGTCGAAAACATATCCTTCATGAAACGCTGGGATAGACTTAAAGCCGTACAACAGGTATTTGCTCGTCGCTGGAAAAATGAACTCATCACCGGGTTGCAACGTAGAAACAAATGGAAAACAGAAAAGATCAACCTGAAAGAAAACAATTTTATCCCCGTTAAAGGGGATCTGCTACCAGCTACTGAATGGCAACTTAGTAGGGTAAAAAATGTTATTTGCGGTACAGATCAAAGAGTTCATGTTGCCGAAGTACTGACCAGTAACAGCTATTGAATGTAATACTCCCTGTAAACCAAACTAATCACTTAATTTATAATTTCATCACCAACACGATCTTAGAGATTTAAGTTATATTATTATTGTATACATTTTCTTTGTTCTCTCTTTCCAGATCGTGCTTAATAAGCCGCGTTGTGAATTGTCCAGGCGCAAACATCCTCTCAAATACTGCGTGCCTTTTCGGGCTATGAGAGAAGACCTCACGCTAAGTGGCACGACTATTTCCTAAATTGTCTCGCACAATCGCACACCCGATATTGGTGCGAATCGGAAAATAGATGCGCTATCTGCGGCGCCAAGCATCACACGATGCTGCATAAGAATGGTAGGGACCAGGGGGCCTCCAGTTTTGAGGAGGAACCAAGTCCAAGTGGCTCATCAAATGTACCTACACCACCAGAAAGAGGATGGATATCACCTCTGATCCAAATGAAGCTTATACATAGTGAGGTTTCCACGATGGCCAGCTTTCTTTTGCAAACATTCAGCCAGTATAGCTTCCTCCTGAAGTCTAAAGCACTTGATTTTCCTGAACTTCCCACCTCAGCGACCAAAGGAGTGTTTCAGGTGACTCTCACGTATGATACGATGAACGTCGTTACAACTTGGGAACTGGATATCAAGAACCAAGCCGCCTTCACGTTCCCACCACCCCTCGTGGAAGAGTTCCTGAAAAGTTTTTTCAGCATCTTTACCCTAAGGCACATCCCAAGTTCCATGACTGCCGTAAGGCCGACGGAGTCTTCGGGCGGCCAATAATGCCCCAATTTATGTTGCGCCAGTTTGATAGGCCTGAGCCAACGCTGTCTCAAGCACAGAATTCAACTTTTGGTTGGATTGTGCATGGAAAATGGACGGGATGCCCATGTCATTAGAAAAAGCCCGGAGTATGTTGTAATAATCGCAATACATAAAAACAAAATAACAATATACATATACAGTAGTCAGTCACAAATTAGGAGCGCTTGGTACTTGAGGCAATTCTAATTTCTGAATTGTTCTAATTTCTGGACGTTTTTTTTTTCTTCGAATAAAAAATAAAGATTAAAACAGATTTCCTTTAAAAAACTAAAATAAAACAATTTAAATTTTTTTTATTTAATTTTTTTATTTTTGTTAAAAACAAGAAAACAAACCGTAACAATTCATAAACTAGCTACAAAACACATAAATGCACCAAAAACAAAACATCAAATTCGGAAAAACGTATATAATTTGGTGACTTCACTTTTTAGTTTTACAGAGTAAAAAGAATTTGGGAATTTCTTGCGTTAAAATAGCAAAAATATGCTCAGAAATTACAATTTTGAATTCGAATTTTAGAGCGTATAATGCATTGCAATCACTGATTCTAATTTCTGGAATTTCTAATTACCGGAGGTTCTAAGCTTCTACTTTATTGGTTAGTGTTGTAATAGTACACAAAAATAGAACAAAAAATAAAATAACAATTACAATAAAAACAAAAATATACAAAATAAAAATATGAAAAATACAGTATAAAATACACATAAATTTCACGATATACATTATTCCAAACTTATAAATACACTACACAAACAACAAGATAATTTATCGTTGGACGACTCCAAGAAAGGACCAGGGCTATGGGCACTGCTGCAACTGGATTCTGTGCCGATCAGAAGAAAATAAGGGGTGTAATTCAGACTCTCAAGAGGTAGAAAAGTGCAAAATGTATATGTGTTCTTGCCTTAAATTTTCAATTTTATCAAATTTAAGAGATTTTTTGTCTTTTAACCAAAAATTCCCAATCGCTTAACCAGCAGAACATAAAAAATATATTTTGTATTCTAAAATTTTTGAAACATCCCATTTATTTATAATTGTATATTTATTTCATTTGTGGGAATATCCTTGTTTACGAAATTATAAAGGAACGCACGCTTAAAAGTGCTTAGAATCGCGAGTGTTAATATGTTAATACGTATTTACACTAATAATTTGTTCTCTTTATTAAGCTGGGTACTCTGTTCAAAATTTCGTGCGAAATGCTGTCAAACTACATATAAAATATTTCGTGTGAAATATTTGCAAAATAATTTCGCAACTTTGTTTCCAACTTAAGGCTAGTACTCTGTTAAAATTTGTGAAAAATGTTGAGCGACATTAATTATTTCATACGGAAAGTTTGACGTGTAGCCAATGTTGCCTATCACACGAATTTACATAATTTGACGATTTTTTTACTTTTGTAAACAATTTCTATTCTATTTTAAAATCTTTATTTAAAAATCTGTGTTGAATCAAAATCGTGAAATTTAAATCTACATACATACATATGTATGTACATACATACATACTTACGTTCTTAAATTTGATGTTTCCGTTAAGAATTCTTAATCTTCAGAAAACTCCTAAGGATCGTCACAGTCGTCAGATTTTATTTCCAAGTCGCAAGCACTTCCAGATTTTTTCGGTACTTTGAATCTTTGCCTGTAATAGCGTTTGCTGTCAAGAATACTTTTCCAGTTTCCAGCAGGCATCATCTGCATATAATTTTCACTTAAAAAAGCTAATGAAGGTATATAACTCTTGTTACCAGGTTTATTGATTTCATTAGCAATTTCTCTCCATGCAGCTATCATGGCATTCCGATTGGAATGATATTAGTTGCCGCTTTTCTGCCTCACTAAATTTCATCTTTTTGTTTTCTTGCTTGCTTTCCATTTTTAAGTAAATATTTCTTATTTTCAAAAGGAAAACAATATTAGCACATACACATAAATTTTAAAGTCAGCTGTTATTGAAAATTCCACGTATAACAATTGCCACTTTAATTATTTCGCTGTGAAAAAATAATGTTGCCAGAAACATTTCATATGTCTTTCACAAAATGAACAGAGTACTACTTCTGCAACATTTTTTCATGAAAATTTCATGTGATTTTTTTAACATGTATTTTGACAGCATTCCACTTGAAATTTTGAACAGAGTACTAGGCTTTACGAAATAACATAAGCTGCACTTCTTTCGCACGAAATTAATACTAACAGCTGATCACATTTTATTTGTTTTTCCTAAATTCGTAAATTATTTGCTGATCCGGAAAAATGGAAAAAATTTCAAAATTATTAAAAATACAAAATTTAACGGCACAGATAAGCGGTTACTGATAGTAGCTGTAAAAAAACAAAAGCTTATTTGGAATAAGTGCCATAGAAAGTTATTGAATTTTTATTTTCAGCTTTCAAAAACATATGGTTTTTGTTTACGCATTTAAAGCAATGATGCATACTTCCATGCAATACAAATTTTCCAAAATCGCGAGGTAGACTACATTTATTGCACATCAAAATTTTCGAACGAAAAAACCATCATTTTTCGCAAATATGAACAGAGTACTACCTTTAGTGTTGCTTTTGTTTGTTTTCTTTTTATTTATATTTCGTATTTTCGTTGCAATCAGTGCTTCGTTACACGCGGTCCCATACCGCTTGTATAAACTTTACATATTACAGCTGCTTACAGTGTGATCGTTCACACTAGTAACAAAAATCAAGTCACATGAAATTTTAATACAATTATTCATAGAAATTTCAAAATGCGAATAATTGTTATTTATAATAACACAGTTTGTTCATACTGAAATTTGTTTTTCGATTATTAAAGGATTTTAGTCGTAAAATTGCTTTAATACCGAAGGCTAAATTGGAATTGGAAATTTTGGACATTGCGTATCAGAGGAATATTAATTAGATTCTATTGTCCAAAACAAGTGAATACAAATAGATTCAAATATAATTCGATCAATAAATTTTTTTTTTTTGGTCAATTTTCTATTCTTGTTTTGAGGAATTTCTACACAGTTTGAAATCACAATGATCGCCAGGGGATCTAAACGCCAAAATTCTCCTACCCGAGTAGAAAACTTGAAGAAATTACTTGCTAAAAAGCGAAGGTCATTAAGAACATCGACAGAATTCGACAGTCCGTTGTAGATAGGACTATTTCTTTTAATCATATGGAGCTCGAATGCCGAGTAGATATTTTGAAAACATATCGTCGTTCCGAAGTTATCTTGACGTATATCACAAAATCACAAAAAATGAGTTACGACTATTATTGAACATTAAATTATTAGATCTATCGATGTGTTTAATCCCCAAGTTTGTATTTTCTGTATTTCTAAGATATTCCAAGTTTGTCAAAAAAATATTATGTTATATGGACATATGCGACACTTTTGTGGATAAACGTCAAAAAATTTATGAAATTTTTGAAATACAAAAATTTTGCGTTATCTTGCCGTATATGTACAAAAAAATATATTTTAAGAATTTTTCAGAAGAAAAAACAACAGGTAATATAAAAATTATAAAATTATTTTTTATTTTATTATTAAAAGTTTACAAAACGGATATTCATACAAACTTTGTTTCATAAACTTTTTATAAAGCATTAATTTATTAAGTAAATTAAACATTCGTTTTGAAAATCAATCTGAAATTATGTATGTATATAATTACTTACGTAAATAGTTTTGAATAAAATTTAATATCATTATCAGGAAGATATATGAAAAGGCTTTTAATATCATTTTTTTATCTTCAGATATATTTATTTTTGTACATGTACTGAGTTCTCTTTCAAATATGTTTTCTAATGTTAATATAACTCTCTTTCTGCTTTGTGTTTTTAAGCTAGATGATTGGAATTCGTCTTTTTTTATAGATGTTTTATAAAGTAAAGAAAATTAATTGAATTTATTATATTTAATTGCTTTAATTTTAGTAAAAGGAACGTTCTGAAAATTTAACTATTATGCAAGATTCTAATAAATTTTGAAATCTGTAGGTAACATTTCTATTATATTTAATTTAATCTTTTGGGAGGGATAATTCTTTAAGTTAGTTATTAAATCTACAGGACTATGAATTTCTTTTAATTTAAAAAATCACTCTATTGCACTATGGACAGCGTAAATTTCTTGAATGTGGAAATGTCCGGGCTGTGAAAATTTTTGAGTAATTGTTTTTATATAAAAACTCAAGAAGTGCAGACGTCAATATTTTATTTTTGTTTTATGGCACACAGGAGTCGCTCCAAAGAATGAAATGTTCAATGTTATTAAAATCCTTGGTTATGTTTTTCAAGATTTTATTAACAGAATAATCATTGCCAGAGCGACCACTCTTTGCTTCGTTCCAAATGGCGCAGTAAGTAATATTTTTTTCATTTGAATTTTGAGAACATACTGTTGCTGTCATATTATATACTGAAAGTTTTCTTTTATAATAACATATGGATGAAAATCCCTTAGGTAGATTATAGGTACTTTGCAAATCGAAGCACACCACGACTGTATTTTGTGATGTTATCTGTCTGTCTCTATCACGATCAATTTCACCATTTCGATTCTCATCTTGGTACAATGAGTCAATTTCGACCTCCGGGTACTGTGCTTGTCTTGCGCTACAGGTGCACGTCCTCTAACCTTCTCATCTATATGTTTTTTATATAACGCTTTTTCATCTTCGCTTAGTCTATTACTATTATGTGGATTCATATATAGACAACATTTATCACACTGATATTTAAACTGATAGGTATTTTTCATAAATACTTATTAAATACGAATCCTCGACTTCCACTAGATTATTTAATTTATTTTTCACCATTTTACTTAATTTTCAAGTTTACTTGAAAAATAAAAAATGTAGCCAAATTAATGTAAAAAATGCCACCAAAACAACAAAATACATTAAATGTGATCACCAATCAAGTGTTTAAATTATCCAGTTTTTTTCTCCTTTTTATTTTTGCTAACGGTAAACATTGCTCATTTTTAAATAAAGTATTTAAGTTGCCAGCGTCGTGTATATGGTTGGGGCGATAACTAAAATCCGTATTGAAATAACACGGCAATAGTATTACCAACGTCACTGTGCTTATTAAAGTATAACATTGAAAAAAAAATACATAATGAATCGTTAACAAAGAAAAATATCCAAAAGTAATGAGTGAAGTGTTTTTTGCATGTACTTTCTATTTACTTAATAATATTAATATATTTAGTATGAATTTTGCTTTTGTATGTATACGTCAATATAATTTCGGAAAAAAACACAAATTAAAGTTTCTATCGGCGTTATTATAACGTATGTGCCATTATTGAAAAATATTTCCCAAAAGGTGGCTTTTGCGGCAATATGTTATTATTTTAGAACTAAAAATGTCTAAATAATGTCTGTGCAAACTTTAAATTCAATTTCACAAAAAAATATTTTTTGGAGTTACGTCAAGATAACTTCGGAAAGACGATATATTGACCAAGAAATGAATTATTTGGATCCCAATAATGATAAAGCCGAGCTTGAAGATCTTTGTGTGACCACGAAAAGTTTTTTATGAGTCTGTTGACCAAGAACCGGCAATCGACTGTGTCTGAAACTTCGTTCAGTGTACAAGCTCCCCGTCAAGACTCCCAAATATGAAGCTCACTAAATTCAGCGGAAAATATTGTGATTATAAGAATATCATGTGCTTATTTTAACGGATATTGAAAAATTCAACCATTTAATCTCAACCTTTTAGATCTCCGAAAAGAATTACTCCAAGGCAATAGCAAGCTTGAAAAAAGTATATGATAATGGATGCCTGATATTTTTCGATAATATTGAAAAACTTTTTGATTTGCCCGAAATTATCAAGCCTTCAGCTGTTGCTTTGCGAAGCATGATCAATACTGTTTCTGCCATATATGATTCGTTGTTATCAATTGGTGATGACAAGAAAATAACGAATGCCATATTAATACATTTAGTAATGTCGAAAATAGATCCAATCACCAAATCAAAGTGGGTAGAACAGCTTAATTTCGAGAAGCTCCCATTGTGGTCAGATTGCGAAGCGCGCCTTGAATAGACGTTACCAGCACATATCTGCTGACGAGCCCGAGGGTTAACAAATCTAGAAATTAACATTTTAATTTTAGAATCAGTCGAACATTATTAAATTGTATCAAATCAAAACATTGTACTGATAGTTGCCTATTTTGTAAATCGGCTCAGCATATGATCAACAATTGCTTTTCTTTTACTGTTGAGCCTATAGTAACGATTTGACTTCATAAAATCCGTGCCAGCATGCATTAACTGTTTGAGAAAGGACATACAGTTGGCAAATGTGTATCTTCTAAGTGTTAGATGTGTAATGGTGCACATAACACATTACTTCACTGATATACTACAAGTTTTGATAATGCATCGATAAACTACTCTGAAAAGCTTTCGTTTTCGACAGTCAACTGAAAAGTCGTTAGGGAGTTTTGCCGTTGTCTCAACGTTCTTTGTAGCCACTTCAGTTTCTCATTTTTTTGGGTTTCTGGGCACAGAGAAATTTCAGGAAACTGTATGGCCGATGAGCCACAGAGGCCACTGCGCCATGGAAAGACAATCTTTAAAATTTCAGTTCCCAACAAACGACTATTGTAGATCGGCTGCAGATGATTTAGGTTATTTGGCTCTCCATGCGTTGTAAGTTTACCACTACAACCTTCGAAAAAGTTGGACATAAAATCTTTTCCGAACAAATGAACACCACAGATAGGATTGTCCAACAATGCCGGAAGACATGCGTCGATTACCCTAATATGGGTTCCTGAACACGGGGACATTGAAAGTAACAATTCGAAGCGCTTGCAGAAGCTGTCAGAAGGAAAAATTCACCTAATATCATACATAAAATTGGCATTTCTCACAGCGGAACAAACAAATGGTCCCTCACGAACTTCATTCATTTGCAAAAAGAAAATGAGATAATGGACACACTCGTAGACAGATGAGGATAAATGAGGAATCAGATTTCATCTTAGGTTTCTGATTTCACTTATAATGGGACACTGTTTTCTAGATACACTAGAACGAAGAATTCCTCGTAATGATTTCTGCAAAAGATGTAACAACGATGAACATCATCTCTGTCGTCATCGACGCTTGAGAACCTACAAAGAAGAATACTTGGCATCTCAGAATGGGTCTAGACAAAGTCGATTTTAATCAAATTCACACTTTCCTAAAATCCGTTTGTTCCTTTTGGTGTACTTTTAATCGTTCTAAAAGAAACTTCGTGATATTTTTTAACTAAGTTTGTATTTTAACAAATTTTTTTAATGTAATATAAATTATTTTCTGTTGAAAAATATTATATTTTATACAAGGTATTGGATTCATAATCTATTGAATTAAATATTTTTATTAAGCTATGTTATTAAAGAAGTCGCCGTAGTTTAGTAGGTAGTGTGTTGTCTTATTAGACGTAAATCCCAAGTTCAAACCCCAGGTCAGGCATTAAAACGAAATATGAAAAATATTTTTTCGGCGATTTCCTCTCAGCAGATTTCTGCCAAAAACTCTGAGAGCAAATAAACTGCCATGAAAAAGATCCTAAAGGTACCTTTAACCAAAGAATATGGATATAAAGAATGCGCATTATGTAGAAGTAAAAATTTTTATGGCGGGTTGTAACATTACGACCTGCTCTCACAATTGTGCAGAGAGAATTCTCACGCATTCTTGTGCTTTTTGATTTAGTTGTCGATCAGACTCCCACAAGAAGACATGTGAGGCGGATGTTTTATTATTTTATTTCAGAATGACACTGAAATGTGTATTTCTCATTTATTCAATGTATACAACAGCACTCGTTTGCCTGTGAAGTAACGGAACTGTGCTTTGTGTTGTAAGAGCATATTTTACAACTGAAGCTACATTTTCAGTATTACCATAAGAATATCATAATATTTTTCAACCAAAATATGATTTTAGAATTTTTTTCTTAAATTATTATTTTTAATTTATTAAAATTATGATTTTTATATTTGAAGTGAGTACAATTTTCGTTGTAATTGTACTACATAGTGAAGTTAAGTCTTGTATCAGCTTATTTTTGGTTGCTTTTATTTACTTTACGATTATTCCTTTAAAACAAACACATGTACGCATGTACATAAAAATGCATCATTGTTTTGGAAATAAAGACCTTAAAGAGCATCTCTGCCTATCTTTTATATTCGTTGGAAGTACAAATTAAAAATATGAAACCCTGTGTAGGTAGTCCCCGACTTAAGATTCGACTATTCGAACTTGCGACCATTTTTTTTTTTCAATTTTATTCTTAGAAAATACTTAAAGAAGACAAATATGTAGTTGATGGGAATCCCTAAAATATAAATTTTAAATATATAAATAAATATAAGTATAAATTTTGTGTAGTTTCATTTCTCTGGACCCTCAAAATTAGTAGTATAGTATGTAATTTTTTTAATGTTTTTTTGCATGAAATTTGACTTACGACGGAACCGCAGCATCCTATCTCGTTCGTAAGTCGGGGAATACCTGTATTGTAGTAAAGTTCTTAATAATTTTTTTTTTACGGTACCTGTACTTTATAATTTGAATTTATACAGTTAGACGCCTTTTCGAAACAAATTTCAACACTCTTGAGTTTGTTGGAGAGAGGGGAAAAACGAGCGGGGGTGATTTTAGAATTTCATGTACTCATAAATTTGCTTTGTTCTTTATTCGTTTATACACAGGGTTGTATTTGATTTCACATTTTCTTTTATTTTTTGTTTCGCATAGAGAAGTTAACATCTTGACTGCCGCGGCAACTTTCAGAAAACTGGCCAATAACGACAATTTGATTTTTCACATTATATACTAAAAACTATTTTTAGATCGTAGATATCATCAAAAGGCAAAAGTGATGTTTTTAGGAGAAAAAGTAGGTAAGAGATGACTGGTAGTTAGTCAACGGTGTTAATATAAAGCTTATTTAAAATATCATTAGTCTTTGTTTATTTTGTAAGAAAAATTTTAACGCCAAACAATTAATTAAAAAAAGGCGAAAAAATATAAATTATTAAAAGGAATATAATTTAAATAAGGGAAATATATTAAATAATAATAATAATAATACATAAATATATAATTTATTATAATATAATAGCAAATATAATATTTTTATAATATTCATGTCTTGTGTTCGAACCTAACTCGCAATGCCAAACAAAGTTACAACTGTCCAAAAGCGAAAGAAATTTTAAAAGAAAATGCAAAAAAGTTTCTCACATTTTTTTCGAAACAAATTTCAACGTGCAAAAGGCGTCTTATCGTTCTAATGAAATCAGTCCTGTGTTTTTCTAAGTTTTCTATTTCCTGGTTGGTGAATGTGTGATTTGTCACCACATAAACATAAGTACATGTTTTTTCATAAATGCTTTAAACAATAATAATTTAAATACATATGTCAACATATTTATTTCAATAATAATTTTTAAATAAAATTTTGTACATATTAAAAAATGATAATTTTTTTTTCATAAAATATGGTTTTTTTATCTGCATATGATGATTTCTCAAAGCTTCTGTTCCCCAGCGCTGTTCCCCAGAAATAAAAAGTTTAAAAAAGTTACTGCCAAAGCAGGCGTCGACGAAGCTGATCGGTTGTCGAGAGCAAAAAAGAAAAGAACTAGGATCCCAATCGGGAAATCCCGAATCCCGGGATTTTTAAAAACTTGTGCCGGGATTGTGAATTCATATGTATTTTGATAATTTTTAGACCTACTAGATAAAATTATATGTGGTATCCTAAATAAAATTAAATATAAAATAATTAATTTAAATTTGTGTAGTTATTTCTCTGACCTCAAAATTATATTAGTATGTAATTTTTTAATGTTTTTGCATGAAATTTGTTACGAGAACCGCAACCCTATGTTAGTAGTCGGGGAATCTATATTGTATAAAGTCTTAATAATTTTTTTTTACGGTACCTGTACTTTATAATTTGAATTATTACAGTTAGACGCCTTTTCGAAACAAATTTCAACACTCTTGAGTTTGTTGGAGAGAGGGGAAAACGAGCGGGGGTGATTTAGAATTTCATGTACTCATAAATTTGCTTTGTTCTTTATTCGTTTATACACAGGGTTGTATTTGATTTCACATTTTCTTTTATTTTTTGTTTCGCATAGAGAAGTTAACATCTTGACTGCCGCGGCAACTTTCAGAAAACTGGCCAATAACGACAATTTGATTTTTCACATTATATACTAAAAACTATTTTTAGATCGTAGATATCATCAAAAGGCAAAAGTGATGTTTTTAGGAGAAAAAGTAGGTAAGAGATGACTGGTAGTTAGTCAACGGTGTTAATATAAAGCTTATTTAAAATATCATTAGTCTTTGTTTATTTTGTAAGAAAAATTTTAACGCCAAACAATTAATTAAAAAAAGGCGAAAAAATATAAATTATTAAAAGGAATATAATTTAAATAAGGGAAATATATTAAATAATAATAATAATACATAAATATATAATTTATTATAATATAATAGCAAATATAATATTTTTATAATATTCATGTCTTGTGTTCGAACCTAACTCGCAATGCCAAACAAAGTTACAACTGTCCAAAAGCGAAAGAAATTTTAAAAGAAAATGCAAAAAAGTTTCTCACATTTTTTTCGAAACAAATTTCAACGTGCAAAAGGCGTCTTATCGTTCTAATGAAATCAGTCCTGTGTTTTTCTAAGTTTTCTATTTCCTGGTTGGTGAATGTGTGATTTGTCACCACATAAACATAAGTACATGTTTTTTCATAAATGCTTTAAACAATAATAATTTAAATACATATGTCAACATATTTATTTCAATAATAATTTTTAAATAAAATTTTGTACATATTAAAAAATGATAATTTTTTTTTCATAAAATATGGTTTTTTTATCTGCATATGATGATTTCTCAAAGCTTCTGACAACGCTGTTCTCCAGAAATAAAAAGTTTAAAAAAGTTACTGCCAAAGCAGGCGTCGACGAAGCTGATCGGTTGTCGAGAGCAAAAAAGAAAAGAACTAGGATCCCAATCGGGAAATCCCGAATCCCGGGATTTTTAAAAACTTGTGCCGGGATTTTTCGGGATTGTGAATTCATATGTATTTTGACCCTACAAAAGGTCCTGAAAAAAAATTCTATATCACTTGACTTAGATAGTAGCATCTCAGATGAGGAAAACCCTACTTCCAGTGATAAAAAATTATTTGATGGCATCGAAGAATGCAAAAGTCCTATAAAACGAATTAAAAGGGTAACTGATTTAATTACGTCAGAAGGTGGTAGAGGTGAATATTTACAAGCTGCATACATCTATCTTAGAACAATTTTACCAACAAATGTTGATTGCGAGAAGTGTCTTTCAACGGCAGGGTATGTTGACAACAAAACCTATCAGACCACATGTTAGATGCTTTAATCTTTTTGTTGGAATCCATATAATTTTCATAAAACTAATGCATAATGAATAATTTTTATTTTTGTTAATTTACGCTTTGTTGTTACATTTTGTCTTGATGTTTTTATATTTTATTTTTAACGATATATAATTCTGATACACATAATTGGAATACAAATGATTTTGTTAACAAAATATTTTTATTATTAAGAGAAAATCGCGATTTTAAAAATCGGTCCCGTTTGGCATCCCTAGTTGCGACTCTATGAAGAGTACAATATTTTTGTTGTGCTTTTCACACAACTCTCTTTTTTACTGTTGTACAATGGTTTACAAGAGCATTTGTTTTTTTGTACTCTATCTTTGCTTCACACTTATTTATATTTGTAGCTACAATCAATATTCGGTCTTGGGAAAAATGCAATAGTGTGCAATTTTACATGCCTTGTGCATACCTCTAGTACATAGTAACAAAATGTTCATCAAAGGGAAAATTTTGAAAAACAACATATGTACATATTTGTATGTACGCATCATTAATGTAGAATTTACAAATAAATTTTTCGGCAAAGTTTAAAGAAATATCTAAATTATAGAAGAAATTTTTATATAAATAGTTACAATACTTACCTATTGAGTGGCTTAAAGTATCATAGAATATTTTAGCGACAATAGGATAAGCCCATCTAAAACGAAAAAGACTTTATTTTTTTCCTTTAGTTTGAATTCCTTGTAAACCATACGCATCGTGTGATTCCATGTTCATATCAATGATATCTGGGACAATTTTATTTCGCTGATAGATTTTTAGAATATTTTCAAACCAATTATCTGATGTTATTTCCATTGACTCTAAAGTTTTTATCACTGCAGTAATATTTGAAAATCCGGTCCAAGGCTCTGACTGTATTTTTAAAGCAGATAACTTCACCAGAGCTGCACCTTTTAGAGATGGAGCACGTTTTAAATGAGCTTTTAGTGACTTAAATATAACTTCCGTCTATTGAAAAAAGGCATTTGATAAAGAAAGGGTATTCGATGACGTAAACAATTCTAGTCCATACATACACGTCGTATAACATCTTTTATGCCATCCGATGAATGCTGAGCAATATATAATGCAGATGTTATATCAGGTAGTGCCCACATTGTAGCTCTTGTACAAACGGCGGGATCAGACCAACCTTGGGGTAGAATGCCTAGTGCAAATAGCACTAGCATAGAATTGTGGGCAACACGGGTGGGATACTTAGTTAATAACTCTTCTACTGCCTTAAGATAATCTGAACTTCTTACGACTATAGGCCCACTCCAGTTGCTTGGAATAAGCGCTGTCCAGTTTAACTAATGTTAAAATGTTTTTAATTTCTTGATAGTTGTATATTAAAATGCTACTTACAATAGGATACATTTCTTGCAATGACGACGTATTATATAAAACTGAACTGTCCCAAAAACCTCGACGGGAATGCTCCACTCGTATCTAAAAGATTTAAGAGGTTTTTAAAAAAACTTATATTTATATACAGTGGGTGACAAAACAATTAAAACTTTTTCAAAATTGCAATAAAAATCAAAAATATTCTTAAGAAATTCGCAAAATATTTGTGCTGTTTATTAATAAAAAAAAACGATTTCAATGCTAATTTTCAGCAAAAAAAAAAAAATAATATGTGATAAATATGGATATGCACAAATCAGAACTTTCAAAAATGATTAAAAATATTTTTGAGTCAAAAACTGTAAACACTCATCATTTTGGAAAAGGCTTCAACACTTCAATAATATAGCCTTTTTATATTTTTATGCATACTAATGAACTGCAATTTCCAATTTTGTCTGATTAGAACACATAAATAAATTTTTGAAAAAGTTTCCATTGTCACCCACTGTATGTGCTTTTCATAATTATATCACCACCGTAATTTTTTGAATTTCTAAAAAAGTACATTTATAATAACAACATCACAACATTTCATTATGTGTAGTGTTAAGGTAAAAGAAAAATAACAGTAAATTTTTCAATTTGTTAGTTTTTACTTCAGTATAAAAATTAAGGTTTCTAGTCTGTGCATAATTATAGCACAAGTCTTATTTTTGTTAATAAGAAGACCGGATTGTCGATGGAAACGTATTTTTTTCATATTTATTTCTTCCAAGGTGTTAAAGTTGAGGTTCTGCTTCAGACCACTCGTCAAGAATGTCAACACATAACTCACAACACTACATCAGTTGAGTCGGAGCTTGAACAGAATGAGAAAAAAAACCAATCTATCTAATCGATCAAATAAACAAAACAAATATCAAATTACATGAACAACAGTACACAGAAAAATCCGGAAGTTGCCAGGCGTAAAATAAATGCAATACAAAGTAAAAGATGACGCTACCATTGTAGTAGTTAGTCAGTAGTAATGAGACCATTGCCATTGTATTACGCCACATACATATATTATGTATGCATGTATGAACAGGAGTGGTGTGAGAAGCTGGGTCGTAATCCAGACTGAAGCGTTGTAATCGCTAATTACGTATTGTGTTTATTTTTATTTCTATTTTAATTTCAATTTAATAAAGACTTTAAATTTAAAAAAGAATTTTTCATAACTGCAATTCTTTTTTAACAAATTTCCAAACGTCACTTGTTCTCTTGTTATTATATTTGAAATTACTGTATATTCATGGCATTTAATAAAATTGATAACTTAAAACATTTTACAATTTGATTAAATACCAGAGTCTTTATTATCTTATAACTCGATATTATTATTTAAAAATTCTTAAAATAATTGAAGGACTTACTTTATTTAATTCCTTGATAAATGTTGAAATAGCTTCATTTTCAGATAGTTTTTGTTCTGGTGTTAAACCACTGGGTAAGAAGGTATTTAACAAATCATTTAATAATTTTGGCACACCTTGCTTTAATCGATATGGCGGTGCCTTAGGTCCCATCCAACGTATTTTACTCTACAATAAATAAAAAAAATAGTTAACAAATACCATTAGAATTATTTTCAATAATATTATTCTTTATCAAGGAGAGTTTGTAAAAATAAGAAACTTCAGATATAGTTATCTTGCCGTAAGTGTCAGTTATAGTTTTCTCTAAAAAAAATAGATTCAGCTTAAACTAGAAGCTTCATGGGAAGAGAGAGTATATAATATACTATATATTAATAATATATAATATAGTGATATATTAATAATATATAATATAGTCATATACTCTCTCTTCCCAGAAGCTTCATGGGAATTCATGTTATTCCTCTTCTAAGAACTAAATGACAATATACCAATGTCCCTCAGGGGAAGATTTTCTTCGGCTTTATATGTTCATATGTTCTCTTTGAGCCGATGACTGGTCTACATTCATATTCAGAATTTATTAAAGTTACTTAATTAAAATTTAACAAATCTAAAATACCTTTTAAAAAAAGTTATTATCATTAAGAGAGAAAATTGACAGTAATAAATGTTTTAAACAAGGAAAAATGTCAGTCTATAAAGGCTTAACATTGGAAAAACTCAAGCAGGAAAAATTTCAAAAAAGAGAATTTATTTGATCACAATAGCAATCTGGAACAATAAATACAAATCAGAAAAAGATCTTTTTAAACCCAAAAGGTTCTTTTGTTGACCAAAAGTATTTTGAATGGTTTGTATACGCAAAAAGCCTTCACATTCCTATATATAGCCCAATCATAAAAGCAAAAGAAATGTCCGACAAATCGGCCTATAACGGTTTTTCTGCTTCTGATGGATGGCTGCAGAAATGGCGTAAAAGGCATTCCATCAATTTTAAATGAATTTCTGGAGAAGCTTCAATCGTTAATCAGGCAGATGTTACAGAATTTAAAGAAAAGCTTCCTTCGATATTATCTAAATATGAACCCAGGGACTTTTACAATGCTGATGAAAGCGGTCTATTTTTTTCGTGCTTTACCAGACAATGCTAGTGTGTATGCTTTGTATTTTATTAAACAATCATGGGAAAAGGTAACACCCGAAACCATAAAAACTGTTTTGGTAAAGCAGGTTTTATACAAAATTTTAATGCTTTGGAATTAGATGACTAGCAGATGACATACCTTAGAAGAGGTGACAAAATTTAGAAGAGTTGAGTTTACAACCTTTTAACAGAATCTGATGATATAGAAGTGAATTTAAGTTCATCAGAGAAGGACATAAGCACCGTAGAAGAACATCCAAACAAAATATTCTCTTTTTAAGAAGCATTAGAAGAAGTTAGATGTTTAATGAAGTTTTCAGAAGAAGACTACACAGCATATGAACACTTAAAGTATTTAGACTACTGATATGGGCAGAAAGTTACGAAAGAACATGGAGTAAAGTTGAAACAAAAAAATATTATGGATTTTTTTTCTACCATATACCAATAACTACCAAATAAAACTAAAATATTTTTTTTATTTCGCTCCAAAAAGCGGTTATCTCCACAAAATAGTCGGAAGGTGTCCCTTTATTAGAGAACTCGCTGTGCTTCCCAAATGAATAAAAGAATTAGACTAACAAGTCAACGGGAATATTAATAAGAATCGATTCAATGAACTGAGAAAAAATCACCCAGGTTTTGCATACGAACAACTTCCACTTTAAAATTTTGCTATCCGATTGCAGCTCTTTCTGGTTCAGGGTAGAAAAGAGCAAAATGTATTGAATATACCAAGTATTCTATTCTAATATTTTTTAGCATACTTATTTCAAAATTCAATAAATTATAATTTTCAATAGACATTAAGGGAATTGGTGAAAATATAAAAGTAAATTATTTGTGTTAAACTAGAAAGGAAAAAACCCAGAATGACCCTTTACTCATAGATGATTCTAAAATGCTGCACAGGATGTTTCGCCCGCCAGATGCAAATTAGGAACGTATTTAAAATGGTTCATTTAGTTTTAAAAATATATATTTCGTTTTTTATTTACCATAGTTGAGGTAATATCTATTTTAATATTTTTCATATTATAATTTTCAATTTTTATTATTGTATTGTTCTATTTGTTAGTAAATGAAATTAATCTTTGTAGACTCTGTAAACGTGAACTATGAATTTGTCCTTTTGTAACACCACTATTTATTATTATTACTACATATATTCCAACTCTGTAAATAACGATTTTTTCATATATATATATATATATACTTTTTTGCTCAATAAAAGCTTCTTAACAGAATAACAGGTTATAGGCCCAGTGACGCGAAATTGATTTTTTTATTGATCGATTTCTTTGGTTAAAAAAAAACAGATTCTAAAATGATCACAGTGGGAGTACAGTTCCCGAAGTTAACTAATTCCAACTATCATGGTTGGAAGTTTAACATGGAGCTGTTACTGTTGGAAAGAGAGATGTGGGAGCACAACGACAATCGCGCCAATATTGCCAGGGGTAAGGATAATATTAATATTTGTTTCGGTGTCAGTAATGCAAAAACCAACGGCGATTGGTTCATCGATTCAACGGCGACGTGCCATATGAGCGAACATTAACGAACTTGAAAGTGAAGTAGTTAATTTAGCAGATGGTATGAAATTGAAATCAAAATGCATGGGTGATTGCGTATTATTCTGTGAGGATAATGAAATTCGTTTTCGAAATGTGCTGTTTATTCCCGAATTAGATGGAAGTTTGCTGTCTGTCCAGAAATTAATGAATGAAGGTTTTGATGTTTGCTTTAAAGAAGATGGTTCTTCAATCTATAAAAATGGTTATATCTACGAACAATTTATTCGTGCTGAACCATAGTCAACGGGCGAATAAAGTTTTAAATTGTCGCAATAATTGTGTTCATGTTTGGTACAGGCGTTTTGGCCACAGAAATATAAATGCTATAAGATCTGCTGTAAGTAAGAAATTGACGAATGGTATTTGTATAAACGAATGCAGCTGTTAGTTAACTTGTGAGATATGTTTGAAAGCCAAATTAACACGTTATCCATTTCCGAAGGCATCCGGATCTAGAGCAAAGGAAATTTTGGAGCTAGTACATTGCGATTTGTGTGGTCCAATGCAGAATCAAAGCCCCGGTGGCAACAGATATTATTTATTTATTTTATCCCATCGAAAGATATTGCACTCGATAAAATAAAATATTTGTTTCACAAACGGAAAATTTTTTTGGTAAACGAATGAAAATACTTAGAAGCGACGGTGGTGGCGAATTTCTGAATAAGAAGATTCAACATTTTTTAAATACCAAAGATATTCAACAATTTACATGTCCTTATACGCCTGAACAGAATGGCGTAGCGAAGAAAAAAAACCGTAGCTTAATAGAGATGGCCAGGTGTATGTTGTACGATGATGAATATAAAATTTTGGGCTGAATCGGTAAATAACGCGAATTATATTCAGAATCTTATGTTGTCATCTGCTGTTGAAGTAACACCCTTCGAGCTATGGGACGGCAAGTCTCCGGTTTTCGGTTAGTTTGCTTTTGCTCATATAAACAAGCAAAGGCGTAGAAAGCTAGACCAAGTAGCTGTTAAATGTCGCTTAGTCGGGTATCCTGACGAATCAAAAGGTTTTCGATTATTGAATTGCAGAACTAATAAAATTATTATTAGCCGTAATGTGAGGATATTAGAATCTGTAGAATTTCCGTAGTCAAATTTTGAAAATCAGAAGAGCTAGATGAAAATGTCGATGTAATAAGCTCAGACGATTTTTGTGGTTTTATGTCAGTTGAAGAGTCATTTGGATCATCCGATTTTGAAACTCAATCTGACTCTGAAATTGGACCGAGAACTTCCTTAAGAATAAACAAAGACGTACCTCCTAAAAAATACGGATACAAAGTCTACTTCAATGAAGACCCTGTAACTTATAATGAAGGTGTATCAAGGTCTGAAAACGAAAAGTGGTTAAACGCTATGAAGAGGAAATTTAAGCACTTAAAAATAACCGAACCAGGGACTTGGTGGAGCTTGTAAAGCAATCGGTTGCAAATGGGTCTTTAAGACAACACAAACCGCTGATGGTATGAAAAAGTACAGAGCAAGACTGGTTGCGAAAGGTTTCTCGCAGAAGTACGGGAAAAAAATGACGAAATTTTTGCACCCGTAGTAAAGCAAGCAAATTTCCGAACTTTATTGGCAATAGCGAGCAATAGGAAGATAAGAGTTTGTCATATTGATGTAAAGACGACATTTTTATACGGTGAGTTGTATTCTGAAATTTATATGAAACAACCGGAAGGTTTTGTAATGCCTGGAGAAGAGAGTTTGGTATGTAAGTTGAATCACACTTTGTATGACCTGAAACAATCGGCGCTATGTTGGAATCTCCGAATAAATGGAATTTTGGAGAATTCGGGATTCAGAAGGGGAAAGGTGGAACCCTGTCTTTATACAAAGGGTGAAGGTGATTCAACAACATTTGTATTAATTTATGTCGATGACATCATTGTTGCTTCGAAATCGAATGACCAAATCCAGAACGTAGCAAAAAATCACTTTTTGAAATAACGGAGTTTGGTGATCTTAAACTTTATTTGGGAATACAAGTTAGCTTCGAGTCTCGTTTATATTATCTGTCTCAGGAAAAGTGCATTGATAGAATTCAAGGAAATCAATTTTCAGGATACAAAAACTTTACCTATACCAATAGATCCTGGTTATTAAAAGCAGTTTCGCAAGGTAATTGGTTCATTCCTGTATATATCAAACAACACTCGACCTGATATTGCTCTGGCCGTATCTATATTATCCAGAAAGATAAGTGGCCCGACTGTCGAAGACTGGACAGAGGTTAAAAGAGTTTTTAAATTCCTGAAAGGCGCTAAAGGCCTAAAGTTAAGTGTGGCTCGAAGTCCACTTTGGATCTCAAAGGGTTTGCTGATGCCGACTGGGCAGGTGACATGAATAGTTGAAAATCTACAACTGGTTTCATCTTTAAACTTGGCAATGCCGTTATTAGCTATGCAAGTAAAAGTCAGTCAAAAGTAACTTTATCATCCACAGAGGCCGAGTTTGTGGCGCTTGCTGAAGCATCCCAGGAACTGCTATTGAGTACCCAATTACTTGGAGAATTTGGTATACAGGTATTGAGGTCTATAATTGGTGAAGATAACCAAAGCTATCTGAAGATGCTCGAGGATGAGAAGATTACGCCGAGGAGCAAACTTATAGATGTCGAATATTATTTTATTCGCGATCTATATAGATCTGGAAAGGTTATGTTTATTTATTGTCCTACAGATTTGATGTTGTCAGATATTTTGACTAAACCCCTCCGGAGAGTTAAATTGATGAATTGGTTTAATTTAATTGACAGTTGTGAATTTTTTTAAGTTAAATTTTTTTTGTATGCAGTATTTGTAATATTGGGAAGGGGTGTTAGTAAATGAAATTAAAGTTTGTAGACTCTGCAAACATTTGGCCTTTTATAACACAACTGTTTATTATTATTACTACATATATTCCAACTCTGTAAATAACGATTTTTTCATATCTTGTATGTATACTTTTTTGCTCAATAAAAGCTTCTTAACAGAATAACACTATTTATTTGCGCTTGCATTGTGTGAAAAGAGCCACACACAATCACCAGCTATGCTATACAACAACAACACACATAGTGCATACTATGTACATATCAATACTGCCGGCGATCACTCAACAAAGTGTCAAATGGCCGTCGCGTGTGCGCGTTACTATTGTGGCGTTATACGCTGCAGCGATGGTCAGCAACATTGAGTCAAGTGGTCGCTGCTCATATGCAATTGGATATTCTTTTGTTTATGCACATGAAATGTTGTGCTGGTATTGACAACTGTAAAATCATGCTACACCTCCTCCCTTTACAAGAATGTTCATATAACTTTTGTTCTATGGACATTCTTTTACACAACACAGTACAATGATTTTAGTTATATTTTAATTTTAATTACATTTTATTAGTAAACTTAAATAGTATGATTAAGAATAATAATCTTAATGTAACGTACTCCAATTTTAATATTATTTCTTATTTAATTTTAATATTTATTTTGGTTTTAATAATTGTTTAGCTATAAGTTTACTTAGTTATTTAAAATTTATTATTTTTCTCTTTTGGCCAATTGAGTTTTATAATTAATACTATTTAAGTCTACTTTTATGAACTATTTGTTCTTTATTATTTTTCTTATCAACTATAGTTACATTATTTCTTAAATCTATATTTTTAATTTTGTATGGATCTTTATATGATTCCTCTAATTTATGTCCTGTATTATTCCTAAGTAAAACTAAATCTCCTATTTTAAAATTATAATCTAATAAATCCTTATCATAGTTATTCTTCTGCTTGATTTTATTTATTTCCAATAAATGTTTTGCTCTCTTAAGTGCAACTTCTAATCTAAAATTTGCCTCTTTGGCATAATCGTCCACATTGTATAATGGAGTAATTGTGTCTACCTCATTGAAATCTTTGAAATTGTTTGGTACTTTACTAAAAACCAATTCAAAAGGACAATAATTATGTACAGTCGATGGTGTCGTATTAAAACAATATGTAAAATACCTAATCCATTCATCCCAGTCATCTTTTTCTACAGATATGTAGGAACGTACATATTCATTAAAAGTTCTGTGACTTCTTTCTATTGTACCTAAGGTCTGGTAATGATGTGCTGTTGATGTTAGTTTCTATAGAATTTTTATATTCCGTACCCATGTCCGTAATGAACGTCTTCATCGGTCCATAGGTAAGTATAAAATTTCCAAATATCGCTTTTGCGATCGTCTTAGCCGATTTATTTGATATTGGTATTGTTACTAAGTACCTAGTTAAGTCACATATTAATGTAACTGCATACTCATTTCCATGTATTGATCTTGGAAATGGTCCGATTGTGTCTACATACACTGTATTGAACGGTTTGTTAGGAGTTTCTGTTATTATCATTGGGCCTTTGGTAGTTTTCGCTATTTGGCATTTGTGACATGCTTTTACATATTTAGCTATGTCCTTTGTCATATTTTTCCGGTAGTAGTATCTTTTTATTTTTTCTGCGGTTCTATATATGCCGTAATGTCCTCCTTCGATAGGGTCATCATGATATTTCAGCATGATTTCTAGAATTTCCTTAGAATTCTTTAGATCAAGTATCTTTATTTCATTTAAAAGCGCTATTTTAATTCTATTTAGTACCTTATTGCCCATATTTTTAAATTCAATCTTTGAGATAAATTCGAAAATCTTCTCACTAGGTGCTACTTGTAGTTTACTGATATTCAATTTACTGGCCGCTTTCTCGAGCCTAGAGAAAAATTGTCCTAAGTCAAATTTCTCTTTAGTAAATATATCGTTTATATTTATGCTAGCTAATATTGATTTTCCCTTCTTTATGTAGCATTTATTGGGATAAATCTTTAATTTATAATATTTTCTGACGTCACTATTCTTAATTGGTACATATATTTTGGGTTCATCTAATACATTTGTTTCATTTGATCTATGCTGATTATTTGTCCTACTACTGTCTTGTTTCCTAGTCACTGACCTTGTCGTGACTCTTAATACGCACGATATCTTTCTATTCATTTCTTTAAAATCATCTATATTAATTCGCGATAATGCATCGGCGATATAATTGTCTTTCCTATGTATTATGCAAAATTTAGTCCTATTAATTTCATTATTGTATGTATATATATATATTTTTTTTATAAAATTATTTAATAAATTTGCAATTTTTATTAAATAACACTATTTATTAATAAAAAATGTTGGTTTTCTCTCTTGTTTTTTGATCTTAGTCTCTTTTTATATATATATGTTTTATGTTACTATCATTTTGTTTTTGTTTAAACTGTTTGCCAAGAGCGGTAACGCTTTCTGGCCTATGGGGGCAGCTGAGATGCCCCACTTTTGAAGCTAAACTAACCAGATAAAAAGATTTTTTTTTTTGATGTCCTGGTTGGTCAGGAAATCTATCCGGGAAGCTTCTTCATCAGTAGTTTTGTTGGTGGATTTGGGTGACAGCTTAACGGATTTTTATTTCTGAGCCTCCTTCACTTTTGTTGTACTCATCCTTCAGCGGTAAAATTTTCTGCAGCAAAATATACATAGTGGTGCTGACGTCTCATAGGTCATGCTTCCTTAGACCCACTGTCTATCGGCCAGACAGTTTCTTCCTTAACGCAACTAACGGATTTTCGGCTGTCCGTTAGGATAACAATTTATTTTGATTGGTTTTGAGCACACCAGTTGTTGTTATACTTTTTTCGGGTCCTTGGGTGCCTTTAATTTAGCACACCAAGGCCCAGGCAGGATTGACCTGCCTTTTTTGTGGGTGCTTACTGAGTTAGCACTCCAGGATTGGCAGGATCGCCATGTAGAATTATTAAAATCCTTTCTTTTTGTTTTATTTAGTCGAGTGCACTATTAAAGTGCACAGTTCGACTGGACTTTATTAATTAAATTCTTTGAGGGAAATGTCCCTCCTTTTATACTAAAATTTTGGCTGATTTGACAATTTCAAATCAGCCCCTTACTTCTAATACAATATTGTTTGGCTTAATACTAGAACACATGTTTGTGTGTATAATTTATACTTAACTATATAATAAAGGGTTGTGTGTTTATCGTGGGACAAGTGGACGTCATACGACACGCGTCTGCTGTCCATAATAATTCCCACGGTAAAGTGTGAAAAGAGCCACATACAATCACCAGCTATGCTATACAACAACGACACACATAGTGCATACTATGTACATATCAATACTGCCGGCGATCACTCAACAAAGTGTCAAATGGCCGTCGCGTGTGCGCGTTACTATTGTGGCGTTATACGCTGCAGCGACGGTCAGCAACATTGAGTCAAGTGGTCGCTGCTCATATGCAATTGGATATTCTTTTGTTTATGCACATGAAATGTTGTGTTGGTATTGACAACTGTAAAATCATGCTACAGTTCATTCTAGAGAAAACCTTTACACCATGGTCAGAACACTTTCTAGAACGGCATCAGATTTTAACATATGTATACGTATACGTGAAATCATCAATCTCTTGTAAAAGAGTAGGATTACGGTCTTTGCATTGGACAAATTGGTCTCACTCACTTTGGGTTATACGGATACTATTTTAATAGGCGACTTCAGTGCTAACATTTTTTGAATAGAGGTTTGGCAGAGGATATGAGTGCCATCGGTTTGCATTTAATTAACGACACAATGCCTACGCACTACACATCAGGTGCTAGTATATTAATTGATTTGTGTTTTGTTGATAATCCCAATCGAATGCTTCTATTTGACCAACTTTCTGTCTCTGCTTTTTCTAAACATGATCTTCTTTTCCTCTCATTTGATTTTCGGATAACAACAAGGGATCAACTGATTATATATAGTAATTTTAATAACATTGATTTTGCTTCATTTGAAACAGAGTTGGTAACTATACCATGCAATCAAACCTTATTAATGCCTACAGTGGATGAACAGATTAATTTTTTACAGGGAAATATATAATATCTATTTAAGAAATATATACAAACGATGATAAAGGACATTTGTAATGGAAAGCCATGGTTTACAAATGAGATCAAGGTCTCAATTTATCAAAGGAATTATGCTTATCATAGATGGAAAAGGTATAGGACGACTGAATTTTACGAAATTCTTAGAACAAAAAATCGAGTTTCCTTGCTAATGAATTTCGATAGAATATTAGCACCAGGAGAAAGAATAATGAATAGTGGTTTTAAATGAAATGGTTTATGAAAATCAACTTTGTTTGGAGTTTTCAAATATACCGGGATTTGGAGTATTACAACGCATCTGATGCCTTCCCTACTACTACTAATCACTTGATTTAACCAAATTTTGAATTTAGTAATGTTACACAGGATGACTTTGTTGGGAGCATTCTAGCTGTTAGGTCTAACTCTATCGGTAATAATGGAATTGATCCAAAATTTATAAAATTAACTTTGCCATATGTTCTACCGTACATAATTCATTTAATAAATACCATAATTATATCATCTACATTTTCTGCAATGTGAAAAAGTGCCAAGATAACACCTGTGCCTAAACAAGATAAACTTACCGCCCAATCGCAATATTATCATACTTATCGAACATTTTCGAGAAATTAATTTATAAGCAGATGACCTAATACTTGTATGGTCATTTTTGGTTTTACTCTATCATTAATCATACTATTCTCTGCCAAAAGTTAGAACACATGTGCCATTTTTTGAATACTTCTGTCATGCTAATGTCGCCGTATCTACAGGATAGAAGTCAATTTGTGTATCATGATGGTACTAAATTAATATATTTTTAAATATCTAGAGGTCTACCACAGGGCTCGATTCTTGATCCACTTTTATATTCTAATAACCTGCCAACAAAGTTGAAGTTTTGCATTGTACAAATGTACGCAGATGACGTTTAGTTGCACATTAGTCGTATGCCGTCTGATATTACATATTGTATACGGAAAATAAATTGTGATCTACATAATGTGTTTCAATGGGCGTCGATTAATGGTCTTTGTCTCAATCTGGGGAAATCAAAAGCTTTGATAATAGCAAGGTAAACTATACAGCACAGCTTACACCATTACATACATACATAATTAGTCATTACAACACTTCAGTCAGGATTATTAACCTAGTTTCTCACACCACTTATGTTGTGTGCGTTAGTTTTAGTCATAAGTGGCGGGACCTATAGTTTAAAATCGCAATGGCAATTTTATTTGCTCTCAGAGCTTTTGCCAGGAATCTGCTGAATGGAAATCGCCGAAAAAATACTTTTTGTATTTTGTTTTGATGTCTGGCCTGGGGCTCGAACCCTGGCTTTACGTCTAATGAGCCAACACACTACCTACTAGACTACGACGACTTCTTTTGAGATTGTACATAGTGTCAAGAATCTAGGAGTTATCTTTAACAAGTACCCTAAATGGTCCAACCATATAAATGCTATCTGTGGTAAAACGGATGCCATGCTGCGAAGTCTTTGGCTAGCGCAATATTTTACTCTGTTAAAAATTCGTATGCTGCTCATGAAAATATAAATCATCCCCACTTTACTGTACGGATGTGAACTGTTTTCTAGTTGTGACTCAATAAGTAGGATCAAGCTCAAGGTTACTTATAACAGTATTGCTTGATATATTTATGGTCGTACCAGGTATAGTAGGATATCTGAGTTCTCATATAAAATCTGTAATACATCTTTGGAGAATTTGCTGAAGTGACATAGCCTGGTATACCTACATAAAATCATCTATATTAGGAAGCCCCATTATTTGTTTAATATATTAGTTTTTTCAAGATCTAATAGAGGTTTGAAAATTAATAGGGTTAGATACCATAAACGGATATCTGACGGATACTTTTACATCAATACAATTCGTCTCTGGAATAAACTCCCGAATATCATACAATTACTAAGCAATGCTAAGCATTTCAAGACTGAAAGTATTAAATTTTTGACTGGACCATAATGCACATATGTAATTAATTAATCCTAAGGTTAGGCCACATCTAAAACATATATATAACATATAAAATAACATATAAATAATACATAACATATAACATAATAGTAAATAAATGAATTAATAATACTAACCATAGAAATATGAACTCCCTTAATAGAATATTAGAATAACATAATAATAAATAATATAATTAAAAAATAGCGTTAAGGTCAATGAATAAATAATACAATATATATATCAAGGACAGATAAAGCAACGGACTTGCAGTATGTCTTTGCACCGTTAGTATTAAGATAGATTATTATTTCTAAGAAGTACGAATAGAAGATTAAGAAAATAAAGAATTTACTTGAATCGATACCGGTCTTTTCCTTTTTGAATCCAACATTTGGTCTTTACTCGCGAGTGTTTTTAAATTCACCCAGTGCCCAACTTAATTTTAAATTCAAATTTAATTAATTTAAATATTTGCCCTTAAAAAATATTAAGAGAAGCACGTATTTTTAATATGATTATAAATTTTTGTTTTTATTAATTTTTGTTATGTTGTAGCGGCCTAAATTATATTCATTAACATATTTTCATATTGTTACGGAGCGCCCTAATAAGTTCCACATGAACAGCTGATTTTGTTATTGTGAATTATTGTTTTGTATTTCTTGTTTGATGTCTATTTGTAAACCGCCTTTTTGCACTCTCCTTTTGAATTCTTATTTGTGTTGTAAATTGTAAGTTAAAATTATATTTAATCGAAGCCTGTCTATTGTTGAAGAAGGAGGTGCAAAACTGCGGTAAGTAAATTATATTAAATGTATTGTAATTTTTCTGATATTTTATCCCTCTAGAAATAAACGGTACAATTCTATACGAGAGATACTGTTTAAGGCAAACCTCCTTTCTTCGAGATATTTAAATTACAGCCGTAACATTTTTATTTCGCAGATTTATAAAATCTCTTGTAAAAAAATAAAAACGAAGAATTTCAAGCGCTGCCATTTACAGTAAATCTGCAAGTAAACTTTGTTGGAATAAATGCCTCCACCGGTAGTTCGACCAGTGCAGATACAGCCACATCTGACCAACTTGGACAACAGAAGTGCTTCTGCCGCCAGCACTGACGCCCCGACAGCGAACATTATAAGTAAAAAAGCCAGTTCCAACCAACAAAGATGTACCGCTAGTGCTTCTAAGGCACCAGAGCCTACAAATGAAGTAAGCCAGAAAAGTATGCAACCTTCAACATCAGGTACAGACAACGTGCTCTAGACAGATTGGCAAAAACAAATGCAACATTTGAAACATCAGCTTTCGGAAGCTCAATCCCAACTTGCTGAGAGTAGACGTAAGTGTCAACAATTAGAATCTGCTACACAGGAGACAACACAAACGGTAAGTGACCATAACCTCAACTTTATAAGTACGCCAATTAACCCCGCCATTGAATATACTAACACAACATCGTTAGAGCCCCGTAATCCGCGAACATATATGCAGCCTCAAAATACTGTTGAAGGCAGCGCTGCTCCCTCGCCTCAAGCAGCGCCAAATACCTTTAACACATATACACCGTTTAATAATAATAATAACTGTACGCCATCGTTTTTCGCAAACACTGTCTCCAGCCATTAGCAACATACAACAAATAATTTAAATGCTTACGGTACTCTTAACGGAGCAAATGAATTTATGATGCCAAGAAAAATACAAGATTTATCAGAGTTTAACGGTGAACCATTATTTTTCACCGCTTATATACAATCAACAGCAGCATACGGATACAATAACTTTGAGAATAACCAAAGGCTTCAAAAATTTTTAAAGGGTGAAGCTAAAGAAATCGTAAAGTCGCTCCTTATTCACCCTGACAATGTTAATGTGGTTATTGATCAACTAAAATTCCGTTTTGGAAGACCTGAGCAATTGATTCATAGCCAGTTGAAAAAAGTGAAGGAATTACAACTACAACATTTTCAACTAAAGTGAGAAACTTAGCAGTGTTTCTTAAATCTGTGAATGGTCAACAACACTTAGCTAATCCAACGCTTTTAGAGGAGATTATTTCAAAACTCCCCATGAGACTGGAGTGGGCTAAAATCGCAATAAATATTAACCCATATCCAACAATGAACCAAAGCGCAGAGTGCTAATTCAACAGAAAAGGTTCAACTATGTGCTGTATGCAAAGGAAATCATAAAATATACGACTGCCACAAATTTTTAAATCTTAAAGTGGATGAACGTTGGACTATGGTGAAAAAGATTCATGCGTGTTTCTCTTGCCTAAATATTGGACATTCAACTCGAGAGTGCGGTAGAAAGAGAGTATGCTCAGTAGATGGCTGCCAACGTAAACACCTTCAACTAATTCATGCCTTTTCGTACGTGTTGAAGAGGAGGAAGAGATCTATAAAATGGTTGAAGATTATTTTAATATTGAAAATATGGGTGTACGAACCACTCCTCCAATTCAGAGTGAAGATGACATTAAAGCGAATAGAATATTACATGAATCAACAAAGCGTGTTGGCAAACGTTTCCAAACGGGTCTTTTATGGAAAAAAGATCTAGTAAATCTCCCAGATAGTTACTCGATGGCATTAAACCGTCTTGAAAGTTTAGAGAAAAAGTTGCGACGTGATGAAAGCCTTTATGTTGCCTATAGTGGGGTAATAAATAGTTCTATCGAAAAGGGACACGTCCGTAAAGTGCCACTAGAAGATATCCATATGACACCAGATAAAAAATGGTATTTACCTCATTTTGGAGTTATAAACCCTAACAAGGAGAAAAGAAAATTGCGATTGGTTTTTGATGCCGCTGCCAAGGTAAATGGAATTTCTTTGAACGACAATTTATTAAAAGGCTCTCAGTATATTTCGTCACTACAAACCACACTTTACAGTTTTCGATCTGGGAAAATTGCTGTTACTGCAGATATTTGCGAAATGTTTCATCAAGTAATGATACAACCAACTGATAGAATATCTCAACGGTTTTTATGGAGAAACTGTGGTTATAATTCTGCACCTGATGAGTACGAAATGATGGTAATGACATTTGGGGCCACCTGCTTACCTTGTTCTGCTCTTTATGTCATGAAAAAAATGCTAAAGAACATACAGATTGCAATCCAAGAGCGTTAGAATCCATTTGTGAACATCACTATATGGACGATTTTATCGACAGCTTTGATACTGTTGAAGGAGCCATTGAAGTATTACTACAAGTGCAGAATATTCATAAGGACGGAGGATTTGATTTAAGAGGCTTTACTTCAAATTCAAATGATGTTATCCAGGCGCTAGATGGAAATTCATCACTCAAAGTAATTCCAGCCAATGAGGGCGTAGAGAAAGTTTTAGGTCTCTATTGGGAATCTGTCTCAGACAGTTTTATGTTTGATATGAAATTTAATAAGGTTAGCCAGGACATTATTTCCGGTAATGAGAAGCCAACGAAACGCCAAATGTTAAGTGTTATCATGTCGACATTTGATCCATTGGGATTTTTAAGTCATTATATTGTAGGGGCTAAAGTAATAAAGTAATTTCTGACGACATCAATACATCATGGGAGAAGTGGCGTAAACAACTAAAAAACGTTTCTAATTTTCATTTACCACGATTTTATTTTCCTCAAGGAAAGCCATATGAAATCCAGTTGCACATATTTGTAGACGCTAGTGAAGAAGCCTTTGCAGCCGTGGCTTATTGGAGATTTATTTCGGTCAATGGTTGTATTGGAGTCAGTTTTATATGTTCAAAGACTAAATGTGCCTCTCTAAATAAAGTATCAATTCCTCGCCTTGAATTACAGGCAGCAGTTCTGGGAACTAGATTAAAACAAAATGTGCTTAGCGAACACAAGATAGTGCCAAGCCTAATTACTTTGTGGAGTGACTCAAAAACCGTTTTGAAATGGATCTCAAGTAGACATAGGAACTACAAGCCTTATGTAGCCCATAGAATCGCTGAAATATTGGAGTTAACTAATATAGAAAATTGGAGATGGATCTCTACTGGAGACAATGTAGACGACGATGCCACTAAATGCTACGATAATATCGATTTTTCTAAATCAAGCCGATGGTTAAATGGACCTAAGTTTTTAAAACATCATGAAGATGAATGGCCGAATCACGATATTACCCCTCCTGAGGATCATGATGAAGAAGAAATTCGCCCAAAGATCTCACTTCTAATTTTGAACAATGATTTTATAAATATTAAACGTTTCTCTTCTTATAGCCGATTAAAACGAACGATCGCATACATGCTTCGATTTATTAATTTATGCCGTAAGAGATACAATGATTTAGATCGACATGGAATAACAGCCAAAAATTTAGAAGACGCCGAAACAATTTTGTGCCGAGTGGTTCAAGAGGAATCATTTTCTGAGGAGATTAAGAGTATTAAGAAGGGACAGCCAGTCACAAAAGCCAATAATTTATTTAATTCGCTACCATATATCGACGAAGATGGTTTACTTAGGGTGTATGGAAGAATCGATGCGGCTAGCAGCCTACCGTACGCTACTAAACGGCCAATTATTTTACCTAAAGACCATTACTTCACGAGGATTGTCGTAATGAGTTATCACAGTGAAATGAAACATCAGAATCATGAAGCCACGATTTGTGAAATAAGGAAAAAATGTTGGATTCCTCGGTTAAGGAACCTATTGAGAAGTGTTGTTAGTAAATGTTTTGTCTGTAGAAAACAAAATGCTATTCCTGTTACTCCAGTCATGGGACCACTACCTGCGGATCGACTTGAGCCTTATATTACTCCATTTAAATACACTGATCTGGACTACTTTGGGCCATTAAATGTTAGTATTGGTCGTAGAACTGAAAAGATATGGGTAGCACTGTTCACTTGCCTAACTATACGCGCTATTTATCTTGAAATAGCATATGATTTATCAACGGATTCTTGCATCATCGCCTTGAAAAATTTTATGAACCGTAGAGGAGTTCCAGTTAGAATTCGTTCCGACAATGGGAAAAACTTAGTGGGTGCCAACGAAGAGGCTAAACGCTTTGAAGTTTTTGAAGCCGAAAGAATTCAGCATTTACTGTCTTCAAAGGGCGTTCAGTGGGTATTTAATTGTCCAGCAAATCCCTCCGAGGGTGGAGTGTGGGAAAGAATGGTCCAATGTGTCAAACGGGTTTTACGTCAAACACTAAAGAATGAATCCCCGAAAGAACAAGTATTGCAGTCCCTACTCATCGAAGCTGAAAATATTGTATATTCAATACCGTTGACTCATTTGCTGTCAGTCCACATGATGAAGAACCACTCACTCTAAACCATTTCCTTCTAGGAGCGCCTAATATAGCTCAGACTTCTTCAGTAAAGGTTCCAGATGATAAAATATTCAAACTGAAGAAGCAATGGCGCATTGTAAGATGTTTAAGAGATAGATTTTGGAAAAGATGTGTGTTAGAATATTTGCCAACTCTAACAAGAAGAGTTAAGTGGTGCGAGCCTACAAGGCCAATAAAAGAAGGGGATGTTGTGTTTATATGCGATCCTAATATTCCAAGAAATCAATGGCGGCGAGGTTTGGTCATGCGTTTGTACCCTGGAGTTGTTCGGAAAGCAGATGTGAAAACCTCAAGTCGAGAGTTACAATGAGCTGTTTCGAAGTTAGCTGTTCTCGATTTAGATAATGGTGAAACTGATCGTTCCACGGGGGTGGGGGTGTTACGGAGCGCCCTAATAAGTTCCATATGAACAGCTGATTTTGTTATTGTGAATTATTGTTTTGTATTTCTTATTTGACGTCTATTTGTAAACCGCCATTTTGCACTCTCCTTTTGAATTCTAATTTGTGTTGTAAATTGTAAGTTAAAATTATATTTAATCGAAGCCTGTCTATTGTTGAAGAAGGGGGTGCAAAACTGCAGTAAGTAAATTATATTAAATGTATTGTAATTTTTCTGATATTTTATTCCTCTAGAAATAAATGGTACAATTCTATACGAGAGATACTGTTTAAGGCAAACCTCCTTTCTTCGAGATATTTAAGTTACAGCCGTAACACATACATTTTCTATCAGCATAGTAATCAACCTGTGAATACATGTGATCATTAACCATGTAACCATAATAACCATAAAATGTTATCAATAACTCGATCACAACTTTTCTCTCATTTTTTTAAATTCTCTCATTTGCATTACATTATTTTGTTTTTGCAAATTAAGCCTTTCGTTATGTTCTAGAACGACTTTGATGATTTTCATAAACTTAAGTAAGGTCAGGGCAATGATATAATTTGTTCATTCTGTTAGAAACAATCGAAGAATAGAGTTATAAAAAATCAAGAGCGCTTGTTTTGAACTTTTTCAAAAAAAAGCAAAAGGTGTATGGACGCAGGAAGACCTTCGTGGACTACTGTGTCTGACATATATATACAAATAACTTTTTAGGACGCAAGAAGACCTTCGTGGACTACTGTGTCTGACAAATATAAAATTCCTAAACCCAATACTAATAACAACCATTAATAACGGCATTCCTCCATTGGGATCTTTTCATAAAGGAATTCCCCGTTATTATATTTTTACAGTTAACGTTTCTTTAATATTTTAGAATAAGGTGTGTCTATTATTTTGAGCTGGTGTGTATCAGAGATCAACAATGAATCGTTTTTTCGCTACTCATAAGTACTCACGTAATTTTGATTATGAGTGAGCTGACAGAATTGAAATTCAACTATTCTGATTCATTCGTATTCGCTACAACATTGATTTATAAGTAAAGGTTGCAATGAGTATGAGTACAACGTTGCCATTAAACTCACAACATTTGAAATATGTTTGATTCATACTACGGATGCCAGACGGGATCGATTTTTAAAAATCCCGGGATTCGGGTTTTTTTAAATCCCGTTCCCGAAATCCCGGGATAATTCGGGATCCAAAAATCACGAGAAAAGTCGTTATTTTCTCTTAATAATAAAAATATTTTGTTAACAAAATCATTTACATTTCGATAATATCAGAATTATATGTCATTAAAAATAAAATATAAAAAAGCCAAACAAAAAGTAGCATAAAAAAGTAAATTAACAAAAATAAAATTATTCTTACATATGCGAATGCATTTGTTTTAAGAAAATTATTTGGATTCCAACAAAAAGATTAAAGCATCTAACATGTAATCTGATAGGTTTGAACGAATTTTGTTGTCAACATACGCTGCTGTTGAAAACCTCTCGCTATCAGCATTTATTGGTAAAAAAAGTTCCTAGATAGCTGTATCCAGCTTGTAAATATTTACCTCTACTACCTCCTGATGTAAATAAATCTATTTCTTTGGACAGTTGAGTATCTAAATCAGTTACCCTATTTTATAGAACTTTTGCATTCTTCGATGGCATCAAATAACTTTTTATCAATGAAATTGCAGTTTTCCTCATCTGAGAATCTATTATCGAAGTCAAGTGATACAGAATTTTTTTCAAGACCTTTTGTAGGGTCAAAATACATATGAATTCATTAAAAAAATTAATTTCGAGATTCGGGATTTCCCGATTAGCATCCCTAATTCATACCCCTACTCATTCAGATACATAAATTTAGGAAAATACTTATAAGAGAACGGTTTGTTAGGTTAATTTTAAATACAATCACAAAAACGAACCTCACGTTGACTATATAAATCAATAGATGCAATACATTAATCACAACGGAGTGTAACGTAAAATGATGCTTGCATTGCATGCCTTCTACAAATGTAAACGATTGGTATAAATCATGAAACACAGAAATATAGATAATGCATTGTGCATGTCCGTTAGTTTTGTATCAGCTGTTTTGTGTGAATTCACTGTAGCAGAAAATTTTGTAGTGTAGAGACGTTTTGTGTATTTCAATTAAAAGCATTTAAAATTTAAACCAAAAATTAATAAAAATGAAGTGTGCTGTTGCAAATTACAATAAAAGCAATGTCGGAAAAGCTTCTGAATGCAGTCAGAATGGAAGTTTAATCCAGACACTTCTTTTGTTAGTATGGAGCATTTTAAAACATTTTTTATTTTGCCAATAATCTTCAATAAAAATATGAAAAACAAAAAGCTGTTTGAACAGCTTATTCTTAAAAATCACTGCTCTGCCAGTCTGCTAACAGTAACAAAGAAACGTACTCAGAAAAAACCGAGGGGAATTTCAAGTAAACGAGACAAGATGGATAGACCCCGACTGGGGCGAACAAAACCAAATGCGCTGGTAATTAAGCCTGCAGAAGGTCACACATATGCCGACGTCTTGAGGAACTTACGTGGCAACATAACGACCGAAGACTCTGACAGGATAAAAGCAGTTCGGCGAACGCTGAATGGTGGTGCCTTACTCTTGGAGTTCAGCAGAGGTGAAAAAGTTAAACCGGATTTTGTTCAAAAACTGAGAAGTACGGTACAAGAAACAGCCTCTGTCGCGGAATTGAAACAGAAAGCTACAATCGAGATACGTGACTTAGATTCTTTTACAGTCAGAGATGAAGTAGAAACGGCAATTGGGAAACTGATTGCAGACCCCAGCGAGCAATTGCAAACGCGAATTACTGCCCCAAATGTGCGGGAGCAAGTTCGAGCTTTCGTCACGTTGTCGGCTGAAGGTGCGGCGAGACTTATCAAGGTCGGACATGTAAAGGTCGTATGGATACGGGCGAAGATGCGAGTTTGTGAGGATATTCGAAGATGTTATCGATGCCTCTAAACAGGTCACTCTCAGGCGAACTGCTCTGGTCCTGACAGAAGGGACATGTGCATTAAATGCGGAGAGGTAGGACATAAGATGAGAGAATTCAGATCGGCCCCAAAATGCGCCCTCTGCACGGATGCTAGAAGGGACGGAACCGATCACTTACCCGGATCTAGAAAATGTCCGTTGGCCAGACGATCATGAGATTGTTACAGGCGAATCTGCATACAGCCGGACAGCGGATGCTCTACTGGGGCAGATAGCTGTCGAAAGACAAATAGATGCAGTCATCATCAGCGAGCAATATGGTCGGATTGCCGGGGGTTCCTGGTTTGAGGACGAAACAGGCACGGCTGCACTTTGGATACCTGACGGCCGTAGGTTTGCAGTTACGGAACACGGAGCCGGTTCTGGATATATGTATTTTCGAACCGGATTCCTAACCATAATGAGCTGCTACCTCACTCCTAGTGATGATATGGAGCAATTTAGGACGAAGATCGGCTTTATTGAGAATAGAGTACTCGCTATTGGTGGACCGTTCATAGTGGCCTGCGATTTTAACGCTAAAGCTGTTGAATAGGGCGATCGGACAACGAACACCCGGGGAAGGTGCATTCTGGATATGGCGGCAAAGTTGGGGAGATATGGGGAGATGCGCTGGAGATTAAATTTAAGCGGAAAATATTAGCAGCGGTGCAGCGAACAGCGGCATTAAGAGTTGCCTCGGCCTACCGCACAGTATCGGACGCCGCAGTCCTAGTGACCGCCGGTGAGATACCTATTGACCCGCAGGCATTTGAGCGAAGAAAATCTTTGAGAATGAAGAGGGAAAATCTTCCCATTAGTAGAACACTACGGCGATGACAAAGTAGATGGAACGAGGAAACATGCGGAAGATGGACTTATAAACTTATCCCATCTATAGAGGCATGGATACGGAGAACCTTTGGGGAAACTAACTATTTTCTGACGCAGTTTCTCTCTGGTCATGGTTATTTCCGAAAATACCTATACCGTATGGGCAAGGTGACTGATCCTAGCTGCATTTATTGCGAGGAAATGAGTGACGACGTTGAACACACATTCTTCTATTGCATTAAATGGCAAGACGAGAAGAACATGTTGATGGAACAAATTGGTGAATTTACACCCGACACCATTGTGAACGCAATGCTCGAAAGTGAGATGAAATGGAAAGCTGTGAGAAGATACGTTGAATATGTACTCCGCAGAAAGAAGTTCGACCTTGATACAATACAACGAAATGATACATGAGAAGATGAGCCAATAGCATAAAACTGGCTTCAAATATGGCATACCCAGACGTGGAAGAGTAGACAACGGTCCTTAACTGGACGTCGTTCTGGGCCCTTCCCGAAGTAATGCAGGGAAGGGAGTATCCCCAGAAGGAGGAGGGATTGTTTTAGTAGAAGCACCACTCGACGCAGCTGATGATGATCACTGCAAGTGCGAAGGCATTTTGAACCCTACCTCACACTCCAAAAAAAAAGTTCATTTGGGAATAATGGAGCTGCTTAGGTCTCAGAACACCCATTCATACTCATTTACTCCACTGGATTTGAGAAGAGCCTCAGTAATAATTAGGGGTTAGTACCATTTGACTGACGTGTCGGACATTAAAGATGCCCTTGATAGGGAAAGTCCCAACACTATCGAGAAAGTGAGTAAATTAGTAACGCAGTTTTCTGCTAAGAATACGGCTTTATTTGTGGTCACCCTAGCGAGTGGTAAGAAATTGAGCGACATTAGTAAAATTCGGTATATTTTGAATCAGTCTATTACCCAAGTCAAGGAAGAAAGATATTCAATGCTTTAGATGTCAATCGTGGGGTCATATGGCCCGTAACTGTAATTTGTGAAATGTAATTTGGATCACGATCCGGGCGTCTGCACCATTAATAAGTGGAAAATATCCCCAGTTTTTGTTAACTGTAACGAGGTTGGGCATGTAGCGAGCTATAGGGGCTGCCCCTCTTACAAGATGTACATAAGAAGGAAAAGGGCATTATTGGCTAAGACAAGGGCGCGAAAGGAAGAGATTAAGAACAATGTGAACAAAGCTATTTCATACAGTCTATCGGTCAACGGGAAAACGTCGTTTGCCAACCTATTCCATAATAGGGTTAATAATGGTCAAAGTAATACGCAGTCGTTAATAGAGGAATTTATTAAAATCGGTGAATATTTTAATGAGTCAGGGGCTATATCTTTGGAGTCAAAAATAATGAATTTTATGAAGACATATAGAACCATCCCACTAGAGGTGGCCAAACGGGAATATGGCCTATTATTAAAAGAGTTACTAATTAATTATGACCCGAAATAATTTGGCGAGTTAAGTAGGCGTGTCGAATTAAATAAATTTTTGAATCATAATAAAGTAGAAATCAGCTTTGTTTAGGAAACTCATTTACGTGTCAATTCGAGAGTATCCTTCGGGAACAATAATTTTATCAGGGAGACTTCTAGTCAGAATTTACTCCCATTTATAAATCAAATTTAGGATTTCCAAGCAGCTTCATGGCAATCGACTTGTCGTTTAATGGTGGAATCAAGCGATGTTTATTAGGTAGTATTTATGTATCCACAAATTTTCCACGGACTGAATTTATCTCGAGTCTCGATATTATTGAACGCAAGTCAATTATATATGATGGAGTGTTTGTGGGAGGCGATTTTAATTCGAGGAATACATTGTGGGGTAATTCAATTGTGAATTTAAACGGTCAATGTTTCTATGACTGGTTGAATTTATCTTTAACTAATTTGACTTGATTATGTGGCATCCTTTCCGGGAGCTTCATCATATTTAGATCATTTTTTACTGACAACAAATTTCATTGATATATTTTAAATTCTCTGAGTTTGACCTAATCTTATCCCCTCAGAAATTTTGAGGGAACTAATTGGGGGAATTCCGTGAGGGTGTTCATTTTAACATGTTAAGCATTTGCATTCCTTCGGACAGGAATCAGGATAATGCTGAGGTTGATGCTAACATTTCGCTATTTAATGATAGTAATAATTCTGAAATAGCTAGGAATACGAGGAGGATTGAAATAATGAACGGAAAATTTATTGTACCGGAGAATATTCGGAAACTATTTAGACCCTGAGAAAGCGATGGAATTAGTGGAGAATCAACTAATATTAATTGATGATTTTTACCGGGATTGGGGCATCAGTATAAACACAGCGAAATCGAAGGCCGTATGCTTCGGCAAAGGACCCCCACTATGTGGTTAGGAAAAGTAAAGCTTTGAATCTCTCTCTACGGTGTTCAAATATTCCTTTCAAGAATCACATAAAGTATCTAGCGGTAACCATGAATAAGTTATTTAAATTTAATCAACGTGGCAGTATTGCCAGAAATAGAGGCGTTCGTGTTAAGGGCATGTTTTCGAGATTATTGGTAAATCGTCATTTAAGTCGGTGTGCAAACTTTGGTGTGTATCCGTTCTAAGAAACTAGGTCAATAATCCTGGCTGAAGGGTTATAACAACCAATTATGTATGTATGTATCCGTTATACAATGCTATATGAATTTTCCATTGGGTTCTTAGTTTCCCCAACGGTAATAAGGGAGCTGGAAATTGTAGAACGGAGTTGTCTGAGACCCTGCGTTAATGCAAATTATGAAAACTTTATAAACAAATTCTCAAATTCAACTAGTTATACAAAGGCCGGGATAATACCCCTTTCTTTGTACGCATTATGATGAGTACCACTGTTCTATGGTCACTCTTGCCCGGGTTCGGATAGAGGCTAATATTTCTCTGTTACATTTTATATTTATGTACAATTGCTATTCGATTTTAAGTTTTATTGTAAGATCTCAATTTTGACATACCTTCCTTCAGTCAATGTAAATTTTTATTATATTTAAGTAATATAATAATTTACTTGTTTATCGTTTAATGTAAAATATTGTTACAATATATTCAACTAAGCTTATGTCGTTATTCATGATTTTTATTGTCGTTAATGTTTTTTGAAACAATTCCATATAGTTTTAAATTCAATTAATGATTTCTGTTAATTTTTACTATGTAATCTTCCTTGGAAGTCTTAACAGAATCAATTTAATCGATCGGACAATAATTATTTATCACCAAAGGGTATTGTACATGAGGACTGATGCCTTAATAAGAGCCAATTGATGAATACCTGTTACCATGGTTATATGGTCATTCATGTCCGGTATCGAATAGAAGCCAATATTTTTCTATTATATTTTGTTTTTTATGTTAATTGTTATTTAGTTTTAAGTGTTATTTAAGGATCTCAATTTTGACGTACCTACTGTCAATGTAAACTTTTATTATATTTTGAGCACTACAAATTTACTCTTTTATCGTTTATTGCAAAATATTGTACTTGTGGCTTTACTCGGAACTTTAATGTTATTAATTGTTTATTGAAACAATACGATATAGTTTTAAGTTCTTATCAAATTAATGTTATCGGTTAATTTTACTTTTGTGATAATCTTTCTTGAAAGTTTCAATAAAATTGAAATTGATTTGAAAATGAACGATCACTACGAGTATAAATGCATATTTGCTTAGTTGAGAGAAAGTATCATGTTTTTCGAGTATTGATTAAATCATGATTGTGTTTCAATCACTGTTTGCAGTTCTCTGATATGTACCAAATTATAAGCAGTAACGATAGCAATGACATTTGAAAAAGGCTCATAACATAAATGCATAGGCCAAACTAAAGGGAGAAAAAAAATATTAAAAGTTTTTGCGAACATAGTGTGTTAGCAGCAACTGATATACATAGCGGAAACTGGCGGATAAAGTGGAAAAATTAAATGCAATTAAACATTTATTTTGTGTTAAAAAAGCGAAAATTTAGAATATTTTTTAATTTCTTCAATGAAAATTTTAAAAATTCGCAAATATTTAAATATTAATCGAAATGTGACTGGTTTCTGGTCACAATGAATATAGTCAACATATCAACATCAAATAAGACATATTGCTCATAAAATTTTTTTCATGTAGAACTTTGTGTGTATTACCAGTATTTATTAATTTCTTGAATTAAAAAGTTAAAATTCGGTAATTTTGTCATTATTAATCGAACTCTTAGCAAATTCTCTTTAAGATGAAACAAGTTCAGTGTGTAAAAGATAAGTAAAAAGAAAAATATAACGATATATATACTCATAACTTTTTTTTCAGAAGCTTGTGAATACGCCTCTAAGTTAGTGACTATCGATGAAAGGTGACACCAAATACGCTAATTCCGTATTACGTTGCCCAAAAAAACAGTTCATTTTCTTTCTATTATTCTACAAAAATATCATCAATTTTTATTAAAATAGAAAATAAGAACCCCCCCTCAAAATTAACAAACATAAATAAGCAAAATAGAGAGAATTAGACAGAGACAGAAATACTTTTTGTATTCAACATGCAACATGAACACATGTGTGGCGGATGTGTTGTCATTTTATTTCAGAATAACACTCAAAAAATATTATATGTTATTTATTTTGTCGCATAGTACAATTTTTTTATATGATTTGGAATGCTTTTTCTTCTAATAAAAACCGTGTTTTTATCTTTTTTATTTAATTTTTTTTATCTAAAAAAACTAGGCATAATTTGTAAGCCAAAGATGATTGGGTTTTAGGTCTTTTAATAAAAAAATGGATTTTTTATTTTATCATTATTATCTAAAATTATTAAGACAAATAGTTGATGATAGATGTATATTGATGAACATACATAATTGGTCATTACAACCCTTCAGTTCGGATTATTGACCTAGTTTCTCACACTACTTATGCTGTGTGTGTAAATTTTGTACATAAGCAACTCCGAACGACAGATTTTTGAGAAACTTTTCATGGCAATTTTATTTTATTTAGACGCCTTTTGCACGTTGAAATTTGTTTCGAAACAAATGTGAGAAACTTTTTTGCATTTTCTTTTAAAATTTCTTTCGCTTTTGGACGTAAAAAATTAATTTCAGAAATTTTGCTTTCTTTTATCGCGTCGTTCTGCTGTTTTTAACAGTTGTAACTTTGTTTGGCATTGTGATTTAGGTTCAAACACAAGACATGAACATTATATGAATATTATATTTGTTATTACATTATAATATATTATATATTTATGTGTTGTTATTTTTTAATATATTTACATACATACATACATAATTGGCCATTACAACCCTTCAGTCAGGATTACGACCTAGCTTCTCACACCACTTATGCTGTGTGCGTTAATTTTATACATGAGTGGCGGGACCTACAGTTTAAAGTCGACTCCGAACGACAGATTTTTGAGAAGCTTTTCATGGCAATTTTTACTCTCAGAGTCTTTGCCAGAAATCTGCTAAGAGGAAGTCGCCGAAGAAATATTTTTTCGTTTTTTTTTTGATGTCTGACCTGGGATTCGAACCCGGGCCTTTTGTCTAATAAGCCAACACACTAAATAATATATTTACCTTATTTAAATTACATTTTTTTAATATTTTTTATTTTTATTTTTTCAGCCTTTTTTAATTAATTATTTGGCGTTAAAATTTTTCTTTTGCTAATGTTTTGATTTCAAACTCAAAATATACAAAGACTAATGATATTTTAAATAAGGGAGCTTTATATTAATATCGTTGACTAACTACGAGTCAAGATGTTAACTTCTCTATGCGGAACAAAAAATAAAAGAAAATGTGAAGTCAAATACAACTCTGTGTATATACGAATAAAGAACAAAGCAAATTTCTGAGCACATGAAATTCTAAAATCACCCCCGCTCGTTTTCCCCTCTCTCCTACAATCTCAAGAGTTTTTTCCAGAAATCTGCTGAAAAGAAATCGCCGAAAAATACTTTTTGTATTTTATTTTGATGTCTGGCCTGGGACTCGAACCCTGGCTTTACGGCGAACTCATGTATGTTGTTATTGTATGTTGATGAAATGAAAATAAAATATCGTATATTATTGACACTTTTCTGTGGTAAATAAATAAATTCTCTCAACTCGTTTCCTCTCTTTTACTCACTAATCACAACCAGTGTTGCCGTTTAGCTATTTTTTACCAAAATTTCCGGATTTGGTTATTTATTTTCCTTACAAAAAGGACTTTTGTTTTGTTTGTAGAAATGAATTAATTAGCAAGAATAAAATTTTATTTCGTTATTTTTGATTCTTTTCTTACTATGTTGTATTAATTATAATTTATATTTGAAAAAAATAAAATAGAAAAGCTGTGAATTTAATTTTGGTTATATTTTTTCTTATTTGGTGATTTTTTTCACATATGTTGGTTACAATATTTTTTTTCGTGGCAGTACTGAAAAATAAAGCTATTAAATTAAATTTTCAATATTTTTTTTTTTCAGATGTCTTAATTATGTGCTCACTTAAATTTTAAGTCTGATATCAACTTTGTACCAAAACATTTTTTTTAATGAATAAGTATTTAAGTTTTTGTTTGTTAATTAATTGAAATTAATAAATATTAGTTGTTTTTGTTTCTATTCTTCTTATATCCTTATAATTTTTACAAAAATGAAAAATTTGCTTGAGTGACTTAATTGTGTGTTCACAAGTGTACATTAAAGTACGTTCTGACTTTACGACTTCTACGTTACGCTAACAAATCTCTTAAACTGGCCTTAGGGACTCTTTTTTTTACGGATATTATTTTATTCAAATAAATCTCTATTTCATTTGCAATTAAAAATATACTTTTACTCCAAAAATTCCCCATTCCCTTTTTCTTTGTTTTATTTATTTAAGACAGCTTTAAAAATATCTATTGAAATATTATTTTCATTTCTATCTATATAGATTAATAATATATCAATTTATTTTATTTAAAATGGTACAAAAAAAACACACTGTGTGCACAGAAAAACACTGTGATGCTCAAGTATTATTGAAATGATTAATTAATCTTGTAGGACGAAGGCCCATGCAGCCAGTATCTCTTTGCTTATTAGACGTAAAAGCCAGGGTTCGACTCCCAGGCCAGACATCAAAGCAAAATACAAAAAAAATATTTTTTCGGCGATTTCCTCTCAGCAGATTTCTGGCAAAAACTCTGAGAGTAAATAAAATTGCCATGAAAAGTTTCTCATAAAATCTGTTGTTCGGAGTCGACTTTAAACTGTAGGTCCCGCTACTCATGTATAAAATTAACACACACAACATAAGTAGTGTGAGAAACTAGGTCAATAATCCTGACTGAAGGGTTCTAATGACCAATTATGTATGTATGTATGTATGTACAAGTAAATGAATAATTTTATATTTTTATCAACTTATATTTTTATCAACTTATCTTGCTACAACATTAAGCTGGAAAAGAAGAAATAAAAAAATAAAAAGCCTAATTACAAGTTTGTGGCTTTACAAATAATAAATTTTCAATTAATAAATTAATGTGAATAATGAAAGTGAAAGATTCAGCATTTCATTTACATTCATTGTAAATATAGATTTCCATATTTTTGTGATGTAAAGAACATATTGTTTTAGTGCATAGTTGAATAGTTAATATTAAAGGAATAAGCATTTTAACATCGTGCCGCTCTCCTACGAGCTAATGAGAAAGCTATTCAATGCAGAAACCGGATTAATGAAGCATTCAGTTTATTGGTTTATTATAAATTTGTTTCCTTTAAATATTCTGTACTCACCTCTAATATTGGCGATGAAGTACTGGGTCCACTTATAATAAGTAACACATGGGGACGTTTACCGTAACTTAAATCATAATATATGTCAACTAAAGGCGTTGGTCCTAAAAGGTATATTTTAGAAATCAGCTGTGAAATACTTGATGGACCCAAGGCACCTATTGGCAAGTATCCGCCTAATTGATCCAATACTAAACGAATTGTTGGGGAATGTACCTTTTGCCTCAAACAACTCCCAAATAAACGCCCAAGTTTTCTAAACGGTCCAGAAGTCGTATTATGTTGTAATAGCTCTGTAATTATATAATAATGCAATAATATTGTAAAAAAAATATGTTTTAAAAATATTTTCATTTTCAAATATGTACATGTGTATATACGAGCATAAATATATGGGGACTACTCTCAGCTTCAAATTTTTATTTCATACAGAATTAAATAAAAAATACAATAAGAATATAAAAAGGAATATAATTCAAAGATATTAAAAATCACAACGTCATTTTCATCATATGATCGAACACAGACTGAAAATATTGTATTTTGGGGGGTTATTTTTTCACATTATAAAAAGAATTTAGCCTTAATTAAGATATACTTCAGTCTTTCCACTTATCCATTCGTTATATAGATCTGCTGTAATAAAATAACCTCTTATATTATGGTTTTTACAACAACTTTTAAAGTCTTCCGATGAGATAAGCCACATGATGTTCTATTCTCTCCTACAATTTCGGAATGTAGTACTTCAACGTATAAGCTCGCTAATTTTTTCACCGCAAAATGTTCCTTTTCTGGATGGATGATGTTCCTTTGCATTCCCTTTGGCGCTGCGATAACATTATAACGTTAACCAACTTTGCACCCTTTGTAAAGTAGCCATCATAACTTTCCCCACCCTTTAGGATAAAAAATGTTGTTTGCAATTATTCGTCTTTTGATTGGGCTTATTTCATTTCCATCAATATGGAATCTTCTCCTGCAACGTAAGGGATTACCTAGTGAATCAACCTGTCATATTCTAGAGCCAACACCGTGCCCAACATCGTAACCCTACAGCATCATAGTTTATCTATCGACTCTCAAGCAAAGCTCTTTTTCTCAATCATTTTGGAAAAGGCAAATCAGTGGTGATTTTAAAATGTAACCCAAAAATATAAAGTCTGATTTTCTTTAGTGTTTCAGTAACAGCAAATATCTCGAGTTCATAACTTGAATAATATCTTTCAGCTTACGTCGTTTTCCTACTCAATAATAATACACTGGAATAAGGAATTCCAATACGGTTTTGACTATACCAGGCATTGGAGAAATCCGTCGATTTTGTATAACTTAGACCAAAAACTCAAGTTTAGTTTCCAAATATTCAGTTTTTTTAATTCAATCCGAGACCCTAGTCCGCGTAAAGTTGCATCACTCTATATTTCAATTCTATATTCTAAGAGCATCGTTCTCATATTTGTCCGGAATAATTATGTATGTTATCAACGTACACATCAAAAGATGTGACTGACTTTAACACATTAACATGCAAAAACCCGATTTTAATATCTATTCGGAAGTCAAAATATGAGTGTTTCTTCTTTTGAAACAAAGTGGTTTTACATTTTCTTTGTTGATAATTCCTCACTTTGTCAACAACTTACTTATGTCGATGTTAATTTCATCGAAGAGAACCTAATGGAAATATGTTTTAATTTACATTGACCAAATCCCCCGATTTTTAAAGAAGATACTATTCATGATACTTAACTTGCTTGTTCAAAACATAAAGGTTTCATCTCAAAAGCATGCATTTTAATTAGTTCCGTTTCAGAGAACGGTTTGATTGGTTAATTTTAAAATTAATTTTTAATACAATCATAAAAAACGAATCTCAGTTGACAGTACAAATCAATTTCGTAAAGCAATACATGCCATGACTCACAAAAGGGAGAGTAACGAAAAATGGTGCTTGCATTGCATGCCTTCTACAAATGTAAACGAATACTCCCAAAAGCAACGAATACTTAACGATTGGTACGAATGGTTAACGATTGGTATGAATGGTGTGAATGTTTTTAGTTATTTCATGTGGAATTATTTCGTTGCTTGATGAATAACGTCATAACAAAAAGGGAATGTAAAATTACAAACAGTAATAAGGAGTGAGTAAACAAACGACAATGCACATTTTTATTATTGTCGAGTAAAAGCAATGAATTGCGAATGGTCAGCAAATGTGAATGGTCTCTTTATGTTCTCTGTTCCGTTTCATAATTGCGGCTGTTTTCCCGAATTCCTCAACCTAGGTTGTTTGTTCTTTTTAAGAATTTAATTAGTTTTTAGAAGTCGCCGTAGTCTAATAGGTAGTGTGTTGGCTTATTAGACGTAAAGCCAGAGTTCGAACCCCAGGCCTGACATCAAAACAAAATACAAAAATTATTATTATTTCTTCGGCGATTTCCTGTGTGCAGATTTCTGGCAAAAGCTCTGAGAGTAAATAAAAATTGTCATGAGAATTTTCTCAAAAATCTGTCGTTCGGAGTTGACTTTAAACTGTGGGTCCCACCACTCATATATAAAATCAACACACACAACATAACTGGTGTGAGAAACTGGGTCAATAATCCTGACTGAAGTGTTGTTAATTTAAATTAAACAATTTATAATTTAATATTCAGAATATTGGGCACTTTGAAAATAGTGAACGCGAAAACACAAGCTAAATAAGTACTTCGATCGGATTCTTTTTTAGAACTAATTTCAATTATTTCTTCAATCCTAGAATTTTTATATACGTATTCCTGACTGTGTAATTGAATTCAACAACGCAGTTCCTTATCTATTTGTCTATTCATTATACATTCATAAACCTTACATCTGTTTAATATTGTGGGGCATTCATATGTGTACGTTTTAAATTGTGCTTCGTGTACCTTAAGTTTTGAGTTTCTACTAATTCAGTACACTATTGCCGAACCCAGCCCGATGATAGCTCCTAACATAGACAAAATCAATAACAAGAGTCACTAAAGAGTCAATATGATACCTAAACCGGGCATAGATCATACGTTGCCGGAGTCATACAGTTTTTAATTAAAATTTTAGAACTCTAAGTTAACACCAATATTAAGCTCTCAATTTGAAGTGCAGAAATATTGCTTTACACTGTTCAGTTTTAATGCTTCGTAGTTAATTGCGGCCAGTGTGGGTGGGTACTACCAGTCGCTGTATATTATATCCACTTTTGAATTTAATGTATACATACTTTGGATATACAAATATACCAGTCGAAGTCAACATTCCACCTTGGCTGAAGATACAGTTTTTATGTGTACAAAGGTGATCTCCTACGAGGCAGCTTTACACCTATAGGAATATTTATTTTATCTATTTATCAATTAACTAGACTACGATTACAAATTACATTTTAATTATTACGAGTAGGAGAACATAGTCCTCATGCTCAGTGTAGTGTATCAGATCAGAGTCTGGTGAGAATCGATCCCTCTACCCTCACGCTAATAATCTGGTACACTTCCCATTAGACCATCAGGGCACCCACCTATAGCAACAAATTTTCACGCTATGAAGGGAAATACATGTGTCCCACCATTCGAAAAAACAATTAACAGTGCCACAATACTAGCTTTTAAAATGTTTCGGTATTCATCTTGATAGACGTCTAACTCAAATTAAATGTAAACTCTTTCAAATTTTAGATTTTCATGCGCAAAGTTGAGTGCGTTTAAACTCATCTTGTACATTTCACTTCTAAAACTAGCATGTTGATATCCTACACAAATATGGAAAATTGACTCATATTCTCATATAGAAAAAATTTAAAGATGTTAAAACAAGATATTACGCATATGCAATTTGGCGAACATACGTAAGTATCTTAACAGATCTTTACGTCAGTCAAAGCAGAAATTAAAAACAAATTGTGAAACATTCCTGTTCCTGAATTATCTTAGTCACATTCGTTTAAAAAAACAAGATATTACAGCTCTCACATCTACACAAGATATATAATTAGCTACGAAAACTGAATTTATTATTTGTTTTCAATTCTAGTCCATTCTTTTATATTTGGTTTCAATCAGTAAGACCATATTTCTTTTGCGGGAGAAGTCCAATCGTGCTGCCACCTATTCATAGCATCTTCACTCACCTGATCAAGGTGTTTTTCCTCTCTACATCTGCTAATACAAAAATCGGCATCATCTCTGCAATCACCACGGCTGCGCGAAAGGCATAAATTACTCGGAGGGCAGATCTCCTGTGACCTTCAAAAGGCTTTTTATTAAGTGCCTAATCAGCCTGAGGATATCGTTAAAACAGCAATTATAACACCGGTCGGCCTCTATGAGTTCATATTGATGACCTTTGGACTTGGCAATGCGAGTCAGACATTCCAAAGGTTCAAAAACGTAGTACTACGTATATACGTAGATGATATTTGATGATATTCATAGCTACACTCAACTTTTATAAACGATTTTTGCCTAAATCTTCATCAAAACAGCAAAACTTCAAGAAGTCATAGAACGTAACCAAGAATGGTTGTTCAGTGATGGCTTGAATACGGGAAGCCGAAGAATCCTTCATTAAAGGTAAGAAGGAATTAAGCAAAGCAGCTTTATTGCCACATCTAGTGAAAAACGCAAAATTAGCACTTTATGATGATGCCTCTGAAATTGCGGGCGGCGCTGCTCTCCATCAGTACGTGGATGATGCTTTTCAGCCCCTAGGGTTTTATTCAAAACGATTGTCAACATCACAGTAAAAATACTGTACCTACGACCGTGAGTTGATAGCAATATATAAAGATATTTGCCATTTTTGCTCTACGTTGGAAGGGAGAAGCTGTTGCATCATGACGGCCCGGGATGTTATCAAAACCCAGAAAAGACATCGACCCGCGTCGTCCGTTACCTAGACTACATAGGGCAGTTCACTACGGATATTCGACACATAGTAGGCACAGGGTATACAGAGATGTCACGGGCTTTTGGCATTTAACCCTTCACTTACAAAGGGACAGGAAATATTACCAAAAAGTATTTCTGTCCTTCTCTGCCTGCCTGTCTGTTTTGTTTATGTTTTTTTAGATTTCGGGTTGGATTTTTATTATTCTACTTTTCTATTTTTGTAGAAATTTATGATATTTTTGTAAAATATTAGAATAATTTTGAAAGAAGATGAACCGTTTTATTAGGGAAACGTAATTCGGAATTAATGTATTTTTTATTACATCTTTCATCGGTGGTCACTAACTTAGTATTTAACCAATTTAAAGGTATATTCACAAATCCCTGAAACAAAAAGTTATGAATATAGATTTTGTTATATTTTTCTTTTTACTTATCTTTTGCATAAGGACATGCCAGACATGATTGCATGGTTTGGTGTTCCTGCAAAAATCACATCCGACCGAGGAAGACAGTTCGAATCATCAATTTTGCGCAACTAACATATTTAATTGGTGGATGCTATGGTCGCACGACACCCCCACAGTGTAATGGTATTATAGAAAGGTTGTAGCGCGTGCTTAAATTTTTTAACGACACCATATAATCAGTAGCAACCAATGAGGTTGCTTCGCAATTACGCTTACTATGAAAAACCTTAGACCTACGTCATGCGAATCATTGCAAAATTAAAAAGTTCTTAGTTAAATGTAGTCTCACATGTTTTTGTACAAAACAATTCAATACGCCCATCGATTGACCGATGATTTTTTCCTTATATTGGTTTGATTTGTCTTCGTCGTGACATCACTGATCAGGCCTCTTTTGCTCTGAAATTTTAAAAAATAAAATTGTTAAATACTTACGTTGCATTTGTAGATCGACGGACTCCTGTGCGCTTCGAACTGCTCGCAAACTACCTAATTCGTTTATTTTCAAGCTGGATGAGCAGCTAAAGTTTTTGAAATCAACACATGGATCAAAATTCCAATTAAGTCTGGCATGTATACTTGATGCTGCTGTTTTGCACACTGCCTCTAGACACTCCGGAGGAGGGGCTGTAGTCGGCATACAATCCTCGTCTTCCGAATAACAATCTCGCGGCAGTTGGGAGGGTGCTGTGCTTATTAAAAACAATATTGGTGATGCAACTAGTAAAGAGGTTACCAGTAAAGTAGCCGTTGTTATTGCTATTTTATGGACAGTAGCTGATGTACGTAGCCATATGCAGGGAGCACAACATATCCAACCAAGTGCAGTATTCTAATTTAAAACATAGATCATTATTTTATATTAAATACCATCTTGTCAAAAGTTGTTCTATAATTTTGAAATAAAGAGGTTTGAAAATACTACAAATATTATTCGCAACAAAATAATTTATTTAGCACTTGTTGTTAAAAAAATTGTAAAATAATACAATAATTTTTTAATCATTTAAGTTTTTCTTTTTCAAGAAATAATTTTGTAAACATTTGTAAAGTCATACCATAATTGATCATACAATTGTTTTGAGCTGAAGATAAATGATTTCGTATTTCTATTTATGTATATAGTATATGCGTCTATATCAACTAAAATTATTCTGGAAAACCTTTACACCAATACACGTTAGACTCTGTATCTTTTCCAAGTCTAAGTTAATTGTTTTCAGATTCCACCTGTCTGCTCAACAATTGTCCCATAGGTCAATATTGGTATGACGATAGTGGTATAAATCCAGTACATAATTTCTGAGTTGCATCCTCGGAGCTTATCTACAAACCCTTGCATACCATTATGGTAGCCAAATCGGCCGGAAACTGACAATCCAGTCACCTTTGAACTGAATACCACAGAGAGCCTCTTCAAATCGCACTTAGCCATCAAGACTATATCATTTGCATATTCTTAAAGTGGACGTCGCCCTTTGATAATTTTGTCAGCGATACATACACAACCATATTTCACATTGTGAAAAGTAACTCAACTCCAAATTTTAATTTTTCAAAAATCGATTAAATCGTTAATTTTATATATGAGTGTTGAGGCTTACAGTTTCAAAGTCGACTTCAAACGACAGATTTTTGAGAATCTTTTCATGGCAATTTTATTTACTCTCAGATTTTTTGCCAGATATCTGCTAGGAGGAAGTCGCCGAAGGAATTTTTTCATATTTTCGTTTTGATGTCTGACCTGTAGTTTGAATTCGGGCCTTCAGTCTAATAAGGTAACACACTACCTACTAGACTATGGCGACTACACATTAGCCTTACATATGTTTTAATTTGAAAGAGAAGGATGCAGGTGTTTTTTGCAACCTGGTGTTAGAAATTGCAGTAAATTTACAAAACAGTCAGTGTTAACAAATTGAATGTTAAAAATTAACGACTAAAGAAAGGTAGAATAAAATGTAAAATTACACACAATATGTGTAATTCCACACAAGGTGGCAACACTGGCGTGTACATAGTATGTTTGTGTCTAACGGACCTTGGTGACATAAACAGATTTATTTAAGGGATAGTAAATTATCAACAAAGGGCGCTGTAGAGAAGATTAAACTTTTTTTATATTTTGACATTGTTTTTTGTATTATTAATTAAGTTACTCATTTTTTAAAGCCGATTTAGGTGGTGTGAGAAACTAGGTCAACAATCCTGACTGATGGGTTCTAATGACCAATTATGTATTGTATGATTAGTGAAGGGAAATATTGGTAAATAGTAAAAATTATTTAATTGAATTTATGTATTATGTATAAGTTTTTCGCTAAAGGCAGTATGTATATGTATTGTTTTGAATTTGTACTTGAGCAAAACTTTTTTATTTAATAAGTACTTTTTTCTATTTAATTGTTAAGTAAATATTTTTTTATAATAAACTTATTCTTAACTTAATCGTATATAGTTTATGCATTTCACCGGAACTCCCGTTATTTAATATTAAAATTATAAAATATACTTATTGTCGTAAAGTAGACAGATAGCAAATGAATAAAGAATTAATACAAAAAATAATAAATATTTAAATAATATACCTAATAATTGAATAAAAAAATAAGAGATTCCTATTTTATTCATAGCATTGAAGGAAATAAACTGTATTTTTAAATTGTTTGTTCTTTCTGAAAAGGCAGCTGGAAATCTCTAAATAATAATGTTATGAATGGAACTCTTGAGTTAAACGATACAAGTCATTAAAATATATAATTAAAATTCAGTGTAGAAACATTACAATAGGTTTCTTTTTACACAAAAATGGTTCATTTTGGAGTTCAATCATTTTTGCACTTAGATGGAAAATTTATTCCATTATAAATATTTGCCATTAATTGTGAACGGTGTTTTTTATTGTTTAACTTTGAACCACTTATTGCAAACTTCTCAAATGAAAAGATAAGCGTTGTCATTTTATATTTAAATAAAATTCATTCAAATATCTTTAAGATAATTTATAATTTATTTCGTCCTCTGTGCATTTTGTATTCGGCTTTTTCTATTAATTCGTTTTTCATTTTGTATGTTCCCATTTTTTTGTGACTTTATTTTTCAATGTTCTTATTTTTATGATCAGCTGTTCATTTGCTCAAATATGGCAAATATAAACTACGGTTTTGAGTGTGGCATGTTTGCCAGAATTTAAAAATTTCTTCATACTTTCGTTCCAGGTATGAAAGAAACACTTTTTCTAGCGAAGTTTAAAGGTATCACAACACAAATCTCTAAAACAACAGTAAACAATATATTTTTAGTTTACATGAGACATAATTGGCAAAATTTAATTTTATTTGAAAAAAAAAAAACTTATTTAATAGATCCTTCTTGTATTAAGTGACCAATACTGTCCAATTCCATTACAAAGTCTCCCTATTTAACGCGGTAAAGTTCAATGAATCTAAAAAACGAAAAATAACTTATATCTGGACAAATTGCATGTCTTCTGTATGTACATATCTCTCATTTGTAACACTCATAGCATTAGATGCATCACTCAATTGCCTTCTTTGTTTATTTAATTGTTTATAACTTAACACAAATGTTTTTAATTGAATATATTTTTATTTTTCAATCAACAGCTGATTTTAAAGTTTATACTAAAATTCGTAGTTAATTTTGAATTATACCAAAACGAGAGTTTTGTAGAACAGCAAATTGCAATTTATTCGCTTTCGATTTATTGGACAGACGATATTGTTACAAAGTAACACGCGTTTAGAAAGTCATTGTTACAGTATCCAAAGGAGGTATAAAATCAGACATAAATTATATATCAAAATAAAAATCATTTCGTGTGAATCATTATGATTCGAATTTTATTAAATAAAAGAATTTATGATTTTAAACTTTCCGGATAAAGTTTAACTTTAACCAAAAGTAATCTCCACATCTGTACTTTTAACTAAATTAGTCAGATTGTTTTGAAACTTATACGTAAATCACATTTATTAGTTCTAAATTTTCTTACACCCATAGGTTTTCATAGTAATTAACTGTTCCCCAATTACCACCGCCGTATACACACACATAATTGTTAATTATAACCCCTCAATTAGGATTACTACCTAGTTTCTCACACCACTTATGTTGTGTGGTGTTAATTTTATACATGAATGGGGGAACCTACAGTTTAAAGTCGACTCACAACTAGCCGTGAAATTTGGGTTTAGTTGAAGATGTCTTTAGCTAAAGGGAACTGATACTTTAACTTATTTTCGTTATTACAACTTACAGATAAAAAAGTTAACTTATTAAAAAAATATTACAGTGCCGGAGCAATGTCGATAAAACAAGTTTTTTAACACTGTGGCAACGAGGGGCTGCGTTTTTTTTTTTTTTTGTTTTTGTTTTCTATAATCATATTGTTTAAATTTGAAGTTTCCATATTGAAAATAATATATAATATGGCAGTTTTGAAAATGGTTTTAATACAATAATTTTGTATGGTAAAAGCAGGGTTTATTTATGGTTTTTCCAAAATTCTGCTGAGAGTAAACCGCTGAAGGAATACTTTTTGTATTTTGTTTTTTTTTATGTCTGGCCTGGGACTCGAAACCTGGCTTTACGTCTAATAAGCCAACACACTACCTACTAGACTAAAGCTTTTAACATTCTAGATCGAATAATTATCAAATCAGTAATATCCACCTACAAACCACGTTCAAACAGACATAGTTATGTACCTTGTTATAGTGCGACGAAGAACCATCGTTGTGTCCACTTTCTATAACTTCTATTTCATCAGCTTTTGATAGTTGATTTGCTCCTACAGATGTTTTGAATGACATCTGTTTTTGCAGAAGTGCTGAGTGACTGCCCCCGGTAGGATTTGCTGTTGTAATAACGCCTACGACACCAACGTTTCCTCTTCCGCAGGTGTCTGCAGTCATTATGTTACACGAAAATATAGATGTATTCTTTGAGTATTTAATATTCCTTGATGTTTATGTAACCGGAGAAATATTCACACTTATAATACTCAGCACTTAGAAAAACATGGCCTCGCATGCATTCATACGTATGACGAAGTAAACACACAATTTATTTTTTTTCTGGACATTGGTTAAAAAAAAATATCCCATGAATTAATATTGTAATTAACACTTTAAATATTGTTTGTATGAATAAATAACGGACTCGCAATTTTATAAGTTTTAATATTTTTAGTTGTATTATTTATTATTGATTGTTTCTAATTTATTTTTTATTTTACATATGATTCCAAAAGCATTACTGTCATAATGTTGGAACTATTATGCTGGAATATTTAAAGTGCTTGAAAGCTTTTGAGCTTTAAAAGAAAGCTATATTTTCATACCTGCAAACTTCCGTATATAATATTCATTTCATTACGGCGCAGTTAAAATATAAACGCCGTTAATTATATATTAATATGTATATACATTGGAGTCTGCACATATAATGAACTATTTAATACAAGGCCTATTCACTTTAGCAAAAAAAATTCAATTTATCGAGATTGAAAAAATAATCATTAAGTTCTATGTGAACAAAGAAATCATTAATGTTACTTTGTTTTGTACGGGCACTTTTGACTTTTTGTACAGCTAAATCACGAAATTTATGTAACACTAATAGCCCATTTACACTACAGCGAAATCTAGTACTTATGAGATTTCGAGCCAAATCTAGTTGATTTGAACTAGATTTCCCATACAAAACAAAATCTACTTATTTAGTAGATTTCGGCAAAATCTACTCAAAATCTAGTAAAAATAGGAATGCAACTATGTGTTTTGCCAAACAGTACTTAAAAATACAACGCTGCGCAGGAAAAAAATGACATTTCAATTCAAAATAAAAACAAACAAAATAAAAACAAATTAACCCTTATCCTGTATTAATAGGTCAAAATTGCCCGAACAGTTTTTATTCCTCTTTTATTCTTTAAATACTCAACTTTTGTACAATTATAATTTTAATGAATGCTATTACAATTTAAAATATAATCTTTGTAGGGCTTTTCACAAAGATAATGTAAAAAAACTTACACAAATGGTACTTTTGGGTCAAAATTGCTCAAAGCAACATAATCAATTTCCGCATGTGTTACGAGCTTAGTAAGAATTTTGTGTGTCTTGACAACTTCATAACTAGCAACAAACCAAAAAAAGAGAATAAGTGGTGTAAATATATTATTCGTTTATGTGTTTTTGAAGTTGTTACTTTTGTCCAAATCGTTCTAACAGCACCAAATATGCAAATAAATATACCGAATGTCAAAAATGTATTTGCAGAAAGCATTCTCAGACCAATGAATGTAAAAATATAGAATGCGTTATATTTTTGAAGTACAGGATAAGGGTTAAAAATAAACAAAATAAGGAACATCTTCCTCCTAGAATGATTCGTGACGAACCTGTGGATTAATATTTTTATTATTACCTATATTGCATATGCTTACATCTACCCATCTACTAGATTTCGCTGTAGTGTAAATGGGCTATAATATAATTTCATAATCACTAATATTGTTCTCAGCCCATTCAATGGCTTTTTCAAAAATTTGTACTAGCACTCATATTTATTTATTTACAGGGCAAGAAGAGAAATTTTGTTGATTTGAAACCAAAATGATTTGAATGTCAAAAATCTCAGTAAAAGCAAAAATAACGGTATTAAGAAAAAATGTGTATAAAAACTATAGAGCAACTTTCTTTAGGTGGCAAAAAAAAAAAAACACTAAAGAGAGTAAAAACTGCCAATATACAAAAAAAAAACAACGTACGTATAAAAAATGTTTGTAAAACATTTTGATTCTCAATTTTATGCAAGAAAAAAATGTTCACTTTATAGAGACTGGCGACGTTCACTCTTTAGAGGCTAGAATGTTAAAAATTGTGTGTTCGTATTATCCAGTAGTTCATATTATCCAGTGTTCACTCTATCCAGACTCCACTGTATATTATATTGTATTTATATTATATATATTCATGTATATATTATACATATATTTATATATTATGTAATTTTATTTATAATATGTATATTTATATTGTTACGAAAGTGGAAATGGTGTTGTTAAAATAATAAACAAAAGCTCTAAAAACCACACAATGGACTTGATCACATATAAAATGATAAACAAAAGCTCCAAAAACAAAACAATGCAGTTGTTCACGTGATCAAAGAATAAACAAAAATATAGCAACATCATTAGCATAAAAAATATATGAGATAGAAGATGCAAATAGCCAACAACAAAGTACAGCGATCATAGAGGTAAACAACCAACAACAAAGTGCAGCGGTTGAAGAAGTAAACAAGCAAAAACAAAATGAATAGAAGACAAATACACAAATAGCGACTACTCTCCCTGGACAAATGTAAACAAGAAACAACAAAAATAGAAAGAAGTTGTTTACATTTTTAGATGGTACCCGAAGACCGTCATCATCCTTCGGGAGTATTCATCACACTGTTGATCCAGCGATATAAAAGGTAAGACATAGCGACCAATGATAGAGTTTGAATATAATCGTGTGAGACGACGTCACGTTGGTCAGAGTTTGAAGTTAAACGTGTGGGACGACGACACGCTGGTTGAAGTGAGAATAAAATCCTTTGTGTGTGAGACACGAGATCCTATAATTCAGTCAGACTTGTGTGGGAAGAAACAGTTGTTAGTATTGTGCTCACTAAAAGTTTGCGAGCAAAGAGGAAAAACTAACAAGTGTTGTTGCTTACAAAAAGTTTGTAAGCAGAGAAATATTGCGAACAAACACATGTCGTGAAAGTTATCATTGTATACGTGGAATAAGGTCGAACAGTGGCACAAAAGTTGTGAAGATATTTTGCTTGAGAGGGCTTGGATGGAACTCTTTTGTTCTCCCTTCGTATGAAAGTAGACTCGCTCTTATAAAGCTACCTACACTGAAAAGTCGGAGAATTATGTTAAGTGTCTCTTCCCTACTGGGTTTAATACGTGGAGATGTATACTCTGATTATATGTTAAGTAAAATTAATTTTAATGTTCCAGTTAGACCTTCTCGTAATTTTTATTTATTAAATATAAAATTTCATCGCTCTGTCTATGCCAATAACGACTTTTTTCGTCAAATATGCCTAAAGTTTAATAGCCTTTATCATCTAATTGATCTATCCGAAAGTAATTATTCTTTAAAGAGAAAAATTATACACTAGAGCCACGACTTGCGTCGTTTCGATTTGCGCCGCTTTTTTAAAACTGGAAAAATTTGATTTGCGTCGGTTTGAGTTGCGCCGACTAGCTTAATAATGAAAATTTATTAGCCATTGACTTGATATTCAGGAAAAGATGTCCTAATAGGAGATGATACATTAGAAGAAAAAAAATTAACAGTCGCCAATATTTCCAAAGCTTTGTAATTAATTTACCATGCAATGGATACATTTTCTGAAAACGATCCTGACGAAAATCGTACCACGGGCGTAGCAGCATCCGTTGATCAAGCCATTGGTTGTTACAAAAATATATATCAACAAAAAAATCTTTCAAAATTCAACAAACTTTGGACAGTTTTGTTAAAAAAAAACAGTAAACCATTCAGTTAAATGGATATAAGTGTATAATTGTTTCTGATTGAGATTTATCATCTGAAGAGAGTCCAATATAAGATAAATAAATTAGAAGTTTTAATGCACCTACTTTTTTGAATATACATACATACATACATATGTATGTAAATGAATAAAATTTTTATGTTTTCTCTTAATTTATTGTTTTGTTATCTCTTTATAATAATTAAATATAAACATTTGTTGAAGTAAATGGAATAAATAAAAATGTATTCATACTTGTTTTTATCAAAAATACAAAGCTTTTTGCTTTGTATTGAATATTTTCCCCAATAAATTAAATTTTAGTGCATATATGTATATAGAAAAAAGTGATTTGATTTGCATCGTTTCGATTTGCGTCGCGTTTCTCCGGTCCCTATTAACGACGCAAGTCGGGGCTCTAGTGTATTGTATTTGAATATTAATTGAATTGAATATTAATTATATAGGTATATTGTTTGTAAATTTAAATTTAGTCTTTAAGAAACACTATCCATAGACATAAATAAATAAAGAATTGATTCGAAATGGAACACTTATTTATTTTTATTTTGTTTGAAATCTACGAACTCATATTTTTAACGTTTTTAAAAGGTAAAAACGTAACAATATTATATTTATATGAGCCGCTCAGTGCATAAATCGATTAACTCCATAAAACAAAAAGTTGAGAAATGCGATGAAATTATGTAGTTTTTTTAATTGCCTTACAATGCAGGTAGTTCCCGACTTACGGCCGTTCAACTTACGAAAATACTTAAAGAAGGCAAACATATATTTTTGTTTCATTATTATTTTTTGAAATAAAGTTTGAATTATATGAATTTTGCATAGTTTCTAGAGTTTGGGGTTCGGGAATATTTAAAAAATCTTCCGGGAAATACCGGAATTTTAAATTAAAATGTTCAAAACAGTCCTTTAAAAAATGCTACTCTTCAAAAATATGTAAAGGAAGAATTCAATAAAGAGTATCATCTATGATACAATCATTTCTAAAAATTATAAATGTAATAAAAAAGGCTTTAATAGATTTACATTTATCATCATTGTTTGTTAATGATTATGTCCCACACTTGAAGATATTGGTAAACGTTTTGTTATGGTGGTGGGTATGCTATTGTGGCGATACAGTTGTTGTTGGGCTGCTGTACTCTTGGAAACGAAAATTTCACTTCCTAGCAATGATAAAAAAGCGAAAGATATAAAAAGAAAATTTCTTCAAACTATAGGAAAAAAATCGACACTTTCCGTTTCGGTTTATTGTAGCACACTAACAATTTTTCCGGTTTTATCCACTCACTTGATGATAATCTCAAATCAATGATATGATATATACGTTTCTTTTGTATTAATTAATTTTTTTATTTCATATAAACAAAATTTATAATATTATTCAACCTTTTGATTTAAATATTATTTATTTATTTAAAAATATTAGATAATAACTGGCAACTAGGCCTTAGGCTCAATAACTTATATATATACAAAATACAAAGGGATTTAATTAAGTAAATTACGAGATCAAATTAAATTATAAGATTTAGATTCTTTTAAGAATTCAATAATTTTGGCAATATTATCTATGGTAGGATTGGAAAGTAGGGTTTTGGGATTGGGAACATTTGTAAAAATATTTTGTCTGAGTTTCTGAAATTTAGTGCATGTGCAAAGTAAATGGTCATGAATTTCATAAGGGTTTACGTTGCAATTACATATTCGGACCAAATTTAAGTTTAACAAGTGACCGTGGGACAGTTTTGAATGTCCTAGCCGTAGAATCTCAAATTTTATTAAGTCCCTCCTTTTTATAGGTATATTGTTGGATTTTAAAAAATCGTCTATAGACAATTTGTTGTTGTTAGTCGTTCTATATCAGTTAGATGTTTGCTGAAATAGGGGGTTGTTTTCAAGATAGAATTTTTTAAAGAATTTGTTAATGTCTGATATGTTGTAGTTGGCTGTCGCTATCAGTGGGACATTAGATGATTCCTTCGCTATTTTATCGGAGAATTCATATCCGTCTATTCGACTGTGTCCTGGAGTCCAAATTATTATTATTTTTGGGTACTTAGAAATTAATATGTTTCTTATGTATATTGCATAAACGTTATTGTTAGCGACATTGGAAATTGCTCTTATAGATGATAAGGAGACAGAACAGATCGCAAACTTTCCCTTTCTTGAGCTTACTATGTTAATTGCTTCCATTATAGCAATGATTTTCGCGGTAAATATTGAACTGTAACTTGGAAGGATAGAGTATTTGATAATATTGTTGTTTTGTGTAACACTGAAACTTACAGCATCGTTTGATTTTGATGCATCGGTGTATATGAAAGTGTAGTTTGATATTTCAGCTTGGATTTGCCGGAATTGTTTCCTGAAGAACAAAGGATCTGTGTTTGATTTAGAGTAATAGTGTAGGGTAGTGTCAATTGCCTGATCATTCCAACACCAAGGAGGGTTGGTAACTTGTCTGTATATTTTCTTTGTTAAATGTAAATTATGCTCCCTACAGCTTTTTATAATTCTTAATATAACAGATGGTATTTTTGGAGTCTTTTTTGTCTTTTTGCACTTTTAGCAATCTATCCGTCATAAGATCTCGTTGCGTCTCTGAAGATAATATGTTCGATTCAAATAACATATTAGAGATCGGCGTTGTACGGAAGGCTCCCAAAGCAAATCTGATAGCTGCATTGATTTTTGTTTTAATTTTCTTAAGCAATGTTTTTGAGGAGTAACCGTAAAAGGGTAGTGCATAATTTATTTTTGATAATATTAATTTCTTAATTGTAGATATTAGTATGAATGTATTGCAGTTAAATTTATGACTAGAGAGACATTTTATGATGTTGAGTTGCTTTGTAATGGATGAGGAGATGTAATCTATATGAGAATTCAATTTATATGATTTGTTAATGTATAAACCAAGTATTTTCAGACTTTCTACCTTTTTAATTGAAAAGTTGTTTAGGGATAAACTGGGGGCGCAGGCTCGCTTTCTGCATATGTGTATGTACTTGTATTTAGTCCTAGATACTGATGCTCCCGAGTATTTACACCATTCGTTGATATTATCGGAAACTTGGTTGACGTCAATGATCGGATTAGTTCCAGTGGTGGATCTTATTATTAGAAATCGCCAGCGTAGGCTGTAAAGTCTATATTATTGTGTAGGGATATAATTGAACAGAGTTTATTGTAGGCTATTAAGAACAATATTACCGATAACGGTGATCCCTGGGGAATTCCATTTTGTAAACTGTGATTGTCAGAATAGTGTTTACCCACTCTGGTTACGATTTTCCTGTTAAGCATGAAATTTCTAATGTAGTTAATGATCTTGTGTCCAATTTTCCATTCCAATAGTTGATCAGTGATTGCATGAATTCCGATTTTTTCGAAAGCTTTCTCAAAATCAAGGGAAATTAAGGTGAGATGTTTCTTTAAAGAAAGGCTATTTGCAATCTGATAATCTAAGTATAATAGAGAATCAATTCTGGATTTGCCCTTCATGAATCCAAACTGTCGACTTTCTAGGAGCTTATCTAATTTGACAAGCCACCATAGCCTATTCGCAATAATCTTGTCAAGAACATTTGATAAGCAAGAATTGAGTGAAATTGGACGATATGAGTTAGGTAGAGTCCTGTCTGATTTAGGTTTGTGTATGGGAACTACAATACAAGTTTTGAATTGTTGTGGGATTCTATAATTTAATATGTTGTTATAGAGCTTGACTAGTCGTAGTTTCACATCAAGGGGTAATTGTTTTAGCATTGGGTATGAGATTCTATATAATCCCGGTGTTTTCCCCTTTAAAGAGTGAAGTACGTTAGTGACCTCGTGGAGGCAGATATTGCTCTCAATCTTTTCAGCCGTTTTTGATGGTATTATAGAAAATGTTAGTGATCTGTTTTTTTTTTTCTTTGGAATTCAGCAGGAAAATTCGAATCGACTGAATTGTCCGACCAGAATTTGCTTAAGATATTAGATATTTGATTTTTATTAGTGTTGAGTATGTGTTATCTGTATATAAGCTATCTATATTGAAATGAGTTTTATATCCCATAAATTTATTAATATTATTCCATAGACGATCTATTGGAGTTGATGGGTTTATAGTTGATGTATATTCCAAGCAGTATTCCTTTCTTTTTTTAGGTTGTTAAGATTGTCAGTCCACTATGGGACGTGTTTTGGTTTAAAATTTGTTGAAGTTTGGGGGACTGAACGATTTGCAGCTTCTATTATAATTTTCCGAATATTTGCAGCTTCTTTGTTGGCTTCGATATTGCTTTGTCTTCTCACATTTAACTGGGAACAGATCTTGCTAAATTTTATCCAGTCTGATTGTTGTGTTTTAAATGTAGGTTTAAGAGATGAAAACGAATGTTGCACCTGTTGAAGTTGGATTGAAATTATTATGGGGAAATGGTCGCTTCCGTGCAAATTATTAACCGTCTTCCAACTAATCATCGGCGTAAGAGAGGGCGAGCAAAATGTGAGGTCTATATGTGAAAAACTGCCGTGACTGCTTAAATGAGCTTCCGATTCGTCATTTAAAAGAATAAAAGGAGAATTTGCTATGTAGTTTTCTATTATTCTTCCCCGTATGTTGTTAGATGAAGAATCCCAAGATCTGTGCCAAGCATTGAAGTCCCCTGCAATAATTGATGGTGAGCTAAGGTTTCCGAAAATGTTATTCAAGTTAGTCGTCTGAAGTTTCATTTGAGGATTAATGTATGCGCTGACTATGTTGAATTTTATTCCAGATTTTACTTCAAGATACAATGAGTCAAAGTCTTTATTTAGGGTAATAACTCTGTGTTCTATTGAATTGTGGATTAGGAGTCCAACTCCTCCGTATCGAGTGGTAGATGAATTTGTTGAATAAAATTTATAATTTATTGAGATAGGAATGTTTGATAGGGAATGTAAATGAGGTTCTTGTAAGGCGATAATTTTAGGGGAATATTGATTTATTAGTAATAGTAAATTATTATAATTGTTGAGATATCCATTTATATTCCATTGTATTATTCTACTTGTCATTAATAGTTAGTATTAGATACAGTTTTTGGTAGTGTAAATTAAATTTGCTAATAAATTCTTTTTGCACATAAAGATATGTAGTATAGTGTAAATTAAATTTAATAACGAGAACTTTACAAAGATATGTATTTATAAAATTTAACACGTTAGATATCATTACTCAGAAAATAAGTGAGATATTTGATATTTTGTTTGTTTTTTGTTCTAATTTAGTTATAGTTGTTTTATAAGAGTGATTATTAATGTAAATAACGACTAACAGCGATTTTAAGAGAAATAAATCAAAAAAATTAATGATGTAAAGAGTATATAAAGAGGTTGTGATAAATGTAATTATAATAGATTCATAGTTATATATTGAGTTAGTAAAAGAGTGTAATTTAGAAAATTTAATGTTTGTTGTGACTGATCCGATATATGAGAAGTTGAACAACATAGAGAGGAAAACAGTAATAATGATATTTAAGAAGTTCTCTATGAGTGGTAGCATTTGTTAAGAGAGGTATTAAGGGAAGTTGTTTATTTTTTTTACGTGCGCCTGTTAGTTTTCTCTTAAGTTTTTGAATATTCTTATTTGATGTATTCTTAGGTAAGAGAATGCATTGCTCGTTGACGGTTGGTTTGAAATTAAATCCGACGTTAAGACAGAAGAACTGCTCTTTAGTTCTATCTCTTTTAATTCAGTGTCCGAGATTTCTATATCTGAGATTACAGTGGAATAATCAACTAAAGCACGTGGTGTGGTTTTGTCTGTTATCAGCTAATTTGTGTTATTATTATTGATGTTTGCAATGTTGTTGTTGTATGTAAAATTGTTATATTTAGCTTGTGTTGTTAGTGTTTGTTGGGAAGGTACTCCAAAAGTTTGGGTTTTTAAAGTTGAGGAATATAATTTATACATGTTGGGATGGCGTTCTTTGAAAATGTTAACTGCTTTCCTTTTGCTTACCTTCTCAAGCGTAATGATTGCTTAAATTCCTTTTTCTTTTAGAAAAGTCGGGCATTTTTTATCGATTGTGGCGTGGTTATATACTTCGTTTTGTTCTTTGCAGTTAATGCAACTTTTTGTTGATTCACATATTTCTTCAGAGTCTTCGGGGATGTGGTATTCTTTTGAGCAATTGTAGCATAACCTAGCTTCTTTGCACGATTTCGCTATATGTCCGTAACGTAAGCAGTTCTTACAACGGAGGGGTAGGGGAATATATGTACGTATTCTTACATTTTGGTAACCAATTGAGATTACAGATGGCAAAGTGATTGTGGTAAAGGTAAGAATTATCAGGCCTGTCTCTTCTATAAACCATTAGCTGATTTTCGTTTGATCTTTTCGACCTTACTTACATTTTTTTCCTTTAATTCTTCAAGAATTTCTTCGTCAGGAATTCCGCGCAGATCGTTACAATATATAAATCCTTTTGAATAGTTGAGCGAGTTAAGTTCAGAAACAGTCACCGCAATCGAAGCGGAAAGTGAACATAATTTTATTAATTTGCTAGCTTGGTGCTCATTTTTAGTTTTAATTAAAATTGTGACATTTCTTAACTTGTTGCAACTAATTACTTCACCTTCACAAATTGAATCGATCACTTTTTTAATTAAAAAGGGTGTAACCTTCGAGAGATCATCATCACTTTTTACTCTTGTCATGACCAAATACTTTGGCCCAGGAGTAGTTAAGATTAAAGTTTTATTATTGTCTATTATAATTGGAGGTTTGTATATCCCTCCAATATCTGGTGGTTTATCCATGCTATTATTATCAATAATAATAATAATAAAAGAGAAAAAAAAAACAAAATATGAAAAACTAACGGTAAATATTAAGAGCACTTATATTATACGTCTATTCACTTCAACAGTTAAAGTCAAACTGAGATTTAAGTAAATTATGATTTATTACTTCACACAATACATTTAAGTTAAATTGCCAATTAAATTAAGTAAACTAAACCAGTTCTCGACTATCGATCTTAATAATATTCAATATTAGCTTATGATGGTTGACAAACGAATGAATCTTTTAACAAGGATTTTATAACTCAAAGGCCTAAGTTAAATTAAGTTATATGAAATGTTAAAAGCTCCTAAAAGCTTTAATTACATTACATTATGTTATACCAAGAAAATTAAAAAAAAACTTAAATTAATGTGGCGTCCTCTATAGGACGTTAGTCCTCTTCTGGTTGATCGCCATTAATATTCCGACACCCTTGCAGTACTGCAATCAAGAAAGAAATATCCAACGTTAAATCTATATTGAAGGAAATCAAAGAACAAAGAAAACGGTTATATTAATTCAAATTTGTTTAATTTTTTTTTCCAAAATTTCCGTTAGATAAAACAATTCATGCAAAATAAACTAGATCAGGTCACGATCCTCAAACTCCAGTGGGTATCCGTTAGCTACATCATGAAACTATAATTGAATTATGTATTACAAAGAATATAGTCCAGAAATCAGGTAACCGAAAATAGAAAACTGGGCCAACGGTTTGCCCATCGTTCCACCAAATATACTATTGCCAATTATCTTGCTATACACATCACAGCCCAACCTAATTCCCACTGAGGCGGCTACAAAAAAGGTTGGATCTACCAGTTGTAGTCCCGGAAACTCATCTGCTAGCCTTCCGAGGGGATGAGGCCATCCAACTGGTTTCGACCGTGTCGCTGCTGCCTTAGTTACCTCTAACTACCAAGAGAACCCGCTCTGAGAAACGAGGGTACGCTCCGCAGTAGGATCGATGACTGCTCTTTCCATGACGTACCGTCAATATGCCACAATGTTGACCTCAACAGTTGGTTTTAGCAGAACGCTATCCGTCAACGTATATGACGTAGATGGTAAAACTCTGCAAGATGTCGAGCGAGAGATTTCTCTTGGCTGGTGATATTTGCTGTTCCTCGATCGACTCGGAACCAGAGCGTTAGATGGACTAGGTATGCGACTCTCACAATCATTAGACAAACTAGGTCCCCTGGCGGAGTTTTGGGACGCACGAAGTCCTTTATTACTTGTGCGAGCAGGTGATTTACGACGACGCTTACCTTTCGATTTCGCGGCTCTTGTCGGAACAGACGAACAGGGTCTATTGTCCGGCTTATGGAGAAGCGTGGGATGCATATCACCGCAACGTTTACATTTGCCAGTGCTAATGCACGTCCGCCAGATATGATCATGACTCACACATCCAACGCAACACTTGTAGATCGTCACCAACTTCGTCCTTTCATCGTTGTCTGCCTTCGAGAATCGTTCGCAAAATCGCAATGGGTGGTTCCTTAAACAGACGCGACACACAATTTTCTTACCATTGTCGCCTTGCTTATACTTTCTCGCAGAAACCATGATACTATTAGCTGAAATTAATAAATATTTCAAATTCAATATGTAGGGAGAATTATCAGTTTTACAACTGGTCGAGTAATCGTTCCACGTGAAGTCTTCAAATCCACTACTCTAACGTGACTATCTCTACCCGAATGCAATTAATAAATAAATTAATACGCGACCTAGGCGCCATTCATTGGTAGGCGCGTTGTCATCACGGATGACCACCATATCCCGGACCTCTAAGTTCTCCTTTAACATATCCACTTATTCCTCTTCTGTAGCTCCTTCAAATATTCCTCCTTCCAACGGAGGCATAAACGTTGGTTTAGAGCTTTGACTCTCCATCATCAGTTTGTTATTGAGGGTAAAGGATCCTCAATCTTTAATTCCAGTGGGGACAGTAAACGACCATCAATTAAAAAATGGCCCGGCGTAAGAGCGTCCAGATAATCGGCATTATCTGCCAAAGGGCATAATGGACGCAAATTTAAACACGCCTCGACACGAGTTAGGAGTGTGGAGAATTCCTGTTCACGCTGGCCATCCAATTCCACCCGAAATAAATACTTCAAACTTCCTGCCAACCGTTTATAATGGTGCTTAAAACTTTTAATATCTGCTTCCTAGAGACCTCCCATATAAGGTGCACCAGCAGGGTTGAAATGCCAAGTCAACCCCTAGTTCCGTAAGTAGCATTGACCTGGAAACCTGATTTCCTAAGAAAATTTCGAAATTCACTTCCTAAGATTCTCGACGCTCCTACAAAATTGGTCCCGTTGTCAGAATACATATCCGTAGGGTATCTACGACGAGCAATGAATCTAGCCAAAGCGGACAAATTCCAAATGAATAGCCTTCTTAGCAAAGCAAATAAACAGACACACGTAGCCCTTCGTTATAAGACATTCTCCGCCCGTGTAATTGCGAATGCCGAAAGGCCCAGCAAAATCTACACCAGTGTTAGTGAAAGGACGGGTGAAAACGGTACGAGACGTAGGTAAAGTTGCCATTATTTGACTCTGAGTCATTCCCCTATAGATAGTACAAATCCTGCAATGCCCTACGACGGTCTTTATCAAATTCTTAGACCTGCGCATGCAGAACTCGGTTCCCTAGACTCGCAGCATTAATTGGTTTCCGCCATGCAAAGTCAACCTATGGATAAAATCGATCAATAGATAAGAGAATCGACTTGCTGTTGACAAAAGAATCAGAAACCGTTCGTTGTAGCTGAGATTTACCGCATTAGCCAACCTACCACCTACTCTCATCAAACCATCCTGATCTAAAAAGGGTTTCAAATTCAAAATTCCCCTTCCACAATCATTTCTCTTTCAGACAATCGCCGATATTCCTGAGGGTACCAAGCTCTTTGGGCTATCCTTATCAATTTCCCTCTCACACTACGGATTTCGTGTGGAGTAATCTCCAAAGAACTGCCACTCGAACGTTCCTTACCAAAAAACCTAAACACTAAGGCCATCACACGCAACGCTCTCGAGTGAGAAGAAAACCGATGCAACAGGTCATCGAAGTAAACGAAGAAAACCATGTGACATTTTTCCTCCTCCTTAGTGTGATATACCTCTGGAATAGGGTTACGCCATTTGTCAGTAGGGGAACCTAGCCATTGGGGACCATACCACCACAGCTCGTCCGTCGCCAAATCCTGCGGTCGAGCTCCTCGACTTATCAAATCAGCCGGATTCTGCTCCGACCGAACATGCCTCCAACAGGCCTTGCTCATGTGCTCCGTCACCTTTGCAACTCGATTAGCAACAAAGGTTTTCCACGAACTGCGAGGTTTCTGAAGCCAAGCCAAAACCATGGTAGAATCAGTACACTTATAGAACTTTGTTTTTGCTGCGTCAAATTTCAAATTCGTCCTCACAACTTCCATCAATTCAGTCAATAAGACCGCCCCGCAAAGTTCCAGCCTAGGTAAAAAAAACTGTTTTCAAAGGAGCGACCCTCGACTCAGCCAACAACAGATGGGTTTGAATAGCGCCCAAATTATCCTATTTACGAATGTATATTGATTTCTGTAACTTGCGGGGGCTGAGGGCAAATTTTTTCTCTGTCTATGCTCACATTTGTGTCCATGGGCTGGATGTTTTCGCCTTATGTGAGGATGCTGATCCACAGGATTTTCATATCCCTGGGTATCACCTGCTATCCCTTTTAATTTCCATCGGGGTCTCGTTATGTACATTCGCAATGAAGTTGTGTACCAATGCCATCAATTGGCATGTATGATGCAGAATTTAACTTGTCCATAACTAGGATCCTGGAGGATTATCCGAACAGTGAAATTGTTGTTGCTGGTGATTTCAATGTTCATAATTCATCCTGGCTCCACCATTCGAGCCGCACAACTCCTGAAGGCCAATACGTTGGGTTGTTCGCCGCGCATAATCACCTTGCTCAAGTAGTGAATGAACCAACACATATATCATGTGTTGATGGGCACCAAAATAATACACTCGACCTTTTTCTTACTTCACACCCTGATAAGTATGAAGTTAAGGTTTTAGCACCTCTCGGTAATTCGGATCACTGTACCATCTCTGCCTCTTTTCCGTTCTCTGGACTTCGTGAGGTTTCACCTATGGCTAAGAAACGCTCTGTTTTTAACTACGGGAAAGCACGTTGGGATGAACTCAACAATTTTTTCCGGCACTTTAATTGGAAACTTTGTCTCCTTGCATCAAATATCGATGCCGCAGCAGAGATGGTAATGAATATAATTAAAACTGGAATAAATACTTTTATTCCTTCCAAAAAGATTTCGGTTAAATCAAGAGATAAATCTTGGTTTAATCAGACTTGCACACTAGCGGTCAGATCCAGAGAGGAAGCATTCAGCAATTGGCGTAGAAACAAGTGTGCACATACAGATTTGCTATGCAAGCAGGCGAGATCCTCGTGTGCCGCAGTACTGAGACGCGAAAAAGCTTTATACGAGCAGCGTCTTCGTACTAAAGTTCTTTCTTTCCCTCGGGGGGAAGAGCTTTTGGTCATTTGTTAAGAGTTTACGGAATAATACTAGTTCGATTCCAACTCTTATAATGAATCACAAAACATTTGCTGATCCGGTTGAGAAGGCGAACCTTTTGGCTAGATTGTTTGCAGGTAACTCTCACCTACCGGCGAGCACTCAACTTCTACCCGAACTCGAAAGAGTATCAGTCACTATGTCTAGTATATTCTTTCAAGCCAGGACAGTTAGGAGGGTTCTTGCGAATCTCAACGTGAACAAGTCTTCTGGGCCGGATGGTATACCAGCACTGGTCCTGAAACAGTGCTCTTCGACGTTGGCCCGTCCATTAGCTAAGCTTTTCTGTTTGTCGTATCGTGCCGGTATTTTTCCTTCATGTTGGAAGCTTGCTAATGTTACGCCAATCCCTAAGAAGGGTGAGGCTAATAACCCTGAAAACTACCGCCCAATAGCTGTTTGTTCTGCTCTTTCAAAGGTGATGGAGAGCATGATTAATCACCACCTTGTGAGGTATTTGGAGTCCAACGGTTTGCTAAATGATCGTCAGTACGGTTTCCGTAAAGGACGCTCTACTGGTGACCTTTTGGCTTTACTCTCTGAAAGGTGGAATGGTTCCATTTACCGCTTTGGTGAGGCCAAGGTTGTTGCTCTGGATATCTTAAAGGCGTTTGATAGGGTCTGGCATGAGGCTCTGGTATCGAAGTTAATTGCTTTTGGTGTCGGTAGTCACTTCTCTCGATTTATATCGAGCTTTCTCAAAGATCGCACTATTAGAGTTGTTATAGATGGCGTCTTTTCCGACGAGTTCAGTATAAATTCAGGGGTACCGCAGGGCTCCGTTCTTTCTCCTACTCTTTTTCTTGTTTTTCTTAATGACCTTCTATCTATTACTTCGAATCCTATTTACTCTTTTGCAGATGACAGCAACATTTGTCATTCATATTCATTTGACCGGAGGCCGAACCTTTTGGAGATTGGGGCAAGGAGGTCGAACATGAATGACACATTCACAGGTGACCTGATAACAATCTCTGAGTGGGACCGCGCGAACATTGTCGATTTCAATGCGCGCAAGACCCAATGTTGTTTTTTGACGCACTGACGTGATGCTGCCTCTGGTGTTCTGTCATCTATATTTATGGGTAATGTAAATATTGAGGAGGCGGATGCTCTTGATGTTCTGAGCATGAGAATTAGTTGTGATGCTCGTTGGAACGATCACATTTTTCGAGTGTCGAAGGAAGAATTCAAGTGCCTTGGTTTTTTGAAACGATGCAGGAAATACTTCACTCCATCCGACCTTCTTACTATTTACAGGACCTTTATCCGACCCCGGATGCAGTACAACTCTCATGTATGGGCCGGTGCTCCAAAGTCTATTTTGAAGCTTCTCGACCGCGTACAGGAGAGGGCGAAGGTGCTTATTAATGACAGTAGGGTATCCAACTCTATTGATTCGTTGGAGCATCGTCGCAATGTGGCGTGTGTTTCACTGTTCTATCGGTACTATAATGGGAGGTGTTCTCGAGAGATAAGGGGCTTGGTTCCCGATAACCACATATTTTTACGTGGTACTCGAGCTTCTCACAGAGCACATCTTTTTGTGGTTGATTGTTCAGTGAACCGCACAATGCATTACAGGGAGAATTCATTTTTTGCCCGCACTGCTCGCTTGTGGAATGATCTTCCTGCGAGAGTTTTTCCCGTCAATTACGATATTGGTGAATTTAAATCGAATGTCCATAAACACTACTCCCTCTTTCCTCCTTCCTATAACTTATTTTCCTAAACCTGCACAATGCACTGCATGAATAGGGGCCATCCCCTGAGTGTTGGTCAAAAAAAAAAAAAAAATATGCACCCATGAATCTTCACAGTACAATCGGGCCGAAAACTTACCCACCGAGGATTTTTATTTCATTGATGAAACTATATTCATTAAGAAATTGCTTCCACTTCTCCTGACTCTCCGAGGTCAAAAATTCGTCCCACTCAGTCCTCTCGCTCCATATTTTCTGCATGGGAATCTTTGCAGTGATAATGATTGGACCAGGATTAAAAAGCTTAGAAATAATAGAAAATACCTCTCTTTTCATAAAATTGTCCCTTATCTCAATTGTCGTTGTCTTAAAGAAGAACTGGTCCGACTTGGCACTCCATCGCACGAACAGGGTTTTGATGAGGTTAATCTCCTCAAATTCCAAAAAATCTTCCCTCAACAAGTGATCAGAGGGCAATCGCTTAAGAATTCTCTTGTCATTTGAGGTCCACTTCCTCATCGAAAATCCTGCAGAAGTCAATGCCGATATTATTAATCCAGAGCCCCAGCCAACGCATCATCTGCGTACATCATTTTACGTAAAATTTCAGAAGCCAAAGACCATTTGGCTTCACCGTCATCAGCGAGTTGAAGCAACGTTCTGATTGCTAAAAAGGAGCACTATTTACCACAAACGTGACGGTTTGCAGTTCAAAATCCTCTACTTCCTTATTCGCCGATATTGCACTCGATCAGGGTCCAGAATCCGTCAAGACATCTTCCTAATGTCCCCATTGAAGACATATCGATAAAAACGCCATCTAACAATCAGCAGCCTCAAGTCATTCTGCAAAACAGGCCCGATAAATAACGCGTCATTCAAGCTCAGTCCACTTGACCTTCTACTACGAGCGTTGAAAACAACCCTAACTTTCGTGGAAGCGCTTTCAGGCTTGAGTACAGCGTGATGAGGCAAATAATACGAGCTTCCTTCACCCGTATCCTCCAAATTTATCATCGCCATATGATCCAAAGATTCTTACTCCAATAACACCGCATCATAATTCAATTTAAGAGATGGGTTTCGAAGCAGGGAAGCTTTGTTTCGCAAAAATTGTCTGTAGGCCTTTGGACGAGAAGAATCAAGGCATGTATCGCTCAGCCGAATTTCTACATGCTGTCTTCCTAAAATATTCCTCATCATCAGGCGACATCTTCGCATGCCTTGGAGTATCTGCCTCGACGTAGCAGCAAAACAATTCTGTACCTCACCATTCGACATGACTGCACCGCTATAACTGGCTCATGCAAAGCGCCCAAAGAGGATTCAAACGCCTCTCGATTCAGTAAGGTGTGGTGCTTCAACTCGCACACCGAACAACCAAAAGAACTCCTACACTCATCGAGTCTATGACCACCTGTGAGATAATTGATACAAAAACTGTGCTTTTTCACTATCGCAAACCGTCCCTCAGGAGATAAATCCAAAAATTTCGGACAAATATTCAACAAATGATCTCCTGAACAAAATTTACAAAGTCTTCTATTTAATTTAGTGGAAACAGATCGAACTCCACTCTTCGGATTAGAAAGAGTTTCGTGGGAAGGCCTAGAACTACTACCAACTGGTTCAAAATTCCGAATCTCAGACACAGTTTCCAAAGATTGAAACCGTGAATTTAAAAAATTTCCCAAATCCTTCTGTTAAGAATAGCATTCTTAATCTCATTCCATTTTTTCTCTTATTTTTATTATATATATATTTATCACATACCATATATTTACAACATAAAACTTTATTAAATATTTACATATTTTTTGACATCACTGTAGAATACAGTTCATTAATTAACAATAACATTAATCTGTTATATATACTCAAGAGTTAGTCCTTAATCTGACCTCATCAAGAGAAGTCATAACCTTGTTCTCATCACAATAAAAAACATTCTTTAAAAAATAAGAAATAAAAAGAAATTTATAATCTTTTTATTTTTTCGAACTTTAACATGGCGACCGTGACAGGACACGGCCAAAGAAAGGGTTGAAATTGTTTAAGTGGATTAATATAAGAATAAAAAAATATATATATAAAAATAAAAGGAAATCAATGTTTAAAGATTTATATAAAATAATATTTTCAATTATTCTTAACATAATATTTAACATACATAACATACATATGTATGTAACATAATTAAACACTTAACATACAATCCACAAACGATTCAGCATAACTTTGGCAATTGTGAGAGCAATTATTCATAAAAGAATTGCTTTCTTGTGATTGAGAACAATAACAATATCAACTAGAATGCATTCATCGCTGTAACAAAACCAAGTGTACCAACAAAGATAGAACGCTATTTAACGGAATTTTTATGGAATTTAATAAAATTTTGGATGTTTAAGAAGCAAATAAAAGTCTTTTACAAACAATTCAGACTAGTACAGTTTGCATTCAAGTATCAAAGTTATTACGAAGACCTCAAATAATCCACATGGCTGAAGCAAAACTATCAAAATTAAAGGTAAAACGAAACACTCTAATTGCACAGCAGCAACGTGTGAAAGATTTCGTCGACACCAAATTAGACAAGGCTTCACTATACGAACTCGAAACAAGACTTCAAGCGTTGGAACAAATATTATAATGATTTTCAATCCATTCAAAGCGGAATTGAAGAAGCTGAAGATCCATCAACTGATGACAAATATAGAGCACCAGTATGAAGGAATTATATTTTGTTTTACGCCCTGCATTATTACTGCGTTTGGCTAATATCAAAAAAACTGCCAAGGAAGAGACAGGTGCCAATGACGTTGCCAATCAATCTCTCAGCAGCAGTTCCCCCTTGCGGTTACCAAAAATTAATTTGCCTACATTTTCTGGCGACTACACTCAGTGGACGTCATATTATGAAACATTTTCTGCACTAGTTATTCGAAATCCAGGTTTGGACAATGTCACCCGTTTTCATTATTTGAGATCATCCTTAAAGGACGGTGCCTTGCGTCGCATTGAGTCCATTGAAGTCACAGATGAAAATTATGAAGTGGCTTTAAAATTATTAGTCGATCGATACCAGCGAAAAAATGTTATTGTCAGAGAACATGTACGCCATTTGTTCAACATAACCCCAATTGCTCAAAGGGCATCAGCTACAGCTTTGCGGGATCTTATAGACAACTTCAATGTTCATTTAAGAGCTTTATCAACTTTAGGAAGGCCAGTGGCTCATTGGGACGACATCATAATAGAAATTGTGGTGCAAAAGTTGGATCACCTTACTTTGGACAAATGGAATGATGAGTGCCCAGTTGATCGTATACCTACAGTTGAGGAATTATTTAAGTTTTTAGAAAGACGCTGCAGTCATTTAGAAGAAAGATCATCTTTGCGGCCAAAGGTTGCTTCTCAGACTAGCAACAATCAAACCAATGCAAGAACAGCTGTAAATAAAATAGTATTAACATCATCGAAGCAATTAACACCTAAGGTATGTACTTATTGCAAAGGCAATAATCATTTAATTTATCGATGTCGCAAATTCTTGGTGCTTGCTCCTAAGCAAAGGTTTGAAGCCATTCATGAGCGTAATCTGTGCAATAATTGCCTGAAGGTTGGTCATACACATCAAACTTGTGTTTCGGAGAAATGTAGAGAGTGTAACTCATCTCACCACACACTTCTCCATTACAACACATTTTATTTAAATAGACATAACGAAGGTGATATGTCGAAAAATAAAAACGATAGCCAACATAATTGACAATTACTGCAACAGATACCGTCAACAAACCAATCGACTGCTTTATCAGCAATATCCTTATCGGAATCTAAAGAGTTGGCAAACAGAGGATCACCTACGGTTATCTTAGCCACCGCACTTATTTATATTCAAAATCAACATGGTTCAACTCTAGTATGTAGAGCATTACTGGATTCTGGTTCTCAGTTAAATTTAATTACTGAGCAGATGGCTACCCACCTTGGAATTCGACGTCAAAGGTCAAACGTCAATTTAAGCGGTTTGGCTCTTCTACATTGTTTATTCGACATTCAATTACAATAACAATAAAATCACGCACAAGTTCGTTTACAACTCAACTCGAATTTTTGATTATGCCTCAAATATGTGATCAACAGCCTGAAATTGCAATTAATGTGTCAAATTGGGTATTTCCTGCACAGATTAAGCTTGCTGATACCGAATTTTTCAAGCCTCACAAGATTGACGTGCTCATTGGTGCTGAAGTGTTTGGCGAGATCTTGTTGCAGCAACAACTGCGGTCTTCCAGTGATATGCCTTTACTTCAAAATACTGTTTTCGGTTGGGTGGTTATTGGAAAAATTATGACAAGGGGATGTAGTCTACAGTGCTCAAGACAACCAACAATTAATTCCTTGGAAACTATTATAAGGCAGTTTTGGGAACTAGAAAGTCATATCTCCTCATGCAAACCACTTACAATTGAAGAAAAATCGTGTGAAGATCATTATTTGGCACATATTGCTCGCTCTGATGAAGGACGATTCGTTGTGCGTTTACCTTTAAAGCAACCTTCAACAGTCCTGGGTGAATCCCTTTCGATGGCGAAAAGACGGCTTATTTCAACAGAACGGCGATTAATGAAAAATCAGCAAATATACAACGAGTATGCAACATTTATGACAGAATATGAGACGCTTTCCCTATATGACCAAAATTGGAACAGTAAACGACGTTTTGCCGCCGAGTCACTACTTTTTACCTCACCATTGTGTAATTAAGGCTGAAAGCTCATCTACAAAACTTCGTGTCGTATTCGATGCATCTGCAAAAAGCTCTTCCAACATCTCGCTCAACGACATACTCATGATTGGCCCAACTGTACAATCAGATTTATTTACTGTCATGACACGATTCAGAGCCTATCGCTATGTTTTTACTTGTGACATAACTAAGATGTATAGGCAAATAGAAGTTGCAGAATGTGATCGTAATCTCCAGCTCATTCTCTGGCGTACCAATTCAAATGATGAAATGAAGGTCTATAGGCTAAATACGGTCACATACGGTACAGCATCGGCTCCCTACCTAGCTACTCGCTGTTTAAGGAAACTAGCTGAAGATGAAAAAATTGCATTTCCACTTGCATCGAAAGCTCTGCAGTATAACACGTATGTGGATGATATCATGACTGGTGCGGACAATATCGATGAAGTGAAAAAGCTTTTGAACGAACTAACTGATATGCTTAGCACAGCGAAATTTCAGTTACGTAAGTACTGTTCAAATCATATTAATATTTTATCTATGATTCCATGAAAAGGACAGAGAACCGTTCTTAAATATATCTGGTGCCGAGGTGGTATGCACTCTTGGTATTATCTGGCAGCCTGATAAAGATGTTTTCAGATTCAATTTCTCATTTGAAGATACAATCGCCCCAACAAAACGTACGGTGTTGTCAGATCTGGGTAAAATATTCGATCCACTTGGTTTCATTGGACCAATAGTTGTATTGGGCAAGATATTTTTACAGCAGCTATGGAAACAGCAAATAGCTTGGGATCAGCCACTCCCTGATGAATCTGCAACCACATGGCGAACTTTTATAAGACAGCTCAGCGAAGTAAATGCACTGCGTTTTGACCGCCGTCTGATCAACCTTTCGTATCATATTCAAATTCATGCATTTTCAGACAGCAGCGAAAAGTCTTATGGAACATGTGTTTATTTACGAACCGCCGATAGCAACGGCAACATATCCGTTTCATTTATATGCTCCAAATCAAGAGTAGCCCCAGCTAAATCAATATCGATAGCAAAACTTGAGCTACAAGCTGCCCTTCTGATGACGGAACTAGTCGAAAGATTGATGGAGATACTATCATTAAATATTCACAGTAGGCATTTTTACACTGATTCTAAAATAGTGTTGGCATGGGTAGCAAAACCATCATACACGTGGACGACATTTGTTGCCAATAGAGTGGCAAAAATTCAAGATTTAACTCGACTAGAAGAATGGCATTATGTACACACTGACGAAAATCCTGCAGACTTAATCTCTCGAGGAATGCTACCTAAAGATTTTGCATTATCCCAGCTTTGGAAAAGTGGTCCATTGTTTTTATCAAATAGTGTCATAGAACAGCAGGTACCTCCTGAAGATGACACTATAATTCCCGAACAGCGCACAGCCAAGAGCATATTAACTGCATCAAAGTCTTCTTTTACGGATCTTATCAAAACAACTAACAGTCCTTTACAGAAGTTAATACGTATTTTTGCTTATTGCTTTAGATTCAAAAACAACAGCAAGGTAGCAAAAAGTGAACGACTTACAGATTTTTTGAAAATTCATGAGCTCCGAGCAGCTTTAAACGGAATTATAATCAACGCTCAACGCAGCTACCTTTGGGATGACTACATTCACTTAGTGAAAAATATGCCCTTGTCGAATGGCAGTAAATTACGAACACTTTCTCCATATCTTGAAGAAGGCATTATACGAGTCGGTGGAAGACTACAGAATAGTAACCTGACACATTATGCCAAACACCCCATCGTGCTACCACAAGATTCAAATTTTACTAAGGTTTTAGCAACTAATTTCCATATAACAAATTTGCACGCAGGACCGCAAACTTTATTATGTCTAATACGACAGCAATATTGGCCAATAAACGGAAAACAATTATGCAAAAACGTAGTGCATCGATGCATCAAATGCTTTCGAACCAAGCCAAGCAAGACTGACACCTTAATGGGTAATTTACCATCTGAACGGGTAGTTCCAGGGCGAGCTTTTCTTACAGTTGGTATTGATTTCTGTGGCCCAGTCATGGTTCATTCAAATATACGAGGTAGAGCTCCAAACAAAGCGTACTTGGCAATCTTCGTTTGTTTCACCACAAAGGCGGTTCATATAGAAGTTGTGAGTGACCTATCTACAGCAGCATTCATAGCCGCACTAAGACGATTTATTGCGCGAAGAGGAATTTGTAAGACTATAATCAGCGACAATGCAACCAACTTTATTGGTGCCAAAAACGAATTAGCAGATTTAGCGAGGCACTTTAACAGTGATACCTGTCAAAAAGAAGTAATTGATTTTGTCAACAAAACTTAATTGAATGGCGCACTATACCACCGCGTTCTCCTCATTTTGGTGGGCTATGGGAGGCGGCTGTTAAGCAAGCTAAGTACCACATAATACGTGTTATAGCCAATGCTAAGTTAAGTTTTGAAGAATTGACGACCATAACTGCTCAAATTGAGGCTATATTAAATTCACGGCCATTGACATCCGCTCACTTCAGATCCAGCTGACTTACAAGCCCTGACGCCAGGCCATTTCCTTATTGGAGAACCATTAACCTCTTTTCCGGAACCAGATATAACTGATTACAACTATAACAGATTGCATCGATTTAAACGGTTACAACAGCTACAACAAATATTTTGGAGGCGCTGGTCCACAGAATACCTGCATTTGCTTCAACAGCGATATAAATGGCAGTCAAAAAATTCTAATGTTACACCAAATACCCTTGTACTTGTTCAAGAAGAAAATCAACCTCCATATAAATGGCCATTAGCACGTGTTTTGAAGACTTTACCTGGTCGGGATGGTGTTGCTCGAGTAGCAGAAATTAAAACTCAACATGGAATTTATCAACGCGCTATAGACTACCAGGGCGCTCATATATATTTAACACATACCATATATTTACAACATAAAACTTTATTAACAGTCTTATGCAAAAAAAAACCTTATTATGACCTTCAAATGAACATTAGTTAATAACGATTTTAAGCTTAATAATCCATTATTAAAAAAGTATATGCAAAAACAGTATTTTAACTAATATCCATTTTAATGTTTTTTCTTATTTGATGCTGGCAATACCATTATTTTATTCTCTCAATTTTTCCTTAATGTTGTGTATGAACGATTATTATTTCATTGGTATTCGTGCCTAATATTGTTTTTTTATGTTTTTATACAAAATAATTGTTTTTATTAACATAAAGATGGGGTTGTATTTGTTTTTTTAATAACAACAATGCACAAATAAAATAAAACAACCAATGTAATTAAAATATTATATTTTGATTAAAGAAAGTATTCGAGTACCGGTTTCTTTAAATTTGTTTTGATTATTTAGACATCACTAAACTATTTTGTAAACAAAATTTATATTTTTGGAAAAAAGAAAAATTTGAGTACAAAAAAATATGGAGAAAAAACTGCAAGCTTTAATTATTTTGCTATGTGTGCCATCAATAGCACCAATGACACCAGGGAATTTTTTTTGTGTTTTTAAATTTTTTTAAATTTATTTTAAAAATTAGAATATTTTTCACAAAATGTGAAAAATTGTAATAAAATTATGACAAATGTCTTTAATATAGGTTTAAAGTAGGGTCGAACCATTGTTAAATTTCATAGATTTAACAATGGTTTACTACAGGTGTTTTAAGCTAATTATCGTTTTTGGATATACTTTTATCGAATTTTGCTTAACAATGGTTAGTAAGCATGTCATAAGTTTTTTTGCATAAGACCGTAAATATTTACATATTTTTGACATCTCTGTAGAATAGAGTTCATTAATTAACAATAACATTAATCTGTTATATATACTCAAGAGTTAGTCCTTAATCTGACCTCATCAAGAGAAGTCATAACCTTGTTCTCATCTCAATAAAAAACATTCTTTAAAAAATAAGAAATAAAAAGAAATTTATAATCTTTTTATTTTTTCGAACTTTAACACCTTCCATTTGGGAATCTTCACCTGTTCAGGATTGTCTGTTCCTAAAGGGACAAAGTCAACACCGGCAACTTGGTGGAACATAAATAAACAAAAATCGGATCCCAATTGGTGATATTACTATCGTGAATCCGAAGTGCCGATATCGAATTATTAATATCTCGTTGCAGCCTCTTGATGTCCTGGGCTGCTGCGGATTTGATCGGTGCGAGGGTAAACAAAACCTTCAGCTGAGAATTCACCAAAATCCTCTTACTCTCGTACGTGTCAAGTTATTCCACGCCTCCTGGAATCCATTAATCGTCAGGAGAGATTTCTTTACAATCTCCAAAGCTTCACCACACGTGAACTGTCTCAAATAAAAGAGCTGTTCACTGGTGAAATGTTGGCCCTGTTCACATAAACAGCTGTGAACATTTCGCGATATGATGCTCATGATTTGTAATCCCCATGAAACACCCCCATGGTGCAAGGGAGTAACTGTATGCTATGCCAAATGCGGTTCTCACTGCCCTCACTATTAAGACACTGTATCGATGACATACCAGCTTGGTTGACCAAAGTCTGGGAGAGTTCTCCCATTAATGAGGCGACAGTTATGTATCTTAACCTACAATGTCCAAAAAGTTCACGTGCCGCCTCCTGATCACCTTCCAGATCTGCCTTGTCACCTGTAACAAAGGCTTCGTAGGAATCCCTAACCCTTGCCCATAGCGACTTGAACTCCTCCCTCTGAATTTCGATGGAGAGTGTAGTATTACTTTCCTGAGGAGAACCATTAAATGTCCTCTCAAAATCCAGGAATATCTAGGCAAACCGCTCAAATGTCAATAATCGCTTCGACATCGGCATCCTGATTATAGTAAAAGTAGCTCCCAACACTTAGTAATGAAAAGTAACGGAATAGCTGAGATGATGTTCCTTACTAATTCCCTCAACGAATTCAAAATTCAATAAAAATGTCAAAAAAAAAAATTAGATAAATAGAAAAATTAACCAGAACGATCGTAACTAAACCCTCGCCGCGCAAATAAAAAAAAAAGAAAATACTCAAAAAATAAACTAAAGGTCACCGAGACCAACCTAGCAGCTTACCGAAAGCTTAACAAAGTAATATACGTCCAATAAACCGGGCATATATTTCCGAAAAAATAAGACGCACTTCACGAAAATGAGCCAACAGGACGAATTCCCTATGGCCAATAACCCGACACTTGTTATTGTTTTCAAAATCAAAAAAAAAAAATATTCAAATATATGTATGTATACGTAAAGATATGAAATTTGCCAACGTAAGATTATAGTAGTATGTTTATGTACTTTCGGGATCAATTTTTCCATACAAATTTGGGATCACGCTCATAGTTTTTGTATGAGGTTTCGCAGTCACTTTTTCCATACAAATTTGGGATCACGCTCATAGTTTTTGTATGGGGTTTCTCGATCAATTTTTCCATGTGAATTTGGGATCATCCCTTTAATTTTTATACGGGGTTTCTCGATCAATTTTTCCATATGAATTTGGGATCATCCCTTTAATTTTTATACGGGGTTTCTCGATCAATTTTTCCATACAAATTTGGGATTATCCCTTTGTTATTTATTTTTTTTTCGGTTTAATTTTATGTTTGTAACATGTATTGCAAAATGGTATTTTTTTTTGTCTTGAGCCGGAGGTGGTAAATCTTCTAAAAATACTTTGTTCCAACAAAAGCATGCACGATTCACTATCCTTGGTGCCTACGTACTAAAACCCACCCCCTACACACATCAACCACTCTCCCCCCGCGGGACTGCCGTAAGGTATTACTTCGAGGGGGGCTGGTTAGCTCGAAAGCTTTATCACATCATCTCAAATTTTGTCTTCGTTCCTCCAACCTTCGGAATACTATCATTACTTCGGCCATTTTCTGGCTGTATTGGCTCCATAGCGTCCTAGAATTCAACAGCTCCTCCATGAGCCGGTTTGGTCCTAATCTAGTTTCTCCGGGCCATCGAAACCTGGGGCAGCATGTTAGAATATGCTCCGCATCTTCCTCTTCGTCCACACAGTTTGGGCATATAGGGGAAATATCATGTCCAAATCTGTGCACGTGCTTCCTAAAACATCCATGACCATCCAAGGGGTTATAGAAGCGACAAGCTGAAATGTCCATCTTCCCTTTAAACTGCTCTCCCATCGTGACTGCCATTTGTGCATGGAAGTCATTCTTTCCTCCGCTTTTATAGCCGCTGTCCGTCCTGGACTCTCAAGACGACGGAAGTATATCCGCCTCATCTCCTTCGCCAATATGTCTATTGATATTGTCTTTGCCAATACCAAACCGCTTCATCACACACTGTCCTGAAGCCACTTATCCGTCTAATCGCGCTTAAACGATACACCGAGGACAGTTTCTCCTTGTCGACCCCACGGAGAGTGCCTCTGACCATATGGGGCAAGCATATAGCATTATCGACGTTACTACCGCTGAAATTATCCTCCTCTTGAATATTTGGCATCATCCTCGCCAGTGCTCCCTGCGTTACAGATGCCTTTTCGCCGATGTATTTTACGTGCTCCTTGAAGTTCAACCTGTCGTCAATAATCACTCCCAGGTATTTTATTGCCCTCTTTGATTCGATTTCTGTGCCTCCAACGGTCACTTTCATCTTCTCCACTATCTTCCGGCCGCTTATCAAAACGGCTTCCGTTTTATGTGCAGCAAGTGTCAAACCTGCCTCATCCAGCCATGCACCAACATTTCGAATCGCTGTGTTAGTTTTCTCCTCTATATCCTGTACCGTCTTGGCTACCGAGACTATGGCAATGTCATCTGCAAAGCCTACAATTGTAGTCCCGTTTGGCAATCGCAGTCGAAGTACTCCATCGTACATTATGTTCCATAGTAGTGGGCTAAGTACAGAGCTCTGCGGGACACCCGCCTTCACTACGTATTCCTGCTCTCCTTTCCTGTCCTGAAAGAAATTGTTCAGAATCTCCATTAAGTATGGCGGCGTACCCATGTTAAAGAGGGCTCTCATAATCCGCCCCCAATTCGCTGAGTTGAACACGTTTTTAACGTCAAGTGTGACAACCGCGCAGTATTCCTTGGTGCCAAATCTCCATCTTTCGCCCTCTATTGCATCTCTTGCAATGTCGACTACCCTCCTGATCGCGTCAACAGTGGACCGTCCTTTCCTAAATCCGTATTGCAGGTCCGAGAGAGCTCCTCCTGCCTCGGCACGCGTCAGTAGTCGGTTGTATATTATCCTCTCCAGTATTTTTCCCATTGTGTCAAGTAGACAGATGGGCCGATATGACGATGGTTCCTCTGGTGGTTTACCAGTTTTTGGAATGAAAACCAATTTCTGCTTCTTCCATCTACGTGGAAAAACACCCTCGACGAAGCACTTGTGGAACACCTTGGCGAACATATCAGGTCTGAACCGGATAGCCGCCTTAAGTGCCTTATTCGGGATTCCATCTGGCTCCGGTGTTTTCCTATCTCCTATTCCATTGCATGCTGCGAGTACCTCCTCTCTTGTTACCTCAGGGATGGTATGATTGGCTTCCGTATCCCTACTTATGAAAGTGTAGGGCTGGCCTCGTAGGAATAATGTACTAATAATTTCCCGTAGCAAAACTGGACAGCATAGTTTAGGCTGTTGCTGAGCGCCGGTTCCCTTGCAGGCGACTCTGTAAGCCGTCCCGAAAGGATTAATGCCAGCTTCTTGGCATATCCGCTGAAAGGAAAGTTTCTTGCTCCTTTTAATGGCTCTTCTAAGTTGATGCCTAAGATCCTCATATGAAGCCCGTTCGGCTTCCCATGTCGCTCTTCCTCTTGTACGCTGGGCCCTTCTTCTCGCCCTAAAGCATGCCGACCGCAGATTTCGAATTTCGTCATTCCACCAGTAGCAGGGGGAGCGCCTCTACACACAGTCCTCCAAGGCATAGCAGCATCACATGCAGTATTGAGCATTTCGCATATATCGCTCACTAATTCCTCGGCCGTGCTGCCAGTCGTATGAAAAGACGACAACAGCAATCTATACGTCTCCTCGTCAAAGCGGGTGTCCTTCCATTTAGGTCCCATAAATTTCGCCAATCCATCTCCTCTCGTGTTGCGCCCAGTAACCGTCATCACGATTGCCTGATGGTCACTATTCGTGAAGTCCTCAGTTAGTTTCCACGCGGTCCGCGAAACAAAACTATTGCTCACAATCGATAAATCTATTATCGAGCTCTATCCAGCTCTCCTAAATGTGCTTCGTCTTCCATCATTCATCAGCGCCACAGGAAGGGAAGCGACCGTTTCCAAGAGGCAACGACCCCTGGTGTTAGTGTATCTACTACCCCATTCGGTCGCCCAAGCATTAAAATCTCCTGCAATAATGACGGGAGTATTCAGGCGCACGTGTGACGCCATCCTGTCCAGCATATGTTGGAACTCCTCCACTGACCATCTCGGAGGGGCGTAACAGCTATAGACGAAAACTCCTTTTATCCTGGCCATAACGAAAAAATGTCCCGCGCATAGGTTTGCTGGAAGGGTAATGAACCACAGATCCATAAAGCCGCAGTACTAGATCCGTCCGTGATCCAAGTACTATTCTTCGGTACCCTATAAGGTTCGCTACTTCACATACAATTACAAATTATATTCTAATTCTATACGAGCTGAGTAACTTTGACCATACGCTCGGTGTAGTGTCACAGACCAGAGCCTCTGGTGGGAATCGAACCCACGACCCTCACGCTAATAGTCTAGCACACTACCCACTAGACTACCAGGGCGCTCATATATATTTAACACATACCATATATTTACAACATAAAACTTTATTAACAGTCTTATGCAAAAAAAAACCTTATTATGACCTTCAAATGAACATTAGTTAATAACGATTTTAAGCTTAATAATCCATTATTAAAAAGTATATGCAAAAACAGTATTTTAACTAATATCCATTTTAATGTTTTTTCTTATTTGATGCTGGCAATACCATTATTTTATTCTCTCAATTTTTCCTTAATGTTGTGTATGAACGATTATTATTTCATTTGGTATTCGTGCCTAATATTGTTTTTTTATGTTTTTATACAAAATAATTGTTTTTATTAACATAAAGATGGGGTTGTATTTGTTTTTTTAATAACAACAATGCACAAATAAAATAAAACAACCAATGTAATTAAAATATTATATTTTGATTAAAGAAAGTATTCGAGTACCGGTTTCTTTAAATTTGTTTTGATTATTTAGACATCACTAAACTATTTTGTAAACAAAATTTATATTTTTGGAAAAAAGAAAAATTTGAGTACAAAAAAATATGGAGAAAAAACTGCAAGCTTTAATTATTTTGCTATGTGTGCCATCAATAGCACCAATGACACCAGGGAATTTTTTTTGTGTTTTTAAATTTTTTTAAATTTATTTTAAAAAATTAGAATATTTTTCACAAAATGTGAAAAATTGTAATAAAATTATGACAAATGTCTTTAATATAGGTTTAAAGTAGGGTCGAACCATTGTTAAATTTCATAGATTTAACAATGGTTTACTACAGGTGTTTTAAGCTAATTATCGTTTTTGGATATACTTTTATCGAATTTTGCTTAACAATGGTTAGTAAGCATGTCATAAGTTTTTTTGCATAAGACCGTAAATATTTACATATTTTTTGACATCTCTGTAGAATAGAGTTCATTAATTAACAATAACATTAATCTGTTATATATACTCAAGAGTTAGTCCTTAATCTGACCTCATCAAGAGAAGTCATAACCTTGTTCTCATCTCAATAAAAAACATTCTTTAAAAAATAAGAAATAAAAAGAAATTTATAATCTTTTTATTTTTTCGAACTTTAACACCTTCCATTTGGGAATCTTCACCTTGTTCAGGATTGTCTGTTCCTAAAGGGACAAAGTCAACACCGGCAACTTGGTGGAACATAAATAAACAAAAATCGGATCCCAATTGGTGATATTACTATCGTGAATCCGAAGTGCCGATATCGAATTATTAATATCTCGTTGCAGCCTCTTGATGTCCTGGGCTGCTGCGGATTTGATCGGTGCGAGGGTAAACAAAACCTTCAGCTGAGAATTCACCAAAATCCTCTTACTCTCGTACGTGTCAAGTTATTCCACGCCTCCTGGAATCCATTAATCGTCAGGAGAGATTTCTTTACAATCTCCAAAGCTTCACCACACGTGAACTGTCTCAAATAAAAGAGCTGTTTCACTGGTGAAATGTTGGCCCTGTTCACATAAACAGCTGTGAACATTTCGCGATATGATGCTCATGATTTGTAATCCCCATGAAACACCCCCATGGTGCAAGGGAGTAACTGTATGCTATGCCAAATGCGGTTCTCACTGCCCTCACTATTAAGACACTGTATCGATGACATACCAGCTTGGTTGACCAAAGTCTGGGAGAGTTCTCCCATTAATGAGGCGACAGTTATGTATCTTAACCTACAATGTCCAAAAAGTTCACGTGCCGCCTCCTGATCACCTTCCAGATCTGCCTTGTCACCTGTAACAAAGGCTTCGTAGGAATCCCTAACCCTTGCCCATAGCGACTTGAACTCCTCCCTCTGAATTTCGATGGAGAGTGTAGTATTACTTTCCTGAGGAGAACCATTAAATGTCCTCTCAAAATCCAGGAATATCTAGGCAAACCGCTCAAATGTCAATAATCGCTTCGACATCGGCATCCTGATTATAGTAAAAGTAGCTCCCAACACTTAGTAATGAAAAGTAACGGAATAGCTGAGATGATGTTCCTTACTAATTCCCTCAACGAATTCAAAATTCAATAAAAATGTCAAAAAAAAAAATTAGATAAATAGAAAAATTAACCAGAACGATCGTAACTAAACCCTCGCCGCGCAAATAAAAAAAAAGAAAATACTCAAAAAATAAACTAAAGGTCACCGAGACCAACCTAGCAGCTTACCGAAAGCTTAACAAAGTAATATACGTCCAATAAACCGGGCATATATTTCCGAAAAAATAAGACGCACTTCACGAAAATGAGCCAACAGGACGAATTCCCTATGGCCAATAACCCGACACTTGTTATTGTTTTCAAAATCAAAAAAAAAAATATTCAAATATATGTATGTATACGTAAAGATATGAAATTTGCCAACGTAAGATTATAGTAGTATGTTTATGTACTTTCGGGATCAATTTTTCCATACAAATTTGGGATCACGCTCATAGTTTTTTGTATGAGGTTTCGCAGTCACTTTTTCCATACAAATTTGGGATCACGCTCATAGTTTTTGTATGGGGTTTCTCGATCAATTTTTCCATGTGAATTTGGGATCATCCCTTTAATTTTTATACGGGGTTTCTCGATCAATTTTTCCATATGAATTTGGGATCATCCCTTTAATTTTTATACGGGGTTTCTCGATCAATTTTTCCATACAAATTTGGGATTATCCCTTTGTTATTTATTTTTTTTTCGGTTTAATTTTATGTTTGTAACATGTATTGCAAAATGGTATTTTTTTTTTGTCTTGAGCCGGAGGTGGTAAATCTTCTAAAAATACTTTTGTTCCAACAAAAGCATGCACGATTCACTATCCTTGGTGCCTACGTACTAAAACCCACCCCCTACACACATCAACCACTCTCCCCCCGCGGGACTGCCGTAAGGTATTACTTCGAGGGGGGCTGGTTAGCTCGAAAGCTTTATCACATCATCTCAAATTTTGTCTTCGTTCCTCCAACCTTCGGAATACTATCATTACTTCGGCCATTTTCTGGCTGTATTGGCTCCATAGCGTCCTAGAATTCAACAGCTCCTCCATGAGCCGGTTTGGTCCTAATCTAGTTTCTCCGGGCCATCGAAACCTGGGGCAGCATGTTAGAATATGCTCCGCATCTTCCTCTTCGTCCACACAGTTTGGGCATATAGGGGAAATATCATGTCCAAATCTGTGCACGTGCTTCCTAAAACATCCATGACCATCCAAGGGGTTATAGAAGCGACAAGCTGAAATGTCCATCTTCCCTTTAAACTGCTCTCCCATCGTGACTGCCATTTGTGCATGGAAGTCATTCTTTCCTCCGCTTTTATAGCCGCTGTCCGTCCTGGACTCTCAAGACGACGGAAGTATATCCGCCTCATCTCCTTCGCCAATATGTCTATTGATATTGTCTTTGCCAATACCAAACCGCTTCATCACACACTGTCCTGAAGCCACTTATCCGTCTAATCGCGCTTAAACGATACACCGAGGACAGTTTCTCCTTGTCGACCCCACGGAGAGTGCCTCTGACCATATGGGGCAAGCATATAGCATTATCGACGTTACTACCGCTGAAATTATCCTCCTCTTGAATATTTGGCATCATCCTCGCCAGTGCTCCCTGCGTTACAGATGCCTTTTCGCCGATGTATTTTACGTGCTCCTTGAAGTTCAACCTGTCGTCAATAATCACTCCCAGGTATTTTATTGCCCTCTTTGATTCGATTTCTGTGCCTCCAACGGTCACTTTCATCTTCTCCACTATCTTCCGGCCGCTTATCAAAACGGCTTCCGTTTTATGTGCAGCAAGTGTCAAACCTGCCTCATCCAGCCATGCACCAACATTTCGAATCGCTGTGTTAGTTTTCTCCTCTATATCCTGTACCGTCTTGGCTACCGAGACTATGGCAATGTCATCTGCAAAGCCTACAATTGTAGTCCCGTTTGGCAATCGCAGTCGAAGTACTCCATCGTACATTATGTTCCATAGTAGTGGGCTAAGTACAGAGCTCTGCGGGACACCCGCCTTCACTACGTATTCCTGCTCTCCTTTCCTGTCCTGAAAGAAATTGTTCAGAATCTCCATTAAGTATGGCGGCGTACCCATGTTAAAGAGGGCTCTCATAATCCGCCCCCAATTCGCTGAGTTGAACACGTTTTTAACGTCAAGTGTGACAACCGCGCAGTATTCCTTGGTGCCAAATCTCCATCTTTCGCCCTCTATTGCATCTCTTGCAATGTCGACTACCCTCCTGATCGCGTCAACAGTGGACCGTCCTTTCCTAAATCCGTATTGCAGGTCCGAGAGAGCTCCTCCTGCCTCGGCACGCGTCAGTAGTCGGTTGTATATTATCCTCTCCAGTATTTTTCCCATTGTGTCAAGTAGACAGATGGGCCGATATGACGATGGTTCCTCTGGTGGTTTACCAGTTTTTGGAATGAAAACCAATTTCTGCTTCTTCCATCTACGTGGAAAAACACCCTCGACGAAGCACTTGTGGAACACCTTGGCGAACATATCAGGTCTGAACCGGATAGCCGCCTTAAGTGCCTTATTCGGGATTCCATCTGGCTCCGGTGTTTTCCTATCTCCTATTCCATTGCATGCTGCGAGTACCTCCTCTCTTGTTACCTCAGGGATGGTATGATTGGCTTCCGTATCCCTACTTATGAAAGTGACGGGAGTATTCAGGCGCACGTGTGACGCCATCCTGTCCAGCATATGTTGGAACTCCTCCACTGACCATCTCGGAGGGGCGTAACAGCTATAGACGAAAACTCCTTTTATCCTGGCCATAACGAAAAAATGTCCCGCGCATAGGTTTGCTGGAAGGGTAATGAACCACAGATCCATAAAGCCGCAGTACTAGATCCGTCCGTGATCCAAGTACTATTCTTCGGTACCCTATAAGGTTCGCTACTTCACAGTGGTTCAGATTAATTTGTATTAACCTCATCTCCTAGAACGTGATTTAAGTGCGCTCAAGAATTGTGGGCACTTTCCGCTCCCCGCGATATGGTTGGCAGATTTCGGATCGCCCACTTTGCAGAACATGCAAAGAGGTTCGCTCTCGCAATTTCTCGCAATACGCCCCTCCTGTCTGCACCTACGGCAAGTTCGCGAGCGGTCAACCTTACTTGTGCACTGACGGACCATATGTCCAAACTGCAAGCACCGGAAGCATTTTGTCGGATGTTCCTCTCGCGAATCCTGCATATGACCCAGCCAATTCTAATTCTACCTTCTCTCAGGAGAATCGTAGCAGCGTCTGCGTCAAGCCTTACTACGGCAGTTTGCGTCCCACCATACGCCTTCCTGAGGCCAACTATGTCGGTCTTACCGAAGCCTCCAATACCTGGAACGTTCATAATCGCGTTATATACGTCCTCCTTCTCAGTTATTTCATCAATATCCTTTATCTCAACTGTCCTCCTCTCCTTTAGAGTGCGGACAGACTCACATTCACCTAGGAGCTCTCCAATGGCCCCTCTAAAGTCCTCCGTTCGCTCGCCGCTTTTTGCCGAGCTGAAGTAATAGCTCGCCTTTGACGGTCCTCCGGATTTTCGTTACGTTTTCACCTAATTTACAAAGTTTAGGGTCCGCTTTAACCCTCCTCAAAATGTCAGCATACGATGTGTCATCCTTCGTTGCTATCATGATTGCGTCGGGCTTCGTTTTCCTCTCCTTAGGTTTCTTGACCTTCCTTTTCTTCTTTGTGACTTTTTGCCACTCTGATTCTCCAGCTGTCTTCTCCACGTTCGCCTGCCTATCTAAACTCGCCGCAGTATTTCCCCGCGGCAAGACTTTTGGCGTAGGATTTGGAGTACTCCTCTTTGCTTGGGGAATCTCAACAGCCTCCTCTTGTCTCCTCTTCCCCTCATGGTTTCTCATCCAAGGCGAAGTTGGTGTAGCAGAACTGCTGCAACTCTTCTCACTGGTTGCCTTCTCCCTTAACTCGCCTGCGTACAGGTCGTATAGGGTCTTAATGGAATCGATCGCATCCCTCATCGGCTGGTGGATTGATCTTCTCTTTCCATCTTCCATGCGAAAGGGTAATGCTTTTTAATGTATGTGTGCATGTGTGTTAAATTTTAGGAGTATGCATAGCTATAAAATAATTAAATCGTTGCAGAATTGTGTGTGATCGATCTATTGTATACCTATACGCTTTGCATATAGGTCTGATTAATGCTGAAATAAAAAAAATGTTTAATTGGTTCTTTTATTTGTTATAAAAGTGCAATTATTAAAAATTAAAAAACATATTTACACAGTTTATTCAATGCAAAACGCATATCACGCTTCATACTTTTTGCGATATTTCATCTGCCGAAATCTCATGCTTTGCCAGATGTGATTATTGTTCAAATAAAAAATGTTTAATTTGTGTTATTTTTTATATTAACATTTTTATTAGAGAAAAATAAAAAAAATATTATTCTAAAACTTATACTAAATACATTTCTTAAACTTGTACTAAATACATTTCTTATAATTAAATTTTATTTAAATTATAGTTTTTACATTTCAGTACATAATAGAAATTTATTATTTTTCTTGCTTCTTCTTATACTTGATTCCTTTTATTCTTTTAATAACTACAATGACAGGCGTCTGGACCGCATGTGGCGTCTTTATTAGACCAGACGCAATCTTCGAAATGTTCTCCATGTTTAGTTTGTTTAATAATTATACAATATGCAGATGTACTTGTTAAGGTTTTTATTTCTATACGGATGTCTATTGGTCTAGTTTAAATTGTTTCATTCTGATGGGTAACATCTATTACAATTATTAGCGCTGTTGTCTTGAATTTTTCCCTTGTTAATAATGACTGTGAGTCAAGTAAATAATAGCTTTGTTGGAATTTTGAATACATATCATACAATAGATCATATGGGTATAAATCAGAATTCAAATGCACTTTTACATCAGTTAAATCACAATGAAAAAATTTATTTTGATTATTGCGCAATGCTAAAAGAAGGAATCGTGGTCTCTCATTTTTATTCGCTAGCTTAACATTCCATCGAACAGCTGTGCTTTGTGGAAGTGAAGGATAATAATATATATCCCAGCTTCTAAAGGCAATATTTAGCGGTCGGCTACTATTAATTGTTTTAAATATTTTCAACTTGTAAGCATCAGCCAATTGAATATGTGGTACTTTCCATGTAATGTTCAGGATAGATAACTTAAATTTTTCACTAGCAATAATAGGTTTGAGCACTTGAGAATCATCTTTAGAGCGTAGGAGAATTATTTCATGTTTATAATTGAGAATTACTTTATTAAAATATTCAACAAATCCAAGAATCATTTTTAATGAAGCACAAAAATTGAAATAACCGGAAGCTAGTGTAAGTTCGTCAGCATGATTTGGTGCCCATCCTGCATTTATTAACGAATTGCTCTCAAGTTCATTTAGTGATACATAGTTTCTCATTTCTGTAGTTATTCCCAAATGTCGTGTACGATCAATTTCTATACCGTTAAGTTCATATCGGATTTCATCACACAGTTGTTAAAAAGTTTTAGAGAGATGGTGGCTGTTGAATATTCCTTTGTTGCTTGCCTTTCAATATAGAGAAAGCTTTCACTTGGTGAAACATATAAATCCTGGTTTTCAATTGATATTCGAATTTCATCGTTATTTTTATAAGATTGTAGATATGATACATAACTATGATATTCCTTTTTAATAATTGAAATATTAAATTGTGGTTTTTGTAATACGTTTATTATATTATTCATTTTTTTTCTTCTTCTGTCAGCTTTAATTGAAATCCTAAGCTTTGTAAAATCTTTTGATTACTTTTACTTAGATTTTTCGGTTCGGTTTCCTCTTGTCTTTTTTTAAATTTTATGTGTTCTTTAAAAGGAGAAAATAATTTATCCTTTGTTTGCTGCGTAGTGAGTGTTGATGCCGGAATGAATGTTGTTTCCGCATTCGGGATCCGTTTATCGAAAATAATCATTATTGTGCTGGTTTCAAATGTAAACGTATTGATATCTTCTCACCTCGAAAATTTATTAAATTTACGTCCTGATCAACAATTTTCAAAACGAATGTATTTATTTTTCTTGTATTAAGTGGTAAAGATATAACATTAGCTGGTGCTTCTGTTATTTTATAGCCTGGACTAACGTTCAATGAAAACTGATGTAGGGTATGCGCAGATGTGCTGTTTATATATGATCCACTTACGGTATTACAATCAATGGATATTATATTTATTTTCATTATATCTATGGATTATTGTTTTTGTGATCCACTCAGTACTCTAACCACGAGTTGCATTCTGCTAAATCAATGAAGTGGTCAAAAATCTTAAGAGTCCACTTCCCAGATCTTATAGAAATTCTATATAAAGAAAGGCGGAAATCCTTTTATCTACTCCTCCATATTGATATTGTACTCTGATACAATGTTTGGTTGTGTTATTTCAAAGCTTTTCTCTTTTTCAGAAGAAAATCGGTACACTTTATTTAGAGGTTCATTGCCATGGATTGATGATAAGAGTTACACAAATCTCCATCAAGCCATTTGAGAAGAAAAATATTGTCTGCTCTTTCTACACGGTAGTCAAAACTTCCAAGACCTTCTTTTTTCAAATCTTTCTCAGATTTAAAATCAATTTTGCTGAATCTATTTCCTCTTAAATATGTGTATATAATTTATAACCACAACTTGCGTTTGTATCCATATGGATACATACAATGTATTAAAAATCCAAACAGCTTTGTTTTTTTTTTAACAAAAAACTATTAATACAAAAAGTTAAAATAAACATTTTTCTTCTTGTTGGATGTGTTTTTTTTTTTTTTTTTTTTTAAATTATGGTCACATATTTGTGATACTTGTAAAATAAAAAAACCTTTTTTCCAAAAAAAAAAAAAAAAATATTAAAAAACGTTTTTTTAAAAATGCTATATTTTTCTCAATTTTATAAAAATTCAGAAAGTTTTTATTGAAAATGATTCATACGATCTTCAAAAACAATAATAAGTCGATATCTAAACCAATTCTTTGACTTGGATATTGTCAGATGCCTCCAAAGTTAAATGTATCCATATGAATACAATATAGCGAAAGGGTTAACAATAACTCAAAGGCCTAAGTTAATTTAAGTTACATGAAATGTTAAAAACTCCTAAAAGCTTTAATTACATTACATTATGTTATACCAAGAAAATTACAAAAAAAAGCTTACATTAATGTGGCGCCCTCTATTGGACGTTATGCTTTTTCTGGTTGATCACCAGGGAAGGGATTTTTTGAACAGTTATTATCTGTTGATTCTATACTTTTGGAAAAAATGGTTCGCACAACTAAAAGTAAAGTAAATGAAAGAAATTGATGTCATTAGTATATTACCTTAATACTTCAAAACACAATAATATTAACATAACAAAGCCAATTTTAAAATTCTATGCTGAGCAAATGTACAAACAACTATTCTAAGGTACTGAAATAACATCGCCTGAAAGTGTGGAATATATTTCCGTTGCACAAAATATCAATGTTTTAAAGAAAATTTGGAAAACGCCATTAATGGGGCTAAAGAAAAAACAAGAAATCTGAAATTTAAAAGAGAGCTGACTTTATTTGAAGCTAGTATAAATATACAAGTAACCATCGATTTACGCGATTTTGATATAACAGGATTCAAAATAACATTAATTTTCTAAAATTATTTTATTTTATATTTTAATATTATTTAGAAATGGTTCCAGTGCAGAAAAAAACATTTCAAAAGAGAAAAGTCGTCTCATTGCTGAATAAAGTGAATATTTTGGATCGGTTAAAAGGTGGAGAAAATCCCTCATCTCTAGGAAACATTCAAAATTTAAGTGAATCCACGATTCGATCTATTCAAAAAACGAAAATAAAACGTTATAAGACGTTATGTTCTTTGTTTTATATTATTTTTATTTTTGATAACTATAGTATTTAAGAAAACACAGAAATTTTGGCTGACTTCATAAATGCATTTTGCAATGCAACACTGCAAAGAAAGTCATTTACAAGGCAAAGCAATGAGATGACATTTTAATACATTTATGAACACTAAAACTTTTTCCTTGTATGACTTAAAATTTTTGTATAATTTTATTTTTTAAAATTGATATTCAGAAAAAATATGGTTTTCTTTTGAAATCCGCTTTCGATTTGGCTTATAATAAAAATTCAGTCAGCACTTTGATCAAAAATATTTTAAACAAAAGAATGCGTTGTCGTATAGTATAATTAACTAGCTAAGATTCAACAAGAAAAATTCCCAAAACTTTAACTTTTGATAAAATTATTGCAATGAGGACCATGTGTTTTATTCTCATTTTCGAATGGAGAAAAGTAAATTTCAGGTATTTATTACCAAATGGTATAATTTGATAAAAGTAATTAATATTTTAAAAAGTAGGAGGTTGCGATTAAACAATGGTCCCATTCACGTACAACTGAATGTATTGAAATAACGCTACAAAAAGCATTACAAATAACAATTTGGAAACTAAGCAATAATTGTTTTTTCATTTATACTTACAATTAAAAAACTTTAATTACCTCAAATCTCCCATTTCTACTACCAAATTTTTGCCGCCAATAAATGTAAATGTTTACAAAGAGTTACAAATAAAAACCATGCACGAATTTGACAAATAATGCACACTGAAAAGCATTGCTATGCAATAACGAACATGAGGCATTGCCAAAACAAATTTTACTGCTTTTATGAACACCATGAATTGTAAGGTTACAGTGCAAACTGCGTTTATGAAGTCAGACTTATTTTTAATAAATGAAAAGTACAAATTAAATAATAGAAGTTTAATAATAAAATGTAATTTGGTGTGTTTTTTTCACACTATTTTTAAGTACTAAAAGTTTTACATGTATTTTATGTTTCGAATTACGTGATATATGTAATTTTTGGTCCTAAAATAAGCTTTTATATGAATTCTTAACCACATTTTGCGCGTTTTCGATTTAAACATAATTTCGTCGGTCCCAACAAATCGCGTAAATCGAGGCTTACCTGTACTTTTAATGCCAAACGGGATTGATTTTTAAAAATGCCGGGATAAACCGGGATCAAAAAATCCCGAAAAATCAGGGGAAAATCTCCGATTTTCTCTTAATAATAAAAATGAAAAAAAATATATTTTGTTAACAAAATTATTTATATTCCAATTATATCCGATTTATATGTCATTAAAAATAAAATATAAAAAAGCAAGACAAAAAATAAAAGTAAAAAGCGCAAATTAACAAAAATAAATATTATCCATACATATGCAATAGTTATTAGTTTTAAGAAAATTATTGAACGAATTTTGTTGTCAACATACGCTGCCGTTGAAAAACACTTCTCTCAAGTAACATTTGTTGGTAAAATAGCTCCAAGATAGCGGCATGCAGATTGTAAATATTCACCTCTACCACCTCCTGTAAATAAATTTATGTAAATGAATCTATTTCTTTGGAAAGCTGAGTATCCAATTCAATAATCCTATTATTTGATTATATAGGGCTTTTGCATTCTTCTTACTCTTATAACTTTTTAGCAATGGAAGTAGGGTTTTCCTCATCTGAGAAGCTATTATCGAAGTTGAGTGATTTTTCAGGACCTTTTGCAGGGTCAAAATACATGTAAATTCAAAAACCCGAAAATCCCGAAAAGTTCTTAAAAATCCCGGGTTTCGGGATTTCCCGATTGGCATTCCCAATAGAAAGCGAACGGTAGCTGTTAAATTTTCAACAAATTTACGAAATAGAATGTCTGATGAGTTATTAAATACTCCAATAATTTTAAAAACTCATTTTTTGAAAACTTAGTTCTTCGAAAAATTTTTATATTTTTATTTTTAAATAATATTTTTAATTCATTCTTAATAACAACTGATCTCAAAATGTTCCCATTCATCTGTTTGCTTTTATTTATACTAGAGGTGTGCACAAGAGATTCTACTAGCTTACCCTTCACCGAATGCAATACTGTAGTGTACTCTTTTCTGTTGATCTTGATTTTATGAGTGCACTGAAATGTGTATTTCTCATTTATTCAATGTATACAACAACACTCGTTTGCCTCTGAAGTAACGGAACTATGCTTTGTGTTGTAAGAGCATATTTTACATTTTTACTACTGAAGCTACGAATATCAGTAGTGTAAAAAAAGTAGTAGTTTAAAAAAGTTTTTCCCAAGCAATAAAAAGTTTAAATGGCAATGTTGGCGAGCAAACAAAGAGCAAAACATTCGGACCTTTCTTATTCATAGTTGTGAGTAGGTTACGATTTTACGTGCGCGGGTGATTTATAAAAAAAGATTAATAATTATAAAAATAGGCTGTTTTGTATGAATGTTTTTGGTTTTATTATTTTTATTACTTTTTTATAATTACACTACTATATTTTTGGAAAATAAAAATAAAATTGCATTAAAAACCAAAAACATTATAGAATTAGCTGTGATTATAGATGTATACTATAATGTAGCTTTCGCCATAAACTCAAAAAAAATTTTCCCCAGAAATAATAAGTTTAAAAAAGTTACTGGCAATGCTGGCGTCGACAAAGATGTTCGGTTGCCAAGATCAAAAAAGAAATCCACGTTGTGACTCTATGAAGAGTACAATATTTTTGTTGTGCTCTTCACACAACTCTCTTTTATACTGTTGTACAACTGTTTACAAGTGCAGTTGTTTTTTTGTACACTATCTTTGCTTCGCACTTATTTATATTTGCAGCTACAATCAATATTCGATCTTGAGAAAAATGCAATAGTGCAATTTTATATGTCTTGCGCACACCTCTAGTTTATACAGTATGAATTTAAATGCATTGTTTTCTTTTTTGTTAATAAAATAACATTTTAATAAAAATCTTAAGCAATTTTTTAGTACTGTGATTTTTAAAATTTCTCAAGAATCCGGGAAATCGAATTTTTCATTACCGTTTCCCGGGAAATGAAAAAGTCCGAGAATTCCCAAACTCTAGTAGTTTCATTTCTGCTGACCCTCAAAGTTGAAATTCGACTTAAGACTTAATCGAACTTACGACCGATGACCAGGAACCAACTCGGTCGAAAGTCGGAAAAGACCTGTGCACATAAATTCAAATATATATTGTAGAATACATACAGTTTGTCAAAAAAATCTTTGCACAGACCAAAAAAATGTAAAATTTGATCTTCATTAAAGAATTTCAACAACAAATTTTTTGTATATTTTTTTATTTTTGCACTCATTCTATAACTGTACTTGTCTACGACCATATGGCACCTATAGTTTCCTAATAGTAACACACATTACAATAATAACAACAACAAAAGAAGTTTACTCAATCTAAGAAGTGTCAAAAAAATCTTTGCATATTGAATGAAGATAATAAAGAAATTACAAAAAGATGCCGTTATTTCCTAAAAATGCTGCGCATTTTGGGTTTTTTACAAATGAGATGGAATGTGAAAGGGGTAAATAACGTTTTCGTAACGAAGGAATCGTTTTAATGTAACAAGTGTCCTTATTTTTGAAAACAAAAAACGCCAGGGAAACGAGTTTCAAAAAATATTTTACAATTGGACTATTTCAACTACTACAAAGGCAAATCTGCCAAGGAAATCGTCGTTATGTTCTCCCTAAACATCAGGACTGTATATAATTTTATATCCCGTGCTGAAAAAGAAGGAGGACTAGATTTAAAGGGATCTACAGACAGTCCAAAAAAGATGATGCAGCGAGTTGTGAGAAAAATTATTAGAACCGTGTATGATAGACCACAATCCAGTGCGAGATGATTAGCTCTTCAAGTTTAAAAAGACTTTGGGTTACGTGTTTTCCAAGAAACCATTGGAAATGTTCTTCAAAAACACAAATATCCTTCAAGAATGACTAGGAAAAAACTCTTGCTGTCAGTACAAAATGTCGAAAAGAAATTAAGATTTGCCACCGAACACATTTCACTTCCGCCGGAGTACTAGGACGATGTTATTTTCTCAAATGAGACGAAAATAATGCTTTATTATCATGACGGACCGCAAAGAGTTTGGCGTAAGCCTCTAAAAGTGTTAGAAAATAAAAATCTTATTCCTACAGTAAAGTTTGGAAAACTGTCTGTAATGGTATTCGACTATATATCCAGCAAGGGAGTTGGTGTTTGGATGAAATAATGACTAAGAAAGTACATCTTGATATTTTATAAAATGAACTGACCGCCAGCTTCAGGAAATTTGTTTTTATTGACCCGGTTAATTCAAATAAATTTTATCACAAGTACTATCAAGATAATGATCCTTAAAATAAATTTTATTTATGTAACTCCAGGTTCCTTTACAACTCCACCAAAGTTATTGATACTCTTGCCCAAAGTCCTGATATTAACCCTATCGAAAATTTTTGGGTTCATCTAAAGAAAAAGGTAGGGAAAAGATCGTCCACAAAAAAAATACGATTTGGTAAAGAATCGAGTGGGAAAAAATACCATTAGCATATGACATTCCGAAGATTATTCAATCCATGAGAAGGCGTCTGCAAGCTTTAATTGAAGCTCAAGGTGAACCCACGAAATATTAGCACTATATAAAAGTCTTAATATTTTATCAAGTGTACCAACATTTTTTTGACAGAAGTAAAATTGGATTGTTTTTGTTTTTTAATATTTTACATTAGAATATTGTCATTGTTATAAAAATTTTTTTTAATTATTATATTAACAAAACACATGTTTATAAAATCCTGTTTGAAAAAATTTAAAATTTTGATTTATTATATTAGACATCAATGAATTTTTCTAAGTTTTCTTAATTTTTCTCTATGTGCAAAGATTTTTTTGACAAACTGTATATAGCTTTCATCTAATGGTATTTATAATTAATAAGAAAGAATAGCAATAAAAAATGTCAGTAATGTTATAAATTTCATGTGACTGGTGGAGAACTGAAAAAAGTAATAAAGTTAAATTAGGTATTTAAATTTTTAAGTTTTTTATTACATAAAAATTAGTGTATACTATTTATAATTAATTTTTCTTCATTAGATGTACATATGTAAAGAGTCGTCTTTTCGTATTGTTCTCAAGTTTTTAAAGTAATTATGGTTAACAGGTGGAATGAATTTAAACAAATCCATCTTGTCTCTCCTTCTTTCCTTTGCCACAGTTCTACCTTTAGGATATAATAATCGCTGATCTACATTTTTAATTCTTTGCGGCCTAACTGCTTCAAATTAGCTTATGGTGTTTTCGTTCAATTCTAAATCTTCATTATATTATTGATTTGTATGAGATGGATTTTTGATTCAATTTGCTGAAAACCCTGTAATGGTTGCTTTTCGGTTAATGATTGAGTTTTCTAAAGGTTTTGTTAAATAATCTTGGTGGGTCATTTGGATTAGATTAAATGGTGCTTTCATTTTGCACGTTTGGATTATATTGTACCAATCATTTGGTGAATAAATGTTTTGAATTTTTTTGCAAGCAAAACCTGGCTCATTAGGTAAATAGCTTGTGACCACTTACCAAAAATTTCATTTCATTTGACTCAGCTCTTATTTCTGTACTTTGAACAAATTTCAATAAATTTAAGGCAGTTTTAATATTTATATTTTATACACGGTACACGAATTAGAATTTGATATTATTTTTTCAAAGTTTGCAGCATAAGTTTTTATGTACTTTGTTAGAAACGATAAATTTCTTGAGTCCCACGAGATACTTCAGTTTATGGCCGAACAAACATGTGGCTTGTATTTATACTGAATTAATTACATCCGAAATTATAAACATAAAAATTTCCCTTAAAATAAGCTCAAGATGTGGTCCGCTTAGAAAAGGTTTAAGCTTTTTCTAACGAAAATTATTTCTGATGCTGCCATTCGATCGACAGCCTTTTGACTGCGAGCCCGTTTTGCCTTTTAAGTGGGTTTACTGTTCAATTTTTGCCGTCTTAATGAATAAATAGAATAAATCCAATTATACTTTATTTTTAAAATAATTGATTTCAATTCACAAGTACGAGATGCTGCGGCATCTGTGCCTAACTAACTTATTCTGGTGACAAGGGACTAAAATTTGACATTATCATGAAACGCTTGTTGGTGTATTTGAGCATGACAAAAAAATTTATAGTAACTGCAAATTGATAACTGTTATCAATAAACGGTTGCTAATAGTTCATTTGAATTACGTTATTGAAACGACTCACATAAGAGTAGTTAATCAAAGTGTTTTCTAAAATAAATTTCCTCTTATTCCATAGCCCAAAATATGTTGTCGTTTAATGGTGTTAACGTTTACTATTCAGGAAAGTTATAATAAATATAAAAAGTTATGACCAGGGCAAGGAATTTCATGCACTAAAAAATTACAAATATGCGCATATAATATGCACTATAAGAGAGGAAATATGCACTAAAAATGTTAAAAATATGCAATAAACAAATTTTTTGTTTGAAATATATTTATTAAACAAATAAAAAAAATGAAATTCAAGTCACAGTTTCATATTTATAAGGAACATATAAGATTTTAAAGGAAAATTAGACAATTCATTTATATAGCAGACTCGGGCAAACGTTGTTTTGCCTTCGAGTTTTATTTTCACTGTAAGTCTGGTTTCCATGCAAAGTCATGGCTGATTGATATTTAGAAGAAGAATGAAAGGTGCAGTAAATCGGCATAGCAATTATATATTTTTGTTAGCTTGGCCCGATAAGCATTACTGACCCCAAATTTTTCTTTTATTTTGAACTGCTTTTCGAAGAAAATCAAAATCAGTGTATTATCGGGCTAATTAACGCCACTGCACGCTGATTAACGACCCAACGCCTTCAGCGAAACACAGCATAGTGCAGTAGTTCTTGATTTACGGTGCTAAAACACAAAAAACTAAATATTGCACCATCTGTCGGACGAACTTCAAACTACACAGAAACACTCCTCACGCCCATAGAGCGTGACCATAAGTTTGGTCAAAATCGGTCCAGTAGTTTTTGAGTTTAGCGATCACGCGAATACACGTCATTTTTATATATATAGAGATATTTATACAGTAGTTTTCCGATTTAACGACCATTCGATTCTACGAACATCGCATTAAACGAACAGGCAAATTTTTCCTATTGAGTACCTTAAATGGCGAACAAAATTTATTTTGTGTACGCAGTTTAACGAACGAATAAAAATATTATTTGAATGAAGGTAAAATGAGATATTTGTAAACTTGATGTATTGACATCGAAATATTTCCAAAAGAAAATTAAATATACAATAAAATAATTACATATGCTAAATATATGCACTTATAAGAAAAGTATGTAAAATATGCATTTATTATAAAATATACAACAACAAATCGATGCCATTTCGTTGCAAATTCTTCGATTCGGAAAATTATATTGTCAAAAGTGATTTTGAGTTACCGACTATAAACATGCATTTGCATTAAAATCTTTGCCCAGGTTATGACTATCCAATTGCTTTGAGACTTAAATTTAAGATATTTCAAAAAGTGGATTTAATCACTTTGTGCACTAAACGGCTCATATAATTGTTATATATTATTAAATATTGTTACGTTTTTACCTTTTAAAAACGTTAAAACTATGAGTTCGTAGAATGCCAATAAAATAAGAATAAATATGTTTAGTAGTCACTTCTCTCGATTTATTTCGAGCTTGCTCAAAGATCGCACTATTAAAGTGGTTATAGATTGCGTCTTTTCCGACGAGTTCAGTATAAATTCAGGGGTACCGCAGGGCTCTGTTCTTTCTCGTACTCTTTTTCTTATTTTTCTCAATGATCTTCTATCTATTACTTCGAATCATATTTACTCTTTTGCGGATGACAGCAACATTTTTCATTCATATTCATTTCCTCCGAGGCCGAGTCTTTTGGAGATTGGGGCAAGGAGGTCAAACATGAATGACGCACTCACAGGTGACCTGATAACAATCTCTGAGTGAGGCCGCGCGAACGGGGTCGATTTCAATGCGCGCAAGACCCAATGTTGTTTTTTGACACACCGGCGTGATGCTGCCTCTGGTGTTCTGTCATCTGTATCTATGGGTAATATAAATATTGAGGAGGCGGATGCTCTTGATGTTCTGGGCATGAGAATTAGTTGTGATGCTCGTTGGAAGGATCACATTTTTCGAGTGTCGAAGGAAGCATTCAAGTGCCTTGGTTTTTTGAAACGGTGCAGAAAATATTTCACTCCATCTGACCTTCTTACTATTTACAGGACCTTTATCTGACCCCGGATGGAGTACAACTCTCATGTATGGGCTGGTGCTTCAAAGTCTATTTTGAAACTTCTCGATCGCGTACAGGAGAGGGCGAAGGTGCTTATTAATGACAGTAGGGTATCCAACTCTATTAATTCGTTGGAGCATCGTCGCAATGTGGCGTATGTTTCATTGTTTTATCGGTACATTTGTGATGTTTTAAAACAAATTGGAATGGATGAAAGTAAGCCAGTTGATGTTCCATTGAAATCTGGTTACCAAGTGAATTGCGATGAGAAATGTAAAACAGTTGATCAACGGGAATACCAATCTTTAATTGGTACACTCATTTATCTCGCAATCTCTACATGGTTATTTTACATTCCGTGTCCAAAATGGCCCTAAGAAATGCTAACCCATATATAGAACAGATGACTAAGTTAAAACATATCCTCGGGTACCTTAATGGCACTAAATATTTGAAACTATTTTATGAACCGAGGCCGATAAATGGCTGCTTCAGATGCTGGGAAAGAAGCTATCAACGGCTGTTGATGGAGGATAATGCTTGAAAAGATGGTCCAGTATTGTTACACATAGATAATCAAGGAGCACAAAACCTAACTGAAAATCCAGTTTACCATAAACGCAGTAAGCACATCAACATAAAATTTCACCATATAAGGGAGTTGGTTCAAAGGCAGGAGGTGAAGTTGTGTACTATCCCACGGCTAATATGATCGCCGATATTTCGATGAAGAATTTGCCTAAAGTAAAACATTGTTATTTTTTGAAGATGTGAAAATTAAATTAATTGATTGTAAAACAGCATCCACGTTGAGGAGGGGTGTTGATATTGTATTTTAATGACAATCCTTAATAACAACGCGTATGCTGTTGCGCTTTATTGCATTTTTCTTTTCATTTCTTTTTTACTCTCTCGGGAGCTTTTATAGAGTTAAGACGTTTTTTGTTTGAAATTAACTTTTTGTTAGAAATAAACTTTTTATTTGAAATATAAACTTTGTCATCTATCCAATGGCTTTTGGTGGATCAGTTACACATTTTCTTTTTCCCCGCTGTCACCACTATCATCATCCTCAGACTCATTCCAGTCAAATTCCACAATTCTTTGTATTTCTCTTTCAGACAATCCTTTTGGACACATACCTAATGCAGAAAAAGTTTAATGTAAATTTTATACATTATGGACCAATGTTGCCTATAGGCAAAAATAAAAATATAAACATATTTTCCACTTTTTATAAAAAAATTAAAAAATTTAACGTTATTTTTTAAGTTTTAAAAAAATTTTTATTTTTTCAATTTGGCATTAGCACGTGCCTAAGCAAATTCAGACACCGATTAACTGAACATCAGTAGTAATAACTCTTTAATTTTTTTAGAATACGCCTTTTCTATCAAGCTTGTTTGCAAAAAGGAAATCTTTTTCAAAAATTTAAGATAACGAAATTTATGACAAATATGTACAATGTTGCCTATAAGCAATAACGGCCATGAAAGGGTTAAGCAGGAAAAGTGTTTACCCTGCAAGAAAACAACATTTTCTACGATTTAAGTAAGGCGACCAGATTTTGGAAATGGAAACAGATAACGTAAAGAAAAAACTAAACAATTTATTTGAATTCATCATTTTGTTACATATTTACAGAAAAATTTGTGTATGTATGTAAATAAATAAAAATAATAATATACATATGTATGTATATAAAAACTTACATTTAGAATTACCTATAAATATATGAAATTAATTTACAAAATAACGAAACTTAAAAACTCATTGCATTTACTTACGTGGCACGGCACGACATTTTCCATACGACTTGATAGAATAATAAAATATGATTTAATTTACAAAAATAATTATTGACCAAAGTTTTAAAAATTTAGATGACTAAAGATGACAGATTATGGAAATAGAGGACATAAAATCAAATAGATGATTGTTCTCTAAAAAGAGGACGTATGGTCAGCTTAATTTAAGCCATTTGTAAATATGAACAATTTCAAAAATATGAATAGGCTTTGTTTTAATCAGTTCATATTATCGCGAGTGTACTATATTAAAATTGTTAGTGATGTCTTCCTCATCTGCTTTGTCTTTGCTCCAAAAATATACTTGTACGCATGATTCACTAAATTTATTAGTCCTCGTTTTTTCTTCTGGATGAAGTTATTATTTTTAAGTTGCTTTGCAGAACATCCACTGTACATATTTCGTTATTTATATATAAAAATGAATATGTGTTTATTTGTTTATGGGTTTGTTTGAAGTCTATAGCTGAACCGTCTTGAAATTTTAACAGTATCTTCCTGTATGTCTGGAAGGAACTATAAGCTATCTTTTATTTTAAAATTTCAATTAGGCGAGGTGCCACGCCCACATACCCAATAAGTATTAAATGTGGGATGTCACATAAACTGCAAAATCTAGATTCCTCAAATTTTGTAGGGACAACTTTGATATCTATATGAACAAAATGGGCAGAGTTGCTGAAATGTGCGTATCATCTTCTATAAAAATATTAAATTAACAGTCTAAGAAAATATAACAGAGTCCTAAAATTTTGCCGAATCCACTTTAGTATCAATATGAATATCTTAACAAAAATGGGCGACTAGGAAAAGGGGGCGTGGTACTTCACATATGACTTAAATTTAAAACTTTTTATATCTGGGAAATCGTTATAGATAAAATCAACAAATTGTACACGGACAACACTGAAATCTATATGAATAATTTGTGAAAAAATTCGCGGACTAGCAATAAGAGCGAGACCGCCCCATATAAATATGACACAAAAGTTTCAGTACATGGAAAACTGTTAGAGCTAGAATCTAGAATCTTTGACACACATATGCACATTTTGGGTTAGGGAAATAAATGGACTCTGTTTTATATGAATTCTTAGACAGATAGTAAATACTAAACATCATATATCTGATAAACTATTACAGCTAAAGTCATGTGTATTGCGTTCATTCAATATCTATTTTATTATGTTTGTAAAACTACTCATACGACATGTGTAACTTAGGTACAGTAAACACAGACCATCGATTGCACTATACTGCCTTAATTTATTAACTATCTACAGCATACATAATTTTTTAAAGAACCAATTGTTACCTGTGGCTATATAATACGGACCAAACCTTTATGGTCACCCAAATAAAAAATATTTTCTATTGCCCAAAATTTTTTATCTTGAAAATAAAAAAAATTTCACCTGTTATGGTATATGTGCCTATTACTGATTGAAAGGAAGTACTTAAATAGTACTTGCAATCTTTTTCGCAAATTATTTGAATCCCAGATTCTAAACGAGTTAAACATTTATTTTGTGAGTGATCATATTATTATAAATTAAAAATAAAAAAATGCCACCTACAAAGTCTTCGCTTTCTAAACGCACCAAAAATGCAGTTAATTTACAATCACAAAGGGCTGACAAAACTCCCGAAGAACGTGATGTTCGTCTGAGTGTTGAAAGATCTAGAGCCTCCACATCTAGAGCTGCTGAGACACCTGAGATCAAGAATTGATGAGACACCGGATCAAGGCGATGTACGCCTAGAAGGAGAGAGACTACGAGCATCAACATCAAGAGCTTACTGTTAAAATTTCAAGAAAATCGGTCCAGCCGTTTAGCCGTCTATAGACTGCAAACAAAAACCCCACAAACGAATAAACACACATTCATTTTTATATATATGGATATCGACAGGAGTAGCGAAGCACACCAGGTTTTAGCTAGTTCACATATATTTTCTCTTTTTCATCAAAAGCCTCTATATAACTTATCACTGACGACAACACGTTTGTTATTTCTTATACATCTATCTGATGTAAAATTAAATCGGGCTCCATTTGAATGATACAATTACCGTTAAGAACTTCCACATAGCCGTTTGTTTTCGGGTAAATCAGTTTATTAGCTTTAGTGTCAATAATATTGTCCATAACAATATCTGTAATTTTAGGTATTGTTATTACTTGGATAATTAAGCATTATTAAATTTGTTTGGTCTTTTAGGGCGAGTTTTTGAATGCAAGTTTAAACTCGAGATTAAGTTAATCTCCAGTTAAAGTTAATCTTACGTTAACTTAATTCTCAGTTTTTGAATGGTAGTTTAATCTTTATAGAACTGCCACAATGATATGCAAAAATTGCGAAGTGTTTCACAACAATTTGCTTTTTTATAGAAGAAAATCAAACAAACAAAAACAAATAAAAACAAACAAAAGCTGAATACTATTGATCTTGAAGTAAAAAAATAATTTTTGGAAAATGGTAAATTAATTAAGACTGTCTATTGTCAATTTGTGTTTTATATAATTCATAATCACTTAAAAGTGTGTCTTAGTCGGCTTTCTTTCACTTAAAAACTATTCTGTTAACTAAAATTTGTCAACTATTTTGCATAGTTAATCTTAAGTTTAAGCCAGCAACTGATTAACGGCAAGGTTAAACTTAAGATTCAACTTAATTTCAAAAACTGAAAACGAGGGTTAACACGAAATTAACTTAAACTCGCCCTTGATTGCGTGAATTCATTGTAATGAATGTTTTCTAAACTTGGGTTCTTCTTTATGTCGCAAATTATTATAGATTTGTTTTTAAATTTTACCTTTCTTGTTTCTACATAATTTTATCTATTTCTGTTTACTTAATGTCTGTCAAACTCTTTAATTTTGCAAAGCCTTTCTTGAATTATTGTGTAATTTATTTTGTAGTTCTAAAGGTCTAAGGGTGTGCTATGATATCTGTCATTATATAGCATATATGTTTTATATATTTGCTGAGAAATCGATGATTGGTTTTCAATATTCAAAGTGCGTATTTTTCAGTAATTGTATTATTTATTCTATCTATATCGATATTACCAGTGTAACTGTTTGGTTTGGTAAAGTGATATTCTATTCCTTCTTTGTCTAGAATCTCTCTAATGTTCTCATTAGCTTCAAGTCAATGGTCGAAAGGAACTACTAACTACTGTAGATGCTCGTCTAATGGTTAAAAAAAATGAAAAATTCTGACACCAAAAGGAGCTTCTTTAGCAATCGAAAAAACTGTTAGTCGATGGACGGCAAATAGAGCTGTTAAAGCTATTTATTTATTTTATTTCAAATTTAACACAAGATAGACATCTTATAAATTAAAGTGCTAATGATTACATACAAAGAAAATAAAATTTAGCATAATGTAATAATTAAATATAAATTAAATTAAGAAAAGAAAATTAAAAAGTAAAAAAAAGAATTACAAATAATTTAATGCATTAATTTGGTTCGACTAGACATTAACGAAAATATTTCGAAAGTTCAATTTTAAATCTGTTTGCGTTGCTAATTATTTGAATTCTCTTCGGTAATTGGTTACAAAGTCGAGTGCAATAAATAACGAACTGACGTACAGAAAGGGCAGTTTTATATTTTCGGCCGATCTGCCGAAATTTATTGTTCCATACAGATAAGTCGGTTGTGCAGTATAAATTATTTTATGTAAAAATATCAAACTTTTAAATGTTAAAAGGTTTTCAAAACACATATTGCAAATCTGGTATGAGAACACGGATATGGAATCACGTATTCCTCGATTGAAGATATATCTTGCAATATTATTATAAGCAACCTTCAATTTCCGCAAATCATTTGCATCACAGTTTGCATAAATTTCGCAGCCATATAAAAGGACTGGTATCAAATAAGTTTTCGCAAGCAGCATTTGTATTCTAAAAGGTGTTGAACATTTTGCAGTCCAAAGATTTCTCAACATACCATAAATTTTACCTACTGCAGAAGCAATATGATTGGACCATGTCAGTTTATTATTAAAAATTACTCTCAAGTTTTTAGAACAGCTTACAAACTCTATTAAATTACTATCTATTTCAATTTCAATGTCATCGTCAATATTTCTGTTACTTCTATCTATTAAAATACACTTCGATTTTGTGGGATTGATGCAAAGTCAATTGTTTTTTGCCCAGATATCTGATATTTTCTGCAAATCAGAGTTTATGTTGTTGACACATGCGTTAATTCCATTTAAAGAACCATTGTTGTATATTTGGACATCATTCACATACATATATATTCTACAATGTTCCAAAGTATCTGGTAAATCATTAATATATAAGCAAAATAATAGCGGCCCAAGCACTGAGCCCTGTCAGATATGAACGTAATAATCTTCAAGCTGTTTCTGAGAAGCAGAAAAGTTTTTACAGTTTTTTCAATAATATGGAGTGTTCAACGGTATCGAAAGCTTTACTATGATCAAGTAAAACTAAAATGCAAATCATATTATCATCAAGATCAGCCCTTAGATTCTCCACTACATCTGTTAAGGCGGTCATACAACTTCTTCCTTTAATGAACAGCACATAAAATATTATAATTCCTTACATTATTCGTTGATCTGCTCACTCATTATATTCTCAATAACTTTAGATAAGAAAGGAAGAATAAATGTTGGCCAAAATTCATTGTTATGTTTAGGTATTGGTGTAATTTTTGATTTTTTCCATTCATCAGGAAATGTTGATTTAGTTGGTACTATATTAAACGCATGAGTAACGTAGGGCAAAAGTTTATACAGCAATATTTCAAAAAATCTGGGATTTAATCTATCTATGCAGGTAGCTTTAGATTTTATAGAACGAAAACTGCTCAGAACTTCCAATTGGCTAACGCACCGAAATGTAAACGAATCTTCAATGGAGACGCTACAAAGATCGTCATATATGTTACTGTTCGATGATGGTATGTTTGCATTTCTAAACATATGGTTTAAGTTATTGGCATCAACATCACATGAAGAAATGTTATCTTTCCCAATTCCAATTTTACGAATTTCTTTTCATTTTGAACTGCTATCAATAGCTGACTCTGGTAGTACAGTTTTTTCGCATGTTCTGTACTTTTCACAACAGCTTTACGGCAATTTTGAAATAGTGTTCGAAATTCTGGAGTTTTAAATTTCCTCCATCTAGCATACGCAGTATTACGCTGATCTATCAGTCTCTTAATATGAGTGGTAAACCAAGGAGTTTGACTCGCTGCTACACGCCTAGTTTTTATAGGTACATTTGCCTCATATAAAAATTCAACATTCTCTTGTAAAAAACGTATTTGATCATTTACATCACTATATGAATAGATTTGATTCCAGTTTATATATTCCAACTGTTGTAACAAGAGGTTGTAATCTATACCCTTATAATCCCTGTATATATATTCTTTCTGCTGTATATTGAAGTGATGATCATAAATAGCAGATCATGGTCCGAGAAAACTGATGCCGAAAGCTGGTCATATAGCACAATTCTTGATAAATTGTTTAGAAATACCAGATCTATTAAGCTGTTAGTACATCCATGGTACATGGTAGGTATAAGAGTGTTCACGGGAAATAGTCCCAACGAACGCATGGGGTCAATTAGAGTATTATCACATAGTAAATTGCTGTTAAAATCACCAAGGGTAATAACCTCGTTGTATTCAACAGAAAGATTCTCCAAAATACTTATAAATAAGTCAGTTTGTACATCTCTATGGGGGCTGTATACACTTCCAACTAATATCCTTCCATTCTTCCTTGGGATAATCTCAATAAAGAGGTAATCGATTTCACTGCCGGCTTTTGACTGCATCTTTACAGCACAGTTAATACCACACCTCACAAAGATTGCAGCTCCACCACCTCTGGCTTTGCTTTCAATTTCATTTATCATAACTCTTCTGTCGGAACGATATAACTTAAAACCAGGCAAGTTATAAACTGAATCAATAATATCAATGGAAAACCAGGTTTCAGAGACACATACTATATCCACTCCAGATGAGGCAAAAATATATCGAAACTCATCAATTTTTTTACAGAGACTTTGAGCATTAATGTGGACTATTTTTAAACCATTTTTCTGCTTGGTCAGAACTCGAATCATATTATGTGCACTCTCCTTAGAACCAAAATTGTTATTTAACGACATCAATTAGAATAAATAAAAATGTAAATACATAATAGGCAACGCAATGGGACATATTAAAAATTATTCGATGCATGTTAACTATATAAAAGTAATTAGAATAAACCAGTTGAATAATAAATAAGACAGTATAGAAAAGCATTTTTGTTAAATTTGTAATCCTTCTATAAAGAAATATGTTATTACTTTTAATATTAAAATAAATAGTAAATAATTTTAAAAATACATTGAAATTAAATTTATTCCTCAGAACACGGAAAAAGCTGGTGAAGGTGATAAATTTCATCAATTTGCACAGGATCATCATTCAAATGTTTCTTAACATACACAAGACCCCGCCTTGTATAAACACTATTTATGATTTTCCTTTTTCTCAGATGAATTGACGAGCGGAGTATTTTAAAATTCAATTGGGTTAAATTATCGTTTATGTTGGTATTTTGAATTGATTGACAACCCTGTCTGAACAATGTGAACGCCGTTAACTTTTTCCTTTTGACTTTTATATATTACATTTCCTTACTCTTTTTCCAAACTTTGTATTGTGAGGACGTGAATTTAATTTTCCAAAAAAAGAAAATTTTTGTATAACTGAAATATTAAAACAGGTTATGGGCCCAGGACACAGTCCTTGTAAATTGTGAAAGATATTTGGAAAGTTTTTTTTAACAAGTGGAAATTGCTGTATAAATAGAGTTTGTAAAAATGTCTTCATTATACCAAATCGAGAAATTGGATAATGATAATTACGACAGCTGGTGTGTGCAAATGCGCAGTGTCCTCGTTCACAGTGGTTACTGGAAAATTGTGAACGGTAGCCTTAAAAAAGAATCGCTTGCGGATGCGAAAGATAAGGAAGCTTGGGATGAAAATGATGAACCATTTAAATGGAATAAAAAATTGTTCCACATCCAACCAAGCTTGGTTACGTCTGGAAGAAACATATAAACCTAGAGAACCCATCCAGAAAGTGTCGCTGTACAAGAGGCTGTTAAATCTTAAGATGTCTGAGGGTGATGACGTGAGTAAACATATAAATGAGTTTATTGAATTAGCGGAAAAACTAGCGAAAACTGGCATTGTCATCCAAGATGAATTATTAGTGATCATGTTGCTGTCTAGCTTATCAGGGGAATTCGAACATTTTGTTGTGGTAATTGAAACACGAGATAACTTACCATTTTTATCTACCGTTGGGCAGAAAATTTTAGAGGAAGGCAGCAGACATAAGGAGAAAGAGAGCGACTCAGCATCGACAAATTCAAACACACAACATGCATTTAATATGAAGACTTCTCAGAGAGAAAAAACTAAACTACGAAAGTATGCCAAAAACAAATTTAAGGGCAAGTGTTTCAACTGCGGTCAAAACGGGACATTTTGCAAACAAATGTCATAAAGATAGAAAACAACCACTATTATTACATGCGAGAGAAGTGTTAAACACGAAAGCAATGAAGCAGACTGTATGTTGTGTCGACAGCGGTGCGATTGCGCACATGTGTTGTAGCAGAGAATTGTTTGCATATTTCGTGGAACGCGATGAAATTATTTCTTTGGCTGGCGACAAACAAATTGTCGCAAAAAGATGATGTACAAATTAGAAATAACGATTTGGTAATTAAATTTCAAAATGTTCTTTTTTCGCCAGAACTAAACATGAATTTTATATCGGTGAGCAGTGTTGTTGAAAAAGGTCTAACAGTAACATTTGATTCAAAGTCGGAAATTAAATGGCACAGTGGTACTGGAGGCTGCAAAGCATGATAATTTGTTCTTGACTAGAGGCAAGACTGAAACTTTGTTTGCTGCTGGTAGTATGGGTCAAATTTGGCACAGTCGATTTGGCCACGTTAATTTTAAATCATTGTATGACATGTCGAGCAAGTCGATGGTATTGGGAATGAAATTGAAAGAATCTTCCAATATGGGTCAATGTAGGACGTGCATGTTATCAAAAATTCACGTTGCTCCATTTCCACATGAGTCTGAGACCAGATCGAAGAATGTATTATAACTTATTCACAGCGACGTGTGCGGCCCATTCAATGTTAATTCGCTTGGTGGTTCCAGATATTTCGTCACATTTATAGGCGACCATTCAAGGCGAATATTTGTTTATTTTATTAAGGCCAAAAACGAGGTTTTAAAAAAGTTCAAAATATTTAAACAACATAAAGAAAAACAAACCGGGCGAAAAATTAAAGCTATTAGAAGTGACAACGGGCGTGAATATGCCAACAGTGAATTTGATTCATTTCTGGAGAAGGAGGGTATAGCTAGGCAACTTACGGTTCCCTACACCCCACAGCAAAATGGCATAACCGAAAGGGCAAATCGAACATTGCTGGAAATGTCCCGATCAATGATGATTTATAAGAGTGTCCATCAATATTTGTGGGCTGAGGCGGTGAATACTTCAGCATATGTACGGAACAGATGTCCAACTAAAATATTGGGTGATAAGACGCCTTATGAAGCCTGGTCCGGAAAAAAGCCAAACGTACAACATCTCAGAACATTTGGTTCTTATGCTGTATCATTGAATAAAACTGTTACTGACAAATTCGAGGCCAAGGGTCAAAGCCTTATCATGGTTGGTTATTCCCAAATGGCCAAAGCTTATCACTTGTTTGATGAAGTTAATCGAAAAAATCGATGAACAAATTTCGAAAGTTGCTGAAGATTGCGCGAATATTGATATTGGAGATTGTAAACCAAGTCATTCAATCAACAATATTAAAGGTACATCTAAGAGCACTAATTTCGACAGTGTTCAGTATGAAGATTCAGATGACGGTGATGACTTTATTGATTTTCAGACTTCCGAAGACGCTGTAAAAGCTGCAAAGTGGTAGACCACCGAAACGAAATACATTGAATAGCATTGTAGAGGAAGGTGTACCGACCACTGTCGAAGAAGCTATAAATGGTCCCAACAGCAATAAATGGTATGAGGCAATGCGAATAGAAATGCAGTCACTAGACAAAAATTCAACCTGGTCATTAGTTGATTTACCCCCTGGGGCAAGGGCCATAAATTCTAAATGGGTATTCGCGATAAAAAAGAATGAACAAGGTTACATTGAGCGTTATAAGGCCAGGCTTGTGGCTAAAGGTTGCAGCCAGAGGTTTAGTGTAGATTACACAGAAAATTTCTCTCCAGTGGTAAGATATTCAACATTACGATTGGTGTTGGCGTTGGCAGTACAGTGGAAAATGTATTTGCATCAAATAGATGTTAGTTCAGCGTACCTGAACAGCGAAATACATCACGAAATCTACATGCGACAGCCGGAAAAATTTATCGATCACAGATATCCGGATAAAGTACTAAAACTACACAAGGTAATTTACGGTCTCAAACAATCCGGCAAGGAGTGGAATGATAAACTGGATTCAGTGCTGAAATAAATAGGCTTTGAACGAAGCAAAAATGAACCTTGTTTATATATGGCTTCATTTAATAATAAACTGGTTATAGTCGCTGTTTATGTTGATGATCTGGTGATTGGTTGTAAGGAAGAGGCCCAAGTATTGAAAGTGAAGAAGCTACTTGCCAAGAATTTTTCTGTTACTGACAAGGGTTCATTGCACCATTATCTTGGAATCGAAATTGAACGTGAAGGTGACACGGGCACAATTACCATGTGTCAATCGCAGTATATAAAGGATTTGCTCAAGGAATATGGCATGGAGAATTGTAAGACAATAGCAACTCCGCTTGAGGCGAAACATTAAGTGAATTGTTCCAAAGATGAGTGTGAGTTATAAGACCAAGATGATTATCAATCGATTATTGGGGCGCTAATGTACCTGGCAATTACAACGAGACCAGACATACTTCATTCCGTATCGAAACTGTCTCAACGAAATTCAGAACCTCATACTGAGCACATGCAAGCGGTTAAACGAATCCTGCGTTATCTCCGTGGGACAACTGATATGAAAATTTCGTACCAAGCTGGTAAAAATTCAATGAACGGATACGTGGATGCTGACTAGGGTGTTAATGCTTTAGATCGCAAGTCGTTTACTGGTTTCATATTTTATGTTGGGGGTTGTCCTGTATCCTGTGAGTCCAGGAAGTAGTCTTGTGTGGCTCTGAGCAGCACAGAGGCCGAATATATGGCCATGTCCGATGCTGTGAAGGAGGCAATCTTCTTAAGAAGACTTTTAATGGAAATTGGTTATTCGTCTGGTGAATCGTTCATACTGAATATCGATAACCAAAGTGCAGAGAAACTTGCAACAAATCCAGTGTACCACAAGAGAATAAAACATATCGATATAAGGTTCCAACATGTACGAGAGGTCATCACGAATAACGAGATGGTATTGAAATATTGCCCAACCGAGAATATGATTGCGGACATTCTTACAAAGAATTTTTCGAAGAGGAAACATTTACATTTTTTGAAATTGATATGATACTTCTTTTAAACGACATTCACATTGAGAAGGAGTGTTGGTATTTTGAATTGATTGACAACCCTGTCTGAATAATGTGAACGCCGTTAACCTTTTCCTTTTGACTTTTATATATTTCATTTCCTCACTCTTTTTCCCACAGAATTGTACTGTACTTTTTCCAAACTTTGTATTGTAAAGACGTAAATTTAATTTTCCAATAAAAAAATATTTTTGTATAATAGAAATATTAAAACATTTTACATAAAATTGGTTATTAGAATTTATACCAATGTCCCTAAGTGCAAGAAAATAACATTTTTGTCTTCTCAAGTCTGCTAGTGATTTCAATATCATATTTTTGTCAGATTTTGTCTGAAGTTTAACAATTATTTCTGCATCCTTAGAATTTTGCTTATTTAAACTATTTATTCGGTGAATAGATTTTACACTAGGACCGTAATGGCAGCATTTCTAGATATAGTCGCAAAAATATTCTCTAGATTTTCATTTTCAAGACAAGAAATTTCGTTTATTCGCAGTTCACAGGAAACACTTTGACTTTCTTGTTGTTTAATTTTTGTTTTTAAAATTTGTATTTCACGCTGTATGTTTTTCAAATCAGTAGCATCTTTCTCCAAACGTGTAACTCTTTCATCTATGACATGAACTTCGACTATTGGCTATACTTCAGCAGCCAAAAAGAAAAGACCTGCACTTTCGTCTAAAAATGTAAAAGCAAAGTTAAAATTCGCCAGAGAACACAGAAATTGGACAACGGATGACTGGAAACATGTGATGTGGTCAGACGAATCAAAATTCAACCGCTTTCAGTCCAATGGTAAGCAATATTGCTGGTGGCACCATGGGGAAAGAATTCAAAGACATAATGTTAAGGAAATGTTGAAACACGGTGGAAAAAATGTCATGGCGCCACTGCAAAGAAATAATAATTTTATGAAAAAAGATTATTTGAGAATTTTGCAGACCCACCTGCGCAGGAAATACTCCAGCAGGATGGTGACCCCAAACACACCTCCAAAATCGTTAAAGAAAGGCTTAGTGAGTAATCGCAATCCGATTGAGAATTTGTGGTCAATCAACCAATTTAGATGAGCTTTGACAACAGATTTTCCGAATGAAATTGTAAAGGACTTGGTGGAGAGCATGTCAAGTCGCGTAAATGAGGTTTTACATAACAAGGGCCTTTGGACTAAATATTAAAAATACTCGTATTCCCTAAAATTTTGGAATGGTGCAAAATTGAGTACATCCGAGTTATTTTCCTCTTGATTGTTTTTTTTTTTTTCTTAGAGTTTGATGATTTTAATTTTGAATTATTTTGTTAAGTACATACTAAATAAAAAATGGAAAAAGTTATTGGAATTGCTTTATCACTTTTATTTTTTTTCAATTAAAATTTCTGAGTACAAACATGAACTCATTTGTGCACCTCACTGTAGGTATCGACATGAATTATTTCGTCAAGGGTTTGTGGAGATTCAGCAATATGAAATTTATTTCTAGGATCTCAATCATATTCCACACCCGAACATTACAGCGCATCAAGTGGTAAGAAAGCTAAATTCGTGCAATGTGTGCTCCTCTCAAAGCAAACATTGGTATTTTTTATGATGACATCTAAAATATTTCGGCTCCAGCTTCGACCTCTTGTATATGTTGGTAAGGAAACAGATTCTCAAATTAAAAAAACATTCAAAAATAGACCTGGAACCAAAAAATTTTAAATGTAATCTTAAAAAATCCTAGGTTCATTTTTAGGAGGGTACATCGAGCACTTTTTTTGGTGAGTCGCTCCACCGAACAGATGTCGCAATTGTTAATGGCATTTGTTATTTCCTACCTAAGTTGAGGATTATACACTTTGTTTTTAACTTTTCGAAAGTGATAAGTGTTGTACAATGTAAAATCTATACAATATTCATAATGGATTTGATCATATATTATATTTTAAAGATCATTATCTTACCATGTTTTAATAAAGTATGCAGTTATGAGGCTTTTTAAGTAATTAATTTATTGAAAATAACAAGAAGATTTTAAAAAACGTGAAACAGACAGATAGTAATTTGTTAGAACCAAAAGTAGAAATAAGGCTATATATTGCTTATATTTATTAACTTATAATTATCATACATAAAACCATATATATATATATATATATATATATTATATATATATATATATATTATATATATATTATATATATATATATATATATTATATATATATTATATATATATATATTATATATATATACATACATATATATGCATGCTTTTACATTATGTTTAAAGCAAAAGCTCTATATTGAAAAATTCGTAAATTTAAATGTGCGCTTACAAATAATATTTATTTCATCTTATAATTTATTAAAAGTTTATTAGTTTTAAAACACTCTTAAATATATTTTTTAAAAAATAGTACATACATAAAATGTTAGTGCATATATTGTAATATTATTAAATTATAACGCTCTGTAATAATGACTAGAAATATCGTTAGGAATTATATTATAATGTTTATAGTTTGGAATGCGATAAGCTGATTTTTCAAAATTAAGATTAACAATAAATTTGTATTTAAATCTGCAGTAAAAAAATTTATAAAATTTGTTAATTTATGTAATTTCAATGCTAACTTCAATTAATATTAGTAAAAACTAAAGTAACTTATTTGCAAAATTTGTAACTTATTCACAAATTTTGCAATAATTAAATATGCCAATTATTTGCCTTTAATTATCTCTTGAGATTGTATGATAAAATTTTAAACGTTATAGAAACCTATATAGAATAGAAAAATGACTAGAATGAGAATTTAAGTCAAAAAGGACTGTTTTCAATTATCGAATGTGTACTGTTTTTTATCGTTATAAAATGCATTGTCTGTACAAAAATTTTAAAATTCAATTAATTTAGGAATATTGTATGCACTTTTGTCATAACTTATCAAATGCTACAGGTCATTTTTAAAACTCATAAATCATTAATACTGAAAAATTGCAATGAACACATTTCAGATACACTAATATCACATAAGCATTATATCCCTATTTTATTTAACTGAATACAAGCCACAGTTTTCTCCGTTAGACGTACATATAGAACTTATGATTAGTACTGCTATAACCGAAGATTCTTCAGACATGCAGTAAATTTTCATATTTATGTTCGTCAGTAGCATAATACGTAAACATTGTTTTACTTATAGTAATTTCACCTGCCAACATTTCATGTGTGTTCTAGCACGCAAATAATTTTTTAAGCAAAACTTTATGTAAATATATATTGTATGCAAAAATCATGAAGCCTTCATTTTTAATTAACTAATGAGAAATTAACGAAATATTTTAAGTCACCTTGTTTTTGATACACGAAGATATACTTTTAACACATTATACAATATTTTCTGAGACTCGATTTATATAAAATATATACATATATAAATTATTAAAATACTTTTCGACAAATCATTAAAATTGCGCTCGCTATATATTGAAAGAAAAGGCATTCCTTACGGACTGTATTTCTATTTTTTATACTTAGTATGCAAAAAAAATCGTTTTTTCTATGTGACCGTACTGAATTAAAAAATTTAATTTGAAATTAGACATATTTTTATACGACAGTTTAATTGAAAAATATAATTGATTATATTTAAACTATTATAATTAAATACTTGTATAAAATTAGATTTGCTTTTGTACGACAATTGATTTGTTATTAAAAATTGGCATTAGTTTATTAACCTTATAAATATTTTGAATTGTTTTGTGAAATAAGAAATTTATCTAAGCTAAAATAATTGTGTTTAAATATTTCATCCTTATTAGTTGCTTTTAAAATTTGAAAGGCTAAAAATATCTTCGTTGAATGTTTTATTAGATTTTTATTTAAATATTAATTTTTGTAAATCCTAGAACTAACTATCATCACTTTAACGACCTTTATGGTTCTCTATATCACAAATGTCCATATTAAAATGTACTTTGTATGCGTAGAATGTCTTAAGTTAGTTCACTTATTATCTCTTAAAATTAATAATAAATAGTATTATTTAGGCACTCATTTACAAATTAAAGTGTATATTTTTTTATGTGCCTAGGTTAAAATATTCTGGGTGATTTAAAATTGTTCTATTTTTTGGAATTCTCTTTTTTGTTGTATTGTTGTAAACACTCTTTTTCAACGCTCAATCTGTAGTAGCTGTCATGTTTGTTAAAGTCTCTAGCACCAGAACCACTTACAACCATTGACGGCAATGCTTTGAGAAAGCCGTGGATACCCGAGGGTATTGGAGGGGTTACAGGTACAGATAAACCACATCTATTATAGAGATATGGCATTGTACCTGTTAGACTAGTATTGAGTGCCAACACCGCCTCTAAATCTGCTTCTTGAGCTTGTGTAAGAAAATCGACAAAAAGGTTCGAAGGTATCATCCCAATATGATCAAAAGTGTCTACATATGCTTCTGTATCGCGATTATAGTGTTCCAAAAAATCGCCAAGCAATTTGGCAACCATTGCTGAACGTGCTTTACTAACTATTCGAATATTTTGAGGGTTTCGAAAAAACATTGGTGCTTTAACTGACCCTCCTACTCGATTAAGAAATTTTAGTATAATTTTTTCATGACAGTCTTTGGGATCTTGCGTTAGACGTCGTAATATCGCTTCTAAATAAAGCCCGAAAGTTTGGCGCGCTTGAAGTTGCGTTAACTCGGATCCATTATCAATTAATTTAAGAATTTGTTTTCGCAATCGTTTGCCTTCCTCTTCGCATTTAGGCTCAATATGCTTTCGTACAAACTCTAACGTTGTTTCAGTTTCTAAAGGTCGTTCGTACTGGATCACACGGTCCTCAAATGAATTATGCTCTTTAGTATCTTTAGTATCGCTTGATACTGGGCCGAACAAATTCTGAAATAACAATTGATTGTAGTTATGTTGTAACAACATTGAGTGAAAACCTTGTCCCTGTATAACAGGCGTAGACAATGGAATACCAGTAGTTGGGTCCAAAAAATTACCATAGCGAATCATGCTGTCTTCAGTAGGAAAGATACGAACGAAACCGCCTCTGCGAGCATTTTGAAGTCTTACATTACGTATTATTCTCTTCTCTTCTAATGTTAATTGCTTTCCAACTGGATTACTCATAGAACGTTTTGAAGAGTTACTATTAGCGGGTTCAGCAGAGCAAGTGCGCCTATAAGACGAAACATTACGGAATCGTGTCCACTTGCTATCATAGTGAGCACGCATAGTCGGGCTGAATGCCGGAATCCCAACACATGTTAAAAGATCAGTAATTAGACATGATTTTACTTTGGCATCAAGTGGACTATCTACACCCATTGATGGCGAAAGATTAACTTCCAAAAGCCACGGTTTTAATGTGTCATCTATTAAAATATCAAATCCATATAACTCAAAACAATTATTGCCATTTGGAACAAACATTCGACACGCAGATATAACAGATTGAGCACATGAAAGAATAGATTTTATAATCAGATCTTCAATGTTTGCCATCAACGAAACTGTATCACACCCTTGCGTCTTAAGATGTCGCAAAAGTGCAGACAATGTCCACTTGTGACCAACATCTTCATCATGGGCATCACTCGATTTAATATAATCTGTGTGATATTTATTAATGCTATAATTGCATAAATGCATACAAGGATTCCAAAGATTGTCAGCGTTTAGATCGTACTTAACAGTTGCCAGACGTACTAAACCCTCTTCATAGAGATAAATAATTAAAGGATCAAATGATGTCACTAATACATACACACGCAAATCGCATTTATGACCATCAATACACAAAGGATCTGCAACATATTTAGAAACAAGCACCTGTTCGTCTTGTGGAATCTGATCGGGCTGTAAATAAAATTAAAATTTATTTAGAATGAAATCTAAATTTAATTTAAATATAAAATTAATATAAATTCTAAATATTTCAAAGCGTACTTAAAGATCCAATCTTAAAATCCTAAATAATTTAATTTTCTTCGTTTTTTACTATTTTATACTCTTATTAAATACAGTACTACTGAGTTATATTTTAATGTATTGGGTTTAATGTCTGGAGTTTCATTCATTTTCAGTTCATTTATTTATATCTAAAGGCTCAAAAGTTTTATTAGGGAAAAGATATTTCTTATTTTAATTTATACTACACTAATAAAGAAATTTACGTTACAGTAGGCAAAAAAAACTTGTTATTGTTTTCATTGAACATAATGTTAATAAGAAAATTTGTCATCTCTTACAGGCAAAAGGACGAGAACACTCTTAACCTAGAGCAGAAGAACCGTAGAGTAAACATCAAACCGAAACTGTGACTAACACCTACAATGAGACAACAGAAGAGTGGAAGGAGGACTTGATTAGCCTTAATTCGGGACAATAACTGGAAACTTCTCAGCTGTAGGAACAACAATCGAGTCAAAAACATCGGCCTTGGCAGGACTGATGTTGCTGAAAAAACCGGACCTTTGTCCAGCAAAAGTGACTTTGGAAGGGTAAAGATTGACGCGGCAACGAATATACAATCGAAGCTGCGGTACAGAGAGGGATTAAGTGCTAGGCGAATTCTGGAATGGATTTAAAAAATCCCAACAGACAGCCAAACGTCTTCTGATACGCAATGGCAGGCCTGCGCTAAAAACAAGCTTGTTAAAATCGAAAAATATCAGCCTTGGACGCAGTGGAAATCTGATATCGTGAAGTACTGAAAGGTAGCATCGAGATGGTTGTGGTTGACTTTGAAATGATGGAGGAGTACCCGGTACCAATAACACGCTAAATAAAGGCTCCTGGATCTCTTCTCCATCGCCATATCGAGGCTGAGAGAAATCTGAACGGGCCAAAAGATTCAATCTCAAGCATGCCAAGTACATGCTATACGTCTAAATCCAAAAAAGCAATAAAAATGATTAAATTGTGCAATCTAGAGTTGCCGACACTCAATTGGAAAACTGCCAAACTAGAGGAGCGCTACGGAGCTCGTTGTGCGGCAATTATTGTTAATCAGGAATCCCTGGAGGACCTGGCCAATACCAATGGTGAGGTGGCCTTTGAATACAAAAAAACTTTTAATAATAATACTAAAATTCTATGAAAAAGACAGCCGCTCTATGGAGTCTGAAGATAATGTCCCCCGAGAGAACCGTCACTAAACGAACACAAGGCTGACATGGATGAAGAAGACCTTCCAGAAACCGACCCAGAGTTAGTTCCTTATCATCCACTGGATCGGATAGGGCTTCTGTTTTTGGTATGCTGTTAAGGGAGTCGAAAGTCCTTGATAAGGTTTATCAGGAGGACTATGGCGCAGATGAAACGATGGTACTGATAAAGGTGGATTAAACGAATCATAGTCCCAATAATTCACACAAGCCTCCGCTACTCTAAGGCAACATAGGCTGCCTTACTTCTCCGACTGGTAAACAGTGGAGCAGACATCGGCCGTAAACAAAAACTGTGGTCGATAGTTAATAAGGTTTATGAATTTGGAAACAAGAACTACAAGCTGGTTCATGACAAATATGTAGGTAGGCCAAGATTCCGTATACTTATTAAAAATATCTTAATGGCATATTTGCTACAATCTTGAAGATGAAGATCTAACAACAATAACAACGGAAATCGACAGTTGGCAGTACTGGATCTCCTCGAGTGATATGACACACGTACTAGCCGGTCACTCACCGTAGCCAAAAGCGCAAAGGTTGGCTATTAATAGGTTGCTCTCATCATAATATAGGTTTTTACTCTCAAATTAACGATTTTTGTATTCAAATTAAAATTTTTAACAGTCAAACACAATTTTTTCCAACACAAATTCAATCTTTTTTCATTTCAAATTAAATTCTTTTTATTTCAAATTTAAGTTTTTGTATTTCAAATTAAATTATTTTTATTTCAAATTAAATTATTTTTATTTCAAATTAATTTTTTTTCATATTAAATTTATTAAAATCGAATTCAATTTTTTGTTTATTTGACTAAAAATTTGCCAAATAAAATAAAAATAAACTTATTGTTCAATTCATTTTTTTTTAATATTTGAACGGGGTTTATTGCAACATTTGTCCAGATGCAGCTAATGAAAAATTCATGGCCATATCGAGATAACAATTGTCACAATCTGAATGTGTTACCGTTTCAACTGACTGTTTAATTATTATTACCAGGTCCAAATTAATGTTCGAATCAGCCAATAAATTTCGGCCACGAAGCTTTGTTTTAGAAAAAACCTTTTCTATTGGATTACGCATAGGTGAGTAAGGAGGAAGAAACATTAAAATATGCCCGGACTCTGCAACCTTATCTTTTACTTCTTGAGTCTTATGTATCTTCGCATTATCAAGGACCAGCCAAACACCTTCGATATTGGATTCAACAAATTTATTGAATGGCTCTTTCAAAAAAATTATGAAAATGTTGTAATTAACAGATGAATTTATAAAACTTAAAGCTTCGCTTATATTTGATCGTATTTTTACAAAATTAGTTTTTAAATTTTTAGCCAAATATACAAAAAATTTAATTAGAAGATAAAAAATTTAATTTGAAATATAAATAAATTAATTTGAAATGAAAATGATTTAATTTGAAATGAAAAAAATTGAATTTGAATACAAAAACCGTTAATTTGAGAGTAAAAACCTTTATTATGATGAAGCACTGATGTCAACGAGGTATTGCTTGGCAATTTTATAAAAGAAAAACAATTTAAATAGAACAATATTCGACAGTGTACTTATATGTAAATTCCATATACTATATTACCTCAGATTGAACCAAAAATGTAATATTCTATAATACTACAAGAATAAATATTTGTAATAACATCAAACTTAAGAAAGAAATATACTTTTTCCAATAAAAGCCTAATTGGTACTTTTTTACTTTTGCATGACCTTAAAAACACTCATCACTATTCTGAACAGCTGACTTTGTGCAAACGTCTGTATACCAATTTCTTTGCATTGTGTTGAGTTTGTGTGTGTGTTGCTTTATGTTCTGTTTCGTTTATATTTACACTCCTCGTTGACAAATGTCACGTTTTTATAACTACACGAACGTTCTTACACTTGGCTAACCAGCCTATTACGATTCGTTATCTGTATACAGCGGTCCAACTAGCGATAGAACATCATTCATGAAAACATCGATGTTTATCGACCCATGATTTCAAAAACAAACATCGATGTTAAAAATATCGGTAACAAGACCGATACATCGATGTCTAATTTTCCTATAGTTAAGTAACTAAAATGAAGTCGCCGTAATCTAGTAAGTAGTGTTTTGGCTTATTAGACGTAAGGCATCGGTTCAAACCCCAGGTCAGACATTGAAACGAAAACATGTAATATTACTTCTTAGGCTTAGACTTCCTCTCTGCATTTTTCTATCAAAAACTCTGAGAATAAATAAAATTGCCACCTATATACCGTTTGCATCCTTAGGTCTAACCCTTCTGCATTGTAAATTACTGAATCAACTGTTACGTTTTCTTTTTTTTTTTTATTTATTACGACGGCGAATCACAACAATATATTACACTCGTGCGCTACTGAAAATAACGTCCGCAAGTTTCCACAGCTCGCGACTGAAATTGTAATATGGGTATGACTAAGTTTTTTGCGAGTAGGATACGAATATTGTACGCAGTAAAGCAATGTGTTAGCAAAAGATATCGCAGCATGGCAACCATTTTACCCCAAATGCCATAACTCCCAAATTCCTGACGTTATGAACAGTCTCTATAATCAAATTATCAATTTAAATTGGTGATAACTGTTTTAGAGTCCACTGGGTCTATAATTAAAGCCGTTGGTTTCTTCGAATAGAGATATAATTTCAGAAGGCAAACAAATACGACGGGACTGCATCGCAATGGCACTATTCTTCAAGAAGAGTCCAGTTGCTTGCGTACGCTCTCGGCATTGACATCATAGGGCGTAGCAACCGAGATTTTACTGATGGGTTTGGCAGTAAATTAGGAAAAAACGAAGCATATGTTACCGACAAGTAGAGACATGTGGCGTATTAGATATCAGATTAAGGGCGATAAGTAATTGTAGTCAAGGAATTTATTTCTCTTGGCTCCGTCGTTACCACCAAAAATGATGTCAGTCTGGAGATCAAGCGCAGGATCACTCTTGCCAACAGGTCCTACTATGGTCTCAATAGGCAATTGAGTAGCAGAAACCTCTTTCCTACAACAAAACTAATACTCCACACGACGCTTAAGCTGTGGTCACACTGAAAAAATATTTACTTCAAATATGTTTACACGTATTTGCATTAAACTTTTCTGTATTTTGTTTGCTGGTCACATTGACGGCAAATATTTGGCAAAATTTATTTTCCCAAATAACAATGAAACAACATCAAATACAATTTGGAGCAAACATGTTTTCCCTGCGCTCAGACCGAAGTAAATAATTTTGTTTTCTCATAAACAAAATTTTGTTTCATTAGAAAAAAAGAAACAAACGAAAAGGTACACATGATTATAAAAGAAAATAAAACAGAAAATTAATAAAACGAAAATAAACAAATTTTTTAATCAAAACAACAATATAACACAACAAATATAACAAATAAATAAAAACTCGAAATGGAAGACGAGGAAACAATACCATAATTTTACATATTTATAAAAATATTGCTATTCCAAAAAAACTTTTTAACATATCCTTTGCCAAAAAATAAAGTAAATTCGCGCAGTTGCTTAATGTTTAGTTTCCTACATCACTGTTGACAACTGAATTGCGTTTAAACGATAAAATATAATACTTAATACAATATTGTTACGTTTTTACCTTCTTAAAAACGGTTAGACGCCTTTTACACGTTGAAATTTGTTTCGAAACAAATGTGAGAAACTTTTTTGCATTTTCTTTTAAAATTTCTTTCGCTTTTGGACGTAAAAAATTAATTTCAGAAATTTTGTTTGCTTTTATCACGTCGTTCTGCTGTTTTTAACAGTTGTAACTTTGTTTGGCATTGTGATTTAGGTTCAAACACAAGGGATGAACATTATATGAATATTATATTTGTTATTACATTATAATATATTATATATTAAATTAATATAATATATTATATATTAAATTAATATAATATATTATATATTAAATTAATATAATATATTAAATATTAAATTATATTCTTTTTAATATTTTTTATTTTTATATTTTCAACCTTCAACAAAGACTAATGATATTTTAAATAAGGGAGCTTTATATTAACACCATTGACTAACTACGAGTCATCACTTACCCACTTTTTCTCATAAAAGACATCATGTTTGCCTTTTGATAATATCTACGATCTAAAAATAGTTTTTAGTAATATAATGTGAAAAAACAAATTGTCGTTATTGGTCAGTTTTCTTAAAGTTGCCGCGGCAGTCAAGATGTTAAGTTTTCTATGCGGAACATAAAATAAAAGAATATGTGAAATCAAATACAACTCTGTGTACAGTATTGTTCGAAACCTAAGCAACTTTTTCTTAGTAAGTAATCATGGTCTTATATATTCTTTTTTAATTGATTTATGAAAAATATTTATTTTATTTACTATTACACTATGTGTCTATATTCTAAAAATAACAACAAAACTTAAATTCTATTTCCTTAGAAAAAATAAAAAAATAAAAACTAAATTAACTCAAAAAACAGCTGTTCGAAACCTAAGCAACTTTCAGTATTTCATATGATAGCCTTTGTTCTTTATGACCGCTGCGCATCTTTTTGGCATAGATTCTACTAGGTTTGTTAGAATTGTTGTTGGTGTGGCCTCCCACTCTGATTTTAGGCAGTTCATTAGTTCATTTTTGTCTTTGAAGTGACGTGTTCCAACCCTACGTTTTAAAATGCCGAAAAGGTTCTCAATGGGATTCAGGTCTGGTGACTGAGACGGCCAATCCAAGACTTGAATCCCATTAGCAGATAACCAATCCTTAACCAACTTCGATGAGTGTTTCGGGTCGTTATCGTGTTGAAACACCCATCGAAGTGGCATTTACCATTCTGCATATTTAAGCATATGGTTCTCTAAAATGTCCCTGTAAATAAAACGGTCCATTTTGGTTTGTATTTCTACAAAGGGACCAACTCCACTTGCCGAAAAACACGTCCACACCATCACACTCCCACCTCCATGCTTTATTGTGGCTTTTGAATATCGCGGATGTAAACGCTTACCCTTCGGTCTTCGAACGTGGCACACTCCATCTGAATTTAACAAGTTAAATTTTGATTCATCGCTGAATAAAACAGTTCTCCATTTTGCTACACTCCAATCTACATGAGCTGTAGCAAAATCCAACCTAAAATTTAAAAAAAAAGTTAAGAAAATCAGTTTCCGCGTTGCGTAATAAGACAAACCTTTTCTTTACATGTTTTTTTGTCAACATGGGCTTCTTGGAAGGCATGAAACTTCTTAAATTTTTTTCCAAAAATCGTTTTCTAACTGTGGATGAACTAATATTTAGTTTTAGCTGATATACAATATTTTTTGATGAAATAAAAGGGGTTTTCTTAACCAAACGAGCGATACGTTGATCTGTACGTTCAGTAGTTTTTCGAGGTCGTCCACCCGTATTGGGTTCCTCCACCTTTCCAGTAGCTTTATATTTTGAAATCAGTCTCGAGACTATTGACTTATTAATATTTAATTGTTTCGCTATATTAATTTGGGATGTACCATTATTAAATAGTTCGATTATTTTTAGCTTAAAAGCTTTTCCATAACGTGTACGCGTCACATCAAAATAATTGCTACTAAATGAACAATGTCCACCAAAATTTAATTTTTCTGTATCAATCATAATGGGATTTAATTTTTTGTATTAATTTTTTGTTGCTATTGTTCTTTAATTCTAGCAAAAAAATACGACAATGTAAAAGTTGCTTAGGTTTCGAACAGCTGTTTTTTGAGTTAATTTAGTTTTTATTTTTTTATTTTTTCTAAGGAAATATAATTTAAGTTTTGTTGTTGTTTTTAGAATATAGACACATAGTGTAATAGTAAATAAAATAAATATTTTTCATAAATCAATTTAAAAAGAATATATAAGACCATGATTATTTACTAAGAAAAAGTTGCTTAGGTTTCGAACAATACTGTATATACGAATAAAGAACAAAGCAAATTTCTGAGTACATGAAATTCTAAAATCACCCCCGCTCGTTTTTCCCCTCTCTCCTACAAACTCAAGAGTGCAAAAGGCGTCTTATATATGAGTACGCTGATTGCAAACCAAGTAAAAACAAATCTGTGTTTATTTTAATGAAACTCTTTATTAATCACACTACTTTTATGTGCCATTGTCCAAACTTATACAAAGTACACAACAATAACTATAACAGTATGTGCTCGTTCGATACTTTTCTCTGTTTATAACCTTTTTATAAGCAACAGCACTTGTTCGTTATTCTCTGCTTACAACCTTTTTGTAAGCACAACACTTCTGCTCAGTGTTGCCATTTTGGAAATGCAGAAATGCGTCAAGCTTAAAGCAAAAAAGGGTAAAATAATTTTCAAATAGTTATACTATATCGCTTTGCGTATAAACCATCTTAAAGAGAAAAAAACGCAAGCAACATTAAATACAAATAAAATATGATTTATTTAACAAAAACTCAATGTAACAAAAAATAAATGAATATAATTCAGTAGTTAGCAAAAAGTTAAAATAAAATAACTAAAAAATAAAAATATTTCATTATAATTCAAAAAATAACGAAGACTTTGAATAAAATAACATAAAAAATTAAGAATTTTACAAAAACTTTAAATAAAGCTTCATTTTTTAAAGTAAAAAAAAAAAAACAAATATGAAAAAAACGTTTTATAGTAAAACAATTTCATCTTCAAATATATCGGCCTCATTATTTTCTTCCTCGGGCCATAAAACTGTTTTGATGAAATATTGAGATCGTTTATATGTTTGATTTGAATTTATTTTTAGAAAAACACTACTATTTTTACATTTACTCTCCAGGAAATAGAAAATTTTATTTTTTTACGTTTTCAGAAAAAAATTCAACACCTGTGGACGCAGCATTAACAAATATTGCAATCACAAACAAAATATTTAAATTTCATTGTTGCAGAAAACAGGATTAAACCACAAAATATATAAAAATATCACATAGTTGTATAAAAAAGCATCAAAAGCGCCACAAAAAAAGAAAAAAGCGTAAAAAATACCCTTTTTTCGAAAAAGCGTATTTCGAAAAAATAAAAGGGTAGCGAGACTAAAAAAACGTCAAAAAATATCCGAAAAGAGTCAAAATGGCAACGCTGCTTCTGGTAGCGTAAGCACTAACAACTCTTCGATAAACTTCACTGTGGAAGCAACTTGTCTTCACACCGGGACTTTTACTTCATACGCATCTGCACACAAGGCTGACTGAATTCACACTGAACTGGTTGTCTGCTTCCTCCTGGCCTTTTATATGCCAACCTCTTCAGTCTGATGATGATTCTCGAAGTAGAAGGTTCGCGTTTTCGCCTTTTAGAGAATTCTATAGCTACTACATTATTTGTTGTTGCGTCTGCTCACTTGTCCATCCCTTTTACTCTCATGCTTGTTGTTGCTAGTTTATTTATACTAAGTTCGATGTATGGGTTAGTGTGTATTGTGTACGCATTGTCTTGGTATTTTTAGCTTTTGTTTATCGTTAATGTTAAACGATATTAGGTAGTTTCGCTATGCGTAACAATATTGTATATATACATAAAAATAATATATTTTGTTCTTGGTTCATACTGAACTAATGGATCAAAACTTTTAATAAACCTGTCGAAAGGTCTTTACAGTAATTTTTTAATTTCTACTTTTCATATGAAGTTTCGCTGATTTTATGAAAAAATATTTAATATATTATTAAAAGTGGACAACACTGCTTGTAACAGCTGTTATTTGACACTATTTGCTGTTACAAATTTTCTGCAAGATCAAATATTTATTTGCTTGAAAAAAAGAGAAAATATTTGACTCGGGTGGTCACATTAGAAACATTTTTGTATGCAAGCCAACAAATTTGTTTACACTAGAGCAAAAAAAAAATATGTTTTACTTCAAATATTCACTCAGTCCGACCGTAGCTTTAGCCTTCCCGTGCTTCTTTATGGTGCAGAGGCATATACAATAGAGCGAGTTGCTCTCTATGGACAAAAAAAAAAGTTGAGTCAGTCATACCCTATGATTGAAGATATATTAATAACATTTTCGAAACCATACATTTTTTGCCACGCCTAGAACTACCGTCCTTTTTATTTTTTATACACTACGTCGCCAGTATAAGTACGATCGCAAAATATTACATATCAGTGTTTCTGACTTGACAGCAGCTACATTTCACTCTAAGACGATTTTTTAATTCAACGTCATATTCTATGTCCGACTTCTGATATCTCGGCTCCTTCGCCAAAATCAGTAATTGTAGCTATCCATGATAAAGAGTATTTAATTATATAAAATATTCGCTTTTAAAATGCTCACTTTTATGCATAACAGCTATTTTACAGATACTTTCAAATTTTGAAATATTTATTCACAACCTTTAAATGTAGTTCATATAATAATCAAAAAAATGAATTTGTAATTTCTTTATAACTGTATTATTTTTAACTATTTATTAACAACTACTACTGAATAAAATGGTATTTCTTGTTTTTGATAATGGAACTTAAGAACTCGAAGATCCAATTTGGTTTGTAACGGAAAAATAAACACATTATTTTTTTTAGAAATTTATTTAATAATGTTTCGCATTTTTTGTTTGTTGCGAGAAAGGTTGTGAATAAATATTTGCTATTTGAATTTCGAACCGTGGCAGTGGGATAGCTAGAATAATATAATGTAAATAGCTAGAATAATATAATGTAAATAATTATGATCATAATAAGAATTATATTTTATATTTAGAAAAATATTCTACTTATTGCTATTGCGAAAGAATTAACAGTGCTCCGTTAATAGGAAAGTTTACCCTGTTAGAGGAAAGAAGCGGCGCTGCTAAAAAAGTGGGTTTGTGTCTTTGGTTTTTTAATTCGAATTTATCTTCACATACAAAAATATTTTTTGTGAAAATTAATAATAATATTTGATAAATCTCCATTTTTAACGGTCCTTCGTTTAAATAGTAATGGTCCTAGTAAATTAATTTCAGAACACAATTGGGCACTTCAGATAAGAAGTTGTTTGACACAAATTATACAAACATTTAAATTCATTTAATATATTAAGGATATTTTGTTTAACTTACCGTATTTACTATAAAAATCCCGCGACCCCTACTCGATGCAGCCGGCTTGACTATCCAAGGTCCTCTATGTTTATTATGGGCTGTTACTAGGTCTCTATATTCTAACGGTAATATAAATGATTGCGGTATAATATCAAAATTCTTAACTCCCCGCAAATGTTGCATTCTTTCTATGTTTTTATATAGACGATCTTTTCGTGTCAATTCGTAGGATCTAAGAAAAGATACAAATTAATTAAGTTTTAAACCTATATTATTTAAATATTAAGTAACATACCGAGGAAAATGATTTACGCGTTGATATGGAGCAAGATTGCGTAAAATATCAGGTTTCATATGTATACCAGTCCACAAAATGCTAAAATTTTCATTTTCTTCGGCTTCCAATAAACCATGACGAGCAAAAATTTTCCTTAACAGTTTTGTTTCCGTCTGAATAAATTTGTAGGTCAATCGAAGGTCAATAGCTGGCATGCCCATTGCTGGCGAATAATCGTCCATTAAGTCTTCTACTTTGTTATCATTCTCATCATCTTCCACATCGCCAACATTGTCAGCATCTTCTATGGAATCAACTCCAGACCCAGAAACTGATCCAACCTGCTTTTCAATATCATCTGGTTCATCTCCCTCACTGGATATAGAATTTTCACTTGAAGATAGTGAATCGCATAAATTTTTCTCTGAACTTACAACGCGTAATACATTTTTTGGCAATCGCGCTAAATATTTTCTTTCGTTGTCTATTCCAGTATTTAGTATTTTTGAATTATAAACACTTTTGCTGGTGGACGGCACTATATTCTCAACAGAAAAAGTTTGTAAATTATTGCTGCTATTATCAGTTTTTTCTGCTTTCTCACAATTTGAACTTTGCAAGGATATATCGGAAATTTTTGGTTTTGTGCTTAATATAGATGTTCTAAAAACTAGAACCGCATCCCGCGACCCTAAACTGCCGCTAGTAATCCATTCATCATCTCGAGGTTTTTGATTACGTTTGCAATATCTGAAATAGATTAATTAAAATAATTGTATTACAAACAGTTTAGCAGATTTTTACAAAAAAATCAAAACAATAGAATTAATATTGTTGAAAATACATGTACAGTTGATTTATTGTAGTATATTGACAACTTTGTATATAAATTTTTTACTTAACGTGGCAATGCTTACACTACCACTCCCTTTTTGTACTTTAATATAACCAGCACGTTTTATTTTTAACAAACTGGGCTATGGGCCCAGTAGAATGCTTTGAAAAAGGCAATGGAAATTGAGAAGCTTACTGGGAGGGAAAACTAGAGGTTGAGGTTCACAGTTGAACACGCCATGAAGCTGCGGGGCTACTGGAAAGCTGTTCTCGGCACGGAGGAAAAGGCCAACATAGTAGAGAAGGCTACTTCGCGGTTAGTGTTATATATTTCACCCAGTCTCTATATACACATACAGGACGCAAATACGGCAAAAGAAATATGGGACAAATTGCAATCCACATATGATGACACTGGATTGGCACGTCGTTGTGGCTTACTCAGAAAGCAAATTGCGAGAGCATAAGTATGTATGTGAATACAATAATAGACACAGCATAGAAATTAAACCAGATTGGCATGAAGGTAAACTATGAGTGGGTGTGAAGCCTACTCCTGAGAGGGTGTGATGCCTACTCCTGAGTGGTTTGCCAGAGCGGTTTGCTCTAATGATAATGGCCATTGAGGGCAGCAATATAAAAATTTCTGCGGACACTATTAAAACCAAGCTCCTACAAGATTTCGACACATATAGTAAGTATAAAAATAAAAAGCAGAATGATAAAGGAAAGAAGATTATATGCTATAGCTGCAGAAAAGGTCACATCGCAAAATCTTACAAGACATCAAAGAAAAAAGGAAATGGTACTTACAACGATAAAACTTTAATGGCGGGCTTGACAGCGAGGTTAGAGAACAACTGGCTGATAGATTCAGGTTCGACGGTGCACCTGAAGCGTTGTCAACTATAAATTTTCAAAAAGCATCAAACTCGTTAAAAAACGCGTAATTTTGACAAGCACTAAAAAATTACATTTATTTTAATTTTATCACCATTTTATATAATCAGTAAAAAAAATTTACAAACCAAAATTAATATTATTTATTTAACTCCAACAATAATAAGGAAAAGAATTTTTGTTTTATTTATTTATGTTCCTCGTACAACGCGGTACTTCTACAACGCGTTGTCGATAAAACGCGATTAAAAAAAAAACAGTTTCATTACAACGCGAAATTTCGACTTGTATAATGCGCCTTATTACAAAAAAATACCGCCTTATTACAAAATCGAAAAACAGTTAGAATAAAAAGCAAACAAAGGCTTATAACTGATTTCACAATCGCATAATCACTGGAAGAACGTCCAACAAAATGTTTTTTATCAAATAACGAAAACTTTTCCGATGAAATTTCTTCTAATAACGTAATATGATGTTCGATGTAAGTGACACAGACTAGTGAATATTTTTGTTTTCCGATTGTTTTTTTTTTCATTATGTTTTTTAATTTTACTTAAATAAAGTTTGAATATTGATTTTGAGTTGTAAACGTACATCCATTTTTAATTTAGTACTGCTTTTATTTTGAAAAAAGTTTATTGGAACATAACGGAATTTTCCTGGAACGTAACCACCGCGTTATACGAGGGATGCCTGTATATGATTTTTTTAAAAGTATAAAATATTATTTGAGTTAATACTTTATATTAATTTATTTTTCAAAACAAATAAATTTTTTATTTCTTTTATTAGTTTTGAAAACTTTTTTAGTTTTAACAAGTTTTTTATGTCGTTGCAAATATAATGTATTTCAAACAACATATAAAGAGTTGCATTTCAAAGTACATAATACTTTTTTGAAATGTTAAATAATCTACACTTCATAAATTATTTTTTTTAAATTTTTGATTTGGTGTCACTGACATGAAAAGAAAAGCACTACGCAGTAACTCGAAAATTTTCCGCGTCGACAGTTTTAAAAAGCACTACAAACAGTGCTAAAAACACTGAGTTGACAACGCTGTGCACATGGTTAACGACAAGAACTTGTTTGTGCATTATAAACTGTATGACGAAGAAAGGCGTGTAACAATAGCCAAGAATGAGGACCTTAAGCTGGAGGTCCACACCACGCGTTTTCACGTCAAAGCGTTGCGTGCGTTTCATACGTTCTTCGCGTTCTACGCTCAAGTTACATGCAAGGCTTTTTACGCGCCAATGTTTGTTTTGATCAGCTGTTAACAAAATAAAAACATTTGATTGAAAATACTTGCATAAAAATTTCGTACAAAAATGGCAAATGAAATTGCAATTTTTAAAGAATTTATAGAATTAATTGAGTTTATGAATATAATATTTTGTGCAACACAAGCTCCAAAAGAACAAACGACGATTTTGCTGATTTGCCCACTAGTTTTCATGGAATTCTGCAGCACTACCAGAGGTATGATTGTTCTCCGCGCATTTTTTACGAATATGTCCCTTAAACGAGATTGGCAAACGTTCTCTAAAAAAAGCAATACGAAATACCCTTCTCAATACCTCCTCGGCAATGGACTTCCAAGCAGCTGCTCTTTTAAATTTATTCCCATATACAAGCGAGCTTTTTTATATAGGACTTCATATTTTTTCACAGCTTCGATTAATGTTTCTTCCATTGCTCTTTAAAAAGCAAAAATTTAAATAAATTAAAACAAAACAACTTGTCAAAGTCAGCTGTTTTGTACCCGAGTCGCTTATACTTTACGCGTTCTACGGTCATGGCATCCTACGCTTTTGTGTGTGTAGCTTGCACCATATATTAATTCTACTTTTTTGACAGCCGAGTAGAAGGCAAGAACGCGTGGTGTGGACCTCCGGCTTTAAAGTCACTGGTAGGGGTATCATTCGAGTGCGACAGATGTTGTCGAACAATAGGGTGGAGTATATTAATATCACATATGTTTTATACGTTCCGGATATTTGCGCCAACTTCATTTCTGTCAGAAAACTCACTTCAAAGGGTTATACATTTGGTTTTAATGCTGAAAAGTGCGAAATAAGATGGGCAAAAAGTGTTATTGGAAGCACAGCTGAACAACGGAACTTAATACTTAATTTTACGACGATATAGCAGAATTTTCTTGCAAGAAGCGTAGATATTTGGCACAAGCGATTATGCCATCCTGGTCATAAAACTGTGGATCGTTTGATCGATGACAAAACAGCGAAGCAAAATGGCGCAGACACAAATGTATGCATTTCATGCCTGCAGGGCAAACAATCACGCTCGTCGTACAAATTATCGGAAACCAAAACGTTGGAAATTTTAGAGATTGTACACACAGATGTGTGGGCCTATGGAACAGAAGTCCATAGGTGGAGCTGCCTATTACGTGTTGTTTTTGAATGATTTTTCGAATAAATTGTTTGTCTATATGATCAAAAACAAGTCTGAAGTGCCTAAAATATTTAAAGCGTTTAAAAATATGGTCGAAAATCAAGCCGGAAAGAAAATTAAAGTACTTTGCTCTGACAACGACCTTAAAAATTGCAATTCGGAACTGAGGCAATTTTGTGAAGATTGCGGAATAGCCAACCAAACATCTGCACCGTATAGTTCCCAACAAAATGGCAAGGCAGAGAGGATGAATCGAGCCTTGGCAGGCAGAGCACGTTCGATGTTGCCTGATGGAAATCTAAAAAAGTCCTACTCTGCCCAGTCTGTGAACATAGCAGCATATTTACTCAACATTCAACCAAGGAAGGCTAATGATCACAAGTCAATAAGTCAGTAAATTTAAATCATTTGCATGTATTCGGTTGTGTTGGGATGGTATTAGTACCGAAAGAACTGCGGAAGAAATGGGATGCAAAATCGAAACGATGTGCCATGATAGGATACAGCCTTAATACCAAAGTATACAGGAAGTATGACCCAGAAAAGGGGAAACTACGCATAAATCGCAAAGTGAAATTCGTAGAAAACGAAATGTACTTCAAGATTTCTGATAATCTCAGAAATAAGACGCCAGGCACGTAACGCAAATTTAATAAGGATTTTTGGTGACGATATTGTGAAGGTATTAGTGATGATTCATGTGAGGCGGAAATTGAGTTTAAATCAGCCGAAAACTCCGAGAATGATGATGATGACAAACCAGAAGATCAACAAAGAAATACAGACGGTACAGAAAGACGTCAATCGTCCAGGAAAAGAAAAATGCCTGATAATGATCCCGTTGATTGCGCAGACGCTGTATGAAACAGGGACAGTAATATGTGGCTGAAGGCTATACAAAGTGAAACAAATTCAGTTATGGAAAACAATATCTGGAGTTTTGAAAAAGATAATGAACACGCGGTAAAACTGTGAACAAAATGGATTTTTAAGCTGAAAAATGAAGAAGGTGGCACAAGATATAAAGATAGATTGGCGGCAAGGGGTTTTGAACAACGGTATGGCATAGACTACACGGAAACCTATTCCCCAATGATGCGATATAACACTTTACGTGTTTTAATAACAATAGCTCTAGAGTTTGAATTGAAAATAAATTATTTGGATGTTTGTACGGCCTTTCTTTAAGGAAACCTGAAAGACGAAATTTAAATAGCAGCTCCTGAGGGTATATCGGTACCAACAGGTAAAATGTTGAAGTTAAACAGACTGAAACTAGCATCCAGACTGTGGAACGAAAAATTAAATGAAAAACTAAAAAGTATTGGCACGCGACAGCAAAAAACGGACCAATGTGTTCACATAATAATTGAAAATACAGATGATTTAATTACGTAGATGACATGACATTGCGCTGTAGAAGAATGAAAGTGCTAAAGATACACTGGTCAATAGTTTAATGAAAGAGTTTAAGATGAAAGATCTTGGTACAGCTAATCTTTTCTCGGAATGAGAATAACCCACAATTTAGGCAAAGATATCTCCATCGATCAGTCATCATACTTGCGAACATTGTTAGAAAGGTTTGATAAGACTCCTATGGAAACAAACGTAAAACTTTTCAGGAATAATCAGCAGTTAATCTTCTGCTTACGCTTTTCTGAATTTATAAGTTTCATAATTTATTAAAATCAAAACAATTATTTAAATTATTATTTGAAATATATAAACAAAATATAGAAAAATCTAAATTCGAAGTTATAAAAATTCATTTACAACTCCTAAAAAATATAGGTTGAATTTATTTTGAATAACTTTCATGAATAATAAATGTTTCGAAGTCTAGGGTCTGTTTCGGATGTAGACTCTACATTCATAGTTACAAATGAAAAAATGTTACTAAATCAGTAAATAAATAAATTATTCTATTTCTAAGAGGAAAAAATCTAAACACATTTTAAATATTAGTACCAATGTTATTCTTGGCACAAATTTACTAGTTTTAATTGATTGTTATTATTTGTAGCAGTTAGGGTATGAGTAAATAAATAGAGAATAACATATTTCTTCTTCTACTTCTTCTCCAATTGGTCACTTTAAACAAGCCGTGGTATTGAGTGTATTGTTTGACAATTATACAAAAGTGTATGCGTGTTGTTGATAATTTTCATGTAAAAATCCGATACAGTTATACACATTATATATATATATATATATATATATATATATATGTTTTCATGTTTTCAAAAAATTGTGTTGGTTTCGTACTATTAAATTGTTTGAATGCCAAAAAAATACATTTGGAATACGAAATACACAATACAGCATAGCATTGAGCGTTCACAAACAACCAAGTGAGCTAGCTTAATACAACATACACGATACAAAATTGTGTGAACTGCCCAAATAAGTAACTTATATGTATTGTTGGACGAATATACAAGAGTGTATGTTTGTTGTTAATAATTTTCATATAAAAGTTATATAAAACCAATACAACTACCAGCTACCAGCAATCAAGAAGAAAAATAAAAAAATATCTTTTAACAATAAAAACAATAACCACAAGCTATAAAAACAAAGAAAGAAATAGTAAACGCAAGCGCAACGAAAGCAAACACAAACGTGGCAATCTGTACACCAGACACAAATACACACTAACAAATATATCGAACATCTTCCAAATAAATCAAGAACAATAAACATGTGGGATAGACAAGTAGCAAACGAACAACAAACAATGTAGATGCAAAAGAATACTCGAGAAGACGAAAGCCCGAACGTTCCACTTCGAGAACCATCATCATTGATTAATAAGAAGGTAAAACAAAGCAAACAACCAGTCAGTAGTAATTCAGTCAGTGAAGTTGCGTGTGAAGAAAACAGTTGTTAGTGTTTACGCGAACAGAAGTGTTGTGCTTACAAAAAGGTTGTGAACAGAAAAGAATAACGAAGAAGTGTTGTTGCTTATAAAAAGGTTGAAAGCAGAGAAATATAACGAACAATCACATATTGTTATAGTTATTGTTGTATACGTGTACGTGTTGTATACGTGGTAATAAGGAAAGAGTGGCACATAAGATAGTACGGACAATAAACAGTTTAAGTGAAATTAAACACATATGTGTTTTTATTTTGTTTGCAACCAACTAACTCATATTTAAACGTTTCTAAAAAGGTAAAAACGTAAAAATTGGTGTCAGAATTGGGATTGCAAAATTCAAAAGTAAAAATAAATAAATAAAAACTAAAATAAAACTCTCCGAATTAAGAGTGGAACGGCTAAACGAGAGTTGGCTAAACTAGAACAGGCAACAACGGGCACGAAGGACGAACCGCAAAGGAGGTTAAGGGAACAACTCCAGCTTCAGGACATTGACACCGAGTTCGAGGAAGAAGAGGAATGAGGGATACAGACACCTGTAACCCCTAGCGGCGTTGACATAAATTCGTTGCTAGACGCTATGATGGAAAAAATGCAAGTATTAGCTGATAAACAAGAAGCTTCCCGAAACGATAGTAAACAAATTATGGACAAAAAGGAAGTAGCAAACTAGAAACTTCTGGCTGAAGTATAAGAAACTTCTTGAGCCGAAAATACAAAATTCCAGGCAACAATTTTGTTAAAAATTAAAAAGGGGCTCGAAGCAACAATTGAAAAGCTGCAGGAAATACATGAATTGGTCCGCAAAAGAATCACTGGTGTCGAAAAAGGAGTATCACATTTAAAAAACACCGTTGATATAAAAGTTATCGACTTGGAAAGGAGCGTTGACACGAAAGTGAACATTTTGGAAAAAACCGTCGACGAAAAACTTGTAATGATGGAAGAATAGATCAACAACCTCCAGACCCAGCTACCAGAAGAATAGCGAGTCGTATCAGAAGGTACCGGCAGAATAAAACCATCTTACTTTGATGATTGCTCACTCCTATCTGTATTCAAATGACAATTCGAGACAGTAGCCAGCAGAAACGAATCGGACGATGGGGAGAATGCTTTGGAACTAATATTGGCGTTAAATGGAGCGGCAGCCGAGATACTAGAAACCATGTCAGCCAGTTGCCGAAATAACTACGCCGACTTAATGGCGGGGTTACAGCGTACATTCGGCGACGAGCATAAACGAGAGCTGTACGGCATGGAGTTCAGATGCCGGGCACAATAGGCAAACAAGCCTTTGCAATGGAGGTTGAGAGGTTGGTGCAGCTTACATACCACCCGTTGATAGACAATATAAAGACCGAGGTATATGGTATACGTGACCCTGACATTAAACAAGTGGTATGTTCTACGCAGAAGACAACCTTTGCAGAGACTGTGGCCTTCGCACTAGCCCAAGACACCGCTCGCATAATTTCATTACCACCAGCTACCAAAGTGCGAAAAATGGAAGTAGAGGAGGAAGATGAATGCTTTTCAACTAAAGTTAAGGAGATGGCATAGCAAGCTTTGGAAGAAAACGTACAAAAGGTAAACTTAGATGCTTCTACTGTGGAAAGAGTGGTAATTCACAAGGAAACTGAAAAGAGCCACGGAAAAGGTCAATATCCATCTCACCAACGAGGAATAAACGGAGAGCTACAAGCCATCTACACAAGAGTTCCAGTTAAATTAAAACGAGCTAGCACTGAGGGGCAAGTGCTGGCTCCCGCAAGCGAGGGACTACACAGTCTCAATACCGGTGATGCACCAAAACAACAACAACCTTACGGCGTGCAGGTACCAGTGCGACGCAGTCTATTATCAGACCAGATGTAGTGAAGAGGAAGTGTGAAGCACTTAGCAATCTAAGACTACGGAGAGTCTGTCACCGTTCATTGAAAAACAGAGGCGAAGGTGACAATAGTAAACATTAGTGTAAGCCACGTCTTTATGTTGCCGGTATTGAGGAAGAGGTTGTCATTGGTGACGACTTTGCGATAGCTCATGGTATCAATTTGAATATGGGGCAACAGATGAGTTGACGAAATGTGGAGATACCTTTTGAAGTTGGATACAAGCATCAGGTGCACACCAGAAGGATAGTTGCTGTCGAACAACAAAAACTACCAACTCAAAGTGAATCATTGATATGAGCGCGTTTGAGGGAAACTGCTTTTAGGTTGTGGAACCAGCAGAAATTCAAACGGCCCTCGTCAAATCCACCGAACAAAGAATAGTCCTAGTAAGAGTGCTGATCGGGCCATGAAAAAGTCATCTGGAAAAACTCGGAGGTGGGCCAATGTGTTTCAGAAGAGGCGGTGGAGATTCAAGAAGTTGCCGATATAAAGTGTAAAAAACGCATTAAATAATAATAGCTTATGTCGAAATTTCGTGTTTAGAGTTATTAAGGTTTTTTTTCTAAAATAAACAGTGTTTAAGTTACATTAAAATATTAATGCGTATAGTTTTATTAATAATGGCATTTTATACATGAAATTTAGCTGAGTGATAGATCTTGAAGAAGAGAATAAGAATATGTAATCAAATTAAAAAACACTTATTCAGGCGTGTCATAGAATCCAAGTCGGTTCTGCCTTTTTTCTTTTTTGCAAACCAATATAGGATTCATTTGGTGTCACAAAACCAAGTCGATTTTGTTATCAAATAAAACCGATATTCGAATCAGATGCTGTTTACATTTGTATTATTGTTTACAATTTTAACTTAATTTTTCGCATGATAAAGTGTGTTTGTTAAAAATTTAACAGATTTTAGTGTTTTAATAAAGAAATAAATATAATGAGCACTGCTGTTGTTTTATATTTTCTGCCAGAGAAAGAAAGTTTAGAAAAATTGAGAAGAAAAACATTGCGATAATACTACTGGCTAAACAAAAACGCTTTTTGTGTGGTATTAGACACAATTAAAGAGCACCTTTCACGTTCCAAGATTCCACCAATACTACAACTTGCAGACTCGTTGCGGTTTCTAGCTAAAGGGTCTTATCAAAGGGCTATTGGAAACGATCCAACCATATGTCTGGGTAGGAGTACGGTGTCAACCATTTATACAGTTATAGAACGGTACATATGCCCCCAGTAGGTGCAACTTAAAATGGACTCCAACGAAAAGCATAATAACAATAACTACAAAATTCCCTCTATAATTGGTTGCATCGACGGGACACACGTAAAGATTATAAAGCCTACTTTCAACGAGCATTTATACTATAATTGAAAAGGATATTTCAGAATGAATTCCATGATTATAAATATTATTCTATTTATTTACCACTTGTAAAAAACTAATTTAAATGATCTTACTTTGTACAGGTTTACATATTTTCAGATTTGTGATCATGACATAATAATACGAACGGTAGATGCAAGGTATCCGGCTCTAGCCATGACGCTTTTAGCACTGCTAGACGATATTTTCTTACAAGCTATGAATCAGGCGAACGGACAGTAAAATTATTGGGTGATTGCGGATATGGCATTGTGCCATTTTTATTAACACCATACAGAGATCCACACTACAACTCAAGAGAATATAAATTCCATTTGGCTCACTCATCGGCTCGTAATAATGTAGAGCGAACAATAGGGGTGCTGGAAAGCTGATTTCGGTGTTTTATGAGCACATTGCATTACCATCCCAAAAAGTTGTAAAAATTATTAATACTTGCTTTGCGCTTCACAACATATGCAGAAAATACAACGCGCAAAACATTGAGAATGGCATAGCTTTATCATCAGCGAGGATGATTTTGCATTACCATCAAATTTGTCTCTACGAAATGGAGGCGAGAGAATCAGGGACGTAATAGCTAACAGTTTATAAGAAAATATATAACAATTTGAAACAAAAAATAATAAATTTATTTATTTCAACAAAAACAAAACTAATATAATTCACATTATTTTAATAGATCATATAAGTATATAGGTAAGTTTAAAACTATAAAAGTAAAAAAAATCCACATTTATAATGTATTGTTACGTTTTTACCTTTTTAAAAAAACGTTTATGTATGAGTTCGATGATTGCAAACCAAGTAAAAACAAATATGTGTTTATTTTAATGAAACTCTTTATTATTCACACTACTTTTATGTGCCACTGTTCAAACGTATACAAAGTACACAACAATAACTATAACAGTATGTGCTCGTTCGATACTCTTCTCTGCTTATAACCTTTTTATAAGCAACAGCACTTGTTCGTTATTCTCTGCTTACAACCTTTTTGTAAGCACAACACGTCTACTCGCGTAAACAACTGTTCGGTAGACTTTACTACCGACGCAACTTGTCTTCACACCGCGAACTTTACTTCATACGCTACTGCATACAAGGCTGACTGAATTCACTCTGAAATGGTTGTCTGCTTTCTCTTGCCCTTTTATATGCGTACAACTTCAGTCTGATGATGGTTCTCGCAGTAGAAGGTTCGCGTTCGCGCCTTCTCGAGAATTGTATAGCTACTGCATCTTTGTTCGTTTACTATGTTCTCGTTGGTTGGTGCTGCGTTCGCTTACATGTCTGTTGCAGCTAGTTTACTTAGAATAAGTTCGATGTATGAGTTAGTCTGTATTTGTGTCATGTGTATTGTGTACGCATTGCCTTTGTATTTGTAGTTTTTGTTTATCTTTAATGTTAAACGATATCAGGTCGTTTCGACTACTTTTGCGTAACAGTATTGTACTTTCAGGTATGCAAACGTTTTCTACTTAATTCTTAAAAGATCACTTTTCATAAGTAATTCGTTTGTTTTCATGCATAGTTTGCAAAATTGTATTACTAATTCGAGAAAATTCGTTCTTGAGATCAGTTACTGTACTCGCTAAATACTCATTGCCTTTTTCAACTGCTCTGTACATACATGTCTTAGGCTGCTGACATTTTCTTTTTCAATTTTAATTAATTCGTCTATCTTTTCATTCATCTCCAGCTTTCTATTGTTATTTTCATTCAAAAATTTTCGTAAACGCTCACTGGTATTTTATGATTTCAGTCTTTTAGGAGTGCTAAAAATGGTCACATTGAACGTTTTGACGATGTTGATGGCATTTCTTTGTCGCTTACGTTATCAACATCTTCGCTTAAGCCAACCGCAAGACCTGCGGCAACTTCCATTGACTGTGCTATGCCACTTATACGTATAACTTCATCTTCAGTTTGAGTTATTTGATATTTTGAAAAAGGACCACCACCTGTGGTCCTTGACTGAGCTTTGTTTTGCGCAAGTTTTCGTTTAATATCGCTTTTCCACTCAGTCCAAGTTTTAATTAAAAAACAATAGTTTAAACTGTACAATTAAAAAATACAAACAAATTGTAACAGACACTTTGATTACCTTTCCACTACATTTTTTTTTTTTTTGGTGAGCGTGCGCTATTCAGCGATTCCACCAGTTGCTGCCAAAGGGAATCCACTGTAGGCTTATCGCGCTTTGTAAACCCCTTTGCAATGTCTGGATATTTTTCCATAAATTCTAAAAATAAAGAGTTTTGAACTCTATTTTTATGTTTTCCCCTATATGCATACAATTAAAATCAATATAAACAAAAATTTCGAATATATTTTTAAAATAAATAATAATTTACTTACATTTTGCAAAAATATCCTACTTTTAGAAAAAAAACTTCGCGCGTAAACAAAATCCGTCAGCCAATTGCTGATCGATTTGTTTCCAATAACATTGATAACATCCGATAACATTGGTTTCTCTTACACCTAAAACCGACAATAACTCTAGTTCGAACATATAAAACCGATATCATTGGATTTCATGACACCAAAGCAAAATTTTTGTCATTTTTGAAACCAATACCGACAACATTAGATTCTATGACACCCCCGATTATCAACTTAAGCCATTATCATTAATTGCCACAGATATGTAATATATAGTGGAGTATGTTGTTTATATTATGTGATATTATTTATGTTATTGTATTAAGTAGAATACAATTTTTATTTATATTATAATTATCCTGAGCTTATGGTCATTGCAGTATATCAGACCAGAGCCTCTATTGGGAACCAAATCCACTTCCTACACATTTCTTACTAGAACACACGATATGTTATATTATAAATTGCATTTTATTGTTTTTATTACATACATACATAATTGGTCATTACAACCCTTCAGTCTGGATTATTGACCTAGTTTCTCACACTACTTATATTGTGCGTGTTAATTTTATACATAAGTGACGGGACCTACAGTTTAAAGTCGACCCCAAACGGCAAATATTTTTTTTTTGAGAAACTTTTCATGGGAGGTTTTTTTGCTCTCAGAGTTTTTGCTAGAAATCTGCTGAGAGAAAATCGCCGAAGCCTGGGGCTCGAATCCTGGCTTTAAGTCTAATAAACCAACACACTGCCTACTAAACTACGGCGACTGTTCTTATTATATTACAAAAATATACACATATGCTATAAAAAATTAATAAAATTTTTAAAACTTACGTTGCGTTTATTTTCTGCAAGGCATCGTTTGTTGGCATAACGGATCTGAAAAAATTATATTTATAAGTTAAAAATAATAAGACAGTAGAAACATATGTATATTATTTTATGTATTCCTTAACAGACAAAAAGTCGGAAATTTATTTATGCGCATTTTTATTGACATTTGTAACTCTGACAAATATAACAAATAGCAAGATTTAGAAAATTTAACGAACCAACTTTTTTCTTAAAAAAAAAAATCATTCCTCTTTTTCTGTAACTTAATTTTCAGAGATAACAATTTATACTGTAGTATATAAATATTTATAAATTTGTCATTGATTTCATGTGGTATGTTACACAATTTCTATTATAATTTCTGGAATAATTTTATTGTAAAGGGCTATCCTATTTCGTGATTTCAAACGTATGGGACTGGAATTGGACATCTGTCAAACTAAGCTATTGTAAGTGAAAGTGTTGCCAAAGACCCGAATGTGTCCATTATTCGTCGTTCTCAGAAATTAGGGCTATCTTATGGCACATTATGGCGTATTTTGCATTTAGATCTACACCTACATCCATATAAAGTCCAGCTCACACAACAACTGAAGCCAGCTGACCATTCACAACGTCTTAGATACGTGGAATGGGCGCTTGAACAACAGGCGGTGGACGGCAATTTTTCGAACAAAATTTTCTTCAGCGTTGAAGCACATTTCACACTGCGTGGGTATGTTAATAAACAAAATTGTCGTATTTGGGGTTCTGAGAATACTCAAGTATTTGAAGAGAGGCCATTACATCCAGAAAAAGCTACTGTTTGGTGCGCTCTTTGGTCCGAAGGTGTGGTTGGACTTTACTTCTTCGAAAACGACGATGGAACGGCTGTTGCCGTTAATTCGGAGCGTTATGGTCATATGATAACCGACCTTTTTTGCCTGCTATTGAAGAATAAGACTTGGAGAATATGTGGTTTCAACAAGATGGTGCCACGTGCCACACAACTCGATTATGGCTTTATTGCAAGAGACAATTCCTGGCCGCGTAATTTCTCGTCGTGGCGATATCATCTGGCCACCAAGATCATGTGATTTGACAACATTAGACTTTTTTGTGTGGCTACGCGTAAGGCCGTGTTTATCAAAAAGTGGTCGAAAATTACATCTAAAGAATCAATCCTTGCAACACTTCGCGTGGAGGTCATTTAAATGATGTAGTATTTCACACATAATGTCAACGTTCAAACTTTACAATAAAAAAGAAATATCATGAAAAATATATTTTATATGTTACGTTTACTTTTGAAACCATGAAATGAATCACCCGTATAATTTTGCGATTTACAAGTTCTTGGTTTATGTGGGTTAGGTATGCTTGGTGTCTTTTTAATGCTGGTTTATTATACATACATATACATATTTATATTCGCATATGTTGCAACACCAAACTTGGCTGATTAATATTAGGGATGTTCAGTGCAAATGGCATTGTAAAAGTGTAAATGCAAAACATCGTAGCTTTTTATTGCAACAAAATACACACAATTGTATTTGTTAAACCATTGCGTTGATGGTTTAGTTTTTTCGTTGCGTTTATTGTGTTTGCAAACAATTCCACAGAAGAAAATAAAAAGAGAAAAACCACACAAAAAGTGGACGCCTGAAAAAATACAAATAGTTTTAGATTAATTCGAGAAGACCATTCATATTTTTTACACTTTTGCGTGGCATTTTTAAAATACTTTTAGAAATTGTTTACTTAGATAAGCTGTTTTAGTGAATAAATTGCGAAGTGCGAAATAAATAGAGCGCTCATAATCAATGTCAAAACATTTGCAAGTGCAAACTTTTGCAATAAAAAACGCAACGAACATCGAATACCAGTAGTGTTTTTTTTTTACAAAGAAAATATCACCCTCTTACAAGGTGCATAAAAAAATTGCTGACCAACCCTGTTATAAATTATTTTTTTATTTGAGAAGAACATAACACATAACAGGGTATGCCCTGTGTTTAACACGGCTGCTGTTGACAACGTTGAAATAAATTCAGTAATTCTTCTTCATCAGATGACGAAGATGAACCTAATAACTGATTTATTTCAATTTTAGCAAATATACATATATGTATATATATATAAATAATATATATACATATATATAAATAATATATATACATATATATAAATAATATATCTTAATATATATATATATTAAAAGGTTGTAAATTTGAAACTATATTGTATTTTTGAATTCGTTTTCATTAAATACGTAAATATGAAAAAGGTGTTGCCTAATCACTAGTTTTTCGAGAGCTTTTTTTTATAACCAAAAAAATTTTTTTATCACTGTTCTAACATTGAATCCAATTTTTTCATATTACTGACCGTGTAGATTTAATAATGTAATGTTTCCTTAACGTTACTTCACAAAACAAAAATTAACTTCAAAATTGGATAGCGATAACAGGCGACTTTTTTTAAATGTCATCTGGTAGCCCAATAAATAAACAAAAGTCATCGGCTTTATAGGGCATTATCAGCACTCTCGATTTATACAGGGCATAAAATGCAATCCCCTCCACCATTGGCGAGTGCGAATTATTTAGAAAACACCATACTACCCTATTAGGGGGCGAAACGCTTTTAACAAATAAACATAAAATTGCATTTTGTTAAACAAAATGCGCATTTTTTGGTAGAAAAGAAAACACCATAAAATTTAGTGCAATGTCAACAAAGATCAGTCCATTTTGATATGCAGTCGTTTAACTTTTTAAATATTTAGATTAAATAATTAAATGAATTATCAGAATAATTTTTAGAAGTTTATACTGTATTCATATTATAATTTCTTTAAAAAAATTGATTATTTAAATAAATGGAAAATAAATTATAATAAAGGTTTATTTTTGTTTATTTATCCATTACAATTCAGTTACAAATTATGTCTAGTTACTACGAACTAAGTAATTTAGACATTATTCTCGATGAAGTGTGTGAGAAACGAACCCTTGCCAATTACTTATCTAGTACACTACCCACAAGACTACCAGGGTAGCCTACGGAAAATTTTAAAAACATAACATATACAATAATGACGTGCTTTTATTATGCCGAAAGTCCATTCCATCCGTTTCATGCGTTTCATTGCGTTACATGTGCATGCCAAAAAAGTAGAATCAGTATAGTTGTTTGCAACAAGTAGAATACATTAAGTAGGTTTACTTTCTATTTTTCTATGCGACTTATGCATTGCTGGATAAACTCAGCAGTTTTTTAAACTTGGTATTACAAATTATATACTATTGTGAATGGTTTCAATAAATATATTTGAATAATGCATACTATTTTCGCATTTTTCTTTTTGCATTATGAAAATATTAATAAAAACATACAGTAGTTTTCCGATTTAACGAACCTATATGTTGTCAGGCCTGTTCGTAAAATCGAAAAGTTCGTTATATACAGTGCTACTTAAATGTAGATTTATGATATGAGAATAAGTTAAAAGTTCGTAAAATATTTTTAAATGTATTTTATAAAAATTAATTATTTTTTTTAAAATAATACAAATATTTGAAACAATTCATATCACAAATTAATTTATTTTATAAAAATAATAATTCATATTACATTAGTACACATAAAGAACAAAAACATGCAAATCTATTTAAAAATTTGATTGGCAAAGTTTGTGTTTTTGGTGTACTAATGTAATATGAATTATTATTTTTTAATACTTTTATAAAATAAATTAATTTGTGATATGAAATTTTCATTTTCTTCTTAAAGTTCCGTAAAAATCATTGAAAGTATGCACAAAACTAGAAATCAAAAACATCAAGAGAAAACAAAAAAACACCGTTTATAACAACGGTATATTTTTTTTTTACTGCACATTAGGTTTTTTGTTATATTTGGCAAATGTCATTTTATCTTCATTCAAATAATATTTTTATTTGTTCGTTAAACCGAGTACTGAAAATAATTTTTGTTCGTTATTTAAGGTACTCAATAGGAAAATTTGCCTGTTGCGATGTTCGTAGAGTCGAATGGTCGTTCAATCGGAAAACTACTGCATTTCATAATAAAGTTTATTACTAATTCAAGAGAAAAATACGTTAACATACACCTGTACCTTGATTTCCGTGGTAGATACGTTCCTAGCAATTCGCGTAAATCAAAATTTATATTTTTGTATGAAAAAATACCGCGTAAAGCGAATACTTACAGTAGGCTTTAAAGATTTTTCATTGGAAAAAATCTAGTTTCATAATGTTAATAATTTATTAAAGCACAAACCTTTACTCCATTAAAAAATATACATGCATATACATAAAATTTTTAAGCTAACTTAATCGCTATCATTCTTTTTTTAAGGTTCAATTAGTCGTGACTTAACCATAAACATATAAATCAGCTGTTTTAACCAACTTTAGGGACATCACTGTTTTCGATTATAGGTGACTTACCATACTGCCATAGTCATAACGATAACCATATGTACCAATTTCGGTTTTTTGCCATAACCATAAACAGCTGTTTGCTGAATTTACTTGCATGTATACACATTTTTGTTTGTTTACTTTCGTACTTTTGAAAAATACATATGTGCATACGTAAACAGCTGTTTATGGCCATGGCATCACTAATTGCTGCTAATAGTAAATTTACGGTTATAGATTATGTTACGACTACAGCGTTATGGTAAAGTCACGACTAATTGAACCTTTACGAATTTCCGATTCAACCCTGGATAAAGTCCTCTCATTAAATTGTGCAATGGTTGAATTACTTACCTTTTGAACAGAATATAAGTAAAAAATTTTTTTCTTCATTTTAAAAACCGCATAAATTTGAACACGCGTAAACCGAAGTATAGGCGTACATTTTTTAACACATTTCTTTCATGAACAAAATATGTATACTAGTTATCCATTGTTTTTATGCACTGAGTGTCATCTATTTTGAATTTGTTAATTTGTAAGCAAGAAAAATAGAGGATAATTTTTTTTTTATTTTATTTTATTTTATTTTATTTATTCAAGTCAATGGACAAATTCTTTACTGACTAATAACAATTTTTATTTTTTTATTTTATTTTTAAATGCCTATGAAATATTCCTACAGGCAATAACATTACAAACTATGACATTAAATTTTATTTACAAAAACTAAGAATTTAAATACTTGATTATATTATTTTTTATGACATTATTCGAATAAGAAAAATCAATCAAATTATACAATTTATTAAATTCGCTGCATATTCTCCTTATTGGATCAGCACCGGCATAGTTGGTTCTAAAAAATAGTATTGATAACGGGGTAAAATGACGTGACGGACGTTGAGGAACATTAAAAGTGATATCATGGATTAAAAAACTGGAGCCAATATCACCAGTGATTACATTGAATAAGAACTAGATATTTACCATAGTTCTGCGACTTTTAAGTGTGGGAAGTTTGATTAAAGCTTGTCTGGCAGAATAAGATGGTAAGCTAGTGGGATTAAAATTCAGTCCTCGTAGACAAAATATCAGAAATTGCTTTTGGACAGATTCGATGACGTCGGAATATTTTTTATAAAGAGGGTCCCATATTATGGATCCATACTCTAGTATAGGCCTCACAAGAGATGTGTAGAGCGATTTAGCAACATAAGGATCGTTAAATTCTTTTGCCCACCGTTTTATAAAACCAAGTACGCTTCTTGCTTTATTCACTGTCATAGCTATGTGCGGAATAAAATTTGGTTTGGGATCAAGTAAAACTCCTAGATCCAGGAAGTTATCTACAAGCTCAAGATCGTATCCATCAAAAGCATATCTTGCAGAAATCGGATTCTTCCTTACAAATCTCATGTATTTACATTTTTTTAGATTAAACTGCATTAAGTTTAATTTACACCATAACTGAAACGAATTTAGGTCCTTTTGAAGTAGTTTCTGATCGGAAATTCGGCGATAACTTAGGAAAATTTTTACGTCATCAGCGTACATTAGGATGTTGGAATAGCGAATCATATCAGGTAAGTCGTTAATAAACAATGAAAACAGAAGCGGTCCAAGATGGCTACCCTGAGGAACACAGGAAAGGACATCAATACTTCTGAAGCAGCAGTTTTTAAAAAGTACGGTTTGTTTTCTGTTAGTTAAATATGAGTAAATCCATTTTAAACTAAGATCGGTAAATCCCATTAAATGAAGTTTCCTCTTCAAAAGGACATGATTAACTTTATCAAAAGCCTTGCTGAAATCCGTGTAGATAACGTCTGTTTGTTACTGATGAAAAAATCCACGATAAACAACTGTTGAAAGATGAAGAAGGTTTGTTGTAGTTGAACACTTCTTCCTGAAACCGTGCTGATATGGTGATATCAAGCTAGAAACCTGATAACATAAATCATTGCAATACCACGATAATTTGTAACATCGGATTTATTTCCTGACTTGAACAAAGGAATAATGAATGAATCCTTTCAAACGTTAGGAAAATAACCACATTTAATCGATTTGTTGAATAAGTATGCTAGTGGAACAGCTATGGCATCGGCGCAATTAATTAAGATGTTACTAGGAATGTTATCAGGTCCAAAGTTATAGGAGAACTTTAACTTTCTTAATTCCATAAAAATAGCAGGAATGTTGATTAAAGATATAGACACAGTGGAATTTGTATTTATTTTAAAGGGATAATCAATGGAATCGTTATAAGTTGAATCCGAATAAGTTGTGGAAAAGAAATTGGCAAATAAATCGCTTATAATGCTGTCATGGCTAGATTCAATCTGCTGAAATCTCTTGGAAGATGGAAAACCAATTACTTTTCTCTTTGAATTAACAAATTTAAAAAATGATTTCGGATTACGCTTTAAGTTGTGCTTCATTGTATTTACATATTTATCATAACATGACTTATTCAGTATTGTGTATTCAGCACGGGTAATAGAATATCTTATATAATCAATATAACAACCAGATCGTTTAAACTGTTTATAGTATTTATTCTTCTTATTTTTCACACGAGCAAGTTGTTTATTATTCCATGGAGGACCGGATAGTTGTCTTGATATTTGCTTTGGAACACATAAATTTAAAAAGGTATTCACCTTGGAGTAAAAGGCATTAGACATATCATCCACATTAGTATAGCATTAAAATAAGGAATTCCAATTCGTATTGATTAGGAGTTCGTTTAACATATTATAGTTGGTGTGCTTAAATGAAAAAACTTTTTCATTTTTACCACACGAATTCATCGATAAGTTAAAAGGAATGGATGTTTTTAATATGAGCGTTGGGTGATAACAATCCTCAGGACTGGTAATAGGGAATGAGTGTTTAACTGAAAACACTCGTCTTTTGATGATTTTCGTAGGCCTTAACAGCACAAAATATCACATATGCAAACTCATAAATTTGTAATTAATAAATAAATTCTTTTAAAATTACAATCTGGTTTTCAATTTTTCCAAAACAGTTCTTCTTCACTTGTTTATTGTTTACCACAAGAGCTGATTGAAACAAAAACCCAGTCGCTCGGCAACCGAACATCATATTTTATGGAAAAAAATCATCATTTTTTAATATATAGAAAATTTAATTTAAAAATTATTATTAAAATAAATATGTTAACATATGTATTTAAATTATAATTGTTTAAAGCATTTATGAAAAAACGCGTACTATGTCTATGTCGTGACAAATCACACATTCACCTACCAGCAAATAGAAAACTTAGAAAAACACACAACTGATTTCATTAGAACAATAACTTATACCTGTATTGATATATAAGAAAGCTTAAGAAAATAAATTCAAATTAAAACGTACATGTACTTAAAAAAAATTATTAGGAACTATTACTACAATACAGGTTTTCCCCGACTTACGAACGAGATAGGATCCTGGGGTTCTGTCGTAAGTCGATTAAGTCATAAGTCAAATTTCATACAAAAAAATTTAAGAAAAAAAATTACATAGTGCACTAAATGAAACTACCCAAAATTTATACTTATATTTATTTATAAATATAAAATTTATATTTTAGGGATTCCCATCAACTACATATTTGTCTTCTTTAAGTATTTTTTAAGAATAAAATTGGAAAAAACTGGTTGTAAGTTCGAATAGTCTTAAAATGTACCAAAACAATGGTACATTTTTATGCACATGCATTCATGTGTTCTTTACAGGGCAATAATTGTAAAGTAAATAAAAGCAACCAAAAATAAGCTGATACAAGACTTAACTTCACTATGTAGTACAATTACAACGAAAATTGTACTCACTTCAAATATAAAAATCATAATTTTTATAAATTAAAAATCATAATTTAAGAAAAAAATCCTCAAATCATATTTTGGTTGAAAAATCATCAAAAATATGATAAAATCATCATTCCGTCAACGATGCTGGGGAAAAACCTTTTTTTACACTACTGATATTCATATAGCAATACTAAAAATGTAGCTTCAGTTGTAAAAAATGCTCTTACAAAAACAAAGCACAGTTCCGTTACTTTACAGACAAACGAGTGCTGTTGTACACTTTGAAGAAAAGAGAAATACACATTTCAGTGCACTCGTAAAATCAAAAGCAACAGAAAAGAGTACACTTCAGCACAATGTAATCGCTTCAGTATCGCATTCGGTGAAGGGTAAGCTAGCAGAATGTCTTTTGCGCACCTCTTTGCGATTTACCCTTTCTTGCTGACATGACAAGACATATTAATATTTTAAACCTTGTGTTACAAGGTAAAGAACTTTTGAATGCAATTAATGAATTCTAAAAGAAGTTTAAGGTTTTGAAAAAATTGAATTTAAAGCCAATTTCCAGAAACTCAAGATACTGTACACTTTTTCCATATGTAGAAAAGTTTCAGGCAATTTCAATTTTCAATTTCAATTTTATTGAGACTTTCAAGGCAGATTACATGAGGAAAATTAACAGATAACACAAAATGATAAAAACTTAAAACTATAGGGTATTGTTTTAATAAACATTAACGACATTATAGTTACAAATAACGCCACAAGCTTAGTTAAACATATAAGTACAAGATTTTATATCAAACGATAAACATGCAAATTATATTGCTCAAAATATAATAAAAGTTCACAGTGACTGAGGATATGTCAAAAATGAGATCTTAAAATAAAACTTAAAACTAAATAACACTTATATATAAAAACAAGATAATAAAATAAAACAGATATTAGCCTCTATTCGAGCCCGGACCCGAATGCCTATAAAACTGTGGTAAACGATATTCATTTAATCTTATTAAGGCCTCAATGTCCTCATGTATAATGCCTATCGGCGACAAATAAATGCTGTCCGACCAATTAAATTCGGATTGAACTTGAAGAACATTTGTCATTAACAAGTTATCATGCCACCTAAGGCGATCTATATATTTTCTAAGTAATGATAATGCGTACAAAGAGAAGGGTTTCACTTCGGCCTTTTCATAAATAGTTGAATTTGAGTATCTTTTTACAAAGTTTTCATAGTTTGCATTAACACAGAGTCTCAGACAGCTCCGTTCCAAAATTTCCAGTTCCCTCATTACTGTTGGGGAAACTGAGAACCATATGGGAAATCCATAAAGCATTGTAGAACGGATACACACCTTGTAAATTAAAAGTTTGCACCTTTGACTCAAATGTCGATTTACCAATAACTTTGAAAACATGCCCTTAATACGAATACCCTTATCCCTGGCGATTCTGCCATGTTGATTAAATTTAAATAACTTATTCATAGTTACCCCAGGTACTTTATGTGATTTTTGAAAGGAATATTTGAACCCCGTAGAGAGAGATTCAATGTTTTACTCTTTCGAACAACATCGTGGGGGCCTTTTCCCGAAGCATTACGAAAGCTTATGGCCTCTGATTTTGCCGTGTTTATTTTAATGCCCCACTCACGGTAAAAATCATCAATTAATAAAAGGTGATTTTTCACTAATTCCATCGCCTTCTCAGGGTCTGTGACGTGTGCGTACACAAGAGAGTCATCCGCATATAATATACTCTTCGATCCATTAAATAAATGTGGAAAATCATAAACTGAGATACTATACAATAGTGGAGCCAATATTGCCCCCTGAGAGACACCGCAATAAATATTCCCTGGATCTGATCTTGTGTCATTAATCTTTACAAAAAATTTTCTATTTTCGAAATAGCTTTTAAGCAATTTAACGATAAAAAATTGCCACGTAATTGAATGAGCTTATAAAGAATACCGAAGTGGTACGACCGGTCAAAAGCTTTCTCTATATCTAACGTGACTGCTACAGTGCATTGCTTATTCCTCAAATTGACGATAACATCGTTATGTAAGAAAGTCAACGCATCTATCGACGAATGTCCAGGCTTAAACCCGAATTGGTAAATGGGAATTGCACTCATATTCAACATGTTGTCCAATTTCAGTCTTATAATCCTTTCAAACAATTTCCCTATGTTGGACAACATTGATATTGGTCGGGCATTATTTATATTAAAGTCATTTGGCTTTTTAAGAAGAGGGTATATTCTCGAAAGTTTCCAGATGTTGGGGAAATACCCATTATTTAAACAATTGTTAAATATAACTACTAAAAATTCTATTGCTGAAGCGGGTAATTTCTTTATTATAAAGTTGGATAAATTGTCCGAACCAGTGGATTTTTTAGAGTTAAGTTTTTTTATGCACTCATTAACTTCGAGAACATTTGTAAAATTAATAATATCTGTGTTGTGCAATGCATTGGATGCATCATTAAAATCTCCACGGGTCCGAGGACAACTATTCAGGTAGGTGTAAACGGTAGATGAAACATCTTCAATATTCGGTCTATCGGAAGCAGAAAGTCCATAGACGCTTGAAAAGTGTCCCCTAAATTGTTCAATCTTATCAATGTCTTCATGGTAGATGTTATCATCAACCTGGAGTTTCTCAAAGCCTTTAAACCTTCTGCAACCGACAAACTTAAAAACCTCCTTAAATGCCCTAGGGCCCGGTTTGATATTGGCCACTCTTTTGTTAACTTCAGTAGCTTGGTGTAATTCTACCTGTTCTTTGATTATTGTCTTAAGAAGCTGAATTTGTGAACTTAACAATCTGTATTCATCTGAAGTTCTGTTACCGTTTCGATAAAACAATTAATAGTATAATAAATTTCTTGTTCTTCATTTCAATTTTCCTTGCATTTCTATTTATCTCAGAATTAATACCATCATTAAATAGCGAAATATTAGCATAAACCTCATTATTATCCAAATTCCTATTCGAAGGAATGCTAATGTCCAACATGTTAAAATGAACACCTTCCCGGAATTCCTCCCAGTTAGTTTCTTCAAAACATGTAAAAAATTTTGGAGCGGATAAAACTAGATTCAACTCTGGGAATTTAAAATTCAATTTTAATGGAAAATGATCTGAAAATGATGAAAGTGAGTCTAAATAAAAGTTTGTATGTATCTATTAAATTTGTTGTTAGTAAAAAGTGATCCAAGTATGAAGAAGCTCCCGGGAAGGAAGGGGAGATGCCACATAATCTTATCAAATTAGTTCCAGATAAATTCAACCAGTCATAAAAACATTGACCGTTCAGATTTTCAATTGTATCACCCCATGATCTATTTCTCGTATTAAAATCACCTACTATAAACACACCATCATATGATAATGAAAATCTTTCAATATTATCGAGACTTGAATTAAATTCAGTCCGTGGAAAATTAGTGGGTACATAAAGACTGCCCAATAAAAATCGCTTGATTTCACCATTGAACGACAAGTTAATTTCTATAAAACAATTTGGAAATTTTAAATCTGGTATATAAACAGAAGTAAATTTTATATACTTTTTTATAAGTATTGCGGTACCTTGACTAGAAGTGTCCCTGATAACATTATAGTTTTCGAAAGAGACTCTTGAATTGACACGTAAATGAGTTTCTTGAACAAAGCAAATATCCACTTTATTATAATTTAAAATTTTAATTAATTCGATACGTCTACTTAATTCGACCAAAGATCTTACATTAAAAGTTACAAATATTAAATTATTTCGGGCCATAATTAATTAGTACCTCATTTAATAAAACTCCATATTCCCTTTTGGCCACTTCTAGTGGCATTGTTTTATATGTCTTAATAAAATTTATAATTTTCGATTCCAAAGATATAGACTCATTAAAATATTCTCCGAGCTTAATAAATTCTTCTATTAAAGACTGCGTATTACCTTGATAATTATTAGTCTTATTATGGAAAAGGCTAGCAAACGAAGTTTTTTCATTGACTGGCTGACTATTTAAAATTGCATTATTAACATTGTTTTTAATTTCGTCTTTTCGCGCTTTGGCCTTTGACACTAATTCTTTTTTTCTCTTGATGTATATTTTGTAAGAGGGGGAACCCCTATAACTAGCAACATGCCCAACTTCGTTGCAATTGACACAAACTGGGGATAATTCCCCTTTATTAACGGTGCAGACGCCCGGATCGTGATCCAAATTACACTTCACGCACTTAAATTTTGAATTACAGTTACGGGCTGAGTGTCCCCACGATTGACACCTAAAACATTGAATTTCCCTCTTCTTTGACTTGGGTGTTTCCCAAGTTATTGATTGGTTCAATATATAACGAATTTTATTAACGTCATTTAACTTTTTACCACTCGCTAAGGTAACCACAAATAATCCAGTATCGTGCTTATTCTTAGCCGAATATTGTGTTACTAATTTATTTACTTTTTCGATTGTGTTTGGAATTTCAATATCAAGAGCAGTTTTAATGTCCGACACATCGGTCATATGGTACAAACCTCTAACTATTACCGAAACTCGTCTTAACTCTGGTGGTGTAAATGAGTATGAATGAATATTTTGAGACCGAAGCATTTCCATCATTTCCAAGTATACTTTAAGGTCATTAAAGTAGAGTTTGCTTTTATTCTTAGAAGAGTTGATAATTTTATAAACCACCTTGGGGGATAACTTATTCAATTGTTCTACAAGTGTTTTTGCTCCTTACCGGTTTACCACAGTTTTTACCAAGATTCTTATCGACATCCGGGGTCGCCATTCTGCTTGTTGAGGCACTTTCGTTAACTTCAATGTTGATTCGTCCCAATAGCTCAAAACGGTTGTGTGAGATGTTTGTGGAACCAAGATTGGAAACATCCACAATTGACTTTAATGTATTCCCGGTGGGCACTGAATTATCGTTGTCCCGATCCGCAATTATTCTGGGCCTTTTCGATGTGACCAGTTGGAAAGGTACTTCTACATTGGATGTAATTTTCATGTTATCTGCAACATTATGTGCGGAAATTCCACTCTGTGACATTAAATCACCAATTTTGTCACTAGCAAGCAACCTGACCCTATCTGGAGGCCACTTCTCAGTGTTTGGAATCATGTCAACTGATTCACTCAGTGCAATATCCATTGTTATGGATAAAAACTAATACTCCACAAATATATTATGTGAGAAATATTATATTTCCCAATATTTTTATTTCAATTTAAAAATATACAAAATTTTAAGCGCAAAAATCGTGTTCAAGTTTCAGGGAATGGAGTATAAAATCAATTTGGTTTTAGAAAACTTCCAATAGATATATTCAATAATCACCAAGTTCGTTGGGAAATCTATCGAAGGATATAAAAAAATTGACACACATTCTTTAAGACTTATTTATATTCTCCGAAATGAGTATCAAATTTTAAAAAAATGTTTGCTCTAAAATATCCCATCCATTACTATAGATTTAATATTAAAATTCTATTTTATGTTTGGAATAAAATTTATCTGTCAGTCTACATCATCGTCAAAATCTAACACAACGAATAAATTTAGAAACAATTTTACATTTTACCATATGGAGACATCCTTAAAGGTTAAGTGCTATCAAATGGAAATCGATAATGACAAATTGGTAGATTTTATAAAATACTGAAAAGCTGAATTCACTATTTCATTTTCAATATCATGAATGAGCATTTCATTCATTATTCATAAAATTGAATTAATTTGTTTGTTGTTAATTGTTGTAACTGTTGCTCATATTCACTTTTTTTTTTGTATGTTGCTCATGAAATTTTTTGTATTTGATATTGCTGTTATTGTCCGATCCTCATTATCTGAGTTGCATAATTTGTGGTTTCGCAATAACAATATTATTATTATGGAATAAAAAAATATTTCAAAAATTTACATATATAGTCACACAGATAATTATACATACTTCCCTAAAAATCATTTTTTTTTTTAAAGTAAAGAACTTCTAATCTAAAATTTCTTTACATTAGCGTCTGTAACGACAAATTACTTAAAGAAAAAAAATTCCCAAAGTCTATGAATTCCCGACTGCAGTTTGTCTTAAACTAATATGGCACCACAAAAAATTATACGTACGACATATATTTTGTATTAAATTTCTATAAGCGTATCCCGGTATATAAAAGGTATTGTGGATAAAAATCCTAGGACTACAGCCGTAGAAATACGAAATACATCGGAAAGTGATCACAATATTGTTGTGCATTCCGAAACAGTGTTTTGATAAAGAACGGAATAGAAAAAAGCGATTGGAATTTGCCCAATAATATATGGAGAAGTCAACTGATTTTTTGGCGAATGTAAAATTTTGTGATGAGAACATATATAATTTGTGCGGCTGTGACGGAAAACAAAAAATTATCAATCTATACATCTTCACAAGGCATGAAATTTTGTAAATGTAGCTTCATGTTACATTAACACCGATAGTGGGTGACAGAATACTACAACTCATATCGTGTGCCAAAAACAGCATACATTTATTGATTTTACAAGTGTATGTTCTGTCATATCTAATTCGCTTCACCTATTTCGCTTGCTATAACACTCAGCTGTATTGATAATTCTACCTGTATTAATGTAATGGTTAATAGTTATAGGGTAGTTAAATAGTCTATTGTTTTTGTGATGTAAGTTAAGACATAACTATAATAATTTCTTGTTATAATTATTCCCATTATTCTTTATTCTTTTGTAATCATTTGTTTTTATTGTCTTTAATCTATCCCAAAACTATTATTAATAATTTCATATCCCTCTTTTCATCGTATCGGGACCGTGCCCGATTCCTATAACTAAAAATCTGAAATGTTTATATAAACTTGGTAATAAATCAAAGGAAGTGATTTAATAACACTAAGACATATTTTTTGTGCTAATAAATCAGTGACAATCGCAAGAATTTCAAATACCGAAAAAGCAAAAAAAAAAACTTAATTAGTTATGACCAGACGTTGGCACCAATGACCTCGGGGCCCGAACATCTTATGCTGATATAGCCTAAATGGATTCAGTTGTCAGTTTTCAGTGAAGCAGGTTCTCGTCACGTCTTTTTGAATTTTTTTGTATATCAATTATACACCCAAAGAATAATTACAGTAGGATTCACTATTTTCTAATGAGATTCACTAATAACAATGAGAAATGACCCCCATTTTTGGAAGAATAGTTAAAAGTTAAATACGCAGTCTTTTGAGATTTGGCCCTGTACATTTTCCATTTTCCATTATATAAACATATTCACCCCTATTCTGTGTTTCGATTCGAATCGAAATTTTCTCCGTCGGGCAATTTTAGTATTCTGCGTCTCGATTCCGCTCAGTTTCTTTCGATTGTATGTATTCTGCATTACGATCGGAGCTCCGTTTCTCTCAGTTGTTTTTTTTGTTAACGGAGGTATTTTCTACTTTTGTTTTTTTAAGGAAAAAAGTGAAAAAATGTAAGTACAAAATTAAAAAAATTCAGAGACGATTTAAATAAAAATTGTTGTTATAATTTTTTTGTTTTAAATTGTTATTTTGTATACTGGAATATTAGTGTTTTGTTATGTATGTATGCAGGTTAAAAACAACAACACCGGAGCAGTAGGAAAAATTGGCAAATTTATGCAAAACTTTTTTACTTTTTTCTTTTTTTTATTTTATTTCAATATTTTTATTTTAATAAATTTATAAACAATTTACTTTATTATACATAGAACTCGTTTTATTAAATTTGACATTTGTTTATGAAAATGATAAAAGCTTGTTTATTCTGCTGTTTCATTTCCACATTCCACATTGATACAATTGATTCTGTAAACTTGTAATCTTCTTCTTATTCTTTCGATTCCGTTTTTCTGCAGAATACCAATTTTCGATCGTAACGGAACTGAATGCCGAGACGTAATCGAAATGCAGAATAGGGGTGATTAGGTTACACTTGAAAATATTAATCACAATTTTCCTCTAGGTTATACACACGCCTCTCACAAATACACATTTTTATCTGGTTCTATTTGTGCCGAAGTCTGAAGGGTATTAAGCACGTAGAAAGGCCTTCCATGGAAATTGTGAAAATTGTTCACAGTCGGTATTAGAATCAACTGTTCGACCATATTGTAAAAGCTCATAACGGACAAATTTGTTCAAATCCCCCAGACACACAGTATACCTTCCTTCGAATTAATCCTGATTTTGGTATCGCATGCCAAACTTCTTATTACTTAGCACATTGTTGTTGTAATAATCGTTCATTCAAAATTACAAGTTTGTGAATGTGAATTGTGAATGCAGCTTTCATCAACTTAATTAAAATTGCGAACAATAGTTGTAGTTACATTCCTCGTGCAACTTCACGTATAACTTGGTTTCCTCCCAAGGTTGTAAGAATGGTTTCGACCGCGCATAAACTACAAGTTGACATGCCAAAAGTGACAAGTGGATACGTACACTCCTGTTGGCAGGTTTACATGATGAATACGCTCCGATGATAATGGGAATCGAAAGTTCCGGCGTTAAAATAACGTATGATTCATTCCATCAAAACAAAACTTTTAAAGATGTAAAAAAGTCGAGTGAAAACGTTGCCTATTTTGCTAAAACAAAGAAGAAGCATGATATGAAAAAAGGATTTCGTTGCTTCAATTGGAAAAATTGAAAAGGAAAGTGTCATTAATGATATTGACTGGTATTCCGGTGCAAGTTTGCACACGTCCATGAGAAAGGATTATTTTATTGACATTAAGGAGTCTAACGTATCGGAAATTTTTGTGGCCAAGAAAAAAAAAATTAAAAGTTCAAGGTGTCGGTGACATTAAAATTAATATCAAATACACCAATGGAGATCTGGTGAATATAACTGTTCACGACATACTATACGTACCCGGTCTAACTGTGAATCTTTCGTCTGTAAGCCAAATAATGGAAAGAGGGTACAGAATTAAATTCCAGAATAGTAAATGCGCAATAATCGAAAATGGCCTGTAATTGCAACGGCTCACATGCAAGATAATATGTTCAAATTATATCACGAAGTGATTCAAATGTGTATGGACCATTTAAATTACGTAGATTGTCAAAATGAAGGTGTTGGTAACCAGAATGATGTTACAATAAAAAGGAAAATTGTCTTCCCTGCATTAAAGCAAAAATGTCAAGAAAATCGTTTAAAGTTTCCGAATCCCATACTACAAAATTGCTACAGCTCATACATTCGGACCTTTGTGGCCCAATGGAGGAAAAATCGATTGGTAGAGCTAAGTATTTTTTAACATTTACAGATGATTTTTCGCGTAAGTTTTTCTTTCTATATTGCAAGAAAAAACGGAAAATTTTATGGCTAAAGTTGGGAAAGAATCTGGTCATAAAATAGCATGTTTACGTACAGATAACGGCACGGAATTTTGCAATCAGCATAAAACATTAGACCACAGGGCCATACAGCCCTCAGTAAAACAACCTCGTTCTATACTATTTTACGCTGGTTTGGGCAAAACATTTTGGGCTGAGGCTGTTGCAAATGCCGTTTACGTAATAAATCGTTCCAATTAAAAATCGCACACCACAAGAAATGTGGACTCGTATCAAACCAAACTATCTCATTTAAGAGTACTTGGTTGTCGTGGCATTTCATAGGTTCCCAATGAAAAAGAAAAAATGGGATCCAAAATCTCAAGATTCTTCGTTAGTTATTGTAAGGAAACAAAGGGATATCATTTATTTAACCCTGATTGTTAGCGCGTTGTGAAAAGTCTAGATGTTGTATTTTGTGAAAATGAATTCACACAAATCCACAACAAACGTTTTAATGAGCAGATGTTCAGTTTTATACACAAAACAGAAGATTCCTCTTCAATGAAGAGTAGTACAGATGTCAATAATGCTGATGACGACGATTCTTCAAAAATGGTGAAGTCCGAAGGCATAAGCCTCGGTTGGTAACAGAAAGCTGCTTCCAAATACCAGGTATTGACTATCATGAGACCTATTCGCAAGTAGTAAGGTTTAACTGAATTCGATATTTAATATACATTGCCGCACAATTTGTTCCTGATATTAAGCAGATGGATGCAGTCACCGCTTTTCTTTAAGGTAATCTGTTTGAAGATATCTACATGAAGCTTCCAGGTGTTAGTGATGATTACGGTGGCAAAGTTTGCAAAAATAAAGCAATTTACGGATTAAAAAAAGATACCCGGCAATGGAACCAAAAACTTGATCAAGCCCTAAAAGATATGAGTCTACAACAATCAAAAGTTGATCCTTGTATAAATTTCAACACGTGCAACTCCAAATTGTTTATCATTGCTGTTTACGTTGATAATTTACTCATTATTTCCAACAACAATGATTTAAAAGTTGAAACTGGTCTTCAACAGATGTTCTTGGTGAAACATTGGGGTGATTTTAATTGCTGCGTTGGTCTACGTATTACTAGAAACCGTGAACAAGATCAGATTTCCATACATCAATCTGTATATAAAGAGGAAATTTTAAAACGGTTTAAAATGTTTGATTCTAAACCAATATCAACACCTTTCGATATAAATACAACACACAAATCACCAAATTATAATAATATTCCCTGTCAAGAAGCTATTGGGAGTTTACTTTCTCTCGTACAAGGAACTAGGTCGGATATCGCGTTTGCGGTAAATTTTTTAAGTTTAACAATTTGATAATTCCCATTGGACTGCCGTAAACCGCATTCTTAGATATATCAAAGGCACGGCACAATAAAGGATATTTGGATTTTCGGATGCGGACTATGCTGGCGATGTGTGTTTATGCAGCAGGATGCAATTAGCTGGTGTAACAAGCGACAGGCGACTATTGCAGCAGAATGGCTGCGACAACTGCAAAACGATTTATGGAACTCCGAAAGAAATATAATTATTTTCTGTGACATAAATAGTGTCCTAAATTTAGCAAAGACAGATGCATACCATGGTCGATCAAAACACATTGATGTGACGCATCATTTTTTACATGACAAAGTCAACAATGGAAACATAGTGTTGCAGTAGAAGTGTACTGTGGATATGGTTGCTGATTTTCTTACAAAAGAAACATTTCAAATGTTCCAAACTGGTAGGATTCATCAATTTCTAGCCAGCTTTTAGTGGTGTTGGTGTGAAAAATCTAGCATCAGCTTATTTGATGATCTACTTTACAACACACTTTGTAATAAAGTCTTAGTCTGGTATGTATCATAAACGCATCCGCTTATTTATTTCAACATCACAACAATTATCGAGAATTGTGAGATCTTCTCTTAAAATTAAATTTTTCAAAAATTGTCCACAAGAGTTAGTAACGCCTGAACCCCAGAATGTACTCAAAAAGTTAAGGTTACCACCAAAGGAAAGGGGACTTAATTTTTTTAAAATGCGTTTTATTTTCAAAGATTAATATCTATTTCTATTGCAATTAAAACTGTATTTGAATCCATGTACAATAATTTTTTGGTTACCGGATTTTTTTTTACTAACATTGCAATCCCTTGTTTAGCAGTATTATTATGGTTAAAGTATGAAAAAACTTTGTATTGCTTAGGGTATATTATATTATTGTTGTTAGTATACGTTGTTTCTTGAATAGATATAATGTTTAGATAATAGTCTCTGTTTATTGGTTGAAGTTCATAATTATCGATTGGACAATTAATATTTCATTGGATAATTTTAAACCCCATTTTAAAAGTAGAGTACTAACTATTCGTCGTCTACTAACATAATTGCCTTTTGCTCTTTTTGTTTCAAGAATTTGTCTTTGATGTGCTATTGATTGTGCTATAACGATTTGATATTGCAGGTAAAGTTTTTGAATTATTATTTGACGATGCTTTTAAAAAATTTATATCTTGAAAAGATGGCTTAGTTGTATAAGAATTTTATTTTTGTTGCCAAAAAGGTTAGAAAAGAAGTCTCGTTCCAATTGAAAATTTGTTAGGCGATATACCATGCGAAACCCGTTAAAATTTAGCAAAAAGATTACCGAAACGTCTTGGAATATAAAAAGCGAAATAATATATGGTGCAAAACTGAACACCACGGGTTGTAAAACTAAATTCAGTGTAAACTTGTGTATAAAGATATTACTTTGTGTCCAAACTATCTAAAGAAGTATATATTTTTTTACTTTCACATAAAGTGAAGTAGCCGTAGTCTAGTAGGTTGGGTGTTGGCTTATTAGGCCAGGGTTCGAGTCCCAGGCCAGACATCTAAACAAAATACAAAAATAATATCTTCGGCGATTTCCTCTCAGCAGATTTCTGGCAAAAACTCTCTGAGTAAAAAAACCTGCCATGAAGAGTTTCTCAAAAAAAAATCTGTCGTTCGGAGCCGACTTTAAACTGCAGGTCTCGCCACTTAAGTATAAAATTAACACACACAACATAAGTGGTGTGAGAAACTAGGTCAATAATCCAAACTGAAGGGTTGTTATGACCAATTACGTAAAATTACTTTCACATAAAAATGTAAAGATTTCTTAACATATAAAAAGCAACTTGCCTCTCGTTAATAACAGTGAGACAGTGAAAATACAGCCGAGTAACTACATAGTCCATGTTGTTAGTTAGTTGAGTAGAACTCAAAATACCTTTTTTATGACAGTAAAAATAGACGCGAGTAACTACAAAGTGCACGTTGTTCAGTTAGTTGCGTAGAACTCAAAAATACCTTTTTTATATCTCTAGAACCCTACAAAATTGTTTTATTTGACAAAAATTGTTTTTTTTTACTCTACGCACAAATTTCTGGATTACTCAAACACTTCTGACCCGATTTCCTAAATTTAAGATTTGTTGGAAAGGGGAGAGATGGGCCTGCTTCGTTGCATTAGCAAAATAGCCAACGTTTTCACTTGATATTTTTACATCTTGTAAAATTTATCACTGATTTCATATTTTTTAATTCAAGTTTGCTACTATGAACGGACAAACTTGAAAAAATATGAACAAATTTCGTATTTTCCAAGTTTACCTCATCAAATCTCATAGCATATTAAGTTGAATAATAGATATATGTATACCGTTTTAAATGTCCATCCCTCCTCAACGAGGTTTAAATTTTGAAAATCTAGTCAGAAATGTTTGAGTAATGCAGAAAAACAGTTTTTGTTAAATGAAAAGTTTGAAGGGTTCGAGAAATACAAAAAAACATTTTTGAGATCTACTCAACAATACTCACAGTCTACATACATATGTCATTAGTCGGGTGTATTTAATTTTTTTATTTTGTCGCTTAGTGTAATTAATTAATTATTATTTTATTGCTACGAAAATAGAAACAGTGTAATATCGTTTAACATTAACATTAAACGATAAACAAAAGCTACACTAACAAATACATCGAACTTGTTCCAAGTAAACCAACAAGTATGAGAGAAAAAGGTATCGACAAGTAGGCGAACGCAACAACAAGCAATGTCTATACAATACACAAACAAAAACGAAGACGCGAAACTCGAGAGGGCGAAACTCCGAACGTTTCACTTCAAGAACCTTCATCAGACTGATTGCGTGCGCATATAAAAAGGCAAGGCAAAACAGGCAACAAGGAGTAAGAATTTAGTCAGCCTTGTGTGAAATCGTGTTGCGTGTGAAGAGAAGAGTCGCGGTTTAAAGATCTCCGTAGAGAGCAGAATAGCGAATAGTTGTGTAATAAGAACAACGAATAAGTAAATTATTGTTGTATACGACAAGTTATAAACGGTGGCATACAAAAGTAGAGTTTAATTGAAACTAAATACTAATTTATTTTTATTTTGTTTACAATCGACGAACCAGCGTTGACAACTATTTATAAGCAAAAAGCGCTGTCCATCACATCAAAACGCGCTAAAAATTATATTCAAATACAAAAACTCAAATATTGGTATTAAAATCATTTTTTATTTTATATGGTATTACAATTCACGGAACAAATAGTAGATTTTACATTAAATTTTGTTAAAGCTTTACTACATTTAGGTAGTAATTTTTAAATTCAGGTACAAATGCTTTACAAATTTAGATACATCATTAATATCAAATATTATTTTAAAATAAAAAAATGGTTTAAAATCAGAAAAAACTAACATTACGATTGATGAACAAAACATTACTTGTACATCTTCCAGAAAAAAAAATATCTTCGGCTCAACTTCTGGCCGTAATATTGTTTTTATATAATATTTTGATTTTTTAGATGTAATATTTGAATTCATTTTTGATGACACATTTGATGGTATCAAATAGTCTTCACAACATCAATTTTTCATTTTGATGCCATATTTTATATTAATTAATGAATTTACTGTATTGAATGACATTCTATTTCTTATTTTTGTTTGGAAATAATTCATTACACTTCTGCATTAGAATATGGAAACCTTAATAAATTAATAACAAATTTTGAAAAGCATTCAAAATAAAAAAATAAAAAAAAAATAAAATAAAAAAAAATAAAATAAAAATTCATAAAGCAATGTATTCGGCCTCTGTGGACTCTGTGTATTCGGCAGGATCGCTTCCTGGACTCCCACGATATGGGACATTCTCCGACGTAGAATATAAAACCTGTGTAGAATTTTCGGTCGAAAGCATTTCCTCCCCAGTCTGCGTCGACAAATCCGCTGATTGATGTTTTGCCATTTTTGTACATGATTTTCTTATCAATCGTGCCTCGAAGGTAACGCAGAATATGTTTGGCTTGCATATGCTCATGTGGATTCGATTTTCTCTGGGCTAACTTGGGGACTGAATGGATGATATCTGGTCTGCTGGTTATGGCCAAATACATGAGCGCTCCTATAACTGATTGGTAATCCTTGTGATTAATCGTTTCACAATCTTCCTTGTTACAAGTGGCCTGATAATTACCTTCTAGTGGCATTGATACGGGTCTACAGTTTTCCATCCCATATTCTCGAAGCAGTTCCTTAATGTATTGTTATTGGCATATAGTTATTGTGCCAATACTACCTCAGTCCCAAGATAGTAATGCTACTTGCTTTTATCAGTGGTTGGAAACTTTTTCGCCAACAAGTTTTTCACATCAGGAATTATAGATTCATTTCTGCAAACTATAAGGATGTCTTCCACGTACACTGCCTGCAATACCAACTCCCCTTTTCATTGAAGCTTTATATAGACAAGGTTCATGTTTACATTGTTCGAAACCAATTTCCTTAAAGACGTTATCAAGCTTGTCATGCCACTCTTTACCAGACTACTTTAAGCCGTAGATTGCTCTGTGACGTTTAAGAATTTTTTCTGGATTCTTAGAATCCACAAACATTTCAAGTTGCCGCATATAGACTTCGTGGTGCACTTCGCTTTTAAGTAGGCTGAACTAATGTCGATTTGATGCAGATGCATTTTCCAATGTACCACCAGTGCATCTGACCACAGGAGAAAAAGTCTCATTGTAGTCTACGCCAAACTTCTGGTTACAACCCTTTGCGACAAGCCTAGCTTTGAAACGCTCGATCTGCCCAAGCTGGTTTTTCTTCAAAGCAAATACCCATTTTGAATAAATTGCTCTTGCACCCTCTGGGAGGTCCACTAACGACCAGGTTCCATTTCTACGCAATGATGACATTTCGGCATGCATAGCTCGACCCCATTTATCACTATTTACTCTGGTAAGGACTTGATGCGAGGTGCCAGGCATTTCTTCAATAATTTGATGTAATTGGGTATGGTACTTACGAGGTCTGCCAGTTTTTACAACCTTTGTTCTTCTATATTTTGACCCACCAACAGTCTCCTGCTGAATATAATGCTCCTTTAAGTCGCCGTGGTCTAGTGGGTAGTGTGTTGGCTTATTAGGCAAAAGGCCCGGGTTCGAATCCCAGGTCACACATCAAAACGAAAAAAGATTTCTTCGGCGACTTCCTCTCAGCAGATTTCTGGCAAAGACTCTGAGAGTAAAAATTGCCATGAAAAGCTTCTCAAAAATCTGTCGTTCGGAGTCGACTTTAAACTCTAGGTCCCGCCACTCATGTATCAAATTAACGCACACAACATAAGTGGTGCGAGAAGCTAGGTCGTAATCCTGACTGAAGGGTTGTAATGCCCAATTATGTATGTATTTGAATCGGTATCTTCAACCGTTTCAAAACCAGCAAAATCAGAATCGCCCGAGATTGAATCCTCTTTTTGTTCACCGTCTTCTAATTCAGATTGTTCACCAGACGTAGATACACCTTGTATATCCGATTGTGAGACTTCAATCATTAAATAGTCATCGACAGGTTTTGTTGTTTGCTCATCGCTTCCGCCATTAAAGAAGCTTTCATCAAAAAGAATGACCAGTTTGTTTCTCAACCATTTGTTTAAATACTTTAAATTTTTGAAAACTTCGCCTTTTGATTTCAGAAAATATACAAAAATGTATCTGGAGTAATCGTCAATAATAGTGACGAAGTATCTGTGAGCTGATGTTAAACGGGCCACACACATCATTATGTATGAGTTCTAACAGGGTGTTTGTTCTCGTTGCAGACTCCTTATGAAATGAGCTAACATGTATTTTGCTGACCATGCATGTTCCACACTGCATGTAGTTAACATGCCCAAATCTCTCAAGCCACACCTGATCTGGCGTAGTTGCCGCAAAAATTCGTTCAATTTTTGTATTCGCCAAAAACAAATTACCTTGCCTTCCGGCCTTTAATACGACTGTACCCATCAGTCCGTTGTAAAGCAGCACCTGCTGAATCAAAAGTAACCGTTAACCCTTTTTAAACGACGCGGCTGACAGATATAAAGTTCATTTGCAATTCTAGGGAAAAAAGAATTTTCTGAAATTTTATTGGTAGACCTTTAGTATTGGTTACGATTACATCCGCTTATCCTTTGGATCTTATTTGAGTTCACCTGCCAACAAAATGTTTTCATCGTGCTGTTGAAAATTTTTAAACATGGCTTCTTCGCAACACATATGTGCAGTTGTTCCGTTGTCGATGCACCACGCTGCACCACTTGTCATAGTATGTGTAACAGCATGCAAAAGTTGTGTACGTTCTTTTTTCTGCTTAACACACTTGTTCGCGTAATGTCCCGTTAGGCCGCAATTGTAGCATTTTCCCTTGAATTTGTTCTTGTTAATTTTGGCTTCTGTTCTTCTGGGAATTCATTGCAAAAGCTTGTTGAGAGTTTGTTGCTACCTCTTCTCTTTCATTTCTTTACTTGTGTCTATCTCCTTCTTCCAGAATTTTCTGTTTAACTGTCGCTAATTTAGGCAAGCTATCGCGCGTTTTCATGGCAACAACAAAATGTTCATATTCTCCTGACTAGCTGGAGAGTAACATAATTACCAAAAGTTCATCCTGAATTATTATTCCAGTCTCAGACAGCTTTTCCGCTAACTCTGTAAAGCTTGTTATGTGTTGATTTATGTTTCCACCCGTAGTCATTGTCAGATTAATTAAACGCTTGCATAATTGTACCTTTTGCAGTGGTCCTCTTGGCCTGTAGGTTTCTTCTAAGCGGACCCACGCCTCATGTGATGTCCGACAATTCTTGATAATGTTCAACTGCGTCGCCTTTACACAAAGAATGATCGTTGCCAAAGCCTTTTCATCATCTTCTTCCCACTGAATACACGCCTGACCACTTGTAGCATCTTCCTTCTTTACAGCGCCACACACATGTTTCCACCAACCACTATACTCCAACACACTCTTCATGTGTATACGCCAGTCATCATAATTTGTCTCATCAAGTTTCTCTATTTGATAGAGAGAAGTCATTATTTGTACATAAATTAAATTTTTCTTTCTTGGATGCACTTAATATTCTTTTTTATATCTGCCAGAACGTTATCCTGTGCCCATAACCTGTATGAATATTAATTTTATTCTTAGTTACGTTTTTGCCTTTTAAAAACGTTAAAAATATGAGTTCGTAGTTTGTAATTAAAGTAAAAATAAATATGTGCTTGATTTTAATGAATTCTTTATTATCTGCACAGCTTTTGTGCCACTGTTCCAGCTTATTCTACGTATACAACGATAATTTTCGCAATATGTGTTTGTTCGTGATAATTCTCTGCTTATAACCTTTTTGTAAGCAACAACACTTGTTAGTTATTCCTCGCTCACAACCTTTTTGTAAGCACAACACTAACAACGGCTTCCTTCAGACGCAACTTGTCTGCACACAACCGATTGATTTATCACTTCAACCAACGTAATGTTGTTATACACGACTAGCTTAATTCACACCCCGAATGCAATGTGCCGTCTGCACACACGACTGATTCAACTCAAACTCTCAATCTCTCTTGCTCGCTTTGGCTTGCCTTTTATATCACTGGATCATCAGAGCGATGAATGCCCTCGAAGGATGATGACCCACTTCGGGAACATTCTAAAAATGTAAACAACTTATCTTCATTTTTGTTGTTTCTTGTTTACATTCGAGCAGGTAGATTAGTTGTTGTTGGGTTATTTCTTTATCCGCTATTTATACTGCACATTGTTGTTTCTTGTTTACTTCTTTATTCCCTTTATTTTGTTGTTGGTTATTTACGTCTTCTATCCTGTATTCTTGTTTATTCACCGATCTTGTAAACAAGCGCTTTATTCTTGTTGGTATATTTTTTTACTCATTCATTGATTGTTTTGTTTTTGGAGCTTTTGTTTATTATTTTAACAACACCATTTCCACTTTCGTAACAATATTAAATACAAAAGTTTATGATCTGACGCCATGTATAGTTAAAAATGAAATGAATAAGAAAAGAATCTATGTATAACAAAATCGTGTAAGAACGGCGTTCACATTGTAAGCGGGATTGCCATGGTCGCAAAAACCTGAACATTATTTTTCCACTCGCATAATTTCACAAAATTACTAAGGCAATTTTCCATTTCTTCAAATTCTTTTATAAATTCTATTACATTTTTGTGTCGTGAGAAAAAATATTGTCTATACAGAACAAAGATAATTTTTTGAAAAATTCGTTAGAAATTTTTAAATAAAGTTGCAACCAAAAGTACAAAAAATGTATATACAAGTGTATGCAAGATCGCACTTTGTTTTTTTTTTTTAATTAGGGTAAAAAGAAATGAATATAAGTAAAAAATAAAGAGGGAAAAACACAATCAACAGGATGTTCAGATATAAAGAAACATACACATACAAAAAAAAATATGTATACGTATATACAGATAATAGCTAATACCCAGTAATTTATTTATTTAGTAATTAAATTATGCAATTATTCTTAAACGGTTATTCTAATTTCATTTGATGACAATATATTTCGTTTAAATTCTAAAATAATACATTAACGAGCTTTTTTTCTTACTTGCTAAAATTTAATATATACTTTTTTTAAATAAATAATTCTTATTGTAATGCCTTGGAATATACAATCATTTTTGTTTTAACCTCTGGTATGTATACATATAAATCTTCGGGTTTTCCTACTAGCGACCATGCGACATAAAACCGTCCATGTGAGAAACATGGATTTTCTAGACTAAGTCCACAAACTTGCAAGTGCTGACCTTCAGCTTTATTAATAGTCATTGCAAATGCCAGGCGAATGGGAAATTGCAGGCGCTTGCAATCGAATGGCATCTCAGATGTGGTCGTGGGAATACGTGGCAGCAATATAACAGTTCCCTTAAACTTTCCAGTTATAATGGTCGCATCGAAAAGATTGTTCATCATTTATTTTACTGTTAGTCAAGTGCCATTACAAAGTCGTGGAGGACCAATATTTCTAAGTAAAATAATGGAAACACCGTTTTAAGCCATGTGGTGGAAAACCTGGTAAATCTAACGAATTTAAAAATTCGACAGGATAATTGGCGTCATCACATAATAATTGCATATTTTGAAATTTTTGCACGATATTGAGAACTACACAATTTATTAATTCTTCTTTTGATTGTGGCCATTCTGCAAAAGTCTGATGGAAATTGTATATACTTTGTTTAGGATCCTTTGGAATTCTTCAATTACCTAAAATTGGAAAAAGTTAAAGCTGAGTCAGTACGTTGCAACTGAACACTATGCATGCAACTGAGCATGCATATTAGTAGTTAATTTTAGAGTGTGAACATGTCGCCAAAGGTATGATGGTAAGACATTCAGTTAGCTCATCAACTGACGTTGATCCCGGTATATCAGGAAGTATTTGACGAAAATCACCAGCTAATAAAACTAATGCACCTAGAAATATGTTATTATTGCTTCTTAAATTCCGTTGTGCGATCAAGGGCTTCCAAAAATTTCGTATGCGCCATAGTGCATTAATCCCACACTATGATTTCACATTGTTGCAGTACTTTGCCCATAGAAGAATTTTTCTTTATGTTGCACGTGTAATCTTCGGAAAATTGAGGCTTCAAGTTTAAGTGAAGAATGCGTTGTTATACCACCATCTAAGAGTGTGGCAGCAACGCTGGAAGACGCAATAGCTAATGCAATATTTTTTTGCGATCGAAATTTTGCCAATATCAATGAAATTAAAAATGTTTTTCCGGTTCTTCCAGGTGCGTCAATGAAATACAGACCTTCATTTTTGTTTGTTATTGCTGCTAGTATACTGTTGTATACCATTCTCTACTCTTGTTGTAAATTTGGTAACTTTTCTTCCAGTCAAATTTCCAAATTTTTATGATTATATTCCATCTCTCGTCGTAGATATTGATCGTGTGCATCAGTTCCTAACCGAATAGGAGCAATAATTCCAACGTCAATGAGTGTCATATTCCTTATCACCAAGCATTTGCCTTCAAGGAGAATTAATGCCTCATTATACATACTTTCACTTAGTTCAAGCGTTGCAATATTGGTGGTAACTTTTTCCGGGTGCAATATGTCCTCAGCCATATGTTTTAAATTTATTCCAAAGATCTTTTGGATTAGATATTGAGCACGATACCAAATATAATCTATGGATGGTTGATTATTGCTGCATCTTCAAGCGTTGGTTCCCAATGATAATTGCTCTTCAATAATTGTAGTTTCTGACAGGCCTCTCGATATGTTGTACATACTACGCCATCAACAGTACGTAATGTGTCAAAAGATGTTGGCCCTTAAACATGAATTAGAAGCATTCTCAAATAAAAACATTACAGCATTTTGAGGATAGACGGTATAAAACCTACCTAATGCATCTGTTGAATATAAACTTGGCCAACCATCAACAGGTTTCTCTTGCTTTCGACGTTTGAATTTCTTTGTAGATGCATTCCACGTATAATACAAAGTTTTCGGAAACGTATCATTTCTACAAAGATCAATGTTAATTATGTTAATATTGTAACCTGCTGTTTCTCTCTCTGACATTTATTTCCGTAAAGTAAACCCGTTGTCCATTTTCCAGATGCACTGATAATTGAACAAAAGTTGGATTGCGCTCATGAATGACCCCAAAGTTCGCCATACTGCTTCATTCCTCCTAATGTACCAGGCCATTTGATGCTGCGTAATTTCATCGTTTGGATTTTATAATGAAAATACAGCCATCTCAGACCCTTTAGTAATATGTTTGGACAATACTGTTGAAATTATACGGACAAATATTTTTGCTCATAGCAGGCTTGTATAGTATACTTATCAATACACTTTGGTTTTAACATCAATTGTTCTTTGATATAATTGTCAAACTATAATATGTGTACATATTAATAATTATAATAAACTTTCTCTTCTAATTTTACTTTTGAACCAAACAGACGAATATTATTTACGCTGCGCATATTTTCATATTTTAATAGGTTAGGGGCCTATAAGTCGCGAAATATTTCGTTAAATAATTAGAAAAATTGATTTATAATTGTGCTGAATTGGTTTGAAGTAAAAGGTTCCGTGGATCATCGTAATATTTTTGGATTTTTTTTGTGCTTGGTATTTCTGAATTCGAGAAGAGAAAATGGCGTCATCATCCCCCATGTTCCCGTTTGAGAAATTGAAAGGACGTGAAAATTTCGACGTTTGAAAGCGGCATGCAAAGTCTTATTTGATAATTAAGCATTGCTGGAAGCCGATAGAAACACCCCTTTCAAATGAACCTAAGGAAACAGATGTGGAAGCGGATGAGCGTGCGCTTGCGGAACTTACACTGATGATAGAGTCTATGCCCGACTATGTAAATCGCCTTGTAATGACGTCACTAAAAGTGAAGAACGCTGGGCTGAACATTGACGATGAACTGACAGCGTCGTTAATGCTGGCTGGCTTGCCTGATGAATTCCGTGCTTTGGTATTGGCTGTGGAGAATTCTGCTAGTGATTTAACCGTCGATGCAGTCAAAACTTTGCTTCTTCAAGATGCAAAATTTGACACGAAAAATGAAGGTAATGCATTGTATTCAAAAGAGAAATCCAGAATAGGTAATAAAAAATTTCGTTACCACGCCTGTAAACAAGTTGGACATTACATCAAATTTTGCCCCAATAAGAAGAAACCTGAAAAATCTCACAATAAAAATAATTTTAAAAAGGATTTCGGTGCATTGTATGCCTCGTTGCTGGTAAATGAAAACGATAATGTTACTGATTGGTATGTTGATTCGGCGGCGACATCTCACATGACGAATAAATCAAACATTTTATTTAATAAAAAGGAAGTTTCAAATAAAGAGGTGGTTGTAGCAGGTAATACCAAAATTCCAGTTAAATGTGTCGGCGATGTAAAAATGTCATTGTGTAACAAGAGAAATACGAATACAATTGTAAGAAATGTGGAGTATGTTCCGAAAATTTCTGGAATCTCCTTTCTGTGCGTCAGATGACAAAAAATGGAAATAAGATGATTTTTGAAAAGGATCACTGCAAGATTTTTAATAAAAAAAATCAAATTGTGGCAAGCGCTAATGTAGTAAACGATTTATATCGTCTGAACTGCATTTCAACAGAAATGCCTAGACTTGAGGAACGTGTAATGGCAGCAATAGATTGTGAAATTTGGCATCGAAGACTTGGACATATATCCCATGAAAATTTATGCGCTGTTAAAAATATATGTAATGGTATATATTTCTCTGGGTCGAAGAAAAATAATTGCGTGGTTTGTGTTAAAGGCAAACAAAGCAGATCGCCATTTAAAGAAGTTGGTAAGCGTGCAGAAAATGTCCTTGATTTGATACATTCAGATGTCATGGGTCCAATAAATGTTAGTTCATTTTCGGGATCACGATATATATTGACATTTGTAGACGATTACTCATATAAAATATTTGCTGTGCCAATAAAACAGAAATCTGAAGTTCTGGGTGAGTTTAAGAAGTTCAAAGAATTTGCTGAAAAACAGTGTGGACGTAAAATTAAGGTATTGCGTTCCGACAATGGAGCTGAATATGTAAATAACCATTTCAAGGAATTCATTGAAAAAAATGATATTTTACATCAAAAAACTTGTCCATACACACCAGAACAAAACGGTGTTGCAGAACGTATGAATCGCACAATTGCTGACAGAGTGCGCTGCATGTTAATTGATTCAAGACTTCACGATACTTATTAAATCGTATGCCAGTACGAAACAACACACAATGTCCTGAAGAGATTTGGTCGAATAAGAAGCCAAATCTGAAACATATTCGAGTTTTTGGTTGTAAGGCAATGGTACATGTGCCTAAAGAAAAGCGTTCGAAATTTGCGCCAAAGTCAATAAAATGCATATTTGTAGGCTATTGCAACCAATCAAAAGGCTATAGACTCTTTAACCCTAAGACGAAGAAAATAGTTATGAGCCGTGACGTCATATTTTTTGAATCAGAAGACAAGGTAATCGATAAAAAAAAGAAACAAAATTAAATTTCCCTTCATTTCTTATAGATGTCTCTGAAAACGATGAAATTGAAGATAGCAGCATAGACAATTCTAAGGGGGCAGTGGCTGAAGAATTGCCAATTACTGCTACAGAAAATAATTTTGATACCGACTCTAATCTCAACGAAGCACAAGAGTTTGTTGATGCCTCAAGTTTATCCGAAGAAGAGAAGGAAACTGAAGCACGTGATGGTGCACATTCACCCGAAGAAGATGTCCCGCCAGTTGAACGCAAAATTCGGCGATCAGAGAGAATTGTGAATAAATTGAAGTCGTCCTATAATTTTTGCGCTGTTGAATTCATATCCAATGATCCATCTACAGTCAAAGAAGCACTTTCATCCCCACATGCAGAATTGTGGCAAAATGCAATGAAAGAAGAGTATGATTCGCTTATGCTAAACAAGACTTGGACATTGTCAAAATTACCTGAAAAGAAAAAAGCAATACCTTCGAAATGGGTATTCAAAACTAAGGTAAATGGCGCTGGTGAAATAGTTCGGTATAAGGCTCGTCCTGTAGCGAAGGGATTTAATCAACAGTAGGGTATCGACTACAACGAAACATATGCACCAGTAGTAAGATATACATCAATTCGTTTCTTATTCTCTCTTGCTGCAAAGTACAATTTATTTGTACATCAAATGGATGCAGTAATAGCATTCCTTAACGCTAAGTTGCAAGAGGAAATCTACATGACGCAACCAATTGGTTTTGACGACGGATCTGGCTTACTATGCAAGTTAAATAAGTCACTTTATGGTTTAAAACAATCAAGTCGTGTATGGAACGAGGAACTAAACAAAGTGCTGTTAAGGTATGGCCTGAAACGAAGCGAGGTAGACCAGTGTATATATTACCGCAAAGATAGTAATAAAGTTCTCATTTTGGCAATATATGTTGATGACGTTCTAATATTTGCATGCGACTTGAAGCAAATCAACAATGTCAAAAAGGCGTTATCCACAAAATTTAAGATGAAGAACTTGGGAGAAGCCACATCAGTCTTAGGTATGCGAATTACAACTGATAAGGTGGCAAAAACTATAAAAATTGATCAGAGCCAATACATTACTGATGTCTTAGTACGATTTGGCATGGATCAATGTAATCCAACTTCGACACCAATTGATTTGAATCAGAAGTTGACGGAAGAAATGTGTCCATATAACGATGATCAAATACAGCAGATGAAAGATGTCCCCTACATGGAAGCTGTTGGCTGTTTATTATTCGCTGCACAGATTACCAGGCCAGACATTTGCTTTGCTGTAAATATGTTAAGCAGATTTTCTCAAAATCCTGGCAAAGGTCATTGGATTGGCGTGAAACGAGTAATGAGATATCTAAAAGGCCCTATTGACAAAGGTTTGATTTACAACGGCAAATCACGTGAAATCATTGGTTTTTGTGACACTGACTGGGCCAGTGATATTGATAGCAGACGATCTACTACAGGTTACGTTTTCATTCATCAAGGAGCAGCAATCTCGTGGGCAACACGACGTCAGCGTACAATCACACTATCAACTACTGAAGCTGAATTTATATCCTTAGTTGCAGCAGTTCAAGAATTCATTTGGTTGAACCGGCTCCAAAAGGAATTAATTGGTGACGTTACCAAGTCAATGGTAATTTATTGTGATAATAAGAGTGCCATACATATTGCAACGAACAATTCATTTTCATCTCGCACAAAACATGTGGACATAAAAGCAAAATTTATGTCTGAAGCTATTAAAAATGATAAGATAGTTTTAAAATATATTGAAACTAATAATATGTTGGCTGATATATTGACAAAAGGTGTAGTTGCTATCAAACAAACGAAATTTTTATCCGATCTTGGAATTAAGGAGAAACATAATATATAAAGTCTTAATATCCCAGGTCTAAATTTATATTGTAGAATATTATCTTATGTAAACAAAGAGTAAAGATAATTATACAGAATATTTGTCCAGGGGGAATGTTGAAATTATACGGACAAATATTTTTGCTCATAGCAGGCTTGTATAGTATACTTATCAATACACTTTGGTTTTAACATCAATTGTTCTTTGATATAATTGTCAAACTATAATATGTGTACATATTAATAATTATAATAAACTTTCTCTTCTAATTTTACTTTTGAACCAAACAGACGAATATTATTTACGCTGCGCATATTTTCATATTTTAATAAATACTCAACATAAATAAGCGCTTTAAATGCTTTTGAAAGCAATGGACAGTAAGGTACTATCCAGCGATTATCAACATCAACAACATTTACATTCACATTTATTGAAATTGATCGTCCACCATTATCCGCAGAACGTCGGCGGTAAAGTGGGTAGCCATTATTTCCCGAGACTGTTTCCTGAATCAATTGCCTTGTAATGCATTTTTCAAGATATGCGACAAATAAATAATACTTTTATTAGTTACCCATTTTTAGAAGTAAACATTAACATAACTATTACATATGCACGTGTTTTCAAGATAAATATTTAAATAGTATGAATTTTACTACTTATTATGTATGAGTGGAAAATTTCAAACTCATATACCTTGCGATATAACAATTTCCACATTCACTAATCAGAGAATTCTTCTAATATTATTAATTAATAAAAATATAAAAATTCACCTGAGAACCACCAGCTGGAGTACAAAATTGGGGACTCTACCTGTAATAGTTTTCAAGATATATATGTTGTTACGTTTTTACGTTTTAAAAACATTAAAAATATGAGTTTGTAGATTGCATATAAAATAAAAATAAATAAGTGTTTAATTTTAAGTCAATTGTTTATTATCTGCACAACTTTTGTGCCACTGTTCCAACTTATTCCACGTATACAACGATAACTTTCACAATATGTGTTTGTTCGTGATATTTCTCTGCTTATAGGTCGATCTCGTGTCTTCACACAACTGATTGAATAATCACTTCAACCAAAGTGACATCGGTATACACGACCAGCTTACTTCAAACTCCGAATACAACGTTCTGTCTGCTCGCACGACTGATTCAACTCAAACTCATCCTTGCCCGCTATGTCTTGGCTTTTATATCGCTGGATCATTAGTGTGATGAATGCTCTTGAAGTATGAAGACGACCTTCGGGAACAATCTAAAAATGGAAACAACAACTGCACTTTGTTGTTGGTTATTTACATCTTTATCTCTTCTATTTTTTATGCTGATGTTGTTGCTATATTTTTGTTTATTCTTTGATCACGTGTTCAAGTCCATTGTTTTGTTTTTGGAGCTTTTGTTTACGTTTGTTTTATGCATGATCAAGTCCATTGTGTCTTTTTGGAGCTTTTATTTATAATTTTAACAACACCATTTTCACATTCGTACCAATATTTTAATAATTAGTTCAGATGTTGTTTGCCACGCCCCTAATGCTTGATCGCCCATTTTTAACAAAAATATTGATACTGAACCTTTAGATTCGTACATAATTTGAGCAGTCTAACTGTTCTGGTGTTCTAGATATGTAGATTTTATTATTTGCTTCATATGGGAGGTGCCACGCCCGCTTTTGCTGAACTCCATATTTTTGTCCAAAATCTTAATACTTAAACAAAATTTACTTGTAAAAAATTTGGGGACTCCAACTGTTAAAGCTTTCCAATTATGCAGATTTTAGCATTTACTTTATATAGAAGGTGCCATGCCCACTAATGATAGGTCTCCCATTTTTGTTAAAAAATAAATCGTATTGGACCTAAAGATATTCGTACAAAATTTGAGTAGTTTAACTGTGTTCTCGATATCCAGATTTTATATTTACTTTATATGGGAGGAGTCACGTCCACTTTTGCTAGATCGCCTATTTTTGGCCAAAATATTTATATTTAAACTAAAGTTACTTGTGCAAAAATTGGGGACTCTAGCTGTTACAGCTCTCCAGATATACAGATTTTCGTATTTACTTTATATGGGAGGTGCCACACCCACTATTGCTAGTTCGCCCATTTTTCTCCAAAATATTTATATTGAAACTGTAGTTACTTGTACAAAATTTGAGGTATCTTGCTGATATAGTTTTTCCAATATACCCATTCTATTATCTTACAATAGCAGGTAATATTGCATATGTGGGCGTGGCACCTCGCTCATTTGAAATGTCAAAATAAAAAGTACCCTAATACTCCTTCCAGACATACAGGAAGATACTGTGAAAATTTAAAAAAAATCGGTTCAGGCGTTTAGTCGTCTATAACGTTCAAAGATACAAACAAACACATACATACATACATAATTAGTCATTACAACCCTTCAGTCAGGATTATTGACCTAGTTTCTCACACTACTTACGTTGTGTGTGTTAATTTTATACATAAGTGGCGGGACCTACAGTTTAAAGTCGACTCCGAACGACGGATTTTTGAGAAACTTTTCATGGCAATTTTATTTACTCTCAGATTTTTTGCCAGGAATCTGCTGAGAAGAAATCGCCAAAAAAAACTTTTTGTATTTTATTTTGATGTCTGGCCTGGGACTCGAACCCTGGCTTTACGTCTAATAAGCCAGCACACTACCTACTAGACCACGGCGACTTCCAAACAAACAAACATTCATTTTTATATATGTAGATAATTAATTTTAAAGACTAAATTAAAAAGATGAAAATTAAAAAACACTAAAAAATAATAAGCAAAAAATGCACAAAACAATCGAAATATTTTAAAAATTACCCAAATAACTTGTATAACTCCTTTTTGAAGTTAATTGCATTGCCTATATTCTGAATATAGTTTGGTAAACTATTTCAAAGACTGATGGAATGTATAAAGAACTGACGTCGTGAGATAAGTCTTGTATCTATGTTGGATAATTTTCCTACCGAGGTTGTATCTTGCAAATATTTTCCTGTTAAATAAGTACGGCAGCTGTTTTGAGGTAATGATCTTATGGAGGAGAATAAGGCATTTAATATTTAAAAGGTTATCAAAATTAATTCCAAAGATCTGGTAAGCAAATTACGATATATGGTGACGACGTCCCTTAATATATACATATCTAGCTATATTATTGCAAGCCAAGTTGAGTTTACGCCTATCATTACACAGTGTGAAACTGAAAATGCACCCGAGTAACTACATTGTCCACGTTGTCCAGTTAGTTGAGTAGAACTGAAAAATGCCTTTTTATATTTCTTCTTTGTTTTAACAAAATAGGCAACGATTTCACTCGGTATTTTTACATCTTGTAAAAGTTATCACTGATTTCATATTTTTTAATTAAAGTTTGCTACTATGAACGGACAAACTTGAAAAAATATGAAAAAATTCGCATTTTCCAAGTTTACCTCATCAAATCTAATAGCATTTTAAAGGTCCATCCCTTCCCAACGATGTTTATTTCAGAAAATTTATAGTTTTCAACATTTTTTACACGGTTTTTCGAAGTAAATATATTTTTTATTTCATCTTACGCTGTTTTCAGATGACGAGGAACGTATCCCCGATTTTACTATAAGAAACGCCTCTTTTTTACACGGCTTTCTGAGGAACGTATATACCGTATAAAAAAAGAGTTGGGTGTATTATCAAATATCAAATATGTATGATGGATGGGCTATTGTTCAAAGAAAGCTGATAGCATATGAAAAGAGAAAGGGAGAGAATACAACATGAATGGCGACCTCCTGACCTTGATACCATTCAAAAGTTGGTGGAGAGTGTGACAAAACGTATTGAAAGCGTAATTAAAAATAAAGACCTTTGGACGAAATATTAAATTTGCAAGGATTAATGGTTTTCATCAAATTCCGCAAGCAGTGCAAATAGTGAATTTTTTCTTTTTTTTATTTTTTTTTTTAAAGAAATTTATATAAGAGTTTAATTGGAACTAAATACCATTTATTTTTATTTTGATCGCAATCAACGAACTCATATTTTAAACGTTTTTAAAAAGGTAAAAACATAATAATTAATTATTATTATATTATTAATTACACGGTGGGACAGTGAAAATACACACGAGTAACTACATTGTCCACGTTGTTCAGTAAGTTCAGTAGAACTCAAAAATACCTTTTTTATATTTCTCGAACCCTCCAAACTTTTTTTTTTCACAAAAACGGTTTTTTTTACTTTACGCACAAATTTCTAGATTACTCAAACATTTTTGTCCCAAATTCCAAAATTGAAATCTTGTTGGAAAAGGGAGAGATGGACCTTTAAAACGGTATACATATATCTTATATTTTTAAGTAAATTCGCATTTTCCAAGTTTACCCCATCAAAACTCATAGCATATTAAGTCAAATAATAGATATACATATGTATCCGTTTTTAAGCTACATCTCTCCCCTTTCGTACAAGATTTAAATTTTGGAAATCGGGTCATGAATATTTCAGTCATCCAGAAATTTGTGCGTAAAGTCCAACTAACAGATTTTGTCAAATAAAACAAGTTTGGAGGGTTCTACAAATATAAAAAAAAATATTTTTGAGATCTACTCAACAAAACTCACAACCTACACTATGTCATTAGCCGAGTGTACTAAATTTTCTTTATTTTGTCGGATAGTGTTATTATTAATTTATTAATTATACCTTTCTTTTATAATTGAGTAAGGTTTTAACAGCAAGTTCTGTATCAGTTTTGATTTATAATTTACAATATCGATCCCTTATTTCTACAGTGTTATAATTAATTAGAAAACAAGATTTTATAGTTGAGTATGACCAATAAGTTGTACACAACTGTTTGTCGATTGATAGAAAATGTTGTATTGGGGTTCAAAATGTGTCTCTACTAAACTAAAACCGGTTTTGCTAAAGACAAAAAATTTGTTTTTGAGTTACGACAATACTTTTTTAAACATATGCAAATAAGCTTCTATCAATTACCGTATAAGAGGTTAACATTTCACATTGAAAAACAGTTCCTAAATATGCCTATTTATATAAGTACCTATATTTAAAGATATTAAAAATTTCATAAATTTATATTTATTGCTCTTACACATTTAACAAAGACTTTTTACTTACCATCTAAAATTAAAGGAAAGGTTTAATTATAATTACAATACAACAATCTAATTCATTTTTATTAATATCATTTCATATAGTTTTCAATAGCATAAAACTTATAGTTTACACATGCGAAATATTCTATATCAAAGCAAATAAATTAAGATTAATATTTCTATGTATACATATATTTTAATATAAATATTCTCTTGAGAAGCAAGTACGATAGTATGTAATTATGTTATTTGAACATTTTGCATAACTAAATGCTATAAAACACATATTTATACCTTATTATGAATAGTTTATATTTTTCGGTCTTCTTATGGAGTAATTAAAAACGTAAAGCGTTTTTTTTTTTTTTTTTTGTTATAGCTTAAAAATCATTTTCAAAAACGTTTAATCTTTTAATGATTAAAAAGATAACTATCCAAGTTATGTTCAAATAACATTTACAGAATTTCAATAACACTAACAAAAATTAAAAATTACGCCAATTTGTACGTTGATTATAATTGTTAGGTCCGCTCATGCTATAATTAGAATTCATTCCCATATTAGAGTTGATATCCCAACTTTGAGTAATTCTATTATTATTCTGGTATAAATCATTGTTGTTGTATGTAGTATTTTGTTGATACGGGATTTGGTTGCCCGTATAATTTGTACTGCTGTCACTATACTGAGTTGCTCCAGTAGAATATATTCCATAAGCATTGTTAGTTAATTGTGGATATGCAGAATTGATTAAATAATTGTCACTTGAATTTTGTGAAACACTGTTAAACGAGGCCTTTGGAGCACTATTTATTGAATTGGATTTTTCGAAATTCTTTTGCTGAACAATGTTAACATTGGACGATAAAATTCTATCGTCTAATTTTTGTTGGGGTACACTAACTTTATTCTGAATTGATGTTGATGATGACTTTAATAAATCTGAAAGCGTATCAGATAATTTCTTTCTATTTAATGATTCTGTTTCCTTCATAGATAAAGATGAAACAAGCTTCTTTTTTTCAATTAGATTATACACTGATATAATCTTTTGCAGCTCTTGTGAGTCAAAATCGGTTTTACCCTGAGCTACAAGTGAGGCAGCTAATTTCGATGCCAATTCCTTTTTATCCAAACGCGTTAATAAACTATCCGTTAAAGATGGTGACGAAGTATGGCTTCCAGTTAATAATTGCAAAGATCCTTCACTTTGAGACTGTTTAGGTAGAGTAGCGCAGCTCTGAGTCCGCTGCATTAAAAATTCATCAGAACGTCTTTGAGGCGACAAGAACTGCCGATTTTGATATGCGTATTTTAAAAGATCTTCCGCATCTTTTATAACCTGTTTTAAAACCTTTTCCTTTGAGCTCTCATAGAGCCCAGTTATAACTATACCCTTAAATTTCTCCTTCGCGGTTTCAATTAACGAACAGTTTGCGTTTGAAAGTATTACAGAATTAACCTGAGTAGGACTAGTCTTTTCGACTTGTAAAGCTTTTGACAGTAAATCTATTATTTTTGGACCCAAACTTCCCAAACTATCCTCTAATGCAGTCATTAATCGTAACACTGATACAACCTGTGGTACATTTACTTTACCAGATGTAATTGTTGGAGAATCTTGTAAGAAAACTGCCGCCGACTTTGTTTCTGAAGTATGTGATAAATTACAAGTCTCTTTTGAAAACTTTGGACCCCGGACATGATATTTAATATCATGTAAACTACTATTTGTCATTGGGAGACAAAGACGTTCGCGACAGTTTATCTTGATGTTTTCCACTTCTTGATTATACAATTCTTCCATACGAATTTTAATAAACTTCACCCACTCAGGTTGATAATTATAATTTCGATGGTCAAGACCAGTTAATTTTAATTCATCTTTCCGACGTTTCCAAAATTTCTGCCATTCTTCATTATAAGATGGATGTTTTTCAACATCTTTTCGATACTGTTTATATTTTTCATCCAAGTTATTTAATTCCTGGTCCACCAAGTGTCGGTAGGCTTGCCATATATCATTATCTCTTAAAGGCGATAAAGATTTGCGTCTTTTCGAGTTTAATTTACTAGTCGGAGACGTAGAACGTTTTCGGTTTTCACGAAATAATGTTCCTTTAAGAAAATCGTCAACCATCAGATTATACGTTGCGTCATCGACTTGTTGCACAACATTTCTATTTGATTGATCATAAAACTTTGGAGGTGGATAAAAATCATCGTGTAAGCCTGCTGACATGTAAGTTTTATATGAGTTTCCTGTATTATTTAATAAATCATTCGTGACTTCACGTCCCGCATGGCGATATCGTTTTCCATCTCGCGTAGGAAAATGTCTATCGATAGCCGTGTTACTTTGATTTCGCATGGGTTCTAATCTTGTTCTACTACTGTCCGAACTACTGTCAAATATAGCTATACGCGATGTTGAAGGTGGAACGTAGTTCTGTCGTCCTTTTATATACTCATCAATCTCATTAGCACCAATTACATGAGTAAATGTAGGTCCGTGCTGCTCTGAAGCGTGCCTACAAGAAAACGCTTTTGCGAGTATTTCTTGACGATTCATGCTAAAATCTCGCTCATAACACTCGTATGGAAGATTTCTGCCATGATGTTTTTCAATTGCCATCGATAATTTTGCAAGAACTGGAGTCATTACTTTAAACACTTCATGTTCCGGGACATTCTGCATGTACTGACGGTAATGACGAATAGCAGTGGGAAAGTGTTTTTCACAAAATTTTAATCTGTGATTGTAGCCTTCCAAATGACGTTGCATGGCAAAACCGTCTAGAACTAGTTCACACAATCCACATTCATAACGTGGAGATGAATCATTTTTGTGTCTTAAAATTTTAATAACATATTCCACTCCTAAGATCCCATAAACATCATTATCATCACGTTTATAACTGTAGGACTTGACAGAAAATTTCGGTAAATCATTTGAATTCGATTGCGGCTTACACATTGAGGAGTTTTTTTCATCACGTATTTTATTCTTATGAACAGTCGGAATTATTATCTTATCTGTCTGATATTCAATTTTTTCTTTATCCTCGCTAATTTCATTTTCTTTTACAACAGAACAATTTCTCTTCAAAGACAATGCCGCTGGGTTAACAACAATTTTAATTTTCTCAAAGACGCATTCGTTATTAATTTTACTGTCAGTATCTGTAGTTTTTTTCTTAAAACTCGTTGGATTATTCTTTTCAGACTCTTCAGAATTTAAGGAGTTTCCAACAACAACTACTTTATCCGATTTACCTTGACAATTTTCATCGTCTTCCATAGCTATTTCTTTGCATAAAGATTTATTTACATCTATTGAATTTGGACATTTCCTTAGTTTATCTTTATTAATTTTTGGTTGTTCTATATTAATCTCTTTTGAAGCTTCTAAGTTTTCGTCATTTTTTCGATCTTCTACATTAGTTCCTTGTTTATTATTAATAGTTGATGTTTCTACGGAATTCTTCAATTTACTTTGTATCGGTGATATGGTTGGTGCAATTTCACTATTTATGTCATTTGGACTTTTATTTCTTATATTATTCTTTTTGTTTTTTAAAGATGTATTCTTTTCTACCTTTTCTTGCCTGCTTTTACATTCAGCACCAATAAACACTGAAATATTAGATACAGAATTTTCGTTCTTTTTCGGATCCATTAACTCTGTTTTGTCATTTTTAGGATACGTATAATCGGGATGATATAACTGATTAACTTTTTCCATTTCCATTTTATGTCTTCTACCATTGATGTGATCAAGTAAATTTTTAAAACAACTTGTTTCAACCTTACAGAGATTACAATTAAACAATACATTTTTACGTGAGAACAGCTTTGCCCAAACATTACCAACGCTATACTCAATTGTTAGAATTTCTTGCATAGACAAATGTTGGATTAATTCAGCAAATTCATTTTTTGTGAGCCGATCTTCGCTACTTTCGTCTTCATTCGTCATATTTATTGTAAATAAAAACCTCGTTCAAGTATTTACAAAAAAAATAGCAGTGACAAATAATTTTTCAATTCCACAATGCGAATTTCCTTTACAATTAAATTATAATTGTAATTACTTTACAAAACATCCAAAATTGTGCCAATAACTTGATGATAATTCCTGTAAGTCAATTAGTTTTTCTTAACTAAAAGTGAAGGAAGAAAAAACACACACAAGGTTTAATGATACTTCAAGAAAAATATTTATAAAATTATTAATTGAAATATTTTGGATATTTGGCATTTTAATTAAAACTAATTACTGTACATGTTTACGCTCAGAGACGAACATAGTAGGTAAGAAAACACCAAATTTAAGGGATTTCAGGTAATTTTCACAATTTCAACTAACGTTGAAACATTTATCCAAACTTTAATTTAGTCTCTGTAGAATTATAAATTTCTTTTTAATTCAAGATCAAAGGACTTCACAGCATATGTTATGTTATATTATATCCTGTTATAAAAGATCCTAAATCAGTTTTTCTTTTTAATTTATTTTCTACTTCTGTATTACATTGATATTTTTTAATGTTCTGAAAAGATTACCTTCAATGACAACACAACGCAAAACGACTCTAGCGTCTATTTACCTGCCAATTGATGTTGAATTTCCTGTATATTTCGCAAATTATATATATTGTCCAAAAGATAGCCATTCAGATCTTTGGACAATATTTTATAATAGCAATACACTACAATTAAAGAATGCAAAGGAGCTACTAAGAAAAAATTATTTTGAATGTAGGCGACATCCTTATAAAATAGTTATCAATTTTTACGGCACCATCAAAAATAAATTAACAAAATGAATTTGCAAATTTGGATAATGGAAATTCAAATCTTTTTTCAATTGTTCGGGTTTTCCTGCATTAATTGCATCATCGCTTCGGAACAACTCAGCAAAACCGTACCACCCAAAAATTTTTTTGCTGTTATTTTGCTCTTATTTCAACCACCATTGAAGAAAATTTCGATCCTAACATTCGGTGAGCCATATTGCGTAACATCTAGGTTCGATGTCCTGCAATAACAGGAGCTACCTGTAGCGATCTTCAAGTCTTACAAGCACCCTGACTCCCCCAGATTTAAGCCGAGTTGCTGTAGTATATAACTACAGAATGACAGATATCGCACAGAACGTCATTAATGGTCCTTTCTCGACACCCAGCAGTGTCCTCCATTCTCGAAGGACATCCTTTATGCCGGCAATAAAATTAGTAAGTACTTTGCAGTAGTTATTGGAATTGGGGCCCTTTTAGGAGACGTAGTAGTGGAGTCCCGGTTTTGAGTCAGTTGTTACCTTTAAAACACAATTTCCAACCCCAAATTTTCTGGAGATTTCAGAAACGACGGCCATTCTGTAGATACTAAATCATTTAGGAACAATAGTGATGAAATATCTCACATAATTTTTTTAAATATCGATGCACATTGTGATTCAGAATATTTTGAAGGTTCGAAGATAATCTCTCCTGATGAAACTGCAGCAAATCAACCTCCTCGATATCACCGATAAAACCTCTACTGTTACCGTCCTTAAAGAAACACTTCTTACTCTTCTCCCACTAACGCAGTTTTGAAATTACACCGCACAACTATCTAACAGATGGCATTATTCACTTCGGGCAACTTGGCGATCTATCTATGGAATTGTTGTTTCGTTTTCGTGTTTTTGTTCATCCTTTCGTAAGTATTTTTCTGTCTATCGCTAATTGATAAATTTTTTCATTTTATACTATGTTCACGTGTGCAATTTAATTGAGTCAATACTCGGTTAATTGAAAACAAAATTTTAACCGTTTAGATATAATAAATATACGCAATATTCAGCTTACCCAATATTCATTTGACAGCTGGTAAACTAACCAGCTGGTTGTTTCAACAACATTGTTTTTGTTTTGTTTTTTTATTTGTCGTTATTGAGTTGTTGTTTGAGTTGTCAAATATCAACAGGAAGTGTTCGGTTACTTATAATATGCTCACTAAACATTGACAGTGTTGTATTTAAAGTTTTACTGAATATTATAACAATTAACATTTAATTGAGCAATAATTAATTGGGATTTTATATGAATATTAAGATCAATATTGGCGCTAATTGCGATTTACGTAATAAAGGTGCATATGTGAACATAGTATTACACGAAATCATTTTTCGCGATTTCTATTTTCTTTCCGTTACCGGTATTGTGGTCACCATCAGAGAATAGTAACGTATCGTTATTTCGCGATTCAAAACCACTCATAAAATTTTCAAGTATAAGTGCGTCGACAACATTGAAATTTAACTATTCTGATACATGCATGAATAAATGATTCGAATCATTCAACAAAATTTACAGCCTTCGTGTTAGGTAGTTACAAAAAAAGCACATAAGCAAAAAATGAGAGAGCAGCAAGCAGAACAAATACACAGCCTTCTTTTGTGTTCGTATGCAAGTCATATTTATTTTATGATTCTTGTCTATGTACCTCAACGAGTGTAGAAATCCACAATGTCATACGTGTTGTTAAGTACGCATATGATAAGTACTCCTAACTTTGAATATGGGTAGAGGTTCCATGATATTAATAAAATGCCTATAAGTACTACCCTAAACCACTCCTAATTCATACACCACGCATTTTTGTTTGATATAGCAGTATTTAAAGTTCCATAATTTGGATAATAATAATGACAACGCCTTGAGTTAAATTTTTTTAAAGGTAATTTTGTAATCTTTAATTTTAATTAATTTAATTTGGAAGAATTTATTGAAAATACAAACTAATACGTTGTTGATATATGCACCTCTATTGCGCAAATCGCTTCTCTAGTTTCAATAGCTTCTCACACCAATTATGTTGTGTGCGTTAATTTTATACATTAGTGACGAGACCTACAGTTTAAAGTCGACTCCGAATGACAGATTTTTGAGAAGCTATTTTATTTACTCTCAGAGTTTTTGCCAGAAATCTACCGAGAGGAATTCTCGCCGAAGAAATATTTTCATATTTTCGCTTTGATGTCTGGCCTGGAGTTTGAAATGGAGGCTTCAGTCTAATAGACTGAAGTCAGTCTAGACTACGACGACTTCAACATAGGTGATTCCAAAAACCCAGAGACTGAAAGTAATACCGATGAATCTGTATCGCTGCGAAGCAGCCTCGCACAACCTTCCAACCATCCTGCGCCAACTTGAAGTTGACAGCGCTCTGATCCAGGAACCCTTGATCCTTAGAGATATGATTCTGGGTTTAAGCGACGCTGATTGTAGGTTACTTATTCCCAATGTAAGTGAGGATAAGAACCTGTATTTTCCTTAGTATTAAGTTGGATTTGTAAGTAATGACAATCTACCGGGTTACTCAATGAATCCTCGTTCCTTTCACCTTTTCTGATAGTTAGACTCCCATAAGATCTCTGTAGAACGTCGTGAGATGGGTCCAGGATCGTCAGAGAATGTCCCCGTTGCCCCGACCTTCTTTTCGGACGCTTCAGTGTCACACTTATCGGCACTGAGCAACTTGTTCCCTGGTTTGGACGAACTTGGTCAATACAGAGACTGCGTTCACCAGAGTCGTTACAACGAGCCGCTGTGTGCGATCAAGTGAGCTTTTGGTACCACTCCAACCTAACCTAAGTTGAATTTGTTAATCACTTCTTCCTTTTGTATAGGCGGCGTAACAACAGTAGCGTACAAAGCTGACTTTTAGATCGAACTGATGCTGCCATCTATGTACATACCATGTCGTATGATCCTGGTGACTTCACTGCACTTTTTGTGAAGCAAGCGAAGATGTCAATGTTAATAGGCTTAATATATACAACGTCGATAATACACCACCTTTTAGAAATCGTGCTAGGGAAGCTTATGTCGATGTTATGCTCTCTAACATGGATAGGTTTATGATTAAGGACTGAAGAGTTTCAGATGAGTGTTCCTTCTCGGATCATCAACTGATAACTATCTGTAATAATCTATCTAGTGGGTTTATAGTGGCCTTATAGAAATCCGCGAAGAGCACAGCAGAAACATCATATATTAATTTCGTAATTTAATAATCTACTGGATTTTACAAAATTGTAATAATCTATGTATAAAAATAACCCCATAAATCTCTTCTTTTGATTTTATTTCAGTTTTTTGACTAATTTTTACACCGACATTCGCCACGCAAATTCGATTTTCGTAACAAATGAACGCAGCGGTTTTGCGCCGCGTAGCAGTCAAACGGTTAATATTTCTGCTTTTTCGCAAAATCTTTAATAATAAAATAACTCAGAGAGCTTTTAGTATATTTTATAGATTTTTTTTTAAAATACAATATTAATAAATTCCGATTATTTATCATTTTTATTTCCATTGTGATATTTGTTAGTTTTTAAGTTATTCATTAAAGAAATAGACAATTAGGTGTAACAAAATTGATTAAATATTCAGTGATCAAAATAATAGCAGTGTTAACATACCTTAAAATAAATATAATGGTGTCGTTAAAATAATAAACAAAAGCTCCAAAAACAACACAATATGCATAAAATGATAAACAAAGGCTCTAAAAACAAAACAGCGCACTGTTCCCGTGATAAATGAATAAGTAAAAAAATTATAGCAACAAAAATAAAGCGCTTGTTTACAAGATCAATGAATAAACAAGAATAAGGAATAAAAGATGTAAATAACCAACAACAAAATGAAGCGAACAAAGAAGTAAACAACCAACAACAATGTGCAGTATAAAAAGCGGATAGACAAATAAACAAACAACAACTAATCTGCCTGGACGAATGTATACTAGAAACAACAAAAATGAAAAGTTGTTTACATTTTTAGATTGTTCCCGAAGGCCGTCATCATCCTTCGAGAGCATTCATCATACTAATGACCCAGTGATATAAAAGGCAAGCCAAAGCGAGCAAGGACGGAGTTTGAGTTGAATCAGTAGTGTGTGCAGACGGCACGTTGTATTCGGAGGTTGAATTAAGCTAGTCGTGCATAACGACGTTACGTTGGTTGAAGTGATAATTCAATCGGTTGTGTAAAGACACGAGATCGAGCTATAATTCGGTCAGACTTGTATGGAGACAAGTTGCGTCTGAAGGAAACAGTTGTTAGTGTTGTGCTTACAAAAAGGTTGTGAGCAAAAAAGGATAACTAACAAGTGTTGTTGCTTACAAAAAGGTTGTAAGCAGAGAAATATCACAAACAAATACATATTGTGAAAGTTATCGTTGTATACGTGGAATAAGTTGGAACAGTGGCACAAAAGCTGTGCAGATAATAAAGAGTTGATTAAAATTAAACATATATTTATTTTTATTTTATTTGCAATCTACGAACTCATATTTTTAACGTTTTTAAAAGGAAAAACATCCCCATCTATTATATAAAGAGCTGGCGAATGAGACTAGATATGTCCTCAGTAAATGATTCACTGTTTATTTTTGGGATCTCCAAGTATACATCTATGAAACCACAAAATATTTTCATTTGAAATCGGTTTAATCACATCATAAAGTAATACCGAAACTTGACTTCTCAAACAAAACCAGATATTTATTCCTAACAGAAAAATGACCAGACATGTCCATTGAAGGAAATAAAATAAAATATAACTAGGCAATGTTAAAAAAAAACGAAAGAAAGAAAAATCTTTGCCTAGTCTCTATCTAGGTAATTTAGTAATTTATTTTCCCTATAAAAACTCCTCATATATATTTAATATTTCCTTTTTATACTGTATCTTATATTCTGTATTATTCGAATGTCAGGTGTACTCACTGGAGATTGTATCATAAAATAAAACAATTTTTCTTTCGTCCGTTCATAATGTAAGTAATACGTATGTATTTATTATTTAATCAGTTTTCATCAATTTATCTATTTGATACCACATACTAGTACACTAATTTTGAAAAAAACCACACAAGCAAATAAATAAAAAAAAAATAATTTTTTATTCTTATCAAACAGCAGTAAAAAGCCAATAATTAATGAAATGAATTCAATGAGTTTGAATGAAAAAACGAAAATAACCCACATAAACTCAATTTTGCTCGTTTCAAGAAAATTCCAGAAACTAACTTTACTAGAAATAGCTTGATTTACGCAGTTTTTAAATTTGCTACTAGAATCTGGCACAATATTGATAAATATCATTTTCAACAAAATTTTTAACTCGTGGCAATTGTTTCGTTTTAATAATAATGGATACAGCTGATCCACATCTGACGATGAAGAGGAGTCCAACAAATCTTCCAAAATAATATTTTTTGTTTCCATTTCATCACTTTTAAAACAAATATTTTTTGTTATTTTTTAAAAACAATAACAAGAACAGCTGTTTTAAAAGTGCTGCCTTTACAACCCTTTGATTAAATTGAGGGTCAAACATGCAGCATATTTCTTGGGTTTTATAGCAATATTTTTAGAAAAGAACATGTAATTTTGTTTTTCAGAAAAGAAAAAAGGGCAGAATAAAGGCAACATTTATGCCAGAAAAGAAATCGCCATTAGATAAAAGTTTTAAAGACACCATTAATATGTTTACAAGAAAGATAAAAACTAAAACAGAAAATAACATTAATAACGAACTACGTGACCTAAAACAAATAAAAATTTATAAATACAAAAAAGCAACAATCGAGAACACCGATGAAGCATGGTTAGCTTACGGATCGATAAGAAATTTATATAAAGTGAAGATTGAGAACGAAAAAAATAAATACATTAATAACAGAATAAGTAATGCCAAAGATCAGAAAGAGATGTGGAGAGAAATTAAAAACTTAGTCCTAAAAAATAACCAAACTGTGATAAGAAATGTGATATTTAATGTTAGCGAATGTAAGAGTAATATAAAGATAGCTAGCCATTTTAATAATTATTTTGTAGATAGTATTAAGGAAATAAGAAACTTGATCGGGAATGTGCAATACGTAAATAATGTAATAATAGTAAATCAAAACTTAAATTCCGTGTAATATCTATGTTAGATCTTAAGGAGATTGTAAAGAGTCTAAAGGATAAACCGAATTATTCTAAGATATCGAAGAAAATGGTTATTGATAACTGAAATATAATTGGAACAATTTTATTACGTATAATCAACAAATCTCTTGAAAATGGCGTGTTTCCGGACTACTGGAAAAAAACATTAGTAACAACAATAGAAAAAGTAGCCAACACCATTAAATGTGAAGAATTTCGACCGATTAACTCCTTAAAGACACGTGAAAATTTTTGGAGAAAGTTGGGAAGGAACAATTAAAAGATTATCTTGGAAAATATTCAATTCTTTTGAAGTTCCATTCCGGATATAGAAAAGGGTTTTCATGTGAAACTGTAATCAACTTTGTAATTAATCAATGGAAAAAAATAGGAAAAAGTAAGAATATAATGGCAATATTTTTAGATTTTAAGGAAGCGTTTGGGACAATCGACAGAAAAATCATGATTGAAAAATTGTATTTATATGGAGTGCAAGGTCCTGAGCTCGAATGCTTGAGCAATAGAAATCAAATAACGAGTATAAAGGGAGTAAGATCGCAGCCTATTTATAATGACCACGATGTTCCACAGGGATCAATTCTAGCTACTTTACTATTTAGCATTTATATGATATGCCCCAGATTTTAACTGGAAGTGAATTTATTTTGTATGCGGATGACACACTGATATACCCAATAGGAGACACTAAAGAACAATGCACAAACAAATTGAAGAATGATATGCATAATATTAATGTTTGGTTGAAAATGAATAAATTAAAATTAAATGAAAACAAAACAAAAATCATAGAAATAAACATGACTAGTGAAACAGAATTTAAAATAAACGAGAAAATCATGGAAAAAGTTAATGAAATTAAGTACATGGGATTTATAATAGACAAAGAACTTAAATTTAAAGAGCACATACAGTACATCTGCAAAAAAGAATTGGTAATAAGATAGGGAATTAATATATACAATACAACAATTAAACCACGTTTGCTGTAATGAATCTCAAATCAAAACAATATTGAAATCTACCAGATACACGTCTGTTCGACTCATGTTGGATATACTAAAGTGGTTGAGCATAAAACAAAGATTAAAGTTAAACACACTTATATCTATTCGAAAACTTAAACGAGGAAAGGCGCCAGAATACTTATACTAACAAATAAGATATGTTGGAGATGTTCAACCCTATAGATTGAGGAAGAATTCAGAATGCAACAGGTTAATACAACGGCAATATTACTCCTTTACAAAGGATTAAAACTATATAACTCTCTGTCAAATAATATTAAAAATGAACTGAATGATCATGAATTTAAAAGGCAATGTGTAAATTTTGTTAAAAACTATGTAAATTAGAGAAAGATTTTTTGTGTAAAATTCTATATTTTATATTATTGTGATATTTCAAAGTATTTAAGAAATACTAATAAAGATGATAATAATAATAATAATAATATATAAGAATATACATACATATCGTCGTCGAAAATCAAAAAGTACGTATCATCAACAAAATTAAAATCGAGTTTTTGATTAACTATGATTCGTAAGGTTATCTAGCATATCCCTACCAATTTTTAGTTTTTTGTGACAAAAAACAACGTGTTTATATTGTTGCGATTTTTTTTTGTTGAACGATTTTTTTTCTCCTGCTCGCCGTTCGTAATTGGTAGTTGGGATTCATTTCCCACGAAGTTATTTTATTTCAAGTTCAAGGTGAAACTTTAGCACTCATTTCTCTTGCAAAAGAAGGGAAAAAGAGAAAGAAGGAAAATATAGAGAATTATTACTCTTTAAATCGCCTTGATCATATTGAGGAATAAACAGTTCTCTTTACTTGCATTCATTTGTTTCTTTGTGTATGGCTGGACATAGCATTGGGTCGTTGTTGTTGATGCATTTTGTTATGAAAGAGAATGTTTATTGCCTTTCTCTTTTCATATATGAAAGGTTTTTTTTGTTAGAGCAGAGAGGAGTGTGAAATGAAGTCAGAGCTGGTTATAAGAGTTCTATGAATGTTGATTTGTAATTGTATATAGAATTTACTTTACATTTAATTTATAACGAATATATGCATGAAATTCACCTATCTGATAATCTACCTGCTTATTATTAGAGGAGTACCTGAAACTAACTACCATTTGGGTGCAAATAAGGTTTTTTCTTATAAAAACATATTAGGCAGATCTTATGGGCACTCTATTTTCCATCCCTGTTTTTTTTAATTTGACTTTGGAAAGCACAATATGTTTCATATTCCATCTCGTCCCGATTTAAGGAATAAGTATATATATATTTTTTTGAAGACAATAACGGGACTTTATTTCAAATATTTTAAAGTTTCACGCCACTGGATTCAGGTTTTTGCGTGAAACAAATCATTGGCAAATTGGATTTTGAGAGGTACAGTTCTACACGGAAGGAAGAAAAAGAAAATATCGAATTAAAAGAACTTATTTTGAAGTAATTTTATAATAAATCATAATCAAAACTTAAAATCATAGTGTGTTTAGTACTGAAAACCTCCAATAATAATCTACGAGGCAATAAGAACGGCCACCAAGTAATACGAAAGATAGATGTTTCTTCATTTTTTTTCTACAACCAGACGAAGAGCGCTTCAATAGGAATAATATTGTCAATCATGTCTTTGATCGCAAATTGGAAATTGTTTAAAACATAAGATTACAGCAACACCGAATATCTTTAACAGCTTTATAAAGACTCAGTAAGAAATAAAATTAAAATATTTGATAATTTCTTTTTAATAGAAACTACTTTATACAAACAAACATTTTAATAATAATCTAAATATGTACTGTTGCTGCTATATAAAACCATTACACATATAATATATATTATTTTATTATATAAAAAGCAAATTTAATAAGTTTCCAAAAAAAAAAAAAAAAGTGGAAAGTCCTAAGTAATAAGTCATAAATTACTGTTATTTTTTTATATATAACATTAACCTTTACAACATAAAAACCGTTATATTTTTTTTAAATTTTTGGAAATTTAAATAAGAAAAGTCGAAGAACTATTATTAATTATTTTTAAAACAAAAACAATTATGTTTTGTTAAATTTTTATCCATTTTATCCAGAGTATATAAAATATTAAAACCAGAAGAAAAAAAAGAAATAATGAATTTAAAAATGTAATATAAAAATTAACCTTATCCCATAAAAAAAAGGAATATTTAAAATGTAGACAACAACACTCTCTTCTTATTAATTAAAAAAAAAAAAAGAAAGACGAAAAAACGAAAAGAATAGGAAAAGAAATGAATTAATTTTAATTTTTATCTTTAGCATTGTTATTACTATTATTATTTTTAGCTTTTTATTATTAAAATAGAAAAAAAAGGAAAATATTTTACTCTTTCATAACATTATAATTATCATATATAATTTTAATTGTAACACATAATTTCATTTATTTTATATATAAATAGTTTATATTGTTATATACTTATGTATATATAAAGAAAAAAAATATGATATAAATTAAAGACCTAAACTAAAAATACAGAAAAGAATTAAAATTAATTTTAAAATATTATTTTGAAATTTTAAATGAAGTTGAATAAATTAATAATTAATTTTCTTTTTTTTAAAGTATGATAGAAATTAAAATTATTTACGAATGTATTTAAAAAAAAAATGGAATAATTTCATCAAGAATTTTTGTTTTTAAGAATGATTGAATTTAATGATTATAATTTAGAAAATTAAAATTAAAGAAAAAAAAATGTAATATTGAAATTAAAGTTGAAGAATTATATATTAAAATTTAATTAGAAACTAATGAGAAATTACCCATAAAAAAAGGATTTATTCATCAACATGTTACAAATCGAAACATCTTGTAATGCAGTGATTGCTGGGCCCATCAATTGACAGCACATACAACTTAACACAAGTAAATCCATTCATGATTGTAAGTAATGCTTAAATTTTCTTTTCTATATTTTTTTTATTATTAATTGTATTTGTAAGCAATGTATATTAATTTTCCCCCATTTATATATACTCATTATATCTTTATACATTACATATGATTCATATATATACCTACTATTAGAACAGAAACCATGTTATTTTAAAATATTTTAATTAGGGGAATGATAACCTTCGCAGGACATGAAGAGTAAAGTCTATTAAGTCGAGTCTATAAAAGGGACAGGTAGTTCAAATTATGGGTACTTTCTTGTCAAGGCGTCTGACATTAAGTCATTGGGTGGGAAGTAGTGTACCCCTACGTGGCGCAACAACCATCGTTTAGTTTTCAATTGTAGACAATATCAGGTTTTATTATTTTTTGTATTTTGGCATACTCTAGGTATATTAAGGCATGAATAGTATGGTATATGATTACGCGCAGTATAATGAGTTAAGATTCATCATTGCCTCGAATTATAGCTAGCTGGGAGATCTTTCTACATGCCTCTTAATCTCATTTTATTAGTTTTGGTTTGCGATTGAACTCGTACAACAATTTTCATTTTTTCTTGTAAACCTGACACGTAACAATATCAATAACTCAAAATGTTTCGATATGTGAAGTGCTTGTTATTTTATAACATTTTTTTCTTCTCCTGTAAAATTAGAAAAATTGATGTTACGTACTTTTGGATTTTCGACAACGAAATAAATAATTTTCTTCTCAAATAAATAATAATACATTCTCAAATTTTAAAATAACGTGAACAGAAAATCTCCACCAAAACGCACCATATACTTTTTCATTATAGTTCCATTCGTTCACATCTTTAAAACGGAATATTTGACAAGGACATGCGTTTAATATATTCCGGTAAATCAATAAAAATTTTTGATCATAATAACTTTTTTGATTATAATAAATCATTTATAATTTTTTATAGCAAATTAAATTTTTAGAATCAAAAAAACATTTTAAAGAAAATGTGACAAAATTATCTATAGTCACCATTTATTTATATTTTAGAAGAAGGTGTGTATGTATATATACGTATATGTATATTTTATTTTTTAGCGTTTATATTAAATACAATTTAACTATCTAGGATTCATACATTTTCTCCACTTCAAAGGACTTATCAACAAAATGTTGAACCAACATTTGCTTTCGAGATGTACTCATACCAAGAACTACGAATCAAACGCAGTACTTCTACAACGCGTTTTCGATATAAAGCGATTTAAAAAGAAACAATTTCATTAAAACGCGAAATATTGAGTTGTATAGCACGAAATTGAAAATGGCAATGCTTTGTATTTTGGTGTTACACAGTAGTAGTACCTGTGTTATTTTGGAAAAAGCTTATTGGACCATGACCCGCAAATTTATATGAAAGCTAAGACTTCTATAACGCGAATTACATAACGCAGCATTTTCCTGGAAGATAACCATTGCGTTATACGAGGGACACCTGTATATTTAAATTGATATTCGTTTTTGTTATAAATATATGTACAAGTATGCGAAAACAAAATTTTAAAACTTCTGAAATTTTCAAATTGAAGTATATTACACCACTGAGATCAATATGAAGTTTTTTTTTTTAATTTTATTAAATATCTAACGACAAACGCAATTTCAATAAAGCTGTTCAAGATCTTAAAATTGCTCTTTATACTATGAAAAATGAACAGATTGGTACCTATCTTAGTAATTTGAATACCAATAATATAAATGATAATGAGTTCTCGTTGTGGAATGCCACAAAATATATAAAAAGACCAACAAAAAGGAATGCTCCGGTGAAAGATAGTAGCAATGTATGGTGCAAAACCGATAAAAGCAAGGCAGAAGCATTTGCTCGTCATCTACAAAATACTTTTCAACCTTACCCAAATCCTAACCCTTTTACTAATGAAATAAATGGATTTCTAGATAGCTCTTGCCCCATGGATTGGCCAATAAGGCATGTATCTCCAACTGAAGTAAAAGAGGAAATAAAAATACTTAACTGCATAAAGTCCCCTGGTTACGACAGCCTAAGTGGAAAAGTAATTCAAGCTCTCCCAAAAAAGGCTATCTTATATTTAACATTTGTCTATAACTCTATGTTAAGGCTGACTTACTTTCCCTCGTAGTAGAAGTGCGCGGAGATAATAATGGTAAATAAACCGAACAAACCTGAAGGAAATCTCGCATCCTATAGACCCATAAGTTTACTACCTATATTCTCCAAAATATTTTAAAGAATATTTGTGAAGAGATTATTGCCAGTTTTGGAAAAGAACAACATCATTCCTGATCACCAATTTGGTTTTAGGAAAAAACATGGTACTCCAGAACAATGCCATCGTATTGTTGAATTTATAAGAGATACATTGGAAAACAAAAAATATTGTTCAGGACTTTTTCTGGATGTACAGCAGGCCTTTGATAAAGTATGGCATGATGGGTTATATTTCAAACTGAAAAAATGACTTCCAACCCCATTTTATTTGCTCTTGAAATCGTACCTAACTAGAAGAAACTTTTATGTAAAAATAAACAGCGCGTTTTCTCAAATATGCGAGATTCAAGCAGGTGTTCCCCAGGGTAGCGTACTTGGACCAATACTGTACACAATTTTCACCTCAGACATTCCAATTAGCGAATGCGCTTTAATTGCAACATATGCAGATGATACTGCTATTTTAACGGCCGATGTTTGTCCAAACACTGCATCAGCTCAGCTTCAAAATGAACTGAATGCGAATGAATGAAACTTGGCTAAATAAATGGAACATCAAAATCAAATGCGAAAAATCAACACATGTCACATTTTCATTACGACGAGGTAACTGCCTGAGATACATCTAAACAATAATCCTATCCCTCAGAGTATCACGACAATCAATTAGCTATTGCTCTACTTGATGACACCAACGAAATAAATCGACTAAAGAGACACCACATACTGGATTTGCCATTTCGAAATTAATTAAATATGTATCAATTTTTCTAATTATAAATATGTAAATATTTATATACTAAACTGCTATTAATTTATAGATCAAATTTGCATAAGTATGTACGTTGTTGGTCTCAATGGAGAAATAAATATTGTATCAAATTTGCTTATTATCCCAAAGGGATAGATTGTAAATAAAGTGTTGACAACAAAAAAAAATCTTAATGGTTGAAAATACAATTTCCCAAATGTTTACCAAGATACGTGAATAAAAAAATTCATTAAAATCTTACTTACTTAATTGGCCATAACAACCCGATTAACGGATTTCGGCCTGATTTCATTAAAATCTTAAGAGAATTAAAATCAAATCTCAATCAAATTTTTTCCAATATTAATCTTCGATTTTTTGTGTAAGTCATCCACTGATTTCACAAACATTAAAAATATGTACGGTATTATTACTTCAGTCGCTGCCACGTATTTGGAATAGAATATATAGAATTATCTCTTAAGATATACATTTTTCCTCTCATATACCCATTTATTTCGTTTTCTTTGTATAACTTCGATTTGATCACGTTCAGTGGCATGTGAGAAAGTGAAGTAAAAAAGTGTGTGGTAAAATAAATAAAAAAAAACCAATCAACTGTAATTTTGTGTTTCGCCAACACAGTTTAAATTGTCGTCAAAAGTGTACAATGTTGTGGGACAAAGGCAATAAAATATTTGGAACGCTTCACATTACTAAATATATATTATGTGCACTGATGGACAAGAAAAACATGTGCTAGTTTCAGATATTAGGGTTGATTCTCAGAAACTTTTGTTTGTTTCACTACGCCGTGTATCAGATTTTATTTAGCTTGTACTAATTGGAATTTAATTTATTTTCTGTATTTAATATAAAATAATCCCCTATACAAAAGAAATTCTCGTGTGACCCACTCAAATTTAATAATAAAATTAATCCCCATACAAGATAAATTTTTATGTGTTTCACACGAATTAACATGACAACCTAATAGACCTTATATCCCCTAGCGCGTAATAAGATAAACGGCTCATTTCAGATTTCTGACTACAACTGGAAATGAGTGATGAAAATTTATCGCTTAAAGTACCATAAATAGAACCAAAATCGGAGGATTAGTCGGTTCAGCCGTGTGGTTGGTAGTGGTACCACACTTTAATTCAAACCTCTGCAGTCTACGAATAACAATCTACAAACTTCAATCTGGTTATCCCTTTAAATCATCCACCAAATGTTTTTGATGAAGTGAAAAATTTTAATAAATTGTATGATTTATAGATACTTTGAATAACTGCAGTCACACAAAAATTTTCTGCAGTAATATAAAAAACTAAAAAATGTAAACGTCATCTTTAATCAAAATTATAGGAAATAAAAGTTTTAAGGTAAATTTTATTGATTGCGTTGTTATTCGTATTTCATTTAAATCCTGGTATTATTTTCAGTTTTATTATACTAACGATTTCTTATTTATTACACTAAAGGCATCTTATCCAAAAAAAGCGTAAACACGGAATATTGGTGTGCCCTAAAATTAATACACCTTAACAATATTATTTTCTTTCATTGAGATTTATCAATGTCGTGACGGAAACAACTGCGTGTATGTAATTAATAGTACCAATATTGTTGAAAGTTATATTTGAACCAGAAAGCAGATTTATATTTCTTCATACAATTAAGATTAAAATTATTTTTAATTATTATTCCAACGTGACCAATTTTGATTCCTGTTACTTCCACCCCCGCCTTGGTACATGGCGTTTTTTTGGCCCAAATTTGAAATGATTTGTAAGTTTCTGAATTGATGTGATGATCCATTGTTGCTGTTAATGCTGCCTTCAATATTAGAACCAGTATATACTCGTGTATTCATATTTGTTCTTGTTTCATTGTTGTTTTTAAAATTGTTGTTATTTAAGCTATTTGCGCCATAATCTGCATCTTTATTAAATTGTCCAAATTCTACGTGATAAAACTGATCGTGTTTTTTCTTCTGAATTTGACTAGACACATCAAGACTAAGTTTTGTATCGAACGAAGCAAGACCAGAGTTCGAAGAATGTCCTTTGCCTGCGACAAATAAATTAGGGTTCAAATGAGTGCCTTCAACAATTGGATGTGGAAGGCAAACTTTAGGTATTATGAGCCCTTCCCTTGCTTTCCTTTGTCCATTTAAATGTTCTTTGTTTGGTTGAGTTTCGTTAATCAGATCCATTAAAGTATCAGATAATGGTTTTTCCTTAGATATTTGATTTATACAACCTTCTCTACTTTGAATTGAATTCATGTTGTCGGTTGTATTTCTGTAGTTTCGATCAGGAAATTTTCTTTCTATATGTGTTACATCTTGTCTCCATCCCATCCTTTCAGCGTATTTTAGTAAATTTGTTGTGCTCTGGATAACGCGATTAAAACTAAAAATTTTATTATCATCCAATAATCCAGCATATAGAATGCCTTTAAGTTTCTCCACAGCAGTTTCCAGAAGCCGACAATTAGCAGCCGTTAAAATATTTGCTTCAAATTCAGCATTGTTCCCTTGAAAATTCTTTTCCATTTGTAAAGCATTTGATAGTAGATCCATTATTTTTTCACCTAAACTACCCAAATGTTCCTCCAAAGCAGTCATTAACCGAAGAACATGCACAACATTCGAATGATTATCCCTAATAATTAATTCCGATTTTGTGGCATTTACCATGTCTTCACTTCTTTCTGGTCTAAACGGCTTTTCAAAAGAAATTTCTTTGCAATCAAAAGAATTGCGATATCGTTCCAATTCTTTAGATTCTTCAATTCTTTCATTTTTGAAGCCTTGATCTAAATTGTTAATTAACGTTTGAGAACGTTGAGAATCTTCTTCAGCGTCTAAAGGTATTTCCAATTTTCGGCGAACATATAACTGTGACTTTTGCAACTCCTCTCCAAATAACGTTTCAATCCTCTGTTTAAAGTAATGCACCCATTCCGGCTGAAAATTATATGTACGATGATTTATGCCTTTAAGCTCGAGCTCTCTCTTTCGTTGTTGCCAAAAATTATTCCACTCTTCTTCATACAGAGGGTGACTTTCAGGATTTTTTCGATAGCCATCGTAATCAATTTCGATATCATTTGCTGCTTCAGCTATTTTGCGGCGATAAATGTCCCAAATATTTTGTTTTCTGATTGGAGATCTAGATCGGAATGATATAGGAGATCTCGAACGAGAACGGTAATCATAATTACGACTATGAGATCGACTATTACGTGAAGGTGTGATCTTTTTTGAAGGTGATAAAGAACGATCTCTGCACGCATTTCTATTTTTATTTATTTTTGCAGTATACTCTTTAAGTCGTACTACAGGATCGTGACTCAATTTATTGAGGTAAACTTTACCATTGGGTGGTTTGGTAAATATAATATATTCTATAGCTTTGTAAGGTTTATTTTCTACTAACGCTGCAGTCGAGTTTTTAAGATTTTTTAAATCATCTCTTGAAAAAATGTTTGAAAAAGAAGGTCCTCTATTTTGAGAAGCGTGCAAGAGAGCATACACCTCCGCAATTAAATCAGGTCTGCGAACATCATAATCATGTAACGAGACGGTATAAGGTAAACTACGGCTGTGCTGTTTTTCAACTTCAACTGCTATTTTGTCAACAATTTCGGTTATTACTGCCCGAAATTCCATATACCTCATATGACCCAGAAGATTTTCGTACTTTTTGATAGTATCAGGATAGTGTAAATCCAAATATTTCTTTTTATGATCGTAATTTAAAAGATGTCTTTGCATTTTTCTTCCATCCCCTAAAAATTCACAAAGCCCGCATTCAAATTTTGGATCCCGATCATCTTCATGTTTCATTATCTTTAAAACATATTCCACTCCAAGATGACCCATGTATTCCACACAATCAAAATTTTCTGTATTATTAGTATCTTTGCTTGGAATTTTTTCTACATCACCCCGAGCAATATATGGAAATATTTTCGCCACATATTCTTTTAGAGGATTAAGTTTTTTTTCAATTTTCTTCGAAATTTGTGGAAGTATACTTGAATTGCTAAAGTCCAATTCATTGTATTTATTTTCAAAGTATTTATTTGCTTCCTTTTTAATTGAATATGAGAATTTATCGCCGAAATGAAAACAACAGTTTTTATTAATTAGGCAATTAGATTCATATCGCAACACCGATAACCCTAACTGCTTTAATTTGTGTTTATTACCGTTTAGATGTAGGTTAACACTCTCGATACCAGAGCAATTTATGCCGCATATGTTACAGCAAAATTGGGCACTTTTCGTTAAGTACTTATAGTTGAACACGAGACGCCACTTACTATCATCATCGTTGCAGAAATGTAGTTTTGGCATGTCGTTAAATGGCAAACATACCATTACAAACATCTGTTCTGGTTTTTCAACTTTTGCTTTTAAAGAAAGTTTTAAACATCTTTCGTCTTCTTGATCTCGGACTTTGCTTAGTACCATGTCTGAAAATTGCTTCGCTAAAAGAAAATCTTTTTTAAAAGTTTTCATTTGCGTATTTACTTCGAGTAAAGCTGATTCGCGGATATTCTGTGAAACATGTCCTCCGTTCGCTAGCTTTATAGCTCCTTTTCCGAAAGTATAAAAGGGGTGGTAAAACTGTTTCACATTTGATCGTAAAAACTTTATGTGATTTGTTTCAGATAAATGATTTTTTATGCCATCAAACCGAATTGGTTCCTCGCAGCAGACGCAATAAACTATTAAGGTTTGAAAGTTAACATCTAGCATTCGTATCCATTTCTTTTTTAATAAAAAAATTTGGGTTAAAAAGCTATCTTCCAGACCAAGATGAGGTAGCAAGTTGAGGAATTCATCGTTAGTAAGCCTATCCAACATCGGCCAACTTCCATTATTTGCCATTTTCCTTATTTTCTATTCTTGATCCTGCTAACGATGGTCACTCTGGTTATAATAACTTACACAACAACAATATTAAACAACAACAAATTAACAAAACAAATATATTTATTAATATTCCCAAAAGCAATTCACGCGTTTATGTTTTAAAGACTAAAAATGCAAAAAAAAAAGAAATAAATATATGATGATTATTTCAAATCAAATTCTTAACAATTAAAAAAGACTTATTATGTTTGTATTCAGTAAATATCTTCAGGCTATTTATACATTTAAATATATATAACTCTCATCAATGTAATATTTTATTAAACCGAAAATGCCTTTTGTGTTGCTGCTTAATAAAATAAAACATATCAAAATAAACTGACTGGTATTTTTAAAATCGTTCAAAGACAACCAGTTTAATTTGTACATATACACTGTGCTGAAACAATTGTCCGTACACCAGGCCGACAGAGACTATTTTCACAATATTTCGAAATTTACTTACCAGGTTTGATTAAAGTAAATTCGATTTAAATAATTATAATCAATAGATACAAAAATCATTCGTTATTAAAAATCACTAAAAAAAACAATTCAAAATAGTAACTCGAAAAATTATCCGTACACAAAAGAAAATTCAAATTGGTTTATTCGAAACCAATTTTTTGGTAACAGTTAAACGCGAACGCGTACTCTTGTGTAACCTTTATTTTCAGTAATTTCTCACAAAAGATTGTCGTCTTTATACATTTTAACGATCAACTCTTTAATATCAATCCGAATTTTTTGTCATTTTTGTTTGTACTTACTTTGATATTAGCTTCTATGTCCCATCAATACGAATAACTAAATATAACGTAGAATTCGTAGATTTTGTGAAAACAAATCAAATTTAAAAAATTCATTGTGTTATCTGTCTATATAAGCTCTATGGACGGACAACAATTTGACCTAATTTCTTGCGTTTTTTTTTTTTTGGTTTCTTTTTTTCTTTTCCAATACATATCCAAAATTTTTATTGTGTGTCATTTACAGCTTTTTTTATCTCTTGAAATTTGTTTTAAATACAATGTAATATATTTTCAAAAGCATGGTATTCGGACAATCCTTTAAGACAGTGTGAAAATGAAATATTAAGGAGATATGTTCATTATTTACTTCAGAATATAATTTTGGAATTTATCACTGACGGTGCCGACACTTAATGTTCTATTTAAATACAATGTAATATATTTTCAAAAGCATGGTATTCGGACAATCCTTTAAGACAGTGTGAAAATGAAATATTAAAGAGATGTGTTCATTATTTACTTCAGAATATAATTTTGGAATTTATCACTGACGGTGCCGACACTTAATAGAACACTACAAATTCTTAGGAAAACTTACATTTGATTCGATGAAATACTACTAAGCACTCCTAAGAAACTTCATAGCAACTGGATTTACAAGTCAAGCTACCAGTGACATAAGTTCCACGTCATTTAGGTTTGCGATCTGAACCATACATATTTCCTTAAATTACCTTGTCGAACAAACTGGGATAAAACAAAAGTCAGTGAGGCAAAACAAAATTTATGTTTTGGTATCACACTGTCATACAAAACAGATGCAAAACATATTTTTTTCTAATGTAAATTTGCGCCATTTTCATATACAATTTCATTTCTTCAAATTGATTTTTTTTAAAGTTCAACAAAATTATATTATATTCACATACTATTATTACACAATTTTTTGTACAGCTGTTCCAGCTCTGATCGCACAGAAAATATTGTTTTACGAAATTATTAAAAAAAATTATGAAAACGGACAGACTTTTCGAAGAATATTTCACACTACGTTCTTTTTGAACAGAAATGTAATTTTTGGCATGTCGAACGACTACATCTGATAGTCAGTCACGGTCTTAATTATACTTTCATAGCTTTAAGAAATATATATCCAAAACATTAAAATTTGAGACCAATTTGGTAACCATATTTAAGATTTTTAATTAATTTGAACTTGAAATTATGTACCCCAACTTGGTAACAATCTTGTCGCGATGTGGGGGCTTAAGTGTACCTATCCTCAACCTGTTGGGAATGTGGTGCATGACTAGAAGTTACCTTAATACTGTGACAGGACTGCCTTCCAACTGAAGTCTTGAGTGACCCTTTCGACCCGCCCGATCGTCAGTGAGTACTTAGTTTTCCATCAAGTCCTTGTCATGCTAGGGTGGGCTATGGCATGAACGACCTCCCTTCACTAGTGGGACTTATATGGAAAACGAACGAATAACAAAAACTTGAACATGATGAGCTCTGATGACGACGTGGCTTTCGAAACTGGACAAGACCCGTCTCATCTCATTACGTGAATTCAGGCGAGCATTATTGAAAATAACAATGAGATCGTCATGAATTTCGCCCCAAGTGGTATGAAAATGACGACTGTTGAGGTGGTTCTTTAGTGAAGCGACAGCTTCGGCAATCCCCACTTTGACTGAAGATATGTGCGTGGAGTCAGACTGTCTCCTCATTTTCGGATAAAGACGAAGATAATCTAATCATCGAAAGGCTTCCCTCGTATCCAGATTACTATTGGGGGCAATAAGGTGGCGAGCTCCTCTTTTAGAAACTCACTTGTTAGACAAGATGCTTCAAACCCAATAGTGCAATCTGCTACTGATTCGGATTCTATTCGAAAACATCTCGTCTGACAAGGTGGGTGCTTTCATGGCTGAAATATGCTCGATTATTATCGCGTCAGTTGCACAAAGCGTCATTGTGTTTTTAGATTACGTTTCTTATTCTTTTCTATTTCATCTCTTTATTTTTCTTAATTCTTTTTATATATTAGGATTTTTACAATGGGTCAGACTTTTGGATGTTATACTTAGTTATAAACTAACCAAACCCAATGAGTTAGAGCTCTTAGTCCAAAGTTAGCTAAAACACCCTTTTATACTTCGACATAAAGTAGACATACATCTCCTATTTAACATTGCCCGATTAATACCAGGAATAAATTTAAACTATCGTAATTGTTTATACTTGTAAACGTTGAATGTGGTAATTCAGCCTGTTAAGAGCCTGGTGTGTATCTTACTTAGACTGATGGAATACCCAAACCCCTTATACATATACATATATTAGAATTTCTAAAATACAATGTGTCTGCTTAAACATGTGTTAAAATATAATTATAGTTGTTTAAATTTTTCCGCTGTTTGAAGTAGTTTCCGAGAACTGAATAGCATAACACTATATCGATTTTGGGAGTGAATTATGCTAAAAAAGTTTTTAATCCCATCCTGAGGAGTTTCTAACAATTAGCCAAAGTTAGTTAAGTTAAGTTTCAATTTAAATTATATTAGATTTGATTGGTTTTTGTTATTTGTTCGGCCAAATGGATGTAACGTGAACAGAAGCAACGTGAAAAGAGCAAAACATTATTTTTTTTTAAGTGTTTGCCACCACCAATCTGTGAATTTTTTCGATTTTAATTTGAATATGAAATCCAAAATTCACGTTCTCGGATTTAAAACTTGTATTTTGTTACACATTCGCAGTTTTTCAAATTACTTTGGTTGTTGGCAACCTACTTAACATATAAACTATCATTGAAAATAAAAAGTATTCTGCAATCTATACGAAGTTGCTCTCTAAGAATCTTTTTATTGATGTTATGAATTAGTTGTTTGAATCTCACTTAAATTAAGTTTTAGCGATATTGGAGGTTAAACATACAGCTCAAATTTGAGCCCAAGGCAGTTATAACTGGTTATAAACAATTTAACGTTTTCAGAGTAAATTCGGATGAAGAAATTCCAGATGAATTTCGTAACAATGGTTTTAATACAAAAAGTCTTTTAAGGCTCCTGGTTGCACGAGACATTCCAACACTTTGCAATTTCATGAGATATCTGAGGTCCTCTTTAACATATAACAGAAATTTTCATTAGTTTAAATCAAATTATCTTTAAAAAATAATATGCCCAAAAAGACCCTTGTATATTAATGCAATTAATACAATTCTTGTTTATTAATCACTAAATCTCGTCTGAGCATGGAAGCATCATTCTTTGCTCTATCTATACTGCCTTGTTTTTTATATCCGGTAGATTCACGATTTTTCCACAAATTTGTTATTATCGGATATTTTAACTTTTTTTATTCCTTTCTGGAAAATTCCACGTATTTCTTTGAATAATTTCTGTTTATCGTATGATATACATGTGAAGTTTGTTGTTGTTTGTTTGTTTCCTTATTTTTGTTGTTTTTATCCGTGTAACTTTGCCACTTAAGCCTGTTCGTCCAGAACAGACACATTAATGCAATCACCTTAATTTGACAATTTCCCCAATTACTCGACCTCATTTTGAATCTCATCTGGCTCACAATTTGTATAAACCGTCACATTAAAGAATTTATCCACAGGACATTACGTCACTTTTCCCCTTTTATTTCTTATCTTGTCATTCCTTTCTTTACTTTTTTCTCTCTGTCAGCACCTGACTTCCGCAAACAATAATACTCAAATTCATATTTTTACAGCTTTAAGCGTAGAAATTATGACAAATCAGTCACAAAAAACTTTTTTTCAAACACCTGAGATCAGTTGTCATTTTGGTATTTTTGTATATTTAAAATTTTCTGACATGTTTCACCTTCTGTCTTAAAACGCAGCCATAGAGCTCCAAGTTGGCGACTCAACAAGAATTGAGCAGCCGATTCACTTTTGACACTACTTAATGCGAAGACCTATTTCATACGCGACTTGCTTATCGCAATTTGTCAACAATGCTATGGTTTCGTCGTTGTTAGCTTTTTTAAAGTCCAGCGAAGAATTTGTATCTTTTCCCTTCACCCAGAAATACAACAATACAAATATGATGATGTCACTAGTAACCAATGCACTGCATTCGTGCTGCACTATTTATGTCCTGTGCCTGTTCATAACATTTGTGGATTTACTTAAGCTAGGAAAAAGATTTTTATTTACATCGTCTAAAGTCCTGGACTGAAGAAAAACGAGACAAACTAATATTCAACTTAATACTAATTTTTAAAGATTATTTAAACGAGTCGGCAAACAAAATGCATGTTCAAATTAATATTAATTTTCAAAAGAACTATGTTACTATATATGTATCCGAATGACCATTCACCTTTTAACAAGTTCAAAAAAAAAAAAGCAAACGCAGTAAATTTTTTAACTAACCTGCTGGCTAAGTCTGCTGGCTTATTATTATATAATTACCAATTACGTCTAATAAGCCAACGCACTACCTACTTGACCACCACAGAAGATATAAACAAGCGTAACGGAAGTATATACTTTAGTGGAACTCTTCACTCGGTACAAAGAGTCAAAAATATTTATTCAACTTTGAGTTAGGGGTTTTTCTTTCAAAAAATTTTCGAAATGAGTTAGGGCTTTTTCTTTTTCTTACTGTAAGTCAACATAGGAAGCTGAATTTTTCAGAGCATGGGGTTTTTGTCTACCAGAATATTTAAAAATCCCGATTTTGAAAAAAAAAAATGAGATACAATCTCTCTATATTAAGCCATCGATATACATACATTCAGAATCTGAAATTTAAATACACACAAAAAGGAGGAGGACTAGACTTAAAGGGATCCACAGGCAGGCCAAAAAATGTGACGCAGCAAGTTGAGAGAAAAATTATTAAAACCGTGTATGATCCGCAATTCAGTAAGAGATGAATAGCTCTTCAAGTGCAAAAAGACTTTGGGTTACGTGTTTTCCAAGAATGAGTAGGAAAAAACCCTTGCTGTCAGCACAAAATGTCGAAAAGAGATTAAGATTTGCCACCGAATACATTTCACTTCCTCCGGAGTACTGGGACGATGTTATTTTCTCAAATGAGACAAAAACAATGCTTTATTATCATGACGGAGAATTTAGCGTAAGCCTTTGAAAGAACTAGAAAATAAAAATCTTATTTCTACAGTAAAGTTTGGAAAACTGACTAATTGTATCCGGCTGTATATCCTGCAAGGGAGTTGGTGTAATCAGGATTTTGGATGAAATAATGACTAAGGAAGTATATCTTGATATTTTAAAAATGAACTGACCGCCAGTATTAATAAATTTGATTTTATTGACCCGGTTAATACGAATAAATTTAATTACAAGTACTATGTAACTCCAGGTTACTTTACAAGTGCACCAAAGTTATTGATACTCCTGCCCAAAGCTCTGATGTTAACCCTATTGAAGATTTGTAGGTTCATCTAAAGGGAAAGGTTGAGAAGGCGACTGCAAGCGCTAATTAATGCTAAAGGTGGACATACAAAATATTAGCACTATAAATTTAAAAAAATTGCATGTCTTAATATTTTATCAAGTGTGTAAACATTTTTTTGGGAGCAGTGAAATTGAATTGTTTTTTTTTTTTTTTTAATATTTTACATTAGAATATTTTCATTGTTATAAAAGTTTTTTTATTTATTATATTAACAAAACATATGTTTACAAAATCCTGTTTGAAAAAATGTTAAAATTTGATTATTTATATTAGAAATCAATTATGATTGCAATGATTTGAAGTTTTTGAAAAATCTATTAAAATATTAGAAAATTATCACAAAACCTGTATGCTTTTCGTTCTTCCTGAAAAATGGAAGTCTTGAGGTAGGCGGTACAAGTAATTATAATGGAGAATTATAACAGTACGTTCACAGGGTCATAACAGTACGTTCCTTTTTACACAAATATGGTTAATTTTGGAATTCAATCACTTTGAAAGTTAAATTTTGAATCAGTGTCATATATGGCATCATATTTTACAACATTTTTAAGATATGTATTTTAACGATTTGCAAATACATATAGCATTTGGCTAGACTTGGAAAATATAAACAATATAAACATCTGTTATGTTAATTTTTCTGTGAATGAAAAGAAAAATAATAGACAAAAACAGAATTTCTCTGTGCATCCTTCCTCTTTTCTGCTTTGAACCAACTTCCGAATCAATAGTCGTTTTTCTTTTATTCTTCGAAAAATAGCACTGAAAACTATAGAATCTTCATCTTGTATGAATATGCATATAAAATATATGATCAAATGCTTATTAGATTTTTTAAAGTGTGACCATTAGCCAAACGTGTTTTCTCATATTTCAAACAACAATGAACAAATAAATGTGCTTAGTGAGACACAAAACAAGACTTTGTTTCGGAAAACTTTCGAGCAAACAAAATTGAGGCACACGTTTGCCAGATGCGACCATACCATAACATCCATATTTCACACCAACGCTGCTAATCACAATATGTGAATTAGTATTCTTAAAATTATAATTCTCTAAACCTATATTCTTGTGAGGATAATTGGTATATATACTCCACAATTAATTAAATGCATTGAATTACTTATGTATATACATCATAGAACGAAAACGGATTGATTTAAGAACCACAAGTTCTATTATTTGATTCCTTCTTGTGGATGCCCCCAAATACATACCTTCACCGTCACTGTTTAAACATATTTTTGGAAATTTATTTGATTATTAACATATTATAATCCGTTTTTTTTTTCTTGTTTTATTTATTTGTTTGCAAACGAAAAATATTACAGCACGTATATCTTCAACGCTTGAGAAAAATCGATTTGTACAAGTGATGCCAAATTATAAATACACAGAGTTGTATTCAAAGTAGCCTGTGTTGTCAACTCAACCCCAAAGTATGCATAGGGTTTTACATAGGGAACTGTACACTTGACATTAACTCTACGGCGGTTTTTTCTTATTCAAAGTACTTTGCAAAGAATTTTGTCCTCTTTTACATTTTCTTTTAAACTTTGTTCCGATTTTGCACGTTCAAAGTATTTTGGAAAGAATGTTGACAAACTCTTTATATTTTGTTGTTGTGTATACAACCAACGGTAGGCGACGAACAAAGAGCAAAACGACCTTGTGAATTTTCCCCACTCGTCTTTTCTTTCCCTCCCACAAACGCAAGTTTTTTCAAAGTGCTTTGCAAAACAAAACAAAGTCCTCTGCAAAGCACTTTGAAGTTTATAAAGGGATCTATTATACTAAAAAGAACGTCGACAGAGTAACTGTCATGCTACAAACAATTTTATTTGAAAAAGTTCTGTGCGGAAATTTTGCAGTTACCGCCCCAGCCAAGCATGCTTACGTTAGCATCAAAGTAGAATTAAAATAATTAAAAGTAAACAGTTGATTGCTCTTTATCAGTGATGATACTAAAATATTTTCACGTTTTCAATACACGTATTATATACACTGTGTTTAAAAAACCTCTATTTCATGCATCTTATTGTATTGACTACCCTAAACCACAGAACATGCACAGAAGGGAAAACTTTGACGTTTGACAACCTCACTTAGCATAATTTTACATAATTTTTTAGAGGGAGACAAAAAATGTATTATACGTTTTGCAAAGAAAATGTGTTAGAAGCAACAGATATACAGAGTGAAAACTGGTGGATAAAGTTGAAAAATTAAATGTAAACAAACATTGATTTTGTGTTAAAAAAGGGAAAATTTTGAATATTTTTTAATTTCTTCAATGAAAAGTTTAAAGATTCTTAAATATTTAATTATTAGTCGAAATGTACGTAGTTTTTGGTCGTAATGAATATAGTTTCTTGTGCAAAAGGTAAGTAAAAAACTAAATATATCAAGATCAAATAAGTCCTATTACTCATAAAATTTTTTTCTTGCAGAACTTTGTGTATATTACTAGTATTTATTAATTTCTTGAATGAAAAAGTTAAAATTCGGTAATTTTTTTTATTATTAATCGAACTCTTAGCATCTTCTCTTAACAATGAAACAAGTTCCGTGTGTAAAAGATAAGTAGAAATAAAAATATAACTAAATATATGCTCATAACTTTTTGATTCAGGAGTTTGTGAATATACCTCTCAATTGGTTAAATACTAAGTTAGTGACAATCGCTGAAATGTGTCACCAAACACATTAGTTCCGTATTACGTTTCCCCAATACAACAGTTCATTTCCTTTCACAAATAGTCTATTATTTTACAAAAATATCATAAATTTCTACCAAATTAGAAAATAAAAACCCACCCTAAAAATTAACTAACATAAATAAACAAAACATAAATAATCAGACAGGGACAGAAATACTTTTTGGTAATATTTGCTGTCCCTTTCACCAAAATTATGTAAACGTCAAAATTCCGTTTCCATTCTGTACGTCTTCTGTGCCCTAAACCGTTTATAGCAACGGGCAACATCGCAGCTTGTCTACGCGCTGTCTTTAAAATAATCATTTGCATATACACTCACATGTGCAATACTTTCAATATGTTGTTGAGCACCACTTGGGGAGTCAAATGTGTTATCGTGTTTATAGTTCTCTTTATATATAACAACAGGATCACGTTATTTTCCTATATTTCGGAGGAAAAATGTCAACTATAACAAAGAGGGAACAAAGTATTTTATTAATTTTTTTTATATTTTTTACTTTTAATTTTTATTACATTGGTTTCGCTTTCTAACAAATAAATTTTTACAGTTTTTACATTTTGTACATAAAACAGTTATATAAAAATAACTAATTTACTAGAAGTGTTTGGAGATGTACTTGTAATCGAAAGCGTTGTACAAGATAGACCCTGTACCACCCCCTCTGAGTATTTTTTAAAAACAAAAGCGCAAATCATAAGTGTTCTACGGTACGCAGTTCCAAAATTTAATTGAAGTCGGTACGTTATTTATGTGAGCCAAACAAAGGATAACAATCAAAGGCCAGAATCATGGGCAGCGCTTACGAAGTTGTAGTTGTAGTACTCGCTCTAAAACAAAAACTAACAGACTTACATGTTTTATATCGATGGCTTAATATAAAAAAGACCTAACTCTATTTTTTGTTACTTTACAGGAGAAGCAAAAAACTGAATAAAATACGTAAAATTTTAAATATAATGATATTTTAATACAGTTTGTAATAAAGAACAGCAACATATTTTATTTCTCATTTAAAAAATTTTTAATTTTTGTTTTAATGAAGGTGTCAAAGATAGGCCCTTTTTTCATTGATATTTTTGAAAGAAAAATTAAGTTAAGCCTTTTTTAAACTGAGGAGGTAAGTAAGTAAATTTTATTGAGACTTATTCTTTTTCGATAACATGTGTTTACTTAACTAAATGGTAACATGTATGAACATAGAACTATTGTTGTCTTATTCTATTATGCGGTGTTTTATAGAAAAACGCTACTTGCTGATTTTTTTTTTTCAAGGGAATATGTTAATAAAACAAAATTTTAAGAGAACAAGGTTTGCTCGCGACCTTTAATTTTACAGACAGCGCAAGAGAGTCTGTCAAATAAATAAATGAAACAAAATATTAAATATAACACTTTAGACGAGTTAACAAAAATCTGTTACCAAATAAAAGTTGACCACAGAATTCAAAATGTCGACTAGAGAATGGGTGTAAATATCACAGGATTATAATATAACTTTCAATGAAATATTCGATATAATACGGTGGTTCAGGTACATTTGTCAAACTTTGTCAGATTTATATCAGTCAAAACGGGGTGAGCTGAGCTTTTAATATTATAATTTTTTTCTTTTTATCCCCTATGGGAGCCAGGCATTATTTTGGAGTAAAATTGTGGCAGCATATGTGGGTCAGGATCGATGCCTGTGTTCTCGTTCAACATACCAACTGGAGAGAGATAAGTTGAACTTGACCAATGCAAATACCTTTCCAACTCATGAATTTCATTCATCAGGAAATTTTCGTGGGTGGTCAGTTTTTCAACAAATACCCTTTGATGGTGGAGTGCATATCTACAGAAGGGTTGGACTCTGGATGTGTCATATATGTAAGTATTTGAATACTTCCTAGTGTGACTTACATAATGTTTGTTGATACACTTCCGCAGGATCTTCCTTTCAAATATTTCCAATTCTTTGGCCACTATTGGCGAAATAGTGAACCAGATTGGAAATCCATATAACAAGACGGATCTGATGGCCACCTTATATAGGAGCAGTTCGTTTCACGAGGTAGATATTTGTTATTAAATAAGTATGAAAACATCCCAGCTATTCGTTTTGTCGCGTATGTTCGTTAAATTTAAATAGATTATTAAAAGTGATGCCTAAATATTTTATTGTAGATTTAAATGGAATCTAAACCCCATCGAGCGCGGCGCGTAACATTTTGATTTGGGGTACTACTGACTGATGACACTTTCCTGAAGCATTCCTGATACAGATGGCCTCTGATTTGGTAGCATTTATCCTAATTCCCCATGTTTTATAAAATTCATGTATCAACATAAGATAAGTTGAAACATTGTGAAGCGCCTGGGCTGGTGAGGAGCTGTGGGCATAAATTAGGCAATCATCTTCGTATAAAATTGCTTTAGAGTTCTGTGTGGTATGTGGAAAGTCATGAATTTTCTTCATGACTTTTTAAACTGAGTTGAAAATTAAATATATTAAAATAATTCAGGTTTAAATAGCAGAAGGAAGTAATTCATGAAATTAAGAGGATTAAATCAAAAGTTAATCGTAAAAAATTAATTCCTATAAGACAAATTACTTAAAAAAGATAACAATCTGCAGGTAAAAACTTTTTAGTCCTGTGGGTGGTCACATTTCTTGTTCAGGACTGGTATTTGTTGGTATTTTGAATTGATCGACAACCCTGTCTGAACAATGTGAACGCCGTTAACTTTTTCCTTTTGACTTTTCTATATTACATTTGACGCCTTTTGCACTTTGAAATGTGTTTCGAAACAAATTTCAACACTCATGAGTTTGTTGGAGAGAGGGGAAAACGAGCGGGGATGATTTCAGAATTTCATGTACTCAGAAATTTGTTTTGTTCTTTATTCGTATATACACAGAGTTGTATTTGATTTCACATTTTCTTTTATTTTTTTTTCGCATAGTTAACATCTTGACTGCTTTCAGAAAACTGGCCAATAACAACAATTTGATTTTTCACATTATGTTACTAAAAACTATTTATAGATCGTAAATATCGTCACAAGGCAAAAATGATGTTTTATAGGAGAAAAAGTAGGTAAGAGCTGACTCGTAGTTAGTCAACGGTGTTAATATAAAGCTTATTTAAAATATCATTAGTCTTTGTTTATTTTAAAAAATAATAATACATAAATATATAATATATTATAATATAATAACAAATATAATATTCATGTCTTGTGTTTGAACCTAAATCACAATGCCAAACAAAGTTACAACTGTCAAAAACAGCAGAACGACGCGATAAAAGAAAACAAAATTTCTGAAATTAATTTTTTACGTCCAAAACCGAAAGAAATTTTAAAAGAAAATGCAAAAAAGTTTCTCACATTTGTTTCGAAACTAATTTCAACGTGCAAAAGACGTCTTTCCTTACTCTTTTTCCAAACTTTGTATTGTTAAGACCACAGTATAACCAGTGGCGACAATTATGACGTTTGAAAAACGCTAAAACCAGCAGTTTTAACCCTCCCCGTAGAGGGAGAAAAAAGATGTTAAAAGTTTTTGCGAAACAAATGCGTTAGAAGCAACAGAAAACTGGCGGATAAAGTGTAAAAATTAAATGTAAACAAATTTTTATTTTGAGTTAATAAAGGGCAAATTTGGAGTATTTTTTAGTTTCTTCAACGAAAATGTTAAAAATATGTAAATATTTAATTACTAATCGATTTGTATGTTGTTTTTGGTCGCAATGAATACAGTTTCTTGTGCAAAAGGAAATTAAGAGGCTAAATATATCAAGATCAAATAAGACATATTGCTTATAAAAATTTTTCCGTGCAGAACTTTGTGTATATTATCAGTATTTATTAATTTCTTGAATGAAAAAGTTAAAATTCAGTAATTTTTTCATTAGTAATCGAACTCCTATCAATTTCCCTTCACATTGAGAAAAGTTCCGTGTGCAGAAGGTATTTAAAAATATAACAAAATATATACTCAAAACTTTTTGTTTCAGGAATTTGTATACCTCTAAATTATAAAATGTATATTATCAGTATTTATTAATTTCTTGAATGAAAAAGTTAAAATTCAGTAATTTTTTCATTAGTAATCGAACTCCTATCAATTTCCCTTCACATTAAGAAAAGTTCCGTGTGCAGAAGGTATTTAAAAATATAACAAAATATATACTCAAAACTTTTTGTTTCAGGAATTTGTATACCTCTAAATTATAAAATTATATAACTCTAAATTGGTTAAATCCTAAGTTAGTGACGACCGATGAAAGGTGTCTTAAAATATACATTAATTCCGAATTACGTTTTCCTAATAAAACTGTTCATCTCCTTCCAAAATTATTCTAATATTCTACAAAAATATCATAAATTTCTACCAATAATAAAATAGAATAATAAAAATTCACCCCGAAATCTAAAAAAGGCATAAACAAAACAGACAGGCAGTCAGAGAGGGATAGAAATACTTTTGGTTATATTTGCTGTATCTTTCTAAGTGAAGAGTTAAACGTCAAAAGCCCCGTGACGTATCTGTTTATATCTGTGGTTAAGATGTAAATTTAATTTTTCCAATAAAAGAATATTTTCTGTATAACTAAAATATTAAAAACAGGTTTTAGGCCCAGGACACAGTCCTGGTAAATTGTGAAAGATATTTTGGAAAGTTATTTTTTTTAACAAGTGGAAATTGCAGTATAAAGAGTGTTTGTAAAAATGTCTTCATTATACCAAATCGAGAAATTGGATAATTACGACAGCTGGTGTGCGCATATGCCCAGTGTCCTCGTTCCAGTGATTACTGGAAAACTGTGAACGGTAGCCTTAAAAGAGAATCGCTTGCGGATGCTAAAGATAAGGTGTCAAACCCAACCAGTTAAATGGAATAAAAAATTGTTCCCCATCCAACCAAGCTTGGTTACGTCTGGAAGAGACATATAAACCTAGAGGAAACATCCAGAAAGTGTCATTGTACAAGAGACTGTAAAATTTTAATATGTCTGAGGGTGATGACGTGAGTAAACACATAAATGAGTTTATTGAATTAGCGGAAAAACTAGCGGAAACTGGCATTATCATCCAATATGAATTATTAGTGATCATGTTGCTGTCTAGCTTATCAGGGGAATTCGAACATTTTGTTGTGGTAATTGAAACACGAGATAACTTACCAATTTTATCTACCGTTGGGCAGAAAATTTTAGAGGAAGGCAGCAGACATAAGGAGAAAGAGAGAGACTCAGCATCGACAAATTCAAACACACAACATGCATTTAATATGAAGACTTCTCAGAGAGAAAAAACTAAACTACGAAAGTATGCCAAAAACAAATTTAAGGGCAAGTGTTTCAACTGCGGTCAAAACGGGACATTTTGCAAACAAATGTCATAAAGATAGAAAACAACCACTATTATTACATGCGAGAGAAGTGTTAAACACGAAAGCAATGAAGCAGACTGTATGTTGTGTCGACAGCGGTGCGATTGCGCACATGTGTTGTAGCAGAGAATTGTTTGCATATTTCGTGGAACGCGATGAAATTATTTCTTTGGCTGGCGACAAACAAATTGTCGCAAAAAGAAGAGGTGATGTACAAATTAGAAATAATAACGATTTGGTAATTAAATTTCAAAATGTTCTTTTTTCGCCAGAACTAAACATGAATTTTATATCGGTGAGCCGTGTTGTTGAAAAATGTAACATTTGATTCAAAGTCTGCAACTATACGGAAATTAAATGGCACAGTGGTACTGGAGACTGCAAAGCATGATAATTTATTCTTGACTAGAGGCAAGACTGAAACTTTGTTTGCTGCTAGTAATATGGGTCAAGTTTGCCACAATCGATTTGGGCACGTTAATTTTAAATCATTGTATTACATGTCAAGTAAATCGATGATATTGGGAATGAAATTGAAAGAATCTTCCAATACGGGTCAATGTAGGACGTGCATGTTATCAAAAATTCACGTTGCTCCATTTCCACATGTGTCTGAGACCAGATCCAAAAATGTATTGGAACTTATTCACAGCGACGTGTGCGGCCCATTCAATGTTAATTCGCTTGGTGGTTCCAGATATTTCGTCACGTTTATAGACGACCATTCAAGACGAATATTTTTTTATTTCATTAAGGCCAAAAACGAGGTTTTGAAAAAGTTCAAAATATTTAAACAACATGTAGAAATACAAACCGGGCGAAAAATTAAAGCTATTAGAAGTGACATCGGGCGAGAATATGTCAACAGTGAATTTGATTCATTTCTGGAGATTCATTACAGCAAAATGGCATGTCCATCAATATTTGTGGGCTGAGGCGCTGAATACTTCAGCATATTTACGGAACAGATGCCCAACTAAAATATTGGGTGATAAGACGCCTTATGAAGTCTGGTCCAGAAAAAAACCGAACGTACAACATCTCAGAACATTTGGTTCTTATGCTGTATCATTGAATAAAGCTGTTACTGACAAATTCGAGGCCAAGGGTCAAAGCCTTATCATGGTTGGTTATTCCCAAGTGGCCAAAGCTTATCGCTTGTTTGATGAAGTTAATCGGAAAATAGTTGAACGTCGAGATGTTTTATTTTAAGAAGATGTCAATGCGAAAACCGATGAACAAATTTCGAAAGTGGCTGAAGATGGCGCGATTGTCGCAATCCTGAGAATCCAGGAAGCAGTCTTGTGTGGCTCTGAGCTGCACAGAGGCCGAATATATGGCCATGTCCGATGCTACGAAGAAAGCAATCTTCTTAAGAAGACTTTTAATAGAAATTGGTTATTGGTCTGGTGAATCGTTCATACTGAATATCGATAACCAAAGTGCAAAGAAACTTGCAACAAATCCAGTGTACCACAAAACATATTGATATAAGGTTTCATCATGTACGAGAGGTCGTCAAGAATAACGAGATGGTATAGAAATATTGCCCCACCGAGAATATGATTGCGGACATTCTTACAAAGAATCTGTCGAAGACGAAACATTTACATTTTTTGAAATTGATGAAATTTATATGAATACTTTTTTTAAACGACATCCACATTGGAAGAGGGATTGTTGGTATTTTGAATTGATTGACAACCCTGTCTGAACAATGTAAACGCCGTTAACTTTTTCTTTTTGACTTTTCTATATTATATTTCCTTACTCTTTTTCCAAACTTTGTATTGTTAAGACGTGAATTTAATTTGTCCAATAAAAGAATATTTTCTGTATAACTAAAATATTAAAAACAGTATTTTCTCCTTATAAAGTGTAACAGGGAGTATATCTTTAATCGCCGACTTTGATCTACTTATGTGGGAAAAATTCGTAATCGTCTGTTGATCCTGATGGGTCATACGTCGGGGCTCATAACATATTAACAATAAGATCACTCCAAGTTTTCTAATAGGCTGAACAGTCCATTCTTTATTTGCTTTTTTATAAAACCAGCACTCAGGGGATGGCCCCTACACATGCAGTGCATTGTGCGGTTTAGGAAAGGTGGAAAGAGGGAAGATGCGAAGAACGGCAAGGAAGAGTTGCAGCTAGGTGACTATAAAATGGCCAGTGCCATACCTTCGCCATTAAACAGTCTACAGCAATTGTCCCCAAGAAGCCCGCAGTTTCTCTCACTACTTATGTTATGTGTGTTAATTTTATAAATAAATGGCTGCGGGACCTACAGTTTAAAGTCGACTCCGAAAGACCGATTTTTTGAGAAACTTTTCATGGCAATTTTATTTACTCTGAGAGTTTTTGTCAGACATCTGCTAAGAAGAAATCGCCGAAAAAACTCTTTTTGTATCTTTTATTTTAATGTCTGGCCTGGGACTCGAACCCTGGCTTTACGTCTAATAAGCCAGCACACTACCTACTAAACCACGGCGACCCCCGTGCTATGCCAAAATATTGAAGACCATTATTCTTTTTTACGTTATATGTCCATTCGGATTTTCTTGCAATATTTTCCGTTGTTCGGATACCATCTGCATTTTCCGAATCAGAGTCAGAATTTTCGCTCGCTTTCATAATTTTTATTGTATAATTTAATTTTTTAACAATATTTTTCAATGAACAATATTTTTCACAAAAAACAACAGAATACATACTCAAAATATTTGCTTGCGTAATAATATTGGGAAGTACCGAATTGGTAGTATAAAATTTTTCCTGCTTGTCAAAAACAGAGAAACATGTTGATCGATTTATAGTACCGTTTTTAAGAACTCAACCCACCGCCGAAATTTTTTAAGCAAGTTTTTCCGCTAAAGCGAATTTGTTACTTGGGAAATATAAACGCACAACTTCAGATGCACTTACAGGTTTACATACTTGTATTGTTGTGTCATGGAGAAAACCAATCTAACGAAATAAAAAAGAGTCAGGTCTTTTTCTTTCAAAAATTCATTGAATGAGTTAGGCCTTTTTTTGAAATCGTTATAAATCCGATATTTTTGGTGTGATTGTCGATATCGACTCTACGAACTTACCCACCAGATTGCATTCGTCTACGCTCACTGTGTCCTTAAATATTCAATTTTAACGTTTTGCCACGTCCTCTTAACATTTAGGTGCTTATGATGCCTACAACTGACAGCAGTTTAGATAAATCAAGATTTGTAGTGTATCATCAGTGAGGCGAATGCCACTGTGGAAGATGATTATTCCGCACGGATGAGAAAGGATGAAAACGCTGCGTCAGTAATTATTTTTAGTATATCACCAACTTAAATATCGTATATAAAAAATATTCTGCAGCTCATGAATTCTACGGAAAGTGCACCGACCGAAAGGTCCTATAAGGCAATACGTTTGAAATTTCGCATCATTTGTTGAAAAACGATAAGCAACAACAAAAATATTTTCAATAACAATATATGTGTTTAGACAGTAGCGCTTCTTCACATTTATGTTGCAACAGGGAAATGCTTGAAGCCCTTACGGAAATGATTTCTGGCCGGCCAGAATAAAATTGAGGAAAAGGCAAAATTCGTTTTGAAGAACGTGATGTTATTTAATGACGGTTTGTTTGTGCCTGCCGTACAATGTAACTTTATTTCTATTGGAAAATTGTCAGATAAGTAAGGATGCGGCATAATTGCTATGGTCACTTGAACGTGGTAGATTTGCTTAACATATTGTCCTTTATTGACATGAAAACCGTGTAAGATCAAAAAAAGAGAACTATATTTACTTCCAAAAACCGTGTAAAAAATATTGATAACTATAAAATTTCAGAAATGCATACAAGTTGTATGTTCATATGGCATTTTATTGAGCATTAAAACTTAAAATACACAATTCATAGAGGTGAAAAATTGGTAGAGCAAGCCAAAAAGAAAAGAAATCTGTTAATCCAGAATTAAGAACAGAAAAATTATAATAGAAATAAAGAAACAATATTTACGTAGCTACATAATTATTCGTCGCAACTTGATAACAAGCGCAATTGTTGCGACGAACTGGACTAAAGTATCATCACTGGAGATATCCATCTAATTAGCCAATGGTGACTTTCGTCCGGTAATAGAGTTTTGAACTGTCGGACTACTTTATTAAAAAATCTTTTATAGAAAGTTGATATTTTGCTTTTTGTTATCTCCTAGTTACTACTATGTATGTTCATTTCAGCAAATGTGGTAAAAACAAACATAATTGCAAGCAGTGATTTTGTAACCGTACTAGATTAAAAATTGTTTACAAAAAATTTTTTTTTAATCGTGTAACTTCAAATCCGTGTAAATAAAAACCGTGTAAAAAAGAGTTGGGGTGTATATACATATATCCAATATCTTCTTGTTCGTCATAGGAAATTCAGAAATCATATGTATATATAAAACAGTTGATTTCTGAATTTCTTGTGACGAACAAGAAGATATTGGAGCTACCAGTACTATTACACCAATATCTTCTTGTTCGTCACAGGAAATTCAGAAATCATATGTATATATAAAACAGTTGATTTCTGAATTTCTTGTGACGAACAAGAAGATATTGGAGCTACCAGCACTATTACACCGCATGATCCTCTATCCTTGGTCCAGCGGGGTAAAATATAGTATGTACAGATCATGCAAAAGACATTACAGTGTGTTGAATTTCATGTGTGCTGATGATATAAAGGCAGCTCCAATTGTGAAAGAAGCATTGCCAGGTGAGTACTCTAATCAATGGTGGGATGCAATGCAGGAGGAGGAGAAAGCTCTCGTTGACAAAGACTCCTGGGTGTTAACAGAGTTGATATATGACTAGAAAGTTGTTGGCTGTAAATGGGTATTTGCTCTGAAGGAAAACAAGGATGGTGATAACGAATGTTTTAAGGCTAGAATGGTTGCTAAGAGTTATTCTCGAACGTATGGATTAAACTACTTTGAGAGTTTCTCCCTTGTGGTACGTTTTCAACAATCAGAATTAATATTATTCTTGGAGCGGAATATGGGCTCCATTTACAGCAAATGAATGTGTGAATAGTGAATTGACAGATGATGTTTATATGGCGAAATTCTCTCAATATTGACCTAATTACTGTATATGTGGATGAATATAAATATCGTGCGCAAATTTATAAAATCTAAGGCATCATTAAATAAGCGATGTTTTTGAAAACCATTTGATAGATTTGAAATATTGTAACACTAATATATCTGATATCTTTACTAGAAGTTTGTCTAAGAATTTGAAAATAGTTAGGGTTTCCGCTTTCTGAATTTATAATTGTTTCTCTTTTATTTTATTTTTCAAAACATTAGTGTTGAGGAGAAGTTTTGTAGTATTTGATCCTTAATGCAAAATCGTAGCCCTAATATGATATACTTTTCATTTTTTGTTTTAATGAAATTATGTAAATAAATTCAATAAAAATTTATGATTCCATCTATTCATGAATGAATTTACTTCCTAAACCGTTTCAACTAAAGGTCAATATTATATAGTTTTAATAAATACTTTATTTATTTATTTTTTTTTTTACTGGTTACTCTAACGTCAACGTATACGTACGAAACGTTGCGTGGTGTATAAATTTAATAACTAATTTTTTCCCGTTTATACGTATCAGCTGTCAAAAAATTTCAATTTTAGTTTCGTGCAATACTTTTATGTGGACATATAAATTTAATGAAAAATATATACACATATCAGCCGTATCGTTATGTTTTGGACATTAAAACAAAACCAAAAACTTTTTAATTAAGACAAACAAGATAATAAGGCAAAATCAGGTCATAAGATATAGTAAAATTTATTTAATAAAAATGTAAGAAACAAGAAGAAACAATAGATTAATTTATAACGCTAAATTAAAAATAAATAATTGCGGCACAAAAATTGAATGTTGGGTGGGAAAAATGTTGAGTGTTTGATGGAACGGAAGTAATGAGATGTTATAGGTGTAATGGATTTAACCATAAGTCGGTGAACTGCAAGAACAGCGAAAAATGTCTCAAATGTCACGGAAATCATAATAGAAAGCAATGTAAGGAAGAAGAAATAAAAAATGTATCAACTGCGTGAAAAGTAATAAAAAACTGAATCTGCATTTAGAAGAAAATCATGCAACTACAGATAGAGAGCATCCTCTTTATAAAACCAAACTGAATTTAAAAACGCGATTAATGGGCATAGTTAAATAACAATTAAAGGAGTTATATGGCATGTATACAAATGTTCAGGGATTAATTAACAACTTTAATCAAATAGAAGCAATTGTAGATATAGAGAAACCACTTTTTATAATATTATCGGAAACACACCTAACAGACAATGTGGATAAATCAGAAATAATGATGCCTGAATACTTTCAAATAGCTTTATTGTCCAATTCAACGAGAACCGGAGGCAGATTTATGTACTATAACAAATGATGGGAGGTGAAAAGGATATTTGAAAAAGTTAGTGATTTTAAACGCTGCATTGGTGCAAATAGCGTAAAATACAACAATTACTCGGTGATAATAGTGGGAGTTTATCGGTCGCCAAGAAGTCAAGAAGCTGATTTTTGTGATATATTTGAGGAAATAGTTGAAGAACTTATTGAAAAGGACATTGTTATTGTTGGAGACTTTAATATTGATTAGTCAAAAGAAACTGTTTATAAGAGGAAAATTAAATGCATAATTAATGATAATGGATTGAAACAGTTAATAAATGATTACACTAGAGTAACGAAAGAAATATTAGTTCAAATATTAGCAGTACAAATAAAATATCGGACAATGAATTAATAGAAATTAAAATCAAGAATGTTGATGATTAGAAATGGAGCAAAGATGTGTAAATACAGGAGAAACATATTCCATAGGGAAATAAACAACATATTGGGAAATGAAGAGAGATACGATTTAAATTACTATGTAAATTTACTTAATGAGGCTTTCGAAAAGACGATTGGAAAACTTTCGGTAAATAGAACAATGTATGAGAAAAGTATAAAGAATAAGTGGTTCAATAGGCAGCTGGAATTCTTGAAAAAAGAAAAATTAATCATCGCTAAAAGCCAAAATAATAATGCAGCATGGAATGAGTATAAAAGAACAAGAAATTTATATAAGACAAAACTTGAACAAGAACAAAATATTTATATTTATAAAACAATAAGCAATTCTAATGATCAAAAGCAAATATTACATAATATTAAGGATTTAATGCTAAAATGTAACCTAAATGTGATATAAACTTTGATATTTAATAATATAGAGTATAAAACAAATGCCGAAATAGCGTACAATTTTAATGAATATTTTGTAAATAGTATTAAGGAAATTAGGGATAAAATAGAATATGTAAGATATATTAATCAACAGGATGTGATAAACTAAAGATTCAAATTCCGTGCAATATCAAATTACGAACTAAAAACAATTTACAAAGGTATAAAAAAACGGGCTTAACAGCGTAAATAATAAAAGATTTTAGATAATTGGAATACAATTGGTGATAGAATGCTGAAAATTATAAATGAGTCTATGGAAGCGGGTATTTTCCCGGAAAATTGGAAGACGTCAATGATAACTCCTATTGAGAAGGTATCGGGAACAAATAAATGTGAGGAATTTTGACCAATAAATTCGTTAAAATTTTGTGAAAACATTCTTGAAAAAATAGTCAAAGAGCAACCCGTATAATACATGGAAAATAATAATATTTTATAAATATCAATCTGGGTTTCGAACACGATATTCATGGGAAACAGCGGTGAAAATATGAGCGGAGAAAATAATGGCAATGTTTCTTGATTTTCGAAGAGCCTTTGAAACGAACAGATAACTGGATTCAACAACACAACTCCAAGTGAAATAACAAATGCTTATGGGGTTCCACAAGGATCAATTCTAGGTACTCCGCTATTTATAATATATCTTAATGATATGCCTAACTTTTTTTTTTTTTTTTTCTTATTATTATTAAGCATGCACTTAGGGGGTGACCACTACTCATGCAGTGCATTGTGCAGGTTTAGGAAAGGTGGAAAGAGGGAAGATGCGAACGGTAAGGAAACGAGTTGCTGCTGGTGACTATAAAATGGCCAGTGCTATACTTTCACCATTAGACAGTCTACAACAACCGTCCCCAAGAAGCCCACAGTTTCTCACACCACTTATGTTGTGTGTGTCGGAGTCGACTTTAAACTGTAGGTCCCGCCACTTATGTATAAAATTAACACACACAACATAAGTGGTGTGAGAAACTAAGTCAATAATCCAGACTGAGGGTTGTAATGACCAATTATGTATGTATCAACGATTAAAATCGACCACAACGCAACATTTACGTAAGAGTAACCAGTCCTTAAGTATATACAGATACCTCAATGTATATGGATACAGAACTCAGTTTTACTCATATTTGCGTACTTTTTGCATATTTCAAAATACTATTTTCTAATATACAATTCAATAATAAAAGAATTGTTCAAAGTCAATATTCACGGATTCCAAGATTATTAGAAGAAACATTTTCATATTTTTGAGAAATTCCCGGGAACTTCCCAAGAATATCTACCGTTATACAAACAAAATTTTATTTTCAAATTAATTTTTTAATTTTAAAATTTGTTTACATTTATTAGATTTGACAAAAACAACAAATATATGTGGAAAAATTCAGAGCGAGTTAAGTTGTTGCAATAGTGCTATTACCTAGTATTATTTCACCCTGCTAACAGTATTCTATAACTATTTTTCCAACGTTATATTAGCACTTTAGCGGATTATAGGTAAAAGTGATATTCATTATTTTCTATATTTGTAGAATACACATTAGAAATTCACCATAGTATTACATTTCCTGCTTAAAAAAACATCATTTTGATTAATTTAGCACCTTTCATTAGGCTCCGGCCGTTACCATCAGGTCACCAGCGGTTTCCAGATACTAATAAATGATATGGCGGCATGTATAACAACAAAAATTTATAAACTTAAATGACTAGTTTAATGAGTCAAATATGCAATTTATTATATACAGCAAACTATTTATAATTATTACACAATAATTATAAATTTAAAAGAAAACAGAAAATAGAGCCGTTCCGTTTCGGCTTATGCTTTTCGTTTTTTACTTTTACTGTCACAATGTGAACTTCGCTGTCCGTCAGTGTTAAGAGACTTCTAATTACATGACAAAAATTGACTCTGGTAAATTTTGTTTCCCTTTTCAATTCAAATTTATATCCAATCACATTAAATATACATAATACATATATTGCCTTCAAAGGATAATAAGGTACGGTACTAGAACACACATGATTTTTTTTTTTTTTTTTTATTTTATTCTCTATCACAGTTTACAATTAAAATATTTAAATATATTATATTTACAAGATTTGAGTATTTACTAATGTATTGCAACAAATAAATTACATTATTTTTTTATTATATATTTACAAGTTAAAATAACAATTTACAGTTTGGAGGAAAAGATAGTAAAAACCTCACAAAATTTTAAAGAAATTTTACTGCTACCCATTACTTGTGTCTTCTTCTCTGAAGACACAGAAAGGATAACTATTACAAATTTCTTAATATTTCAAAATTAGAAGACCTGTTTTTGTCTTCAAATCTTGTAGTTAATTTATTTATGACCGTATTTAACATATCTTGTTTGAATTTAGAATGCAAGAGACTGGTGGGATATCTTCTGCATAGACTGTAAATAATTTTCAAGTTTTTATTTTGTATAATCTGAAGCTTCTTTAAGTTTGTTTTTGAACATCTTTTTGACCACACATGATTTGCATGCAACGTTTCATAAGATCTTCATCATTTCTGTTTTTTTCTTCGAACTTATTTTATTACTACAGTTAAACGCGGTTATAACGAACTCAGTGTGTCCAAAAAAATAGTTCGTTATATGCAAAGTTCGTAATAAACGGGGTGAAGTCATAGAAGAAAATATAAAATAAAAAGAATTTTTTCCATTTATTAAAGACAAAAAGTATTTTGTTATTAAAATCCAAAAATATGTGTTAATTCTTTTTATCTAGCAGCTGATTAAAGATACTGTGTTATAATTTAATGCTGTCATACTATTGCCACACTTCAAAGTTTTTTCTGAGGGTTCCTTATAAAAAAGGCAAAATGTATGAAATCTAATTACTGGGACCATAGTAGTAGTAGTTCCTTTTAACAGAGAATTCGGGACTTGAAAATAAGTACGTAATAACCAAGAATTCGTTATAACCGAGTTCGTTATAAACGAGTTTGACTGTATTATTGACTTTGATTTGGCGTTATATGATTTATTCTCTTCACTATTTTGTTGACACATATAATACCTATAATAAATTTTAAACTAGAACTTCAACAAGAGAATAAATAAAACTTAAAAAATACAAAAATCATAGAATGGACATTTTCACAGTTGATTTTAAAAATGTGTTGGGATAGTATGGGCAATATTTTTAAACCAAGTGTATACAAAACGTACGTAGATCATTCAAAAAACCATGGAATGAACATTCGCCCAAATATAGAAGAAGGTGCAATGATAAAGAAAATGGATAACTAAGAGTATCAGAATATTAAATATTTTAGTTTTACTTAGCTTTTTTGAAATATTGTACATTAAATAACACAAAATATAATAAGGATTGTTATAATCATGATATTTGTTTAGTTGTATATGATATGTATATAATTTGTATACGATTTTTAAACATCATAATAAAAATTATAGAAATCAATTTTAAATTTAATGGGAATTTATAGCAATATTTAAGTTTTGAAAATAAGATTAATGGTATCTGAAGAAAGAACTTAAAAAACAAGATTTGTACAATACTTTGTATATACTTAATTTTAAATATATTATCCACAGTAGGGATTAGAAGCTCTTCAAATAAAAATTTTTAAAACAAAGTAATTTAATATTTAGAGCAAAATTGCTAAACCAATAAGCATGTCAAACCGTATAAGAAAGACAATGAGATCATAAAGTTGATTATTGATTTTCATCACTAGAAGAACATGTACAATTAATAAACATATTAGGTTTCTAACATACATTCGTATTTGTACATACTTTAATCCAAATTAGGACTTATATTAACATTCCAATTTGGAATACCCTTTGCTGTAGTGACCGCCAAAACGATTACTTATGGGCAAATAAAGCCCTTAAAACTGTATAATAAAAAATCTAAAACTTTAACTTACCGTTTAATTCCTTTTCCTCTTATGATGATAAATAAAATAAGTGGGCAATTTAGAGTACTGGATATTATTTGAATAGTATATCCAAATATTTTATGACTAATCTTTAAGTGTTTATTGGTGCTCTATACAGCATTAGCCAAAGTTATTGATTTTGCTATTGGCCAAAAAACACTAGAATTTACTATTCAACTTAAAATTTGTTAAATTCGTCCTAATGCCAAATTTTTTAATTTACAGAACTTTAAATTTGCTTAATGTACGTTTACAACTATATTGTAATTCCGAAAATTTTTACATCCGTATGACAAAATATAAAAATTCTTGAGGAAGCAAAGATAACAAACTTTTTTTAATAACAAGGAAACAAATAATCAACTAGAGCAATGCTGCCAATTTATCATTTTAACTACTAAAGTTTAATCAACGTAACATATTATATTGAAGTCGCCGTGGTCTAGTGGGTAGTGTGTTGGCTTATTAGACAAAAGGCCCGGGTTCGAATCCCAGGTCAGACATCAAAACGACAAAATATTTCTTCGGCGACTTCCTCTCAGCAGATTTCTGGCAAAGACTCTGAGAGTAAAAATTGCCATGAAAAGCTTCTCAAAAATCTGTCGTTCGGAGCCGACTTTAAACTGTAGGTCCCGCCGCTCATGTATAAAATTAACGCACACAACATAAGTGGTGTGAGAAGCTAGGTCGTAATCCTGACTGAAGGGTTCTAATGGCCAATTATGTATGTATGTAACATATTATATTAATGTAAGTAATTGCAGGAACACAAGTCATTGCTTTAATTGTTGGATTGTCGACCATAAGTTAAAAAATACGCGTAAAGTTTGTTTATGTTTACTTTTTATATTTGTTTGATTTTACTTTACTTACGAATAAAATGTCGACATGAAAAAAGCGACAAATACATGTTATTTTTGTTTTGTTTTGACTTTTTGTAATACTGCTACTACATATGTATATAATTAGCCATTACAATCCTACAGTCTAGCTCATGTTGTATGTGCAAATTTTATACATGAATGGCGGGACCTACAGTTTAAAGCCGACTCCAAAACGATAGATTTTTGTGAAACTTTTCGTGGTAATTTTATTTACTCTCAGAGTTTTTGCCAGAATTCGCCGAATAAATATTTTTCATATTTAGGTTTGATGTCTGATCTGAGGTTTGAACCGTAGCCCTACGTCTAATACTAGTAGTAGGTAGAATACGATGACTTTGTGCTGCTTATTACTTGTATTAATAAATGTATTTTGCTTTTCATCGAACTGAAAATGTTTATGTCGAAAGACTAGAATTTTTTATGTGAAATTCAGGGAAGGGAAGTCACAATTGAATTGTTTTCCCTTGCAGTGTTTGTTTTTGAGTTTAAATTATTCTCCCAACAAAATAAAAATCAATGGAATCCCCAATTTTTGTCGAGGTGTTTTCTTACATAACCTACAAACCCAAAAAAAGGTGTTCTGCATGTTTAGTAAAATACTAAAAGTATTTTAAAATACTGTTACGAAAGTGGAAATGGTGTTGTTAAAATAATAAACAAAAGCTCCAAAAACAACGCAATGGACTTGATCATGCATAAAATGATAAATAAAAGCTCCAAAAACAAAACAATGCAGTCGTTCACGTGACCAAAGAGTAAACAAAAATATAGCAACGACATCAGCATAAAAAAATATAAGAGATAGAAGATGGAAATAGCCAACAATAAAGCAAAGCGATCATAGAAGTAAACAACCAACAACAAAGTACAGCGATCAGATAAGTAAACAACCAACAACAAAGTGCAGCGAATAAAGATGTAAACGAGCAAAAACAAAATGCATATAAGACATACAAACAACAAAAATGGAAACAAGTTCTTTACATTTGTTTGTTTGAGAGCGTTCATCACACTAATGATCCAGCGATATAAAAATCAAGTCAAAGCGAGCAAAGATAGAGTTCGAATTATGATAGTCGTGTGAGACGACGTCACGTTGGTTGCAATGAGAATTAAATCAGTGTGTGTGAAAACACGAGATCGAGCTATAATTCAGTCAGATTTGTGTGCAGACAAGATGCGTGAAGAAAACAGTTGTTATTGTTATGCTTACAAAAAGGTTGTAAGCAAAGAAGAATAACTAACAAGTGTTGTTGCTTACAAAAAGTTTGTAAGCAGAGAAATATCAGGAACGAGCACATATTGTGAAAGTTATCGTTGTATACGTGAAATAATTTTGAGCAGTGCCACAAAAGTAGTGCAGATAATAAAGAATTGACTTAAAATTAAACACTTATTTATTTTTATTTTATTTGCAATCTACGAACTCATATTTTTAACGTTTTTAAAATGTAAAAACGTAACAATACTTTTAATGCAATTGAAATAGTGAAATATAGTAAAAAAAAATATAAAAATTGTGTTGAATAGATTATTTTTCAAAACATAAAAATAATAATGAAGAAGAACAAAAAATGGGCAATTCGTATTGGGAGAGTGGATTCAATTTAAATGTCCTTTGAACATAGTGTTAGGTCTCAGCTTTCTAAAAAAACTAAGTAATGATAAAGCACGAATTCTGAAGCGAATTTGTAGTCAATAATAGACTTCGCCATCTTGCCTCCGAGATCATTCCTGTGAACGAAAAAATAACCATATTCCATGTATCACCAAGTTTTAGCACTTGGTCGGACGGAAAGTACCTATGGCATCAATATAAAGCTAGACGACCACTACGTTTAATTATCGGCTGATCAATTTCGCCGTAGCAGGTAACATGGAAGTATTAGCAACAATTTCAGCACCTCAATATTCGTAAAGCTACTACAATATTCGTAAAGCTAGATTGGGGGGCATAATATACCAATATCCGACGAGATTGATCATAATGTGACTAACAGAAAGCATGTCTCCAATGTGCTAGATGTACGTTTATTTAGAGGTCTTAATATCGTCGGAGAAAAGTTTCAATTATGCATTAACACTTCGAGGTCTGCGCGATCTAGTACATTGCGAAAGCTGGACGTTAAAGAAATCACAGCGTACTGCCGAGATTGATAGACTGTGGGCCAAAATCTTCCACTCCTTGCGCACTACTGCAGAAGCGGTCCTTAGTTTCGCATACAAGAAAACGCTGCAGTCCGCCACTACGCAATCCATTCTCGAGAAATGGAAAAAGAGGAGATTGGATGAGAGACGCCTTTTCAGATGCATTAAGAGGAAGCAGGAAAGGCGGGAGCGTGAGAAAGTCAAAGTCGAGACGTATAGATATATGAATGACGATCGAAAATTCTATCAAAAGGCCTCGAGTTTAAGCAACTTATAATGAGGGATAATAAAGTGTTAAGTTCTTCATAAATAAGCGCTTCAATCGTCTCAAATACTGGTGATGATTATGGTGCTTAACCAAAATGAGGAGGTATAAAATACCAGTTTTTTCCTTGATTGACCAATTTTTGCGCAAGATTTTCGGATAGAGATGGCTTGCTTCGATGATATAAAATTTTCAGTCCTTTGCATCTACAAAATTATTGATTGAGTTTTATAATTAACGGCAAATATACTACTACATAATTTTTAAACTACCATGAAGAGTTTTAATATGAGCATTTGAAAATATAAAATAAGAAAGCAAACTTTTTTCCCAACAAAATTGGATGTGTAGGATTATCAGAAATTTCTGAGTTGGATAATCTTTCGCCAACTCGCAAAATTCCAACCTCTGCTGCGACAAATTCTAAACGCGGGAGTATTTCACCCTTAAATGGAACAACTTTTGTTTCAGATTGCAGTATATTAACTAATATCAGCTGTTGGTCGAGCACGCACTCTTGTCACATATGCCGATTTTAAAGCATTACTAAATGCATATATTTAGCTTAACTGTTGAACGAATAGTTCTATAATCATCACACTTTGGAATTTTTACTTCTTCAAGAATTTTTGAATTAGGCCTGAATTAAATCCTTTCGATTTGTATGTCAGTTGGTAAGGAGTCATTCCAATCTATGTAGTTTGAGTTTTCAAAGATTTTGAAAAATTATTTTTCAATAATCGTGATAGGTGTTAGTCATCCTAATGGATCGAATAATTTAGCTGCTTCTGAAAGTAAAACTAATTTAGATATGTAGTCAGAAAATTTAAAATTTTGTAGATAAATAGAAATATTCATGGATTGTATTCCAGTTTATGCTCTACTTTGTTCGTTTAATTCGACGTTTGGGATATTTTCTGTTATTTGTGATGAATTAGTCTCGAAGTTCTTTCTGTTGTTGGTTTTTTGTTGAGTGTCAGTTCTGATTATGAATAGTATTGCTCCTGAAGGTTCAATTAATCCTGACTTTACCATAACGCTGTAGTAGTAACATAATCCATAACCGTAAATTTACTATTAGCAGTAATCAGTGTTGCCATAGCCATAAACAGCTGTTTACGTTAATTGCACATATGTATTTTTCAAAAATACAAAAGTAAACAAAAAAAATGTGTATACATGTGAGTAAATTCAGCAAACAGCTGTTTATGGTTATGGCAAAAAACCAAAATTCAATTGGTACATATGGTTATCGTTATGACTATGGCATTATGGTAAGTCACCTGTAATCGAAAACAGTGATGTCCATAAAGTTGGTTAAAACAGCTGATTTATATGGTTATGGTTAAGTCACAACTAATTGAACCTTAATCTACTGACAGTTGATGCAAGACTCTGGGGAATAGATGGAGTGCGCACGTTGTGTCGTAAGTAACTGTTCTACAGATTTTCCTGTAGAATTTCGGAAGAAAATACATTGGAAGAGTTAAGTTTCGCCATTTTGCAATAATAATGAATAAATCCATTTGAAGTGTTAGGTCTGCTAGCAGTTCTTCATTTAACGACGGTTGAAGAGGTCTGCGACTTGTACCATCAAACACCACCATCAATTTTGTAGTTCTGCTACTTTCTCTAACTACGCCTTAATAGGGAACAAAGGAAGCATTTTAGGGTACATACAGTGGATGCTCCCATGGGTTTCATTAAAAAGTTATTTGCATTTCTTTTCCTCCTCACACCATTGCTTTGTTTCAAGAAGTTCTTTTTGTTCCTAAAACATCCGAAGTTGCTTATATGAGGTATTAGTCATTCTTGTAGAAATACTTACTTACTTACTTACTTAATTGGCCATAACAACCCGATTAACGGATTTCGGCCTGCCGCAATACATCCTTCCAGGCGCCTCTGCTTCTTGCGCGCCTACGCCAGTTGGTCACACTAATCGATGACAGGGCTTCCTCGACTTGGTCCTTCCAACGGATACAAGGTAGTCCTCTTCGCCGACTTCCGCAGGTCCCCGCATCAAATACCCGTTTCGCCGGAGCATCCTCCTCCATTCGAACGACATGGCCAAGCCCACGCAGCCGCTGGATATTAATACGCTGCACAACGTCTATGTCGTTGAGGAGCTCATACAGCTCACTGTTAGATTGTATGCGGAAATCATCGCCAACTCGCACAGGACCGAAGATCTTACGTAGGACTTTCCTCTCGAATACCCTCAAGGCTGCTGCATCAGTTCTTAATAGGGTCCATGCTTCTGCGCCATAAAGAAGCACGGGTAAGATGAGCGTCTTGTAGAGTATTAACTTTGTCGCACGAGAGAGGTCTCTGCTGCTCAATTGCCTATTGAGACCATAGTAGCACCTGTTGGCAAGAGTAATCCTGCATTTGATCTCCAGACTGACATCATTTTTGGTGGTAACGGCGGAGCCAAGATAAATAAATTCCTTGACTGTATCAAAAGTATAGTTATCGGCCGTAATCTGAGAATCAATACGCCGCACGTCTCTACTTGTCGACAACATATACTTTGTTTTGCCCTCATTTACTGCCAGACCCATCTTCTTAGACTCCCGTTCAATAGCGCTAAAGGCAGCAGTAACATCTCGCTTGGTACGCCCTATGATGTCGATGTCGTCAGCGTACGCAAGCAATTGGATACTTTTCTGAAAGATAGTGCCATTGCGATGCACTCCTGCCTTTCGCAGAACACTCTCCATGACGAAGTTGAAGACGTCGCATGATAAGGGGTCGCCTTGTCTGAAATCTCGCACGGTATCAAAAGGTTCGGAGAGGTCCATTCCTACCTTGACGGAGCTGCAGGAATTGCTCAACGTCATTCTGCATAGCCTTATCAGCTTCGCAGGTATACCGAGCTCAGACATCGCGGCATAAACACGATCCCTTATGGGGCTATCGAAGGCTGCCTTATAGTCGACAAAAAGATGGTGTGTGTCGACTTGTTTTTCGTGGGCCTTTTCCAGGATTTGGCGCAGTGTGAAGATCTGGTCTATGGTGGATTTGCCAGGTCTGAAGCCACACTGATAAGGTCCAATCAGTGTTTTGACGAGTGGCTTTAGTCGTTCACACAATACGCCTGTAAGAACCTTATATGCGATAGGGAGAAGGCTAATACCCCTGTAGTTGGCGCAAATTGTGGGGTCTCCCTTTTTCAGGACAGGACAGAAGACACTGAGGTTCCAATCGTTGGTCATACTTTCCTCTAGCCATATTTTGTAGATGAGCTGGTGCATGCGCCCTACCAACTCATTACATCCGGTCTTAAACAATTCAGCGGGAAGGCCATCAGGACCTGCCGCTTTATTGTTTTTAAGACGCGTAATCGCGACTTTGACCTCTTCATAGCTAGGCGGCGGAATCTCCACGCCGTCATCATTGATCGGGTTCGGAACATCATCTCTAGAGGCGGTATTGGTGTCGTCATCGCCTTGTAGCAGAGTAGAGAAGTGTTTCCTCCACAACCTCAGCACCCCCTGCGGATCTGTAACCAGGTTTCCGCTCTCGTCCTTGCAAGAAGACGCTCCGGGTCTATAACCCTCGGTTAGACGCTTAACCTTCTGATAAAATTTTCTAGCGTCATTCCTACGTCTATGCATCTCGACTTCCTCACGCTCACGCCTTTCCTGCTCCCTTTTCTTGCGTCTGAAAAGGTGTCTCTCTTCCCTTCTCTTCTCTCTGTAGTTCTCGACAATGGCTCGCGTAGCAGCAGACTGCAACGTCTTCTTGTATGCGGCGTTTTTCGCTGCAGCTGCCTCGCGACACTCCTCATCGTACCATTGATTTCGTTGGAGTGGGCGCTCGAAACCAAGGACTGTTTCCGCAGTAATGCGCAAGGAGTGGGAGATGTTGGCCCACAGTCCTCCAATGTCGTTGAGATTAGATGGGGATCGACGGAGCTTATCCGAGAGTTGGGCGGAGAACGCCTCAACTGTCCCTTGTGATCGCAGCTTCCTGACATCCAGCTTCCGCAATGTACTAGAGCGCGCCATCCTCGAGGCGCTAATGCGCAATCGAAACTTGGCTGCGACAAGGTAGTGGTCCGAGTCAATGTTCGGACCTCTAAATGTGCGCACATCTAGTACACTGGATACATGCCTTCCGTCAATCACAATATGATCGATCTGGTTGGAAGTTGATCGATCGGGGGACATCCAAGTGGCCTTGGGGATATCGAGATGTTGAAACCTGGTGCTACATACTACCATGTTACGCGCCGCGGCGAAATCAATCAACCTCATACCATTGGAGGTAGTGTTCGCGTGGAGGCTGAACTGTCCGACAGTGGGGCCAAAGATACCTTCCCGCCCGACCTTTGCATTAAAATCCCCAAGGACAATTTTTGCGTCATGAGCCGGGCACTTATAATATATGTCCTCGAGTTTAGCATATAAGGCATCCTTAACCACATCGTCCTTACCTTCCGTCGGGGCGTGAGCACAAATCAGGCTGATGTTGTAGAACTTTGCCCTGATGCGGATTGTGGCTATTCTTTCGTTCACAGGTGTGAACCCAGAGACAAGGTGGCGGAGTCTCTTATTAACCACAAATCCGCATCCAAATTCGTGCTTATCAACATGGCAGCTGTAATATATATCGCAAGATGCTAGCCTTTTGCATCCTTGCCCTATCCATCGCATTTCCTGTATGGCAGTGATGTCAGTCCTACATTTCTTGAGGGCATCCGCCAGCTGGGCGGAAGCGCCCACCCTGTGAAGGGTGCGGACGTTCCAAGTGCCTATTCTTAAATCGTTGTCCTTTGAACGTTTGCCGTGGTCGTCAACTTTAAAGGGGATCTTTTTGAAATTCTGTATGCTAGTTTTCATTGGAGTAAAATTTTTACGTGGTGGGTTCCAAGCCTTACACACAACCCAAATTTAACGTCCAGGGGATTGGACTTCGCTGCACGCATTAGTTAACATCTAGTAGGTGCTAGAATGCGATCCAGGAGGGGCCGCGAGGAGGCTGCGTGTCAACTTGAATACAGCAAAACAAGGATCGTCCTGGTGGTCGCCATGTTGGCCACAGTCAGAAACTTTACCTTGTTTGCATCCACCCCATCCCTCCCTCTATCTTGTAGAAATACACTATTTTTTAATCTCATGCCAGTTAAAATCAAACCAGCTTTCTCCAGGCTAGGATTACAACTACCAGCGTCTCGATAATACCCTGTCAAGTATTGTAGGACTTTCTTGCCAGTCGCCGTTGAGTTTGTGGTGTATGTTCGATTGAGATGTCTCACAATTAGTATTCAGTCTGGCTGTAATCACCTCCCTGCATGCATAGATAATCACGGGATCATTTATGGGTAACTACATATTGGCGATCAAGTGTGAACCTATAACCCAAAGTTTCAGACGATCCTTATGGACAATGGCACAGAAAACCTACCGCCTCCTAGTGGCATAACATAAACCTATTTACAACCACTCTCATTATCCCACAATAGAAGTTATTCAATGTAGGAAATGTAATCCGTTCGTAAGATCTGTACATGCTCACGGTCAGAGTAAATAAGGATATAGGCAGCTGAATGAACTGCGTGCCAAGAATCAGTCCGGCTAAAAGCACCTTTCAAAAATATTCTAGTCACGAACGGAGTTTAGTCTCGTTGAATACTTTTTGGCCTTACCAAGTTAATGGGGGCTATGACCTGGTCACCCTTCCTCTCCCGACACTCATGGAAACCAAAATAAAAACGAGACAAGAAACCCAACCCTCAGGGTGGGCTGTCTTCATCCAAACTTTTGCCCAACCTTAAAGGGCAGCAATTTAAAATCAATAAGAAGTGTAGCCTTTAAGGCGACCTCTCCATGAAGAGCAAAATTGCTACTCTTTTCATCAAAGCCTCAAGTTCGCAGAGAGTTTGAACTCTCAAGGTACAATTCTTTCTTGCCTGTACATATTTGTGCCTTCCATTTCTTCGGCATTATCTTAAAAATTTTGGAACCATTTTCTCACAGGCATATTTTCTTCATTGTATGCACATATAATTTTCGCTACTCATATGTACTCAACAAAATTGAAATTCAACTACTCTGATTCATTCGTACTCGCTACAACATTTATTTATAAGTACAGGTTGCAATGAGTATACGTACAACGTTGACATCTAATTCACAATATTCGAAATATGTTTGATTCATACGCCTACTCATTCTGATTCATAAATTTAGAAAAATACTTATAATACTTATAAATGATTCGAGTGACTCGTTGTTGCATGTACAAACAAAGAAGAAAAAACAAAGCCAGCAAGAAAAGCATACACACAACCTTCTTGTGAGTATTGTAGTGTTCGTACGCGAATCATACTTATTTTGTCTTTCGTGTAAATGTTAACTAGCGGCAAGTCGAAATCAACAACATCATGCGTATTGTTAAGCATGAGTATGATAATAAAATAAGTATGAGTGCGTATAAGTAGCAGATCTCTAGTTAACAATATTTATTATCCCTTTCTTCGTCTTTCACTGCTTTCAGTTTTAAGTCAGTCAGGATTATTAACCTAGTTTCTCACACTACTTATGTTGTGTGTGTAAATTTTATACATAAGTGGCGGGACCTACAGTTTAAAGTCGACTCCGAACGACAGATTTTTGAGAAACTTTTCATGGCAATTTTATTTTTACTCTCAGAGTTTTTGCCAGAAATCTGCTGAGAAGAAATCGCCGAAAAAATACTTTTTGTATTTTTATTTTGATGTCTGGCCGGGGACTCGAACCCTGACTTTAAGTCTAATAAGCCAGCACACTACCTTCTAGACCACGGCACTTATTTATTATTATCTTTTATATTTGTTCTTTTTCTTATTTTCTTCTATTTTTCCATATATACTTCTCTTTTTCACTCAAAGACACCAATATACTACGTACACTTAGAAGGTTATAGAATGGAGGCGTCGATATGTCATTTTTACCTATTTTATCCGTGATGTAATTGAATTATTTACAATATAATCAAGAAGCAAGTAATAAAGATCATCAATAAAAAAGACAATCATCAAAACTTGCGTAAATCAAAAGTGATGTAGAAAAATTTGACAATAGCTGTATTGATAATTCAACATTCGCTCTTAAACGGCCTTTTTTTAAAGCCGCAAAGAATTGATTTACTAATTGATGCAGGTCCTCTTTTAACTTAATGTGTGTTGGACAAATCGAATTGGGCTAGAGTCTTTCAGTTCTTCTATAAACTTCGCTTGATTGCTTTGTTACTGGAAGATACAACCCAATCTGAGAATCCTTGTTTTTATAAGCCGCAAAGAATTGATTTATTAATTGGAACAGGTCCTTACTTTGACCTAATGTGTCAAAGCATTTCAATAGCAGGCGAGAGTAATGTTGATTCGATCGTCAGAAAATTTTGAGAGTTAAAAAAGCTTCCAGGAAATCAACTGAAAGTTATTTCGAGGAGCATAAAAAATGTAAGAACGAATTCAAGACTACAGCACGACGTCTGACGTCGGGAAGATTTGAGGTTTCTTTACCTTTTAAGTCTGATCGTAAATTATTAGAATCTTCGTTTCAAACTGTCAATCGACGATTTCTTTCTGTAGAAGACTTTAAGAAGATGATACATGATTTCATAAAGGAGTACTTCAACTTCAGTCATAATTCACTTTTGGACAAATTTACAAAAACTCTCCACTATTTCATTCCACATCGTTGCTCCCTCAGAGTACAACCACCAAACTTCTGGTAGTATTTAATGATTAATGTAGAACTTCGTTTAATGAAGAGTTAGTGTTGGTCCTACAGTTCATGAGGAATGGTATTGCACTTTAATCCGTTTACGATTCCACTAGCATGTAATCACTGCGGATATTGAAAAATGAGAGAGAATCTATCTCACGATTTGAGGCTTTTCCAGTTGAATACTTTAGTTATGGTAAAGCTTTTTAAACCATTTTTAGTCATTCGATGTCTGATTCACTTAAGCAACATTAACTAAAAGACTTTACCTTTTGGTTCGAAAGTTGTTCGGAGTAATTTCTACTTCGGTGACTTACTTACCGAAGGTAAGAGCTATGATGAGCGAATTTTTATTCGAAATTAGGTGACTAAAATTTTGATTTCAGCTGGTTTTAATCTCAACCAATGGTTTTCAAACCATCTCGAGTTTCTGAATTCTCTACCGAATGAGAAATTAATACATAGCGAAGAAGACTCCGTGTAAGTTTTGGGAATAACTTAGATTCCGAAGAATGATTTATCAAATTCGATTTTGATGATTAGTTTCAGGACTTGAAAGCTATAAAGAGAATCATATTATCGGTGTCTTCTGGTTTATCCAATATTCTCGGACTATTATGCCCACTTGTTAATTCAATTGCAAGAGCTTTGAATTCAAAAGCTTGACTGGATAAATCAATTCCTTTGAGATGAAATACTTCACGGGAAAACTTCAAAGCTAATTTAATGGAAATTGAATCAAGATTAGTTCACACAACATCTACAGCTAAAATTCAAATTTTTGGATGTTCAAATTCTTCAATTAGAGCATATGAGTGTTGCATATACATTTGAAGATCTGAGACAAACACAATTGTCTCGGGACTACTTACAGCTAACTTCAAAGTCGCTCCACTATAATCTAAATCAGTTGTGGAGCAGATATAAGGGAACAATAAATTTCAAAATGGATAATGACTTACACCTTTCATTCATACATTCATTGAAGAAAGGAGAACATTTTTACTATTTTATTACCGAAGCAAAATGACTTTGGCACACTTTATTTGCAACACCTGCATTTCGAAAATTGCCATGCTAGCATAAAGATACTCATTATTCTCGCCAGAGAGAATCGGTTAATTAACTCCAATGCACTAGGGTTGTTCGCAAGACAAAAAAAGAAATAAACTTGCCTGGTAATAGAGTGAGAGCTACACGACGATTCTTATCATCGCCGTAGACGTAGACGCAACGGTACGGTCAGAGTGGTGGAGGTCGCAACGGCTACGGCACACAATTTACTTCACTTTTTCAATGAGGCCGTAATGTTGGGTCATTTCCATTATTTTATTTCACTATTCTCTTTACAATTTAATGAACAGTAATAATGTCTTTTATAATTATAATGAATAAATGAAAAACGTTTCCCAGATTTACAATATTTTTGGATATAATGTCGTACACTGCAGACGAGATGGTTATGGTGGAACTTCAGTATACATAAATGATAATGTGAAATACTTAGTTGAAAGTTGTGAAAGCAAAGAAAGCAAAGCAAAGGTTAGAGAGCTTAAAACTATAATTTGATTGTTTTCTGGCAAGCACTTTAACCTGCAGAAACCTTGAAAATAAAACAAAATAAGAATTGTTGAATTTCACACAGTAGTGGTTCGTTCATCAACTCCACCGCTACATTTTATTTACTTTCTTTTATACTAAAACTATGCTTACATATGGATAATAATTAAATTGCAAAATATTGACAAAATGATTAAGTAAACATAATAACAAAAAATGCACACTTAGTCAAAGTGTCATTGGCCTAATTAAGAATAATGTAAATAATGTTTACCTAACAGAATGTTTATACACACATACACATATAATATGATTTCAACATTTATTCAAAGAGTAAAACTATATACATATGTATATAAACATTAACGACATTAAAGTATGTTTATAAACATTTATTCATAACAATAAAACAAAATATGTAAACATTTATTCAGAACAATAAAAATGTATAAACATGCTCCCCCTGTTGAGCGAAGCTCAAAAAAAAAAAATCTAAACTAAATGAAATAAACCAAATATGTATACATGAATGGATATAATCAGCGAGACATAATAAGTGCTGGCCTGGCATTCCTTTTCATCAGATTGAATGGGCTTGTTTAATCAGTTGTTGATGTTCACTAGATATGAACGGAGAAATCTGGTGTTGATTGTTGTGTACGGGGCATTGGAATTGGAGTTGTAGACCTTTTTGACCGTTGTCTGAAGATTAAATATATCAGGACTGCTATTGCAATTATTAATGATGTGTAGCCAACTGTGATATGATGGTAATTGTGGGTGTCAATTTTATTCGGTAGCTGAAGTATTTTTTGGTCTTGTAATGCGGTTTGTAATGTTGTTAAATTTTTTATCTGAGAAATATACTCATTTGTATGTATTTCATGTAGTAATGGTTTTAAATGTTTTTCATGGTTTTGTTTCGTAATTTTCCAAAGGCTGGTGTATGATGTGCTACTGTAGCTGGATATCACTTGTTGTCCTTGCAATGTCATAAATTTGTATTTGAGTGTGCATTCTGGTTCCAGTATTAGCAAACCTGAACCTTCGAGAGTTAGATGAGTGATTTCTTGTTTGCACACTGCTGTTGCTTCAGAAAGAGTTGGAATTGCATATATCCATCTATTTGGATGATAGAGAGGAATCCATGAAGCAGTGTCTTTTATTGATTGCACTGGACAGTCTAACTGGGTCCTGTTGTGAAATAAGTTAATTTCACAACTACATGCTGTTGAACCTGGTTCATGTCTTATTGAAGTTGTGGGGCAGAGATATAACTCTTTCTCAAGAAGAGTACATGAATTGAATTCACTACGACTAAGAGCAAAATACTGATTGCGAACACTGTTGATAATTAAAAACGATGAGCATGGCCTTATTGACACAAGTGTGTTATTGATCCAATTTGGTATTGGAATTGGGTGAAAGATGTCGAATTTATTGCGCTCGACTAATGGTAAGGTTAAACTAAATATTACGGTATTATCAGTAAGTCCTCCTTTAACCTTCATCAGCTTGTATAATTGTAAAGTATCTTCTTGCTTTACAGGGAGATCTAATGATTCTGTTAGATGAAATCTTATTTTTGCGACTTCATCATGCATTTGTTTAGGAGTCAGGAGCAGTGGACTAATGATGCCGTGGTGAGTACTTGTAAGAATATCAATAATTGATAATTGTGTGTGTTGCAAATTTGCTGCTGTAATAGTTAACTGTATACTTAGTGATGAAAACAAACGATAAAGCCTCTCCTGATGGTGTTCTTCCTTAACCGTGTTTGCCATGCTATAGATTTCTGCGATTTGAAAGTTGATGTGATCATATGTTTTCTTAACAGCTTCTTGGTCGGATTTCATGATGTTTATAGTAGAGTCAATAATTGACGTCTGATTTTTTATAAGGTTAAGTAGGTGTGCCTCATTTTCTTTGACTTGCGAGATTGTCTGTGCCATGTCCTTGGCATATTCCAAGTCCAGTACTCCAAATAATGAATGTGCGACGTTTCCAACTAAATCTACTGCACCTCTCTTTTGTCGTTTTCCGGAAAGTAATGTACTATCCATCTTAAGTTCGGCTTCAGTATGTTCAAAATATTTTACCAGATTAGCGCAAGTTGACTTTTTTTGTATTTCATTGCATAATTGGTTGAGTGTTTTTGTTCCTTCTGAAAATGTTATTAATTCAGACCAAAAACCCTTTAGATCATAATAGACTAGTAGTTGCCATTCTGAAGGTGATATTACTGCTGATCCGATTCCTTCAAAATGTATACCCAATTGTTTGTCAAATTTCGTGTTGTGTACTTTTGCTCCTAACACCAATGGAAACAGTAGAGTGATTATCATGATTGTCCAAAGGTTGTGATTTATAGAGGTACACTTCCTCTTTTTAGGAATTTCAAAGTCTTTGGGTTGATAATGAGATGTTGTTGGGTCCGCATCATTGTTGTGAAACTCAATGTCAGTGTTTTGATCATGAGAGGTAGTTGGCTCTTCGACATCTTCTTGGTTAGGGGTTTCACCAGACTCTGCACTGTTAATTAGTAGTGGCGCTAATCGAGAAATTGGTCTTCTAACAACGCCTCTTGATGTTTTGACATCCACTACTCGCACAAAATCATCATCACCTTTATGTACCTTTATAATTCTTCCTAATGGCCACTGTAACGGTACTGTATTATCTTCTTTAATGATAACCATATCGCCAGGTTTTATATTATCCTTTTTTGTTTGCCACTTATGTCGATATTGGAGCTCAAATAGATATTCTTTTGACCATCGCCTCCAAAACTCTTGCTTTAACTGAGTGACTAACTTCCATCTAGTACGCAAGCTGATTTTGGATTGACTTTCTTCTATGTCGATTTGAGCATTTAGCGGTCCTCCAACGAGAAAATGTCCCGGAGTTAATGCAGCCAAATCATTTGGATTATCTGACATTGGACCGATTGGTCGGGAATTGAGAATACCTTCAATTTCTATTACCACCGTGTCAAGTTCTTCATAGGTCAATGTTGCAGGCGATACACTTCTCACTAGTAGATATTTTGCTGATTTTACTGCTGCTTCCCACAAACCGCCAAAGTGAGGTGCTCTTGGTGGGATAAAATGAAAAGTTATTCCTCTGGAGTTACATTCTTTACTAATTTTTTCATGAGCTGAGGGATTATAAAGTGATTCTGCCAGCTCTTTAAGTTGATTTTTTGCGCCAACAAAATTTGTTGCGTTATCGCAATATAGGTTTTTGCAGTGACCTCTTCGACTTATGAATCTTTTTAATGAGCCTATAAACGCTTCTGTGGTTAAATCGCTTACTAATTCCAAGTGTACGGCCTTAGTAGCGAAACAGCAAAAGACAACGATGTAAGCCTTCTGTGGCCTTTTTCCTCTTGTTTTATAATGGATCCAAAAGGGTCCACAAAAGTCAACACCAGAGTTGATGAATGGTGGGGTGACTCGTGTTGATGGTAGGTTCCCCATAATTTGATTAAGCAGTGTTGGCTTAGCTCTCGTACATTTTATGCAATGATGGACAATTGATCGCACTGCCGTCTTTCCTTTTACTGGCCAATACCGTTGTCGTAAATGAGCTAAAAGTGCTTGAGGTCCGCAGTGTCGGTTGTTTTCATGAACCATCTGCATTAATAATTTTGATATTGGATCATTATAAGGGATTAACATAGGGTGCTTAGCGTCATACTGCAATGTTGATGACTCCAAACGACCTCCTACTCTGATTATGCCATTTATGTCCAAAAATGGAGTGAGATTGTTGTATGGACTACCTTTGTTCACCTCGTTATATTTCCTTAAATGTTTTATCTCCTCTTCAAAATCTGACTGTTGCATTGCTCGTACAATAACTATTAAGGCTTGCTCCAGTTCCTGGGTTGCTAACTCTACTTCCTGTTGTTGCTTGCGTTTTCTGGTAGTGTTTATAAATCTGAGGATATAAGCTATCACTCGTTGTAGTGTCCTGAAGGATCCATTGTGGCGTATTGTGTAGACGATGCTGGTTGAAGTTTCAGTTGTAGTTGTGATAGCAGTTACCTTTTTCCGTTCTAGGTTCATGTCACTGAAGATTTCTTCACTCTTTGCGGAATTTTGTTTCCAAAGTTCATCTTGCGCGCACAGAAACATGGGCCCGTAAAACCATAGGGGGTGTTCGGCTAATTTCTTTGGAGATAGACCACGCGATAAGATGTCCGCAGGATTATTCTTTGATCTCACATGTCGCCATTGTTTGGTAACAGTCAACTCTTGTATTGCTGCTATTCTGTTAGCTACGAAAGTTTGGTATAATGAAGATTGTGATTGGATCCAGGCTAATACAATTTCAGAGTCTGTCCATAAATATGTGGGGGTATCCTCAAGATGTAAATCCTTTTTAACTCTTGAAGTTAACTGAGCAGCCAACAATGCTGCGCATAGTTCCAGGCGAGGTAGGGTTTGGTGTTTTAACGGTGCTACCCGTGATTTTGCACATAGAAGTCTAACTATTATTTGTTTGTTCTTTAAGATTGCTCTTACGTACACTGCGGTACCATATGCTTTTTCTGAGGCATCAGCAAATGCATGAATTTGTATGTTAGATGGTTTTTGCCCTTCAAAAATATGCCGAGGCAACCTTAGATTATCTATGTACTTTAACTCACTGCGAAAAGTCATCCACCTGACCCGAAAGCTTTCTGGCAGCTCATTATCCCAGCCTAGTTTTAGTTTCCACAACTCTTGAATAAACATTTTGGCTGTGACTACAATTGGTGATAGTAAGCCCAAAGGATCAAAAAGCCTAGCTAAGTCCGAGCTCACTGTGCGTTTGGTAATCTGATGAATTTCACTTAGACAAACCTTAATGCAGAATTTGTCAACTGTTGGCATCCACGTTAAGCCTAGGGTTTTGACAACTTGATTCTCGTTGTTAAAGTCAAAATTGACTTCTTGTTGTGTTCCTGTTGTATTTTTTAATAATTGTGGATGGTTCGACGCCCATTTTTGTAGTTCAAGGCCATGCTGGTTTAGGATATGTTTTAACTCGTTTTGAATCGTTAAAACTGTTTGTAGGCTGTCATCACCTCCAATTCCATCATCCACATAAAAATTGTGAAGAAGGAGCTGAGCTCCGTGTGGGTAGTTTGAGATATTTGTCTTGCCAATTGTTTGCAGACATTTTGTTGCTAAGTATGGAGCTGACCGCGTTCCATAGGTGATTGTGTTTAGCTGATAGTATTTAACTGGCATTGTTGGGTCTTCCCTCCAGATGATAATTTGAAATTTTCTGTCTTCTGGGTGCATGATGAATTGTCTATACATCTTCTTTATGTCAGTTGTGAAGACGAAACGTGGTAGACGGAAGCGAAGTAAGATTGAAAAGAGCTCACTTTGCACTGTAGGTCCTGTGTGCATTATATCATTCAGGGATGTCCCAGTTGAAGTTTTCGTAGAAGCATCAAAAACCACTCGAAGTTTGGTCGTGATACTTTCTGGTCTAAGGATGCAGTGGTGTGGAATGATATAATGTGGCGTTGGGAAGGTATTCATGTTTATTTGTGTCATATGACCCAGTGCTTCATACTCCTTCATAAAATTTACGTATTGGTCCTTTATTTCGGTGGATTTGGACAACCGCCTCTCCAGTGCCAAAAATCTGTTGAATGCAATGCTATGAGACTCTCCCAATGTATTAGGATTGTCACAAAATGGAATTTTTACAATGAATCTTCCACTGTTGTCAATGGTATGTGTTTGGGCAAAGTGATCTTCAGTATGTCTCTCTGCAGTTGATAAGGTTTTACCCACATGGTCTATATTCTCCAGCTCCCAAAGTTGGGCAATGGCATTTTCAAAAGTACTTTCATCTTCAGTGCACATTCCACACGCTGCTGCAGCTGATTCAAGTCCTCCTACTTTGCCTGCAATAACCCAACCCAATGTTGTGTTTTGGAGAATTGGTAATTCAGGTCCTAGCCTAATTTGACCCACTGACATTAATTGGTGGTAAAATTCTGCACCCAGTAAAATATCTATTTTATCAAGACGATTGAATTCTGGATCTGCTAGGACGATATTTTTTGGAATTGGCCAATGATCTATATTGATTGTTTGTGATGGTTGAGGAGCAACGATGTGTGTCAGGACTGCGGCTTCGAGTCGCGTATTAAAGTTGTTAACACGAGATTGTAATACTATGTTTACCCGACGCTGCACTCTAGTATTACTTGATCCAACACCACTGAGGCAAATTGAAGTCGGTTTGGGTGAAATTCCAAGACGCTTTACTAATCGTTCACTGATGAGGTTTAGCTGTGATCCTGAGTCGAGTATTGCTCTGCATTGAATCTCCTTATTATTTGAGCGAACCGTAATCATTGCGGTACCAAGAAGAATGTAGCTATTTGTTCTAGAGTGGTTGGAAGTGGCAAGAGATGCTGCATTTCGATTAACTGGAATTGTACTGATGCTTGATGCTACTGATGGCTGGTTGCTATTTTCACCCGAAGTTTGGGTGTGTGGAGCTGGTGTTGTTGAATGATGATTTGCGCCTTCCAGATGAAGTAGGGTGTTATGTTTTTTATTGCACTTCATGCAATTTCTAAGACTGCACATCTTTGCATTATGGCCGGTTTTTAGACAGTTTACACAGCGTTTTTGTTTTTGGACGAATTGAAGCCTTGATGCTGGTGATTGTTGCAAAAATGTTCTGCCTGCAAATAATGGGTGATTTCCATTTTTGCACAGATTGCATTGTGAGATGACTTGCCGATCTGATGTTATGGAAGTGCACACTCTTGACTTGGAGTGTGCAGATCTTTCCTTATCAGATATTGATTCCATGGACTGAAAATGCCTTTCCAAAAAATTTAAGAAGTCCTTAATTGTTGGCACTTCTCTTGGTTTTGCTAAGGATTGCTCGAAGTGCAGCCGAGTAGTTTGGTCTAATCGTTTAAGTAGTAGATGAAGCAATAGCGGATCCCATGATAAGGTGTCAATGTCAAGATTTTTGAGGGATAACAGACACTCTTGGATTTTGTCATGTAGGGATTTATAATTATCATTTGCAGTCTTGATTGGAGTATCAACCATCTCCTGAATTAGTTTGCTCACCAATAACCTTCTATTGTCATATCGCATTGTCACTACAGACCATGCTGCTTCGAAATTTTCTCCAGTTGTGGCGAAATGTTTGATTAGGTTTGAAGCTTCACCCACTAAATGTGTTTTAAGATACCACATTTTTTGGACCTTTGGAATTGACTGCTGGATGATCAGCGATGAAAATAGGTCGTGGAATTCCTTCCACTTCATGTAGTTTCCATCAAATTTCGGCATGGTAATTTTTGGAATTGGTACTGTTGATGAGGCCGATTGCCCATGGTTGTGCTCATAATGGTTGTTCGGATTTGCGATTGCTGTAAATCGATTTGATGCTATACGGACCTCTTTTTCGATTTGAATGAACCTCTGCATATTGTAGCCCTGTAAGATTGGTTCATCACATATTTCAAAAATTTGGTAATGAATGGATTGAATGTCTTGCCATAACCTTGTGGCGGCTATGGCATCTTCTTGCGTAAAATCATCCGTTAATAGCCGCTCTACAGATGATATCATGGCTGCCTGTCTTCGAATTAATTTCACTAGCTCCGCAGCTGGTGCAGTGGCTTCCTTGGTGAATGTTTCATGGTCAGTTGAGCAATGGCTCATGGCTTCCTTTGTAGCTTCAACAGGCACTGTTGCCTGATCATGACTGTCTGTGCTGCGGCCCATGTGTGGTTTCGTGGCTCCAAGGTTTAGTATTGATGTTTCAAATACCTCCTTGTATTGCTGCACGAGCTTCATAATTGCTGTATAATAGTCCTTGTGAAAATAATCATGCTCCAATGGTGGCTGCTCAAGCAATCTGATTCGGTTATCGTTTACTTCAAAACTTGCCCACTCCTCATCTAACCTTCGTAGTCGTTCTTGAAAGTAGCTGGTGGTAGTTTTTCTGGCAACTGGATCCTTTTTAGAGTTGCGGATTATGGCTTCAATCCGCTGACCAAATTGCTGTTGAGCGGCAACCAATTCAATAAATGAAGACATGATGTCCTTGCCTGCTTTAACTGAAACGTTGTTTAGGATAAAACGTTGCGTTTAATAAGAAATAGTAATCCTGTTCCTGATACAGGATCACGTCGGGGTCACCAAAATGTTAATTAAATTATGTTTTTGTATAGAATGTTCTGACAAGCACTTTAACTTGCAGAACTATAATTTGATTGTTTTCTGGCAAGCACTTTAACCTGCAGAAACCTTGAAAATAAAACAAAATAAGAATTGTTGAATTTCACACAGTAGTGGTTCGTTCATCAACTCCACCGCTACATTTTATTTACTTTCTTTTATACTAAAACTATGCTTACATATGGATAATAATTAAATTGCAAAATATTGACAAAATGATTAAGTAAACATAATAACAAAAAATGCACACTTAGTCAAAGTGTCATTGGCCTAATTAAGAATAATGAAAATAATGTTTACCTAACAGAATGTTTATACACACATATACATATAATATGATTTCAACATTTATTCAAAGAGTAAAACTATATACATATGTGTATAAACATTAACGACATTAAAGTATGTTTATAAACATTTATTCATAACAATAAAACAAAATATGTAAACATTTATTCAGAACAATAAAAATGTATAAACAGGCGGTTTCCTGGTGTGGTTGTTGGCGATTCCAATGTTGACTTTTTGGATAGTAACTTATCTGCAGATTTGGTTAATATCCTGTCTAGCTACAATTACAAAAATTACCATCAGTTAATAACGCGGCCTGAGTCTGAAACATGTATTGACAATGTATACAGCAACATTATGGATGATATTCTTGTAGATACCTTATCATGTAATTTAACGGACCACAATAAACTAAATATGTAAACTAAAATATGACTTCAACAACTTAGATTATGTTGTAAAAGTAAGAAAAACTTGTAATAATGAAAAAGTGAAAGACACCCTTAATAATCTAGTGAGTGGTTATTATGAAACTGGAAATCCATCAGATGATATTTCCAAACTAACACATAGTATCTCCTTTGCAACTACAAATGCCATATTTGAAAAACAAGTACTCTTAAAAAACGAATTAACTTCATGGATGAATGAAAATTTATTAAATTTGATAAACCACTAGAAAAATTATACTGAAAATGCGTAAACATGGTAGACACAATATTAAAGATATATTGAAGCGGATTAGTGGCGTCATCCGAAACTCATGTTCAACTATTACCAGGAAAACTTAAATTAATTTCAACAGGATCCGAAGAAATGCTGGAAGTTTTTAAATAAAAATTAAGGATGAGAGTCAAAGAATATTAAACATTAATGGTGATGTAATTTCAGATAGTCATATAAGTATGTGATAAGTTCAATACCTATTTTTTACAAGTCTCTAAAACTTTAAGACAGTGCATTGAATGTTTGCCTGGTGATTCAAGTAACACTTTGAGAACTCTTGAACAATGTCAATCTGTATTTAACTTTACCAACACAAATGTTTCTGAAATCTTGGACACAATTTCCAATTTGAACTTAAAAAAGAGCTGTGGAAACGATGGTCTTTCACCAAAAACTATATTCGTTTGTAAAGAGATTATTTGTACTTATCTTACAAGTATTTTGAATAATATTATTAGCACTACTGTATATCCTACCTCTTTAAAAATTACCAAAATTATACCAATACTAAAAGAAAAACATGCTATGCAAATGGAAAAATTTCGACCGATAGCTCTGCTGCCAATTATTGATAAAATCTTAAAAAAAATACTTTGTGAACAACTATCCTATTTTAATAAAAACAACTTGTTATATGAATGCCAGTACGGTTTTAAAAAAGGTTGTGGCACAGAGGAAGGTGTTTTTAACGTGGTGAACCACATTTGCAAAGGATTGGATGACGGTTTTTGTGGTGTTGCTGGTATTTTTTATGATTTTTCAAAAGCGTTTGACATTGTGGATCATAAGATTATGATCAAAAACTATCTTATTATAGTGTCAAGCTTTAGCTTTGTTAAAAAGTTACATTTCTAATAGGAAACAGTACGTAGAAGTAAACAGTCATAAAAGCTTTATTGGTGATGTTGAGTATGGAGTTCCTCAAGAAGTGTGTTGGGTCCTTTGCTATTCAATATCTATATTAACGATATAAAAAATCTAAAATTTTTTGGAAAACTATTCCTATTTGCTGATGATATTAGTATATTTTATCCTTACAAGCAAGAAACTTCATTAAAAGCTCATATGGAATATGATGCAGCAATGATTACAGAGTGTTCCGGGGGGTGCAGGGTAATAATAAAATAAAATATGTTGCGAGATGATTGGGGTAAAAAAATACAAAGTTATTAGTATTAATAATCAATGTTTATTTATTCGTACAAAAAACGTACCTTCGGGTTGGGGGGTGGATCGTGTAATGATCTCTTTTCGTTTCTATTGTTTATAATTCACAATACATTTACATTAATCCAGGGATGGTTTATACACTTAAACTAAACCTATGTCTAAGGCTTAAAAGTAGGGTGGCCAGCGTGAACATCCCGCCCCCCTTGCAATATTGCAACAAGAGAACCGAGAAGTCACCTGGCCAGAGATCAAAAATACAATTCAGGGGTAATAATAGCATATAATAATACAAAATATTCGGGATATTGTAAAAAAATTTATAAAATATAAAAACCAAAAGTTTTTGCTTGCAATGAACATAACAAGAGCTTGGTTGTGGGTTGCGCTCGTCTTCTTCCGTACTGGGTGAGCAGGATCCTTATTGTTGCCAGCTTGTTTCGAGGTGTTTGTCCTTTAGGCGTTCGCCAATTATCCTACGGGGTATTACACTATCTGGAATTAAACGACAAACACGCAACAAGGAAAAAACAAGAGAACGAATTAGCTTTGCTCTTAGTGAGGGTTAGAAAGCCGCATGGGCTTCACACTTGGCCGTATTGGAACGCCATTGGCAGTTCGAATTTCGGACACTTTCATTTTAAATTAGGGACGAGATAAATCCGTTGGATTAGACCAAATTTCGGATCGGAAGGGGTTAATTGTCATATCAAATGAAAAAACAATATCACTTCGATAGGTTTTTTGATGTGTAAGAGGCCATAATACGGAGATTCCATTTGTCAGTGCCTACCTGGTCCACGATAAACGATACTCGATTTGCCGCAAAAGTTGGCCAATGGCACGGGGGTTTTGAAACCAGGACAGAACGATAGTCGTATCTGTCTCACAAAGGTAAGATTCAGCTTCTTGCGAAGTGAAAATACCATTTTTGCCAATAGAGTTGCATCGCAGAGCTTTCAACGGGGTAAAGTTTATACTTATACATGCACAAATTTTGCTTTGGCAGCGAGCAAGTGGGTGATAAATTCACCAGACGGGGTTAGGACTCTACTATACAGAATGGCAAATGCTTTCTCATAAGCATCACAAAATGCATGAAATATTTCATGCTGAGGGTTAAAATTAACCCAACGGGGGATGTTAATCCTGTCGACGTACGAATAATCATCGACAAACTCGAGCCATCTGTTAAACGTCATGGGTTCAAACATTCTCCACAATTTATTCTGCTTTTACAACTTTGTCGCGTAATAATCTTAGCAACTACGATTTCAGGTACCACTCACCAAACGGGGTCAAACAGCTTTGGCTATTTGAAACAAGACAGAACGTTTTGTGACTACAGGGCGTTGGAGCTGGCTTGAAGCAAAATGTATCAATGCTCGCATTCCAACGTAAACCCAGAGTTTAAGCGGTGCTGACGTCTGACAATTTCAAAAAATTCGGAATCTAATGGGTATTCGGGTAGCACAAGAGAAAAGATGTGATGTGAGTTAAAACGTCGTGACGGGGTAAAAAGTGACTGGGTTGAGTGTGTGGTTAGGGAAAGGTATTCCCCAATTACTTCCTCGTATGAGGTTTTAATCTCGAGGCTCTGTAGCGATCAGATTTCATATTCTGAGCAAACATTCCTTTACGTGATGGACCAAGACTGAAGTTTGCAGGGATTTTAGATCTTGAGGGTAATGAACTTAACTGACGTGTTTTGCCAGTTACAATCCAACCGAAAACGGTTCGTTGGGCGATCAAAGGGTTTTTGGGGTCTTTTCGAAATCCGGAAAGCATTATTTGGGGGTATACATCTCCACCCAATAGCAAATCCATGCTATTTCAGCACATTTCGCTAACGAGCATGTGGGTAATTGACCAGTGAGCCTTTCAACAATATACGCTTCCGTGGTCAACTTAAACGAGGGATCAAGAGGAGATCCTAGCGAAATAATACAAATTTCTTTAGAGTTTGCTACCACTGCGCCATTAAGGCCCACAATAGTGGCAGCAGGTGCCGAATAAGTTGGAAGATCTAGCTTCCGTTCGAGAGATGAAAGTAGCTTGAGATGCTGGGTCTATCATAGCTCTCGCAGTAAACAGGGCATGATCTAATTCTATGTTAACATTAGCAGTCTCTAACAGAACTGTTGAAGACGGGGTGGACTGTAGACGGGTAGCGAAATTGTGGAAAAACCGAGTAGTAGGGGGTGTCGATGAACAATTATGCTGGAAGCCGGGGGATTTCCAAAGAGCGATTTGGGGAAAACGGGTTAATGGGGCTAGCTTCAGCTCTCGGTCTCTCCCGGGTATAAGATTCGCTACGGTGAAGTAGCGAATGATGTTTTTGTTTGCAAATATAGCAAACGTTAGAGCTATGGCATTTTTTTGAGTCATGGGAAACGGCCAAACAATTCGTGCAACACTTATGATCTTTAACACATAATATGCGTTCGATTACCGGCATTCTCAAAAAATCAGAACACAGACGAATAGGGTGGTTCTGATTGCAAATCGGACCTCGGGGTATATTCGGGGCGACGGTTTCATTTGTTCTGAATTTTCGAGGGCTTTGAGAAAGTCTTGGCTATCATTACGAACCGCAGATTGAGTAAAATTATGGCTGCCGATAATGTCCGAAACTGATTCGAGAGTTCGATATCTGGCAGTCAAGAACTCATCCATCTTGCTCCACTTGGGTAGGTCCGAGCAAGGTCCCTGAGACTGTTCCCAAAGACCTAGGGTATATTCGGGAAGTTTAATGGAGCAAATGTACACAAAAATTATGTCTCTATGCCCAGAAACGACAAATTCGTTATACAATCATTAATTTTTCGTTGCAAACTTTTAATGGAAGGGCCAGATTATTTGGATATCGAAGGGAGGTTAAACAGAATTTTCAATTGAGAATTAGTCAATACCCTTTTATTTTCGTAACGATCGACGAGATTCTGCCAAGCCATGTCGAAACCATCATTCGTCATGGGGCAAGTGCGAATTATATCCCTCGCCTCACCTTCAGTATTTTGCAAAAGATAATACATCCTTTGGATGTTGCCAATTTGGGGGTTAGTTCCGTATATTGCAGAGAACATATCTCTAAATGTTGGCCACGAAGCGTAATCGCCAGAAAAGGTTGGGGTGTCACATGGGGGAAGGTGAACGGGGATACTATTAATAGGAGGGTTCGCGGCCTTGCGGCCGTCAATCAATTCATCAATAAACGAGGCGGATTGAAAATACAATGTATATCCCGACATATACTTGGCCTTCGCGTCTTTCGTTGAGACTTTGGTGTCCTCGGCATTTTCCAACAAGTCGTCGTAAGTGTCACGAAAGACTTCCCATAAACTGATCAATTCTTGTCGATGAACACCTAGAGAGTGAACCGAATGTTCCTCTCGCGGAATAGCCTGAAGAAAGCTTTCCAAATCTGTCAAACGATTGTAACTTCTATTTAAATTACGCATTGCGGCCATTTTCCCCTATCAAAACTCGGGTTTTTTTTAATGAATTTATCGGGAGAAAAATTCAAATAGGGATCGAAAATTTGAATTAATTTAAAAATGTTCAATACACCAAAGTATAAAAACTCCAAAGAGTAGGATTTATCAAAGAAAATTTAAAGTTTAAATACAACTAAATAAAAATTTCACCTTTAATTCCAAAAAGTAAAGAAATATTCGCGACAGAACTTTTAAAGCATACAAAATTTAAAAAAAAGGGTTAGCGAAAATTTCTCAAAACAATATTCAGAAAGGACAGGGAGCAATCGAAAGAATTTAAATATTTTTGATCACAATATTAATTTCAAAAAACTAAACAATATTCATTCGTAGCAAAAAATGTTATTAAAAAATCGAATTAAAATATAAATTTGAAAAATAATATTAAAATTTTAAAATAGTATTGATATCTGTGCAAAAATATACAACTGAAATAATCGAAATAACAAAGGCGAATATTTAACAAAAAAAGTAAAAGCGGCCACCTAGTCAGTGACAATCTCGAACTGTTAAGAAACAGAAATATATAAAACTCACAACAACAACACGGCTATACTTCTATTATGTTGTTTGTGTATATTTGGTTTGTTTATTTCGTCTTTGTTTTCTTCTTATATTTTTGCACTTTACTTATTTTGTTTTGAACGCAATAATAATCAATTAAAACTGTAGCACCACAAATAAAATATATTTTACATACCTTATAAAATAAATAAATAGTACCAAATATAATTTAAATTACACCAAGATGCAGAGAAAGGGGTATGATTTATTAAAAAAAATCCAAATATCGCGATCCTTGAGGATATCTAAAACGAAAATCTCGTTTAAGATTTTATTTTATTTGTGGGTTGATCCGGCTCGATTGGACCAAATGTTCAGGGGGGTGCAGGGTAATAATAAAATAAAATATGTTGCGAGATGATTGGGGTAAAAAAATACAAAGTTATTAGTATTAATAATCAATGTTTATTTATTCGTACAAAAAACGTACCTTCGGGTTGGGGGGTGGATCGTGTAATGATCTCTTTTCGTTTCTATTGTTTATAATTCACAATACATTTACATTAATCCAGGGGTGGTTTATACAATTAAACTAAACTTATGTCTAAGGCTTAAAAGTAGGGTGGCCAGCGTGAACACAGAGCATGCAATGCTGAAAAAACAAAACTTATAAGGTTTAAGGTTTAGACCATATTTGCATTATAATCAAGATTTTAATATTTTTGTGGATGGAAAGTTAATTAATGAGTCTTTTCCAACAAAATTGGAATTTACTTACAAAATAATTTATCATGGGACATACACATAGCAGTTCTAAAATTTAAAATTGTATGCGCTACAGGTTTATTACATAAATTTAAAAATAAGTTCAGTACTAATACCAAACTAATAATTTACCCAGCACTAAAGTAGTATGTTTATGAGGTTTTGCGATCAATTTTTCCATACAAATTTGGGTTCACGCATTTAGTTTTTTATGGGGTTTCGGGGCCACTTTTTTCATACAAGATTGAGATCACCCATATAGTTTTTGTATGGCGTTTCGGGATCAATCTTTCCATACAAATTTGGGATCATCTCTTTAATCATTTCATTTTGTAACAAGTATTGTGAAAAGGTAATGCTTTTTAATGTGTATGCGTATGGTCGAAGTTACTCAGCTCGTATAGAATTATAATATATGTAATTTGTAATTGTATTCTAATTATTAATAAATAAATAAAATAAATGTGTTTTTTATTTTTAATAAATGCATTTTTGTAAAAAATAAAACAAATTAAACATTTTTTATTTAAACATTAATCACACATATATGCAAAGCTTATAGCTATACAATAGATCGATCACACAGAATTCTGCAACGATTTAATTATTTTACAGCTATGCATGCTCCCAAAAAGCATTAAAGCATTAACAATAGGTCGATCACACACAATTCTGTAACAATTTAATTATTTTACAGCTATTCATGCTCCCCAATTTAAACACACACGCAAACACACATTAAAAAGCATTACCTTTTCACAATACATGTTACAAAATGAAACCGAAAAAAATAAATAAAAATTAAAGAGATGATCCTGAAACGCCATACAAAAAACTATATGCGTGATTTCAAACTTGTATGAAAAAGGTGGCCCCAGAACTCCATAAAAAACTATATGCGTGATCCCAAATTTGTATGGAAAAATTGATCGAGAAACCCCATAAACATACTACTCACTAATTCAAAGTCACTTAAACTACTTGGCTATCGTATATGGTTGGAAAAAGACAATGATTTGCAGTCTCTTCAAAGATCTCAGAATAAAGTCTTAAAAACTGTTTTCAATCTGCCGCTCAACTTTTCAACATTATCTCTATATAGAGATATATATGTTTTTCCTGTACATGCTTTTTGCAAATTGCAGCTTTTACTATATGTCTTTAAATCTTTACACAATGTTGGTCATCATACCACAACGTTTCCTAGAAACCAATATGTGCTTAATACAAGGAATACAATGAATTTAAGAATAGCTCGATGTCGCATAGAAAAAAAAAGCAGCGTGTGAAACATATAGGTAATTTGGAGTATAATATCCTACCACGAGCAATCAAAACTATTCAACAGATCTCAAGATATAAAAGAAAAATTAAAGAATATTTATATGAAAACGTAGAAATGCTTCTATTGTAAATATATTATATTCATATATATACATTTTTCAATTCTTCTTATTTTTATATATCTTTTCCCTCTATATTTTCATTTATTTATTTATTTTATAGTAAATTTTAAAACATATTTGTATTCGAAAACCTTGCCATCTGGCTCCATAAATGTCCATTGGACGCTGGGGCTTTAAACATAATGTAATGAATAATGAAACTTAGTAAATAAACTAAAAAAAACCAATAATGAATTTTATATAATAATATTATTATATTATATTAAGTTAATTTTAGATTCAATAACCATTTAGAATACAACCTTAAATAGGCAACGGAGTTGTTGAATATCCTTAACGGTAAATAAAATGTTTTAATTAAAAAAATATTAAAAAAAGAAAGTTTAGTTGAAAAAGAAAATTCGTTCGGTGAAATTAGTAAGCTCGTAAATATTTTTTGGTCTTCGTGTTCATTATTTTAAACTTTATAAAAAGGTGTCCAATATTTTATTCTTTTAATTATAACTGAACTAATTTATATAGAGTTGCTAACAGCATTACAAAAATACACATATAAATATGTAGAACTTGTAGCGAGGTATAGTAATACATTTCAGAGATCAATTAAAATGAAATCAAACAAAGTGAATAGTTTTAATGTTAAATACCTTCTGGATACATCTAATAACTTTATTTAATCTTTATATCCTTTCAACAAATCACCAAAGCGAATACCTAAATTACCATACAAGGAATACATATGCCTTTTTTAGATTCAGTTAAGTATTTGGGAATTACACTAGATACAAAATTAATTTTTAAGGGGCAATCAAATGCGGCAGAGCTTTATATCCTTTAATGAATCATATATTGACGTTAAACATTAAAAACAAAACACTACTATACAGAATATGTATTAGGCTAATATTGACCTATGGCTGGTCAACTAAATGTGCTAAAAACTATTTACAGAAGCTGCAATTAATTAAAAAAAAAAAAAAAAACTTGATGACCATATATAATTTACCTCGAAGAAATTTCACAGCTCGTCACATAGAAATTAAAACGAAGACTCGATTGCAACGGTATTTGATAAACTAACACAATGATTCGAAGGTCCTAACAGATATTCAAACTATGGTTTAATAAGAAATTTACATGTTTAGCTCTTTTCTATCTTCATCTTTGAAGATAACAATAGGCGTAAAATAAGAATTTTTATATTTTTGTTTTGTTTTTAGAAATAAGGTTTTTTCTATCTCTTTTGCCTTAAATTGTAAATACATATACAGGGTGGCTGATATATAATGCAACAAAGTAAAGCGCTATATTTTTTTAATTTTATCGTTCAAAAGCGAAAAATGTTGGAAATAACATCAAATTTTAGAATCAGTTCAGAATTGTTCGTATTGGCCACCTTTGATACGAATTATGGTCTTCAAACGGCCGACAGAGCCGGCTCTGGCCATTTCCCGTCGAAGCGCCGTCTTGAGATAATCGATACTTTGATATTTTCTAGTGAGAATCTTACTCTCCAAAATGCCCCAGGCGCAAAAGTCCAATGGATTGAGATCTGGAGATTTTGGTGACCATTGTGTGGTAGAAATGAAGCGGGGAACCTCCTTTTTAAGCCATTCTTCGTTGATGCGTGCTGAGTGCGGTGGTGTTGAGTCCTGTTGGAATGTCCATGGTTTGCGCCCGAAATTTTTGTCCGCTCAGGGCTTCAATACTGTCTTTAAGACATTTTCCCGATAATATTCGGCATTTATTTTGACCCCACGGTCGATGAATACGCGCGGGGAGCGACTATCGGCCGTTAGGCCGGCCCACACCATTACCATCCTCGGCGCTTGAGTTCTGGTGGCCAATCGCAGGTGTAAATTTTCAGCTGTCCTCTTTGGCAAGTAAACCTGATCATTTTGTTTGTTCACAAACTGCTCAATTTGGAAAGGCTTCTCATCGGAGAAAACCAAATTCGGTAACTGGCCGAAGCAAGCGAAGTAACTCCATGACTCTTTCCAGTCTAACTTTTTTTTCCATCGGTGAGCTCTTGGTTTTTTTGGAACTTCAATGGCTTTAGTCCAAGCTCATTTATCAATATATGTTACATCCGTCCTCGCGATATGTTCAGCTCACGAGCAATTTTTCTACCACTGCGGTGTGGATTTCGATCAAATTTGGCCTTCACTCTTCGGATCATTTCTGGTGTTGTTACCGTTTTTTTCGTTCACTTTTTTGACGCGATGCAACACTGCCAATATCACGGTAACGAGCAATAGTACGAGAAACAAAAGATTTACTCACATTTAAATGCTGGAGGGCTCTAACGATAGCCACCTGTAGTTTTCCAGCCAAATATAAAGCAATCACACTATCACGCTTGAATTCCATCACGAATAACTTTGTTTCTGAATGAAATAGATCAAAATGCTTTTGTAAGCTTGTAAATAATAAAATGAACTGTCACTGGAATAAATTTGTCAGCTGTCAAACGAGCGGCTTACAAATGATAACAACCTGAAGTTGGTTGCAATACATATCAGCCACCCTATATTATAAATGTTCATAACATAATTTTTAATTCAATTACTTGATGCAATACCTTTTAGTAATACCTCATAAGTTGTAAATATATTAAGGTTATTTATATTTTAAAGCTGTTTATAATGACAGAAATAAAAATATCAAAAAAAATTTCCGGCTCTTCAGCAAACTTAAGTTAAAGTCGGTGATCGGCTTCGTCTAAGTAAATATTAATCTTGAAAATAATTTATTTCATATTGGCAATCACTTTATAGAAATTGGGACTTTAATTTAAAAACACATAAAAAAGTTGAATGCTTTAAAAATGAAAATTGATTCAAATTATAACATACCACAAAATCACATAATGAGACCAACGGATTCAATATTTTTTGATAGAGAATAATCGATTGTATCACTGCTTGGTTTCAGTAAGGAGTCCTGAAGATAAAACTATATTTCAGATAAAACAGTGAAGATTACAAAAATAAATACTATACTTAGTGTGCTCTATATTGCAAACGAACCATGTATATAAATAAAGTTTCTGCTCACATACCATACACATTTTCGATTAAAAGCACCAAAAAACGTGATTTATTTATTAGTTAATACTAGTTAATACTATCTCAATAAACACTATCGTTCCAATATTAACTGAGCAGAACGAAAATCGAAAACAAGAAATATCCGATTTATTACATCTGAAGCGCTTAAAGAAATTATTATATTTGATAGTAGAAACTATTTATATCACAATTCATAACGGTTGAGAATTATATTACACACAACAGTAAAACATAATGGGCCATAATCATAGTCAAACACTACACTCAGTTCTTTTTAAAAACAACTTTAATATTTAAACTTGTTACTAACTGTTCTTAACTATAGAGAAAATTAATAATGGTTTTAAGTTAAGTCAGCTTTAACCGGGTGATTAGTATAATGTTTGAAATTTTTCATACAAACTGGTATAAATATTGTATAAGTGGCATCTCTGCACAGCTGATAATAAAAGCTCAAAAAAAAATAAATAAATAAATTGATAAACAAATGGGCAAAACCTTTCCTTATGCAATTTAGGCTTTCTTCCTTCACACAAATCTTCAATAATACCAAAATCATTTTCAATGTCCTGAATTGTACACATTTTTTCAATTATTTTAACACTTTTTCTACAATTTATAAAAAAATTATCACAATTCATATTATTGTATTGTTTTTGGTTTGTTTTGATTTTGCAACATTTGACAAATGACAAACAGCTGGTAGATTTAAAATAATGTTAATTTCCTTAAAAACAACTTCACCTTGTTTTAAGTATAAAATTGACTTTAGTGGAAAAGTAAGCTAATGCGAAAAGTAATATAAAAGAACAAAAACAATTCGTGAGTTTTTAGAATAACTTTATTTCAAATGAATACTTTGATTATTTAATTATCAAAAAAGACATCATAGTTATACACAATAAGAATAATGATAAAGTTTTAATATCAATTTAAAACTAATTTTGTGGTTTTATCACGTGAAAGTTTTCAAACTCTTAAGCAACTTTATGGTTTATGGTTTCGAAGAAATTCGTTATGAGTTTAATGGTGTAAAAATTGATCGTACATGACATATAGGCATAAAAATAATTATTAAGAACTATACTTTATTAAATCTGATTATTTTTATGTTTCATTTTGCTGTCAGTTGGAAATGTCGAAGTTTGACCTTGACATTTTGACGTAAACTCAATTTCTCTGCACACTGCAAAATAATCTAAAGAGAAAAGCAAAATAAACAAGCTTTGGTTAAACTTAGTGAAAATCAAAAATTGACCTGTTTTATGTTTTGCATTAATGGAAAAGATCCGACTGTAACAAAGCACATAAGAGAACGTGTATATCTGCTTATGACGGATTTTATGTAACTCTGGCTTAAGTCAAAAGCTGATATCTTAGACTTTGATAAATCGTATCGTATGTTTTGTTACGTGTTCGAAAAGTCGGATTTGAGAGCCAGTTATGATATTTAATATTTTTTATCTCACTACCAAGAGGCCTCACCGGCATTGCTGCCCGAAGCGATAATCCGTATAACTACACTTCTACGATTGGTGTTTTTATTGTATCTTCATTTTTATGAACTAACAATAAGTGTTCAAATCTTAAGTTTAAAGTTAATGAATATTGATGTCCAGCCAGAGCCAAACAAAAATTCGAATGTTCAAATGTTAATAAAAAAAATAATATAATGCATAATTTGTGAAGAAATCATTTGAGTTGGATAGTGTCCCCCCTTCTCAAGCGGGTATGGTCACGATGTTGTAGGATGTATCGAGCGAGAGGATTTGAACGTATGATATTCCGTTGGACGTCAAAGTTTGTATGAATATTGCTGTTTTTAATATATCAAGAAGCGGCAGTTATCATTTGTAGGATTTTATTTTGACTGCGTTGTATTTTTTCAATATTAGAAGCAGAAGGCGAAGCATAACTGGATACCATAACTCCATATTGGCTTTAATATAGATATTTAGAGCAAGAGTTTACAATCGACTATAAGAACGGAATTACTACCGATAAGCCAATTGATTTGGACTGCTTTCAGTTTCATTTGAGTCAATTTTGCATTGATGTGATATTTCCATATGAGAACAATCTAAGTGAATACCGAGATATTTAATATGAGTATGTTGCGGCACCCATCATCAGATTGTTAATACTGATGGGCGGACATGTTTCTTTTAGTATGGTAAAGGTGATAGGACGCATTTTTGTTCATTGATTTCAATTCTCCACTGGTTAGCCCATGTCTTCACCTGAGTAGCGTGGTGCCGTAATTAACTTGAGGCATCTTTTGGATTTTTATGGGTGCAAAGAAAAGCCGTATCATCAGCAAAAGTTCATCTGTGTGTAATACTGCTTGCTGCCATATCTGCGGTGCATAAAAAATATATAATTGGTCCTAGGAAACTTAAAAAATCAATAATAAGCGCTGAACTACTTTTTTTTTTCTTCAAGGGCTTTTCTTATTTCTTGGATCAATCGGTGAGTTTGCTCAAAACTACTATGTTGTCGTCTAATGCCAAATTGATTATTGGAAATACAGTTGTTGCGGTCTAAAATAGGTGTCAACTTGTTAATTAACAATTTTTCGCAGTGGGGGAATTGACATTAGGGGTCTTTTCAGGTTTTTAACTGATAGCCATAATGAATAACTGGATATTTTCTCAGAGATGCTTCCCTTTGCGTTTGTAACACTTTTCTGAGCTGGTTACTTCCAATATGTGATAGAAAAACTTTGTGTAATGTTTAGGTCATGCATTATATCATTTAGAGGTCTGCTATATTCGTTTCATCTCTAATATTTTTTAAGGTGTATTGTTGTAAATTTATTAAAGCATGGCAACTATGTTTTCCAATAAATTCAAATTGCTACTGAAAATTACAACTCCGTGTTTAATGAAGCTTATGGTGGGAATATTTCGCATGTTTTCTTGATTTGATATTGGTTTTCTTGTCTATTGGAGAACTCTAAACGTTAAACGCAAAATTCATCCGCAGATTTGAAAAGCATCCCTTTTTTAAAACAAATAATAAAATCAACGTTCAACAATGGATATCTCAGGAAACAATCGGTATGAGTTATTATTCATGGATGATGACTCTGCCGCTTTACCAATCCATGGTGAATCTGTCGCCACAAAGAAGAAAGTGGCAAATGCTGCTAGTAAAAAGCCGGCACCTGGACCTAAGAAAAATGTAAATGTGGAAAAGGAAAATAAATCGGGAACACTAAATAAAAATGATACACAGGCAAAAAAAACAGGCGCTCAAGTTAAACCCAAAGCAGGTTCTCCTGGAAATGCATTTAGTAGCAATCGCGTTAATGATGGAGGTGAGTCACGTAAGGTTGCCTTTAAATCACAAAACAACGAAGTCCGGGAACAAAGAAACAATCGGCGCAATGTACGTGAAAGTGGCCCCAATGGCACAGAGTTTGGTAATGAGCAGCGTGAACCTCGTCAGTTTAGAGATCGTGACAATAGAGGTCCCCCTCGTAATCGCGAAGGAGGATACCGTGGTGGAAAACGTGAATTCGATCGTCAATCAGGATCGGACAAAACAGGTAAATAAGATACTTAAATAACGGAATGCAGCTCCATTTATTTTCTTTTTGTATTTACTTTAATTTTTTTTTAATCTAAAGTTTGAAATGTAAATCTGAAATTATTAACGTTTCATTGCTTAGATAGTAAAACTAACAATAGTTTTTGGCTCATTCATTTTTTAGTATATGATATAAAAGCAATATTTTAGTTCAATAATTTCTTCCAAGTTTTCGTACATTCCGGTAAACTGTTTTAGTGTTTTTACACCTAATATTTATATTGTAAAGACCATTTTTTTTTTTTTAATTATAACAATATTAAGTAATAAAACGTGATTTGATCGTTACTATTCTAATAGATGTTAAGTGAGTTGTTGGTTAAATATATTAGACGAAAAAAATTATGTGTCCATGAAGAACTTTAATATAACCAGTTGGCTTTGTTAAAACGTAACCGATTTATTTTTAATATTTATAATCGAAGTGATTTTTTGAACATGTCTAATAATGGCAGTGTAAGTAACAGCACAGGTTAGGTAGGGTGCAACGGAAACTTTTGATTCTTCTCGCTTCGTGATTTTTGTTTTGCATTGAGCCTAAAAATAGCGATGCAGGAAAGATTAATTTCTTTTACACTTTTACTTTGCCGCTTATTTTTGGGAAAAGTGGAAAAAACGATAAAACTTATTGGAAGTCATCATATTCTATTTTATTATAACATATCGATGTTGTATTTTATTATTGTTATCAGGTAATATATAAATTTTATTATAACTATGATAAATCAATATGTCTATTAAAGTTCAAGACATTGCAGTACAGAATAGAAGTTATATTGAAATTTTAAGCGCGTTTTAACGTAAATAATTTTATTATAAAGGAGTACAAGAGTGTGTGCAAATACTTACTCTGAGTAACAGATAACTCTAGCAGCTTATCTCCCAAAAATAACTGCATAATATAGTACAATAATTATTAGTTTTAATTCTTAATCCTGTTTAAAAGGGAATCAGTAAGTAAAATAAATATTTAAAAATTAGTATTAGTGCACACATCAAAAGCAAAGTACAGTGGAACTTCGACAATCCGGATATATATAGTTTTAGGCACGTCCGTATTATCGAGTTGGCGGGGCTATAGAAGAGAAAATTATTAAAGTAATTTAAGTGAATTAAATACATATATACATACATACTATCATTTATTAAAAACGTAGTTATTTTGTGCTGACTAACTTTGTTAAGGTGATTGATTTACGCTGTTTGCTCTAGCCTCTTCAACAATAGACTATCGTGCATATCTATATTATTCCTCTCAACCCACTGAATACATACATACATACATACATAGTTGGACATTACAACCCTCAATTATATGTATTCGAAATAGTTTTATTTTCTCTTTATTATTATTATTTTTTTTTTTTAATGTCGCAAATCGTTGATTTAGGAACATGGAATTTTTCGGCAAGCTGTCTAATAGTTTTTCCTTCATCAAACCATTGTAAAATATCTAACTTTTCCTTTAAAGACATGAATGACACTTGGTATGAAGTTAGACAAACACGCTTGTGAAAGAATGTACGGAAAATGAGTTAATGATAATGCTAAATGTAAATAAAAGTATGAATAACAAAACATGCGAGTTAAAACCTGGAATTTACATTTTTTCTTGCATAAAAAAATTTGTCGGAATTGTTGAGGTAAACGTTGTAAGTTGTCCGAAATATAAAAGCGTCCGGACTGTCGAAGTTGTACTGTATATGTTTGAGTTTTATTTCATTCACTTTTTGATTTTTTATTAGCAATTATAGTACATCAATAAATTCTAATTAGCATTTATATAATTAATAATTTTTTGTAAACATTTTGATTACTATTTTACAATTCAGATATACATTTTATTTTTAATCTAATATTAAAATTATCGTGTCACGGTGTTAGTGTTTAAATTCCTCCGAAATGGATCGACCGATTTTATCCCCATATGTTAAGAGGCAAATCGTTAAAATTTAATATTTAGGCACATATTGATCGTAGACTAATAAAATTTGGTGGGTAAGTTCGAAGAGCCGATATCGACAATCCCACCAAAAATGGGCCTGACACCCCTCCCCCTTCAAGCGATACCTACACCTCTTAAACTACTGAACCGATTTTAACCATTATTAATATTTTTTTTTTTTTTTTGTTGAAAACATCAGCTTTAGACGGTTTTATAAAAATTAGATATAGCAAAATGTGGGAGTGGCAAACCTTTAAAATTTAATATTTAGGGATATAGTGGTCGTAGAGGAATATCATTTGGTGGGCAAGTTCGTAGAGTCGATATCGACAAACTCACCAGAATTGGTGTGGCAAACCTTCCCCTTTAAGTGGTACATATAAGCAGCGTTACCGTTGAGCGACTAAAGTCGCAATTTGACACTTTTTCAGCGACCCCGCCACTATTTGTGCCCCCTTACTAAAATGAACTAAATCTGACACTTTACAAGATTTTTGACCCTTTTTCCCCTTTTTTAGAAAAAGTATTTTTTCTTTTATTTACATTAATAAGCCTGCAAATTTTTGACAGCTCAAACCAAAAACAAATTGCCTGTGGTTTTTGTAGACGTTCGTTGTGTCGCTACTTTATTAATTTACTTTGAGCATTATTAATTTACTTTGCTTGTCTTTTGTAAACAGCACAAAAACTATAGACTATAGACTAGACTACTGACTATACTATAGACTAGACTATTGACTGGAGTATACTTTGGTATCTGTGTTAACAATTTTCTGGTCTGTGTAAATTAATAAAAAAAACTCAAAAACCAAAAAGTTTGTTAAATACTTTAAAGCGTCTTTCAAAGACCTTTCATGCGATACTAAATTTTCGTATGTTTTCTTTGTAAAATATATGAAAACATCATAAAATATTCGAAAAGGATCTATGATTCATCTCATTATTATTTTTTCGATTATTCTAAAATATAAATTTGTTTTGGAATTACAATTGTATAACTAATTGTAATAACTTTAAATGTTATGTTTTTGTTAACAAACAAAAGGGATCAGTCGTCATCTAGTCATGAAAGTCTTGTAGAATGCGAAGAGGAAATTATTTCATCATCGGATGAATCAGTTCCTGTGAAGCGTAATTTTTTGAAATGTATGTACCTTTTTAACTTCAGGTCTTTTAATTTATTTCAAAATTACTAATATTTAATTGTTTTTTTTTTTTTTTTGTAACATATTTTATATTTTATGTTATATTTTTTTTAATTTGTTACAAAATACTCAATTTGGTATAATTTTGTGTTTATTTTTAATGAACTGTTGTTTTGCTATAATAATAATTTTGTTTTGTATTATTATATAGTGTGTTAGCAAAAAAAAAGTTTTATTTAATGGAATTTTAATAAATTTAAAAATGCATTTTTTGTTTTAGAAATTTAAATGTCCTAACGTTCATACGTTTGAATGGAATTACATTTTAAAGCTAGAAATAAAACAGACCAATAGTTTTAAAAAATGAAAACTTTTGTTTAGGCTTATTAATTTTTGGCTAAAAATTTGTTTCCATTATAAAAATTGGAAAAATTATTAAAAAAGGAACTTGTTATATGTTTGTTAATGTATATTACAAAATCCAATAAAAATTGAATTTTTTATTTGTATTAGTTAATTTTCTTTTCTTTTAAAAATGATGCCCCTTTTTACTGCCAAAATACCCTTTTTGTACGACTTTTTTTCAAAAATCCCCTTTTTGTGCGACTTCTTAAAAATTTCCAGCGGTAACGCTGCATATAAGTCTGCTAATACGATGGTTTATAACTACATTTGTACATATATAACATGTATGTCTGTTAGATGTTGTTTTGAAGCGAGTACAATAACTACAACTTTATCAGCGATACCCATAATTCGGACCTCTTATTTTTATTCTTTGAATGTATCACCTAAATAACGTATCGACTTCAATTAATTTTTGAACTATATAGATCTGCGTACCGTAGAACACATATGGTTTACGTTGTTCTTTTTAAGAAGTACGTGGTACAGTGTATTACAATAAATTTATAATGTGACCTGTTTTGTGGGATAAAAAAAAAATCAATTTTGGGCGGAACGAAGTTCGCTGGGTTACTGGTATAATAGAATATTGTCTGATTTAGGGTGAGTTCCAAAACATCAAAACACATTGCAGTGATGCGGTATTACTACCGTTTCAATACAAAGTAATTAACTCTGTTGTTTGCTTTGTAATAAAAATACATTGCAATGTTTTTACGTTTAGAACCACTTGTTTGCAATCACTTTGCTTTTGAAATGGATCATTATTTCATCCCGGTTAAATGGAAAAGTTTCATCAATAGCTTTTATTTCCCGAAGCACTTTCTCCCACAACACACTACGCTTCTTTTTTTTCGAAGCGAAAACGGCTTCCCTCTGAAATCTTGTAAGAAGAAGCTGCTTCCACTCAAAACTCCATGTTTTTCACTAAGAAACAAATTAAATTTATTTAAATAATAATAAAAAATAAAATTAACAAAAATATTTTCTTACCATTCATCCGTCATGATTTATAGATGTAAACACAAAGCATCAACAAAATTAGTGATGCCAGTTTGCTTTTTGTTTACGTATCGATAACTTTTGTTATACGTTTAGGAATGCGATACATTGTCAATGTTTGCAAGGTTGCGTTTAGGAATGCATGACTTTGTTAGGTTGCATTGCAAATGACGTTTTTGAACTCACCCTTAATATCGTCTGGAACCAAAGCTCATCTGCGCTAAGATCGCTCTTGCTTTTTGTTTTCAGCTGTCTCTTATGTCAAAAATTGCAGGTGGATGTTCATTAAGTTTCTACCCTATTGTATCTCAATAGTCGATTGATGCAGTGTCCATTATGCATCGAATGCTGATAGGTGGTTTATGACAGTAGTGATGCCTAAGATATTAGCAGAGTAGCTACAGCAATCCTGACGAGGGGCAAGAGTATCTTCTATAGCATATGTTTGGGATAAGAAAGAAGATGGAAAGCTACCAAGTACTGTTCCGCCAATAGTTCGCTGTCCTGTTTGACAACATATTGACGATCTCATGCACATGACCCTTACTTGCCATTTTTTCACTCCATGGGTTATTGCTGGCCAATGGGCTCCATGTCCGGGGCAGAGGTGCCTGATTCCTCCTTATTTCTTTTGTCCAAATCATAAAAATGTATACCGTTGATTTAGGGCCGTAACTCTATCACTTATGTCGTCAATATCCACCCCGAAGAAAGACTGCAAGCATCAGTATCTTCTATAAATATTCTCATTTGAAATCGCATAAATTCGAACTCGTATAAAAAAAATAAAACGTATTTTATGTATATGGTGCGCTTCAATTGCAGACAATGACAATTGATATTATATTCCGAAAATCAGTTTTAAAACGGCGGAAGCCTCGTCGAAGAGGAACTCCCCCAGTAAAATGTGTGGGTTTGGACTGGACGTATTCCCGGAGTGGTGATGCTAGTTTCTATTTATGTATCTCGAGTTCGCGTTTCGATTGAAATAAATTTAAGTTTTTGATGTACTACGACGCTGTTGCAGTTACGTGTTTTAGAGACATCAGGGTTCTTCCAGGAAGAACTCACGCCAAGTGTGAGTACAAATGCTCAATGACATATGCGAAGTCTATACATATACCACTATTCTGGTACACTGGCTGTAATCGAATTGTGAATCCAAAGACATCATTAATTAAAAATTTTCTTTCGATGATATAGGTTTTTGCAGTTTCTCATTGTTAATAAGAAAATTAGTTTCAACTTACGTATCAGACTTTACTGATAAATTTTTATGGATGCTTTGAAAAACTATTACTCCAATCTGTGAGTTCTTTATAGCGCTGTTTCCGTCTAAAACGAAATTTAAATTTAGATATTAGCAGGTTTTCAGTTTTACTTTGGGCGATAAATGCTATGTTTCAGTATAATTTTCGGTACTTTAACTCTATTCTTGTAAGAAACAAAGTGTTGAATATTTAAATAAGTTATTTTCTTTAATTTCAAATGTATTCTTTGGGTAGAGTTTTCTTAATTTCAGATATCACATATGTGTATTATGGCGACTTAAATGGTAATATACTGAATGTGGAATGAAATTAGGTATAAAAACTCATATCACCTTCCAGGATTTGTCGTCAACATTTAATGAAAACGAGTCGATGGTTATAAAAACGGCTTTAGTAGAGATATATGTTTGAATTAAAAAGAGATCAGCAGTGAATCGTTTTTTCGCTACTCATAAGTACTCATGAAATTTTAAGTATGATTGAGTCAACAAAACTGAAATTTAACTATTCAGATTCATTCGCAGTCACTACATCATTAATTTATAAGTACAGGCTGCAATGAGTATAAATATAACGTTGACATCAAACTCACATCATTCGAAATATATTTGACTCATACGCCACTCATTCAGATTCATAAATTTAGAAAAATACTTATAATATTTAGAAATAATTTGAGTGACTCGAATCATTCATCAAAATTTACAGTCTTAGTTGTTGTTGCATTTACAAAAGAAGAAGCGAGTATTGTGGTGTTCGTACTCGAATCATACTTATTTTGTGCTTCGTGTATATGCTGAGTCAAGGAGAGTCGAAATCAAAAACATCGTCGTGCGTATTATTAAGTATGAATGCAATAAGTATTTCAAACTTTGAATATGAGTAGTTTGAGTATGATATTAAAATAAGTATGAATGCGTATAAATATCTATTCATCGTTCGGAATACTTATTGCTGATCTTTGGAATTAAATAAGTATAAATTTCTCGTAACATGCAATTGGGAAGTAATAAAATGTAAATTTATGAATTTGAAAATTAGTGAATAATAGTTTTTTTTTTTTTTTTCAAAGGTGTTAAGGCAATAGACAAACGTGATGGTGCCGGTGCTCATAATTGGGGTTCAGTTAAACAGGAAATAGATGATATTAATAAATCTACGGTTGATGCTGACACAACTTTAGCCGATAAAGACGAATCATCTAATGAGCAAACACCTGAACAACCTGCCGTTTTAGAAGAAGAAGAAGTTAAGGAATTGACATTAGATGAATGGAAAGCAATGCGAGCAGAGCGTGCAAAGCCACAATATAATATACGTAAGGCAAATGAAGGTGAAGATACTTCTGAATGGAAGAAAATGATTGTGCTAAATAAAAAGAAGGATGGTGATAGCGAAGAAGAATTTGAATACGATCCATCAATGTATCCCCAACGTGTTGGACGCTTGCAACGTATTGTCGACATTCAGTTTAATTTTAATGATGGCCGTCGTGCTGGCTTTGGAAGAGGACGTGGCCGCGGTACTCGCCCTGGAGGCGATTTTAAAACTTTACGCCAAGAAGGAGATAAACAGCCCAGACAGAAGCGTACTTTTGTTGGTGAAAGGCAACAGAAACGTTCTGCTCCAAATGCTCTCAAGGTAGATGATGAACGCCAATTTCCTACTCTAAGTTAAATAGTATTTTAACTTTTCTATTTGGCAAATACGTATATACAAGTTTGTAAACAAAAAATTTAATATACCATAACTGCATCTAGTTGTTCTCCCATTACCACTTTTTCATAGCTATATATAAAAAGGATTTTTTTCATCCATTCTGATTTTTATATCTTCTATTATTATTTTGCTTATTTTATTCACACCAACATATACGCAATATATGGAGGTAATGAGAATTACAAAACATACAAAATTGTTAATTTTTAGTGGTTAATCTTATACTATAATTTTTCAAACATTAATGAAACTAGTTGTATTTAGAGTTGAATTAAGTTCAATTAATAATTAGATAATGCTGGTCAAAACATGAGCGTTGCACAATGTAAAGAAAATAATTAACTCCATTAGAGAGAATGGAGAGTCAGTATCATTTTGCATTTTTTATTAGTGAAATATACATACTCCTCATTGTTTAGACTAGTGCATTACTTGATTGTCGCATCTTAAATTGTAAGCGAGAAATCGATTAACAATTTGTTTATTTTTACTGAAGTTTACTTACAACAATATAATACTTACTACTACTAATAATTAATAATTACATTTCTATTTTACATTTTACCTTTAATTACAAATCTTTTTGGAAGAAAAGGGGGCTCTTTGTAGTAATGCCTCTGTTATTTTATAATTATAAATAAAACCAACTATTTTAAATAGTTAAAAATCTATACAAAGTTCCATTACTTATCGAACACACATCGTTGTGAGTGGTTACTCCATATTTCGTTTTGAAATTAAAATTTACGTTGTATACAAAATTCTTTGGCAATCTTGTCGAATACACAAGGAAATTTAATAAAGCTCTATAAAATTATTGAAATTTTTATAATAAATTGTTTAAAAAAATAGATAGAAACTATTTTAAAAACAAAATTAAAACGAAAGTATCAAGTGTTGGTGAAGACAGAAAAAATTTTGTACTACTAAATTTTTTTGTCGAAAACAATAAAAGAATGACTTAATGCAATAAATGTAGGTCATCGCAATGGAGTGTACAATAAGGTTTATCATTATAAAAAAAAAATGTGCCGGGATAGATTAGTGCTCTGCAAAACTTTTAGGAGAGGACAATTTCGTGAGATTTATGTGTAATGACTGTTTGCAATACATGCAGAATGTTAATCTGGTTTTAAATGTTTTTCAAGTGGGTGTTGAAAAAACCCAGAAGCATAGCAAAAATATGAATTTGAAAACGAAATTAAAGCATTGTTGGAGGCGATTGAAAAGCGGTACAATGAAAGGTATAAAAAAATAGACAAAATTCAAAAAATGTGCAAGAGGTTAAACACATATATATGAAACTGTAAGTAATATTGAAAACAAAAGTAAGGATATGTATGAAACAATTGAAAACACAACAGAAGGGCGCACTCAAAAGGTGATGGTTAGGTTATGTTAGAGGACGTGCACCTGTCGGACAAGGCAAGCACAGTACCCGGAGGCAGAGACCTGCGCCGATCGGCTGACAACCGGCTAAGCCGAGCCGCCGACAAAATTTAAAAGCCGCCCCCGCCGAAGATTTATTCGGCTTAAGTCGGCTTAAATTCAGCCGCCGGTTTATGTATGTAAGAAAATTAAAATATATGAAAATATGATTTTAATACTGTATACAATAAATTTTAATTATATATAAAATATGATATTTATATATTATTATTTTACTTGACTTAAACACATTAAAGAAGTTTTTTTGTTCATTTTGTGATATGTTAACAGAAAAATTTTTAATTTTTTGATATGGTGATTTTGAACACCCTTTCTTGTTCTTGGTGAACGTGGTAACAGTTTTAACTTTACGTTAAATTTTTTAAAAGACAAAAAATTACAATGGAGAACCAAAAAATTACAAATTTCTTTCAAAATTTAGATAATTTAAATGAGTTAAATTCATCTGATTTCGATGACGACTTGCTATTTCTAATGGTATTGACAATGACATAAACGAATACGAAAAAATACTAGCCACTAAAGCAACAAATTAAAGAAAGAACCCAAATTCTTTTAAACAAAAAATCTCCAGCAGGGTCCATAGTTTGGCACTATTTTGGTTAAATAGTTATTGGAAGTAAACCTGTGCTAAAAAAGTATAATATGTGTAAAGTTTGCTTTGATATGGGGTAGGTACATACATATATTATTTCTATCCAGGATTTAAATTTAACGAAAATTGTAACTCCAATTTCAATTAGCTTTCAGCCAAATTTTTTGGGAAATTTTATTTTGAATATTTATTTATTTATTTAAGAATTACAATACAATTACAAATTATATTATATTCATGTCCGAGCTGAGTAACTTCGACCATAAGCCCGGTGTAGTGTCACAGACCAGAGCCTCTGGTGGGAATCGAACCCACGACCCTCACACTAGTAGTCTAGCACACTACCCACTAGACTACCAGGGCGCTCAATTTTGAATATTTATTTCTGATAACTGTTTTGTAAGTGTTATAAAATGCGAAATAATTTCAGGTTTGGACTTCTACGTCGACATCAAACATCTGTAACCATTTACGTGCTTATGGTATTGACGTAATATCAAAAAATTTGTAAAATTCGAATGCCAAAACATATTGTCAGGAAGTTCTAAAAATGCAGATTCCGAAAAATATACTAACGCACGTCTGCTTGTGCAAATGTGCTGCAAAGATCTAAAGGCCCTTTAATATAGCGGAGCAACCAGGGCCATTTTATTTATGCCATTTCGGATCACAGCAGACATAATAAAAGGCGCCGCCGAAACTCTACCGTATTTCGGCTGACAGCCTACTTAAAGCCGCCGCCGAAACTTTTCACTTTTAGCCGCCGCCGCCGTCAAATTTTCTCGGCGCAGGTCTCTGCCCGGAGGTCGAAATTGACCCATTGTACATTGTCCTTAGGGGAGGAAGAAAATAGAGGATATAAGAATGTAGGGAAAGGGAGGGAGAATGGGAAACGGAGGAATTACATATAAAGAAACTGACACAAAACAAAAGAGGTTGAGAGTGCGACTACACTTATGAAGCCCTAGCACCTCTCAACCAGCCCAAGCTGCTAATGAATCTGTGGAGAGCTTTGATGTCGGCTCTCGACACAGAGCTCAAGCTCTTAAAGAACCCCCTGCCAAGGGTCCTCAACCTACCAAGGGCTGGGCAGTTGCAGAGGAGATGTGCGACAGTCTCCAACTCCTCATCGCAACATACCCTGCAATAGTCCGGCTGGGATCTGTTCCAGATCCCCGTCAGCGACCTAATCTCGCAGTGCCCCGTGATAAAACCGACAACCAACCTTAAGCTGGCCTTAACCAAGCCCAGCAACCACTCTGTCCTCTTGCTGTCCACAGCAGGCCATAGACGCCTAGAAACAACAACCCGATCCGTTCCGCCAACGCCTCTGCTCTTCCCTCCTGACCCATCCATCGATGAGGCCATAGAGGTGGCAGACTGGTGGGTCAGGACCAACTGTCAAATCGCCACTTGAAATCGAACCTAACCTAGCGAGGGCATCCGCCGTCTCATTGCCCAGTATCCGCTGTGACCCGGAACCCAACATAGAAGGATACGGTCCGGTCCAAAACTCCTCAACGACTCAACGAACGAGCCGTGATTTGCACCAGACCGACGCAATGGCCTGACTGTCAACGAAGATCATGTAAGATTCCGAATCCGAAGATGGGCTGCCAGCTATGGCCTCAATAGCCTTCAGTATTGCGAAAATCTCCGCCTGAAAAACGTTGCAGTCATTATTCAACCTGAAGTGGAGTTCAAGACCGAGTTCCCTACAGAAAACCCCACCACCTGTACATCCACCTAACTTAGACCCATCTGTGAAGATGGGAGTACCCCACCATTTCATTGTGCCTTATCCGGTATGAGTATTCTCAAACCAGGTAGGAACATAGCCTCAGGCACAATATAATCAGGGGCTTTTTCCGAAAGTCCGTACCTTCCGTGAGGAAAGACGGTATTCAGAACTCTGGAGTGACCTATCGAGCGCTGTCTCCAACAACCAGATTCCTCAGGCGTATGGCACTACGCGCTGCACACCGCTTGACATATAAGTCAAGCGAGGTCAGACAGGGCATAGTATCAAGAGCAGCCTGAGGGCAACTCTTCCTCACTCCAGTGATACTCAAAGAGGCAATCCGCTGAACCTTATCCCAAGATTTTCCGTTGAAAACTCTTATCTAAGGCACACCACCAGACAACACAGCCATAAGTATTAACCGGTCTAACAATCGCCAGATATATCCAGCTAATGGCTTTAGGCGGAAGACCCCAGTTCTTACCTATGGAGTTCCTACACTGGTAGAAAGCATTTAGTCCCTTCTTCATTCTTTCCTCGGTGTTTCGTGTTCAGTTCAGCTTGCTCTCCAGGACAACACCCAAGTACTTGACCTCAGAAGACAACGGAAGCTCCCTACCAGCTAATCTTGGCAACCTGAAGGTTTCAATCTTGTACCTACGCGAGAACAAAACGAGGTCCGTCTTATTTGGATTTATCCCCAGACCACATTTTGTCGCCCAAGAGGATAAAATTCCAAGAGCAGACTCCATCAGTTCCCTCCGGGGTTAGCAAAAATTTACCACCCACAAGAATAGCCAAATCGTCGGCATATGCCACAACCGTCAAGCCCCTACTTTCCAGGAGCCTCAGACCCACATTAGCAACCAAGAGCCACAAAAGAAGGGATAGGACACCCCCCTGTGGTGTACCCCTGGACGCACGCTTGACGACAGAACATCTACCCAGATTTGATGGGATTAGTCTGTTACCCAACATATGGGTGATAAACCGCACCAGAAAATCTGGGGTATGTATATACCTTAGTGACTTCTCAATAGAAGAAGTGGTAATGTTATTGAAGGCCCCCTCTACATCAAGGAAAGCCGACAGTGTGTACTCACCCCTAGCCAAATTCGCCTCAACAAAACCAGTCACTTCATGAAGAGCTCTCAACAGACTTACAATTAATGTAAGCATGTTGCGACCCACTCAACAAAGACCAGTCAATGTTTGACCTTAAATATAGATCGATAAGTCTCCAAAGCTTTCAAGAGAAAGGATGAGAGTGATATCGGTCTATAATCCTTAGGGTCGATGTGGCTAGGTTTACCAGCTTTTGGTATAAACACCCTCAGGTATATCGCACCACCGGAGATAGTCTCTATACACGTCCACTAAATATTTGTGTAATATATCACCAGCATGCTGAAGCAGAGCCGGAATAAAAATGGTACACAATCCAGCAATTGGTACTCTATATTTAGTTTCCTATGTTCCTTACGCATCTAATTTATTCCCCTCTCGCAAATCTGATATCACCGTACTCTTTAATATGAATGAGTAAATGTAAATCGTACGTTAAGCGCAAATATCTTGCGTCAATAAAATGTGAAACGCAAAGAAAACGAATTATGTAAGTAAGCACAAAGAATTTTTTATTTATATCTATACACTTAATTCTGTTTTTACACGAAAAAAAACCGTGTAAAAAAAGACATAAAGTGCATAGAAAAGTAGGGGATTGGTTCCATATCCTTCAACTTCAAAAGCAAAATTAAAATGGTAAAATAAAAACTGATACTAGAGACTACATATAGAAAACTAAATAAAATTTTTATAAGCATTAATACATATTTTATTACACAAAATGAAAGGAAATTCAAATCTAAAATAAGTAGCATAAATTTAAAATTATTGTTGTTCAGGACTTCAAAAAAATAATATAAGTTAATAAACAAAACTCACATTCACCAATTCTAATGATTAAAAAAAGTTCATAAGTAAAAAACTAAAAACAGTCAATGCGATGATGAAAACAACAGAATTCTATTGCTATCATCATCGGATGTCATACGTGATCGATTACGTAAGGCTGGTTCAGAATAGCTACCAACTTCAACATGATTAGATTTTTCAGTTTCCGATTGCAGCTCTGCGTTTAATAACAACACCGGTGATTATCCGTTGTGATTTAGTTTTGGATAACTCTTTGTATAAATCATAATAACGAGCCATACAAGATTTCAGATCACGTTGAGGTTTTCATAAACTTTTATTAACCGTCCTATATCAAATATCATCGCGTAAAACAGAATCAAATTTTTTTTTCTAGACCGTGTTATTACATTGTTTTTAATATTACTCGTTATGTGATATCCAATGCCATAACGCCCGAAAACGTATAATTTCTATACCCGTAATCCAGACTGTTAAGCGCCTCGTGCTCAACGGACAGTTTGCGCTCAAGGGTTCGACTGTATTATAGCGAAGCCTCACTGATACCTGGACGCATCAGTGAGTACTACGTTTCCTATCAAGTCCTTGTAATGCCACCGGGGGCTATGGCTTGATCGACCTCCCATCATTCATGAGACTTATGTGGAAGACTCACGGACCGCTGACTCTGGCTAGAAGGATAGACCCTGGAGTGCGAACAAAAGATGGGAACTAATTGAAGAAAGAGTTTATACTGGAGGAAAATTGGTAGTAGAATGCGAAAACGAGAGAACTGTAAAGTTCGTCGTAAAAGCAGTGAAGTGCCTTGGTGAACTCTTGCCCGGTGTTCGATTGAAGGTGATACCTCAATCCGACCTCCCTCTGCGCCCAAAAGTGACGGTAAGGGTTCCGCCTACTTTTAGGCTGATGGGTGGGGTACCTGATCTTATTGGGAAACAAAATGACGGATTGAACACAATCTCGCGGGTAGTTGTCAACTCCCTGACTGGTGATGGTAAAAAAGGCACCGATTTTCGGATCGCGATTGATCAGACGTCACTTCAGTGACTAAAGGCAAAGGGCGTAGGGTTGTGTGTGTTGGCATAGACTCCGTCATCCGAACATAGGTGATGCCAAGATCCCGGAGGAGGCTAAATGTGGTGCAAATTAACCTCAGACAACCTGCTAACAGTATCCAAGTGTCGTTTTGTTAACATCGCTCTTATCCAAGAATCTTGAATCTTTAGGGATAGTATTCTGGGTTTGAGCGGTCCTGATTATAGGTTACTTGTTCCCAAAACAAGTGAAAAGGTAAGAAATAACCTATAATTTAGCTAGTAGTAAGCTGGATTTTTTAACCACTACTTCCTTATGTACAGGTGACGTAACAACTGTGGCGTACAGAGATGACCTTAGGATCGAGTTGAAGCTGTCAGGTGTACAGGCCTTATGATGCTACATCTCCTTCTGATGGCTTAAATTGACTGGTGGAACATGCGACGAGGAAAAATGGAGCAACACAGACATAAAAATTAGGAGTGAGTCGAGGTTGAATTTTATTATTCTTAATGAGCTTAACATTTGAGTATTTTTTCTCTGATCACCAACTGATATTCTTCAGTATTAATCTATCTGGTTCCTTTCATAAGTCTTTTAGGAGTTTAAGAAGAACCGATTGGATCAAATTTGAGGAGGCTGTGAAGAAGGAACTTGGTATCATTCCATTCCTTGCATCAATGATCGAGATGAAACTTTGACGAATATTTAGTTGTCTTGGCATAGAGATGCTTGCCCCCTGACACGGGTAAGAGGAACTCCAGAGACTCCGCTGCTGTACTAGGAGACCCCTTAATAAGACTAAAAGATAGGACGAGGATGTTGGCTGGTCTGCATATAGATCCAGTTTTAATGATTATAAAAGGGAAATAAAACGCTCAAAAAGGTCCACCCGAATTAGCTCTGCGCAAGTATCGAGTATTTTGCCGATGTGACTTGTTTCCGTAAGATGTTGTTTAACACGTTCCCTGCCACGTGTACTGTTTTCGGTGCACACTAAACCTCATTTCTAACGCCAAGCTGAATTTTTTTACTTAAAATGTTTATATCCAAAATTTAACTATAGGTAGGACTGTTTATGTAACGTAATGATGTTTAGAACAATTTTATAGTGATGTACCGATAACGGTACATGCGGCGTGGTATTTAGTTATCGGACCACTTTTGAACTTTTATTGAATACGACAGTTGTAAACGAATCGATTTTATATAATACAAGAAACAATGGTTCAATTTCACCCTTTAAAATATAGAAAGTTACTGATTTCATATTTATGTAATACAAATAATGACGTATTTTCTGATGAAGTTTACCATGTCCTACCTTCTAGAATTACAGCATGAGTTACAAACATCTAATGGTAGACCAGTAAAAAGGATGCAGCCGTTCCATTGTATACAGAAAGTATGAAAAATTATAATAAGGTAATCAAATTTGAGTCAAATATATGTCCTTTTTTTACATTACCCTTATGTCCCTTATTCTATGTAAAATAAATTTAATTTTTTATTGTTATTTTGCTGTTTGAATTGTAATAATTTTGATAATAACATACATTTTCTCAAAAATACAAAAATAACATGTATTTATATAGATTTATAAAAGTAGTTATCATGTACCATTTTCGGTACACGTGGCCTATGAATGACACCTCATAAACAGCTTGGCAGGGAACGTGTTAAGGATCTCAAAATCCCTCGCTTCGTCTAAACGAACGATGTTGAGCAGCTTCAAGAAGAGAAACGCTAGGGGTTCTATTGAACACCCATTTTTCCAATTTGGATCCGGATAGCTACCCGTTGGGTGTAGCTGTCCGTAATGATAATAGATTTTTTAATTGATTCCAAATTTTTGTTAAAATTTAAATGAAGCTAAAATCATTACAGATTCTACGAAATGGATCGAAGTTCGCATAGTTAGTTGTGTAATCTATATGGGCAATTTTTAAAATTGTTGTCTTCCGATTTGGATGAAATTTGCATTTATTGGATAGTAGGCCAGACACAAGTTTTCAGCTCTATCTGATGATCTGTGCTTCTTTTTTTTTTAAGGGATTACAACAAACAGAAGTAAACATTTCCTTTTTGGAAGCGGAAGCCATTGTGAAGATTAATTATGTAAGTAATTAGTAAATAACACATGTCCAAACATTAACACTGTTAATAATAAACTAATTTCCGAATGTCCTTCGAATGCAAATAAGAAGCACAGATCATCAGATAGAGCTGAAGTACTAATCTTGGTGCAAATTTCATCCAAATCGGAATACATCGATTTTAAAATTTGGGTCACTTGACACGAAATTGCCCATTACATATATAAAAATTAATGTGTGTTTATTTGTTTGTAGGTTTGTTTGTTTGAAGTCTATAGACGGCTAAACGACTAGACATACTGTACCTTCCTGTATGTCTGGAAATAACTATAGGTTTTTATTTTATAATTTCAAGTTTGCGAGCTGCCACGCAATAAGTATTTAATGTCGCATATCCCATAAATTGCGACAGCTAGAGTCCTCAAATTTTGTATGTACGACTTCGACCTACACTTACTTACTTAATTAGCTATTAACAATCCAATTAACGGATTTCGGCCAGCCGGAACACATTCTTTCAGACGCATCTGCTTCTTGCGCTCCTATGTCAGTTGGTCACACCAATCGATGACAGGACTTTCTCGACTTCGTCGATACAAGCTCGTCCTCTTCGCCAACTTCCGGAGATCCCCGCATCAAATACCCGTCTCGCCGGAGCTTCCTTCCTCCAATGGAACAACATGGCAGAGCCTGCGCACCCGTTGGATATTAAACGCTGCACAACGTCTATGTCGTTGAGAAGCTCACTGTTGGATCGCATGCGGAAATCATCGTCAACTCGCAAAAGACCGAAGATTTTACGTAGGTCTTTTCTGTCGGATACTCTCAAGGCTGCTGCATCAGTTCTTAACAGGGTCCATGGGCATCTTGTAGAGTATTAGTTTTGTTGCACAAGAGAAGTCTCTCTGTTGGTAGGAATAATCCTGTGCTTGATCTTCAGACAGACATCATTTTTGGTGGTAACCGCGGAGCAGTGATGCCAAATGTAGGGTTTTATCCCTTTTGTAGGGTTTTTTCCAAAAAATTTGAGCCGTAGGGAAAAAAGGACAGTTTTTTTTTTAAAGCGATTTGTAGGGTTTTTTTCTGTTTGCCAATTTTTTTGTACAAAGTTTAACAAAGTTTGTTTACTAAGCCAAATGCTTAAGCACAAATCCAATATTTAAATTTAAAATAATCTGGGCATCAGAAAAAATGGAGTTTTTAAATCCCGAATTAGCTATTGGTGGTACAAATAAACATATGATTCAATTTTAGCTTTTGTGCGAAAAATTCAAAATAGATATAAACAAGCTTTCAGAAGAGTGGTTAACAATGGAGTATAACTTCTCTGAACAAGAATTACTGAAGCTTGACGTCGAAACATTTTGTAAATCCAAAGATTTTAATGATAAGCTCGTGTTTCCCAATTGGTTGCAATTGTATTAGCTTTACCACATGCTATTGCGGATGCTGAACGAATATTTTCTGTGGTTACAGATGTTCGTACAAAAAAAGAAACAAACTCATGATATTTTAAATTCAATTTGAATCATAAGGTCACATTTTCAATCTAATGAATCAAATTGCATTAGTTTTACGTGTACGACTAGTCACTTTAGAAAACTTCCTTCTAAAGATTTGTACATGTAATTAATTTTTATATTAACGTAGTTTAAAAATGTTATGCATATGTATATCATAAAATCTCATTTTTAATGTTAATGTACAAATTTAGGAATACGACTGCAAGTCATTTTAGGAAAAAAGTTTTTTATGAATGTTTTTTATTAATACATAAGTAATAACTTTTTATATATTAACTTTGTTAAAACTATTTATTTTTTTGTTTTGTTTTTAATATTTTTTTATAAAATGTGTAATAAATGAATAAAATTTACAATATTTCATTACTGGACATCTTTTATTTGAAGACAAAAAGGGAATATTAAGCGTAGGTGGAAATGTAGGTTTTATTTTTTTAGTGTAGGGAAAAAAGGAATTTTTTTTTAGATACGTAGGGATTTTTTTAAAAATTTTACTGGCATCACTGCCGCGGAGCCAAGATAAATAAATTCCTTGACTGTATCAAAAGTATAGTTATCGGACGTAACCTGTGAATCAATACACCGCACATCTCTACTTGTCAACAACATATACTTTGTTTTGCCCTCATTTACTGCCAGACCCATCTTAGACCCCGTTCAACTTGCCAGGTCTGAAGCCGGACTAGCAATAAGAGCGACGCCCTCTCATATAAATATAATACAAAAGTCCGTGTACATGGAAAACTATTAGAGCTAGAATCTAGCATGAACCACTTTGGCACGCATATGAACATTTCGTCTTAGGAAAATATATAGACTCTATTCTTAGACAGAAAGTAATACTAAACATCATACTTTTGATAAACTATTGCAGCTAAAGTCATGTGTATTGCCGGTTAGTTTCAATACCTGTTTGTAAAAATACGCGTAGAGGGACATGTGTAACTTAGGCAACAGTAAGCCAGATGTCCACGGTTTATTTTTATGCTAATTTGTAACCCTTTTTTTGTATGCGTGCATGATAAGTTGAAAAGTTGTACATATTATCATCGTAGTTATTGAGTTGTTATTGCTTGACGCTCAAAATTATGTAATTAATAAAAATTCTATTCGAGTAGCCCAAGAAAAAATATGACACAATCGTTGATAGAGTTGAAGAAACTTCAACATTAGTACGTTTAATGTTATGTGTTTACATTGGGACGGCAAACTATTATTAAAGTTACCTGGAAGTGGAAATGTGTTTAGGATTCCAATTGCTATATTTTGCAAGCATACTGAAAAATTGCTGCAAGTTCCTGCTTTGTTGAGAACAAGCATCAGCTGTGTGTAATGCCATTCAAGGATCGGGCCTTCAAGACAACATAAACGCTATTGTTTCTGATATAACAGCTGTAAACACTGGTCGTATAAATAGAACTTGTACTATCATGGAAAATATTTTACAAAAGCCGCTCTTATGGCTACCATGTGGACATCTTATACATGAAATAATTTTGAGAAGCGTGTTTGAAGCAAAAATAAATGAAACGGCGATCTCAATGTCGTCCTTTTCAAAAGAATTAAAAAGGACTCGCCAAATTGAAATTTAAACTAATTTCGATTTGGAATAGATGACAGAAGAACAAAGTCTCATGTTAGTGATTAAATCAGTCGTGTTATAAATTTTGCTGAGTCTATGCTCGAAACAAAACTATAAGGAGATAACTAAACTTTTGTGCTTTTATGACAGAAGCACAATTCTAAAGCAATAACGTTTAATGCACGTGGTGCTGTTCACCTTGCAAGATGGATGGCAAAAGCTATTTATAGCGTAAAGATATTTTTATTCCGAGATGAATTGAAATTTCCAAAATAAAGTGATTTACAATAAATATGTATCTTTATAAGAACTATCTAATATATAAAATTCTCGAGCCATGGTGTTAGTGGTTAAACTCCTCCGAAATGGATCGATCGATTTTCATGAAATTTTGTGTTCATATTGGGTAGGTCTGAGAATCGGATAACATATATTTTGTATATCCCTAAATGTTAAGAGCGCGTGGCAAATCGCTAAAATTGAATATTTAAGTACATATTGATCCCCCACCTGGGTAACGATCTTGTCGCGATGAGTGTACTGCTTAAGTGTACTTCAATCCACTCTGGCACCCGGAGTGGATTGTAGTAAATGACTAAAGGTTACCCTAATATCGTGGGAAGACTCTGATTCGGACTGACGTCATGCTTTTTGATCTTTTATACTCCCTTGCGCACGGACCCATTTTTCTGTTTTCCACACATCATCTTACCCTCACTTTTTTGAACCGACTGCTCCGAGCTGGTGGTTGTAGCTTTCTGGACAAAGTTGCAAATGCACGGTAGCACCGGGGCTGCAATCGCCCCCGTCCCGTTAAAACCCTGGCAGGCCTCAAAGGACTTTTCTTGCGCGTCGCCGTTAAGTTGGTGGTGTAGGTTCGGTTGAGAGGACAACCGATTAGTACCCGGTCTGGCTCTGAGCACATGTCTGTTAGATTTTGTTTTGGAGCGACTGGAACAACTTCAGCGTATTACAATAAATATATAATGTGACCTGTTTTGGGCAATAAAAAATCAATTTTGGGCGGGACGAAGTTCGCCGGGTCAGCTAGTAATACTGTTACGCTTTTATAGAAGCTTGGTTATCGCCTACTTCTGCAATAATGCGACCTATAATGATTGCATGTTACTACAGCAAATATACAATTTTAAAATCATTGACAAGGATATAGCATAGATTGCTCTAAAAAATTACAAAATCGTTTATGGTAACTTATTCAAAAAAATGTAGAATATTCTTTGGCTTTTAAATGTTATCAATGACGCAGCGGAAAGTGGCGTAAAGCTGACAGAGGATTATTGTTCGATTCTTACGAAATATGAGCATCAGAAACTGTATGATTAGACGGGTTATAGGGAGGGTAAGAGGGGGTGGGGTATATATAAGTAGGACATGTACAAACCTTTTTGGTATTTGGTCTTATATATTCAAATTAATGTAAATAGTGTTTAATTTCTGTTTATTTAAAACGTTATGAAACGTATTTATATGTGTGTTTGTTTTACAATATATGTTGTGTTAACAATTTGATTTAAAGTTCACAATAATTTTGCTCACTTTTTATCTTATATTGGTTAATGTTTACAATATTTTATATCATATTTAAAATAATAATATTTTATAGCAAACTCGTGTAGGGCTAATGCGGTATTTTTTTTTTTTTTTTGGTTAATGATCGATAATTAACTGATCTAAAGGATGTGAAATATTGTGCCTGTTCGTAAATGCATCATTGCGCTGCATTTTATGAGCATCGAGCTTGACAGCACTGCAGCTGTTACATGTTCGTAAATGCAACATTAAATCATATTATGAGCAAATAAACACAAAACACTAATCATAAAAATGGCTGATGCATTGAATAAATGAGAGAGAGAGAATGAGAGTTATAAAAGAAAGTTTATTTTTTTCTTCCATACTGTTAATGGCCAATTAAGTAAGTAAGTAAAGTAAGCACATGTATATACATTGTCTAAAAATATTTTTAATTGAAATATAAACATTTAAAAAAATATTTCAATGAGGTATACGCTTATAAAATCTTTGATTATGGCTAGTTTATGTATTTGTTTCCAATTAATTATCTCAATGCTGGGAATTAGAAAAATGTTGCCAAAGTATAAAATGTTTGAAGCTTTACAGGAAACATCTTCCTCTTACAACATTTTTCAATAAAATTAATATCTTTGAAGTTATAAATCCGATTGGTCGGAAACTTTGACAACTTCGAAGAAAATCTGACTTCTAATTTTTAGGGACACCCTAATGTGCATGGTCCTAAAAAACCGTAATTCGTGAAGATTCTGGGGACGAGGTCAGTCCTTTATTGCTCGTATTTTATCGTCATCCGTGGATATGCCATCTGCTGTAACAAGAAGCCCCAAATATTTCACTTGTCTTTGGAAGAATGCAGAATTCTTTACGCTTAATTTAGGCCTGCCATTGAGATTCTTTACAGAACTTCTGCCAGGTTCTTAAGTTGTTCGTTGAAAGTTCTGACCATCACTGTTATATCATCGAGGTACACCAGGCAAGTCTTCCAATGCAATTCCTTTAGTACACGTTCCATAATTCGCTCGAATGTGGCTGGAGGCTTATGGCGCTCAATTGCCATAATTTTAAACTGCGCAGAATCTTTTACTGCCATCTTTCTTTTTTACTAAGATTACAGATGAGCTCCACGGACCCGATGATGTTTCCTCTTCATTTCGTCGACTAACTCTTTAACCTTAATGCGCTTCGGCAGCAATATGCTTCTGGGTGCCTGGCTTATCGATCTCGCTTCGCCAGTATCAATTTCATCCTTGACCATGGTAGTTTTTCCTTGTCTTTTATTGTTCATGGCGAAAACGTAAGCATACCTCTTCAGCTACTTTTTGGCTTTATTTCTTTCTGGACCTGCTAGACCTGCTACCCATTTCTCCACTTACACCAGATTCCTGTTGGTCCTTGGCTGACATTTCTGCAGGTTTCGGTAATTGATCACTCTTTATTACCGCCTCTACTGGAGCACATTCATCCACCTCGGAGTTTTTACACATGACTTTTTCATGGGCTGAAACTATTTTCTCTGTTCGGTGGATTTGACGAGGGCCTTTGCTGATAACAAATCCGTCAGTATTTCTGCTGGTTCAATAACCCATAAGCAGTTTTCCTCACAATCTCCCAATATTGTTCAGCTCTTTTTATGGACATCTCACAAGCAATCGATAAGGTTTGGCATGATGGTTTAGTCAGCAAAATAACACGACTACTCCTCGAGAACACACACAAACTTCTTAAAAGCTATTTAACTGACAGAATTTTTAAGGTCAAATTGAAGGACGAACTGTCTGTCTACAACAAAAAGATCTCTACAGGTGTCCCTCAGGGTAGCATACTAAGCCCTATTCTGTATTTAATTTATACTTCGGATATACACATCAACTTATGCAGACGACTCTGCACTTGTAATCGTCAACAAAGATCCGAAAGTAGCATCAACACAACTGCAGTCGCACATATGTGACTTAGAAAATGATTTGAAAAGTGGAGAAAAAGGTGAATCCATCCAACTGTGCCCTTGTAACCTTCAGTCCCAGAAGACATATAAAAATAAATAATATTGATTTCTCTGTTGAAAACCACTTCAAATACGTGGGAGTCCACTTAGACCGGCGTCTAACATGGTCCCGTCACATCGAGGCCAAATTGCGGCCGTTAACTTGAAATCCGCACAAATGCACTGGATTGTTGGTCCAATGTTGAATACATGGTTATTTTATACAAATGAATTATAAAGCCAATATGGGCCTGCGGCATTCAGCTTTGGGGCAGTGCGTGCGCGTCTAACGTTTTGAAATTACAAAGAAGACAGTACAAGCTTTTATGACAAATTGTTTCCGCTCTGTAGTGTGCTAGACTATTAGCGTGAGGGTCGTGGGTTCGATTCCCACCAGAGGCTCTGGTCTGTGACACTACACCGGGTATATGGTCGAAGTTACTCAGCTCGTACATAATATAATTTGTAATTGTATTGTAATTCTTAAATAAATAAATAAATAAAAAAAATGTGAGGCTGTTAATTTTTATTATTCGATAGTAACTAACAGTCTATAGTGAAAGTGTGTTGTCAGCCATTTATGTACCCGCACGCCGTCATGTTGTTTTGCTGCATCACTGATATGGAGACTGTGGGAGTCAGCACGGTGTCTGCAAAAGTTGTCTTCTGTGTGGAACATACCGCTAGTTTGCTGTCAAGGTCTAAAGTTGTCTATCAACGGTTGGTTTTCTCCGGATTATATAAGCTACGCTAATCTGTCGACTTCCATTGCAAATGCTTGAAATGACTCCACGGCACCTTAACTCCATTTGGTACAGTTTTCGTTTGTGCTTATATTATGTAACGCCACCATTATGTCGTTGTAGTTGTTTCTGCAGCTGGTTGACATGGTTTCTAGAATCTCGACTGCGACACCTTTTAACGCCAAAATTAGCTCCAAAGGCTTTCACATCAATCGTCTCATCCGTTTCTGCTGCTTACTAGGTGAGCTATCATTAAAGCAAGGTGGTTTTACACTGCCGGAACCTTCTAATACGATTCGCACTGGTTCCGTTAGCTGGATCTGGTGGTTGTTGATCTTCTCCTCCATCATAACTCGTATGCTCTCAATAGACTTTTCCAAATTAATTACTTTTGAGTCAACAGTCTTGTCTAAACACGACACCTTTCCTCGACGCTAGTAATTCTTTTCTTGTAGCTTCTCTGTAGTCGTTTCAATTTTCTTCTCAATTTTTAACAAAAGATTTTGTTGGATTTGTATATCATCAAATAGCTTTTTGTTTGTCACTTGCATTTTTTCCATCATAGCGGCTAGCAATGAATTTATATCGATAATACTAGGGGTTTCAGCTCTCGTTTCTCATCCTCGAACTCGTAAGAACCGATGCCAATGCCGTGATGATGCAGTTCTTCCCTTAACCGATTTTGGAGTTCATTCTTCGTGCCCGCTTTTGGCAGCTTTAATTTACCCAACTTTCGTTAAACTTCATTTTAATTTTTTTTTATATATTTATTTTTACTTCTGACACCAATTGTTCGCACAATTCTGTGCGCCACTGCTTGATGTAAACAACAACAATTGCTTTTTCTTGTTCTGATTTGCGCTCTTTGCGTATACAATAACAATTGTTCGATCGATCTTTATAACCAGACGTCGGCACAAAGAGAACCTGATAAAAAATGTGAGTGTATTTGTGAGAGGCATGTGTGTAACCCAGAGGAAAATTGTTAGTAATTATTGTTTCAAGCGGTGTTTGGACAAATACTGTTTATAAACTATTTTGTTTTTTGATGCCATTTATTACTTTTCGGAATAAAAGGCACTTTTTCACTTAAAGCTTTGAATTTTTCCCAAAGTGAAGGATGGCAATATTTCACCACGCAGAATATTATTTTGGAAAGATTTATATACATAATAATGTATGTCCATTGTTTTTGTAGATTTTGTTTATCATTTTAATGTCAAACCTTGTAACACTATTTCCGTTTTCGTAACAATATTGTTACGAAGACAGAATGAACACTAAAAGTTTATCCAATATAATAAAGAAATAATCTAGGCGAATAGCATAAGATTTTAACACACTACAGACGCTTACACGAATAATCGAGGGTGTACATTATAAGAAAGGACGTTTCAAATACTGTAGTAGTTTTTTGCTAGACAAGTCGAGAACGGATGCTAGATTATAGCCGTACGCCGTTTAAGTTTAATAAGCCAATCAAAAATCTTCAAATAATTGCTACGGTTTTCACTTTTCCTCCGATATTGACCTTATCTTAATCCTGTGACAAAAAGTTGTGTTAGGCTTTTATTCAAGTTTTGTCAGCTTGATCAAGAAATCACCAGACGAAGTCGCCACTATCATCCGTGTGTGGATCCTAAACTCACTAAATATCCCACTCATCTACTGCGACCCATTTGGACCCAGTACGGAACTACGATGTAAAGTCCCTTAAGCTCCTCAAAATTCATACCTACGTCCGGACCGCTAAACGAGAACTGAAAAGATACATTAATACTTCCAGTAATTTGGATTGGAGGATTACATTTTTAGATTTCAGAACATATCCACTTTAACTGGTGTCACTAACGTGGACATTAAAGATTTGGAATAAAAACCATTGCTAACGACACTTTAATTTTAACAAAATAGAATAGATTTATTAATTCATTTTTCGTATGAATACGGTTAAAGAAAATATAAAAAAGATAACAAAATAAAAATGTAGGATGCTTCTAGACTGTTCGTATCCCGCGCGTCTCTACAACTACATAAAAATTCAAAGTTTCAAATAGTATAATAGCATATAAAGGAAAAGTTAACAACTATGCAGTGGTATTTTCATAGGGTGACAGCCCTGAATCGTCTTCGATTCCGCAAGATGACTCGTCAAGAGTGGGGCAACAGTTGCACCAACTCAATCGTGTAGACTGAAGAGAACTTTCGGTTTGTAATCTGGATTCCGGGAATGTCTTCAACAAGATCCCTGTCGTTTCCCAGCACTTTGGTAATAATGTAAGGACCTTGAAATTTTGGCTCGAGTTTTCTCGAATCGCCTGTAACTTCATTTTCAATTACCACCAAGTCGTTTTCTTCATATTTTCCGGGCGTTGTGTGTCTGGAGTTAAAACGCTTTTGCAATTTTTCTCGTCCCTTTTGAACATTCTCTACTGCAAGGCCACGCTTTTCGGCCGTTGGGAATTCGTTCCCGACAATATCATCATGGATGGCTGCTACTAAATGGTTAGTTGTCACATCATGAAGTTTAAAATCGAATATAAGTTCATTGGGCGTAAAGCCAGTTGTTGAGTTCTTTTGAGAATTTACGGACAATCGAAGGTCACGTAATGTCAAGGCCTAGTCCTTTGGATTTGCAACTGCAGTGCGAATGTACGAAAGAATGGTCTGATTCGCACGTTCGACGTAACCGTATGCTCTTGGAGTGCAAGCCGCAGTTTTAATATGCCTTAGTGTATTGTGGTTGCAATAGTCTTCAAACGCTTTCGAAGTATAAGCTGTTCCCCGATCGCTAACAATACATTTAGGAAGACCAAAGTAGATTGTCATTTCATTAAGAGCGTTGATGGCCGGAACTGCTTTTGAATTTCGTTTTGGTTTCACAATCAAGTATTTGCTAAATGAATCGGATATAGCCAAAATGTAGCACTGTCCCCTCTTGTTTTCCCGTAAAAGGGCCGAGGTGATCGATAAGGACCTTCTGAAATGGAATTGGCTGAACGTCACTATAATCTAACTGTGCCTCGGATTTACCACTACGGTTCTTATTGTAGCAAAAGGCGATACAGCTGGCGATGTAGTCCTTCGTATATTTACGTCGTGGGAGTATTTGACGATTCCCATCGGATGTTTTTTTTAATAACTAATTTTAAATCATCTTTGTCCTTGTAGTAAAGTCGGTATTACGTAAGGAGTACTCTGATCTTGTCTGCTTCTCCTAGTCTGACCTTAGTTCACCTTTCAGCACAGCCATTATATTAGTAAGATTTTCGTCCTTCAGTTGCATAGTAACTACCCAATCGTTCACGTAGACGGTGACCTTCATGATAAATCCAGCTGGTTCGATTCCGCTTGGCAGGTTATCACGGCTCAAGGCGTCCACGTGTGCCATATGGCTACCTTTACGATGTATCAGAGGTAATTCCTTCAATTGGTCTCGCTCGGAAGGCGCTAGTTCTTCTGAGGCTCGGATACTATCGAGCTTCTCCAAATGACAACCATCATCTTCGATAATTAATTGCTTACTTTTACCACATAGAACGTCACTACCCAATAAAATATTCTCATTTAAAAATCCATCTTCGACGACCAGTAAACCAACACCAAACGAATTGTCATCAATCACCAACACAGCATGTACTTTACCTGTACGCTTGTATTGTCCACCACCAAAACCTTCCGTCATCATCCCTACCGACTGTATGAGCATATGATCTACGGATCAGCGACCGGTTACTAATAGAATCTACAAACGAATTCGATTCGTGTGCGTTGACATTGACTATTTTCACGATATCATTTACAATTGCCGGTACTGATGTTGGGTCAATCTGATTCACGGATATTCTCCGCGTTGATTTCTCAGGGCATTTATCTACCGTATGTGTAGTACGTTTACAGTTGGCACATCTGGGTTTCTTAGATGGCTCAGGACAATTTACGGAAAGGTGTCCTAGCAAACAGTTGTAACATTCTATCTTGCCCGATGAAAAAGTACTATTGTTGTTTCTTTAAATATCCTTTGTACTGTTTACACTGTTCTGATTTGACGCCGATGATTTGGTTTGCCTTTGTACTGTTGAGTTCATTTTTTTTTTTATATAAAACCAGTATGATCCCTACTCATGCAGTGCATTGTACAGGATTTTAGGAAAGGTGGAAAGAGAGAGGGAAGATGCGAACGGTAAGGTAACGAGTTGCTGCCTGTGACTATAAACTGGCCAGTGCTATACCTACACCATTAGACTCTACAGCAATCGTCCCCAAGAAGCCCGCAGTTTCTCACACCACTTATGTTGTGTGTGTTACTTTTATGCAGAAGTGGCGAGACCTACAGTTTAAAGTCGACTCCTAACGATTGATTTTTGAGAAACAGGAAGAGGAAGAGAAGAAATCGCCGAAAAAATACTTTTTGTACTTTTTTATTTTTGATGTCTGGCCTGGGACTCGAACCCTGGCTTTACGCCTAATAAGCCAGCACACTACCTACTAGACCACGGCGACCCGACGACATCATTGTAGTTGCAATAACTAATAATGTCCTTAAGCAGCTAATTACACGAATCATACTCATTCGAGATCTTCTTTAAATCTGGTTCGTTAATACCATTTGAGACGTGTCTAGCTATAGCAGATTCGGGTAAACCACCTTCAGTACCTAAAGCGTACATCTTGAAATAATATTCATGCGGTGGTTCGTCAACGAACTAAGAAAAATTTACTGATTCCTCTATTGATGGGTAGAATTGCTATCATCTCCCTTACATTATTATACGGGCTAGATATAAAACAGTTTTTAGGCGATAAATATTGTTGTTGTTGTTCACAGACGTTGAACGTTGATGTCGGGAACTGTCGTTGAATACCATAGTGAATTTGTGCGCAGTTTGACGATGCCATGAGCACCTCTTACGTAGCACGAAGTTTATTGTGGAATCTGTATGTTGTTTGCAGGAATAGTATATTGTTGATTATAAGTGGTATTGTGGACGAAACATAGACTGGCGGCTGGTATGTATTACCACATTCCGTAACATATTGTTACGTTTTTACCTTGTTAAAAGCGTTTATATATGAGTTCGTTAATTGCAAACAAAGTAAAAACAAATGTGTTTTATTTCAATGAAATTCTCTTTATTATTCACACTACTACTACACAATAGTAACTACAACAATTTATTGCTTGTCCGATATTATTTACACACCATTCGCTATATTTTTCACAACGGATATCTTCGAACCACGACTTTTACTTCATACGCAACTGCACACAAGGCTGACTGAATTGAATTGACTGCGTTGCCTGTCTTGTCTTGCCCTTTTATATGCGAACGTCTTCAGTCTGATGATGGTTCTCGAAGTAGAAGGTTCGCGTTTTCGCCTTCTTGATAATTCTTTTGGCACTACATTGTTGTTGTGTTTACTTGTCCATTCCTTTTGCTCTCATGCTTGTTGTTGTTGGTTTACTTATTCTAAGTTGTATGAGTTAGTGTGTATTGTGTTTGCATTGTCTTTGTATTTATTGCTTTTGTTTATCGTTATTATTGTGAAACGATATTAGGTCGTTTCGATTGTTCTTGTGTAACACTGCCGCCTACTTAAGCCTGTTCGTCCCGAATAGGCTCATTAACTCCTTTCCCATATTTTGCCAGCCGCTCTATGTGTACGACCTTCATTCTTATTCGGAGACTGTTAGCTTTTTGTATCCTGTACACAACATCGTTTAATCGCTTTATTATTTTATAAGGTCCATCCCAACTAGTTTGTAGCTTGGGAGATAATCCCTTCTTCCGCTTTGGGTTGTGTAGTAGAACCAATTGTCCTTCATGGAAGCCCTCAGTGTTTGCTGCACGATCATACCTGGCTTTCATTCTACCGCTGACCATTTTTATTCGGGTGCGCACAAATTGATGAAGTTCATTTAGGCTTTCTTCTTTTCCAGCGGCATCCTTCTCTGTGGAGGGCTTAACTCCAAGTCACCGGGTAGTTTTATCTCAGTTCCAAAAATTACCTGGGCGGATGATCTAGTTGTTGAATCATGGACCGCAGATCAGTACGCCAGTAGAAACCTCGGAATGTGTTCGTACCAGTCTTAATGCTGCCCGCTCACTACTTTCCGCAAGTACTCCTCCAGGGTTCGGTTAATTCGCTCTACCATTCCGTCTGACTGTGCATGAAGCGGAGTTGTTCGAGTCTTCTTAATTCCGTATACCTCACACATTTCTTTGAATACAGCGGACTCGAAATTTCTACCTTAATCGGTATGTAGCTCTATTGGAACCCCGTAGCGGCATACCTAGTTGTTTACAAAAACATTTGTTATTGTGTTCGCCTCTTGATTGGGTATGGCATACACTCCCAGCCATTTGCTGAAGTAGTCCATCACCACGAGAACATATCAGTTTCCGGCATTGCTGACAGGAAAAGGGCCTGCTACGTCCATTGCCCTCCGCTCGAAAGATGCGCCCGAGTTATACTGATGCAGTTGACCTCGACTTCTCTTACTGGACCTTTAGCTGCGATTCACTGGTTACAGTTTGCTATCCAGTCCGCCACTGCTTACTGACATCCAACCCAATCAAAGCGTTGTTTAAGCCTTTCCAGCGTCTTTGTCACTCCAAGATGTCCTCCAATGGCTCCGTTATGGAACTCCTTTAACACTTCCTTCATTTTGGAGGAAGGTACTACCAATAGATTGGATGAAGTTTTTGTTATTATTGTGAAACGATATTAGGTCATTTCGATTGTTCTTGCGTAACAATATTTTGAAGTTGGTAGCTGTCTGGCGGGGTTAGAAATGACATGTTGAGTTAATGGAGGCAATATTTCAGGCTGATGACATGCGTGTTCGTGCGTTTCGTTCAAATTCATCGTCCAAATCAATTTCCGATTAGCGTTCACATTTAAACTTATTGGATGTCAAATCCCACTTCTGAAATACTGTCACTAACGTAGACATTAAAGACTTGGAATTAAAATCATTGCTAACGACACTTTAATTTTAACAAAATAGAATAGATTTATTAATTCATTTTCCGTATAAATACGGTTAAAGAAAATATAAAAAAAAGATAACAAAATGAAAATGTAGGATGCTTCTAGACTGTTCGTATCACGCGCGTCTCTACTACTACATAAAAATTCAAAAGTTTTAAATAGTATAATAGCATATAAAGAAAAAATTAACAACTATGCAGAGTGGTATTTTCACAGGGTGACACTCGTTTCATTATCCCAGTAGCATTTTCCGCATTCTCAATCTTTCTTTTTCCATCATAAGATGCACTCCACTTATTTCACGACTGATGTCCAAACAGTATTAGCGATCGTGATTATTCCAACTGCTGAACTACAGCAGTGCCGGAAAGTACATTCGAATGTGAATGTGGTCTGTGATGCCAAGTTCTTCATCTTTGTTGAATTGTTCTTGCTCATTTTGTGTATGTATTTTCTAAAATATCCCTGACCCGATAGCACCTGCTTAGTATTCACTACTCTATACGGCTTAAGGCTTGACGCCCGCCATTTTTGCTGTTTTTAGGAAATGAACTCCTGTCTAAGAAAAAAGAGTTATACATTTGTAGATTCACAGGAATTATGCTAGTGCAAGTGCCGTCACTGTGAGTTAAGCCGACGTGATACACAATGCAGTTCGTTCCGTTTAATTAGTATAAAAGTTGTTGATTTTTCAGCTATGATCTACGGTAGGCATTTTTTTGTCACAGTAAAGTGGACATTAATTGATTTCAAAATATAATTAAGTACGAACACAGTTTTAATAATGTCTATTAAGTGGAATGGAGTTACATATTATAACTTATGTTCGGTCGGGGTTTCGGGTGGGAATCGTATCCCCGACCTTCACCCAGCACAAACTCACACCAGGTGTCCAGTGTTGGAAATACATATATGTTGAACACCTAACATCTAATACCGCCCATACTGAGAGCCAACTGTTCATCCAAATTTTTTTATAAAATTCTAGCGATGGTAACATTCAAATTGACTTCGGAAGTTATTGCTTTAATGGTCTTGTATTTCAATTTTTATTTATTTATTAATTACAATACAATTATAAATTATATTTTAATTATATACGAGCTGAGTAACTTCGACCACGTGCTCGGTGTAGTGTCACAGACCAGAGATTCTGGTTATACATGAGCGGCGGGACTTACTGTTTAAAGTCGACTGCGAACGACAGATTATTACATAAACATTATTAAAATCTAAATTTTCTATGATAATTGAATTTTTCGTTATTAAAATATTACACAATACATTTAAATATTTTATAAGTTCTGTAAATTTTCCTTTAACTTTTTCAATGTCTAATGTACATACATACGTTATTTTGTCTTAATGTGCGAAAATTTTTAGGAATAAAAGCTACTTTTTTGATATTAATAATAATAATATAAATTTTTATTACATGTCGAACACAGGGTTATAATTTTCGATATCTTTAATAATTGCACCAATGTCATCTGCATGGTATGTCTTGCGTTCAAGAGCGGAAAATCCCAATTTTACTGTACCGTTTCTATGGTTTCCTAAAATGCCATTTGGGTTTTCAGTATTACATTTATCTTGCTAAAAAATTAAAAAAAAATATTTATTTAAAAGTAGATTAAAACAATTTTAATATTTTAATTTCGAAATATTAGCGCCTATTACAAAAACCTAAAATAATTTGTAGTGCAATAACTATAGTAACAACAATAACAACTCCAGAACGACCCGATTCACCATCGGCCAAGGATTGTCAACCCAGCGAAAACTGTATCAACCGGAAGCTTTTTCCAAGGAGAGCAAAATATGCCAGCACTTTTGTTCTGTACCCTACAAATAAGAGCTGGCATTGAACAGAATCCAGATCCTGAGCCGACTTCCAGTAGGCGGTTTGCTCTGCATGCCCTAACCACTATTATTTTCGATACATTTGTAGAATATGTTAAACTCTCTTTATATTAAATTAAAGATTATAAAATTGCCTTTCAGAAAATGTAACTCCCAAGGCACTGTCATTATTATCGTCCAAAGTATGTACCTTTAAATATAAAAAAAAAAAACAAAAAATACGTGGTTTACGTATACGTGGTTAGGGCTAGTATAGTATTTTTACTTATCGCACCGCTTTATAAAATCATTAAGTACGAAAGTGTCTTGACGATAACGAATAAGAAATGATGCCACGGCCAACTCAGTCACCTGATATCAATTCTTTCGACGAAATTTGGGAAGATCGAAAAAGGAATATGGTAGGAGCCCCAACTTCTTTGTAGTAGCACCTAGTTAAAAGCATGAAACGAGGGATTGGTCTTGTTATAACTATCAACGGTGTAAATAGAGTGGATGCGCGTAAAGTAAGAAATTTTATATGTTTTAAGTAAACACAAGAAATTAAATATAAAAAGATCACGATATCATAGAGCATCGCACTCTTAAATAAAGTGCTCCACAAGAAAGACTGCATAAGTAGTTTTGTTGCTGTAAGCATTTGAATATAGATCACTCAAACGCTTGATCAATTGTTTGATGTATGAGTCTACAACAGGGGTTACCAAAAATATTTTGGTTGTGTATTAGTGAGTAAGAGAGGGAAAATAAGAGCTTACAGTCAAAGAAAAATATTAGTAATATACCCTGTTTTGATTTTCGTTTCATCAATACACATAAGGTGATACATCTGTGACTTAATAATGAGGTAAAGTTGTTTAGATATTCCTCTATTACTAAAACAATCAAAATGTTTTTTAAGAGCATAAAAGACTTTGAATTACAAAAAAATGATTTTTTAACATAAAATATTATTTGAGCGTAAACTTAAAAAAAATTACATAGCATCCGCTGACATGTGTGCTTGTCAGATCGGATCTTAATCCGATAGAAAATTTATGGAAAATCGTAAAACAAAAAATTGGACCACTAAAATCAAAAAATAAGGGGGAGTTGTGGGAGAAAATTAAAGACGCTTAGTATTCTATTCCAAATAAGACTTGTCAAGATTTGGTGGACTCAATGCCAAAAAGGTGCAAAGCAAATAAAGGTTACAGTACAAAATATTAGCTTTAGAACCAGGATTTGATGGCATTCTAGCACCCGCTGGATGTTAACTAATGCGTGCAGCGAAGTCCAATCCCCTGGACGTTAAATTTGGGTTGTGCGTAGGGCTTGGAACCCACCACGTAAAAATTTTCCTCCAGTGAAAACCAATATACAGAATTTCAAAAAGATCCCCTTTAAAGTTGACGACCACGGCAAACGTTCAAAGGACAACGATTTAAGAATAGGCACTTGGAACGTCCGCACCCTTCACAGGGTGGGCGCTTCCGCCCAGCTGGCGGATGCCCTCAAGAAATGTAGGACGGACATCACTGCCATACAGGAAATGCGATGGACAGGGCAAGGATGCAAAAGGCTAGCATCTTGCGATGTGTACTACAGCTGCCATGTTGATAAGCACGAATTTGGATGCGGATTTGTGGTTAATAAGAGACTCCGCCACCTTGTCTCTGGGTTCACACCTGTGAACGAAAGAATAGCCACAATCCGCATCAGGGCTAAATTCTACAACATCAGCCTGATTTGTGCTCACGCCCCGACGGAAGATAAGGACGATGTGGTTAAGGATGCCTTCTACGCTAAGCTCGAGAACATATATGATAAGTGCCCGGCCCATGACGCAAAAATTGTCCTCGGAGATTTTAATGCGAAGGTCGGGCGGGAAGGTATCTTTGGCCCCACTGTCGGACAGTTCAGCCTCCACGCGAACACTACCCCCAATGGTATAAGGCTGATCGATTTCGCCGCGGCGCGTAACATGGTAGTATGTAGCACCAGGTTTCAACATCTCGACATCCACAAGGCCACTTGGATGTCCCCCGACCGATCAACATCCAACCAGATCGATCATATTGTGATTGACGGAAGGCATGTATCCAGTGTACTAGATGTGCGCACATTTAGAGGTCCGAACATTGACTCGGACCACTACCTTGTCGCAGCCAAGTTCCGATTGCGCATTAGCGCCTCGAGGATGGCGCGCTCTAGTACATTGCGGAAGCTGGATGTCAGGAAGCTGCGATCACAAGGGACAGTAGAGGCGTTCTCCGCTCAACTCTCGGATAAGCTCCGTCGATCCCCATCTAATCTCAACGACATTGGAGGACTGTGGGCCAACATCTCCCACTCCTTGCGCACTACTGCGGAAACAGTCCTTGGTTTCGAGCGCCCACCACAACGAAACCAATGGTACGATGAGGAGTGCCGCGAGGCAGCTGCAGCGAAAAACGCCGCATACAAGAAGACGTTGCAGTCTGCTGCTACGCGAGCCATTGTCGAGAATTACAGAGAGAAGAGAAGGGATGAGAGACGCCTTTTCAGACGTAAGAAAAGGGAGCAGGAAAGGCGTGAGCGTGAGGAAGTCGAGATGTACAGATGTAGGAATGACGCTCGAAAATTCTATCAAAAGGTTAAGCGTCTGACCGAGGGGTATAAGCCCGGAGTGTCTTCCTGCAAGGATGAGAATGGAAACCTGGTTACAGATCCGCAAGGGGTGCTGAGGTTGTGGAGGAAACACTTCTCTACTCTGCTGCAAGGCGATGACGACATCAATACCGCCTATAGAGATGATGTTCCGGACCCGATCGATGATGACGGCGTGGAGATTCCGCCGCCTAGCCATGAAGAGGTTAAAGTCGAGATTGTGCGACTTAAAAACAACAAAGCGGCAGGTCCTGATGGCCTCCCCGCTGAATTGTTTAAGACCGGATGTAATGAGTTGGTAGGGCGCATGCACCAGCTCATCTACAAAATATGGCTAGAGGAAAGTATGCCCAACGATTGGAACCTCAGTGTCCTCTGTCCCGTCCTGAAAAAGGGAGACCCTACAATATGCGCCAACTACAGGGGTATAAGCCTTCTCCCTATCGCATATAAGGTTCTTACAGGCGTATTGTGTGAACGACTGAAGCCACTCGTCAAAACACTGATTGGACCTTATCAGTGCGGCTTCAGACCTGGCAAATCCACCATAGACCAGATCTTCACACTGCGTCAAATCCTGGAAAAGGCCCACGAAAAACAAGTCGACACACACCATCTTTTTGTCGACTATAAGGCAGCCTTCGATAGCCCCATAAGGGATCGTGTTTATGCCGCAATGTCTGAGCTCGGTATACCTGCGAAGCTGATAAGGCTATGCAGAATGACGTTGAGCAATTCCTGCAGCTCCGTCAAGGTAGGAATGGACCTCTCCGAACCTTTTGATACCGTGCGAGGTTTCAGACAAGGCGACCCCTTATCATGCGACCTCTTCAACTTCGTCATGGAGAGTGTTCTGCGAAAGGCAGGAGTGCATCGCAATGGCACTATCTTTCAAAAAAGTGTCCAATTGCTTGCGTACGCTGACGACATCGACATCATAGGGCGTACCAAGCGAGATGTTACTGCTGCCTTTAGCGCTATTGAACGGGAGTCTAAGAAGTTGGGTCTGGCAGTAAATGAGGGCAAAACAAAGTATATGCTGTCGACAAGTAGAGACGTGCGGCGTATTGATTCTCAGATTACGGCCGATAACTATACTTTTGATACAGTCAAGGAATTTATTTATCTTGGCTCCGCCGTTACCACCAAAAATGATGTCAGTCTGGAGATTAAACGCAGGATTACTCTTGCCAACAGGTGCTACTATGGTCTCAATAGGCAATTGAGTAGCAGAGACCTCTCTCGTGCGACAAAATTAATACTCTACAAGACGCTCATCTTACCCGTGCTTCTTTATGGCGCAGAGGCATGGACCCTATTAAGAACTGATGCAGCAGCCTTGAGGGTATTCGAGAGGAAAGTCCTACGTAAGATCTTCGGTCCTGTGCGAGTTGGCGATGATTTCCGCATCCGATCTAACAGTGAGCTGTATGAGCTCCTCAACGACATAGACGTTGTACAGCGTATTAATATTCAGCGGCTGCGCTGGCTCGGCCATGTCGTTCGAATGGAGGAGGATGCTCCGGCGAAACGGGTATTTGATGCGGGGATCTGCGGAAGTCGGCGTAGAGGACGACCTTGTATCCGTTGGAAGGACCAAGTCGAGGAAGCCCTGTCATCGATTGGTGTGACCAACTGGCGTAGGCGCGCAAGAAGCAGAGGCGCCTGGAAGGATGTATTGCGGCAGGCCGAAATCCGTTAATCGGGTTGTTATGGCCAATTAAGTAAGTAAGTAAGTAAGTTTTTTTAATCGTTTTCGTTAATGACCCTATATTTTTGTCCATTAAAAATCAATGAAATTTGCAAAATTTTATTTTTTTTTTTTTCATAAGTATATTATTTTGAGTTTTTAATATAAATGGTAATAACATATAAACATAGCAATAATATGAAATAAATAAACACACAATTACATTTTAATTTTTTGTTTGTTTCCGCTTTATTCTTAATAATTTTTAGTGACCCTATTTATTTGTCCATAACTGTATGTATTTTGTGTATTAATTTTATGCATAACTTGGCTCTCGTTTCGAATTTATGGGATTTTAAAAGAAATTTTTTTTAGATTTTTTATAAATTTTAAAATGTTATGATACTTTTTAAACTTTTGCATCATTTTTAAATTAAACTAAGTTTGCACCACTGCCGTAATCATTGTTGTTAATCCTGCAGAAAGTGGCAGCTTTTTATATGGGAAACTCTTGTGAATCTACGTTGAAGTTTGAGTCTGACACCTAATACTATTCGGCATAAGCTTGTTAAAATTAATCGTTCTAGTTTGTTTCCAATTGGAAAGGCAATTGATTAGCATCAGATTGCTTCAAAAGTCAATCCTTTCTTATGATTTAAAGGAGCTGCTCCTTTTTAATAACTGGCACTTTAATACTATTATTCAGAAGAAAGAATTAAACTTTTTAAAAATTCGTTGATCTAGTCCCCTACATATGTATGTACTACCTGATCCATGTAATGATAAAAGTGACTTCGAACCAATTCCAAAACGATGGAAAATGATTGATCGTACATTCATAATTACAGACTTCAGTTTATTATTTATTTATTATTTTTTTTTTAAGTTTTTTTTTATTGCTAAAGAGAATAAAATAAATATACTTTTGTTGAATTTTTTTATACGATTTTGCTTTGATTTTTCAATTAAAATTTGAAGCTAATGTATCGTTTTATCGCATAAAACGAGACCTGAGTGTATTGGCGGGACATACAGTTTACAGGGTGTCTAATATGTATTGCAACCAACTCCAGGTTGTTATCATTTGTAGACCGATCGTCTGACAGCTGACAGATTTATTCCAGTGACAGTTTATTTTATTATTTACAAGCTTAAAAGAATTTTGATCTACTGCATTAAAAAAAAAAAATTATTCGTGATGGAATTCAAGCGTGATAGTGTGATTGCTTTATATTTGAATGGAAAGCCACAGGTGACTATCGTTAGATCCCTCCAGCATTTAAATGTGAATAAATCTTTTGTTTCTCGTACCATTGCTCGTTAGCGTGATACTGGCAGTGTTGCATCGCGTCCAAAAAATGGACGGTAACAACACCAGAAATGATCCGAAAAGTAAAGGCCAGATCGAAATCCACGCCGCAGTGGTAGAAAAATTGCTCGCAACACATATTGAAAAATGAGCTTGGACTAAAGCCAGTAAAGTTCCAAAAAGTGCAAGAGCTCACCAATGGACAAAAAAAAAGTTAGACTGGAAAGAGCCAAGGAGTTACTTCGCTTGCACGAAAGCGGCCAGTTACCGAATTTGGTTTTCTCCGATGAGAAGCCATTCCAAATTGAGCAGTTTGTGAACAAACAAAATGATCGGGTTTACTTGCTAAAGAGGTTAGCTGAAAATTTACTATAGCGATTGGCCACCAAAACTCAAGCGCCGCCGATTGTTAATGTGTGATGGTCGCTCCCCACTCGTATTCATCGACCGTGGGGTCAAAATAAATGCCGAATATTATCGGCAAAATGTCTTAAAGACAGTATTGAAGCCCAGGGCGGACAAACATTTCGGCCACAGACCATGGACATTCTAACAGGACTCAGCATGCGTCAACCAAGAATGGCTTAAAAAGGAGATTCCTCGCTTCATTTCTACCGCACAATGGCCACCAAAATCTCCGGATCTCAATCCGTTAGACTTTTGCGCCTGGAGCATTTTGGAGAGTAAGGTTCTCACTAAAAAATACCAAAGTTTCGATCATCTCAAGACTGCGCTTCCCCGGAAATGGGCTAAAATACCGCAGAGCCACTTTCGTGCAGCCTGTGATGCCTTTGTCGCCCGTTTGAAGGCAATAATTCGTAACAAAGGTGGCCAATTCGAACAAATCTAAACTGATTCTAAAATTTTATGTTATTTCCAACATTTTTTGCTTTTGAACAATAAATAAATTTAAAAAAATATAGCGCTTTGCTTTGTTGCATTATATATCAGCCACCCTGTACAGTCGTACTCCGAGCTACAGATTTTTTGACTTTTCATGGCAACTTTATTTACTCTCAAAGTTATTGGCCAAAATCTGCTGAGAGGAAGTTGCCAAAGAAATATTTTTTCATATTTCGTTTTGTTGAAGATGTCATACCTGGGAGTTTGAACCATGGCCTCACGTCTAATAGGTCAACTGCAGGCAATTATGCAACAGAAGGGTCTTTGAACTAAATATTTATATTTTAATTGTCTTCTTTAAAATCAATTATTTTTCAAATTCTAATGAAATGTGAAAATAATTGAGTTCAGCGAAATAAAGTATTTTCTTATTTTTAATAACGACATAAGAAGTTCAAAATAAATTTGATTGTTTTTTTTGTAGGAAATTCATGATTCTATCTGTTCAAAACATTTCTTATTTATAATAGTTTTAAATATTAATATTATTAATCCGTCTTAAAGTGACGATTCTTGTGCGAATTGAGTACTTTATTGCGTTTATTATTGTCGCTTTGCACTACACTATTCAATAAGTTGTTCCAATGCCGCAATTTTGTGTTTGACAAAACAATGGAAACTTTTTCAAAATTTTATTTATGTGTTCTACTCGGACAAAATTGAGAAGAAAAAAAATTGGAAATTGCATTTCATTAATATGCATAAAAACATAAAAAAGCTATATTATTGAAGTGTTCAAACCTTCCTCCAAAATGATGAGTGTTTACAGTTCTTGACTCAAAAATTTTTTTTAATAATTTTTGAAAGTTCTGATTCGTTAAGTGCTTATTTATCACAAATATGTTTTTTTTTGTGCTGAAATTCAGCTTTGAAATCGTTTTTCGATGCACTCGATAATAAATTGTCATTCTGATAACTTTTCTTTTGTCGACATGTTCTTACAAAATTTTTCATTTTATTCAATATATTGTGCTATCTACTAATATAATACTAAGATCAGATATGCACTTTTAACAGCCGGTAAACAACAACATTGTTTTTATTTTGGTCGCGAAACTTAGTGTTGTTGCTTATTTAATGTTTGTTTGTCGTTGTTGACGTTTAAATTACCAAATATCAACAGAAAGTGTTCGATAAATAGTGCTAGTTAAACACACTTATTTCAGTGCTGCATTTTAACTTTTACTCAATATTATAACAATTTGCGTATTTATTGCGCAATAATTAATTATAACTTTACATGAAATATTGAGCTCAATAATGGCGTTTATTGTGATTTACGCAATAAAGGTGCATATCTAAGCACCATATAACATATGCGCAGGCCAATTTTATTGTGCAATGTTATTTAATCCACAATAATATTGTAAGTATATGGGTACCTTTTGAAAATACATATAGAAAATATTAAAGATTTCTATACATATTACAAAAATTTTGAAACAGTCATAATGGTGAAAAATTTCAGTTAAGACCAAATGGTAAAACTTTTTTGGTAGATCTGACCCAATATTTTACTATTCTTCAACTAGGGCCTGTTTTAACTCGTTCTTGGTCAATACTCTATAGGGTTATGTTAGGATAATTATGAGGGTTTGCTGGTATGTGCGAAATGTTGTACTTAAGCCACAATAAGAATATGAGCCGGAATGTTTTGACGCCTTTTAAACGTTACAATGTAGTCCGAGTGGCGTAACGAGTTCTTGCAATCATTTCCCCAATTTCAACATATGATTTCTCTTGATTGTGTCAGTAGAGGATAATATTTATTAGAGCCTGTCGTTTCCTTTTTTTGTTAGATATTTTAAAAAAAATTGCTAGATATTTTAAAAATTTTTTACAGGCTGACTTTTCCACTTTAAAATACGAAAACTGATAACTTAAGAAGAGGGTAAAATTGTGTTCAACGAAATTGGACAGATTAATAACCAAAGTAGCTGCTTTTTGGCCAATTTTATTATTAATGGACATTTTGCAAAAAAATATGGGGGTGCATTTAGTTTTGTATGCCAAAGCGTTAAGTTAAAGTTAAGGAAAGTATTAACTTTAAAAAATATAAACAATAATTTAGTTCGTCGCTGTATATAAATAATACTTTTTAAATTTTTAATTTTCTTACCAAAAAATGGCGATATTCCGGAGATATAGATTCCAAGTACAAAATTCGCTTTTCTATAAATTTTAAACGTTCATAGATGTCGGTAACATTAATTGGTGAAATGTTTATATGCTGCTCGATGTTTTCTATTCTCTCAGTTATTGCCGAATACTTTAAATTCTCCAACGGATTATTTTGATAAGTACAGCTGTTATAGCTTTCCATATTTGTTAAATTTTTTTGCTTCTGGTTTTTTTCATTAAAAGTCATCAGCTTGTCCAAAGCATGTAAATAATCAGGTCTTATTTGCGGTCCAAAATTATTTTCCACACATCTTACTAATAAAAAAATATTGTAATTGAATTGCTTACAAATATGTTAAAACATTTAATAAATTCATAAAAAAAGTATTAATATTAAGAAATATAAACAAGTGTTAACAATTGATGAAAAATACTTTGTTGAAATTATCAACATAATTTCAGATTGTCTCAAAGTAACTAGACATTTTAACTTGATAAGCCCGGTAAACTGTTAATAAAACCACCCATTTGGAGCTCTCTAATTAATCATGATCAGGTTGTGACAGACTGAATGCATTTATCTAATATATAGAATGTACAATCTTAAGTACTGCCGATATATAGTTTCAACACGCGAATGGTAAGTGGAATTGTTCTAAAACTTGAAAAACATTTAAAGGTCAAATCAAAGTGAATAAGGAGACGACGAACCGTTTAATTGCGTTCACTATATATACTTACATGGAACGAAAATAACATTATACAAATCACTCAGTTAACCTGTACTACGGTATAGTACTAAAGCATTGAGTAAGTGATTACAGAGACAAAAATTTTCCTTAAGTTCTATCGCTGATCTATCTATAGAACAAAAGCATAAGTTGTACAAGCTTTGCACCGACGTCAATATATAGTTAGGACAAAACCCTACATACATTTTTAGGAATATTAAAGAAATTAAATAATTTGGACTATACTTTTTAAGAAAGTGTAGCTGTGGTATTGGAGAGAATATCGATTGCTTAATATAGAAAGGTCGTATCTTAATTTTTCAGTACTTTGTAGGAGGAGAAAATAACTTAATAAAATTTAAAACAAAAATGTTATAAAAAAGTTTAAATGCAGTTTTTATTAAAAATAAACCAGGAATTCAATCATAAAATAACGGTAGTATATACTACAGTACAAAGAGACAAAAATATTTATTCAATTTTATATGAGTTAGGGCTTTTTCTTTTAATTACTGTAAGTCAACTATTCGACAACATAGAAGGCTGAATTTTTCAGAGGATCTGTGTGTGGGTTTTGTCTGCCACAATATTTAACAACCCCGATTTTGAGAAAAAATGATATACGACCTTTCTATATTAAGCCATCGATATGTGATAGAACCGTAATGTACTTATGCTTAAACATAAGTACGAGCAATGACTACCAGTACATATTACACTCCATAGACTAGAGATATAATGTCGTTCATTCACCTCATCAAGAACCAAGACTACAATTTCTTGTAGCGAAATTGAAAATTTGTTGCTCGAGCCAAGATCTAAATTTCTGGGACTGAAATTGAAAATTTCTTGAATAGAAATTAAGGTTTGACTTTTTATGTTAAAGAGAACCACTTCGTTCCGGGTGACGTGTAGAGTGTGTCACCAATTCTCGATAGCGGGTGACTGTCCTTTTTAGTGACATCATTCAGCTTCCTGTACTCTACGTAGAATCTTGTACTGCCAACTTTCTTCTTGACTAAGGCTACAGGTGAGCTCTGGTTCCGGTAGCTGGCTCTGGAAATTGTTGATCTTTTCCTCCATCATTACGACTTTTCCGTCGACGGTCCTTTTTCAAATCTGACACCTTTTCCTCGACAGTGGTAATTCTTTGGCTGAATGGTTCAAGTATTTCCTGCAGCTTGTCTGTTGTCGCTTAAAGTTTCTTTTCCCTTTTTAAAACAAAATTTGGTCCCTTATGCTCTATATTTGCTCCATAATTGCTCCTTAAATTTTTTGGTTTCCGGCTCTGGAAGCTTCAAATAGGTTTTGGTTCTCAGGTCTAAAAAGTTGTTGTACATCGACCAGAAGTTTTTGATTTTCGGCTCTAAAAGCTTCAAACAGCTTCTGATTCTCAGCTCTAGACTGTAAAAGCTTCTTGTACATCAGCAAATAGCTTCTGGTTTGGTACTGTCATTTTCCCCATCATAGCGGCTAGAAACGAATTTATGTCCACACCGCTAAGGGTTGCAGCGGCCTGTAACTCTCGTTCCTCTTCATCCTCGAATTCGTAGGATTCGATGTCTGAAGCATGAAGCTGCAGTTGTTCCCTTAATCGCCCTTGGAGTTCATTCTTCGTGCCCGTTTTTGACAGCTCTAATTTTCCCAACTCTTGTTTAAGCCATTGCACTCTTAGTTCTAAGAATTTTTTTATATATTTTTACTTTTGGAATTTGGAATCCCACTTCTGACACCAATTGTTACGTTTTTACTTTTTTAAAAATCTTTCAAATATGAGTTCGTTCATGGGAAACAAAATAAAATTAAATTGGTGTTTAGTTTCAATTAAACTCTTTACTGTTTACACAATTTTGTGTGCCGCTATTTACAACTTGCAGTATCCAACAATAATTTGCTTATTCGTTATTCTTCTCACACAACTATTCGCTATTCTGCTTACAACGGAGATCTTCACACCGCGACTTTTCTCTTCACACGCAACGTGACTTAGCATTAGGCTGATTGAATTCTTACTACTCGTTGCCTACTTTGTCTTGCCTTTTTATATGCGCACGAATCAATCACGAAATGACGAAGGTTCTTGAAGCCGAACGATCGGGTTTTCACTTTTTGGAAAATTTTATCGCGATTACATTGTTGTTTGTGTATTGTGTACACATTGATGTCGTTGGTTTACTAGGATCAAGTTGGATGTACAGTGACTCCATCGCATAATCGGATAAGCATTAGTCTGATATGTATGGGCTTAAAACTTAAAAAGAATATATTAAATATATGTTTTTTTGCTTTTATTTACACTCTATTTTACAGACTTTCAGATTAATAAAAAATAACTTGGCTAACATTTTGAAGGAAAATGTAAAGCAAAATGCCGAGAAATTAGGCACAGCGAACAAACTGGAATCAAACAAAAGAAATAATTGGAAGGATATAGAGGAAAGAGAAGATATGCGGAGTCGCCGTGGTCTAGTAGGTAGTGTGCTGGCTTATTAGACGTAAAGCCAGGATTCGAGTCCCAGGCCAGACATCAAAATAAAAAATACAAAAAATATTTTTTCGGCGATTCCCTCTCAGCAGATTTCGGGCAAAAACTCTAAGAGTAACTAAAATTACCATGAAAAGTTTCTTAAAAAATCTGTCGTTCGGAATCGACTTCAAACTGTAGGTACCGCCACTTATTCATAAAATTAACACACACAACATAAGTAGTGTGAGAAACTGCGGGCTTCTTGAGGATGATTGCTGTAGACTGTCTAATGGTGAAGGTATGGCACTGGCCATTTGATAGTCACCTAGCAGCAACTCGTTTCCTTGTCGTTCGCATCTTCCCTCTTTCCACCTTTCCTAAAACCTGTGCAATGCACTGCATGAGTAGGGGCCATTCCCTGAGTGCTGGTTTAATAAAAAAAAATATGCTGTGAAATAACTAAAAAATATAAAAAAATAAAAAACATAAAGGAGCAAACTAAATAAGAAGAATTAAAATTCCTACTTTATATACCGATTCTTACAACATTTGATGCATCATTTTCGATGTATGGAGTTTTATATATATTTAGCATATATGTATTATTAGCAACACTGGTTGAATAAACAATAAAAATAAATAAAGCTCTGCGAAAATTTAATTAAAAACAAAAAAAAAATTAGTATTTTAAAATAAATAAAATAGACAGGACTATTAAAAACCATATAAAAAGTGAATGAAATAAACGGGGACATTGAATTTATTAAAAGAAAAGTTGTTCTAAACCAGCGATGGCTGATCAGTGCAGTAGGTGTAGGACATCAATTCGGGGAGAATCGGGAGTTCGATGCGCGGGAGTTTGTAACAAAGTGTATCATTGTTCTAGTAAATGTTCAGGAATATATCAGTATTCACTAAAAATTTTGGAACAAAATAATTTTATACGCTGTATGTGCGATGATTGCATGCAATACGTACAAAATATTGATATGGTGGTGAGAGATATTCAAGAAGCTGTGCAAAAAAACAAACAAAACTTGGTTGAATATAAACATGAATTTGGATCAACATTGAAGGAGAATGAAAGATAAATTAAGGAACTCTTAAAGGCAATTGAAGTAAGATATGATGAAAGAATGAAAAAAATGGATAAAGTTCAAAAATTCTGTGAAAAAAATGTGGAGGATGTTAAGAAATTATATGTAAATATTGAAGAATTTGAAAACAACAACAAAAAAATATGTAAAGCAATTGAAGAAAATAATATTAGTATGTGCAATGAGATAAAGAAAGTAATCAAAGCAAGAAATGATAAACAAACAAAGTTGTCATATGCAGATACAGTTAAAAGCAAAACGGTATTACCAGATATAAAGAAGCAGGTGACTTTAATAGTGAAGCCAAAGGAAAAGCAGGGTTCGGATAAAACTACAGAAGAGCTGAACAAAAAAGTAGATCCAGTAAATCTAAAAATTACGAATGTCGAAAATAGGAAAAATGGAACTGTGGTAATACAGAGTGAAAATGCTGAAGAGAGAGAGAGAAAATAAGAAAAGCAATACAAAATGAACTTGAGGATGGATATGAAATAATGGTGCCCAAACCCACTGTGCTTAAACTAAAAATAACAGACATAACATTTAAATATGAAGACAATGAAGTTATTGAGCAATTGAAAAGTCAGAATCCAATGATTAATATAGGTGAAATCAAAATTGTGGGAAAATATGAATATAAGAGGAACAATAAAATTATATATAATGTTATGCTGACGGTAGATAACGAGACTTACACAAAAATGATTGCAGCGCGAAAAGTAAACTTAGGATGGGAAAGATGCAGAGTATTTGACGGAACGGATGTGCTACAGTTCCTTAAATGTAAAGGATATAATCACAAGGCCAAAGACTGCAGGATCGAGGAAGTATGTTTAAAATGTCATGGAAGTCATAAAACAAAAGAGTGTATTAAAGAGAGAATTGTTAAATCCATTAACTGTGGCAGAATAAATTTAAAACTAAATATGTCGCTGGATGAAAACCATCTTACGAATGATAAGGAATGTCAGGTTTATCTTAACAAATTAAACATGAAGAAAAAGAGACTAGGCTTGATTGAATAACAATTAAGGAATATTAATGCTCTATATACAAATGTTCAAGGATTGCTGAATAACTTTAATATGATTGAGATAATTGCTGCCACTAGGAAATTTGACTTTATAATATTAACCGAGACTCATCTAACCGAAAATATTGAGGAAAGCGAAATAATCTTACAGGAATATGATCACGTTATCTCATTTATCTAACTCAACGAGAACAGGTGGTGTAATTATATACTTTAAAAAGGACTGGAAGGTGAATAAAATTTTAGAAATTCGTGAAGATTCAAAATATTGGGTCTTATCGTGTATAGTGGAATATAAAAAAACTCGTCTGATTGTTACAGCGGTATATAGATCACCAAGCTGTAGTGAAGCTGAATTTTGTATGGCATTTGATGAATGTTTAGACGTGATATGTGATTACAACTGTGATATAGTTATAAGCGGAGATTTTAATATAGATTGGGCGCAACAAAATTTTTATAGAACGAGAATTGAAAACAGTTTGAACGACAATGGTCTTAGGCAAATAGTGAACGATTACACGCGAGTAACGGAAACATCAAAGACACTTATAGATTACGTAATAACAAATAGCTATAATGTATCGGTCAGGAACAGTTTAAGTAATAAAGTAGCGGATCATGAAACATTGGTTATTGTCATTAACATGAAGAGTAAAGAAAACACCTCGAACGAAACCGATAAAAGAGAAAAGACAATATTTAAGTATAATAAAAATAATTTTTATAGTCAATTAAATTGTACAATAAATCGTAATTCAATAGACAGTGTCAGTGAAAGGGCTTTAATGATTGATAAGAGCTTGGAAGAAACTATTATCAAATTTACAAAAATTAAAAAAGTAAATGTGAAAAATATCGTTAATGAGTGGTTTAACAGTGAACTGCGGTCATTAAAACAGGAAAAAATTAGAAAATATATCAAAGCGAAATTGGAAAATACTGATGAAGCCTGGTCGGATTATAGATCGATCCGAAATGTATATAAAGCAAGGGTTAAGAATGAAAAAATAAATATATTAATAATAAAATCAATAATGCCAGCAACCAAAAAGGGATGTGGAAAGAAATAAAGAACTTAGTTCTAAAAAGGAAACAATCTGTGATAAAAACCGTGATTTTTAATGATGTTGAACATAAAGACAATAGGAACATCGCTGGTCTTTTTAACGATTATTTTATAAATAGCATTAAGTAAATAAGAGACTCAATTGAAAATGTGCAATATGTTAATAATATACAGACAGTTAATAGAAAATTCAAATTCCGTGCAATAACAAATGTAGAACTTAAGAATATAGTAATGACACTTAAACAGAACTCTGATTACTGTAAGATATCACGAAAAATGTTAGTCGAAAATTGGAGCATAGTCGGCGAAATTTTATTAAAAATTGTGAATTCATCATTGGAAACCGATGAGTTTCCGGATTGTTGGAAGGAAACAATGGTTACACCAATTAAAAAAGTGGCAAATACATTAAAATGTGAAGAATTTCGTCCTATAAACTCTTTAAAGACTGTTGAAAAAGTTTTAGAGAAGGTCGTGAAAGAACAACTGGAAAATTATTTGGATGAAAATTCAATCATTTCAAAGTACCAGTCAGGATATAGAAAGAAATTCTCCTGTGAAACAGCAGTAAATTATGTGATTAATCGATGGAAAAAAATTGAGAAGAAGCAAAAAATTATGGCAGTTTTTTTAGATTTTAAAAGAGCATTCGAGACTATAGACAGAATCATAATGGTTGAAAAATTATATATGTATGGAGTACAAGATATGGAGCTTGAATGGTTTAGATCTTATTTAAGTAACAGAACGCAAATTACGGTTATAAACGGTGTAAGGTCAAAACCAATGGAGAATAATTATGGAGTCCTACAGGGATCAATTTTGGGAGCGTTATTATTCAGTATTTATATAAACGATATGCCTGAGGTTTTGACTAAAAGTGAATTTATTCTGTATGCTGATGACACCTTGATATACACAATAGGAGATACAGAACAACAATGTAGAGAAAATTTAATGAATGATATAAATAATATTAATATTTGGTTGAAAATGAATAAATTGAAATTAAATGAGAGTAAAACTAAAATAATAGAAATTAATATGAATAGTAATCCCGAAATTGAAATTAATGATAAAATAATAGAGAATGTATTAAGTACTTAGGTTTCATTATTGATAAAGAGCTTAAATTTAAAGAGCATATACAATACATTTGCAAAAAAATTGGTAAAAAGATAGGTTTTTTAAAAAGGATCCGGGATAAAGTTTCATTATTAACTGCAATTAATATCTACAACACAACTATAAAACCGCATTTTGAATTTGGATCTACAATTATTTATACATGCTATAATTCAACATAACTCGAACGACTACAAAAGTTACAAAATAAAGCAATGAGGGCAATTTTACGATACAACAGATACGCGTCAATTCAATTCATGCTTAATACACTCAAATGCTTGAATATAAAACAACGACTGGAGCTAAACACCATAATTTTTATTAGAAAAATGAAGCAAGGAAAGGCCCCTGAATACCTCTGCGAGCAAATTATGTATGTGGGTCAGGTTCAAACTTATGGATTGAGGAATGCTGACAATTTCAGACTGCAACGAGTCACCTCAACATCAATGCAACAGTCATTATTCACAAGGGTCTTAGATTATATAACTCTCTGGAAAATTATATAAAGAATGAGCAGAATAACAATGTTTTCAGAAAGGAATGTGTAAATTTTGTAAAAAAGAATAACGTAATTTTGTAATTTATTGAAAAGTAATTTTGTAATTTATTGAAAAGTAATTTTGTAATTTATTAAAAAGTGATTTTTAATTTAGTGAAATGAGATTTGTTAAAGTATGAGAAAATACTAATAAAGATTTATATTATTATTATTATTAATTGCTGTACCTTTGTTAGGGTTATTTTTTAATATATTAGAAATTCTGCTTACCTTTCAAGTGGCCCTTTGAATACTCCTGTTTAATAATTATGCTATTTACTCGAGCACATGTCTCTAAATCATTATGTTCTTGATTTTCGTGTAAATTAGCATCGTTTTCGCAATTCCGGCTCCTCTTTTTTTCAGTGTAGTCCATGATATTGCACAAGTCTATTTCATTGCGTTTCTTTTCAACAAAACAATTAATTCTTCTCTTCATTTCATTTTCACTTGCTGATATTTGCACCAATTGAGAGGATAGCTTATATGGTTCATCTACATCGCATATTCGTTCATCAAATAACGATTTATGACTGTCATATGCCTTAACTAAAAACAAATTAAGTCAGTAATAAATAGTAAGTTTTACTTGTTGAAAAATATAAACATAAGTATTGAAAGATTTATTGAAATAAAAACTTGATTGAAATTATTTACGGCAGAATAACTTGCAATATATAACTTGAAACTTTTATTTATGAATGACACTTTAACAGTGCACAATGTTAATTTACTACTGTATTATTGAATTTGGTGTGCCCACTGACATTCTTTATTCTCTTTCCAAGAACACCCGTTGTCTTCGTACTTTTCCTTTTTCCAAATAGGTACACGCTTCTTAAGTTCCTCTATTGCCAGTTCTACAGCATTCAAAGACGTTTTACGATGAGGTGAAGATATAGCAATGACCACACTACTTTCCATTACCGGAACCGAGCCCAAACGATGATATATAGCAATATTTACAATATCCGGCCATTGCCTTCGTAACTCGTCACATATAACACCCATTTGTTTCAGAGCCATTGGTTCATAAGCTTCATATTCTAAAGATAGAACCTGAAAATGATTTGGGAATTATATTTAATAAAAATCAATTAGATATATTTATACCTAACAAACCTTCTTTCCTTCAAAATTATCACGGGTCGTTCCTACAAATAATGATATTGCTCCGCAGGAGTCAGCAGAAACAATACTCGTTATTTCAGAGATATTTAAAATGTCCTGCGTTAATAACAAATGATTCATTTTGTTCCTATTATTATCCACCACTAATAGGAGGAATTATGGCAATTTCGTCACCCTCTTGCAGCTGGAGTTCAGTATTTAAATTTTCACAATAACTTTCGTTTATTGCAATAATCAAGGTATCACGGATTACGGTCAAGTTGTAAGTTGAACAAATTCGATCTAGCAGAACAGAAGCAATAATTTTTGGTGTAGATATTTGATAATTGGTTTCGCTTAATCCTGATAATTCTCGCGCTTTTGCAAAAAATAATATATGAATGTTTATTACAGATAATTTTGGATTCATTTTATGGACGAATCATGACGTCTTCGAAAACTGCAGATAAAATTAACCACTTGTTTTGAACTGAATTGCACATAACACACTTCAAATATTTACGTTGCTCAGTGCTTTAAACAGTGTGGCCAAATAATTAAAATAATGTTAAAAAATGCTAGACGCACTTTTTTCGTTCAAATTAGTTTGCAAACTAGTTTGAAAACTGTTGAGATGGTGGAAGCGAGCAGAAATACAAGCGGGGTTGAGAACACAATTTCATATACTCGCAAACTTGCTTTGTTCCTCATTCGTATATACATAGTTCTATTTCACATTTTCTTTTATTTTTTGTTTCGCATAGTGAAATTATCACGTTGTACTTTCAGAATACTGGCCAAAAATGATAATTTGATTTTTTTCACATTATATTAAAACTCTATTTTTGGATCGTAAGTAAAAATGATTTTTTTTTAATGTTGCGCCATAATTGCTTCATTTATTCATTCTATATATTTTGTTTCTATGTACTTATATATTATATATAGTTATTTATATCTTCAATTGAATTAAACACAAATTAGTACCATCCTAATATTAAGTAAATTTAAGGATTATGAATACATAGAATAAGGTTATTGAATATATAGAATAAGATAAATAGGTAGGCAACTGTTCGATTTAAGTAAATATATATTAGGATTAAGTAAAAATGTGAAGAAATAAAGTCAGTTGAATAATATACTCTAACTCGATCGGTCCTTTCATTTCCGTAAAAGTTTGGTCTTCGCGATCATTGTTTGAAGTGCCCATAAACAATTAAATTATAAATTATTTAATTTAATTATTCCTTAAAAAACATTAAGGAAACACAAGTGGTTTAGTGAGTATGAGATAACTCGTAGTTAGTCAACATGTTAATATTAAACTCCCTTATTTAAAATAACAATACTTTTTGTTTATTTCGTATTTGAAATCAAAACATTTGCAAAAAAATTTTAGCGCCAAACAATTAATTAAAAAATTTGAAAAAAATAAAAAAAGATAAAAAAGAATATAATTTAAATAAGGTAAATATATTAAAAAATAGTAATACATATAATATAATATAATAACAAATACAATCTTCACATAGATAAAAGAAAATAAAATCTCTCAAAATAAATTTTTACGCGTAAAAGCGAAACAAAGTTTTAAAGCAAATGCAAAAGAGTTTTTCAAACTAATTTGAACGTGCAAAAAGCATCCTACAAAAAATGCAAAGTGCTAACAGGTAATGCTAAAGTATAATGATGAAAGTATAATGAAGTCGCCGTGGTCTAGTGGGTAGTGTGTTGGCTTATTAGACGAAAGGCCCGGGTTCGAATCCCAGGTCAGACATCAAAACGAAAAATTTTTCTTCGGCGACTTCCTCTCAGCAGATTTCTGGCAAAGTCTGTGAGAGTAAAAATTGCCATGAAAGGCTTCTCAAAAATCTGTCGTTCGGAGTCGACTTTAAACTGTAGGTCCCGCCACTCATGTATAAAATTAACGCACACAACATAAGTGGTGTGAGAAGCTAGGTCATAATCCTGACTGAAGGATTGTAATGGCCAATTATGTATGTATGTAAAGTATAAATAATTTTTTTAGAAGAAACAAGTTCAGGGGTTCGTTTGATATGTTATCCTCATGAATATTTAATTTTACTTGAATAAAACAACAACAAAAAACGTTCTTTCAAGATAAAAAATTTCCAGCAAAGGCGAATTCAATAAAATAGCAACAAAATTACAACAACTCAATTAGCAATGAAAGGTCATTTCGCCCTCAAGAAAGTAAAGGAGCTTATTCGGCGAGAATACTACATTCCAAAGCTTGACGAAAAAACTGAATTCCATATAGCCAATTGCGTACACTGTATAGTCAACAACAGAAAGAGAAGCAAACGGGAAGGTGAATTGCATCCCATTCATAAGAACGACGAACCGCTACATACGTACCACATCGATCATCTTGGTCCATTGGAGACATCAAGCAAAAAGTATAGGTATATTTTTACAGTTATCGACGCTTTCACCAAGTTTTGTTGGCTATATCCAACAACAGTAAATGAAGTCATAATGCGATTAAAAAATCGGAGTGTAGTGTTCGGAAATCCAGTACAAATTATTTCTGACAGGGGTTCCGCTTTTACCTCCGAGGATTTTAGAAAATATTGTGAGGAAAAAGATATTCGACATTACCTTATAACGACAGGCTTACCAAGAACGAATGGGCAAGTGGAGCGACTCAACGCCATTATCGTACCAATTTTAGCTGAGCTTAGCATTGATGACCCAACAGTATGGTGTCAGTATGTTAATGATATCCAACGAATTGTTAATTCAACGTACTCTGAAAGCATCTCCGTATGTAAAAATGTGTACTAAACAACAACGTGAACCTCCTAGAATACTCCAGGATGGACTAATTTCAAATTTTAATAACGAACGTAATGAATTTCGAAACAAGGCAAAACAACAAATGGCAAATGACGGAAAAATCCAAATAAGTATGACAAAGGCGATGTGGTAGCAAAAAAATGTACCCAGTTTGGTCCATATGAGGTGACAAATGTGAAAAGAAGCGACGCCTATGATGTAACAAAGGTTGGTCTGTCAGATGGTCCAAGGAACACGACAACTTGTGCTGAATATATGAAGCCGTGGTATTCCGGTCTGGATGATGAATTCGAGGCGAATTCAACGGAGGGAACGAAGTTGCGATTAGAGAAGAGCGAGTAGTGAGTGGCACGAAGAAGAGGGTGCTGAGCGATTAGGACATGTGACGGAACTCGCAAACGACATTTCCATTTATTTATGGAAACCATTTTTGTTTTTAAAGAAAAAGTACTCTTGAATTTAATTATTTCTGCTTGATTTTGTATTACTTAATTGTAAAAAATAAAATACCATTAAAAAAACTAGGGTCCAAACCCCAGGTCAGACATAAAAACGAAATTGTTGAAGTCTACTTTAAACACTCTTGTACGAAAATTACCACACATAACGAAGTGGTGTGAGGATCTAGATCGTAAGCGTGACTGAAGGGTTGCAATGACTAATTATGTATGTATCTATATGAAAGTGTGTTTATTTGTTTGGGGGTTTGTTTGTTTGAAGTCTACAGACGACTAAACGGCTAGACCGATTTTCTTGAAATTTTAACAGTACCTTCCTATAGGACATATATAGGCCTGAAAGGACATATATAGGCTACTTTTTATTTTAAAATTTCAAGTAGGCGAGGTGCCACGCCCACATACCCAATATGTGTATGGACGTCTATGACGTATATATGAACAAAATGGGCGGATTGGCTATAGTGGGCGTGTCACCTCCCGTATAAAAAATATTAAATTAATATATCTGAGAAAATATAACAGTTAGCCGCCTAAAATTTTGTCAAATCCACTTTAATATCAATATGAATATTTTAGATAAAAATTGGCTGACTAGGAAAAGGGGGCGTGGTACTTCCCATATAAATTAAATTTAAAACTTCTTATATCTAGGCAACACTGAAATCCATATGAATAATTTGTGGAAAAAATTGCCGGACTATGTGATATAAAAGTTCGTGTACATGGAAAACTATTAGAGCTAGAATTTAGCATGAACCACTTTGACACACATATGAACATTTCGGATAAGGGACATAAATGGACCCTATTTTTATATGAATTCTTAGACAGAAAGTAAATACTAAACATCATATAATTGACAAACTATTGCAGCTAAAGTCATGTGGATAGCCTGTTCATTCCAATACATATTTCATTATATGTTTGGGACATATGTAACATAGGTACCATTAACAGTAGACACAGACTATCGATGACACTACACTGCCTTAATTTATTAACTACCTACAGCATACATAATTTTTAAAGAACCAATTATTACGTTTAGTTATATAATAAAGACCAAACCTTTAATGTCGGGTCGCTTATGGTCACCCTAATAAAAAATACTAAATATTTTCTATTGCGCAAAATTTTTTTCTTAAAAATAAAAAAATTTGACCTGTTATGGTATATTTGTCTAATAATGATTGGAAGGAAGTACTTAAATAGTACTTATAATCTTTTTCGCAAATCATTTGAATCCCAGATTCTATGCGAGTTAAACATTTATTTTGTGAGTGATCATATTGTGATAAATTAAAAAACAAAAAAATGCCACCTAAAAAATTTTCGCTTCTAAACGCACCAAAAATGCAGTTAATTTACAATTCCTAAGGGCTGACGAAATTCCTGAAGAACGTGATTTTCGTCTGAGTGTTGATAGGTATAGAACCTTCACAGCTAGAGCTGCTGAGACTCAAGTTCAACGTGATAAACGTTTAGAAAGGGAAATAATACGATCGCAAAGAGCAGTAGCTACAGAAACACTAGATCAGCGAGATGTACGTGTGGAAAGAGAGAGACTACAAGTATCATCATCTAAAGCTGCTGAGACAGCTGATCAACGTGATGCACGTCTTAAACGAATACGATCCCAATCATCATGGACAGGAATGAATGAAACAATGGATCAACGCGATGTACGCCTAGAAGGAGAAAGACTACGAACATTAACATCTACAGCTGCGGAGACATCTGATCAACATGATGCACGAGTAGAAGAGGAGAAGATACGAGCATCAACATCTAGAGCTACTGAGACGTTATTTCTTTTGACATTGAAATTGTTTTTTTTTTTTTTTTGCAGTGAGAATGTGGATTCAATTTTGTCATTTTTAGCAGGTGTAGTAAGCAAGTAAGTCGCCGTGGTCTTGTAGGTAGTGTGCTGGCTTATTAGACGTAAAGTCAGTGTTTGAGTCCCAGGCCAGACATCAAAATAAAATACAAAAAGTATGTCTTCGGCTATTTCTTCTCAGCAGATTCCTGGCAAAAACTCTGCGAGTAAATAAAAAGCCATGAAAAGTTTCTCAAAAAATCTGTCGTTCGGAATCGACTTTAAACTGTAGGTGCGGCCACTTATGTATACAATTAACACACACAACATAAGTAGTGTCAGAAACTAGATCAATAATCCTGACTGAAGGGTTGTAATGATGTAATTTGTCACCGACAGACGCGACTTTAAAGCAGTCTGGTTATCTCGAAATTATAAATAACCATGCCTTTAAGTTCACAAACAACCTTTTTCCATCCAGAGAAAGGATTTTACAGCACGACAATACCCCTTATCATAAAGGATGATTACCTATCACATTCTTAGAAAACGTAGGTTAGGCTGTTATTCCATGGTTTTCTAGGAGCCCTAATCCAAACATTATTGAAAATGTTTAGGCTTTCATAAAATATCATAGAAGTATAGATAAAATTCGAAAACGCGAAGAAGCTATACAAGATATTAGTGAAATTGGGTCTAAATTGAGACCGACTTTGCCCAAAACTTAATTAACTCAATTCGAGAAAGGTTTCAGGCGGTCACTGATTCAAAAGGTGGTATTAAAAAGTACTAGTTAAGTTTATTAATAAACTATGCAAAAAATAATTAAAATAAAGATGACGACCGGACTTAAGTCTTGTGTAAATACTTTTGAAAAGAATAAAAAGTGTGTAAATAATTTTGACAACTTATAAGCATATGGTTATTTGTTTTTTATTTAGTATTAAGAACCTTTAACTTTTGCAATTTTATTTTATTTGGTTCTGCAAATTCCAGACTAGGCAATAGTAAAATTTTTTTCCAAAATTTACTTCCAGAAAAGAGTACTGAGACCCTTTTTAAGAAAAATCAAAAAATTTTCTTTTGTGTAAATACTTATGAATACGATCGTATACTCTTGCATACGATAGAGATACAATTTATTTTGTTCTATTATGTTCGAAAACTCTGAATTTTCCAAATAGTCTAGTAAAGTGATCGATGGATTTATTACTTCCTGTAAAGATGTTTTCGGAACAATTAGATCATCTTCATAAAAACAAATCATTTGATATCCCAGATAATTGTTTAGTCCCGCATAATCGATTACAAATAAAAAAGCTTTTGTTCATTGTCGAGCATGGATAACTGATGTTTCTGGTTAATAGAATCACGGATAATCGATGCTCAACTGTATACAAATGCACATTTTATATTTGTTTTTTGCACGTTCAAATTAGTTTAGAAACAAATTTCAGAAACTCTTTTGAACGTAAAAATTTACTTTGAGAAATTATATTTTCTTTTATCGCGTCGTTCTGCTGTTTTTGACAATTGAAACTTTATTTGGCATTATTATTTATATTTGTTATTATATTATATGTGTTATTATTTTTTAATATATTTACTTTATTTAAATTATATTCTTTTTTATTATTTATTTTTTTTCTACTTTTTTTAATTAATTGTTTTGCACTAAAATTTTTCTTTTGAAAATGTTTTGATTTTAAGATGTTGACATGACTATGTAAAATCAAAAATAAAAGAAAATGTCAAATAAAATGTTAAATCAAGAACTCTGTTTATACGAATAAAGAACAAATCACGTTGAAATTACTTATCAAGTGTGGTTAGCTCGTCAGCTGATTATGTTGTTATAAGAGGTAGAAACTGTCAAATTATTATTTGTTTATGTTTTCGTTTGATTCTAAAATTCAAGTTTTTGTTTATTATCATTGTGAGAAAATGTTGTAATAATTTTTAAAGGAATAATTTTGAATTTAAGTTTGTGCAATTTTCAATAAAGAACAAAACAGTGGAAGTGGTAGCTTTTTTGAAAATTCCACGGGACATGCGAAGGCGTCAATTGCGAAATTTGGAGAATAAATAAACTTCACCTCAAACGCATTGGTGGGTCTAAAACAACCTTTAATATCACAAGTCCTTTACACAGTGTTATGCTGTATACACATTTATATATATTTTAAAAATTTTATTGTTATTTTCGTTATTTTTAATTCAAAAAAATTAATATTTAGTTCAAAAATCAATTGTTTTGTTTTTATTTACTTTTTACTTTTAAAAATTTGCTTTCATGGTGAATTTTAAACAATATGACTTTGACAGTCCCAACCAACCAGAGCAACAACAAATTGCCTTGTTGTTTGTTGTAGAATTGCTCACACCTCTATAAATTATTTCGCCATGTAACAAATCAAGTTTGCAAGTACATGAACTTGTGAACTCACCCTGGATCGTTTTTCCACTCTCTCCAATAAACTCAAGAGTTTTCAAACTAGTTTGAAAACTAATTTGAAAGAGCAAAAGCCATTTAATGAATTTGTACTCTATGCTAAATTATGAGTTTTATAACATTGAATTCCTAAAATCGCGTTTTTAAATACGTGTTTTCAAATTTATTAGTCCGTGTGCCATGTGTAATTTCGAATAGCACTATGTCTACTTTTAGAATCATCATCAAATTAAAGTCATCTGGAATTTAAGTTGTTATTAGAGGAAATTAAGTGATGAAATTACGGTTTAATTCGTTTGATATTATATGTGGAGTGACTGAGTTGCAGTCGTAAGTTATGAAATTCAAGGTTTAATACGTAATTAAATGTTTTTATTTCTTAGTTTGGTGGGGCTCCGTGTTAATCAAATCTATGATATCGATAACAAGACTTACCTCATTCGTCTTCAAGGCGGTGGAGAAGAGAAAAAAATGCTCCTGATTGAATCTGGTATTCGATTTCATACTACGGCTTTTGAATGGCCTAAAAATATGGCACCTTCAGGGTTCAGTATGAAATTGAGAAAACATTTAAAAAACAAGCGACTGGAAAAATTGCAACAACTGGGAGCCGATCGAGTTGTGGATTTGCAATTTGGCATTGGTGAAGCAGCTTATCATGTCATATTAGAGCTATATGACCGTGGAAATATCATTCTAACTGATTATGAAATGACTATTCTTTATATATTGAGACCACACCACGAAGGGGAAGACATTCGATTTGCTGTTCGCGAAAAATATCCTTCAGATCGAGCTAAGAAGACAAAATTATTGCCAACTGAGATAGAATTGCGAGATATGATTGACAAGTCTCAGCCCGGAGATAGTTTGAGGCGTGTAATAATGCCTGCCGTTGATTGTGGTCCAACAGTTATAGAGCATATCCTTATTAAACATCAACTTGAAAATTGCATTATTCGAAACCATTCAGATGCCAGCGGTAAAGATGATAGCAACAATACCGCTACTGTTAGCATTGACAATAAAACAAATTCGAAGAGGAGTAAGAAAAAAAGAGAAATTAACAAAGTTGTGAATTCACGTGAATTTATGGTGGAAAATGATATGAAAACTTTAATTCAGGCCCTGGAGGTATGTTAAAATATTATAATTTTATCAATTACTGAAAAAATTAGAATAGGGAAGATTAGTACTTTGTAGGGATTTAGGGGCGACTCATAAAAAATCCTACATACATTGTACTTTAGTATTTCCAACTGACAGAAAAGCAACAATCTGTAAAGTTCACACCATTCGTACTTTTACGTATATGTATTGAGTTTAACTGCACAAAGCAAAACAAATTAGTCGTTAGTTGTCAAAGTACTCATGTTAAAATTTAAACCAAAAGTTTTAATATAATTCGAGTTTTTTTTGATTCTTCTACACGATTAAAAAGCTCGAATTGCGCTAATTTTTTGATCATAAAAGACTTTCGTCGGGTGAAAAAAGTGACTACGAGCGACTCTTAAGAAGTCATTTACGAGTAATTTTCAATCCTCTTTCCAGTAGTTTCATAATCATTTTCGAATCGCTTTCTGATCATTTATTAGTTTTATTAACTTCGTTTATGATTCTTTTTCGATTCGTCTTTCAGTCATCGTTTAATCGCATATGAGTCTTTTATGAGCAATTTATCGGTGTTAGGCTAGGCTAGATTAGAGGACGTGTACCTGTCAAACAAGACAAGTACAGTACCCAGAGGTCGAACTGACCCATTGTACAACGTCCTAAAGGAGGGAAGGAGGGGAAAGGATGAAAGGAGGGTATGTAGGAAAAAGGGGAGGGGGGGAGTGGAAAGCGGAGGAATCACACAGACCAGACACAACAAAGAGGGTGGAAGAGCGCAACTACACCGATGAAATCCTAGCACCTCTCAACCAGCCTAGGCCGCTAATGAATCTGTGGAGAGCCTTGATGTCGGCTCTCGACACTGAATTCAAGCTCTCAAAGAAGGCCCTGACAAGGGTTCTCTATCTACCAAGGGCTGGGCAGTTACAGAGGAGGTGTTCGATAGTCTCCAACTCCTCTGCATCGCAACATGCCCTGTAATAGTCCGGCTGGGATCTGTTCCAGATCCTAATCTCGCAGTGTCCCGTGATAAAACCGACAAACAACCTTAAGCTGACCTTATCCAAGCCCAGCAGCCAACCTGTTCTCTTACTGTCCGCAGCAGGCCATAGACAACTAGAGACAAAAATGCGTTTTCTGCATTTGTGTTGACCTCACTCTTTGGATCCTAAAGTCATAAGCATTACTTAGTTGATATGGCTGGCTGTCTCCCACATATTGTTTTTGGTCACATAGATATTTCGGGGCGTGTCCTTATTTTAATTTTCTAATAAACCTTAATATGTTAAATTGGAGCCGTTGTGCTATGCTCATCCATTTTAGTCTAGTTAACATTGTAATTATATGTGTGTAACGATCGCATTTTAGTATTGTTCTCATCGCTCTATTTTGCAGTTTCTGCATCCTGGCTAATTGATTTGTGCTACTGCATGTGAATAAAAGAGTGGAACCTTATTCAAAGTGTGGTTTTATTATCGTGCTTTATATATTTATCGCTGTACACTTGGATATTTTACCTCTTATTCTCTAAAAACTAATTTTTTTACGAACTTTTTTGCATAAGTAGTCTATTTGTTTATTGAAATTTAATTTTTTATCGAGGTATTTACCAAGGTATTTTATATATTTGACTTTTTCAATTACTGTGTAATTTATTTCCTCTAAATGTAAGTTTATTTCCATTATTTTTGTTTTATTTACATTTAGTTTGAGTTTATTCATTTTAAGCCATTCATCTATTTTTTTTCATATCATACTGGATATTTTTCATTCTTCATCACTATTTGCTATAGCATATATCAGAGTGTCATCGGCGTCCAAAACAACTTTACATTTTTCTAAAATACTTAGCATGTCATTTATATAGATTATAAACAACAACGCTTCCAAAATGGAACCTTGTGACATTCCGAAGTTATTTATTATTTCATCAGATTCTCTGTCATTTAATTTTGTCGTTTGCCTACTTCTTTTCAGGTACGATTCAAACCAATCTAGCTCGATTCCTCTTATTCCATACATATATAATTTATTCAGCATTATTTCTCTATCAGTCGTCTCAAAAGCTCGTTTGAAGTCAAGAAATATTGTTATAATCCTCTTATCTTTTGCTACTGCTCTCCATTCACTTATGACATAGTTTACCGTGATTTCACACGAATGTTTTTTACGGAATCCTGACTGGTATTTAGATAATATGTCGCGATTTTCTATATATTTTTCAAGCTGATATTTTACTACTTTTTCAATTATTTTTTCGCAAGTTTTCAGAGAGTTTATTGGTCTAAACTCCTCTCATTTTTTTACTTCCGGGCACTTTCTTAATTGATTTTTTCCAATTATCAGGAAAAACACCTGTCTCTAAAGATATGTTTATTACTGTTACCATAATTCTTTCCTGTTACATTCCAGTTGTCAAGTATAATTTTATTTGATACACGTTCATGGTCAGATTTGTTATTCAAACACTTCACGATGCTCCCCAGTTCAATAATATTCATCTTTCGGAATTTAAAAATATCATTCACTCTATATTCTATTCGGTTAATATATTGCACGCTGCCTATTGATTGCCTTATACTACTAATGCCATCGATAAATAATGCATTGAACTTATTTATTATATCACATATATGGTTATACTCAATTTTGTCAAAAATCACAGATTTGGTTGAGTTTTGCCTCTTATTAAGTACAAGGTTTTTGATGTGTGTTCACATTTGCTTTTTATTAGTTGCATTGTTAATTTTATTTTTTATGTAATTATTCTTATTATTTTTAATTTGTACTTTGTATTGATTTCTTATCAGTTTATATTCTCCGAAAGCTTGATTTGTGTTTTCAAATTTGGCATGTAAATATTTTATTATTTTTTCTCTCTTCATTGTTCGCAGTTCTTCGTTAAACCAGATATTCACTTTGCTATTTATGTGCAATTGCCTTTCAAACGCAAATCTTTGTATTGTATTTTCTAGACAGGCATCAAACAATTTAACGTTTTCATTAAGATCTTTATTATCTTCGTATATCATATTCTCAGTTAACATAAATACATACATACATACATAATTGGCCATTACAACCCTTCAGTCAGGATTACGACCTAGCTTCTCACACCACTTATGTTGTGTGCGTTAATTTTTATACATGAGTGGCGGGACCTACAGTTTAAAGTCGACTCCGAACGACAGATTTTTGAGAAGCTTTTCATGGCAATTTTTACTCTCAGAGACTTTGCCAGAAATCTGCTGAGAGGAAGTCGCCGAAGAAATATTTTTCTTTTGGATGTCTGACCTGGGATACGAACCCGGACCTTTCGTCTAATAAGCCAACACACTACCCACTAGACCACGGCGACTTCTCAGTTAACACATTATTAAATATATTCCTATCGTATTTAAATATCTTGATGGTTTTTGCTGTATTTATAAGGTTTTCATTCGATCTCTCAAAGTCTATATTAATAACTTCATGGTCAGAAATTTTATTCAGTCCAATCATGAATAAAAATTCCGCATAAAATTTCTCTCTTTTCCCTTCTCTCCTATTATGAATAAAAATTCCGCGTGAAATTCTTTACTCCTCCTTTTTCTCTGTTTTAATCCCATTTTTATCAACCGTGTGAAGAGAGAAATATTAAAAAGGGAAAAAAGTAGGTATTCTCAATGTATTTTAGTTTGTATTTTCCCCTAAAAAAATTCACTTTTAAAACACAAGGGAGTTTTATTAAAAATTTAAGTAAATTTTTATACAACTAAATTTAAATAAATAAAAGATATTTATATGTTTCTGTAGGTCTAAAACAATTATTAAAACTCAAGTTCAATATTTGGCTACATTAATGGAAGCCAATCTGTAAGCACTTGGCTCAAAGTCGAATGGCCTAAAGACACATCGAAGTCTTTTCCTACATCAGTCTGATACACAGTACTCGTAAGCTCGCACTTAGCTTTACAATTGGTGAAATACCAAATTGCTTTTTTGTGCGTGAGTAGGTAAAATTTCTAGTAAATACCGAAAGGCCGGTTTATACACTCTGTAGTACTTTTAAAACCTATTGCAAAATAAAGCGGCAATTCAAAATTACATTCACCCTTAACTGCCTTCTGGAGATACGTTGGTCAATTTCTCCACCAGGCTACACATGATCACACTATACATTTTTATTTTCTTGTATTATATTAAAATCTTATTTATATTTTCAAATTGTATTAATTTTAGATAACTTTAATTTTACTTTATTTTCACAAATTGCCAAAAATTTAATATCAATAGGAAACACAGCTGACTTTAAAATTCGTTATTGCCACTTTTTCAAACTTTTTTTCCCGCGGAATTTGTAATTAAATTAAAAATTAATTAAAAATATATCACAGAACTCAGCTTCGCCGTAACTAGGTGATCTATATATTGCACTAATTAATATATTATGATTATTATCATTATGTACAGCTTTACAGAATAATATCCAATACTTCAAATCATCAGTCCTCTCTATAAACTTTTTCACATTCCAATTCTTTTTACAGTATACGACAACTCCGTCTGTTCTTGAGGATATTGACAGTGCCCGATGTTAACATATCCTTGTAAAATAATTTCTTGTTTATCTATATCTTTCGTCAAATGTGTTTCAGACAAAATTAAAGTCAGGTTTTTCTGTTGCTGCGATAATCTCAATTTGATTATAGTTATTAACAAGATCTTGTACATTTGTATAGAGGGCACTTATTTCCTTTAGTTGTTAAATCGCCAAGCCTATCCGTCTCATTTCGTTTTTCAATTTATTTTGATACCCGATCCGTTCTCTCAGCGCCTCTGCTCTTTGTCCATGACCCATCCATTCATGAGATCATAGAGGTGGCAGACTGGGGGGTCAGGACCAACTATCAAATCGCCCTGTGAAAGCGAACGTAGCTTAGCATCTGCCGTCTTATTGCTCAGTATTCCGCTATGACCCGGAACCCAGCATAGACGGATACGGTCTGGTCCAAAAGTCCTCAACGACTTCTTACACTCGCGAACAAGCCGTAATTTGCACCAGACCGACGCAATGGCCCTAAGGGCCGCCTGACTGTCAACATGTGATGTAAGATTCGGAATCCGAAGCTGGGCCGCCGGCTATGACCTTAATAGCCTTCAAGATTGCGAAAATATCCGCCTAAAAAACGCTGCAGTCACCATTCAACCTGAAGTGGAGTTCAAGACCGAGTTCTCTTCAGAAAACTTCAGCACCTGCACGTCCACCTAACTTAGACCCATCTGTGAAGATGGGTATACCACTCTGCCCCTGGAGCACCTCACCATTCCATTGTGCCCTATCCGGTATAAGTATTCTTAAACCAGGCGGGAGCATAACCACAGGCACAATATAATTAGTGGCTTTTTCTGAAAGTGCATATCTCAGAACTCTGGAGTGACCTATCGAACGCTGTTTCCAGTAAACCGATTCCCTCAGGCGTATGCACACCGCTTGACATACAAGTCGAGCGGAGTTAGGCAGAGCACAGTATCAAGAGCACCCTGAAGGCAACTCTTCCTCACTCCAGTGATACTCAAGGAGGCAATCCGCTGAACCTTATCTAAGATTTTCCTTGGAAAACTCTTATCTAAGGCAATCCACCAAACAACGCAGCCATAAGTAATAACCGGTCTAACAATCGCCAGATATAGCCAGCGAATGGCCCTGGGCGAAAGACCCCAGTTCTTACCTATGGAGTTCCTACACTGGTAGAAAGCATTCAGTCCCTTCTTCATTCTTTCCTCGGAGTTTCGTGTCCAGTTCAGCTTGCAGTCCAGGGCAACACCCAAGTACTTGACCTCTGAAGACAACGGAAGCTCCCTACCAGCCAACTTCGGCAATCTGAATGTTTCAATCTTGTACCGACGCGAGAACAAAACGAGGTCCGTTTTATTTGAATTTATACCCAAACCACGTTTCGTAGCCCAAGAGGATAAAATTCCAAGCGCAGACTCCACCAGTTCCCCCAGCGTCGGCAAAAATTTTCCACCAAGCAGGATTGACACATCGTCGACTTATGCCACAACAGTATTAAAATTGGATCCATATGCAGACCAGTCAACACCCTTACCCGAGCTCTTAGTCGCTATACACGTCCACCAGATATTCGTGCAATATTTCACCAGCATGCTGAAACAGAGCCGGAAAGACACCATCCGGACCAGGCGACTTAAAGGGCTCAAAGCCATTTATAGCCCATTTCTCTCTGCTAATGATATCGTCCAAAACGGGCGTCATGCCAACATCACAGAAGGGAGCAACTATACCCAAAGGATAGCTTACTGGACCCTCACAATTGGGAAAATGAGTGCTCAATGGAACCGCTAGGGTTTCTTTTCTCGACGATGTCCACGTACAATCGTTCCTTTGCATAAAGCCTAGGAGTTTTGGGTCCTTCGACAGCATCCTACGGAAAGGAGCCACGTCGGCAGCATCCTCGATACTCGTGCAGAAACTCATCCAGGCTGTTCGTTTTGAGCGCTTTATTTCCTTTTTATAATCATTAAAATTGGATCCATATGCAGACCAGTCAACACCCTTACCCGAGCTCTTAGCCTTATTAAAGAATCGCCTAGTACCTGGGTAAGTGAGAGGACAAGCATCTCTATAGCAAGACAACAAAGTGTCCTTCTATTGTCATTTATCAGTCATGTTTCTATTAATTTGGACTCCTTTTTAGGTGATTTATGATTAAAATTTCAGTCATTGATTAGACGTATTTATAATCGATTTTCTGAGTTCTACGTTTAGACTTCCCCGATTTCAAAAATCACGTCCGTATGAACGTTAACGGTGACCTTAAGTCTACAACAAGTAAAACAAAGCAAAAACAATAGACATTTTGTAAGAACTCCTTCGATTGTCAGAAACAGCTGACCAAGTGAATTCATAACTGACTGACGAATAACAATAGAAAGAAAAATGTTAAAAAATTTCATAAAAATGGTTACAATAAATGGTTAAATAAAAATGGTAAAATAAATTCATTTATATTTTGAAAAAAGTGAAATTTAAAAAAGTAAAATAAATAAAAAAATCATAATAATAATGTGGAATCAATGGAGGAAGAAGAAAGTTTATCATAATTCACAGCATTGGAGTCTTCTTACTAATTACGAATTATTTATAAATATGTAAAGCATTTCTAGAAATTAATTCTAAATGCGCAAAGTTCTACGTAAATGACCTGGTCCAAAGTCCATGACTGAAAGCTAAATAATTAGAGGACGTGGCACATTTTAAGAATCCAGTTCTGATGATGACAGCGACAGTCCATATGATAGCGCCAACGGCGAGCAAGATCAAAGACCTGCTAGCTCTAGGATATCCGTGGCGGAAGCAGTTAATGCTTCAGAATTTCGTACACCCGACAGAGAAAATGATGTAACCGATTATGGTTTGGAATTTACCACCAGTCACATAAGACACTCTGAATCACGTCGGTGTTCAACTATGAGAGAAGCAGGTAGTTCGCAATAGGAACAACAAAGTTCTGGTGATTCAAGAGCAAAACCGTCAAAAAACCCAATCCTAAACTAAAAATACTAGAGTTAGAACAACTACAGACTAGCTCAGCTGCAACAACAGGCAGGGACGTTACTGTAAGGCGTCCAAGGAAACAACGAAATCCAGTACAGCTTGAAAAACGTTTTTGGAAGAAAGTGCATCATTTACAATTATTAATTATTTTACTAAAATGAATTGTATTACAATTATTAATCATAATATTTTTGTTTTTATGCATTAAATTTCTAACAAAATAAAAAAATATTATAATTTGATTCAATATTCATTGTTATTTGGATTTCTGTTGATTTGTTTTTGGCATATAAAACACATAATAAGAGAATAAGAAATTTATTATCAAAACGAAACACTAAAAAAACAACAAAATTTTGACAATCGAAATGTTATCAGCTGTTTAGATACTGCCACCTATTATAAGAATTCACCTTGATATTAAGTTTATTTAAAGAAAAAAATTTTTTTTATTTAAAAAAAATTGTTATGTACTTTATTTCTTAGCCATCTTTTACACAAATGAAAATTTATACAGAGAGGCTGTAGAAAAGAGAAGCAGTTTTTAATCATCTATTTGCGCAAAATATGATCATAAAATGTGTAATTACAATCAGTTTTCGAACACCTACAAAATATTTTTTTGATTAAGCGTTTTTCAATCGTCAGTATAAGTAGAATATAATAAGAAATAATATTCATATTTTAAACGTCTGGATGATTATTGATGATTAATTTCAGAATGCTTTACAATTTATTATTGTATTTTAAATCGAACTCATTTTACTCATTGACACGATTAATTTTTGAATCCTTTTTGTAATGGTGTAACTGACTAATAAGTTTTTGATCACCAAATTTGCTCTACAAAGACTCAGCAAGGTGATTTTTTTGAAAACAATCTTCCAAATGCTAGCTGGGACATATTTGGTAAAAAAAACTTTAAATAATATATTTATAGTATTTAACGTCGTATCAATACCAAAGAAAACTGTAAGTTACATTAAAAATATGTTACAAAAGAAGCAAAAGCCTTTATATTGAACAATGATTTCATATAAAAAATCAATCCACATTTTTGTCATAGAGTTGTAATTTTTAATCACAACAGCAACATTTTACATGATAGTATATTCTGGTGCTGTGTATCGCAATTAATCAAGAAGTAGATTATAAATTTTTTGTTTGGGCTTTTTTAAATCTTATGACGATAGACATAAATGTAATACATATCGCTCCTTTATTGCAACATAGTCATATCTCAAAAAAACTTGAACTTGGCAAAATGCGATTTAAGTTTTCAAGACATAAGTCCTATGATCTAATTGCCACAAACACTTTTTGCTATAACTTCGGTTCAGCTTTGGATGTAAAACTGATTTTTTTTCAACATGTACAGAAGGTCTAAAAGAGCAGTTTTGCTTAAGTAACTACAAATTTTTAATTTTTTGAGATATGACTATGTTGCAATCAAGGAGCGATATGTATTTTATTAATAATAACACAAATACATTGTTAAATATTTCATACAAATTTATTAGCTTTATAAAATTATACTTATAAAATGTTTGATAATACCAAAAAATAAAATAAAGATTAAGCTGCTGTGATTATCCGTAAATCTTGGTCAGAATCTACCACTTCATCATCTGTATCATTGCAAGGAAACAAACGGTTGTACAAATCGACAACAAATTCCTTGGATTCCGCTTTGGTGGAATACTTCAAAATATGATCATTAGTTGGATACTTTCCTGAACATAGGCACACAATAAAGGCGTTAATTACTTCAATTCTACGTTCAGTAAGTCTTCTCATTAGTCTGTTGCATAATTCTTGCGTATATTGTGTGTTAATTCTGTATAAATTATTAAATAAAAATTTATGAATTGCTTCTCCTTCTATAAAGAATCCTTAGATAATTCTTTAATTGCTATTTTTAATGATTGCAAAATTTTCCTAAGATTTTCTAAAGCTTTATAAAGCTTTCGATGGTTGAGAATGGTATTAAAGAAAAGTCCATCAAAGCATGGACGTGGACACATGTCCCTATTCTTAAAAAAATTTCAATTATTTTTGATAACGAATTCTATCTGTGCATATAAAAACTTAAAAGGGAAAAAACAAAAACAATTTTTTTTAAATATAAATAACTTCATTTGTATATTTACAAAAAGAGGAAAAAATAAAAAACCGGTTATATAAAAGAAAAAACCGGTTTGTCGAATACTTCTAAAATATGAAATATTCAAAAGCGGTCGGTTTTTAAAAGTAAAAAACCGTTTAACCTGTTCCCTGTTTCGGTTTTTGAATACTCTAGCTCGTATATAATTAGAATATAATTTGTAATTGTATTGTAATTAATAAATAAATAAATTATACGAGTTAACCTAAGATCAAAAACGATAATGAAAGTCTCATTTGTTACGTATATTTAGACGCTTATTATAAATAAATGAAATGAAACTTCATTGGGACTAAGGTCAACATGGTTTTATTAATAACTTTTTAAAAAATATTATTAGAAGAATCAGGATTATACGTAAATATAAAGTATTGTTAGTAGAATATGATGGCATTAACCTATTAGATCCCAAACATCTTTATCTATCTATCTTGATCTACTTTAAAATAAAATAAAAAAAAATAAAATTTATTTTTGGAAAATATGTTTTTAGGGCTGCAGCACCCAAGCAAGTACACCAATATTAATGCTTACCGAACAGTACTTTTCTAAATTTTTTTTATTAAATTATAGTTAATTAATCTGTTTACTTTACTTTGCACTTAAATTGGACTGCATTTAGTTTAAAATACAAAGGATATACATGTTTATGTATATGTCAACATGTGATGAGAAGTGCAAAAAATATAAAAACACAGATAAAAGAGACTGATAACTTATCGTTATATTTTTTTTTACTTTCTTTTACTTTAATTTTTACGTTAATGTTATGAAAAACAATTTTTAAAAAAGTCAGTAACTTTCTGTATATAGCGCTATAAAGTTGGTGTACTCAAGCGAGTACAGTGGGAACGAATGGGTTAAAATTGAATTAAGTTCACTTAGAATGCTATTCTTTGGAATCACAGATATGTATGTACATATATCCATAAAGTTAAAGTTGAAATTGACGTCGACTATTGAGACTGATAGACACCAATAGCTTAAATATGAAACTAAAATTGCGTTCTTTGTTTTTTTGTTCTTCATTAGGATATAATAGAAATGATGGAAATTGCGCGGAAAACTGTTAGCAAAGGCTTTATTTTGCAAAAAAAAGAAGAGAAACCTCAAACAGAAGTGAACAAAGAGATTGAGCATTATTATCAAAATGTTGAATATCATCCTTATAATTTTTGCCAATTTGAAGGACAGCCCGTAGCAGAGTTTGAAACTTTTATGCTAGCTGTTGATGAATTTTATTCAACTCTTGAAAGTCAGAAAATAGATATGAAGACGTTGCATCAAGAACGTGAAGCATTAAAGAAACTATCAAATGTGAAAAAGGATCACGCTAAACGTATTGAAGATCTAAACAAAGCACAAGAGGGAGATAAACAAAAAGCTGAGTTAATAACTATGAATCAAGAATTAGTTGATAATGCAATATTGGCGATTCGGTCCGCAATTGCAAATCAAATGTCATGGCCTGATATTCATGAATTGGTTAAAGCTGCTCAAGTAAATGGCGACCCTGTGGCTAGTTCCATAAAACAATTAAAATTAGAAATAAACCATATTTCTTTGAAGCTAACTGACCCATATGGGACGGTAGAGGAGTTTTCGGATGAATATAGTGATGAAAAGGGTATGTCAGTGACAGTTGACGTCGACTTGGCTTTATCAGCTTGGGCAAATGCGCGTAAATATTATGACCAAAAACGATCTGCTGCTCAAAAAGAACAAAAAACTATTCACGCTTCGCAGAAAGCTTTAAAATCAGCGGAACGAAAGACTCAACAGACTCTTAAAGAAGTGCGTACTATTTCAACAATCTCAAAAGCTCGAAAAGTCTATTGGTTTGAAAAATTTTATTGGTTTATAAGCTCTGAAAACTATCTTGTTATAGGTGGTAGAGACGCACAACAAAACGAACTCATTGTTAAAAGGTAAATATTATTATTATATCATCAAAAATTAACATTATTTTATATTTAATTTGATCCTGAATATGGAATGGACTTCATACATTTATTACATTTAAAAAACTATTGATAGAACAAAATGTTTCATAACTTTGCGATTACACACTCAAATCTTTTAAATAAACATCCTTTTTAGTTTTCTCAGTTAAGTTTCGAAAAAAAAAATCTGATTCAGTTTACAAAAACTTCTGGATTTATTTGTAATTAATAAAATTTATAGAATTTATTATGATTGGAAAACACTCTAGGTTATGTTAGCTTAGGTTTGATGACGTGTACTTGTTACCAAATAAAGTACAAACGGAGGTCACTGTATTTGCTCTATAAATAGATAATAAAAGAGATAGAAGAAGAGAGAAAGGGGGAGAAAAGTAGTATAAGGACAGTAAGCGGTGAAAAAACAAGTATAAACTTATTATATATAACAAGAGCCTTTAATATAGTAAAAATATCTGCCTGAAAAACATTATTCATCATTCAACGTAAAGGTATTTTCAATTCGTAAATCAATACTGGAAACTTCAATCTATTTGACTCCATCAAACTTTCACTTATCTGCCCATGGTGAATAAATCACAACTATTTTGACAGATACAGCGCTAACAAGATGAACATGATTACTTGTCAAAATTCGGAAGACCCTCTTGGGAGATTCTATATTTTTTGCAAAGGCTATTGATAGTTGTAGCAAAACTAAACATTATTTCGGATTGGGTTTAGGAACAACACAGAACTTTACAACATCGCTTTCGTAAAGTAGCCTTTATTGAAGACGCATAAAATTCTAAAGATATTGCCCATGTGTGTGAACATTTTTTGTTTAACAATAATCCTTATTTACAGTCTATCTTATTATTGAAGATAATAACCAAATTTGATACATACATAACAGAGAACGGTTCGATTGGTTAATTTTAAATTTTGAATACAATCACAAAAACGAATCTCATGTTGACAGTACAAATTAATTTCGTAATGCGATACATGCCATGATTCACAAAACGGAGTGTAACGAAAAATGGTGCTTGCGTTGCATGCCTTCTACAAATGTAAACGAATACTCACAAAAGCAACGAATATTTAACGATTGGTACGAATGGTTAACGATTGGTATGAATGGTTTCAATGCTGATCGCATATACATACATACTAACGTGTGTACGTGTGTACGTGTCTGCATGTGTGTATACATACATTACCAAATAAAATAATAAACAAACTAAAAGATGTCTTGTTTTCACAAAATAGCCAGTGGTAAAAAATATTACCGTTAGTTTTATTGTAGGGTAAGAATATGTGTTTTATTGTTGTAGAAATGAAACTACATCGATTCATTCACTCAAAGCAACGAATACTGGACGAATGGTATGAATGTTTTTAGTTATTTCATGTGGCATTGAATTATTTGGTTGCTTGATGAATAACGTCATAACAAAAAGGGAATGTAAAATAGCAAACAGTAATAAGGAGTGATTGGATGTCGCCGTGGTCTAGTAGGTAATGTGTTGGCTTATTAGATCTAAAGCCAGGGTTCGACTTCCAGGCCAGACATCAAAATCAAATACAATAAGTATTTTTTCGGCGATTTCCTCTCAGCAGATTTCTGGCAAAAACTCTGAGAGTAAATATAATTGCCATGAAAAGTTTCTCAAAAATTTGTCGTTCGGAGTCGACTTTAAACTGTAGGTGCCGCCACTTATGTATAAAATTAACACACACAACATAAGTAGTGTGAGAAACTAGGTCAATAATCCCGGCTGAAGGGTTGTAATGACCAATTATGTATGTAATAAAGAGTGATTAAACAAACAACAATGCACATTTTTATTATTGTCGAGTAAAAGCAATTATGTTCTCTGATACATAATGCTTTCAAGAAATTATTGATCTCCAGTGAGAATTACAACATTAATACAATACATTTATATTCCTAATTGTTTTTATATTTCTAATTTGTTTTTTGTTTTAATGTTAGCGTTTCTCCTAAATATTAAATAAATGAATCAAAATAATAAAAATTATTGCAATGGCAGGTCGCTTGAGTTTTCTCATTTCTTCAGAATGATCCAGTAGAGATGAGAGTTGTAGTGGTTAAAATCTATTAAGATAGTATTCGCTATATTTTTTTATTTCATCATTTGAAACAAACATTAAAGCATTAATAATTACTGTTAATGGTTTATATTGATAGCGCTGAAGAAATTCAACACTGGAGTTGCTGGCAGTTCCCCACAATTGGATGTCGCAAGTCCACACTGGCTTATGTATTATTTTATATGTTTTTAATTTTGTTTCAATACTTAAATGAGAGCTGGGATGTAGAAGCCAATAAAGACGTTTAGTTTTGAGATTAAGATGCTCTTTTTACCTTTATATAAGCCTTTCATGTAAGTTTTTTGTCAATATGAAGACGAAGGTATTTCACGCTGTTACGTTAATAAATAGCTGTGGACAATTACCCTTTCCGAAGGTAAACAAAACATGGGCAGATTTTTCTGTGTTCACTTTAATATTCTATTTAGATAATCAAAGCTCTATCTGAATATTTATCGTTTTGAATAAAATTTGAAGAGTTTATTCCTATCTCAATAAACTATATGCTAAAATTGCTGTATCATCTGCGTAAGTTGCAACTAAGACGTTAACTGATAAAGGCATGTCAGAAGTAAATATCATGTAGAGAGTTGGTCCCAGATCATTGCCTTGCGGAACACCCGCTTTAATATCGTAAATTTCTAATAAATAATCATTTACTTTAACAGAATACCTAGTTTCGTTTACTTAAATATGATTTCTGCAACAAAGAAAAACAATATTCTTTTCTTTCTAAATAATTTCTAATAAAAGTTACGATAGGATTACACTGTTCAGGGGTGCCATATTTGTACCTAAAGCCAAATTGGTGTTCAGGAATAATATCAAATTTATTTAGATCACTGAAAATCTACTCATAAATATTCTTTAAAATAAAAGATACTAGCTAAAACCCGGTGTGCTTCGCTATTCCTATCGATATCTATACATATAAAAAGGAATGTGTGTTTATTTACTTATGGGTTTGTGTGTTTGAAGTCTATAGACGGCTGCACCGATTTCCTTGAAATTTTAACAGTACCTTCGGCAGCCCTAGATGTTGATGCTCGTTGATCCATTGTTTCATTCATTCCTGTACTTGATGATTGGAATCGTATTCGTTTAAGACGTGCATCACGTTGATCAGCTGTCTCAGCAGTTTTAGATGATGATACTTGTAGTCTCTCTCTTTCCACACGTACATCTCGCTGATCTAGTGTTTCTGTAGCTACTGCTCTTTGCGATCGTATTATTTCCCTTTCTAAACGTTTATCACGTTGAACTTGAGTCTCAGCAGCTCTAGCTGTGAAGGTTCTATACCTTTCAACACTCAGACGAACATCACGTTCTTTAGGAATTTCGTCAGCCCTTTGGGATTGTAAATTAACTGCATTTTTGGTGCGTTTAGAAGCGAAAATTTTTTAGGTGGCATTTTTTTGTTTTTTAATTTATCACATTATGATCACTCACAAAATAAATGTTTAACTCGCATAGAATCTGGGATTCAAATGATTTGCGAAAAAGATTATAAGTACTATTTAAGTACTTCCTTCCAATCATTATTAGACTAATATACCATAACAGGTCAAATTTTTTTATTTTAAGAAAAAAATTTTGCGCAATAGAAAATATTTAGTATTTTTTATTAGGGTGACCATAAGCGACCCGACATTAAAGGTTTGGTCTTTATTATATAACTAAACGTAATAATTGGTTCTTTAAAAATTATGTATGCTGTAGGTAGTTAATAAATTAAGGCAGTGTAGTGTCATCGATAGTCTGTGTCTACTGTTAATGGTACCTATGTTACATATGTCCCAAACATATAATGAAATATGTATTGGAATGAACAGGCTATCCACATGACTTTAGCTGCAATAGTTTGTCAATTATATGATGTTTAGTATTTACTTTCTGTCTAAGAATTCATATAAAAATAGGGTCCATTTATGTCCCTTATCCGAAATGTTCATATGTGTGTCAAAGTGGTTCATGCTAGATTCTAGCTCTAATAGTTTTCCATGTACACGAACTTTTATATCATATAGTCCGGCAATTTTTTCCACAAATTATTCATATTGATTTCTGTGTTGCGTAGATATAAGAAGTTTTAAATTTAATTTATATAGGAAGTACCACGCCCCTTTTCCTAGTCAGCGAATTTTCATCTAAAATATTCATATTGATACTAAAGTGGATTCGACAAAATCTAGAATCTAGCATGAACCACTTTGACACCCATATGAACATTTCGGGTAAGGGAAATAAATAGACTCTGTTTTTTTATGAATTCTTAGACAGAAAGTAAATACTAAACATCATATAACTGATAAACTATTGCAGCTAAAGTCATCTGTATTGCCTGTTCATTCCAATACATATTTCATTATATGTTTGGGACATATGTAACTTAGGTACCATTAACAGTAGAGACAGACCATCGATGACACTATACTGCCTTAATTTATTAACTACCTACAGCATACATAATTTTTAAAGAACCAATTGTTACGTGTGGTTATACAATAAAGACCAAACCTTTATGGTCGGGTCACTTATGGTCACCCTAATAAAAAATACTAAATATTTTCTATTGCACAAAATTTTTTATCTTAAAAATAAAAAAATTTGATATATTTGTTTAAGGGCGAGTTTTTGAATACAAGTTTAAACTCGAGATTAAGTTAATCTCCAGTTAAAGTTAATCTTTCGTTAACTTAATTTTCAGTTTTTGAATAGTAGTTTAATCTTTGTAGGGCTGCCAAAATTATATGCAAAAATTGCAAAGTGTTTCACAACAATTTACTTTTGCATAGAAGAAAAACAAACAAACAAATGCTGAATACCATTGATCTTGAAGTAAAAAAATAATTTTAGGAAAATAATAAATAAATTAAGACTGTTTATTGTCAATTTGTGTTTTATATAATTCATGATCACTTAAATTGTGTGTTATTCTTCTTCCTCTCACTTAAAAACCTTTTTTTTAAATAAAATTCGTCAACTATTTTTCATAGTTAATCTTAAGTTTAAACCAGCAACGTTGCTAGTTAAATTCGAATTTATCTTCACTCACTTCTGTAAGAGTTTTAATTTACTTTGTGCAAATTTTGCTCTAGTATTGAGGCACTATTTGGACTATTTATTCAAACTGGCGCATGCTTCTCTTCGTAACATTTTTGTTTTTATTTTGCAAAGATTTAACTATTTCCATTGTTGAAAACTTTCTTCCTATAAGGAAAGTAGTGCTATCACCAAAGGTAGAAGTGATCGTTTGACTGCTCAATGGCATTTCCGAAGTATAAATTAAATGCGAATTTGGACATAATAAGCTTTCAATGCAAATAGAATCAAACAGCGAATCAGTTGCCAAAGTGTACAACATAATTATGTGTAACAAAGTGTACAATATTATAATATTAGTGCGATAGAAAGAAGGAAACTAAGAAACATCGAATTTCTCATAGAAGTCAGCAAGCGGTGTCTAACTCTCATTGTAATCCACTTATTTTAAATTAAAAAATATTTCACCCTTCGGATTAGATTTATGCAGCTTATATAAGTCAATATTCTTATACATACAGTGGCTCACAGCTTATTTCAACCAGAACTTTGAAAAAAAATTGAATAAGAGTTTATATGTTTACAAATAAAAAAGTTTTATTCAGTCTCAAATTTATGGACAATTTGTGATCAAAATGTCCATCAACACCAGCTTACGAGCAAGAATGAATGAAAAAGAAATGGGCAAAAATAACTCTCCAAACCACTAGAAAGTGGAATCAATGCAATGTAAAAGCTGTGATTAAGCAAATAGGAGGTGATACTAAATTTAGAAATTAAAACTATTAGTTAATTAATTATTTAATTGTTTGTTTATAGTAAGTGGTTGAAATAAGCTGTGGGTTCCTATATTATTGGTTTTACGTTGTAAGTTTACATTTGGGACTGAATAAATTTTTTTTTGATTTTTAAACATATTCTATAAATTCTTATTCAAATTTTTTTAATATCTGATTTCGTTTCAAAATTATACGAGCTTAATTCTTTTTAAAGGAGCTGGTTGAAATAAGCTCTGAGCCACTGTATGTTCTCTTTGATTCTGCTGCACGTTTAATAGAAGGAGCAGCTTTATTTCACTAAGTCTTCTATAAGATAAAAAACAAAAGCCGGGGAAATAAAATCATTACCGATAACTGGAATTGTTTTTGAGGCGAAATTGTTTAAATGAATACTATTCCTGATTGTAATTTTAGAGGAAAGGGAAATATTTCGGGAGAATTAATATTCACCACAGGGTTTATACATATATTACTTAAGTACTTACTTATTCAAGTTAAAATAATTTTATTAATATTATTATTTATTTTAAATATATATTTATTTTTAAATATATTATTTATTTTATATTATTTTAAAAAAATTAATTTTAGATACATGCGTTCAACAGATATTTACATTCATGCTGAAATTCAAGGTGCCTCGAGTGTAGTAGTGCGAAATCCAAACGGAGGTGATGTTCCACCTAAAACTCTTTTAGAAGCAGGAACCATGGCGATCTCATATAGCGTGGCATGGGATGCAAAAGTGGTGACGAATGCATACTGGGTGAGGAGTGATCAAGTAAGCAAAACTGCTCCGTCTGGAGAATTTTTGGGAACTGGAAGTTTTATGATTCGTGGAAGAAAGAATTTTTTGCCATCATGCCATTTGATAATGGGCCTCAGTTTGCTTTTCAAACTAGAGGACGGTTTCATAGAAAAACATCGTGGTGAGCGAAAAGTACGAAGCTTTGAGGAAGGTCAGGAACACTTATTAGAAAATGAAATGAAATCGATGACTATGGAAAATGAGGATCTTCATAGCATAATTGAAGATGAAATTGAATTGGATGATGAGGATGAAGACAATAACGAAGCGATCGGAAGTAACAAAGTTAATGAAAGTAATAACGAATCAATAGAGCAAGCTGGACGACCATACTTTAATGAATTTCCTGATATTCAACTAAAAGTTGAACATGATACTGGTCGAATAACCGTTAACAATAAATTGTCAAAAGCCAATAATTCTTTCGAACAAACTGTTAATGAAGGGCTAGTAGAATCATTGTCAAAAAATGAACAAGTGGAAGAATCAACTATTATTGCAGCAGCTCCATCCCGCATAAAACAGCAACAAAACTCGAAGAAACGGAAAGAAGGAAAGGATCGTAAAACGCAAGCGCAAGAGCAACAACAAGATTTACAAAAATCTAATAGGGATTGTACGCAATCGGTAAAACGTGGTCAGAAAGGTAAACTAAAAAAGATTAAAGCTAAGTACAAGGACCAGGACGAAGAAGAACGGAGATTACGAATGCAAATTTTGAATTCTGCCGGGAAAAATAATCAAATGTCTTCTGAAAAAAAGATAGATGAAGAAAGTTTCTTTAATAAAAGTAAAGGATTTAAAAATGAAATACAAAAAAAGCAAATACAGGCTGGAGAGGTGGAGGATGATGTTCCGGTAGATGAAATCCCAACAGGTGCTGATGTAGAAATGATTGACTCATTAACTGGGCAACCATTCGAAGAGGATGAATTATTATTTGTTATACCTGTAGTAGCACCTTACAATGCTCTTCAAAACTTTAAGTATTAATAATGAAATAAACAATAATATATTTTATAAATATTTTCTTCTCTTTAGATACAAAGTGAAACTTACGCCTGGAACTGGAAAAAGAGGGCGGGCCGCAAAAACTGCTTTAAATATGTTTTCCAAGGATAAAACCTGTACTTTGAGAGAAAGGGATTTAATTAAAAGTATTCGTGAAGAAGTTTTAGCACGTAATATTCCTGGAAAAGTGAAATTGTCGGCACCACAACTGATAAAATTTAAAAAATAGTGCAATTGTAATTCTTTATTTTGTGTAAATAAATGTAAAGAACATTAACTTAATATAGATTGCCCGATTTAGAATTTTTAATCAATATTGTATTTATATTAATACCCCTGCGCTACTATGGCACTAAGTGTGGTCTACAACATATGTATAATTTATCGTTCTTTATGCTTACTTTTTAGTTTTAATATTATATTATTCTACGATCGTAGTTAAATAATTTGTAAATTTTATTATCTTATTGAATAGAGGTTAACGAGCGGACGGCTTGGATGTAAATCCTGGGACAACGGAGGTTGTATTTTTTGCGTTTTCTATATACACTTAATTCTGTCTTTACACGGTAAATCGGTAGATACGTTCTAGAAAAACCCGTGTAAAATAAGCATGAAGTATTTAGAAAAGAAGGAGATTGGTTCCATACCCTTCAATTTTGTAAATAAAAAGTAAAAACACAAAAATTCGTAGAAAAAATCTGATATGAGAGTCTTTATAAATGCGTTAATGCATATTTTATTTCATAAAATGAAAAGCAATTCAAATCTAAAAAAGTAGCATAAATTTAAAATTGTTGTAGTTCAGAAAGTCAAAAAAAATAATACAAGTTGATAAACAAAAGATACATTCATCAATTCTTAAAGGTAATTGAAACAAACTAAAAATTATCAAAAGTTCATATGTAAAGAAAATAAAAACTGTCAATGCGATAATGAAAATAATAGAATTCTATTCGCTATCATCAACGGATGTTATACGTGATCGCTTACGTAAGGCTGGTTCAGGATAGCAATCAACTCCAACAAGACAGTTTCCGATTGGACAGCACAGTGTTTAATAACAAAATCGGTTATTAACCATTGTGATTTAGTTTTGGACAGCTCTTTGCATAACTCATAGCAACGAGCCATACAAGATTTCAGATCACGTTGATTACTTTGGCGCTTAAGATAATCTTACGTCTCTACCCTTTGGACATTTATTGTAAGAGCTTATCAGGATAAAGTAGTAAGCTCCTCTAGTGGAATGAACAAGAGCACAGATTAAGTTTTGTTCACTCTTCACACATGAATCTTATTGATGCTGTAAATTATGTTCAGGCTGACTTAAATGAGTTATGTATATGATTATGTCAAAATAAGTTAAAATTAAACTGTGATAAAACTAAGTACATAAGTGATATTTAATAAAAATTATGAAGGATGTAATAATATAAGGGACTTCGCTAGGAAGATACGCTTTATGTATCATCACGTTAGCAAACGGCATAAATTGCTGTTCGATAATTGAATTTTATTTGGTTTATAGTCCTACAATTTTATTTACACTCAACACCCAAATGAAGAGGTTTCAAATATGTACAACAAATTATGAGATTAATGCTGAATAAGGGGTACACGATCAGGGATGGGAAATTGATGTTAACAAATTGTACTAATTTTCACAAAAAAATTGTACTTTTTTTAGCCCGATTGTACTAAATTCTCTTTTTTTCTTTTTTAAACTTTTTTTTTTATTAAAAATTAAATAAAAATATAAATGACAATTCATTTTACATATATTTATGTAATTTTACTAAAAATACGAAAAAAATTCTTCCTAAAGAAATTATATTTAAAAAATTGATTATAATGGTAAACTTTAAACTTTCTTTGTTAGCCTTAGTTAGTTTTTCTTGTATACAAAATTACGGGAGGGCTTGGGAGCCTGACGCCTTATTCAAGAAAAGGATTAGGCCGTTAGAAAAAAAAACCACAGCCTTATACATTGTCACAACTTCATATAACGTTTATCACAAAGTTAACTGAGAAGCGAAAAATCCAAGCATCCTTAGAACCTTATGTAGCTGTTCACAGCTGAATTTAGTCAGTCGACCACTTGGGTAGTTTATGCAATACAGTTTTTAAAGCCAGCAAGGCAGCAAATTAAGTGCAATTTTACCTAATTCTAGATGAGGGTGCGTATGCTTTTAAATGTGGATAATGAAATATTGTTTTAAAATCTTTTTAAATATGTTTATCTAGGAACCGATATTTTACTTGAAAGACTCTTAGGAGTCGTTATTCTCTATTACAGCATGGAAAAAAAACGATTTGTTACTACGCGGGTTTTAATGATAGTTAATTACTAAAGTCGGAGTCGACTTTAAACTGTAGGTCCCGCCATTTATGTATAAAATTATCACACACAACATAAGTAGTGAGAGAAACTAGGTTAATAATCCTGACTGAAGGGTTGTAATGACCAATTATGTATGTAATTACTAAAATTATTACTTAGCGCTTTTTAACGCCATTTGTGTAGGAGGACTGCGAGTGTTGACCATAAAAATTTGGCGAAACTGAAAGGAATACAAAAGTTTGTGAGATCTATGAATTGAAAATAAAACGAAAACAAAAAACCATACAGTATAATAATTTTTTTTAAAAATGTTTTTTTTTTATTTTTTCACAAGAATTTCCATTGTGTGTGTCACGTCTTGTGAAGTCGCCGTGGTCTAGTGCGTAGTGTGTTGGCTTATTAGACAAAAGGCCCGGGTTCGAATCCCAGGTCAGACATCAAAACGAAAAATATTTCTTCGGCGACTTCCTCTCAGCAGATTTCTGGCAAAGACTCTGAGAGTAAAAATTGCCATGAAAAGCTTCTCAAAAATCTGTCGTTCGGAGTCGACTTTAAACTGTAGGTCCCGCCACTCATGTATAAAATTAACTCACACAACATAAGTGGTGTGAGAAGCTAGGTCGTAATCCTGACTGAAGGGTTGTAATGGCCAATTATGTATGTATGTATGTGTCACGTCTTACAAAAATCTTAATAATGAATCTTTTTCCAAAATGTCGGTTCCCAAGAGATGGAGTGAAGTTAGCGTCACTACCATTATTATCAACTGTGTTCAGCACTGTATTCGGTGCTACCAGACGAGCCGACCTGACATTGCGATCGACCTCGATTGCCCAACCCTGCCCACCTCAATCCATCTCACTCATCCTCGGACTTATAATCTAAATTCTCATCCTCTAAATACCCATAATCGGTATACTCATCAGTGTTACCTTCTGAGTCCAATTTGCAATCATTAACATCCCCAGTAGGTTCCAGCGATTTTTTCAAGCGTGTCGAATCAACCGTATCCCACCCAAATCAGTTCGTACTATGTAAATCAACTTCCTCACCCAATCAGTCCATATATCACTATTCACCCTTTCCACCTGGCCATTAGACTGTGATTAAGCAACCGACACTCTCACTTGGGTGATATTAAGTTCAGACACAAACTTCTCGAATTCGCCGGAAGTGAAGCACGACCCCGATCACTAATAATAAACCTAGATCTGCTGTAATTCCCAAAATACTTCGTCAAAGCGCAACAAACCTCCTTAATACCCGGTGCATTAACAGCATAAAGTCTCACAAACTTCGTAACTGAATCAGCCACCACCATTATATGCCTCCTCTTGGAGGCCACAGCAGGCAAAGGCCCGAAGTGATCGACATGCAGTGTGTCAAGAAGGAACAGGTTGCTTCTCAATTTTATACAGTCGTCTCAAAACTACTATTAGTAGCAGAATAATAAATACACTTCAGACACTTTCGAATGAAGCGATTGATCTTCTTCTTCATTCCAGGAAACCAGTAATGCTTCCTGATTTGGTTGACACACTCTCAACGCCAACATGGCCATAATTCTCGAGGGTGAGCTCTTTCATCCCCGCGGGCACATAAAATGGTGAACCTCCGACCTTCCAAAAAAATCTTGAACCTTCTCAACGTATAGATAATAGCCAAAGTCTCCAACTCAAAGCTATGATACCTAGACTTGACCTTCGTAGAAAACTTCGAATATTATGCGACAGGATGAAATTTCCCATCATCCTGCCTCTGAAGGAGCATCGATCCGAATCCATTAGAGCTGTACAATTCCGTCTCGCATAACAAGACGGTCCCGCAATTCACAAAAGGCTTCGGTACAAGACACCGTCTACTCAAACTTACAATCCCTTTTAGTAAGATCCGTCAGAGGCCATGCGACCCAAAAAAATTTGGCAAAAAACGTCGAAAATATGAAAATAATCCCAAGCAGCGCTGAGTCTCAAGACTCCGTGTACTCAAACTTACAATCCCTTTTAGTAAGATCCGTCAGAGGCCTTGCGATCCTAGAAAAATTCGGCAAAAAACGTCGAAAATAATCTCCGTTATTCGGCCGAATTCCCAACCCATTCAGCCGATACCCCAGCTCACGATAACAAAATCTACACTTCCCTAGATTCAACTCCAAACCATGCCACCGCAATAATAGCAAAACCTATCGCAATATCTCAACATGCTCCCCAATTGTCCCTGTTGCGATAACTATATCATCTACGTACACAACGATCCTTCCAGTATCCACAAGCGGTCGCAGAACTATGGTTATAAACCGCTGAAAAGTGTGACGAAAGCAGTGTAACCCATCGAGTCAGGGTGTACCCTGACTTAGTGAAAACTCTCCCCCAAATCAATAGTTCTAAAATATTCCTTGCCCCCCAAATACTCAAGACAGTCTTCAATAACAGGCAGCGGAATATTGTCCCTCAAGATTATCTCATTAAGAGCACGTTAGTCTACATACATACGCAGCGATCCATCCCTCTGCCTAACCAAACCAACGGCGATGCATATGGAGACTCACTATGACTGACTAAACAACGCTGCTGTAAATGATCGAGGGTTCTCCTAACCTCCTTACGTTATCCGATACGACAATCGCCGAGGGGCATATAACACCGATGTATCGCTAACAAGATGTATCCTCATAGAATAATCCAAGCCTCCTTGCACACTACCCGTCCCATAAAGGTAACACTCAACTATCGCACCCTCAATAATTTCCGTTCCACACTGTCCCAAACCCGAGTCAATATCGACAATCCTCCCCAATTCACCCCTACCGGAAGATGCCCAGCGAATTTATCACCCGTGACACCTAACCGCCCCTCATCCGAGGTGATGGCACCGACATAGATTCAAAATCCGATGCTTACCCTCAATGACTGGAACCCCTCTGACATTCCCCTTTGGACTTTTAAATATACCAAAAGACATAAGTGTACTTAAAGTTTATTTATTTAATTCATTTCCATTTTTCTTCAATTTCATCAATTCTCCAAAACTATACTTTCTCTTTATATGACAAAGATGGTCATTAACCCCAGACGGTTACTCTTCTATTTTGTACATTAAGGTTATTCTTCGTTGAATCGACGAACACTTTCACCCTAATTGGTTACTGTTCGTCGAATCGACGAAGTTCACATAATTCTTTTATGTATGACCAAATTTCGGTCTTTTTATAAACAATGTTGATTTAGGTTTGGGGCACTTGCTTTGGTAATGTCCAAACTGGGAACAATTGTAACACCGTATAGAGTCCGCTGGTGCCCCGACAGAGTTCGGTTGTTCAGCAGGGCCTGTCTTATTGTTACCAGTTGTCTTCACGTCATTCACATCTTTTTCTGTCGAGGCGACGGATTAATTCATCCATGGTATGAGTACCGTACAAAAATGTCACATGGCTTCCTGTACTGGACTACCATCGATATTAAGTAGCTTAATGCAGTTTCGGTAGATTGCAGTTTACGTGCTTGTAGCTGGCGATATACTTCCTGTCGCGTGATCATACGTTTAAACAGTCTGATCAGATTAGTCTTCAGTTTCAGGTAAGAAACCGAGCCCAGGCTGAAAACATATTTCTTCGCTGCTCCAATCAATCGATGCCGCAATCCGAGACACCTCTCTTTCTCGCCATAGCCACACATTTCTCGCTATAGTCACACAAATAATCTTCGAATTGATTAAACCACTTAGCTATGCCGTAATGGTCCTCGCCACTGAACGGTGGAATAACAGCATCTATTTCATTTAAGTCAATATGCGGTCGTTGACTCGTCATCAATTTGTTTCCGCCTGATTCAATGGTTCGTATTTCCTACCGAGTACACAATATTTCAAGGCGCCTCAAACGATTCAGCAGACTCTGGGACAACACTAGCTCTTGACGGTAAGTTTTCAAAATTTACCGAAGTGGCGGCATTGACTTCAATTTCTTGCGGCAGTGTTGGTCTTATTGGTTCCTTGGTGCACAGACGTCATAGCAGTAGACAGCATAATTTCCTTTGGTTCGGCCTCAGAAATATGATCTAAGACCGCAGGTATTTCATCAGACTTAATGGCAGCGGGTTCTTCTACAGTAGTTTTCATTACAGCAGATGGCTCTATGGCCAAGTTTCCAATGCTGGGCAATACTTTTACAGCAGTATTTTGAACCCGACGCCCCGCAAGCCTCTTGCATTTGCCCATAAATGGTCCGCAACTGCGCAACTGCAAAAATGTATTCCCTCCTTGGTAAGGGCTTCCACAATTTCCTGACGTGTAAAGCGTGTATCCATTTTAAAATGTGTTTATACAATCCGTCTTACTAAATGTCTTCGTGTACTGGTTGTCGTGGATGTACCTCAACCTGAATTATCATAATTATTTTTAAAAATGTTTTTTTATTTTATTTCACAAGAATTTCAATTGCATGTGTCACGCCTTACAAAAATCTTAATAATGAATCTTAGCGTCATTATCTTAATATCAACTGTGTTCAGCACTGTATTCTGTGCTACCAGACGAGATTATAACAACAGAGATGTGACAGAATACTTGATAAATAAGTCATTGAGCTGCAATAGTGTTTTTGACTTCCAAATAGTGCTAAAAAAGTACAATTGTACCAACTTTTCCATCCCTGGGTACGATACTCCGGTTGTAGAAATAATTGAAAGTTTGGATTGGCTAAATGTAAAGCAATCAATAATATACCACAAGTTGAAATTTATTGTTACATTTTTACCTTTTTAAAAAACGGTTATATATGAGTTCAGTGATTGCAAATCAAGTAAAAACAAATCTGTGTTTATTTTAATGAAACTCTTGATTATTCACACTGCTTTTATGTGGTACTGTCCAAACTTATACAGTACACAACAATAACTATAGCAATATGTGCTCGTTTGATACTCTTCTCTGCTTATAAACAACATCACTTGTTCGTTATTCTCTTCTCGCGTAAACACTAACAACTCTTCGGTAAACTTTGGTACGGACGAAACTTGTCTTGACACCGCGACTTTTTACTTCATACGCATCTGCACACAAGGCTGACTGAATTCAATCTGACTCGTTGTCTGCTTTCTCTTGCCTTTTTATATGCGAACCTCTTCAGTCTGATGATGGTTCTCGAAGTGGAATGTTCGCGGTTTCGCATTCTCGAGAATTCTATTGCGAGTACATTATTTGTTGTACTCGCGTCTGCTTATTTGTCTGTCCCTTTTTCACTCCAACTTGTTGTAGCTTTGCTTGTACGTGTTCGTTGTATTCGTTAGTGTTAGTGTGAATTTGTGTCGTGTGTATGTGTAGCTGATAGCTTTTGTTTATCTTTATTATTGTGAAATGATATTAGGTCGTTTCGACTATTTGTGCGTAACATTATTAACAAATTAAGGTTAGGTCAATTACCAAGTTATTTATATGAAAGAATTCAATATAATTTCGCGGTACATGATTATAATACTAGAAATAGGATTAATATAGGATTATAAAAGTCGCCGTGGTCTAGTGGGTAGTGTGTTGGCTTATTAGACAAAAGGCCCTGGTTCGTATCCCAGGTCAGACATCAAAACGAAAAATATTTCTTCGGCGACTTCCTCTCAGCAGATTTTTAGCAAAGACTTTGAGAGTAAAAATTGCCATGGAAAAGCTTCTCAAAAATCTGTCGTTCGGAGTCGACTTAAAACTGTAGGTCACGCCACTCATGTATAAAATTAACGCACACAACATAAGTGGTATGAGAAGCTAGGTCGTAATCCTAGTTAAAGGGTTGTAATGGCCAATTATGTATGTATATATAGGATTAATATGAGACTTCCGAGGATGTAAACTGATCTTCAAAGGAAAAGTGTATTTTTTGAAGGGTTCAAAATGTTTAATGAGTTACCAAATTCACTTAAGGAATGTCAGAGTGAAGACATTTTCAATAGACTATTAAAAATACATTGTAAAACATTATTTATTTTAAATTGATAACTGTTTTTAGTTTTATTATATAATCAATATATGTATAATGTATTAAAGGGAAAATTTTGTACCTAGGTCTAGGAGACCGTAATGATAAATATGTAAATAAATATAAATAAATACAAAAGAAGCGAAACAAGACAATGTTGCAAATTATGCAGAACACCATTGCATAAAGGACTGTGTTTTACCAGACATCAATACTTGACTCACCTTTTAAAATACTAAATTGTATGGAGAAAAGGTTTGGCAAATTCGCCGAACAGATTCTGAATTTAAAGAAGACCTCGTAAAAGACTTGCGAGAAAAATACGATTTCCTTGAGAATAAATTGGTTGAGATAAATAAGAGAGTAACTATTCTCGAAAATAAATTAACAGAAATGGAAAGTATGCGAGTGGAAATAAGGACCTGAAAAGAAAATTGCTGCAACAAGAGAACTTTCTGGTTTCAACCGAGCTCAGGATTAATAGAATTCCGTTTACTCAAGAGGAAAATCTACCGGAGATTTTTCAAAGAATTTGTAATACTTTAGGCACACCCATACCTAAACTAAAATCCATCTACCGCTTGAGGAACTACAACAACAAACATAACGAGACTTCGAAAGATGCCGTTATAATTGTAAAGCTGAGGTCTGCTTACGACAAAAACTTCTTTTTAAAATCATTGACGAGCTACAGAAAACAGCACAAGAGTTTTTCTTTCCGGCTTATGAACATTGGCTGTAACTCAGACGTAAATTTCTACGTAAACGAGAACCTAAAACAGAGTAACTTTAAAATCCTTAGTGCAGCAATTCACTTGAAGAAGAAAACACTGTTGTCTGCAGCATTCACTATGAGGGGATGTGTTTATAACAGGGAATAAATGAACGAAGATACAGGGTACGTTCGCAAATGCAGCAGTTGTGCAGCACTGCAGTATAATAAAAATCAAGTGTTCAAAAATGCAATACTTGGTAGCACTGACTTGAGTCGATCGTTTTTTTTCCGGACAAACTGAAATGCTGTCGCTAATTTTTGCAAATATAGCAACAGTTTGATTTCAGTTGCAATAGTTTGCGGTAAGCCATTTCGACAACGTTGCAATTTCGTGAAATAAAAGCTATTAAACAAAAGAAAATTTTGCTTTATTTTCGGAAAAATGGTAAAGTAATAAAATTTAACTGATATTGTTATAGACAATTTTAATTATTTATATTTTTAGTTCCGAGGAAGATTTCATGTTGAACATACAAGAATTAATCATACGGACTAGACAAACTTCCAGGAAGGGAGAAAGAAAAAGTCAGTATTGTGGGGAAAATTTTATTAAAAATTAAAGAAATCAAATCGGACTTTGAAATGAGAAATTAATAAATAAGTGGGAAATTTTTGAATTTGCTCACCACATATAAAAGAATTAAAGTTAGAAATAATACGAGAGATCGAAACGCCACTTGCTGGGCATTCTATAACATTTTTGATGAAGTACCAGAGACAAAACACTCTATTAACCCATCTTCTAAATTATCAATAGTTATTGCGCAGTAGCAACAGCTGATCACGTATTAGCAACAAAACTTCACATAACTGCCGCAGTGGTGCACAAATTATGATTGATAACATTGACAACCTGAACTAGCCTAGGCGTGCTGTGTAACTTGTTTCCTGATAAGGACAAATCTAGTGATTTTCAACTTTAATTTACTTCCTTTTTTATTTGTATGTATTGCTCCTATTTTCCTAAGTGCTTATTTATCAAAATTATGTAGCTTTTGATTGCATTGCCATAACAATAGCACAATTTGAAGAACTTTAATAGTTCTTATTTCAGAGACTGCGTGTACAACATGAATAGAGTTTTAGCTAAACGGAAAACTGGTTTCAACATTGTCTATATAAATGCACAGAGTTTTAACAATAAAATTGATGAATTCAGGTATTGACATTATTTGCATTTCGGAAACTTGGTTTCCTCTTGATATTCAGGATTCAGTTTACTATATACTGAGATTTAGGCTTTTCCGTTCAAATAGGAAAGTTTTAGTTCACGGTACGGCAACTAGGGCAAAAGGTGGCAGAGTTGCAATTTATGTTCGAAATGGTATTCCGTGTAAAGTTGGTAACTGAAATTGGTAGTCAAATTGAATATATATTTCTTGATATTACATTCACCCATAAGAAGAAGCCTTTATTAGGTGGTGTTTATAGACCAAATTCTAATTTAAATTTAGATCCCTTTATTTCTATTCTTGAGGAAATTTCGATTCAATATAATGACATAATTATTATTGGTGATTTTAATAATAATCTATTACTTGATAATGCATTTACGGTTTCAATGTCGCCTCTCCATCTTGATCCTATGAATGTGTCCGCACCAACTCACTTCCATTCTACTTCTAGCAGTCTAGTCGATCTCGTATTCGTTAATAATATGACTAAGGTATTGTTATATGATCAAATTTCGGCTTCCTGCTTTTCCAATCATGATCTTCTTTTCATGATTTATAACCCGATAACCGAGTCCCGATAACAACCGTATTATATATGATTTTAGGAATATTGATTTTACAATTTTGAATAGTATCTATTGACATTGAATCTATTCACTGGATAATGGAAATGACCAATTAGCTCTAATTCAGAAAAATGTTTCTCAGCTTTATGACTGGTGTGTCTGTCAGATCAAAACTTGTTAAGGGCGGCGCACCAACTGTGGTTCAATGCTGAAATTAAAGCATTAATCGACAGGCGATGGAAGATGTTCAGAATGAAATATCTGAGGGCATTAGAATCGCAAAAACATTGTTTTACAGCAGGAAGTTCTCTTCCACCTTGGATAATAAGGCTAGATGGAAGGTGATCCGTGATATTGCTATTGGTCAGAAATGTTAGAATACTTCTCCGGATGTTGATGTAAACGCTCTCAATGACAAATTTGTTGATATTAATGTTTCGACCCCTGATAATGGCATATATGACAACCTTTGTTTTGTCCCGCTGGAAAACAACTTTAGTTTTCGTTGTGTTAATCAACTTGAAGTTTTAAAATGTTTATCTTCGGTGAAATCGAATGCGATGGGTTCTGATGACTTAGATCCTTTGTTTTTAAAAGCTTTGTCACCTAGACTTTTGCCTTACTTTACTCACTTAATCAATACAGTTTTGACAATGTCCGCCTTCCCTGATGGATGGAAACAGTCGAAAATCATTTCCATACCGAAATTCAATAACGAATTCAGGCCAATTGTAATTCTTCCATTCTTGTCTAAAGTAATGGAAAACCTGATGGCTAGACAAATGAATTATTAAATTACACAACTGGATGTGTATATTTCGAAAGTAATTTATTGAATGAAAAAATAAAATATTATATTTTAAATACAAAAATCAAATGCAAAACTGATTCAATATTTCTGAATTAAAACAAGTACAATTAAAACAAGTACATTTGATAATTCAACACGCCTCCTCAAATTGTATTTGTCTTGAATTCTAAATCAGTATCCTCGCCACAAACATAATGTTTAATTTTTGGAACCGGCTTCGTTAAATAATCTGCAGGCATTTCATTTGTAGAGACATATTTAATGTTTACAATCTTGTTTTCTACTGCTTCTCGAATAAAATGATATTTGTAGTCAATATGTTTGGTCCTTGAATGATGAGACCCAAATTTTGCCATATGTTGTGCACTTTGAGAGTCACAATAAATATCAGTGGGACAAGATGTATTAAATCCAAGTTCATTTAATATGTATCTTAAATATATGGCTTCCTTAGCCGCTTCACTAAGTGCTACATATTCAGCTTTAGCACTAGAGGTTGCAATTACTTTTTGCTTTTTAGATTCCCAAGTTATTGCAGCTCCTGCAAGAATAAAACTGAAACCATATTGTGATTTACGATCATTTACGTCCTGTGCCCAATTTGCGTCTACAAAACCCAATAACGGCAAGCCTGTCTTTTTATATTTTAATGCTGAATATTTCGTTGTATTCAAGTATCTTACTATCTGTAATGCGCTATTCCAATGTTGCTTTCTCGGATCTTTTGAAAATTGAGACAACATACTTACACTGCATGCAATGTCTGGTCTGCTGTATAATGCTTTGTGTAATAATGATCATATAAGTTCTTGGTATCTCACTTCTTCTACTTTCTCAGCTTCCCCGGAATTTTGGTTCTTTCTCTAAACTTAATTTTATTTGCATCGGAATTTTGATCGGTTTACAGTTTTCTAAATTATATTTTTTAACTAAATTTGTTATATAACCCGGTTGAGAAATAGATATTTCTCCATCACCATGTTCAATATATAACCCAATGCAATATTTTGGTTGACCCAAATCTTTAATGTCAAAATTGTTTTGTAATGTCGTAAATAATGTTTCAACCATATTATCCTCATTAAACGTAATTACAATATCATCAACATATAAAGCAACGATCATGAGTTTATTGTTCTGACGTTTATAATAGATGCATTGATTGTTGTAATCCATAATTCATAAAAACATTGTGAATCTTTTTAAACCATTGTTGACCAGCTTGTTTTAAGCCATAAATTGCCTTCTTTAATTTACAAACTTTATTACGATTACTGTCATCAATAAAACCTTCAGGTTGATTCATATAAATCTCTTCGTCGATATCTCCATTCAGAAACGCAGTTGATACATCTAGTTGTCGAAGTTTCAAATCATTTTCCACAGCTAAGGCATATATCAATCTCAGAGTATTTTGTCGTACAACAGGAGCATAGGTTTCCATGTAATCAATTCCAAATTGTTGTTAATAGCTTTGAACAACTAATCTTGCTTTCCGTCTATCAACTGTTCCATCTGTATTATATTTGGTAACAAAAACCCATTTGCAACCTACTGTCCATCTTCCTGCCGGCAATTCTGATAATTCCCATGTTCCATTTTTAATAAGAGAGTCATATTCACTTTGCATTGCATTTAACCATTCTTGTTTGTTATCAGATTTTTCAACATCTTTTAAAGTTCTGGGATTTTGCTCTGAAAATATCTGAGCACTTGCTTGATTAATTAATTTCCAAGACCTTAAACGAGACTTAGTTGAATTTAAATTATTATCTGTCTCAATGCGAATATTTTCCTGTCTATGTGAATTTGTTTCCTCAATACTGTCTATATGTTGTTCTACTGAATCTTCAAAAACATCATCATCGTCTATTAAGTTTTGTAATCGACATTCTGGTTCTTTATTTTTCGAGAAATTTATTCTAAACTCAATAAAATCTTTATTATCTTTATAATTTAATGCGGCACTGTCGGCTTTGGGAAATACTTCTTCTATAATTTTGACATCTCTGCTCTTAGTATCACCTATTTTCCACAATAACCAATTAAAATATATTCTTCACTTCTTGGCTCCCATTTATTTTTGTTAGGTTTTTTATTTAAAACATACGATTTGCTTCCAATTTGACGTAAATGTGTTATATCAGGCTTTTTCTCAGTCCAAATTTCGGTTGGAGTACAATTTTTATTTAAGTTGGTTGGGCATCTATTTCGTATATAAGCAGCATTGTTTACTAATTCAGCCCATAGCATTTCAGGTAGATCTGCTTCCAACATTAAACATCGTGCCATTTCAACTAGAGTGCGGTTCATTCTTTCTGCAACACCATTTTGCTGAGGTGTATATTCTGCAGATGTTTGATGTTTTATTCCGCATAATTTCAAATAATTATCTACTTCAGTACTTATCATTTCCCTTGCGTTATCAGTTCTTAACATTTTTATACGGTAGTTTGTTTCATTTTCTGCAGCTATCTTAAACTCTTTGAAAGCTTTCAAATATTCTGATTTGTTTCTTAAAAACTTAACATGAACTTTTCTTGAGAAATCATCTATAAATGTTGCGAAATAAAATTTTCTGCCTAAAGATTCGGTTCTCATTGGACCACATATGTCAGAATGAATTAATTGTAGGAGTTGATTCGAAGACTTTACATTCTTTGTTGGAAATTTATCACGAACTTGTTTACCCCTAATACAAATATCGCATTCGATCTTACTTATATTCATTTTTGGCAAACCATTTACCATATTAAAGAAATTAAATTTTCGTAAAGAATTGATATTTAAATGTCCAAATCTTTTGTGCCACAATTCTTCAACAGCCTGACCTTTTCTGTTTACACTATAGCAGGTTGGAATTTCCCTTGTGTTTACTTTATATAATCCATTATATTTACAAGCTTCCACTAGCACTTCATTATTCTTTACTATCTTTGCTATTTCACCCTCCATTGTTATAATGCACCCATTATCTGTAGCTTTGCTAGTTGACATTAGGTTGTTCTTCAAATCAGGTACCCATAGGGTATTAAAAAGTTTTATCTGCTTATACTTTCCTTGAACTATAACATTTATTTCTACAGTTCCCATCCCTTTTACAATAATTTCTTTTTCATCTGCAAGCTTAACAGTACCAATGTATTGCGTATCAATATCCTCAAAAATATTCCTCTCGTACGTCATATGTGAAGTAGCTCCACTGTCTAAGTACCAAACGGACTTATGGCTAGCTTTCTGAACTGCTTCGTGAGTGGCTACAAAGCCGTTCGAATTAACTATATTTATATGATCTTTCCTAAGGTTTACTTTGCAGTTTTTGGCCATATGTCCATTTTTGCCACAACGATAACAAATTATAGGTTTAGACATACCTGGTTTTTTAAAATTATTGTATTTTTTACCATTCCTTGCCTTAAACGCCTCGTTTTCTGTAGTTTCTGAACTCACTTGCAATTCTAAGAGTCTTGATCGCAAAGTTTTCATTGTAGGAAATTCATTTTTTTTTTTTTTTTTATATGTTTATTTTTTTCTTAGCAATATTTAACAATTTTAAACTATTATAAACACTAGTTAACAATATTATTTAGATGAATATACATTGTCCCAGAAACGAGCACTCAAGTACACTAAATATAATAATGAATCTGTTTTTTTTTCAAAATAGTTTTTTAATTCGTACTTTAAATGAAGAATTTATTATACCAACATTATTTTTAATTGTAATGAAAGTTTTTAAAAACATTACATTTATATTTGTATATGTGAGTTAAATGGTCAATGTGATAAAAAGGAAATCAATAAATGTTTATTAATTTAACCACCAACATTTTTGGTTTTTAAATTTTTGTGACAAATAAATATCTATATCCGAAATACTTGTATTGTGTCTAAAATCCAAAGAGTTAAATTTCTCATTATATTTAAACGCTTTTATATTGGCTCTTCTATAATAATGATAGAAAATTGCTATGCCATTGGTATTTTGTATGCAATTTGTTTTGTCGAGGAATAAAAATGCCTCAGGCGGTACAAAACCATTTAGCAAAGCTGCCTTAATATATTCTTCATTTGTATAGTACGGTGCCATAATTAAATTGTTTTCGAAACATAATGTACATTTTAATATATTATTTCTAATTAGATTTATAATAAAGTTATCTATTCGTATAATATTTGATACATTATATAATTTTTTGTTAGATACATATTTCGTGTAATTGCTTTTTTGCGTTCTATATAAAGTATTGCATGCTCTTAAACACTTTCTTTCGAAAATCCTTATTTTTTCCATATATGATGGAGAAATGTTAAACCATATTGGACAGCCATAAGTGATTATTGGTCTAATTAGAAACTGATACATTATAATTTTGACCCTAGCCTTTATGTATTTTGAATAGAATAATGATTTATATACAAAAAACGCCTTTCTCGCTTTACTGATTATTTCATTGACATGATTATTAAAATATAAAAATTTATCTAAATAAATACCTAAATATTTGACCACATCTTTATTTGGAATAGAAGTATTAGATAAATAAGATTTAATTCCAAATTCTTTCCAATGTTTTTTAATATTACTATTACATTTATCTACTGGAGGTCTAAATAAAATTGTTTCACATTTTTGTACATTTATTGACATTTGCCAATCTTTCGTGTATTTTTCAACAATATTATAAGATTTTTGAAGTTCTTGGTTAATACTCAAAATTGTACAATCAGAGTGATAAATAATGATATCATCTGCAAAAGCAATAATATTATCTATTTTATCTAATAAATCCATTATAAATAGATTGAAAAGGATGGGTGCATTCACAGTTCCCTGTTGTAGTCCATTGACCATTTTAAAAGATATATTGCTTTCTTTGTTTTGGTGAAAAACTTTAAACGTTTTCTCAGTTATCATATTGTAAATTAATAATACTTGATTAATCGGAAATTTGTATTCATTGAGTTTATATAGTAATCCAGAAACCCAAATACTGTCAAAAGCTTTTTCCATATCAATTAAGCATGCACCTGTATAAAGTTTCTTGTTTAAATTCCAATTAATATTAGATGTAAGTAAATGTATTGCATTGACAGTTGAATGTTTAAATTTAAACCCAAACTGTTTTTCATTTATTAGGTTATTATTTTTGCAAAATAGATTAATATTATCATTTATACACATTTCAAAAATCTTGCTGATATTAGGAAGTAAGTTTATTGCTCTTAAATTTTTCGGATTACTGACATCCTTATCTTTTTTTGGAAGTAGAACCACTTTTGCCATTTTCCATGTTTTAGAAAAATATGCATTGTTTAGCATATTATTAAATAAATTACAATATATCATTATTTTAGGAAGGTTTTTCAAAACAATATTAGGTATGTTATCTATACCATAAGACAGTTTACCTTTTAATTTTGAGAAAATGTATAATAATCTCTTTCTCGTTATAAAATAGTTGTCAGTTTGTGTTTCTTCTAATCGATCAGATTTTTTATCTTCACTGAAGCTTGTTAGTGTTACTTGATTGATATCAAAATTGTTCTTAATTTCCTTAAAGTTATTAAAAAAGTTTGTTACTTGAACATGTTGATTGTTATTAATATCAATTGTTTTAAGAGAATAAACAGATTCTAAATAGGCACCTATAGTATCTAACATTTGCACTTCGTCTTGAACTAAATAATTATCTAAACTATCTTTTTCCAATCCGTTTACATCTATTCCGGCGTTAGTTAGTAAATATTCATGATTTTTGTCAATTTTAATATTCCGAAGTATTAAAGGTCCAAATTTTTTGAATTTTTTTTTAATTTCTGCAAACATGTTTGTCGAGTCCTTTGGATCCATATTAGATAATTTTTTCTGCAAATTTTGATTAACCATAATTGTAATGTTCTCTTTTATTAATTTACGAATCAATTTTAATTTAGCTTTCATAACATTTAGTGTATTCTCTGTCAATGTATGTTGCAATCTATTATGTTTTTTAATAACTGTAAGAATTTTACTTTTTTCTAAATGAAGTTTTTTTATAATTGTGTTATTTATTTTTAACGTGTTATTTGTTTTATATTTAGGTGTTAATTTCTCTATAACTTTTATAATAGTATCATTCAATTTATTCAAGTGAAGATCAATTTCTGAATTGGAAAGATTTCTATTGTTTAGTATTTTGTTATCTAAACTTATTTCCTTTTCTAATTCCTTTTGAAATTTTTTCCAATTTGTTTTTTTAAAATTGTATTTTACGTTTTCTAATTCTTGAATAAAGCTAAAAGGTTGTTCACCATTCATTGAAGCAATAATTTGTACAGCGTTGTGGTCACTATCATAAACCAAGGTCTCCAAACAATTTAAAGTATTATTCTGAGTAAGAACATTTAATCTACAGTCTGCAATACAGACATCTAAATATGAACCTGCAACTGTATATGACGGAAAAGTCGAAGCATACATTTTACATCTAAAGTCCATTTCATTTTCTATAAGCCATTCTCTCAATTTATTTCCCTTCGGGTTGTTATTTGAATTTCCCCAATCAGTATGCCTACAATTTAGATCTCCAGCTAATATATAATAGTTATCTGTTTTTTCTAATTCCAATGATGAAAATAGTTTGTGTATTTCATTCTTAAACTGGGAATCATTATTACCAGATGGATAATATGCCGAAATAATATAAAGTGAATTATTGGATATCATATTTATTTTGAATATACACGTTTCTAAAAAGCTAAATGAGTTAATACTATTATTTGTATAAATTTTATATTTTAGACCTTTCTTAATTAAAATGGCTGTTCCTCCTCCCCTTATCGCACCAATCCTATCCCTTCTACCAACATCATAATTGAAAAATTGAATTTTATGTTTTGGATTTAATTTAGTTTCATTTAAAAGAACTAAATCTGGGTTATGTTCATTTAAAAATTGTTGCATATCGTACCTTCTACTATTATGTATTAATGAGTTTACATTAATATGAATTATTTTTAGTTTTTTTCTAAACGCATTTATCTGATTATTATCCATTTTTACACATCTAACATAGAAAATAATGTATCAATACGAGCTGATTGAATTTGTAACTGTTTCTGTAAGCTAGAAAATTGATTATTTAGATTTATTAACATATTTTTCAGTTCAGAAAATATTGAATTGTTAGTTGAGTTATCTATTTTGTCTGTTTCAAAATTATTGGTTTGTAAAGCATTTGCAAAACTTAGTTCAGGATTAATAAATCTGCCAGTGTTAAAATTTTTATTTTCAAATTGTATTTTTCTCTTAGATCTAAGTTTTTGTTGTAATTGTTTATATTTTTCACATCCTTTGTATGAAGCGGGGTGGCCATATTTGTTGCATACAACACAAAATAATTTTTCTTTTTCATCAGATGGAAATGTATTGGTAGGACATTCTCCTCTATCGTGACTCTTGTCGCATTTTACACATCTTGAGGGAAGGAAGCAGTTTGCAGCACTGTGAAAGAAACCTTGACAATTTCTACATTGCGAACTTTCTGGACGTCGTACTTGTTCCATTTTATACAGCGATAGAATAGTACTTTAATGTTTTTTAGCTTATTTATGTTACTGTCTGGTGTTATTTGGACCAAAAATATTGGTAACTTATAACCTTTTTCAGTTGACAATTTTGTTGAAAATTGAATTACTTTTATGAATTTTAAATCATCATTATTAAACTGATTTAATTCCTTTAAAATTTCTTCAGGAGTTATTTCTGTATCTAAACCTTTTAATAAATACGTTTTAGTTTTTATACCTTTTGGTGTAAAAGTGTAAAATTTAGCTTTTGTTTTTTCTAAGTACGCTTTCACTTTAAGATATTCATCAAGATTATTCATATATAGAGATTTTTTATATCTGTATTCTTTAATTTGAAAGTCATTTATTTTTAAACCTTTTTTTATAAATTCAATTAGTTCTTTCGTTTCAATATCTATTATATTTATAGGAGGAATATTTTTGTTCTTATTATTAGCATTAATAATCACTGTGTTATTATCATTAATGTTTGACCTTTCTTTGTTTTTATTTACACTTTGCATTTCATCCACAGCAGCAGTAGCTGAATTTAATTTTTGTGTTTTTTCTTTATTTTCTCTCACATGCTTTTCAAATTTCTTTATTATATCTTGATCACTTTGTTCATCATTTTCAGTATCCAGTGCAGAATAATAATTGTTCTTGTAAAGTTTAGGTTTAGGTAAATTCATATTTTCGTTTTTTCTTTTTCTACAAGATTCATTATTAATGTTATTGTTTTTTAATTTTAAATTTTTATTATTGTTTTCTGAGTTTAGAGCATTTTGCTCACTCATTTAAATAATGTTTTGTTTTTTTTTTTTACTATTATTTGTGTTTTTTGAAAACAAAATATATTGAAAAAAGTATAGTGATTTTATTTTTAAGAAAAAAAAAAATAATATCAATATAGAGTTTAAATTTATAAAGCAGACTATAAAGTTTTTGATCAGCGTAATGCGTCTATCACACATCACAGTCACGATCGAACTCGTAGGAAATTCATTTATTGTATTAAATGCTGCTTTAATTTCCTTATATTCACTTGATAATCCATCTAATAAACATATGATTTGCATTTCCTCTTCAATATGGCCATTCATCTCTTCCAGTTGTACATAAAGCTCATCGAATTCTTCTATGTACGTAGATATAGTCTGTCCGATTTCCATATTATGATTCAATACTTTCCTGTATAATTCCGCTTTTTGTCGTTTCGACTTCCTTTCGTAAGTTTCGGCTAGAAAATCCCAAATTTCTTTCGAAGTCTTAAAATTTTTCACCAATAATAATATTTTTGGAGACAATGCGATCAGGATATCGGCTCTTGCATCCTGATCTTTTTTATTCCACTGTTCACGTAAATTTGGTTCAGCTGGAATAGTCGTTTCTGCAGTAACAGTTTGCAACAGTCTGCTCTTATGTAAAAGAGCTTCCATTTGTGTCTTCCATGTTGTATAATTTGATCCATCAAATATTGGGATTTTGCTCGAAAATGTTGTTGACGACATTCTTTCACTTAAATATTTTTATCTTCAAATATTTCCTTTTAATATTGCCAATAGGATCTCTCGACTTGGAGTCCTGGGCCCATAACCTATTCAATTACACAACTGGATGTGTATATTTCGAAAGTAATTTATTGAATGAAAAAATAAAATATATTTTAAATACAAAAATCAAATGCAAAACTAATTCAATATTTCTGAATTTAAACAAGTACAATTAAAACAAGTACATTTGATAATTCAACATGAATGATTATCTCGTGGGTAATAATTTCTTATCCGATAAGCAGTCGAGATTTATGAAAGCTAAGAGCTGCACTACTGCCTTTGTCAATGTAGTTGATGACTTTAGGCTGAAACTAGGTGATAATTATATTGCATTTTTAGGGTTGATCACAAAGTATTATTGCAGAATCTACAGACCCTCTTTCATTTTTTAATTCAGCCTGTGGTCTTATACGCTCTTATCTTATAAACAGATCACAACGAACGACAACATCTCCAATTCGCTGAACGTTGGAAGAGGTATTCTTCAGGTATCAATATTAGGACCTCTTCTGTTCTGTATATACATTAACGACGTACCTGATGTCTTGTATAATTGTAGCGTACACATGTACGCTGATGACGTTCAGCTTTATAGAAGTACTCGCTTGGAGAATGTCAATCATTATATAGACTCGATCAACTGCGATTTACAAAAAGTTGACAACTGGGCTAAGGCCAATGGGCCAAATCTAAATGTTTATTACTCTCCAGAACAAAGAGAACATTTGAAGTGCCAGATATAATCATCAGGGGGAATAAAATAGACTTTGTTGATTGCTTGCCGAATCTAGGTATTACCTTTAATGGTCGGCTATCGTGGTCTAACTACATTAATGTCATCGTTGGTAGAGTTTACTAGAGGTGTGCGCAAGACATATAAAATTTCACACTATTCCATTTTTCTCAAGACCGAATAGTGATTGTAGCTGCAAATATAAATAACTATAAGCAAAGATAGTGTAAAAAAAAAACAACTGCGCTCGTATACCATTGTACAATGGTATAAACGACAGTTGTGAAAAGCGTGCAACCAAAATTTTTTTACTCTTCATAGAGTCACAACGTGCATTTCTTTGTTTGCTCTCAGCAACCGAACATCTTCGTCGACGCCAGCATTGCCAGTAACTTTTTCAAACTTATTATTTCTGGGGAAATTTTTTTTGTTTGAGTTTATGGCAATGTTTTTGTTTTTTAACGCAATTTTACTTTAATTTTCCAAAAATATAGTAGTGTAATTATAAAAAAGTAATAAAAATAATAAAACCAGAAAGAATTCAAACAAAACAGACAATTTTTGTAATTATTAATCTTTTGATTTGATTAAGAAATTGTTCATTAATCAATCAATGACGCCAGGATTACCAGTAACTTTTTTAAACTTAATATTTCTGGGGAAATTTTTTTTGAGTTTATGGCGAGAGCAAAGGATGTATACTATAATGTTTTTGTTTTTTAACGCAATTTTATTTTCATTTTCCATCATAATTTTTTTTTTATTTTTTGTTTTGCCACTGCGAAATTGTTTTTAAATTATTACATTTAAATCACCCGCGCACGTAAAATCGTAACCTACTCACAACCAGTAAGTCTTAGGACAACAAACGCGTGAACAAAAATGAAAAACGGGCTAAAAAGGGCTAAATTGAAAAAATTACGTTTTTAGTACAATACAATTTCATTTAAAAAAAAAAGCGCAAAAAGGGGGCTAAAAGTAAAAAAAGTCTTTTCAGATAAAAACACCACAATTTTTAAACAAAACAATTGATTAATAGATATTATTGCTTTTGAGATCATTTTACGTTCAATAGAATTAAGGTACTGGATTATTTTCAAACAGAATTTACTTTACAATTTTTCAAAGTTGGTCAGTGTTAAATATGATTTGTACTTCTTGGTAATCCTCTTCTTTATTCATAAATCACTTTCTATATGATATTGAGACTTGGCTCTTTCAAGTGTTATACGGAAGCAAATGGTGAATGAATTGCAGTATATAACAATAGCGCAGCCTGACATTTCTTTTCCACCTAATTATTAGGTATATACAACTTTAAACTTTCAGCAAAGCTTGTGTTTCCCGGTACTTTTGGTAATTCTATGTAAATGGCAAAGAAGAAATCAAGAAATAGAAGAAAAAAGTTCTGCCACATTGGGTTACAATTCGACATTGCCAGAAAAACATAAGATAATATTGCCATACAGAGTTAAAGGAAGAAAGGGCTAAACAGAAATACTGAAATGCGCTGAAATTGCGCATTTTTTAATTTAGGGCTAAACATTTTTTTTGCGTTAAAGGAATGAATAAGAAAGGTTGCCATTAAACTTTTTATTTCTTGGGAAAAACTTTTTTTAAACTACTACTTTTTTACACTACTGATATTCGCATGGCAACACTGAAAATGTAGCTTCAGTAATAGAATATAATCATACAACATAAAGCATAGTTCCGTTACTTCACAGGCAAACGAGTGCTGTTGTATACATTGCAGAAATGAGAAATACACATTTCAGTGCACTCGTACAATCAAGATCAACAGAAAAGAGTACACTACAGTATTGCATTCGGTGAAGGGTAACCAAGTCGAATGTCTAGTGCACACCTCTAGTATATACATAGTGGAAAAAATAATAGAAACGCACAAAAAAATGTATATATATAACATAACGACATTTTCTACTTAGATTGTATATAACGGTTCATTTTACAGCTATTCTATAAGTTTTAATTATTTTCTAATAGCTAAAGTCCTTAATAACTTTAAAAATGAATACAATTTTCGATGTCACGATGTTTTATACGCCGATATTGTTTTTTTTGCGTTGAAGCCGTCGCAAAACCGAAAAGTGCCGTTACTATCGCTATCGAAAAAAAGCCATCGATAATCCATTAAAAATAAAATTATCGATAGTACTATCGATGGTTTTGCAGCTCTATGTCCAAACATTCACCCTCAATTTACCAATGGACGGAATCCCATTGGCGGATCCTAAATTTTATGGAAGCCGCCCAGTTGATATTATAATTAGTAGCAATTTTTACCCACAAATTATCAGAGCTGGTGTTAAGAAAAATATTCTAGGCACATTAATAGCTCAAGAAACTAAGTTTGGTTGGGTTTTAACCGGACTAGTACAAGATTCTCACCCTACCCGAAGAATCGTTTCCTATTACAGTTCTGTCAAACTTGATAAATTTTTGACCAAATTTCGGGAAATTGGGCCAAACACATTCAAGACAAGATAATTGCATCCCGAATTTTGAGAGATAATATGTACGTCAATAATATGTTGGAGATAATATGTTCGATCTTGAACGTGATGTGTGAAGGACGTGTTACGGCCGCTTCTAAAAAGTTTGTTTCTTTAATAATTCTTGTTCATTCTTGTTCGTGGAAATAAAAGCAAAAATAAAAACATCAAAAAATCTAAAAACCGGTTATGAGTGAGCTTAATGCAATGATGCCCATTTCATAGCACATGCGTTTGGTGATGCTCAATGCATTTTATGTTATAAAATATTGAAAATATTATCTTCTACTATCAAATCACAACAAACAAATCTAAATCTGTAGTAGTATTGATGAGTGAGAGAGAAATGCAGTGAAAGAAAAGTTGTGTAAACCGAAATAAAATGTACGGAAAAAATCCAAAAAAGCAAAATTTACAATGAAATTTTAAATAGAAATTCGTCCATATTATTGAACTTAAATATAGTTTCTCAAGAAAATTTACAGTCGTAAATTAATTATATGCTAACTTTTTATCTTTCATCTGTAATATTGCCCATAAAAGATTTGTGATAATTTTTCATTATTATTCAAAATTTAAAAAAAAGTGATTACGAAAATAAAATAAATTAAATAAAAATAAAGAAATTTAATTTTAAATGTAAAATATATTTTGGGCAAAATTTTCTTAATACCTAAAGGAAGATTTTTTTGGTGTAAGCAATAACTTTAAGGAATTCCATTTCAAATATAAAATATTTTTCCTATAGTCACTGATTTGGACAACATTTTGTAAACACGTAAAGAAAGGTCCACGAGAGAGACACCTTACTTTTTTCTCTTAAATTTTGAAAAATGTGTCAGCCCCTCGCGGAACTTCATTTACGTGTTTAGAAAATTTTGTTCAAACAGTGACTATGGAAAAAGACTAGAAAAACAAAACAAAAGATGCAGAGTTATTTCTTTTATTTTCATTTTTATAAAATCTTCAATATTAATACTATTGTGGCAATTTCGTAAAAGCGGAATATTTTTTAGGTGTGCTGAACTTAGTTTATTGCGTTGTTTGGAACCAATGAATTTTAAGTCCAAAAAAATCTGCTCACAAAAATAAGTAGATGGAAAAAATGACAAACATTTTTGATAATTTTTTTTTTTTAAGTTCTGGATATATTAGATCATCTAAATTGTTCCAGAATTTCTCCATATCAATTATATTACCATAATTGAATTCGCTTTTAATTAATATTAATTCAATTTGGATTTCAAAAGCGTATTTGGTTATGTCACATTTAAATAGGTTATTGCAAATATTAAGCATTGGTTGTACGTTTGTAAAGTCCTAGAATCTGTCTCGAAAATTGTTAAATAGGGTTTCAAATATTGATAGATATTCACGTTTTTTAGAGTATTTTAAAGAAAGTTGTAGATTGTTATAAAGAATTGCTGTCTTTGGAAAATTTGAGAAGTTTTCTGCTTGAATTTCGGATAAAATTAAAAATAATTTCGTTTTAAAATTGAATAGTATTTTGGACAAATGATTTAAATTTTTTTCCTTACCTTGTAATTGCAAGTTTAATTTATTTAACATAACTGTTGTATTTGCCAAAAATGCTAGATCTAAGATAAACTCCTGATCATTAAAATTCTCTATTTCAGACATCTCTTTGGTTTCGGTTTCCATAAATTCTTCTCTTAATTCAAAGAACCTCCGTAAACATTTTAAGATCGTGGAGAACAGGATTTTTGTTTTTTAAAAAAATCACAAATTTTCCGTGGGTAAGTGAGTAATGCCCCCCACGTATTTTGTTTATAATCCTTTCTGCAATTTTCATTGAGGGGTGGTCGGTCAAAAATTTCGAAGCGAAAACGGCCTGGTGGATAATGCAATGAAAAGCGTGGACAGAAACTTCATTTTTTAATTGTCCTATAAAGCCTTCATGTTTACCTTTCATTACATTAGCACCATCCGTGCATACTCCAGCTAATTTATTTATGCCAACTACAGAAAAGAGTTTTTCATTTAAAACATCAAACAATAATTTTCCAGTCGCGTTCCCATGAAAAGTTTCAAGGGAAAACATTGTTTCAAAAACTTTGTTAATCTTGTCTATGCATCTTATAGAAATAACGAGTTGACAAAGATCGCTAATATCTGTACTTTCATAAAACAAACAGAAAAAAGTACAGTTTTTAATTTTTCTACAATGGCGGCTTTCAAAGATGCCCCCTATTGATCAGTGCGCCGAATAACACTACTGCGTGATAATGGAAGATTTTCGATAAGCTTAAAATTAAGTTTTTGAAAACATTTATTTAAAAGTTTTGTTTAATGAACTCCCCATCAGAAAATGGTCAACCATGCCTAACAATATCCAAACGTATTAAGCTTGATAACTCCATTTTTAAAATTTTATTTTCCGAGGTTTTTTCATCCTTTTCTTCTTCGAGTGGAGTAACCACTCTTTCAATTTTTCCAAATAAATTTTTTCATTTTTACAAAATAAATCTTTTTTTTCCCCACCATTAAAATCATCCATATCACTGTGATAAGAACAATAGTGCCTTCTAAAAGCATATTCTCTGCATTCTTTCAATATTTTATAACATAAAATGCATTGAGCATCACCAAACGCATTTTTTATCATGAAATATGTTTCAAAAGTCATAGTAAATTTTTTTAGCAAAAAAAATATTACAAAAAAAATCGTATACCCGCTACGCACATGCATTCGTCGCTGACTGCACAGAACAAGTACAGAATGGAAACGGAATTTTGACGTTTACATAATTTTGGTGAAAGGGACAGCAAATATTACCAAAAAGTATTTCTGTCCCTGTCTGATTGTTTATGTTTTGTTAGTTAATTTTTAGGGTGGGTTTTTATTTTCTAATTTGGTAGAAATTTATGATATCTTTGTAAAATAATAGACTATTTGTGAAAGGAAATGAACTGTTGTATTGGGGAAACGTAATACGGAACTAATGTATTTGGTGACACATTTCAGCGATTGTCACTAACTTAGTATTTAACCAATTGAGAGGTATATTCACAAACTCCTGAATCAAAAAGTTATGAGCATATATTTAGTTATATTTTTATTTCTACTTATCTTTTACACACGGAACTTGTTTCATTGTTAAGAGAAGATGCTAAGAGTTCGATTAATAATAAAAAAATTACCGAATTTTAACTTTTTCATTCAAGAAATTAATAAATACTAGTAATATACACAAAGTTCTGCAAGAAAAAAATTTTATGAGTAATAGGACTTATTTGATCTTGATATATTTAGTTTCTTACTTACCTTTTGCACAAGAAACTATATTCATTACGACCAAAAACTACATACATTTCGATTAATAATTAAATATTTAAGAATCTTTAAAATTTTCATTGAAGAAATTAAAAAATATTCAAAATTTTCCCTTTTTTAAAGTGAGGACGACTAACGAAAGAGAATAAGAATGTGTGTGTTTTTAGTTTGCGCGAAAGCACTATGAACAGCGTTGCCACGATCAAAAAATTTTATAACCAAAATTAAAATAAAAAATAACCAAATTCGCAAAAAAATAACCAAAATTTTTTTTATATATGTAAATGCATTTGTTTTTTGACAAATTTAAGGTTTAATATAAAAATTTTATTTTTTTCTGTGTAGTTAAAATACAAATCGGAGGCTTAAAATGAAAAGGCCTAATTCAGTTTTTAATTGCAAATATCAGATTTATAACGATTTAAAAAATGGCCTAATTCATGAATTAATTCAATGCATTTTTGAAAGATAAAGTCCTAACTAATATTTAATTTCGTTCTAAAATTATAATCGCAACTGAAGTTGTGAGTTTATATTTCCCAAATAATAAATTCGCTTTAGCGGAAAAAGTTACTTAACAAATTTTGGCGGCGGGTCGAGTTCTCAAAAGTTTGAGTTCCTATTTTTGACAAATAGGAAAAACGTTATACATACATACTAACAAAACTGTACTTCCAATTTTTTGTGAAAAATATTGTTTAAGAGGAAAAAGTTTTAACATAAAAAAGTTTAATAATGCCATAAAAATTATGAATGCGATAATGCTGATAGTATCCGAACAAGGAAAAATATTGCAAGAAAGTCCGAACGGACATATAACGTAAATTGAAAAAAAAAAGAATGGAAGGCCTTCAATATTTTGGCATATCAAATAAAAAACGATCACTTAAGCCTCTTAGAAAACTATTAATTACTGTTAATATGTCAGGATCAACATACTGCAAAACAGGCATAACTGACGAAAACTCTCACATAGATAAAAGTCGGCGATTAAAGATATATCACGAAAAAGAAATGGGACAACCAACAGGACTTAAAAAGTTCTTACCTGCAGATTGTCATCTTTTTTAAGATAATTTGTCTTATAAGAATTAATTTTTTTCAATTTATTTTTGACTTAATGTTCTTAATTTCATGAATTATATATATCACTTTCAACGCAGCTTGAAAAAGGCCTAACTTAATTTTTCTTTTCAAAGATATCAATGAAATAAAGGCCTATCTTCGAAAACTTCATTAAAAAAAAAAATTAACAATTTTTTAAATGAGAAGTAGAATGTGTTGCTGTTTTTTTTTATTAAAAACCGTATTAAAATTTTTGTTGTATCTACAGTTTTACAGATTTTATTAAGGTTTTTGCTTCTCCTGTAAAGTAACAAAAAATCGAGTTAGTCCTTTTTTATATTTAGCCATCGAAATAATAAATAAAGGTTTTTATTTATTTGTATTAAATTTTTTCTTATAATTTCAATTGAACGTAGTAAAAATGCTTAAAAATCAAAGCTTGTAATGGAAATTTTCAAATAAAATTAAAAAAAGTGATTGTTGTACTAACGAGAACAAAAAAAATAACTAGAATGAAGAAAAAATACACATTTACACTTAGAAAACAAAATAACCAAATTTGGTTAAAAATAACCAAAACTGTAATGCTGACTATGAAGTGGGCATCATTGCTCTAAATTAAAAGACAATGTAATGCATTGCAATGTAAACATTTTGAGAATGAAAGAAAAAGAAAAAACGAAAACATGAATAACGAAAGTGTAAATAAACATTTTAAAACTAACTATTACTCCTCAGCAGTCCGCAGGTTATTACAATTTAAAATGTATCATCCAAATGTATACTATTATGTCAATAGGAAAACATAAAATAAAATTGGTTAAGGTATATTACTAGCACCCGATTCGGATGAGTCCTATTGCCATTACATTGAAATACATTACAAATGAAATACATATACGAATTAAAGAACAAGACAGAATCGAATAAAATGTTGCCATCGTACTTGCATCTGAATTGGACGGCTAAGTAATGTAGCATCATATTGTTAATATAGTTTTCTTGTTTGGTTTGGTACAGCCGATGTCCCGTTATTTATTTTTTGGTGTTTCTTTGTTTTTTCTATTCTTTCAAAGTAAAATTTCATATTTTAAAGTGTATACAAGTGGTTTAACCGTGATTGTGGCATTAAAAATAAATAATTAATTAAATAAAATAAGTAAGTATAAATTAAAAATAGTAAGTGTTGTTGTGTGTTTTTTATATTAACCCTGGACGGTTACTCTTCTTCGAATCGACGAAGCTCGTCTACATTTTATCATATAACTCTTTTATGTTTGACCAAATTTCGCTCTTTTTTTCAACAACATTATTTTATAATTAAAGCTTGCAGTCAGTAGACGAAAAAAAATTCGTCTATTCGACGAAGAGTAACCTTACTGTAAAAAAACTGACCATCCAGGATTAAAAAATGGGTGCCTCGGGTACGTTTATTCACTACAATCAATCAACGTTGTATATAAAAAGAGTGAAATTTGGCCATACATAAAAGAATGATAAAGTGTAAATTAGCTTCGTCGATTCGACGAACAGTAACGAATTAGAGTGAAAGTGTTCGTCGATTCAACGAAGAGTAGCTTTAATGTACAAAATAGAAGAGTAACTGTATAAGATTAGGCATACATATCTACGTACCTTTGTAATCAGTATAACATTGGATCCATCCCAACAATAATAAACTAAAGATTACGCCTTGTGAATGATTTCCCGGTAGATGACGTTTTTGGGCTATTTTAAAGGTTTCCAAGTCTTTTTCATATGTGAAAATTAACATTTCTTCTAAAAAGTGTATGCACTACGCGAAAGTAGTTGGCAGCCCTGCAATATAACTTAGATTATCATTAGCCAATAGGAAAACAATGAAAACAATTTTCGTGACGTCATTGATTCAACATGCGCAGAAAGTTTTAATTTTGTGGGCGTGATGGAGTAATCTTTAGTTTATCATTCTTGGACCCATTCGACTTGCATTGTCGGTTGAGTTGGACCTATCGTACGGCCTAGGCCATCGCCGTGTAAATGTAAGTGGAAACTGAATATAGACTTTGGATTAGTCACATCTACATTGTCATTGGTCTGAGTTGGATGATGTATGGGCAAAAAAATCCGCTGGGACTGTAAGAGCGATTCTCAATGTATTCAAAATTTATTAAAAAATTCGAAAATCATGTAAATGAGATAAATAAAAAACATCATGTCAATGATAAAAATACTATCCCAAAAAGATCCCAATCAACATCAGCTGTGATCAACAATACCCTCCCCCTAAAGAAAACAGAGATAACACAGTGGTTAATATAGAAAAATTAAGAACAAAAAAGTCCCTACAATTAATATACCCTCCCCCTAAAGAAAACAGAGATAACACAGTGGTTAATATAGAAAAATTAAGAACAAAAAAGTCCCTACAATTAATATATAAATAGACATAAACAGCAATTACCTTGTTGAATTTATTAAAAATGGACTAAAAATTAATGAATTCAATATTAAAGAATTTAAAAATAAAATATCATTATTTATGAACTCAATTGAAGGCTACCAAAGAGTTAAAGCTAATTTAGAAAAAACTAAAACGAAATTTTTTACATTTACGCCTAAAGAATTTAAAATTAAAACATACTTACTTAAAGGTCTTGACGCTAATATTGTTACTGACGATATTCTGTGTGAACTATTAAAATTGGAAAGCGAAAATCTAAAATTCATAAAAGTTAGTCAGTTTTCCACCAAATAATCCATTGAAAGAGGACTAAAACTCCCAATTTTTATGGTTCAAATATCACCAGATAGCAGTATCAATAAACTTAAAAATATAAAAACAATACTGCACCGTGTAATTAGATGAAAACAAGTTAGAAGACCCGAAATACCCCAATGCCGCAACTGTCAAGGATTTTTCCACAGTGCTGTTAATTGTCAGCTCACTAGGTGATGTGTAAAATGCAACATGGACCACGAAAGAGGAAAATGTTCTATAGAAAGGTACTAGCTGAAGAAAAAGACAAATTATTCTGTGTTCTGTGCAATAAATATGGTCATCCAGCATCCTACAAGGAGTGCGAAAAATTTAAGCAGTTAAAACAAAAAATTAATTTAAAAAGGAAAGATTTTCCTGTAAATAATGCTAATATGTATATATTAATACAATTTTTTACTTTGCAAATGTAGTTAAGGGAAATAACACTACTAACATAGATTTAAAAACCACTTCTAGCACAATCAAATAACTTTATGATAAATATAAATAATCAAATGTTAAACTTTCAAAAACAACTTGAATTGCAAGTATCAAGAATCGATACAATTTTTTCAATGCTTGAATAATGACTCAAAACCTTATTTCAAAAAATCTTAAAGTAATAGAAGATATGAGCTTCATGAATTCTTAAAGAAAAACACACCTGATATCGTACTTATAAATGAAAAAAAATTAAATCATAAACATAAAATTCAGTTTGACAACTTCCATGTGATAAGAAGAGATAGAAAAGGTACAACACGAGCAGGTGGGAAAATGATATTAATTAGAGATTACTTAAAATTCTTTAATTATACAAATACTGTTATCAATTCTTTTAACATGTTAGAAACGTGTATTATTCGTCTTCCTCTCTCTACAAATGAAATATTATATATAATTTCCGCGTACTACCCATCGGGTAATAATGATACTCATTTGAGAAGTGAGATTCATAGTCTTTTTGAATCTATGAATTTACAAAGTACAAATAATTATTATATTTTAGCAGCAGTGGACATAAACTATAAACATATGAAATGGGGCAATCCTAGTAATAATCAAAAGTGTAGTATATTTTACACATGGTTATTAGAAAATTAAATTCGTTTTAAATGTAAACTTTATGCTTCATGTCGTCCATCATACCTGCGAACTAGTTCTTACCTAGATATTTGTTTAGTCGATTGTAGGCTTCATATTATTACTGAAAATGATTCAATAAACTCACTTAAAACTTTAGATTATGATAGCGACCATAATGCTGTACAGATAGTAGCCTACATGAATAAGGAAAATGAAAGGTTCTCATTTTTGAGCAATAAATTAAATCTTTCTTACAACTAGGGATGCCAATCGGGAATGGTTTTTAAAAATCCCGGGATTCGGATCCCGGGATTTTCGGGAATTCTGAATCCCGAACAAAAATTCCTGAAATTTCTCAATTTTAACACAAAAACGGATTTTTTTCTTATATAATGTCTATTTAAAAGTTTTTTAAGCGAAAAATACTTAAAACAAATAACATATTTCACTTTTATTAACAAAAATTAGTTATTTATAAGTAATTTCATAAATTATATTTGGGGACCTACATAAATATTATGTAAAAAATAAAGACAAATAATTACCAATATTTATCAGTGTACATTAGAATTAACAAAAATTAATTTTCAATTAAAATTAAAAATTCATAAATCATAATAATAAGTAATGTAAAATATAAAGCAAACACATATTGTTACGAAAGTGGAAATGGTGTTGTTAAAATAATAAACAAAAGCTCCAAAAACAACACTATATACTTGATCAATGCATAAGTAAAAAAAATATAGCAACAAAAATAAAGCGCTTGTTTACAAGATCGATGAATAAACAAGAATAAGGGATAAAAGTCGTAAATAACCAACAACAAAATGAAGAAAAAAAAGAAGTAAACAAGCAACAACAATGTGCAGTATAAAATAGCGGATAGACAAATAAACCAACAACAAACAATCTGCCTGGACGAATGTAAAAAAGAAACAATAAAAATGAAAAGAAGTTGTTTATAGTTTTTAGAATGTTCCCGAAGGCCGTCATCATCCTCCGAGGGCATTCATCACACTAATGATTCAGTGATATAAAAGGCAAGACAAAGCGAGCAAGGAGGATTCAGAATTCAGAGTTTGAGTTGAATCAGTCGTGTGTGCAGACGGCACGTTGTATTCGGAGTTTGAATTAAGCTAGTCGTGTATAACGACGTTAAGTTGGTTGAAGTGATAAATCAACCGATTGTATGAAGACACGAGATCAAGCTATAATTCGGTTCGACTTGTGTGGAGACAAGTTTCGTCTGAAGGAAACTGTTGTTAGTGTTATGCTTACAAAAAGTTTGTGAGCGAAGAATAACTAACGTTGTTGCTTATAAAAAGGTTGTAAGCAGAGAATTATCACGAACAAACACATATTGCGAAAATTATCGTTGTATACGTGGAATAAGTTCGAACAGTGGCACAAAAGTTGTGCAGATATTAAAGAATTGATTAAAATTAAACACAAATTTATTTATACTTTATTTGCAATCTACGAACTCATTTTTTTAACGTTTTTAAAATGTAAAAACGTAACAACATAATATTATTATTATTAGTCTACATTAGAAAAGTACATAAAAAATATTAGTATGACAAAATAAATAGAATGAAAACGGGATTATCAAATCCCGAAAATCCCGGGGTTTAAAATTAAAAAATCCCGGGTTTCGGGTTTTTTAAATTCCGAAAATCCCGGGAATTTCGGGAATTCCTGTTTGGCATCTCTACTTACAACTATAAATGTACCAATTGGAAAAAAATTAAAAATAAATTAACCGGAAACTCACCCAAGATACTCAAATTCCTAATAATTGAAACCTTTCGAATGCTGAAATAGACTATCACTTAGGCAGACTAAATGATGTTATTGTTAAAGCAACAAAAGAAACTGTTCCTAAACATAAAAGTGACAAACCCTTCTCAAAAATAAGCAGCTTTACTATTAAAATGTTATATACCCCGAAAAGCAAAATATTAACATTAGTTAAAAAACATAACAGGTTGGAAATAATACTTTCCGAAGCGACACTAAGATTGGCAAAAGCAAAAATAAGAATAATTAAAAAACTTATTAAAGATAATTTCGCAATTCATATCAATAAGCAGATCAGAAAAATTTACGAATATAGACCCTAAAGATTCAAGAGACATGTACAACCAAATTAAAAAAAAACTTCAAAATATTTAAACCCTTAAACTTAAAGGAAATTAAAATCCCTACAAATGATGAACTCATTCTGAACAAAGTGGGGATAAACCCCAAAAGTTTAAGAAAAGATAGTCAAAATAATTATATTGATGAAGATCAGGTGCAAATGTTAGATACTATAGGATTCTATTTCGAGACTATACATGAATGCAAGGAAGTTATTTTAAATAATGTTGTTCATCAACAAGTCCAATCCACATTAAATAGGTTTATGGAAATGAAAAGCGAATATGAGAATAACAAAACCACAATTATAAATTTCAATGAAGCAATACTATCTGACAACATTGATGAAGATCAGTCTATCGACTCTTTTATAATAAGAAGTAGTATTCTTTATATTTTCTCTAAATTAAAAAATAAGTTGTCGTCCGGAATTGATAATATACCGAACATAATATTAAAGAATATTCCACAAAGAATGATTTTTGTTTTTTGCATATTGTTCAACAATATGCTGAATAATTCATATTTTCCTGACAAATGGAAAATAGCTAAAGTTGTGTTACTACCTAAAAAGGATAAAGAGCCAAATAGCACAAAAATTTGTGACCCATAAGTTTACTCCCTAACATCAGTAAAATTTTTGAAATATGCGTGAATAATATACTACGTAAATTTTGTAATAATAATAATATTAATAGTAAAAATAATTTGGCTTTAAATTCAAACCCTCTACCATTAACGCAATACATAAAATAACCTCCGATATTAATTGGAATTGGCAAAAGAAGTTTTGTACAGGAGCATGCCTCATAGACATGGAAAAAGCATTCGACAATGTTTGGATTGATGGCTTAATACATAAGCTATTTCAATACGGACTACCCTTAAACCAAATAATACTAATATATAACATAATAAGCAATAAAACATTCAAAGTCTCTTACCAGAATATGGAAGCCGATAAATCAGTTTAATATCAGTGAACAGACGGGTTATTGGGTGGGGTTAGTAAGAGGGTAAGATGGGGTAGGTGTATGGGTGTATATTTGCACAAACCTTTTATATTAATTATGTGTATGTAAACGACAAGTATTTGTTAATGTTTTATGTGTATAATATTTGTAAATGTTTTTTATTTGAAACGTTATAAAGCGTATATTATATGGATATATCTTAAAACTAGTTTATTAGTTCACAGTTTTGGGTTTTGGGCATAAATTCACAATTTATATATTAGTTCACTGTTCTTGTTATTTCATAAGATATTTAATGATTTTGTTTACTGTTCACTCGCGTTGGGTTTGTTGGCTTGTTTTGTGCTGTTCAAAGATCGATAATCAACTGACTTGATCAAGGATGTTAATAATTATGTTGGTGATAATGATGAATGTGTATATGTGATGTTGGTGAATGCGATGTGTATTGTGAATGTGATGTGTATTGTGAATGCTGATGTATGTTGGGGATATTTGTGTTGTCAGAGTTGGGGTTGTGTGAATTTTTTCACTCGTGTGAACATCCTCCCGGGCCGGCAACCAGTGAAAGAAAAAACAATTATTTTCAATTGCTTAAAAAAAAGAAAGTATGGGTATTAATTTTTCACTCAGGATATCAGGGTCTTTCCATGGGTCCAAACATCAATTTTGGCCTCTAAATAGGCCATCGGAATCTGGGTGAGTTTTGGTTACTCGTCCGTTACTAAAATAGGGTTGTTTTTTCAATTTCCCCAAATTTGGTCAAAAATTTATCAAGCTTGACAGAACTGAGATAAGAAACTAATCTTCGGGTAGGGTGAGAATATTGCACTGGTCCGTTTAAAATCCAAAATCAGTATCTTGAGCTATTAATGTGCCAAGAACATCTTTCTTCACACCAGCTCTGATAATCTGTGGGTAAAAATCGCTACCAATTATGATATCAACTGGGCGGCTTTCATAAAATTTAGGATCCGCCAATTGGATTCCTTCCAACTTTTTACGAAAGTATGGTTAAAGTTTTGGGTGGGTAAATTGCGGGTACTGTTTTGATAACAATTGCCTGAATATTCAGTGAAAATTCTTTATTTGTATTAGAACCAAGATGTATATCACACATCTTGTTTGAAGTTGCTGAAACAACCTCATTCAAACCTGAGATTTCAGCAGCTATGGGTAGGGTGGGTAAATGTAATTTGCGCCTCAGCTTATCAGAAATAAATGAAAATTCTGATGCTGGGTCAATAAGCGCTCGAACAGGGAATTCTTCACCGTATATTTCAATATTCAAGGCAGCTGTGTCTAATAATTTAGCTCTGTCGTCTAACTGAGTTTTGCTTGATTGTGTTTGGGTGGAGAAAGACTGTATTGCACTTGACGATAAGGGTTTTTCGTCATTTTGTGGGTTAGTGTTTGGGTTGGGTTTGTGTAACAGGGTGTTATATCTGCCGCCACAGTATCTACACGTAAATGTACTTCGACATTCTGATACCATATGGCTAATGGCCAGACAATTGTAGCAAATGGCATTCTTTCCTACGAATTCATTTCTTTCACTTACTCCCAGGGAAGTAAATGATGAGCATTCGTTTAAAGTATGGTTATATTTGCACAGTTTGCAAATTGGACCATCGAGTTTCCCCTGGGTTTTTGGGTAATTGTGGGTATTTGGGTGGGTTTGTTTAGAATTCGAGGGCTTGCTCTGGAATTTGTTTGTGGGTCGAGTATCCTTCCTAATGTTGCGTGTAACATTGTGAAACGTTTTTACCCTTCTGTCAATTCGACTGTTGATGTTCTGGAGTAATTTGTGTTTCGGGTGGGTATTTGGGTTAGGGTTTGGGTTACTTTTCAGAAAATCATTGACAGAAATAAGTTCCTTGAATGTATTTGTTAAAAATACATCCACATCACTCCAGGAAGGCATTTCAGCACAATCCTTTAGGTTTTTTCAAATTCCCTTCGGGTTTCCTTGGGTAATTTTGTCAAACAGAGGTATACAATGATAGCATCCCAATTGTCCGTATCTATCTCCAATGTATTTAAATTTACAATACAGTAATTAATTTTTCTTTGTAATTTTCTTATTGAAACATTGCACATAGTGTTTACTGCTGGTAAATTTAGGAGGGTTTTAATTTGTGCGTTAATTTGCATCCTCTTATTTTCATATTGATTTACCGTTGGGTCCAAGCAATAAGAAACCCTCATTTGTTAAGGATGCGTTGTCGACTATTTTTTAGCCTCGCCGCTAGTCTTGTTTTTGGGGTAGAAAAGTTTTTCTACGCCACTTAGGCGGGTATTATTGCCATAAATGGCCTTGAATAGGTCTCTAAATGAGGCCCAAGACTTGAAATTTCCACTAAAAGTTTGCATATCGCAAGGGGGTACGTTAAATCCAACTGATTGGGTGGGTTGTATGGATTGTATATATGTCGCTGTCTTCTTTTCCCCGAAGGACCAAGAACAGACGGGTTATAGGGTATATAATGCACAAACCTTTTTTATATAAATTATATGTATGTAAATGAAAAGAATTTGTTAATGTTTTATATGTATATTATGTGTAAATGTTTTTTATTCTAAAATTTATAGCGTATTTATATGTTTGTTTCACAGTAAATATATATTGTGTTCACAATTTGCGTTATATGTAGTTTAGTTCACAATGTTTGGGTTTTAGTATTTATAATATTTATTAAATCACAATATGTTTAATAAGTTCGTTCACTGTTCACTGTTTTGTATTGTTCAAAGATCGATAATCAACTGACTTGATCAAGGATGTTAATAATTATGTTGGTGATGTTGATGAATGTGTATGTGTGATGTGTGGTGAATGTGATGTGTATTGTGAATGTGGATGTATGTTGGGGATGTTTGTATTGTCAGGGTTGGGGTTGCGTGAATTTGTTCACTCGTGTGAACAATCAGTAATGGACTTTAACAGGGAACAGTCAATTCTCCCATACTGTTTAACTTCTTTATTTTAGATCTTCTTAACCAAATAGATAACATCATTTCATTTGCAGATGTTATTATAATACACCATCATGACGATAAAATCGAAAAAATTAACAGCAATTTAAAATATCCTACAACAAGGTAGAACAATATTCAATATTGGAACATGAAAATAAATGCACAAAAATATGAAACTATTCTGTTTTGACCACCAGTAAATAAATGCAATTATAATATTAGGAAAAATTGGAAATATTTTCAAATAAAATCTAATTTACATAACTGCAACATTCCAGTAAAGGAAGTAGTAAAATATTTGGGTGTTTTTCTCGATAAATTTTTATATTTCAATTTTCATATTAAGGAAACTTTATCGAAAGCAAGAAATGTTTATTTTTCATATATTAAGAATGGAGTTAAAATAATAATGTATCAATCCCTAATTAGGCCTATTCTTACTTAGGCATATCTCATTTGGTTCAATATTTCCCCGTCATATATGGAAAAATTTAGAATATTTGAGAGGAAATGCATAAGATCATGCACTTCACTTTATAGATCTGCAAATAGTGACTTCCCTAACTACATTTCTAACAAAATTCTGTACAATAAGGCAAATATAATCCGCATAGATAATTTTATAATTTACCTTATAAGAAATCCCGTAGCATGATGTTGCAAATGTACAGACAATAGTTATATAATGGCTCCTTTTTACACAAATTATGAATACATAACTGGAACCTTAGAAAGCGAATTTGTTCCACCAGAAGCTTTTGTGTACCTGGATAGTAAAGGTTTTACTCAAAACAATAATGGTGTTCCCATCTTATATCACAATTATAGACGGGCGACTACGAAAACAATTTATTGCAATTTAAATTAATTAGATATGAGATACAGTACAAGCATGTCAGAAAAGGATTTAAAATTAACACAAAAATCTAATGCCAAAATATTTTAGTGGCTACCAAACTAAAGTTTTTCTATTTCTATTTCAGAGGGGTAGACTTAACTTTTTTTCCTGATATAAAAATAATGTTTTTTATAATTTTTCATTGTACTATATAATATAATAAAAATTATATTCACTTTGGTAAATATGTAAATATTATTATTTTTTTTTGTAAAAAACAAATTATTATTTTGTTACATTATATTATTAGAGCGCTCGATTTAGAGACCCTAGGCATTCGATGGAATCCAAAAGAGAACAATATTTTCTGTGAGGCCCCCTATTATCATATCATAAATTTGGCGGGATAATACATCTTCGGATGAATGTCTTAACCCACTCATCCTTATTGAATGGTAAAAGTTTCTGCAGTTTTATAATAATGACAATATTCGGATTCCTAGATGGATACATTTTTCACCTTGAGCAGGAATTGAGTTTCATGACTTTTATTTATTTTTAATTATTTATTTATTCAAGTCAATGGATAAATTCCTTACTGACTAATAACAATTTTTATTTTATTTTTATATGCCTAAGAAATATTCCTACAGGCAATAACAATACAAACTATGACATTAAATTTAATTTACAAAAACTAAGAATTTAAATGCTTGATTATATTATTTTTTAAGACATTATTCGAATAAGAAAAATCAATCAAATTATACAATTTATTAAATTCGCTGCATATTCTCCTTATTGGATCAGCACCAGCATAGTTGGTTCTAAAAAATTGTATTGATAATAGAGTAAAATGACATGACGGACGTTGAGGAAGATTAAAAGTAATATCATGGATTAAAAAACTGGAGCCAATATCACCAGTGATTACATTGAATAAGAACGAGATATTTAACATAGTTCTGCGACTTTTAAGTGTGGGAAGTTTGATTAAAGCTAGTCTGGCGGAATAAGATGGTAAGCTAGTGGGATTAAAATTCAGTCCTCGTAGACAAAATATCAGAAATTGCTTTTGGACAGATTCGATGACGTTAGAATATTTTTTATTAAAAGGGTACCATATTATGGATCCATACTCTAGTATAGGCCTCACAAGAGATGTGTAGAGCGATTTAGCAACATAAAGATCGTTAAATTCTTTTGCCCACCGTTTTATAAAACCAAGTACGTTTCTTGCTTTATTCACTGCCATAGCTATGTGCGGAATAAAATTTAGTTTGGGATCAAGTAAAACTCCTAGATCCAGGAAGTTATCTACAAGCTCAAGATCGTATCCATCAAAAGCGTATTTTGCAGGAATCGGATTCTTCCTTACAAATCTCATGTATTTACATTTTTTTAGATTAAGCTGCATTAAATTTAATTTACACCATAACTGAAACGAATTTAGGTCCTTTTGAAGTAGTTTCTGATCTGAAATTCGACGATAACATAGGAAAATTTTTACGTCATCAGCGTACATTAGGATGTTAGAATAGCGAATCATATCAGGTAAGCAGAGACCTGCGCCGATCGGCTGACAGCCGGCTAAGCCGAGCCGCCGACAAAATTTAAAAGCCGCCGCCGCCGAAAATTTATTCGGCTTGATTCGGCTTAAATTCAGCCGCCGTTGTATGTATGTAAGAAAATTAAAATATATGAAAATATGTTTTTAAAATTGTATACAGTAAATTTTAATTATATATTAAATATGATATTTATATTTTTGTTTTACTTGACTTAAATACATTATTGAAGTTTTTTTGTTCATTTTGTGATTGATAAATAGAAAAATTTTTAATTTTTTGATATGGAAATTTTGAACACCCTTTCTTGTTTTTGGTGAATGTGGTAACATTTTTAACTTTACGTTAAATGTTTTAAAAGACAAAAAATTTAAATGGAGAACCATAGAACTACAAATTTCAATAATTTAAATGAGTTAAATTCATCTGATTCCGATGACGACCTTGCTATTTTTAATGGTATTGATTTCCCAAACAATAACTGAATCTCCAATTTCAATTAGTTTTTAGCCAAATTTTTTTGGAAAATTTTATTTTGAATATTTTTTTCTGATAATTGTTTTGTAAGAGTTATAAAATACGAAATAATTTCAGGTTTGGAGTTTCTGCGTCGATATCAAACCTCTGTAACTATTTACGTGCTCATGGTATTGACGTAAAATCAAAAAATTTTTAAATTCGAATGCCAAAATAAAATCCTTTTTGTCAGGAAGTTCTAAAAATGCAGATTCCGAAAAATTTGCTAACGCACGGCTGCTTATTTAAATGTGCTGCAGAGATCTAAGGCCCTTTAACATTGTGGAGCAACCAGGCATCAAAGCAGACCAGTGTTGCCACCTTGTGTGTAATTACACATATTGTGTGTAATTTTTGATTCTGCGTGTAGCATGTGTGTAATTAGCTTCGTATGTAATTTTACTTTTTGTTCTAATTTTTTCTTTAGTCGCTAATTTTTAATAATCGATTTGCTAACAATGATTATTTAGAAAATTTACTGAAATTTTTGACAAAACCTTTGAGAGTAAATTAAATTGCCATGTAAAGATTCTCAAAAATCTATCATTTGGAGTCAATTTTAAAACTGTAGGCCCCAATGCTCATGTATAAAATTAACGCACACACATAAATGGAGTGAGAAGCTAGGTCTTAATCCTGACTGAAAAGTTGTAATGACCAATTATGTGAAGCTAATGTTTCATATATGGATTTACATGTCTTCTTTGTTCTTTAAATAAATGTTGGAAATGTTGTATGCATATTATTTAAATAAATAAAAGCGCCGCCGAAACTCTACCATATTTCGGCTGACAGCCGGCTTAAAGCCGCCGCCGAACCTTTTCAACTTTAGCCGCCGCCGCCGACAAATTTGCTCGGCGCAGGTCTCTGCAGGTAAGTCGTTAATAAACAATGAAAACAGAAGCAGTCCAAGATGGCTACCCTGAGGAACAGCAGAAAGGACATCAATACTACTGGAGCAGCAGTTATTAAAAAGTACGGTTTGTTTTCTGTTAGTTAAATATGAGTAAATCCATTTTAAACTAAGATCGGTAAATCCCATTAAATGAAGTTTCCTCTTCAAAAGGACATGATTAACTTTATCAAAAGCCTTGCTGAAATCCGTGTAGATAACGTCTGTTTGTTGCTGATGAAAAAATCCACGATAAACAACTGTTGAAAGATGAAGCAGGTTTGTTGTAGTTGAACACTTCTTCCTGAAACCGTGCTGATATGGTGATATCAAGCTAGAAACCTGATAACATAAATCATTGCAATACCACGATAATTTGTAACATCGGATTTATTTCCTGACTTGAACAAAGGAATAATGAATGAATCCTTTCAAACGTTAGGAAAATAACCACATTTAATCGATTTGTTGAATAAGTATGATAGTGGAACAGCTATGGCGTCGGCGCAATTAATTAAGATGTTACTAGGAAATTTAAGAGGTCCAAAGTTATAGGAGAATTTTAGCTTTCTTAATTCCATAGAAATAGCAGGAACGTTGATTAAAGATATAGATACAGTGGAATTTGTATTTATTTTAAAGGGATAATCAATGGAATCATTATAAGTTGAATCCGAATAAGTTGTGGAAAAGAAATTGGCAAATAAATCGCCTATAATGCTGTCATGGCTAGATTCAATCTGCTGAAATCTCTTGGAAGATGGAAAACCAATTACTTTTCTCTTTGAATTAACAAATTTAAAAAATGATTTCGGATTACGCTTTAAGTTGTGCTTCATTGTATTTACATATTTATCATAACATGACTTATTCAGTATTGTGTATTCAGCACGGGTAATAGAATATCTTATATAATCAATATAACAACCAGATCGTTTAAACTGTTTATAGTATTTATTCTTCTTATTTTTCACACGAGCAAGTTGTTTATTATTCCATTGGGGACCGGATAGTTGTCTTGATATTTGCTTTGAAACACATAAATTCAAAAAGGTATTCATCTTGGACTAAAAGGCATTAGACATATCATCCACATAAGTATAGCATGAAAATAACGAATTCCAATTCGTACTGATTAGGAGTTCGTTTAACATATTATAGTTGGTGTGCTTAAATGAAAAAACTTTTTCATTTTTACCATACGAAGGCATCGATAAGTTAAAAGGAATGGATGTTTTTAATATGAGCGTTGGGTGATAACAATCTTCAGGACTGGTAATAGGGAATGAGCGTTTAATAAAACTATTAGTTACTTCATTTACGAAAATTAAATCCAATATTTTTAAATTAATGTTTGGAATGCCATTAATTTGAAAAAGACCTAAATCATATAATATATTAAAAAATTCGTCGAAATTTGAATTCAGCTTCATTTGAATGTAATAACCATCATCTGGTAAGTATTTCCATTGAATAGATGGTAGATTAAAATCTCCAAGGACAAAAATAGAATCACCGTTATTTGAAGAATGAGCTACTGAACTAATAGCTTCTGCATGTTTTAAGTATACAGCTTGTGGAGAAGATGACGGAATATATGAACAGGTAATAAAAATACGATGACCGTTCATTTTTATTGAAACAGCTATAAATTCAAAATCATGAGGTGTATCAATTACTACAAGTTCAGAAGGTAAATTACACGAGGTAGCAATAAGGACACCTCCTTCTGTAGTTTTGTTGCCACGATCACGTCGAAAGATATTAAATTTATTACAGAGTATTTCAGTGTTTAGAAAATTTTCATTTAACCATGTCTCCGAGAATACTAATACTTGTTGATCGATATTAAAACTATTCGTGTATAAAGTTGTTAGTTTTTTGGAACAAGAGATTCACGCTGTGGAAGTACGGCAATACTTTGGGGTCTAGCTCTGTAGATATATTCACGCACTATAGTATTTGTTGGCCAGAAATTCGGATTAAATAGAGTTTCAAAAATATCCGCCGAAATGGTAATTTTAAATGATGAGATAGATCTAGGTTGAGAATAATTAAATTTCTGTATTGATATATCCGCATCATTACCAATAGTATTTCTTATGTAGTAATCAACAGATTCAGGTGCTGTATCGTGATGTAAACGCGAAATGAAAATTGTCTTTTTTGGAGGAACTGCTTGGAGAGGAATATACCTGGATTCATTATTTATGGACACAGGAGGATTAACTGTAATTGGAGTATTTATAGATTGTGGAGGATGGGGTTCACGATATACATTATTACTATTTATTTCAGCAATATTGGAGGATCGAACATTACAATCGGATTCTGAGTTACATAGAGGCGCAGAAACAATTGCTGGGTCGTCACGTTTTTCTTTATTTATATTTCTTGCCGACTTACGACGTTTTGGAGAAGACTGTGGAGGAGATTTTAAATTATCCAAAGATTTAAAATCATCAAACAATTTTCCATACGCCGCAATGCGTTCATTTAATTTAATTGCTTCTTCTTGAAGTTCGGTGAATTTGTTTTTAATCTCTTGGAAAAAACGGTAATAGTTTACTCCGATTTTTCTACAGTTTTCGCAACACCAATTAAGACCTTTATATCTTGATACGGCTTCAGCAACGAGTCCTGAAAGACCACTACATTTAAAGTGACGACATTCATGACACAGCCAACAAACGATCATTTCATCTTCACTTTTTAAATTAGAATTTTTCAATAAGCAAGCCATTTTTAAAAATAATAATATAATATTTTGCTCAGTGTAGAAAAAGTTCGAAACAGATGGTAACTCAATTATTCAACTTAACAAGTAAACAAAAACAGATGATCTATAATTTTTGTTTTTCAAGATATTGTTTCTATATATATAAACGGTATTAAATTTATCTGCTTTAGGTATTGTTTGTGTATTTGATTTGTTTTTGTTCTTTATTTCTATTAATTTTTATAATTCAATTTGTCTATGTTTCAGTCAATTTTGTTCTAAATTTAGAATTTGTTTTCTTGTTTACTTTATGTTCATTTAGTTTTTTTATTTGCTTTTTTTTTATGAAGAAACCAGTTTTTTTTCTTTTTCAACCGTAATACACTTTATAACACAACCGTCCGCAACGACAACTTGAAGGATAATGATGTAATCACGGTGATTGATAATTCACTGGTAACTACAGTGATTGAAAAGCCAAATAACAGTTACTAATAATGTCGTTCTTTCAAAATTGTTACATACTCAAATTTATTTCATCTTATTTTGGGCGAGGCAGAATTAGAATTAGATGATGCTGATTATTTACTTTTGTCTTTTATACATGAACTTTCTGTGAAACTTAATTGTCAAACTTCATATAAAAAATATTAAATTAAAAATAATAATATTGATGACAGTGATTAACAAATCACGTTCACTGAGAACAATATTCTTCAAAAATCATTGCATCGTTCATCTCTACTGCGAATTTATACGTACGAGTTATACCAAAGTCATTTCGTCGTTGAAAATAGAACTTTGTGATGCTGTGTTGTTGGCAAAAATGGCACAAAATTTGATTACCCAGCGAAGGCTAACCTAACATCCAATTCCTGATGCGGTAGGAACGAGGAACTGGAAAAACATGGACTCTTTCGATAAACCAGCCAATGTTTTCAGTCGTGGTTCCAATTCAGACAACCGAAGGATGACGTGTTATGATAGGAGGAAGATCCGATAAAGTGACCAACAACACATTTAGCCTCCGAAACTCAAGCTGAAGCTAAAACCATCTATGAACTTCACTTACCCTACCGCCCCCATATTGTCATAAATAGAGATTCGTTGATTAGAGCGTTGGGAATAAAATCCCGGGAAATACAGTGATTTTTAACTTCTCAATTCCCAGGAATTTTAGTTGGAATCCCGGGATTTAATTACTACTAAAAAATGTGTTTTTCAACAATAAAAAAAATTAAATTGTTTTCATTCACAGGTTGCCGGCTCGGTAGGATGTTCTCACGAGTGAACAAGTTCGCACAATCCCAACCCTGACTTCCAATATCACAACACAAAACTTCTCTAGTAATTAATAACTATAACATCAGCAAAACGCATTAACATTCATAACACACATAATGACAATAACACCTCTAACACAAATCACATTCACAATATATACATATACAAACACTCATAAACATCACCAACATAATGTTTGAAACATCATTTGTTTACATGGATCAGTTGATTATCGACCTTGAACAGCGAACAACATTAAACCCAGCAAGTCCTGGGGGAGTGAACAGTTAACAAACTTTATTAAATGTATTATAAAATAATCGAAACCAAACATTGTTAACTAATATATAAATAATACAAATTGTGAACGCAACATATATTGTAAAACAAACACACATATAAATATGTTTTAAAACATTTTAAATAAACAAACAGAAATTGAACATTAATTTACATTAATTTAAATATATAAGACCAAATATCAAAAAGGTTTGTGCATGTCCTACTTATGTATACCCAACCCCCTCTTACCATCATATTAACTATACCCTATAATCCGTGTAATCACTGACGATACGCTTAATTTTACGGAAGGAGAATCTGAACAAATATCTTAGAATAATCTCAACGAGGATGTGAATAATGTTAGTATATGGCTTAAAATTAATAAACTTAAATTGAATGAAAGTAAAACAAAAATAATGGAATAATAAATTCAGACAGCAATATAACAACATATAACAATATATACAACAACACAATGATAAAGCCTTATTTCGAATACAGTTCGACAATATTATTTACATGTTGCACAGCTCATTAAATCGAAAGATTGCAAAAATTACAAAATAGTGCAATGAGAATTATACTTAAAGTCAACACATATATATCGGTCGGTTCACTTCATGCTTGAATCACTTAAATAGTTAAATGTAGAACAACGGCTTCCATTGAAAACACTAAATTTTATACACAGAATCAAAAACGATGAAACACCAGAATACCTAACCGAGAAAGTGTCGTACGTGAGGGATTCTCAACCTTACCACCTTAGAAATGCGGAACATATTAGAATTGAAAGAGTATCATCATCTGCAATGCTGCGGTCACTATTTTATAAGGGCTTTCAACTTTACAACAGTGATCACCAATGAATCGTTTTTTCGCTACTCATAAGCACTCATGCAATTTTGAGTATGAATGAATCAACAGAATTGAAATTCAACTACTCTGATTCATTCGTACTCGCTACAACATTGATTTATAAGTATAAGTAGCAGTGAGTATGAGTACAATGTTGACATCAAACTCACAACATTCGAAATATGTTTGATACATACGCCTACTCATTCTAATTCATAAATTTAGAAAAATACTTATAATACTTATAAGTCATTCGACTGGCTCGACTCATTTATCAAAATTTACAGACTTTGTTGTTGTTGCATATACAAACAAAGAAGAAAGGAAAGACAAAGACAACAAGCAAAGCTTACGTACAATCATCTTGTGAGTATAGTAGTGTTCGTACACGAATCATACTTATTTTGTGCTTCGTGTAAATGTTAAGTAGAGACGAGTTGAAGTCAATAACATCATACGTATTGTTAAGTATGAATACGACGAGTACTTCCAACTTTGAGTATGAGTATCATATTAAAATAAGTATGAATGCGTATAAGTATCTGAAATTATAAGTATGACTCGAACCTACTCATCGTTTTGAATACTTATTGCTGATCTCTGCTTTACAACTCCGTACCAAATAATGTGAACATATTATTTTTTTTTTGTAAATATAATATGTGAAAATAAATAATTTTAATATACATACATATATGTATAAGGACCATATTTTTTTTTTTGTATATATTAGAAAATTTTATATGAGATGAAATAAAGAAATAATAATAATTGATTAATAATGTTTTAATTAATTAAAAAATATAATTAAATTAATAAAATTATGATGAATTTAAAACAAAGTTTCCACGCGCTGTGGACTCAATACAAAACCATCACTATGTAGACGATCTTATCGATAGCGAAGACACTGAAGAAGCCGTAGCAGAGCTAGCCCTTCAAGTGGCAAAAATTCACGCCGCCGCTGGTTTTCACATAAGGAACTGGGCGTCTAATTCAACCAAGGGTTTAAGCCAGTAATCCGAGTCTTCAAAAATAACTCAAGATGCCAAGCAATGGGGAGCTACCGAAAAAGTTTTAGGTATGTATTGGGACCCAGTTACTGATGTTTTTATATATAATTGCAGATTTGCACGTCTGCGCCGAAATGTTATTTGCGAAGATATTGTACCTACCAAGAGGGAATGCCTCCAGGTTTTGATGTATATATTCGATCCTCTTGGATTCCTGTCATGCCACACCGTAGGCCTCAAAATTCTACTTTAGAATGTCTGGCGCGCCGGAATTTGTTGGGACGATACGTTAAATGAACATCTATACGTAAAATGGTTTCAATGGAAAGCATCCATAACACTTATATTCAATGTCGAAATTCCAAGGTGCTACTCCAAGTTATTATGCGACACCGAAGATTTGCAGCTTCATACCTTCGTTAATGCAGGGGAATATGCCTATGCTGCTGTTAGTTATCTGGTTGTACGGATAGGAGAACACGAAACTGTTTCTCTAGTAGCAGCTAAGTGCAAGGTAGCGCCTCTTAAGCCGCTCTCGATACCTCGAATGGAGCTTCAAGCCGCACTCATCGGAGTCAGATTAGCAAATTCAGTGCAAAATATCGCCTGCGAATATCAACAGAATATTGGTGGTTAAATTCTAAGACTATGCTGCAATGGCTACGGATTGATCTAAGAAATTTTCAACCATTTATAATGCACCGAGTAGGAGAAATCTTAGAACATTCCATCCTCACAGATTGGAAATGGGTGCCCACTAAAATGAACCCTGCGGATTTCGCTACAAAAATACCAGCGCAAAAGAATATGGACTTATGGTTCAACGGCCCTGCCTTCTTGCGTGACGACCCAAGCCATTGGCCAACATGTGAAGACTTAGGGGTAATGGATACGTTGGAGCTGAAGCGCCACGTGCTATTAATTGACAAAATACCTAAAAACTACAAACTTTTGAATACTTCTCGAACTGGAGAAGGCTCTACCGAGCAGTAGCAACGTTCTTGCTATACGTGAATAAAATAAAATTCGTTAGCAAAAAATCAGATTTCAATTCTACAGTTACATATGAGATGGTACAACAAGCAAAGCATTATATTATAAAAGAAGCACAGCATAGTAAATTTCTTCAAGAAATTATGGATCTCAAACATGGAGAAACTGTAGCAAAATCTAGTAAATTATATAAACTGAATGTCTACTTAGGCGACAGTGAGATTTTAAGATGCAACAGCAGAGCAAAACGTCTCGACAACCACGAAGATGAAATCGTACTACCAGCTGGACATCATGTCACATTTCTTATAATTCGTTCTTTTCACGAAGACTACCAATCACTTCCACGAAGCAGTAATTAATAAAATTAAAGGCCAATATTATGTTCATCGCCTACGGGTCGTATACAAAAAGGTCCGTAATTCCTGTCAAAAGTGCAAAAATTCTTCTGCCGCACCACAACCCCCTCAAATGGCGCAACTACCAGTTCCTCATTTGGGAGCTTTTCAACGCCCATTTACTTTCGTTGGCATTGATTTTTTTGGTTCATTATTAGTTACGGTTGGAAGAAGAAAAGAAAAGCGTTGGGGAGTAGTATTTACCTGCCTCACAATACGAGCAATCCATATTGAAGTTGCTTATAATTTGGATACCAGGTTTTGGATTCTATGCATCCGAAACTTTATTGCCAGACGAGGCACACCTTGCGAAATATATACAGACAACGGTAACAACTTTAAAGCAGTTGAAAAAATCCTCAAAGAAGAGATAAAACAAATTGATTTTCCTAATATAACATCCAAATTTGACAAAACGAAATGGTATTTCAACCCACCAGGAGGGCCCCACATGTGCGGTGCTTGGGAAAGACTAATCAGATCTGTTAAAAATATTTTATACAGTTTGCATCCATCACTAAATTTTAACGATGAAACCTTGAAAAGTGCACTTTGCGAAATCGAGTCTATTATTAATTCTCGACCACTTACATTCGTTTCCATAAAACAAGAAGACGACGAAGCCATAACACCTAACCATCTCTTCTTGTGTTCTTCTGATGGCTATAAACCGTTCCTCAACGATAGCGGAAATATACACCGACGATGGCAGCAAACGCAAGCATTCGCTGATCACTTCTGGCGTAGATTGCTAAAGGAATATGTTCCAATTATATCCCGCAGGAGCAAATGGTTCACCAAGGGACCACCAGTAGAAATAGGAGCTATTGTCATCATCACCGATGAAAACCTTCCAAGAAGATGCTGACCAAAGGGTAAAGTCATCGACACTGTGGTAGCTGCAGATGGACAGGTGTGAAGAGTGACAATCAAGACACAGTTTGGCATTTTACATCGACCGGTGACGAAGGTGGCAGTCTTGAACGTCGGTAATAATTATTAGTAAGCTCGTATCCCTGACTTGCTTACGGGAGGGGGAATGTTACCGCCGTCAACAAATAAATAATCTTCGTAGCACAGTGTATTTTTTAAACTTTTCAAGAATTTTATTTTCTCCTTTTCTTTGCTTCTTTTTATTTACAGGAGAGTTATACTTTGTAAATATATACGTATGGCGTGATCATTATGTATCTTTTATTCTCTTTATTATTATTATTTTCCCCCGAAAATAACGGTCCTTTCGTGTTTGTTAATGATACATAAAGCATACGAATTTGCAAAATTAGATATTATTAGTATCAAGAACTTTGAACGCTTCGGTTGAAAAATATTAAATTTTAAAGCCTCGCTCGCGCCCCCCGCTAGCCCCTTTTGGTTAAATTATATTTAAGTTAAATAATAAATTGACTTTAAATTATATCTTAGAATAATAAAAAGGGTGTTTTTATTTCGCGAAACCTTTGAGTGCTGTTAAAAAGTATTTTCTATCGACGTTACGTTGCTTCAAGCAACAATAAGAAACACTAATTTATTTTTAAAAATTTTGCTTAATTCATTAATTGTTTATATAAATTTCAGCATCTAAATGTATATATATATATTTAGAAGTCGCCGTAGTCTAGTAGGTAGTGTGTTGGCTTATTAGACGTAAGGCCCGAGTTCAAATCCCAGGTTAGATATCAAAACGAAAATTTGAAAATATTTCATCGGGGACTTTCTCTCAGCAGATTTCTGGCAAAAGCTCTGAGAGTAAAAAAATTGCCACCTAAAGCTTCTCAAAAATCTGTCGTTTGGAATCCACTTTAAACTGTAGGTCCCGCCACTAATGTACAAAAATTACCACACAGAACATAAGTAGTGTGAGAAACTAACTATAGGGTTGTAATGACCAACTATGTATGTGCTGCCGTGTAAGTTGGTCCGTGTTTGAATACAATGCATACGCGAAAAAGAACATTCTTACTATGTGTTAACATTGTTACAAAACAAACAAAATGGTTTAATTTTTGGTGAAACATTATCCAATTTAGTTTTAAGATCCACATCAAATATTCTTCTGAAAAACTTTAGATTAGAATGGAGTTGTATATAACCACCCTAATATTGGCATTATTATTCACTAGTTATTGTGAATGGGTTCCATTTTTTTAATACAATTTTAATTTGTTGTGACATTTCGAATTTAGAACACTAAACAGATGTTTTAAAAGTCTTTTTAAAACGCAGTCGCAGAGAGTAAGTTTTGAACTAAAAGAAATCATTTCTACGTATGTGTGTGAATATACGTCCTTATGGTTAGTATAAAAAAGCAGTAAATTCGTAAAAGGATATTTGGTTGCCGAGCGAAAAGTCCAGAGTTGGTGCTTTCCCCACTTTGCTGCTTGTCTACGTTTTTGTTCTGTTATTGTTATTAATCTAAATTGGGTGAAGGCGAAGTGAGTGCTGCTGACAACAGAATATATTTTGTCAATTTAGTACTAAAATTAAAAGAAGAAAAAATATGAATCTAGTAAATAACGCAACTCTTCGTGTTGTTCGTTTATCGTTAAAATATTCGGTACGGTGGTTGGTGGTGGTGGCGTTAGTTCGTTATGTTAAAGTCCAACAACAGTGTGTAGATAAAAGTGAAAAAAATACATCTGAAGAAAGTTTTCTATAATCAAAAAAAAAAAAAAAAAAAAGAAAAATAAATAAATAAATAAAAAGAGAAAAAAGGATATAATACAATAATAATAAAAATTAAGATAAATAAAATGATGAAATGAAAATGAAAAGTATTTTTTGCACTGATGAAGAAGAAGAATAAAAGTATTCAAATATACATTCTTTTAACAGCGATAAAAAATCCTTCACATAAATACATACAAATACTAAGAACAATGCATAAGGTTTTATTTTTGCAATATGTGTACGTGCTTACATTAAACATTTGTACATAAATACGTATAGTTAAATGGCAAATACATAGGTGTATACATTTGATTTGGCCAAAGGTTTGTTTTTAACTAATATGTTCTTTAAATTTGGTTTTAATTTAGCATTTTAGCATTTATTAACGCTTTGGGGGTTTTAATAGTGAGGACTCATTTTAATATTCGTGTCGTTGTCCCACCCAATCGTTGGAGGGATTCTACACATACAGTTATTTATTGATTATAATATAAACATTTTTATAGATAGACTTGTATACATATGTATGTTTAACAGGGTATGGGACTTAAATTGTATATGTTTATAGATATTGCACAAGCTTATTCAGCTCTCCTCGACATTATTGTCATAATAGCATTTATTAATTATTATTATGATAATATCTTATTACTAAAGGACGAAACAATAAAACATTGAAGGCCAGTGTTGCCAAAGTATCCAAATTTGTTGATTGCTTTCTATTGCAAAAGTACCCAAAATTGTTGTCTATTCCTAAAAGTTAATTCCAATCTAACCAAAAAAATTTAAAAAAAAATAATATATTCGATTAAAATTTTAATATAAAATTTTTAATAGTGTAACACATAATATTATAATAATCATGCCTTTTTAAAGGAACTTTTTATATAGATCTGTATGTGTATTTAAATAAACAGTGGTGGAAGTTGAAAGCATATTATCTGTTTGCATTATAATTCCGAGTGACGCTATAAATTCCGTGTGTGCTCCAAAGAGCACGGTTGTTTTGTGTCAAAAATGATTTTCAGATAACTTAAATGTTATATTTCGTAAAGAAACCTTTGGTCATCTCTACGCTACTACTATGACGAACCATGCATTTCGGATTTTCAGATACATATTGTTAATGAAGATTTGGTTCTTGACATTATTTAGTTCCAGGTAGCATTGTACTATCCTTAAAGGATGTTTTTGGTTAAGCCTCATTCTTCCATCGGATTTCATTGGATTAACAAATCCATATATGTAAGCACAGTACATAGTACTTTTTGTTTATCAATAACTTCTTTACTATTAATTATGTGTACTACAGGTTTTGCTGGATGTTTAGACAATGCCATAATATTTTCCGCCTGATTCAAACCAAGAAAGCTTCCTCGATTTGGTCCTTCCGACAGATGAAAGGTTATCCTCTTTGCCGACTTCCACAAATCCCCGCATCAAATACCCGTCTCGCCGGAGCATCGTTCTCCATTCAAATGAAGTGGCCGAGTCAGCGCAGCCGCTGGATTTTAATACGCTCCATAACGACTATGTCGTTGAGGAGCTCATACAGCTCACTGTTGGACCGAAGATCTTACGTTGGATTTTTCTCTCGAATACTCTTAAGGCTGCTGCATTAGTTCCTAATAGGGTCCATGCCTCTGCGCCTTGAAGAAGGACGGGTAGGATGAGCGTCTTGTAGAGTATTAGTTTTGTCGTATGAGAGAGGTCTCTGCTACTCAATTGCCTATTGAGACCATAGTAGCACCTGTTGGCAAGAGTGACCCTGCGCTTAAATTTCAGACTAACGGCGGAGACAAGATAAATAAATCATGCGCCCTATGATCTCAATGTCGTCAGCGTAAGCTAGCAACTGGACCCTTTTTTGAAAAATAGTGCCATTACGATGCAATCCCGCCTTTCGCAGAACACTTCCCATGACGAAGTTGAAGAGGTCGTTTGATAAGAGATCGCTTTGTATGAAACCTCGCACGGTATTAAAAGGTTCGGAGAGGTCCATTCCTACGTTGATGGAGCTGCAGAAATTGCTCAACGTCATTCTACATAGCCTTATCAGCTTCGGAGGTATACCGAGCTCAGACATTGCGGCATAAATACAATCCCTTATAGGGCTATCAACAGCTGCCTTATAGTCGACAAAAAGATGGTATGTGTCGACTTGTTTTTCGTGGGTTTTTCCACGATTAGGCGAAGTGTTAATGTCTGATCGATGGTGGACTTGCCAGGTCTAAAACCACTCTGATAAGGTCCAATTAGCGTTTGGACAAGTGGCTTCAGTAGTTCACACCAAACACCTGTAAGGACCTTATATGCGATAGGAAGAAGGCTTATTTATACCCCTGTCGTTGGTGCATATTATAGGGTCTCCCATTTCCAGAGCAGAATATAGGTCGCTAAGGTTCCAATCATTGGGCATACTTTCCTCTAGCCATATTTTGTAAATAAGCTGGTGCATACGCTCTACCAACTCATTACATCCGGTCTCAAACAATTCAGCGGGGAGGCCATCAGCACCTGCGGTTTAATTGTTTTTAAGACACATAATCGCGGCTTTGACCTCTTCATGGCTAAGCAACGGAACCTCCACGTCGTCATCATCGATCGGGTTCGCAACATCATCTCTAAAGGCGGTTGTCATCGCCTTGTAGCAGAGTAGAGAGGTGTTTCCTTCATAAACTTAGCACCCCTTGCGGAACCAATTTTTGTTTTTCACCTTTTTCAAATTCTTCAAATTTTCATCAAATCATTGTGAATAGTATTGGAATGAATACTTCTATTCATAAACTACAAAATTAGTAAAAATTTAAGTTACATTTCATCTGAATTTCAGTTAGAAAAATATAGTTAGAAATATATAAAGAACGATTATCAAAATGTACTGAAGAGATTAAAATTATTTAATAATATTAAATATTTATTTTTCATTTACAGCTAAATAATAAATAAAAGGATATAAATTTTAAACACAAATGGAACAAACGGAAGAACAGATTTGGTGCTATAATATTCCAAGTTAAAATTGTACATATTAAATTAAGTAATTAGGTTTCATTATAAACTACATATTAAAGTAAAAGCTGTGACAAAAGAATTCATAATGAAAACTAATGCCGCTAAGTATTTCATAATAGATTCCAGCTGCACACGTTAGTATTAACTTCAGTTCGCAGTTGTTTCTGTTCCTGTTGTTAGTTGCAGAATTTTTAATTAGAAGTGCAGTGTAGCCGACAAATGGATTCAAATAAATTTTACTGTCGTAATTCAACGCCAGTTACTTTATCGAGTGCATCATCAGCAACGGTCTCAAATGGTGCCTGTGGAGTTTCAAGTTCACAGGAATATTCTGGTTGTGAACCTAGTTATTCAGCAACGGCATTTAATTGTACGGAACCAATTTCACGCAATAGTAACAGTGCAGGCAAATCTTCACACAACTTGCGACTTAGTAACTGCAGTGTCGCCTATGGTAATGTAGTTAGCAACAACTCCATAATGTCTGTATCTACAGCTGCATCTGTGGCTGCACCATTGAACAATAGTAGCAGCCATTGTAGTAACAACGTTAACAGCTCTAATGGAACTGGAAATTACATAAATGTGATGACAGTCCCAATTGGTACCCTACAATATCAGCGACGAAAATTAACACCACAAGAGTACCAGTGAGTACAATGGCACATTCGTTAAGTAGTAAATATGAATATATATTTAATATTTTTTATAGATCTCGAGTATACCACAACACTGCCGATTACAGATGTCGAGACGATTTTTATTCAGGAAGCAACGGAGCAAATAATGCTGTTGGCAACAGTAATATTGTGGGCGGTCGCATTAATTCGGCATCGCCATTGCCATCTGTACAATTGCAAGGGCAAGGATCTCATCACCATCAGCAACATAATCATCAAATACAACACCAAACACATTATCATCATCATCATCAAGTGAATCAGCAAACGTCTCAACACCATTACCATCACTATAATCAGCAGCAGCAACAGCAACATCAACAGCAACATACATGTAGTCCAACTTCTATAGATGATCCAAATGAGAACACACTCAACTGCAGTGTGACACCAAGCAGCGGTCGAATGGTGGCAGCCACACAAACAATTCAAAGTGCTAGCGACTGTGATCAGATGGCGGCATCAACATCCATCACAATGTCTTCTTTGCACTCCCAAGTACCACCGATAATGTATACAGTACACCGCGTGGTAACTACGGCTCAAATACAAACGGCAGGCGGGAACACATTTACCTCGTCATCAAGTGTCTCTAGTGTAATGAGTGCAGTCAGAAATGAAAATGATAATATGGGAAATGTAATAACACCGGTATCAACTCCTTCTAATGCGGCATGCTTTATTTCCGGTGATATTTCAGGCTGTACGTCTAACATTAGTGCTGATGGAAATATTAATCACAACACTGGTGTCGGGCAAACTCATTTGCATAACTCGCCAGGTATGTACTACATTATTTTACTTTTTAATAATTAAATTTATTGCTTTGTAAAATTTCTATAAGGAGAATAGATAAGGCAACGATTACGAACAAATAAGAAATCTAAAAAGAATTGTTATATGTACATATACTTATAGCTGTTTTCCCCATTTAAAAATAATGGTTGAATAATCACATCAAACAATAAAGGGTTAGACATAGTTTTGAATTTTATTTACAGCGTAAGTGATAGGACAGAGGCACTCTTTTCTTTATTAATGCTCAAATTTAGGTAAAGCGATTTTCGTGCTTCGAGTTTTTGCAAAGAAATCCAATCGCAGAAAAGGAGGTTTCTATTTTGGGTTTTGACAATCTTTTTGATTCCATAACTGAAATCTTTATGTACTGTCCGAAGATCGCTGCTACTCTCAGCCATCTTGCGTAATTAGTGAAAGAACAAATCATATGAAATAAAATTCTGAAACGTTTTCCTTATTCACATTCTGAAACATATAAATCGAAGTTCCCTGTTCCTCTCGGGCAATTGGATCAGATCACTACTTCTTTGACCTTATCATTCTTAGGGCTTCATGCCGTTGTACCACCAAGTTCGAAACGTTCCATTTTTGTGAAAAAAAATTATTTAAAATCTTTTAATGCCACGGTAAAAATGTTTTAAAAGATAATCTAACGAGAAACGGAAGAGGAAGCGCTCATAAATTCCCGCGAATTTTCAAAATTCATTCGAATAAGCTAATATGAAAACTGGGAAATTAGCCCACGTTTTGTACGTAGATATAGGTTGGAGTGGTAACTTTAATACCAACGCTCACTCGAGCATGCATAGTGACCAATTGTAATGATACAGGTAAGTGCAGTCTCTGTACTGACTGAATTCCACCGAACTCATGGAAGAAGTTGATCAGCGTTGGGTTACGCACTCAAAAGCTTAAGGGATTCGCACTGGAAACCATCTGAAAATTTTATAAACGAAGCTATAATCTTGATGTTAATAGATGATAACTCTGACAAGGAATAGAGAGTCGATTAACGTTAATCAGCACCCCGCAAAAAATGGCATTGTCAATAAAAGTGGATAACAGTTTCCTTCTCTTCAGCAAACCCACAACCTTGGCAAAGGTCGTTTGATTTGAGCTGCAGTCTTTCCACATGCAGTTACTTGTAACCATGTCCATGAAATTGCGATCTAGCTTAAGTAGTTGGTTGGTACGTCTCCTATCCATTATGGGCCAAGTGAGTCTGGCAACGGAGCAAAATTCCTTGTTAACCCAGGATAGGTTGGTGTACCGAAAGAATTTTTGGCTAATGGGCAATTTAACCGAGGTACGTGACATACCCAATTCTTTTGGTGAGTATTCTGGAAGGGGTGTACCTGCTCTGGTAAGCTTATGAGCCCTACAGTTGTGTGGAATGTTTCTGTGCCCAGGAACCCAAACAATTGAAATACGGAATTGCTCAGAGAGGATGTCTAGACGACGACATTCCCTAACAAGTCTGGATTTGACTGAAACTCTGGAAAGGGACCTAACAGCAGATTGACTATTAGAATTTGTGTATATGTCGATTTTCACAAAAAAAAAACCGCTAAAAACCTGGTTAGAGATTCTTCCATACTCGGAATTACAAAATGATATCCCCTGTCCAAAAAATATACTGTAAGAAGATAACTAATGTTCGATGGGGTTAACCTCCAAATGACATTGTGTCTAGTACAGTCAAGTTTGGCAGTTTATTTAGTAAGTAGCGCTGTCGGAATTCAGTTAGGTTTTGCGATGTCAAGATGTCTGATATTATGCTGTCTGTTTCGATGACTGTAGAATAGATCCGGTGTGTAATATTGAAAAGGAACCAGCACCGTAGTCTTTGCGTGCCCTTGCATCCAGGTGGGTCAGATTGGAGTCAAGTATCAGACGTAGGTAATTAACCTCGGGGTTCGACGTATGTCTAGTTCCGCTCATAGTAGGAAGGGCAAAGTTCATTTATATCAGTCTTAGAGGGATTGATCGACATCTCCAACTGTTCGTACCAATGTAATACAATTGACAGCGCGTACTTCAGTTTGTGGGATAGTGTCTATGAACACATCCCAAAAACAGCAATAGTAATGTCTTCAGCATAAGTTATAGCTTTATTACCAGAGCGTTAGAGCTTTTTCAAAAGCAAATTGATTGCGAGATTCCAAAGAGTTGGTGGTAGAACACCACCTTACGGTTTACTTCCACAAACAATTCTATGACAATATGTAGCCCCTATGGAGGAGATTAATATTCTCGATTTAAGGAGGAGCTCAATAAAGCAGACCTTGTCCCAGGTTATGAGAAATAATATCATTTTGGTTGATATTATTAAATGTACCCTCAAAGTGAAGAAAAATGGCTAGAGTGTATTCTTTAATTTTATACCTAGTATAGGCGTATTCGGGAAAACGTCAACTAATTAAAACCGCGGATGTTGACGTTTAACAAATTGTTGATGTTTATGAATGTAAAAAATGTTAATAAAAAACATATTAATAGTGTGCTGGAAGTCGTCGTGGTCTAGTGGGTAGTGTGCTGGCTTATTAGACAAAAGGCCCGGGTTCGAATCCCAGGTCAGACATCAAAACGAAAAAATATTTCTTCGGCGACTTCCTCTCAGCAGATTTGAAGACTCTGAGAGTAAAAACTGCCATGAAAAGCTTCTCAAAAATCTGTCGTTCGGAGTCGACTTTAAACTGTAGGTCCCGTCACTCATGTATAAAATTAACGCACACAGCATAAGTGGTGCGAGAAGCTAGGTCGTAATCCTGACTGAAGGGTTGTAATGGCCAATTATGTATGTATTAATAGTGTGCTTTAAAATGGTTTTATTGACTTTAAACTAAACCAAACAAATCCATAAAAGAAACAAAAGAGGCTTTCAGGCTAACTAAATTTAAAAGAATACATTTTAAATGAGATCATATTTTAAATTTCACATACTTATGCATCATCTAATAGCCCATTTACACTATTTATTTGAGAGTAGCAAGCTTTAATATCAAAAACAGCCGACTGAAATTTAAAAGGAAACGATAATATTTCCAAATTTAGTTTAAAATCAAACAAAAATGAGAAATATAGGACATTTAGTATCGCTTTCATCAAGACCAAATAAGATCCAATCAAAACATCAAGCATTTGTTGAACATAAGATTTCAAAATTTAATGCGAATGTATCACTACAGACAATTGTTATATAGTAGATTGGAATTGGTACATGTAAGCATATATATATAGGTACGGACCATTCTGGGAGGAAATATGCCATGTTCCTAATAGGTCATATGACATTTTCATCAAAAATTTTTGAATGAACCGCCAAAATTTTGAGTTGTTATGCTTAAAGCTAACATCCATGAAGAATACAACATTTAGAAAATGTAAATAACATTTTTTTTCCGTACTTATTAATTTTGTTTTTAAATTGAAATGTCAGATTTTCTAAATACTATTTGGCAAAACACATGGTTGCATTTCTATTTTTACTAGATTTTGCCGAAATCTACTAAATAAGTAGATTTCGTTTTGTTTGAGAAATCTAATTAAAATCAACTAGAGTTGGCTCGAAATCTCATAAGTACTAGGTTTCGCTGTAGTGTAAATGGGATATAAAAAATCTTTTATTTTTTCTGTTGTTTTTTCGTTTCCAATACTTGGAAGAGAGTTTTCTCTCGCAAACGTCTTAATACATTTAAGTAATTTTCCTAAACATTCTCGCATAGAGCCCAATCCAAAACCCGGTTAAATATTTCGACAGCTTGGTTTGGTTTTATTGTTTGCACAATTGTACTTGTATCTAAACCGTTGTCATCATCATCGGTCACTTCAAACTCCTCAATTTTACACGAATTAAAAATATTATCCAGTAGAACTGAACAGATTTCTTTTCTACTCTACATACTTATAAGGGGAATTTCCCTTTTTAAGAAATGGATAAAGCCTGGTAAAGATGAATCTAAAGCAGTATGTATTTACTGCAACACGCAAATCGCCGCCAAACACTATGGTCTGGTCAGACATTCAGAAACGAAAAAACAAAAAAAAGCGTCCAAACCTTTAAACATTAACATTTAAACAGCATTAATATGGTATAACCACAAATTTGTTTTACACCTGGAGTGGTACCCAGGCTGTCAGGCTGCGCTATCGTTATATACTGCAATTCATTCACCGTTTGCTTCCATAGAACACTTGACAGACAAGTCTCAATACCAATTTAGAAAGTGATTTATGGAATGAAGAAGAGGATGACCAAGTAGTACAAATCGTATTTAATAGTAACCAACTTTGAAAGATTGTAATGTAAATTCTATTTGAAACTAATCTAGTACCTTAATTCGATTGAATGTAAAATCATCTCAAAAGCAATAATATCTATTAATCAATTGTTTTGTTTAAAAATTGTGGTGTTTTTATCTGAAAAGACTTTTTTAATTTTAGCCCCCTTTATGCGTTTTTTTTTGAAAAAAATTAAATTTGAATAAAAACGTAATTTTTTACAATTTAGCCCTTTTTAGCCAATTTTTCATTTATGTTCACGAGTTTGGTGTCCTAAGAGTTGGCATCACTACTGAAAATCCTGATTTTGAATGTGACCTAAGTCCACTTTTTATTGACGATATCAAAAAGTGCGGCCTAAAATGTTGAAAGTAGTGACGAGGTAATTTAAATTACGTTTTGATATTAAATTAAAATTTAAAAAATAATATTTAATTCAAAAAAATTATTAAACCCATGGAAAAGGATAAAATAAAAAGGTTTCTTGATTCTGAAAGTGAAAAGGAATTAAATTAATACAACAGATTATGAAAAAATAAATAAATACATTCTATTATCTAAAAATATAATTTAAATGTTTGTTTTCTATTTTTTATGCTATTTGTAACGAACTTAAGCTTTTTCACTTTTTGTGACAAAACAAATTTGAAAGTGATCTAAGTCCTTTTAAGGTAAGCAAGATCATATTATACACTTAATAATAGCGACTTTTTACTAGGATGTATAAAATTAAATCTCTTAAATGCGATTTAACATTGCAAGTCAGCCATATATCCTACGAAAATTTTTAATATTGTAAAAGCGCAAAATCTTGAGTATTTCCAATTAAAGATAAATGGACTTAAGTCACTTTCAAAATGAACGGCTCAATTGTTCTGATCAATTATTTCGGTTCTAATTTTTGGAATATTCTTACTGAATCCCTGTGAAAATTTGTCATAAATTTATAGTTCAATTTCTTCATTATCGGAAGATTGCTATTATTTTATCTTTTTGACATAGCTCGATTCGTAACTAGTAGTTGATTATTATTATTATTCTTTAACTCGTCTATTGATATTCTAGAAAGAGCATCAGCTTCCACATTCGATTTTTCTTTAATGTATTCGAAAGTTTTGTTCTGACTGCTGAAGTCCACATATTAGACTTCATTTCTTAATTTAGAAGAAGGGTCTTTAATACTGAAGAGGTCCAGGGACCGTAACTGTTATAACTTTTATAGTAAAAGTCAGAAAATAAGAATTATTTTTTCGAGGAGAAATAAAAGTTATTTTTGATTTAATATTTCTTGTTCGTAATATTTCTCTGCTTGCATCCTTCTTGTGAGCAACAACACTTATTAGTTATTCTTCTTTGCTCACAACCTTTTTGTAAGTCCAACACTAACAACTGTTTTCTTCACACACAACTTGTCTGCACACAAGTCTGACAGAATTATAGCTCGATTGATTTAATTTCTACTGCAACTAATGTGACGTCCGCACACGCGATTAAATTCAAACTCTTGCATTGCTCGCTTTGTGTCGCCTTTTATACAGCTGGATCAACAGTGTGATGAATGCTCTCGAAGGAGGATGACGGCCTTCGGGAAAGATATAAAAATGTAGGCAACTTGTTTCCGTTTTTGTTGTTTCTTATTTACATTCGTCCAGGCAGAGTAGTTGTTGCTTATGTATACCTTTACCTTTACAAAAAAGCCTATTATTTTTGTTGCTATATTTTTTTACTTATTCATTGATCACGTGAACAGTGTGTTGTTTTGTTTTTGGAGCTTTTGTTTATCATTTTATGCATGTTCAAGTTCATTGTGTTTTGTTTATTTTTTAAACAACATCATTTCCGCTTTTGCAAATTTTAAAAACTCAATTTGTTAACGGAGATAAGCCTACAAAGTTACTTCGTATTTGTTGTAGTTAGATATAAATTTCAAAAATAAGTATTTTCAACCTTTTAAGGTGATTCAGGATATCCTGTAGAGCCGTGGATTCTGACGCCTTACAGAAATGCACCAGACGGCTCGGCAGCGGCATATTTCAACGAAAATCATTCTAAAGGGAGATCAAGTAGCTTAGAAAGAACATTAAAAGGGCTATTAAAAGCAAGATTTAGATTCTAGGGAACTTCACCACGCTCAAATTTTTAACATGTCCTATTCTCTGAACCACATTTGTTTAGATTTTAAGGTTCAAGATTTTTCAGCAGAAAATGTACAATATCCGGCACTTTTATATGCCCCTTGGCCAAATCCGGATGCCTCACTATAAAATCCAAAATCGTTTCGTGTCGTTTTTGGTTGGTATATGAACTTCTTTTGACTCACTTCTTTGAGATTGTTTAAAAAATATTATTTTATTTTTATTTTGCAATATATTCGTATTAATTTACTTACATTTTAAATTCATTATAAATTTATAATAGGGAGGAGTTGTCTCTACAACAAATACAACAGTGCAAAAACAACAGGCATTTTGTTTTTGTTAAGTGCACGCGAAATGTCAAAAAAATTAACCCTCAAACCTCCATAGGAAATTAATAAAAGCAATTAAAAAAACTAAATAAATTTTATATCTCGAAATTTCCTTTGATTTTGATGTCATGCTTAATTACACAAAACAATCAATAACATTTCCACTTAATGTTTGGGTAATTTATCACTCTCGTCTAAATAAATATAAATATAGTAAATCCGGGTTGTAGTTTAAAAGATATATGTATTTAGTGATATATGTTAGGCTTAAATATTATTAATCATCTTGCAAAAATTTTAATAAAATTTTCTTTGAAATAGTAATCCTGAAGAATTTCTAGAGCGCGTATCGCCAGCGTTGGCAGAAGCTTTGAGAAGAAAATCATCAAATGCAGAAAAAAATCATATTTTATGGAAAAAATCATAATTTTTTAAAATAATTAAAATATATTAACATAGTATTTAAACTACACGGTGCGACAGTGAAAATACACAAGAGTAAATGCATACCTTTATACCTTTTTTATATATCTCGATCTCTCCAAACTTGTTTTATTTGACAAAAACAGTTCTTTTTCTACTTTACGCACAAATTTCTGGATTACTCAAATACTTCTCACCCTATTTCGAAATTTAAATCTTGTTAAAAAGGGGAGAGATGGACCTTTAAAAGGGTATTCATATATCTATTATTCGACTTAATAAACTATGACTTTTGATGAGGTAAACTTGGAAAATGCGATTTATTTCATATTTTTCCTGATTTGTCCCCTCATAGTAGCAAACTTTACTTAAAAAGTATAAAATACGTGATGACATTCTGAAAGTTCTTTATCTTGTGAAGAGATTCACACTTCGTTTGATCTAATCGGACAAAAATTACTGTAATTATTATATAAATGAACTCTTAACTCAAAAAATTTTAGAATTTTTGATGGATCTTGATTGCTTATCACAAAATGTGTCAATTTCACGTTTGAGCGACCACCAGAAGTTGGCCAATGTTTGGGCAAAAGGAAATAATAATATTTGCAAAAAAGAAAAATATTAGCCGACTTCTGGTGTCACTCGACTTTTAGACTCTTTAAAAAATAACTTCGGCAAACTTCACTAAGTAGTACAATTAGAACAAACTTGAAATAAAAAAATCATAGTTTTTATGAATTAAAAATCATAATTTAAGAAAAAAATCATCAAATCATATTTTGGTTGAAAAATCATCAATAATATGATAAAATCATCATTCTGCCAACGTTGCGTATCGTTAAGGACACTTCCGGTACAAATCAGGGTTTATAAATGCGAAAATGATTATCGAAACAAAACACAAAAAAAAAAACAACAAAATTTTGACATTCAAAAACTCGTCAGCTGTTGAGACGCTCCTACCTATTAGATATGCCCTGGTTTCCACCAACACAATTACTAACGAAAAATTTTCGAACATTTACTACGCTTTTTATGCTCGTTTTCGTAATACAGAGTTAGTTGTTTTTTATTCGTAAGAAATGAAAAAAAAAAAAAAAAAAAAAAATGGTAGCACTTTCGAAAATTTTACGTACTTTCGTACTATAGAGTACAATTAGTTCGAATGCGTACATTTTAATTTTCGTATGGAGTTACGGAGTAACCCCCCTGGATATTGAGGTGAAAGCTGTCGGGCTTTCAATTTTTCGAAAGAGATTTGACATTGATCGTTCCAATTAAACTGAATGCATTTCCTGGTAAGATATTTAATGGTGCTGATATTGTAGCAAAATTTAGAATAAAACTTCGGTTATAGTTAACAAACATGTAAGATAAAAAAACAACAAAACAGGATCGCCATGTAAAATATGAAAACAAATTTATTTATCCTTATTGCCAAGTATGCCAGTTGCGCATGGTTTGGCTTTAGTTTATTAATTAATCTTATCCTCAAAATTACTCAGAATTAATAAATAGATAATGCTGATCAAGCATTATGTCTACAGTGGAAGGTATAGCAAGAATTTCAATCAGTTATTAAGAATGTAAAAATATTAACGTGTCCGAAACTAACAGTGTTGATAGCATTGACTATTGCGTTTGCATCAAATTGATCGTTGCTTGAATTTACCACACAGAAGTGCTACCGACAATCTGTGTGTATGAATGTGGGTATGTACGTTATTGACAGTTTGTATTTTTATAACAAATGAATTGTTTTAAACATGTGTCGGCAATGCTGACATCATGATCTTGTTACAAATGCTACAAAACATCTAACTGCATCTTTATCAGAAAGTATTGAATAATTTTTAATTGCGATTATTTTTGAATCATTTGGGAAAAAGCCATTAGCGTTACATTTATGTCCTAAAAAGGTAACTTCAGATCGGAAAATATTCCATTTCAAAGAATTTACTTTTAAATTATAAAACCTTAAAATATCTGAAAGACGTTTTCAGATTATTCAAGCGATGTTGTTTACTATAACCGATAATAATTATATCATCAACGTATAAAAATGCTTTATTAGGCTAGAAAATACAATGCACAATGCATCGGATCATTAAATCAGGAAGAGGTTTACATTAAATTTGAAAACCGAGGTCACGTTAAATTGTGAAACTGAAATCACATTAAATTGTGGTACTGAAATCATGTGAAATTGGACACATTCACCTGTGGATCTGAAGCACTGATGCTATTGACAAATCGTTGGTGGGGCTAGAATCGGGGAGAGTGGTTCCGATCTTTTAAACTTTATCTTGCGTCTGAGAAAATAGACAATCTAGTCAAAAAGAAAAATAAGTTGATTCATTTAGGAGGTCTACAGCTACAGGAAGTCGTCTACATTCTCCCGAGGGCATTAGTTGACACTACTACAGTATCCAACAAAACCGTGTTTACGTCAAAAAATTGTACGAATATTATTCTCCCAAGAGAAATTCAACATTTGAAAGGCATCTTTACAAGAGTTTAAGACATTCCGAGGGAGAATTTTTAAACAATTATTTATTACGTTTAAGGCAGCCAGTCGTGAAATGTTCCTTCGTAACAACCAAAACAGAAATAGCGGAAGTCTGTGTTAAGGTCAAAATCATCGATTCATGGGCTCTAATGGAGCTGAAAAGAGGCTATTGGCAAAGGAATAGAGCCTTAATGACGTCATAGAAGTTTGTCAGTTATTTAAACAAATTAATAAACAATCAGAAAGTATGCTGGCAAAAGTCGACGAGAAAGCTGTCAATAAAATTACGTCAAAAAAGACGTAATTCCAAAATTCTGAAGTGGAATGTTTTAGATGTGATCGAAGTGGTCACATTGGTAAGTCATTGAGTTGCCTAACTCGAAATATAAGGTGCAGCCTTGTGGGATATTTTGTGGTCAAGTGCAAAACTAAACAATTGAGGAGAATATTTCCTGAGAATGAAGATAGTAGTGGTAAAAAGTACAACATTAGACAGACAAAAGAACGTTGTACATTATGTACAATGTAACTCCCCGTGGCACAACAGGATCACCCCCATCAGAGCTAATGTTTAATCGAACCATACGAGATAAAATACTAAGTATTCATAAGAAAAGCTAAAGAGTCCGAAATAGCTGTCGGGGATAAAGTGCTCCTTAAGAATGGAGTTTTTCCTCACAAACTCATAACAATCTTCGATGTAACGGAGTACAAAGTAAAAGACATAAATGGGAATGTTTTAGAAATTACCGGTAATGGAAAAACATATAAAAGGAACGTCAGCCATGTGCAAAAGATTTCAACGTCAGCAGCCACAAGAAATCTAATTTATATGCAGGAACCTTCTCCAATGCCAGGTAATTCAGCGGAACCGGATATCCCAAGGGAATCACTAGAAAACTTAAAGCAACAACGTGACCCCGTGTTGAAATTGAAGCTTAAAAAGATAGGAGGGATGTGGCTACACTGATTTACAGACTGTAATACTTGAACTAAAGATCCTTTAGCAGTGCTAAATGCTGGAATGTCCCCTGAATCTGGGTGTAATGGAATTTGATCGAATGTTTCGCATGTCCGAAATTGTCAATAATATCGTATCTATTTATTTCTTCTCTTTGGGAAATGGCAAGCCTGTAATTCTTTATACAGAAATACAAAAAAAAAAAATTACTTATTGCCATTTTGTCCTCTTTGGATGTCTAGAATCATTTGGTTTTCTAGAATGTGTTTTAATTGAATATACTTATGCAATAATTTTGTAATTTTTCCATCATGAACCTTATCATTTTTAACATACTTGACTTCACCGGTAATAAACTCTTCCTTTTCAATTTCTTAATATCATGTAATTTACAAATTCTAAATACTTCACATCTTGGTGGTATAATACAAGTAAAATTATTCATTCCCTGAAATATAGGTATTTGGAATCTTTTAATATGAGTATTGACAGATAAAATAATATTGTCTTAGTCAATGTAACACTTATTGTTCTTAAGAAACTCTTTACCTAAAATACTATCGGCTGGTCTATTGAAATCAGCATTAACAACATGAAAAGCCTGTTGTATTATATTATTTGAAATAATCAAATTTGTACATATACAGTGGCGAGCAGAAGTGAGTGCATGTTCACAATACTGAGTTTCGTCATCCACAAAAACAAAACCATACAAGCAAATACAAAAAAAAAATTAATTTTAATTCTTTATTTTCTTCTTAACAAATAGCAGTAATTAATGAAATGAATACAGTAAGTTTGAATGAAAAAACGAAAATTACCCATATAAACTCAATTTTGCACGTTTCAAGAAAATTCAAGAAACTAGCTCAATTTCAATATTTGCTCCATAGACCCTTATTAGAAATAGCTCGATTTACGCGGTTTGAGATGTTTTCTATCAAATGATCAATAACATCTTTCGGAATTCGATTCTATTTCGCATTTATACGATCCCAAAGTTTGACCATGTTTGTTGGAGCTGTTTCGTACTGTCCGAGCCGGATTTTCACGAATAGCCAAAGATTTTCAATCGGATCGAGTTCGGAACTTTGTGCCGACCATTCCATCAATTGGGAATTTTTTTTCCCACCTCATATCTTTACAATTTTTGCTGTGTGCTTCGGATCACCATCCTGTTGAAAATAATTTCTTATTCGGGATAAGCACATTTGTCCATAAAATTCGGAAGATAGGTTTGCAGAATCTTTAGAAAGTCTTTTTTCGCATGATAACATCTACTAAAAATAGAGAGCAAACATGCCACCATATTAAGCATCCCCAAACCATTATATTTGGCCGCCATTTTTAACAGTTTGCTTCACATGGTATCTTTGAACACGTTCCCTGGATCTGCGCTAGGAGTACTGTTTTCCATCTTACTGAAAGTGGTTACATTTAGACTCATCAGACCAGATAACACGGTTCCAATCAGATGAAAAGCAGTACCGCTGTTGAAGACCCGGGGAACGTGTTCAAAGATACCATGTGAAGCAAACTGTTAAAAATGGCGGCCAAATAAAATGGTTTGGGGATGATTAACATGGTGGCAAGTTGACCTCCATCCGATTGAAAATCTTTGGTCATTCGTGAAACAGCCCCAACAAACATGGAGAAACTTTGGGATCGTATAAATGCGGAATGGAATCGAATTCCGAAAGATGTTATTGAAAATTTGGTAGAAAGCATGTCAAACTGCGTAAATCAAGCTATTTCAAGCAAAGTTAGTTTCTTGAATTTTCTTGAAACGAGCAAAATTGAATTTATGTGGGTTATTTTCGTTTTTTCATTCAAACTCATTGAATTCATTTCATTAATTACTGTTTTTTTACTGCTATATGTTAAGAATAAAATAAAGAATTAAATTTTTTTTTTTTTGTATTTGCTTGTATGGTTTTGTTTTTGTGGATGACGAAACTCAGTATTGAGAACATGCACTCACTTCTGCTCGTTACTGTAGTTCTCAATGTTGATTTTGCGTCGGAATATTTAAAATTTCATTCTGACTTATATATATGTATATACATACATACATAATTGGCCATTACAACCCTTCAGTCAGGATTACGACCTAGCTTCTCACACCACTTATGTCGTGTGCGTTAATTTTATACATGAGTGGCGGGACCTACAGTTTAAAGTCGACTCCGAACGACAGATTTTTGAGAAGCTTTTTCATGGCAATTTTTACTCTCAGAGTCTTTGCCAGAAATCTGCTGAGAGGAAGTCGCCGAAGAAATATTTTTTCGTTTTGATGTCTGACCTGGGATTCGAACCCGGGGCTTTTGTCTAATAAGCCAACACACTACCTACTAGACCACGGCGACTTTTATAATCCTATATTAATCCTATTTCTAGTATTATATGTATATATCTTTTCAAAATTTTGACCAAAAGGGGAGAAAAAATGGGAAAAATGGGGAAAAATGGTAATAGGTAATTTTTTACGATTTAGCTAGGTTACGTTTCCCAAATGTTTGTTAGTTTGTTCGTTAGTCAATCACGCCTGGACCGATTTTCTTAAAAGTTGGAACATAGATCGAGCTTTTGTCGGTGCAGGTTAAAGGCTATAAATCCTTTTAAAACTTTGACCAAAAAGGGGAGAAAAAATGGGACAAATGGTGAAAAAATGGTAATAGGTAATTTTTTACGATTTGGCTTGGTTAAGTTTCCCAAATAGCTTTTGGAGGTATTCCGTTTTTAAAGTAGAACCAAAAGGGGGAAAGGGGCTGAAAACGGGCAAATTGGGTGCAGGTTATCCTAATCCTAATATCTTAATGCTAATATATGTATATTATAAATCGTTCTGTAAGTCTGTTTTTTTGTTTGTTACCCAATCACACCTGAACATCTAGACCGATTTTCTTGAAATTTGGGATATAGATCGAGCTTTTGTCGGTGCGGGTTAAAGGCTATAAATCTTTTCAAAGTTTTTACCAAAACAGGAGAAAAACTGGGCAAAAATTAATATTTTTATACATAAATGCTATATTTTATGTGTTTTATAGGTATTTTTTTCACGATTTAACTTGGTTAAGTTCCCCAAATAGCTATTGGAGGTGTTCCGTTTCTAAAGTTGAACCAAAAGGGTTCCAAAAAGGGGGAAAATGGACAAATTAAGTGCATACCGAAACACGCTTGAACCGATTTTCTTGAAATTTGTGATATTGATCGAGCTTTAGGTGCAGGTTATAGGCTATAAATGTTTTAAAAATTTTTAACTAAAGGAAAAATATGGGACAAAGGGAGAAAAAAGGGCAAAAATTAGTACTACGTATTACGTATACGTACGTATTTTTTTACGATTTAGCATGGCTAAGTTTCCCTAATAGCTATTGGAGGTGTTCTGTTTAAAAAGTTGGACCAAAAGGGGTCCAAAAAGGAGAAAAGGGGCGAAAAGCGGGCAAATTGCTTGCATTTATATTTAGGATTTAGAGTATTCAAGAAACTGAGTTGTTTGATAAACCGGTTTCCGAATAATTAGAAAATTCGCATTTTTTAAGAAGCCGGTTTCGAAACTGGATTTTTATTATCCACACAACGCCGGGTACAATCTGTTAGTATATTATAAATCTTTCTGTAAGTTTGTTTTTTTGTTTGTTAGCCAATCACGCTTGAACGCCTGGACCGATTTCCTTGAAATTTGGAGTATAGATCAAGCTTCTTTCTTTTCAAAATTTTGATCAGAAGGGGCGAAAAAATGGTAATAGGTAATTTTATACGATTTAACTTGTTTAACCTCCAAGCTGAGAAGGTGTCAGTTCTAGGCCACATATACCATTTTCGATACACGATAAATACTTTTATAAATCTATGTAAATACATGTTATATTTTATTTTTCAGAAAATGTATGTTATTTTCAAAATGATTACTATTCAAACAGCAAAATGCACAAAATAACGATAAAAAATTAAATTTATTTTACATTAAATAAGGGACATAAGGGTAATGTACAAAAAAGAATAAATATTTTACTCAAGTTTGATTGCACAATTATAATTTTTTATACTTTCTGCATACCATGGAACGGCTGCATCCTTTTTACTGGTCTGCCATTACATTTTTGTAACTCATGGTGTAATTCTAGAAGGTAGGACATGGTCAACTTCTTCGGAAAATACGACATTATTTTTATTTTAAAGGGTGAATTGAACTACTGTTTCTTGTATTATATAAAATTGATACATTTACAACTTTTGTATTCGATAAAAGTTCAAAAGTAGTCCGATAAACATCATTACATTACATAAAACATTCCTACCAATAACTAAATTTTCAATATAAACATTTTGAATTAAAACATTCAGCTTGGCGTAGAAATTAGGTTTAGAGTGCACCGAAAACGGTACAGGACAGGGAACGTGTTAAGTTTCCGAAACAGCTATTTGAGGTGTTCAGTTTCTAAAGTTGGACCAAAACGGGTACAAAAAGGGGGAAAGGGGCGAAAATAACCCGCGCAACGTCAGGTACAATCTGCTAGTAGTAAAATAAAAAGAGACTATCAGTCTTATGCAAAAAAACTTACTACATGCTTACTAACCGTTGTTAAGCTAAATTCGATAAAAGTATATCCAAAAACGATAATTAGCTTAAAACACCTGTAGTAAACTATACAGTCTTATACAAAAAAAAAAATCCAAACAATTTCCTAAATAAAAAAAGAACAGTTGGTTTATTAAAAACAATTTGAAAACAATTAGCTAAAAACAAATAAGAAAGTTCAAAAGAAAAAAAAATAAAAAAAAAACAAATACACTAACTGGTCAGGCAAGTTTCTTAATCCCGATACTTGACTAGGGATTAAGAATGAAAGCAAGTAGTGATGATAATTCCAGTTCAAGTGATGATAATTTACTTAACTGGCAAAATGTAATAACAAACCGAAAAAAAATTTTAAAACCAACAAATTCTGAAAAAAGGCATAAGAGATTTGATGAGCCTGGTTCATCTAACGTAAATAAATTTGCTGCACTTGCGGATACTGAAGATCAAGATTAAACCACCGCCTATATTTGTGAATAATGTAACAAATATAAATAAAATGATTAAATGCATTTGTAGTGTGATTGCTGGTAGTGATTTTAATTATAAAAGTTTAAATGACGGTCAAGTTAAACTTAATGTAAAGCCGGTTGATGCGTATTGGAAGTTAACCAAATATTTTGACTCCAATAAGTTAAGTTACCATACTTACCAGATAAAAAGTGATCGCGCTTACAGATTCGTCATCAAGGGTCTGCATCATACTACTAATATAGAAGATATAAAAGTTGACCTTCTACTTAAAGGTCATGCTGTAAGGTTTGCTACTAATGTGAAAAGTAAATTTTCTAAGAATCCCTACCAATGTTTTACATGGATATCGATCCGAGCCCCAATAATAAAAAAGTATTTGAAATACGGGAAATTAACCGATGCGTCGTTCAAATAGAAGCTCCCAAAAGTACTAATGAAATTGTCCAATGTCACCGTTGCCAGCAGTATGGGCACACGAAATCGTATTGTAAAAGGCCTTTCGTATGTGTCAAATGTGGACTTGGACATCCTTCACCAGATTGTCCTAAAGAAGCTGAAACCCCTCCACGATGTGTTGATTGTTTACAGCAACATACTGCTAGCTATAGAGGATGCGAAATTTACCAAAAGCTTTTAAAGAAGAGACTAGCTGACAGGCGACCAGTTGTACGAAACCAATTGTCAATAAACCAGAACGACTTCCCTAGTTTGGATCCAAACTATAAACAGTCTGAAGGTAGGATTTATACAAATTCCAATAATTTTACTCCAGGTGAAACATATGCAAATGTTGAAAGCCAAATGTAAATAACAGTATATTTAAAAACATAGAAAATCTTTTAAATAAGCAAATTGAATTAACCAACACGCTAATGAACATGATGACACTCCTTATAAGCAAATTATGCAAGTAAATCCGAGACTGGCTGTATGGAATGCTAATGGAATGTTAAATAAACTAAATGAAATTGAATTTTTTATGAAGTCCAAACACATTGATATTTTTCTTATATCTGGAGCTGGCCTATTTATAAAATCGACTATTTATTATGAAGTTGCCGTAGAAACCCGCAACGGTAGGCCTATAAATATTTACGCGATATATTTTCCACCTAGGCACTGCGTAAATGACTTCAATGCTAAGCATCCTTGGTGGGGCTCTAGGCTAATTAACCCAAAAGGTAAAAATTTATATGAATGTATTTTGCGAAACAACCGTAAAACCTTATCAGGAAGTAGTTCAACTTACTGACCCTCAGACTCTACCAAAATTCCGGATCTACTTGGTTTCGTAGTCTATAACGGTATTTACAGGTACTCTCTTGACATCTTAAACGACGAAAGTCTTAGTTGTGATCACACTCCACTCCTTGTCAACTACAATGCCGACGTAAAGATAGTTCCAAATAAAATTAAATTAATTAAGAGATACACTAATTTGGACCTCTTTAGTCGGCAAATAGAGAGTAATTTAAGCCTCAACATAGCGATCAAATCTGGGGATGATCTGGATGACGCAGTCGAAAAACTCTCTTCCTCTATACATGAAGCTGCTGTTTTATCTACTCCCTCTTTGCAGTTTTCTCATAGTAGGGGATCTAAAGTTCGAGTTTCGAGCAACAGCAAGGGAATTAATAAGACAATCGAGGCGGTTGAGGAAAATTTGGCATCGTACGAGAAATCCAACTGACAGAGCAAACTGGAATCTGGCCATTAAATTGTGCTCGAAATTCTTGGCGAAAGAAAGGAATGAAAATATCGGTCAGTTTTTAAAAATATTAAAACCACACAATAAAAACAAAGAATTTGAACTTTATAACGCTACCAAATATCTTAAACGTCCAGCAAAAACCAACGTCCCCATCAAAAACGAGCTTGGTATATGGTGTAGAAATGACGTAGAGAAATCTGTTGCCTTTGCAGATCATTTGAAGAAAACTTTTCAACCAAACCGCACCAATGTTGATGATAATAGGATTCTAAATTTTTTAAATGTGGCGTGTCAAATGAATTTACCTTTAAAAAGTATATCTCCAAATGAAACCAAAGCTGAAGTAATGGCGTTAAGTAACAAAAAGAGCCCAGGTTATGTTGCAACTGCCATCAAATGCTTACCGAGAAAAGGTATAATTTTCCTAACAATAACAATAATATTTAACACAATATTAAGATTGCAGCATTTTCCATCTCAATGGAAAGTTGCTGAGATAATAATGGTTTTGAAACCAGGCAAACCAATAAATAATATATCTTCCTATAGGCCAATTAGCTTACTGCCCATTTTTTCAAAAATATTCGAAAGATTCTTACTAAATCGCTTACTACCGGTTCTAGAAAAAAACAAAATAATTCCAGACCATCAATTTGGCTTTCGACTAAAGCATGGTACACCTGAACAATGCCATCGTATCTGTAAAGTTATATCTGATGCTCTTGAAAAGAAGAAATACTGCTCCGCTGTATTTTTAGATATACAGCAGACATTCGACAAAGTCTGGCATGCAGGGTTGTTATATAAGTTAAAGCTGCTATTGCCTGCCCCTTTATATATATTCTTCCTATCGTATTTAAGCAATCGATACTTTTACGTTAAAATTAACAACAACGTATCTCAAATGCATCAAATTGAAGCCGGTATCCCTCAGGGCAGCGTTCTTGGTCCTGTTTTATATAACATATTTACTTTTGATATGCCATATACAGAAGATGTAACAATAGCAACATACGCCGATGATAAAGCGTTTTTATCCTCACACATAATTGCATCCGAAGCTTCAAATAGATTGCAAGTGCAGCTAGATAAATTTCAATCTTGGCTTAATAAATGGAATATTGTTGTCAAAACGCAAAAATCAAATCATATTACATTTACATTAAGGAAACAGACCTGTCCTCTTGTGTTTTTAAATGGTACTGAAATTCCTAGCAAAAACGAAGTCAAAAATCCTGGACTTCATCTGGATAGACGACTGACATGGCGTAGTCACATTAAGGCCAAAAGAAAACAACCTGACACAAAATTTAAGCAAATGTACTGGCTATTAGGATGGAAATCCCAACTTTCTCTTGAAAACAAAGTGCTGCTTCTGAAAACTATTCTAAAACCAATTTGGACCTACGGTATAGAGTTATGGGGAACTGCAAGCAATTCAAATATTGAAATTCTACAAAGATTTCTTTACATGCTGATCTTCAAATGCCTTTCGTGAAATCTGAAATCAAAAAATTCAGTACTAATTATTTAAGAAGACTTAGTAATCACTCCAATGTTTTGGCTATCACTCTATTAGACGAGTCAGATGAGTTCCGTAGACTTAAAAGAAATCATATATTAGACCTACCATTTCTATAACATATGTTTAATTAAATCTTATTTTCCTTAATTATTAGTTTCAATCACCTTTTTTTTCTTTACAAATAATATAAGTACTGTTAAAACTATTTATATTGTTTCTTATATAAATATTTTATATTGTTGTTTCCGATGGGATTCAACAGACTCTGTTAATATCCACCTATAATCGAATTTGCTTATTATTGTACTATAGATTGCAAATAAAAATTACAATAAAAAAAATTTTATTCAGATTTAATTTTTTTTATTGTATTTTTCTAAAAAAAAAAAAACACAAGGAATGTACAAGTACTGATTTTGACAATGGTTTTGTGAGAAAATCGAAGTAGATAGTTCGCATTTATACATACAAATCAGCTGTTTGTCGTTTCAATCGAATAAGTTCGACGTCAGAGGCCAGACTACACACGTTTAGTGTGAGAACGTAGGAAATAATCCTGACTAATGCTAGGGATGCCAATCGGGAATTCCCGGGATTTTCGAGATTCTCAAATCCCGAATTCGGGGATTTTTCGGGACTGTGAATTCATATGTATTTTGACCATCCAAAAGGTCATGAAAAAAATTCTATAGCACTCGACTTCGATAATACACCTCATATGAGGAAAACCCTACTTCCATTGCTAAAAACTTATTTGATGCCATCGTAGAATGCAAAAACAACCCTATAAAACGAATTAATAGGGTAACTGATTTAGATTCTCAACTGTCCAAATAAATAGATTTATTTACATCAGGAGGTGGTAAAGGTAAATATTTACAGGCTGCATACAGCTATCTTTGAACTATTTTACCAACAAATGTTGAGTGCGAAAAGTGTTTTTCAACGGCGTTCAAGCCTATCAGATCACATGTTAGATGCTTTAATCTTTTTGAAATCCAAATAATTTTCTTGAAACTAATGCATTTGCATATGCATGAATAATTTTTTTTATTTTTATTAATTTACGCTTTTTTGTCACTTTTTGTCTTGCTGTTTCTTTATTTTATTTTTAATGACATTTAATTCTGATATCCATAATTGGAATATAAATGATTTTTTAACAAAATATTTTTATTATTACGAGAAAATAGCGATTTTTCCCGAAATATACCGGGATTTCGATATTGGGATTTGCAAATTCCAGGTTCCTCCTGAAATTCAGTATATTTAAAGGAAAAAAATTCTGCTTCTCAGTTTTTTTTCTTTGGGTGTAAAATTGGTATACAAAAAAAAACAAAAATTCAAAAAGAAGCGACATGAACTGCTTAACCGAAAAATGACAAGCAACTGTAGCCATTTTTACGCTCTTTTTAACGAAGCTTTTCGGTGTGTGTAGTGTTCGTGCTGTTTGCTTCATTTTTTAATTTTTTTAAAATTAAAATTCTACATCATTGCTCTCAATGTCTTTACATTCATAAATTAGAGATCCATATTTAAGCATACATCAATCATTGCTAGTTGTGCTAGTGGTAATCCGATCAGTAGTAATTTTGTATTTAAGCCTATCGATATTGCATACTTCAGATATTGAATTATAAGATTTTAACTTACTTACTAGGAGTCGCCGTAGTCTAGTAAGTAGTGTGTTGGCTTATTAGACGTAAAGCCAAGGTTCGAGCCCCAGGCCAGATGCTTAAGGTTTTGATTAAAATGTTATTTTATTAACTATATTGTTACGCAAAAATAATGGAAACGCCCTAATATCGTTTAACAATAAAAACGATAAACAAAAGGTATCAGCTACGAATACAAAGACAATGCGGCAATGCGTAAACAATACACATGACACAAATACACTCCAACACATACATCGAACTTATTATAAGTAAACCAGCTGCAACAAGTATGAGAGAAAAAGAGACAGACAAGTAACGCAACAACAACCAACGAGAACATAGTAAACGAACAAAGATGCAGTAGCTATAGCATTCTCGAGAAGGAGTGAACGCAGACCTTCTACTTCGAGAACCATCATCAGACCACAGATATAAAAAGATACGTCACGGGGCTTTTGACGTTTAACTCTTGACTTAGAAAGAGACAGCAAACATAACCAAAAAGTATTTCTGTCCCTCTCTGACTGCCTGTCTGTTTTGTTTATGTTTTTTTAGATTTCGGGGAGGATTTTTATTATTCTATTTTGGAAAAAATTTATGATATTTTTGTAGAATATTAGAATAATTTTGGAAGAAGATGAACCGTTTTATTAGGAAAACGTAATTCGGAATTAATGTATTTTTTATGGCACCTTTCATCGGTTGTCACTAACCTAGTATTTAACCAATATAGATGTATATTCACAAATTCCTGAAACAAAAAGTTATGAGTATATATTTTGTTATATTTTTATTTTTACATACCATCTGCACACGGAACTTTTCTCAATGTGAAGGGAAATTGCTAGGAGTTCGACTAATAATGAAAAAATTACTGAATTTTAACTTTTTCATTCAAGAAATTAATAAATACTTGTAATATACACAAAGATCTACAAGAAAAAATTTTATAAGCAATATGGCTTATTGGATCTTGATATATTTAGCTTCTATATTTCCTTTTGCACAAGAAACTGTATTCATTGCGACCAAAAACAACATGCAATTCGATTAATAATTAAATATTTATGAATTTTTAACATTTTCATTGAAGAAATTAAAAAATATTACAAATTTGCCCTTTTTTAACTCAAAATAAATGTTTGTTTACATTTAATTTTTCCACTTTATCCACCAGTTTTCACTTTGTATATCTGTTGCTTCTAACACATTTGTTTCGCAAAAACATTTAACATCCTTTTTCTCCCTCTACGGGGAGGGTTAAAACTGCTGATTTTAGCGTTTTTCAAACGTCATAATTGACGCCACTGGTTATATCGTGCATCAGACTGAAGCCGTTCGCATATAAAAGGGCAAGACAAGACAAGCAACGCAGTCAGAGTAAATTCAGTCAGCCTTGTGTGCAGTTGCATATGAAGCAAAAGTCGTGGTTCGAAGATATCCGTTGTGAACAGATGTATCGGTTAAGTCTGAACAGTGACACAAAAGTAGTGTGAATTATAAAGAGTTTCATTGAAGTAAAAACAAATTATTTGGTTTGCCATTAACGAACTCATAATTAAACGCTTTTAAAAAGGTAAAAACGTAACAATTGGTGCCAGAAGTGGTATTGCAAAATCCAAAAGTAAAAATAAATAAAAATAAGAAGAGAAAGTCATAATCAAAGTGAAACTCTCCGACTTAACAGCGGAACGACTTAAACGAGGGTTGGATAAACTCAAGCTGTCAACAATGGGCACGAAAAATTAATTGCAAAAGCGGTGAAGGGAACACCTGCAGCTGTAAGACATTGATTCCTACAAGTTCGAGGATGAAGAGGAACGACAGTTACAGGTACCTGCAACCCCTAGTGGTGTTGACATTAATTCAATGCTCGCCGCCATGATGGATAAAATGCAAGTAACAAGGTTAGGTCGAATTGACCCATTGTACTACGTCCTAGCTTCTCACACCACTTATGTTGTGTGCGTTAATTTTATACATGAGTGGCGGGACCTACAGTTTAATGTCGACTCCGAACGACACATTTTTTGAGAAGCATTCCATGGTAATTTTTTACTCTCAGAGCTTTTGCCAGAAATCTGCTGAGAGGAAGTCACCGAAAAAAATTTTCGGTTTGATGTCTGACCTGTGATTCGAACTCGGGTCTTTCGTCTAATAAACCAACATACTACCTACTAGACCACGGCGACCTGCAAGTAACAAACCAAAAGCTATTTGCAGACGCACAAGAAGCTTCCAGAGCCGAAATTCGCATAAAGCAAGAGGCGAACGAAAAGCTATTCGCTTATGTACGAGAAGCGTCTAAAAACGAAAATCAGAAACTTTTGGCTGAAGTACAAGAAGCTTTTAGAAACGAAAATCAGAAACTGTTGGCTGAAGTACAAGAAACTTCTAGAGCTGAAAATCAAAACTGTAAGCAACAATTTTGTCAAAAATTGAAAAGGAGCTCGAAGTAACATCTGGAAAGCTGCAGGAAATCCAGGAGTCGGTCAGAAAAAGACTCGCTGGTGTCGAGGAAAGGGTGCCACATTTGGAAAGGGCCGTTGACGCGAAAGTGGACAATTTGGTAAAGGCTGCGGAAAACTCGTAATGATAGGGGAAAAGATCATCAACCTTCAGAGCCAGCAATCGGAACCAGTGCGAGTCGTATCTGAAAGCCCCAGCAGGATAAAAATACCTAAACACGGCTATCCCTATTCAAATTCGAGTTTGAGATAGTAGCCAACAGAAACGGTTGCGACGATGGAGAGAAGGCGTTGGAACTAATTTTGGCGTTAAAAGGCCAAGATACTACGGACCATGCCAGCCAGCAGTAGGAATAGGAATAACTATAAAGACTTAATGGTGGCGTTACAGCGGAAATTCGGCGATGAACACAAGCAAAAGCTGTATCGCATGGATTTGAGATGCCGGGTGGCAAAGCCAACGAGTCATTACAAGTCTTTGCAATGGAGGTTGAGAGATTAGTGCAGCCTACATACCCCGGAGAAAACCACCTGCTGATAGACAACATTAAGACTGAGGCGTTTGTGAATGGCATAAGCGACCCTAATGTCAAACTAGCGGTATGCTCCACACAGAAAACAAAATTTGCAGAGGCCGTGACCTTAGCACTAGCCCAGGAGACCGCTCGCACGATTTCTAAACCACAAATAAGCAAAGTGCTAAGAATGGAAGTCGTGGAGGAAGAAGACTGCCTGCTAAATAAACTTAAAGATATGTTGAAGCAAGTTTCGAAAGAAAAAGGACAAAAGGCTAAAGTTAAATGCTTCAACAGAGAAAAGGGTGGTAATTTCCAAAAAAAACTGCAAAGCGCAACGTAAAAGATCAAGATCCGCCTTACCATTGAAGGATAAGAAACGGGTGATCTACCAGCCATCTTCACAAGAGTCCCCGTTAAACTAAAATGAGCTAGCACTGAATGGCAAGTTCTGGCTCCCACAAGCGAGGGCCACACAATCTCACTGATGCAGCAAACCAACAGCAACCTTACGGCCTGGGAGTACATAAATGGCAGACAACACACCTCCAATATAGACACTGGTGCGACGCAGTCTATCCTTAGATCAGATTTAGTGAAGAGTGTAAGGCACTTAACTTCGGACAGCTACTGGAGAGTCTGCCACCGTCCACGAAAAAACAGAGGCGAAGGTGACGATAGCCAACATCAGCGTAAACCACGTTTTTATTGTTGCCGATATTGTAGATGAGGTTATCATTGGTGCCGACTTTATGATAGCTCATGGTATCAATTTGAATATGGGGCAACAGATAATGAGTTGGCGAAATGTGGAGTGAATCATTGATATAGGCGCGTATGGAAGGAAATTGTGAGGAGAACCGCTTGTGGGTTGTTGAACCAACAGAAATTCAGACGGACTTATTATCAGCAAAGGCCCTCCTCAAATCCAACGAACAGAGAATAGTCCCGGTGGGAGCGATAAATCTATCAGAGCATGAAAAATTCATCAGTAAAAACTCAGAGGTGGGCCAATGTGTTCCGGTGAAGGCGGCAAAAAACAGCGAACAATCGCCGCAACGTGCCGAAATGTCAGCCAAGGACCAACAGCAATTTAGTCTGAGTATGGAGAACTGCGTAGCAGGCTTAGCAGCTCCGGAGAGAAATAAAACCAAAAAGCTGCTAAAGAGATATGTATATATTCTTGCGCTTTCGTCACAAATAATAAAAGACAAGAAAGGACAGACATGGTCGAACATGAAATTGATACTGACGAAGCGAGACTGATAAAGCAGGCACCCAAAAGTATACGGCTGACGAAGCGTAACTAGGTGACAAGATGAAGAGGAGCGGGGTAATCGAGCCATCATCAGGTCCGTGGAGCTCACCTATAGTCTTAGTTAAAAAGAAAGATGACAGTACAAGATTCTGCGTAGACTACAGGAAGCTGAATGATGTCACTAAGAGGGACGGAGTGGTTCTCCACATTTAATTTACAAAGCGGTTATTAGGAGGTGGAGATTGCAGAAAAAGACAAGGAGAAAATTGCATTCAGTGCGAATGGCGGCCTATGGTAATTTAAAGTTATGCCATTTGGACTCTGTAATGCTCCGGCCACATTCGAGAGGCTTATGAAACGTGTACTCCAAGGACTCCATTGGAAGACTTGCCTGGTATACCTCGACGACATTATAGCAGAACTTTCTACGAATATCTCAAAAACCTGAGAGAAGTTTTGCAACGAATAATATCGGCTGGATTAAAATTAAGCGTGAAGAAATGTGCATTGTTCCAAAAACAGGTAAAATATTTGGGGCATCTTGTAACAGCAGATGGAATATCTACGGATGAAGATAAAATACGAGCAGTAAAGGGCTGTCCTTGATGGTTTAAATTTAAGATTAACTATGAAAAGTAGTTGACAAATTTTATTTAAAAAAAAGCTTTTAAGTGAGAGAAAGCCGAATAAGACACATTTTTAAGTGATTATGAATTATATAAAACACAAATTGATAATATACAGTCTTTATTTATTTATTATTTTCAAAAAATTATTTTTTTACTTCAAGATCAATAGTATTCAGCTTTTGTTTGTTTGTTTTCTTGTATACAAAAGCAAATTGTTGTGAAACTCTATGCAATTTTTGCATATAATTGTGGCAGCCCTACAAAGATTAAACTACCATTCAAAAACTGAAAATGAAGTTAATGAAAGATTAACTTTAACTGGAGATTAACTTAATCTCGAGTTTAAACTTGTATTCAAAATCTCGCCCTAAAAGATCAATTGTGTGCCGCACCAGTCGTGGCGTCTCCAGTCCCAGGAGAAAAAATCATTTTCGACAGTGATGCTAGCAGATGTGGTATTGGTGGTGTACTTTCCCAAGTGATCAATGGTACAGAGAAAGTCGTGAGCTACTTGCCGTGCTGGAGTGCATCAAGCACTACCATAAGTACCTGTGTGGCCAACGTTTTCTGCTAAGGACTGATCATTCTGCTCTAAGATGGCTGCTGCAATTTAAGAACTCTGAAGGACAGTTAGCACGTTGGATTGAGCGACTCCAGACCTACGACTTCAGCATTGAAGACCGAAGAGGCATAAAACATGGGAATGCTGATGCTCTTTCACGCCGACCTTGTAATTTGGAATGCGGATTGAAACCAACGAAGACTGGTCCCAAGCATAACGGAGTGACCCAATATTGGCGGATGGCTTAAACAGACGTTTTTACTAGAACTGTATCCAGTGTATCACAGAGAAAGGTCCTGTACGAAAAGCTCGAGGTCAGCTGTAACAGTACAACTTGCGCGCACCTTTGGAGAGGATAGTGATGGTCAGTGATAGAATGAAAGCCAAGTATGATCGAGCAACAAACCCGGAGGGCTTCCATGAATGACAACTGATACTATTCTATAACCCAACGCGGAAGAAGGGATCATTCCCCAAAGTACGAAGTAGCTGGGACGGACCGTAAAATAATTAAATACTTAAACGATGTCGTGTATAGGATACAGAAAGTTAGCAGACCCCATACAAAAATGAATGTCGTACACAAAGCAAAATATGGGATAATGTGCCTATTCGGGACGAACAGGCTTAAGTGGGCGGCAGTTACGTATATTGAAACGACCTAATATCGTTTAACATTAACGATAAACAAAAGCTACCAAAAACAAAGGCAATGCGTACACAACACACACGACACAAACACACACTAACAAATACATCGAACTTAGTATAAGTAAACTACCAACAACAAGCATGACGACAAAAGGGATGGACAAGTAAGCAAACGCAACAACAAACAATGTAGTCGCAAAAGAATTCTCGAGAAGGCGAGAACGCAAACTTTCTACTATAAGGACCATCATCAGACTGAAGACGTTCGCATAGTAAAAGGACAAGACAAGACAGGCAACTAGTCAGTGTGAATTCAGTCAGCCTTGCGTGAAGTTGCGTATGAACTAAACAGGCGCGAAGTGAAGACAAGTTGCGTACGTAGTAAAGTCTACCGAAGAGTTGTTAGTGTTTACGCTAGCAGAAGCGTTGTGCTTACAAAAAGATTGCGAACAGAGAATAACGAACAAGTGCATTTGCTTATAAAAAGGTTATAAACGTTATTTGCAATTAAACGTTTTTAAAAAAGTAAAAGCGTAACAGTATTATATGTTCTTAAAACACATCTTTATTAAAACAACTTTTTATAGACATAAAGCAATATTATGGAAAAATTAAAAGGTTGGTTATTAGTAGGAGAGGAAATTTAAAAACCACATTTAGTATCCAGCAAATATCTAAAAAAGATTACCTAACTATTAAGTCGAAGTTGTATAACTTTATGTATGTTGATGAGATGAAAATCAAAATAGTGTATATTACAAACAATTGTCAATGACTGTGAGCTCTCAACTTATTTTCTCTCTCTCACTCACTAATCACAACCAAAAAATTTTTGGTAACCCCTGATTTACACTATTGGTTGTTCTTGCATGTGCAGACAAAGAAGAAAGAAAAGCCAAAGACAGTAAGCAAAGGATACACACAATCTTCTTGTGAGTATGTAGTGTTCGTACGCAAATCATACTTATTTTATGCTTCGTGTAAATGTTAAGTAGCGGCGAGTCGAAATCAACAACATCATGCATATTGTTAAGTATGAGTACGATGAGTATTTCAAACTTTGAAAATGAGTAAGATGAGTATCATATTAAAATAAGTATGAATGCGTATAAGTATCTGAAATTATAAGTATGACTCGAATCTACTCATCGTCTGACCTGGTGTTCGAACTGAGGCCTTCAGTCTAATAAGCCAACACACTACCCACTAGACTACGGCGACTTATAAGCGTTCGTTAGTTATTGGATCGAAACTTAGACTATTATTTTTATATAAGTGTTTGAATTCTAGTGACTTTAAAAAGCAATTTAAAAAAGTTTATCGTTCATTAATTAAGATAAAAATGATTTACGTTTAAATGATTTCACCTGACTTTTATTTTTGTTTTTACTAAAATCATTAAAATATTCTATTATGTTACTCTAGCTTTAAGTACAAATGCAAACAACTATATGACAAATCAATCTAAGGGAAACAGCTCAACGGAAATGCCACGTATATCAAATGTTACAATTGGGAATGCACCGACAACGTCGAACGGATCGTATACAACGGGCGCTAAAAATAATACATCGATTTCTAGACCCCTACAAAATGTAAGATATCTTTATCTTAGTATAAAAACATTTAAATATAAAACTGAAAAATTACTTTAGGTGATACCAACTTGCGTGTATTTAATGTCAAGAGTTGCCGTACACATGGAGATTGAAGGGACCGCTCAATGTCCCTCTCAGGTGATGTTGGCTGCTGCTTTGGGCTGTGAAGAATTGGGAATAGCAAACAAACTACTGGCGCAAAGTATATTTGGCCTCTGGATGACGAGTGCGTTACTTGAAATCCAATTAAAGTCACATCAAAGACCGTACGTTGTCCGCGTCGCTTGGCCTAATTTATTAGAGAAATTTAGCCATGGTAATCCAATTGAAAAGAAATTTGACGAGCCAATGATTATGTTAAAGCGCAATGTATTCTTCTCTAAGCGAGATGAAGAAAAAATTAAGTGAGTAGTATTTACGTTATTTTTTTATTTAATTTTAAATTGACATTCAAATTCGCGTCCATAATAGAAATGTATCTACTTATATTTTTAAAATAAAACTGTATTCTGTATTTATGAGTATTGTAAATTTGCCGTAATATACAAACTAAAGAGATTTTTTAGGAATAATAATATTGGTAAAAGGTACGATTTGTGAATTCATAAAAGTTCGCAAAGTACAGAAATTTTTTCCAATAACGTACTCAGATTTAGTAAGATAGATACGAAATGGAAATGTTGTTATTAAAATAATAAATAAAAGCTCCAAAAACAACATAATGGACTTGATCATGTATGAAATGATAAACAAAAGCTCCAAAAACAAAACAATGGACTTGTTCATGTCATCAATGAATAAGTATAAAATATAGCAACAAAATCCGCATAAAAATTATAAAGGATAAAAATGTAAACAGCCAACAACAAAGTGCAGCGAACAAACAAGTAAAAACAAAGTGCAATATATTATTTTATGAAATTTTTCAATAAAATTGTGAAATCGAACGTAGTTGTCAAAAAATCTGGTTTTCATTTATAGCTTTTAGTACTCACTATCATAATTTTTAAACAATATCTGCAATTAAGCAAATTGGTTCAAAATTTTGAAATTTTAAAATCGGTGGGAGCGAATCATAGCTGATTTCCAACAAAACCGATAACCGAACTCTTAATATCCAGTTATCTTACGGTATTAACAACCGATTGCGGTTTAAAATTATTGAAAACATCCCCTATGTCAAATAAGTATGAAGATTTCTCAATTTGACTAACACCGCTAAGATGCTGAAAAAGTGCCTGATTCGAGGTATGATCTGATATAGACATCAATGATTCTCTTAAGCGACTTAAGTATAAAGGAGAATAGGCTGATAAGAACGGGAAGGGCGTTATCAATATACAATTTTAGGTGTTTCTCATTTCAGTATATTATGATTAATTCGATTTTGAAGTAAAATAATATGTCAATTACTTAGTTTTCATAAATCGAAACGACCTATTATCGTTTAACAACAATAAAAACGATAAACAAAAGCTATCAGCTACACATACACATGACACAAAACACACTAACGAATTAAACGAAAATGATGTTAATAATTACTGTATCAACAACTACAACGAACATGTTACAAGCAAAGCATCAACATCGGCATGAAAGACATGGAGATAAACAAGTAAGTGAGAACAAAGTACACAAGCAACAATGCAGTCGCTATAGAGTTCTCGAGTAAGCGTGAACGAGAACATTCTTCTTCAAGAACGTTCGATGTACTATTCGTGTAGGACTATAAAAGCGCAAGACAAACCAGGCAACGAGTCAGTTGAATTCAGTCAGCCTTGCGTGAATTAATCAGTCGTGGTTCCTCCGTTGTGAGCAGTATAGCGAATAATGTGTGAATAATATCGAACAAGCAATAAATTGTTGTAGTTACTGTTGTGCACGTTGTATCAGTTAAGTTTGAACAGTGACACAAAAGTAGTGTGAATTATAAAGAAAGAGTTTCATTAAAATAAAACACATATTTGTTTTTACTTGGTTTGCAATTAACGAATTCATAATTAAACGTTTTTATAAAGGTAAAAACGTAACAATATTATCAAAATTCTTTTTTGGGTATTTTTGATAGAGACCATCGGATATTGGAATTGTTATATGAAGAAGCTAAACATAATGTTTTATCTGGAAGATATATAATGGAGTCTGTACATTCACTCATGTTGGGAGGTATACAAGCACGTATAGAACTGGGTCCTTTTAATTCTCATACACATACCATTAGTTTTTTTAGGTAAGTAATGCAATAATGAGTTAAGAGAGAAAGGTATATACTATTTTTTTTAATTATTATTACAGAGAAAATCAGTCAAGATTCCTACCCCAACATGTTGCTAAAAACTCAAATTGGTCTTGGCTCCCAGTCAGTCGGAAAAATTCCGCAGAAGTTCGACTTTTAGAACAATTCAAACGTGTGCCACAAACAGCGACGACGCGAAAGTTAATGCGTAAATATTTGGAATTTTGCTGGGCACTCCCTTTCTATGGGTACATCTCGAATTAAAATGTTTTTTCTCCAAATACATTCACATTTCTATCTCCAATTACAGAGCGGCTTTTTTTCACGGACAGGTAGAACAGCCTGTTCGAGGGCTTATGAGTCTGGTGAATCATAAAGATGTTGAAGTATTAATTGCTGTAAACGAGCGCGGTGTATTTATAATAGATCCAATAGAATGTGTAAGTATACGCAATATTTATAAAACGTTATTAAAACTAATAAGAACAACAAAAATTCTATAGACCTTACTGCTCGGATTACGATATGAAGAACTTTCGTGGGATTTTGCTAAACCCAGTGCGACAGATGATCCAGAATGTCAGACTTGTATATTTATTCAGGTATCAAAGATTTAAAAGCCAAGTCTTTATATTTCGTTGTATCTTTATGTATGTAAATTTTTCCTTTGTCAATGTTATATTATTTATCTTTTTTATATTTTATTTTTTCCATACTTTATTTCTTTGTTTATCTTTATGTTTGTAGATTTTATCCACATAAAGAGTAAACACTTGTTTAAGTTTAATTTCTTAAAAATTATTTTATTTAATAGTTAAGAATGTGAATTAAATTTTACGTTTAAATATGTTTTTTTTATTAAAAAGATTTCACAATTTTTCATATTCATGAATATTTAAAGATATTTTCTATGTTTTTAAAAAAAAAAGGTAAATGTAAATTGTATTTAAGAATATTTTCACATTTAAAGATGTTACAATACACTTTACTTTTAATTTCTTTTTAAATGTTCTTTGTTTCTTTAATTCAGTTTGAAGACTCACTATTTCGTCCTCACAAAATATATGCTCAATTTCATTCATTAGTCGTAATTATTTCGTCAATCGTCATTATTGTCTAAGCCTACTATGTGTAGTCGTTAGTCATTGGTATTTCATTATTCGTTATTATTGGCTAAGCCTACTACGTTCAGTTTTTTAGTTGTTATTATTTCGTTAATCCTTATTATGTTTAAGCCTACTATGTTTATTCTTCAGTCATTGGTATTTTGGTTAATCGTTATTATTGGACAAGCCTACTGTGTTCAGTAGGGTTGGCCACTTCTCGTCCGTCTAATCTCCGGTCCTACATGTTTTACATCGATTTCTATATTTTCCGAGGCAGTAACATGATCTTATTCATTTTTATTATCATATCATATATTTTATCAGTCTTATTATTATTCGTGATTTTTTAATACTTTATTTCTTTGGTGTACCAGCATAGCACTTTTATTCATAAGATTACATACTATGATTAGTAATAAATAAATAATAAAAAAATTTCATTTCAATCTCTTTATTTAATGTGCTTTTTCATTACAGTTCGATGCCGTAGAGAATGGGATACAAATATCAAAATTAATGCAAGTATTTTCCAAACAAGCTCCAATGATAGATGCCTTAATATCTCACTTTTCTGATCATATGAGAAAAAGAAAATTAGAAGGAAATGCATCAGATCAATTTCATGATGGTAATTTCTTAAATACTTATTTATTAAAGTACAATAATTTCACATATTTTTATGATTATGTGGTATTGATCAAACAAATAATTGGACACTACTTGTGAGATAATTAAAACGCCGATTATTTTTAGATTATTGATTATTGTTTCAGTATTATGAATTCATCATGAATTAAAACAAAAATAACTTTTATTTCCGCTCAAAGAAATAAAAGTCAAAAAATATTTCTTATTTTCCAACTTTTACGATAAAAGTTATAACACTTACGGTCCCTGTATATAACAATAATAGTAATCGATATCATGTACATCGATATCATGTACATAATTGGCCGTTGCAACACTTCAGTCAGGATTACGGCCTAGTTTCTCACACCACTCATATTGTGTGTGTTAATTTTATACGTTAATAGCGGGACCTACAGTTTAACATCGACTCCGAACGACAGATTTTTTAAAAACTTTGTACAACTTGAGAGGAAATCAAAGGATACGAACTTTACTAGAATACGGCGATACCATGTATGCACAGCAAAAAGTTTTGCATCTTATTTGTATTTATTAAGGCGCCTTTATTCACTGGGTTTAGTGGGATTTCACTGTCTAGGAAATATTAAGTACACTTAATTCTGTCTTTACACGGTAAATACGTTCCACAAAAAACTGTATAAAAAAGATCCGAAGTACATAGAAAAGTAAACACAAAGTAAAAACAAAATAATTTGTGGAAAAAAAAACTGATACGAGAGCCTTTATAAAAAGCTAAATAAAATTTTTATAAGCATTATTGCAAAAACAAAATTAAAATTATTGTAGTTGAGGAAAGGTAAATTCATCAATTCTTAAGGTAATTTAACACGTTGACTGTCAGCTACGAGATAAGTCGTAGATTGCGTTCCCTTCTAGGGACCAAACTACGAGTTATCTCGTACTCACTAATGTGAAAAAATCAAATTCTCATTTTTGGCTAGTTTTCTGAAAATTGCCACGGCAGTCAACGTGTTAAATAAACTAAAAATCATCAAAAGTTCACAAGTAAAAAATTAAAAGCAGTCAATGCGATGATAAAACGAAAGAGTACAATTTGTTATCATCATCGGATGTCGTACGTGATCGCTTACGTAAGGCTGATTCACAATAGCTATCAACTCCAACAGGATAAGCATTTTCAGTTATTAGCCGTTGTGATTTAGTTTTGGGCAGCTCTTTGTATAAATTTGGGATATAGATCGGGCTTTTGTCGGTGAAGGTTATAGGCTATAAATCTTTTCAAAAGAAAAAATTGGACAAAGGGAGAAAAAATAGTAATTGGAAATTTTTACGACTTAGCTTGGTTAAGTTTTCCAAATAGCTGTTGGAGGTATTCCGTTTCTAAAGTTGGACCAAAAAGGACGAAAGGGGTGAAAAAATAACTCGCGCAACGCCGGGTGCAATCTGCTAGTATGGATATAAAGAATGCGTATTTTAACATATTTTGGAATATTTTCCAAAAATATTTCATGATTCGGGTTAAAAGGTAGAATGGTAGGAAATAGAATGCAAGAGCGTAAGAATACGTTATTGGCATCACTTATTCTGATCAGTGTTGCCACAAAAAAAAGATATTGTAACCAACATTTGTGAAAAAAATAACCACCAAATTTAAGTTTTTTATTTAACCTTTTTTTTTAATATAAATTCTAATTAATTCATTTGTACAAACAAAAGCTCTTTTTATAAGAAAAATAAATAACCAAATTCGGAAATTATGGTTAAGCTAAAAACGCCAACACTGGTTGTGATTAGTAAGTAAGAGAGAGAAAATAAGTGGAGAGAATTTATTAATTTACAGTCATAGAAAAGTGTTAGTGATATAAGCTACTTTGATTTCCATTTCAACAACATACATTAAGCTATCTATCTGTGGCTTAGTAATTTTAGATCAATAGAATAAAACAACTTATTTTTTATTAAAATAACATAAAGATATTCATCTTTGGCTTAAAAATTAGACTTGTGTAAAAGATAAATAGAAATATAAAGAAAAAATTTGCAATAATAGAAAAAAGCTAGAATTCCAAAGCATTTAAAAAAAATTAAGCAACAAAATAAAAAAAATGCAATACGCCCAGCTAATGACATAAAACATTTTTAACATAAAATATTTTTTGAGTGTCATTCTGAAATAAAGTAATAAAACAAACGAACAACCAGAATGGAAACGAAAGTTTGACGTTTACATAAATTTTGTTAAAGGAACTCCAAATACTACCAAAAAGTATTTCTGTTATTGCCTGATTCTTTCTTTTTTGTTAATTTATGTTTGTTAAATTTTAGAGTGGGTTTTTATTTTCTATTTTGGTAGAAATTGATGATATTTTTGTAGAATAATAGAATAGTTTTGAAAGGAAATGAACTGTATTATTGGGGAAACGTAATACAGAACTAATGTATTTGGTGACATCTTTCATCGATTGTCACTAACTTAGTATTTAACCAATTCGGGGGCATATTCACAAATTCCTGAAACAAAAAGTTATGAGTATATATTTTGTTATATTTTTCTTTCTGCTTATCTTTTACACACGGAACTTGTTTCATTGTGAAGAGAAATTGCTAAGAGATTAATAATAAAAACCTTAACGAATTTTAGCTTTTTCATTCAAGAAATTAATAAATACTGGTAGTATACACAAAGTTCTGCAAGAAAAAAATTTTATAAGCAATATGTCTTATTTGATCTTGATATATTAAGCTTCTTACTTACCTTTTGCACAAGAAACTATATTCATTGCGACCAAGAACCACATACATTTCGATTAATAATTAAATACTTAAGAATCTTTAAACTTTTCATTGAAGAAATTAAAAAATATTCCAAATTTTCCCTTTTTTAACACAAAATCAATATCTGTTTACATTTAATTTCTCAACTTTATCCGCCAGTTTTCACTCTGTATATCAGTTGCTTCTATCACATTTGCTTTGCAAAACTTATAATTAATTTTTTAGGTTAGGTTAGTAATCCTAAACAGATTTTGGTGAGACCGGGCCGTAATGTTACAACCCACCATAAGAAATTTTACTTCTACATAATGCGCATTCTTTATATTCATATTCTTTGGTATAACTCATAGTAACGAGCCATACAAGATTTAAGATCACGTTGAAATTTTCATTAACCTTTTTTTAATCGTGCTATATCAAACATCACCGTGTAAAAACAGAATACATTTTTTTCGTGATTGTATAAAAAAGGCTGTGTAAAAACAGAATTGCGTGTAAATTAAAAAAAGTAAATATTTGAAACTTATTAATAATCTCATCGATTTTTACTCACGCGTATACTAGTCTTGCGGCAGAGTGTTATACTATAAGAGTGATGGAGTCTGGTCTGTTACACTACATTGACCAATATGGGTTTAGTTAGAACAAACACATAATAAATGAATATATTGTTACACAGATCGAAACGACATAATATCGTTTCACATAAAAACAATAAACAAAAGTTACCAGTTACACTAACCCATATATATGTAAATCGAACCATTTCAACCACTAGTAACATCAGTATCAGTACGAAAGAGATAGAAAACGCGAGTGCAACGAAAGCGAACGAAACTAAAGACAATGTATACACACGACACCAAATCCATCGAACCCGTCTAAGTAGCAGCAACAAGCTTGAGAGCAAAAGGGATGGACAAATAAGCATACGCAACAACAGATAACATAGTCGCAAACAAATTCTCGAGAAGGCGAGAACACAAACCTTTTACTTCGAGAACCATTACCAGACTGAAGCCGTTCGCATATAAAAGGACGGGACCAGGGATGGGAAATTGATCTTAACAAATTGTACTAACTTTCACAAAAAATTGTACTTTTTCCAGTCCGATTGTACTAAATTCACTTTTTTTCCTTTTTAAACTTTTTTATTAAAAATTAAATAAAAAAATATAAATGACAATTCATTTTACATATATTTATGTAAATATGTGCGTAAAAAACATAAAAATTAACAAAAAGGTACATAATAGGTAAACTTAACTTAAAACTTAATTTAATGTAATCTGAACTTTAAATCCCTATTTATAACACATTTTTTGCTAGCAAACTATTTTTTATATGGAAAATTGTAGCAACACGAATTAAATGACTTCAATAAATTCCTTGTTTGGATTAATTTAGAGATAGTCGAAGCAAACAGGCCATTTCTTCCATTGATTTATATAGTGCTTTTCATTATTATAGTACCACCCTAATTTTTTGAATTTCTAAAAAAGTACATTTATAATAACAACATCACAACATTTCATTGTGTGTATAGTTAATGTAAAAGAAAATATAACAGTAAATTTTTCAAATTCCTAGCGTAGTTTGATTTCCCCGTGGCATCACAACGGATCGCTATGCGTGCTCAAGTGAGCTTTGTGATATCAGAGCTACCACTCCGACCTAACCTAGTGTGGTTTTTAATTCAGTATAAAAATTATGGTTTTTAGTCTTTGCATAATTACAGCGCCAGTTTCATTTTTGTTAAATAAGAAGCTTTATTTACCAAAAATATTGATATTTAAAACTTAGTAAACTCCTCCTTAGAGCTTATTAAACTATATATTCGATCTTTCATATTCCTTTTAATATTATAATATTAATTTTAAAATAATTTTAATATTTCTCCGTCTATTTTCCCCCACCCTTTGATTATTTTTAATTTCAAATCTTCAACACTGGTAAATTGTCCGTTATTTGAATAAACTCTACGGATAAGAATGGGGAATTGATTTGGGGAAACATCTTTAATAATATTCATATGAGGATAGAATGCTGGCCACGATAAAACCTCAATAGATTGGTTACGAAACCATTCCATTCTCTGTCTGTCGACATGAATTATGGCATTGTCAAGTTGGAAAATATATATTTTTGTCCCTCGAGAAGGGGTGCAAACTACAGTTAAGAACAGTATTGTACTCTGTACTATTTATTCGCGTAAATGGAAACTGAAGTTAAAGGCAGCCACTTAAAGCATTAACACCTAAACCACGAGACTACCTACCTTCCCAAAATTTCTTTGGTTACTTTCTAAGTTCACGCCAGTGGTATCGATAGCCATATAGTCCATCTAAGTTCCACTTTTTTTCATCAGAGAATATGACCTAAAATACAATTTTATATCCATTGTTTGTTATTGTTGAAATGATGGTGGTGCTATAATTATGAAAGGCAGTTGGAAGTGGAATGGATAATATTGCTTTTATAAATTATAGAGTGATGAGACAGAATATTTGAGTAATGTAATAGAGAAGGCAAAATTTTTAAATAGTGCTAAATAAGTGATTGAGGTGCTATGGTGTTTTTGACTTTTAAATAGTGTAAAAAAACAGTTCAATTGTACCAACTTTTCTATCCCTGCGCAAGACAATGCAGGCTACCAGCCAGTGTGAATTCAGTCTGCCTTGGGTGAAATTGAGTATGAACTAATCAGTCGCGGTGTGAAGACAAGTTGCGTCCGGGGTAAAGCAGAGAACGGTTTGATTGGTTAATTTCTAATTTTGAATACAATCACAAAAAACGAATCTCAAATTGACAGTAAAAATTAATTCCGTAAAGCAATACATGTCATGATTCACAAAACGGAGTGTAACGAAAAATGATGCTTGCATTGCATGTCTTCTACAAATGTAAACGAATACTCCCAAAAGCAACGAATACTTAACGATTGGTACGAATGGTTGACGATTGGTATGAATGGTTTCAATAATGACCGCATAATTTTCGCTGTTTTTATGGTTGGAGCATAAAATTAAATGAAAATTTCTCTTTTTTTATAATAATTATTTAAAAAATTAAAATATTTTGGAAAAACATAAACTATGGCATTACACTAAAAAAAAGTGTTTGTTTGTTTTAGATGTGCTTTTTTTAACCTAACCAGCTAAGTAAATATTTATTACACTGTTAATAATAAAACAATTTAGTTTTAATAAATTAAATATTATTTTCATATTTCAATTACATTTTGTGACAAAATAAAAAAAATTTAATACACCCGGCTAATGGCATAATGTACGTTGTGAGTTTTGTTGAGTAGATCTCAAAAACATTGTTTTTATATTTCTCGAACCCTCCAAACTTGTTTCATTTGACAAAAAACTGTTTTTTAGACTTTATGCACAAATTTCTGGATTTCTCAAATATGTCTTACCAGATTTCCAAAATTTAAATCCTTTTGGAAAGGGGAGAGATGGACCCTTAAAACGGTATACATATCGCTCCTTTATTGCAACATAGTCATATCTCAAAAAAACTTAAACTTGGCAAAATGCGATTTAAGTTTTCAAGCCATATGTATGTCCTATGATCTAATTGCCGCAAACACTTTTTGCTATAACTTCGGTTCATCTTGAGATATAAAACAGATTTTTACATGTACAGAAGGTCGAAAATAGCAGTTTTGCTTAAGTAACTACAAATTTCCAAGTTTTTGAGATATGACTCCGTTGCAATAAAGGAGCGATATGTCTATTATTTGACTTAATATGCAATGAGTTTTGATGAGGTAAACTTCGAAAACGTAAAATAGCAAACAGTAATAAGGAGTGAGTAAACAACCAGCAACGCACATTTTTATTATTGTCGAGTAAAAGCAATGCAAAAGCAATGAATTTGCGAATGGTCTCTTTCTGTTCTCTGTTACACAACAGACACACGTTGTATAAGTTTGAACAGTGGCGCGTAAGATAGACAATTAAAATAAAACACATACATATTTGTTTTTACTTGGTTTGCAATCAATGAACTCATATTTAAACGTTTTTAAAAAGGTCAAAATGTAAAAATTTTATGTAAACTTATATTGAGTCTTCCAGCAGGAAATTGATGATGCCGAACCTGTCCAATCTACATCTGTCGAATAAGTTTTCATTTTTTACTCTATTTTGCAAATTCACCTTGGACGACATTTGTTCACTGCTTCGGCTCTGGAATAGTAGCCTCTCATTTTTATTGAAAAATCATCTTCAGCGTTGAATGAAACCAACCTTTTTTTGCCCGAATTGCCTTCAATGTAGTTTCAAATGGTCGGCACTATGGGCTACACAGCTGATGCCACACTGAATATTCTGCAAGAGCGATTTGAAGAGATGGTCATCTCACGTTGATTTAACACGTTGACCGCCAACTACAAGCTAACTCGGAGATTGCGTCCCCTTCTTTGGTGCCAAACTACGAGTTATCTAGTACTCACTAATGTGAAAAAATCAAATTGTCGTTTTTTTATTAGTTTTCTGGCAATTGCCGCAGCAGTCAACGTGTTAATGTTGGGGTTTTATAAAAGTCGCAGGTATATGCGAATAATCCTCAAATCAGGGTGGCTCTAAAAGCCAATATAACCCATACCGTCAGTAAAATTTATAGCACTTATATGTATTCCATAGTTCCTGGCATCAATACGTACTTTAATCGAAGAAATTGCAATAATGTCATAGACACACTTTGCTTTATTTAAATTAAAAAATACAAATATATATATATATATATGGTAAGAGTTTAACGACTGTGGTGTGATTGGTAGTATTTCTATTACAGTAAGCATTGATAGCCCAGTCAGTAGGTTTAACCTATAAATAAATGAGCTTTAAGGACTAAATTAAAATTCAGTCCAAAAGCTTATATTTTTCACTAAGAAGTACAAACACTTAATTTGCCTCTTCCCTGTTTGAATGGAGTAAAACTAAACTGTTTATTGGATACAATATAGGCAGAAATTTGAACTCTTAAACGGTAGGCCCCTAGCCGAGGGGAATTCAAAGACCCCAGTGCAACATATACATTTAAAAGAGCAATAGAACCTTAAAAATATTCTAAACCCCAAATGCTCATTGCGTCTCTTTGATTAGATAATCATATTTGGAGAGTTAATTACGAGCATGAAACACATCGTTTACGTCCGTTTTACTATGGTAAATTGCTTTGTAAGTGGCGGCTGTTTGGACAGTATATCAAACTTACTTGCACTCTAATGTTTTAGATCATGGCGATCATAAGAGATTTTTACGTTTGTTTAGAATTCACAGGTTCAGACTGCACAGGACTATCGATCACTACCTCATCAGTCTTCAGCATTACGACTTTTGGACGCACTGAAGCAACTCCTACTTCATTGTTGTCAGTGAACACAGATAGATTTATAAGTAGGTAGCCGTCGGCGGGTTATAAGGTTGTTCGAATGGAATTGATTAGCTTCCTGGAGCACACAGCGCTGTAAATTTCGGTCAACAAATCATATCTAAATAGTTTAATCGCCTAGCCCAATCTATTTTAAAATAACGAACATTTTATAAGAGTATACATCCATCCTTATTTAATATTTCTGTATTTTATTTTGCTGTTTAAAGCACCTTTTACTTTTACACCAAGGAATGGTCAAATTTACGAAACATATTTGCATAGTCTTGTGCATGAGTTTATTAACTAACTGAATTGTATTTTTTTTCAGAACCAAATCCTATACAAAACAATGGAAATGGTGTTTTATGCAATAAGCTGTCACGTTTAACATTGGCTACATTTGATGAAGAAGGACGATGTATTGGACAAATGGGATCATTATCAATAAGCTATTAACAATTGTTTTACTTTTGATTTTCTATTCTATTAATATATCATCTATAATAATTGTAAAGCCTATTACATGCAAATATTAAAATTCATATTTGGGACTGGTAGGATTCCTTGTAAAACTTTTTAAAATTTGTCAGAACAACGTATTATAAACTGGCTGGCATATATGTGTACTTTATGTATATGTAGCGTTTTCAATTAATATTTCTTAAACATTTGCCAATATTTTTCAGAGCTAGTTTAGAGTTTGTTTTTAATCAAAACGTTTGAGCTATTTTATAAGGCGATAGTTCGGAAAGAAAGAATTTTATTTTTTCTAATATTTCTTGATAAAAGCTTCTTCGAAAAATTGTGTTTACAAATTGTGTTTATTTGAGGCGATTAATTATATATAAAATCGTATACAATTATGAGAAATAATATCCAGTATATTTCAGGTTATTATACAATAGCAACGTGGATATAATGGGATTATTTTTGGTTCCAATAAAACAATATTATGTATTAAAAGCACAGTTTTGAAGCAGAGAGTTTATGAATTGTAAAATATGTACACAATTTTTTTTTTATCGAAGGATCTGTCTTGTCCGGTAATGTGTCAACTAGACTCAACCAGTGCAATAGACTTTAAAACTTTTATTATTAGTTATTTTAAATAATTTAAATATTTGAGCTCTGAAAACGATAAATTAGCTATATAGTATGTACATATGTATGTAAGTGTATTCTACTACTTGTGTATTTAGAATATACTTTAATATATTGTTAGGTTAATGGAAATACAATTTTTAATCATTTAATATTGATTTAATCAGTATTTTCTTTGTTCTTTACTTGCCAAATATTATTAATTTCTGGTTAAAGCAAATATGAAATCGCAAAAAATAGTAAATTTTGTGAAAAAGAAAACGTTTTGATCTACTACCTTCCTTCATACATTAACATATTTATATGGAAATACACGCGTATATTTAGGTATACACATCTGTGTGTTTTACACGTACATACATATATTTACAAATACATTTGTACAAATTAATCAATTATATCCTCCCGGCTATTTTTTTATAATTTTTATTTTGTATTATCTGACAATTAATTTATGAATTGCCCATAGTGTTCAACAAAATGTATTTAATATACGCTTAAATTAATTAAAACTTAATTTGTACTTGTTAAAACACATTAAGATAAATTATAAACAAATTAATTCGTCAAAATCTAATCTAACAGAAAAATTATTTACAAGTTTTACCTTCCGACTGAACAATAATTATCGATCCAGTTTGTTTTGTATAAAATATGAACAAATATTGTAAATAAAGTCAAAATCAATTGTAAGTATAATAGAAATATAAAAAATTAAAACAAAACCAAACAAAAATATAAAATAAATTAATAATAGTAATTAAATAAAAAAATAATAAAATATAAATAGAACAAGTAAATTATCGTATCTAAACCACCACCCACATGTGATTTCAAATGTTAGCCAAAACAGCATTAAATAGATAATTTATAAGAATTATAGTGAAAAGCATTGTTTTATTTAATAATATTGTTCCAACAGTTTGAATAACGTTCCACAAAACATCTTATTTAACAAATTATAATTATGCAATTATCCATTTGTTCTCCCCTATATCATAATTGTTACGGATTATTTTATTATTATAATATTTACAACCTGGCACCTGGTGCGGAACGTATTCGTTTGAATAATAAACAGCTAAAGGCCCAGTTATGCTACCGTAATGGAATGTAACTGTAACAGTAAGAAACAGCTGATCGTTTTTGTTATGTATACAGCAATATGAATGGTTATAGAAATATAACGTAACCGGAACGTAACGTAAAAATATGTAAAAAATAGAATTTTCTTACATTTTTACGTGACATCTGTTTAGCAGTGTTAACAACATGTCTATATTAAAAACCACCAAAACTGAAAATTGAAATTATAAACAGAATTATTATTTTGTTCGTATGTTATGTTTGTCTGTATGTGCAATCTTTTTTAAAAACTTCACATAGTTTAAAAACCCAAATTATAATTTATTTCATTATTAACTTTTATAATTTAAAATAAAAATAAGCACTATTTTAGTATGTACATATTTACAGTATGTAGGTAAAATTAATTTTTTTTTAAATTGGATAAATATAATTATAGAATTTTAACTAATTATAGCATTCGAAAATCATATCAGTTTTCATTTTACTTTTACTGGAGAAGATAAAAACGTTTTAACAATCGTACAAATTCGGTTACCCAAAATATATAAGTTTTTTCTGTGGGATAAAGGATTTGACTTGCGTCTATATACACTAGAGCCCCGACTTGCGTCGTTGATGGGGACCGGAGAAACGCGACGCAAGTCGAAACGATGCAAATCAAATCACTTTTTTCTATATAAATGCACTCAAACTCAATTTATTGGGGAAAGTATTCAAAACAAAGCAACAAATTTTGTATTTTTGATAAAAACAAGTATGAATACATTTTTATTTATTTCATTTAATTCAACTAATGTTTATATTTAATTATTATAAAGAGATAACAAAACAATAAATTAAGAGAAAACGTAAAAATTTTATTCATTTACATATGTATATACATATGTATATTCAAAAAAGTAGGTGCATTAAGGGCCATTATTACAACTTACCTTTAAAGTTGTCGATAGTTAAAGGTACCTTTAGCAAATGTGAACGGTAAAGTTACCTTTAACTTATTTTGGTTATTACAACTTACCGATAAAACAAAATTAACTTTTTCAAAAATATGGCAGAGCCCCAACGCAGTGCAAAAGGAAAACTTCGTTTTGGTTGTTGTATATGCTAATTTTGTTTAAATTTGAAATTGCCACATCGAAAATAGTATATGATATAGTAAGTTCAAACAGAAAGTGACCTTTAAATGTTAAAGGTAGGATGATCTTCCCTTTAGCTTATCGGTCACTTATTGGGTACTCGTAATAATGAAAATCAATTTATCTCTCCGTTAAAATCCTCCCTTTTGTTAAAGGTAAGTTATAATAATGGCCCTAAAACTACTAATTTATTTAGCTTACATTGAACTCTCTTCAGATGATAAATCTAAATCAGAAACACTTATACACTTATATCCATTTGATTGGATGGTTTTACTGTTTTTTTTAACAAAACTGTCCAAAGTTTGTTGAATTTTTAAAGATTTTTTTGTTGATATATTTTTTTTGTAACAACCAATGGCCTGATCAACGGATGCTGCTATGCCCGTGCTACGATTTTCGTCAGGATCGTTTTAAGAAAATATATCCATTGCATGGGAAATTAATTGCAAAGCTTTGGAAATATTGGCGACTGTTAATTTGTTTTCTTCTAATATATCATCTCCTGTTATGACAGGAAACATGCTGAATATCGATAGCTAATAAATTTTCATTATCAAGCTCCTCATCGTGAGACAGCAAAAATGTATTAATATGTATCATCACTACACACTACAAATGCCTAAAATGCATAATTTTAAACAGTTTTTAGCGACACAAATCGAAATCACAACGATTCAAATAGAATCGACGCAAATCGGCTTCAAAACGGCGCAACTCGAACCGACGCAACTTGAAATTGCAACGACGCAAATCGAATTTTTCCTGTTTTAAAAAAGCGACGCAAATTGAAACGACGCAAATCGTGACGACTGAAGTCGAGACTGTAGTGTATATGGAAAATACAATTAAAAGCACTCAATTTTGTGTTTTCTTTAATTAACAAACACAAAATAAATTGAGTGTTTTTGTTTGTGCGAAAGTAAAATTGTTTGAGTTACAGAAACAGTATATCGATGGCTTAATATAGAAATGTCGTATCTCATTTTTTTCTCAAAATCGGGGTTTTTAAATATTCTGGTAGACGAAACTCACATACACATCCTTTGAAAAATTCAGCTGACTTTGCTGACGAATAGTTCACTTACAGTAGTTAAAAGAAAAAGCCCTAACTCAAAATAAAATTGAATAAATATTTTTGACTCTTTGTACCGAGTGAAAATTTCAACTATAGTACATACTACCGTTATTTTATGATTGAATTTCTGGTTTATTTTTAATAAAAACTGTTTATAACATTTTTGTTTTAGATTTTATTAAGGTTTTTCCTACTCCTGTAAAGTACTGAAAATTTAATATACGACCTCTCTATATTAAGCCATCGATATAAAAATTTTAATAAATATAAAATCGTTGAACTGAATCCAAAACCATGTAGTGATAATACTGGTTAACAACTGAATTAAAGAAAATCAAAAGACGCCTTATTGAAAGTGATAAAAGGAGTGAAAACAAAGATTTTAAAATTTTGAATTAATATTAAATTTGTTTAAAAAACAACAATAAGAATAATAAAATAAGAACTCAAACCACAGAATATGTCTTCTATATCCATATCTGAATTTTTGTCTTTTAGCTTTTGCAATTTTTATTTCTTTTTTGTTTACATAAAAACATATGACACGTTTTTACGATTTATAATTGCACTTAAATTTTTACGTTCCGTACACGTTACATTACGTTACTGTTACATTCCGTTACGGTAGCATAACTGAGGCTTAATGGTATAAACAATTAGATATAGGTGACAGAAAGCAGCTCTGCTGTTCGACAGAAAATACTGCGACCTGTTTTTCCTGCCGTAAGTCGAGTACTTAAATTCTTTGAAAGCGGAGCAGAAAATAAAAAAACAGCAGTTTATATTATGAACGACTGTGCCTTTAAACTTTAAAGACAACATACTTTGTAAAGTAGCCAAGCTTACAAAGTCGAAAGAATTTAAGGGGACGAAAGGCGGACCATATTATATTCCATAAGTTGCCATATTTGAAAATCAAATACAAATCATGAATGTGTGAGAAAAAGCTCTTATGTATATAAATTCCTGAATTAGAAATACAACTGTGTGCTAAATGGACTTGAAAGTTGGTTAATTGACGCGATTTTATATCGTGTATGTTGTATTAAAATTTAAATAGAATTTTTGTTGGTGAACACTCAATGTTATGCTGTATTGTTTACTTCGTATTCTAAACTTCAAAAAGCGATAGGATGAAGAATATCATTATTGATAATTTGGTTTTGAAGTTTTATTAAAATTTAAAAATCAACGAATAAGATAAACGAAAGTGGAGTGGAATTGGATAACTTTATAAATTTCAAACCTCATCTGGATTTCATAATACATATGTGGCGTTGCATTTTTTTCTCTCGCTACTGTATATATAATATAATTAAAATGAATATAATTAATCTAATTATAAATAATAACAATTATAATTAATATAATTATATATAATAACAATTACAATTAATAGCTGTTCTATTTTCATCGTAAAAATTCAAACGATTTAATGGGGATGAGACGGATCCATCAAAATATACTCTAAACCACGGTAGATTTATATACGGTAACCGTAAGTCTACAGCTGATGAGGTTTAAAATGTCAAAATGTTGTTTTTTTTTGTGTTTTGTTTCGATAATCATTTTCGCATTTATAAACCCTCATTTGTACCGTATGTATCCTTAACGATACGCACTCTAGAAATTGTTCAAGATTACTATTTCAAAGCCAATTTTATAAAAAATTTTGCAAGATGATTAATAATATTTAAGCTTTTAACACTATATACATATATCTTTTAAACTACAACCTAACCTACTATCTTAAAATTTATTTTGACGAGAGTGATGAATTACCCAGAAAAGATTTCGATCTCTCCTAGGTGCCTAAACTATGAGCAATGACAAATAACGTCTACATCTGCCATTTTCCTCGATGGCCATATAAAAATATATTATTTGCATAAAGTGGAAATGTTATTGACTGCATGGAATAATTTTTTTTTTAATTTATAGGTGCGGAGTTAAACATGACATAAAAATCAAAAGAAACTTCATTATATAAAATTTGTATAGTTTTTTTAATTGTTTTTATTAATTTCCTATGGAGGTTTGAGGGTTAATTTTTTTGACATTCCGCATACTCTTTAACAAAAATAAAATCCCTGTTGTTTTTGCATTGTTGTATTTGTTGTAAAGACGCTCCTACCTTATATAAATCTACCTTGCTCTAAACGATACCTTTGTATTATTACGAAACAGCTGCCGTTCAATACAGCGAAAAGTATTCAGCGTAGCTGCCAGTAGGTGACAACCCTGATTTTCAGCGCCGGCGTGAATTTGTTAATAATAGTTAAAATCCTTTTCTTTTTATAAATTTTTAATTTATTATTTGGGGTTTTTCTATATCCCACCGACTGTGCCATACATACATAATTGGTCCTTATCGCAACAGCTGTTTTTGTTTTGATTCTGACTTTTACAGCTGAATTTGCGGTCACACTATAGGTTTCCTTAAATCTGGTTTTAACATTCATAACATTTATGACTGTGCAACAGCTTTATTGTTTTGATATTGTTTTTTTTTCAGCTATTTTCAACATTCCTATGTTGGTAGCTCTGATTTAGTACATCGAAAACAAGGTTGTATTTCATAAAACCTACTTAAAACCAATTCAAAAAATGTGTTTTAAAATGTATTACGAATGTAACTAAAGTATCTTGAAGAGAGGAAGTTTGCTTTAAGCAGTATCTCTATGTAGGATTGGATCGTTTATTTCAAGAGGAATTAAAGTGCACCGGCAACGATAGAACTAATTGGATCAAACTGGTATTTTTGTGACTGTCCTCACACTTATAGCCTGAGAACAGTTTGAAGAAATCAAAATATTTTGATTTTCGATACCTGCTCCGCAGAAAATTGAATCAAATTTGATGTGTGTGCGGGCAATCACTTCAAATTTAATTTTTCGCTAGATTTCGTAGGAGTAACTTCACTCTTTGTTTATAAAAAATTAGATATTTTGATAGTTTTTATTTATTTATGTTTTTATTATGAATTTTATTTTTATGAACTTTGTTTTAGCAATGCGTTCATTGAGAAGATTTTTGTGCGTAAAGTCATCGCTTTTTTTTATCCAAAGACGCTTCGCAGATCCCTTTTTTTGTTTTTGTTTTTAATTGCCTGCGCCGGGGCAATAGCTAGGGAATAATCATTTGCCATATTAAAATAAAAAATCTCGACATTAAAAAAACAAAAACAAAGGAATCTCCCAATCAAAAACCATATGTTCTGTGAAAAAAACCTAAAAAAATATATTCCAAAAAAACATTTTTTAAATGAAATTTGAAGGCTTAAATTTGATCGTGGCCACGGCACTTAACTTACATCTTACAACACAAATAAAAATTCAAAAAGAGAGTGCAAAAAGCGGTTTACAAACAAAGATCAAATAAAAACACAAAACATTAATTCACAATAAGAAAATCAGCTGTTCATGTGGAACTTATTAGGGCGCTCCATAACAAGATGTTTTTAAGGTTTAATAATTTTGTATGGTAAACCTAGGTTATATTATTTATGGTTTTAACGTTAAAATCACTCAGTTTGAAAGCAATAATACCTTGGACTTTTTTATATTTAACCGAATACCTAATGAGAGTATTAGAAATATTCTTTACCAGATTCCATAACTGCGTTGAATAAATTTTCTGCGGATTTAATAATAGGATCATTATATATTTTGTGTTTGGATGTCCACTATCTGCGACTATTACGCCATTGCTAAATTCACCATTTTCGAATTTTGATTAAATTTTTGAATGTCTAAGTTTATTGGAATCATAAAAAAAACCTGTAAAACCAGGCCAACCAGCAACAATATTTGTTTTTAAGATTGTGTCGGAAGTTGTATAAACGTTTATAGACATAAATACTTTTCTATTTCGATAAATTTCAGCATTGTCACCGTCTGGAGATATAATTTTTATATGGGTGCAAGCAATAGCTGCAATAACTTTAGGAAATTTTGCACTCCTTAAAACTCTTTCTTTACATTAATAAATTCTTCATTCGATTGTGGAAATTATATGAAATGGTCCTTTAAAAACGCTATATAATAAGTTACATTTACAACAGCTTTTGGTACTGAAGATGTTGAAACTTCATTTACATCCCCTATTGTTATCAATATACCACCAGTTGCATATACTCGTAAAGTTATTAAAAGCATTTGTTCTTCTGTTAAAGTGTTATTCCTACAATATGGTAAATTCTTACAATATTCTCTCGTAGATTAGGTTAGGTTAGAGGTTCGTGTACTTGTCAACTGTGACCAGTAAAGTACTCGGAATTCGAATTGACCCATTGTACAACATCCTAGCTTCTCACACCACTCGTGTTGTGTGCGTTAATTCGCGTTCGTTGGCATGAGTAAGAATCTTTTGTATGCGCTTGACAATCGCGTTTGACACTTTTCCACAAGAAATAAATGCATTATAGTCGGCATAAAATGCCACGACATTTCCCATTGGTACTTTGTAGTCTGCTATGTAGACGTTGTAAAGAAGGGGAGATAGCACAGAGCCTTGTTGCACACCTGCAAGGATAACTCTTTCCGCCGAAAAGGTTCCAGCAACATCAACTACGAATGACCTGTCAGTTAAAAAGCTTTCGATTATTTTTATTAGATAAGTATGTTGGAAGCCCCATTTTGTACAGCTTATAAATTAATCTCTTATGCCAAATCGAGTCAAAAACTTTTTCTATATAGAGAAAAATTACACCTGTTGAATACCGTCTATTTTTGTTTAATTTTAGCATATTTACCATTCTTTTTAATTGATGCGTGGTAGAATGCTGACAATTATGGAAAATAATGTTTTCATCTGTGAAGTTTCCGAGTCTATTCAGTATAATTCCTTCTAGAATCTTGTCTAACGAACTTAACAGAATGATTGGCCTGTAACTTGATGTTAGTTTACCGTCTTTACCACTTTTGGCAATTGGAATTACTTTGGCCCTTTTAAAACACTTTGGAAAGTAGCAGTTATGAATACAAACATTTTAAAATTTTGTTAGAAAGTTATAGGCTGAATCAGGAAGTGTCTTGAGTACCAAGCTGGTTATTTTGTCTAATCCCGGAGCTTTTGAGTTTCTAAAATTTTTAATAATAAATACAATTTCCTCAAAACTAGTTACGGTAGTTTTGTCCCCATTTAAAAATACATCGTCAGCAATTAAGCTAGCTAATAAATTAACTTTGTTCTTAATGGTGCTGGAGAAATTGGTTAATGTATTATGAGCTGTAACAAACTGATCGCCAATTGCATTTGCTATATCAAGTTTCTCCGTTACTTTACGGTTGTCGATTAGTAACTTGGCTATCGCTCTAGATTTATTTCTAATAATAAATTTAATATTTTAATTAATAAATTTTCCAAAAGTGTTTGTTTCCTACGGGTAATTTAGTTAAAAAAATTTCCCATTGATCATTTCTAGAGTTAGTTATTTGAATATCGATTAGTTTATTCAGTTCTCTTACCCTAGCTTGGAACATTATTCTTCTAGAATTATTGTTACAATGTTGAAATTTTCTCCTAAACATGTTTTTTAATGAAACCATTATTTTATATTGTTCAGAAAGTTGAAAATGTTTAATATGTGGTATCGTTGAGCAAATTGAAGGCTGGTATTTATAGAATTAGACGGCATACTTATCCATCTTTGAAGTACAATTTTGAATTCCAAAACGGCTCTAGATAAAATTTCGATGCTGAAGATATTACCTTTTTGTGTGATGAGATCGGTGCGGTCTCCTCACTGCTTCCGCATAACTTTTAGTGACAAAAGTATGGCTATTTTCAATCCGAACAGTGTTTGAAGATTCATCATTTTGCGTTACATTTGGGACTTGGTCCAATAGTTCACGATAGAAAATTTTATTGAGGCTGATTTTTTTTTGTTGACGTTATTGCGCATAATTAGCTATTCTTTACGGCTAGGGTATGGAAGATCATATGCCCTATGATGAATATTTTTCAATTTTTTCTTCATACCGTTAAAGCATTTGAAAGAAGCATATTCTTATGTTTTTTTAATTTTGTATAAAGGGAAATCATGAGCACCACTACATGCAATGCAGATACTGTTATGAAAACAATTTTTTGTAGGACCTTTCATGCATTTTAAATAATATATTTTTCCAATATATTACAATTTACATAGGCGTCTAATCGTCATGGTCTGTGTTTTAGATGTAAGAGTGCGATCAAACTCTAGAACATATAGTGCGGACATAAGAACGTGCGGTTTGTATTTCTTTTATTTTAAGTACAGATACATTGTATTCAATTTTGAGTTTGTCTTCAATTTCCTTGGGGTCCAATTGGGGAAGTCCATATAAAAATAATTTAAATATTTTTTGTGTCCTCAAATTCATGGGTGTAGAATTTTAATTATTTTAATTTTTTTTTAGCAACATTATTATTCACCATAGACGAAGAAATTATCTTAGTTCCAACAGACATTCTCTTAAATTCCAATTAATTTAAAAACTTGAATGAATCCATGACTAGGATCAATTAGAGGAATCATACAGATTCGAAACAGTACGAAACGGCAAACATGGTACGACAGTACGAAACAGCTTCAACAAACATGGTCAAACTTTGGGATCGTATATATGCGGAATGAAATCGAATTCCAAAAGATGCTATTGATCATTTGGTAGAAAGCTATTTCTAATAAGGGTCTATGGACAAAATATTGAAATTGGGTTAGTTTCTTGAATTTTCTTGAAACGTGCAAAATTGAGTTTATGTAGGTTATTTTCGTTTTTTCATTCAAGCTCATTGAATTCATTTCATTAATTATTGTTTTTTTACTGCTGTTAAGAATAAAATAAAGAATTAAAATTAATTTTTTTTTATTTGCTTGTATGGTTTTGTTTTTGTGGATGACGAAACTCAGTATTTTGAACATGTAATCACTACTGCTCGTCACTGTATATAGTAAATCTTTCTGTAAGTCTGTTTTTTTTTTATTATTTGTTTGTTAATCAATCACGCCTGAATGCCTGAACCGATTATCTTGAAATTTGGTATATTATTATTATTATTAAAAATTATATAATACAATAAATAAAATTATATAATTAAAAGTACGAGTGTGAGCAACTGGGCCATCAACTCTGGGTTTTCTAGAAATTATTTTAAGCTAAATATACATTATTAATTTACACTTTTTGATAGAGTTTACATTTCTTACATTTCAAAAATTGAGAATCTAGCTTGAAAATAATTGACAGCTATTCAGTATGTGTTCTACAGATTGTGGGATGTTACATGAATTGCATATTGGTTTGTCTTTCTTCGATAATAAATATTAATGTGTCAATATGGTATGACCGAGTCTTAGTCTGGAGAAAAGTTTTGCTTCACTGCGGGAGACTGTTGATGGATAAACGATTTGTTCACTCTTGGGTTTGATTGTTTCATAGCGGTGTTTGTAATAGACATATGTATATTACATATATATACGTTTTGTAATATACATATGTTTTACTAGTTGCGATTTTAAGTATTTATTCTCATGAGTATGAAGCAGTAGTAAAGGCTTACGTTGGGCTTCGCCAGCAACTTTTTCAGCTGTTTCATTACCTTTTATACCCGCATGACCAGGGACCCACAAAATAATACAAATAATTACGGATATTTGTTATTATACACCCTGAGTTCCTTGTATTTGAAATAGCAGATAATGTAGATTGACTGTCGGAACAGATAATGAATTTTCCTGTAAGTTTAAGGCAATGTTCTATAGCCAATTTAATAGCAAAAGCCTCTGCAGTATAAATGCTGCAATGGTTCTCTAGCAAACCGTTGTAAATTATCGATTGGTTTTCATTAGTAACAGCGAATGAGGTATATAAATCTATTTTCGATCCATCCGTAAACACAAAAGTCCATTCAGAAAAAGTTGTTGAAAAAGAAAGTTGAATTGCTGTAAAAGCTTTTCTATATACTTCTGGTACTGTTGTTTACTTCGGGAATTGAAGAAGATCAAAAATAAAAGACGATGGCTTGAGAAGCCACCAAGCCTCGATTTTAGTGTTAGGTTGCTTAGCTGATAAAGATGGAAGTAAGGCTTTAGCGTATTCGATCGTTCTATGAATCGAGCATTTAATTTTACAGGTAATCTTCTGTTTACAAGCATTCTTTAGCAGTTTTTGTAAATTAGCATTATTGGAGTTAAAGAATTTTGGTATAAGGGACGAATCACTGGCGTAAATAAATTCGAAGATTGAAGGAAAACCAGCCTCCGTTAATATATTTCTTGTGTTGGTTGTTTGGAAAGCTCCGAGGGCGTACCGAATGGCAGAGTGGTAAGGAGAATTTATGTGTTGCAGGTAAGATTTAGGGCAGTGTCCACAGATTTGTAGGCCGTAACCTATTTTCGACAAAATTAACGCTTTGGTAACATTTAGAAGCGTATTAGGATGTATATCACATTTTTTCGAAGATAGAAATTTTATAATGTTTAGACGTTTCGTAAGATTTTTTCTCAGCTGAAGACAAAGCTGCTTAAAATTGAATTTATGGTCGAAGATAATACCCAGAATTTTTAGTTCTGAGACATAAAGGATAGTTGTGTAGTTATATTTAAGAGTTGGAGGGTTACAGTTACGTTTATTACAAATGTGTAAAATCCTGCATTTATCCAATGATAGCATGGCTCCTGATGATTTTAACCAGTCTTGTATATCTCTTAGAAGGTTAGAAAATGCGGTTTGTACTCTTGTAGGCGTGTTATTTTTCGAAAAAAAGATGGCGTCATCTGCATAAATAGAATGGTCAAGGATTTTGTACTTATCTGCAATTTTATTAACGTCATCAAAAGCTATTAGGAATAAAACGACCGAAAGAGGCGATCCTTGTGGAATGCCATTATAAAGGCAGAAGATGTCGGACAGAGTACAATTAATGCGAACTTTTATTCTACGGTTCATTAAGAATGCTCTTATAATGTTATAGATTCTATTATCCTACTTTCCAGTCAGCTAATTTCTGCAGTACAATATGAATTCCAATGCGGTCGAATGCACGTTCAAAATCTGTCGACAATATTGATGTGATTTTTGTGTGAGAGAGCTTGTGACACAAAATAATTAAGGTGAAACAAGGTATCGAGATTGCGTTGTTTAGCCTTAAAAGCAGCTTGGTTGGCATGAATAAAGTTATTTTTATAGCCATACCACGTTAATCTCGTTGAAATAATCTTCTCAAACACTTTCCCTATACAGGGGAGAAGTGATATGCTTATATATTCAACTGGTTTGTTCGGTTTTTGAATAGGAAGGATAGTTGCGTTGCGATAGTTTTGGGGATAAATACCACTCTCAAAAATGTTGTTGAAAAGTGTTAATTCTTTCTTTTAAACACATTGGCAAATTCTTTAACAAAACGTATGATATTCTGTCGTAACCGGGTGTTTTTCCTTTGGCACGAGATAGCACGTTAACGAACTCGAAGAGGTTGATTTTGCCATCAATTTGTTTAGCTGAGTATGAAGGTAGTTTGTTGCAATAGTTATAATTAAGTAAATCAATTTTTTTGGTTACAAAACGAGGGTGGAATTGTCTATCGTGCGATAAATTAGACCAATATTCGCCAAAGTCGTTGGCTACTTTAAGAGGAGTTGAAAAGAGTCGTTTGTCCATTTTTATATACTTAAATGTGTTCCAAGTTCTGTTTCCAACAAGAGTTCTTATATCTTGCCATATTTTTTTAGTGCAGGGTTAATCGAGGAAGTGAATTGCATTAGAGATTCAGCTTCGGATAACTTAACCGTCCTCTTGAAAATAGCATTTGCTTTCTTGTAAGCCTGAAGATTTAAATCTGATCTATTGCCAGTGTAATTGTGCCACGTTTGTTGCTTATCCTTTCTTAAAATAGATAAAGTGTTGTTCCACCATGGAATAGATTTTTTTATATAGGAGTGTTTTGTTTGTGGGATCGAGGTGTTGGCAGCAAAGCGAATAATTTTCACTATTCTGGCTGCTTCAGAGTTAATATTATGTGAGTAATTGCATTTACCATTTTGTTCGAATTTATCCCAGTTGGCAGCATCACCTGGGAAAAGGTTTATATTTGCTCTGATTTGAAGAAATACATATCTTGATAAAAATAGGGAAGTGGTGGCTACCGTATAATGAATTGGCTACACTCCATGAGACATATGGAGCTAGCTGCGTATTGCACATAGTAATGTCTAAGTTTGTTAGAGAGTTATGGGTAGATATGTAAATGTGTGCACGTACCATCATTTAGAACTGTTAAATTTTAATTGAGGATTAAATTTTCTATAATTTTCTCTTTTACGTTGGTTATGTTAGAGCCCCATAGAGTACTCCAAGCGTTAAAGTTGCCTAACATTATGTAAGACTGGTGTTTGCTGGTGGATATATCTTTCAAATTTGATTTTGAAAACGTCTGAATTGGAGGAATGTAACAAGTTACGATGGGAAAAGGAAAGTTGGTATCTACAGTAAGTTCCAAAGACGCTATTTTTGTATTACGAAAATTAATTTTGTGAGGCAAATTTTTTTCACTAAGAAGCCAACTCCTTTTTTGCGTAAGTGTTGTTAGGTAAATTATAGAAATATCCCTCGTACTGTTTATACGTGGTTATGTTTGTTTTGTGAAATGGCAAGTGTGTCTCTTGAATTGCAATTATATCTGGTTTGTAATCATTAATGACAAGGGATAATTCGTTGTAGTTGTTGTTATAACCATTCATATTCCACTGTATAACACTTATCATTTGTTTGTAAATTAAAATAAAGAAGAAAAATAAAAACTAAGAGATTGAATGTTAGAAGAGAGTATTACTCTTCTTCACTTGTTCTCCCTTCATACATAATATTGATTTTATGTTTCGTATCGTTTCGTATTATGTGCTCTTTCATTCAGTGATGCCAACTTAGCCCTTTTCGGGCTAGATTTAGCCCTTTTTGAAGTACCTTTAACGCGAAAAAAAATTTTTAGCCCTAAACTAAAAAACGCGCAATTTTAGCGCTTTTCAGTATTTTTGTTTAGCCCTTTTAGCCCGTTTTTCCTTTAACACTGTAGGGCAATATTATCTTATGTTTCTCTGGCAATGTCGAATTGTAAGCCAATGTGGCAGAATTTTTTTCTTCTATTTCTTGATCTCTTCTTTGACATTTACATAGAATTGCCAAAAGTACCGGGAAACATAAACTTTGCTGAAAGTTTAAAATTGTGTTTACATAATAATTAGGTGGAAAAGAAATGTCAGGCTGCGCTATCTTTATATACTGCAATTCATTTATCATTTGCTTCCATAGAACACTTGACAGAGATAATACCATATATAAAGTGATTTATGAATGAAGAAGAGGACGACCAAGAAGTACAAATCGTATGTAACAATGACCAACTTTGAAAGATTGTAATGTAAATTCTATTTGAAACTAATCTAGTATCTTAATTCTATTGAATGTAAAATGATCTCAAGAGCAATAATATCTATTAATAAATTGTTTTGTTTAAAAATTGTGGTTTCTTTATCTGAAAAGACTTTTTAATTTTAGCCCCCTTTTTGCGCTTTTTTGAAAAAAATGAAATTGTTTTGTACTAAAAACGTAATTTTTTTCAATTTAGCCCTTTTTTCATTTTTATTCACGCGTTTGGTGTACTAAGAGTTGGCACCACTGCTTTCATTTCCATTTTTTATTGTTTCGTTCAAAAAGTTGGATTGGATTGTGCTGTTAAAATGGATTGTATTATTTGATTGGATTGTATTGTTGGATTGTGTTGTTGTTGCGAGAGAATTTTGTTTATCAATGGGAAGAGAGGGAAAAGAAGATATAACGGATTTATTAGTTGATGATATTTTTTGTTGTATTATTAGATTCTTTTTCCAGGTTTATTTCAATATTTTGATTTTTGTTGGTGTTTTGTGACGCGACAGCCGAGTATGTTGTAATAGATATAGTATTTGGTGTATTATTTTTCAGGATAGTCCAAGCTTCTTTAATTGTGCATTTATTTTTAAGAGTTCCTTCTGCTGAATGAGTTTAGTGCATCTATTTGATGAAGCGGGATGCTCGTCACGACAGTTTGCACATTGGACGCGTGAGCATTGATTAGGGGAGTGGGGAGGAAGATTATATTGTGGGCAGGTTGGAGGATTTTTGCAATGATTTTTTGTATGTCCAAGTTTTTGCATCGCATAGGGTTCGGGAAATATTCCCGAACATTAACTAAATTCCAGGAAATTTTTAGTCTTGTTTGTAGGTTATAATGGTCGAAAGTAATTAATAAAACTCCTGTCTTTTTATGAATACTTTCTTCCAATTTTTGAAATTTATAAACGCCCACTACGCCCTTTTCAGCAAATTCCTTTATTATTTCCCCTTCCGGAATATCGTTTAAGTAGGAGGCAAAAACGGTACCTTTTCTGTAATTCAATCCATTGTGAAGTTTACATTTGATATGGCAGAGTCCAAATAATTCCTTTGAATTTACAAATTTATCAGAAACTTGTTGATTGTTGACAGGAATGAGAAGATTACCATCTCTTAATTGGGAAATGGACATGATTTCTTTACTGATGATTTGAATTGCAAGATGAACTGCGAAGCATGAGTAGGTTGAAAAGGGCTTATTTGGATCAGTTGACTCCATCACAATATATTTAGGATTAGGTTGGGGATGCTTTGGAAGCTCAGGAAATTGTGGAACCTCATCCTTCCAGAGTAGAGCGACTTCAAATTGTTGATTCTTCTTTATGGCTGTAGATTCAAGTATTTTCATAGCCTTGTGGTTCTCGGGCGACTAAATATTTTTCTCCTGAGGCGCCTCGAGGCCAAAGTATTCCTTAACTTCATCGTGTAGCGTTCTATACCGATTCTCGCATTCGCAGGTATGAATATTTAGGGACGAAATATTTCTTGAATCTATACCACTACCTTCAGGGTCCATCCTAGGCGAGTCGTTGTGCCAATAGGCTGATCGCGTGCACAGGGCTCACTGTATGAACATCATAAAGTGTGAACCTGCTATCACCTTTAGAGCTGGACACTTCAATATTAATTTTGACTGAGTTGTTTTCAGATCGAGTAGTATCGCCAGTCCACCGTAGTTCCAAAGGGTCTTGCTTACCGGTAAGTCCCAATTGCTTAAAAAGGCTTTGCTCAATTAGGGTCACTGATGAACCCTCATCTAAAAATGCTAACGCTGTAGGCATTTCATATTTTTTCATGTGCTTATGTTTTGTTATGATATGCATATGTTTTCATTGTTCGAATGCAACTTCGAAAAATGCAAAACGCCAGCAAATCGCTTCGTTTTCAGAACAGGCTGTCATGCGTTTTTCAAACCGTAAGCGATTTGAAAACGTTGCGTTTTCCTGAACATGGGCGTGTAGTTACCCAAACATACCAATTCTATCATTTCCTGTAACCGACAATTACCATTTAAACAGTTCATAATGAATTAAAATTATTCAATTATTTTTGGTATACATAATGGAAACAAAAATAAAATATACGCCCATGTTCTGGAAAACGCAGCGTTTTCAAATCGCTTACGGTTTGAAAAACGCAAAACGCATAATAACCTGTTCTGAAAACGAAGCGATTTGCTGGCGTTTTGCATTTTTCGAAGTTGCATTCGAACAATGAAAACATACGTTTTATCATAACAAAACATATACAAATGAAAAAAGTTAAAATGCCTACAGCGTATTTGCTTGCTATATTAGCTTTAAAAAAAACAAAAAGCAAAAGAAAAGTCAATGGAAAAGCACTAAAGGGATTTTCCAATCCATTGGACAATCCAGATCATGCGTAATTTTTATATAATTTACGTATTTTATTTGTGAGTTTTCAGAAAAATTGTGGCAAATGCATCTTTTCAGTTAGAGATGTTACTTATAAACAATCACGAATAATTGGTACTTTTTAACACGGGTAGTCGGTTTAAAATAAAATTCTGTATGATTTATTTGCTCGCATAAACGTTTTAAAGTACTTTATACAGGTTTTAAATTGTTTTTTAACTTTTATTCAGAGTTTATTTTTACGATTTAATATATATATGTGAATTTAAGAAATTTAAAATATTAATATCAAAAGTTTAAAAAGAAATAACCAAATAATTAGTTGTAAAATTAACACCACTAGCATTAAATTTTTTTCGAAGATCAATCTGATCAGCTGTTTGCATAAATCGCCAGTTGATAAGTAAACAAATGGTACAAACAGTAAACAAACTCAAAGCAAATTTTTGTATTCAATATTTTTAATTTAAATCGTCAAAAAAGGCTAAAAGTTTTCATTGAAATAAAAAGAAAACATATTAAATTTAAATTGTGTATAATTTTATTGTTAATTTAAGGTACAGTTTGAATAAAAAAGACCGGATCGCTTCAGTATACCCTAGCGATTTGAAAACGCCAAATTTCTAGCGATTTCGTTTGTCAGAACACCTACATGGCGTTTTCAAATCGAAAACGCAATCATTAAGCGATATGCTGTGATATTAATTAAAATTGACAAGTAGATGGCACAATCTAAAAACTATAGCGAATACACAAACCAATACAGTTGGAATACAGAGTTAGTAAGATATTTTTACAGTTGTAGTAATCCGTAAGGATAATATTACTTAACTTGTCAGAAGTTTGCTTACATTTTTTTAACCATTTACAAGGTGAATTTATTCTATCAGGTGACTGTAGCTACAATAAATACAACAATTCTACAATAACAGACATTTTGTTTTTGTTAAAGAGTAATCATCTGGTCGAAAAACTTAACCCTCAAACCTCCATAAGAAATTAATAAAAGTAGTTAAAAAAAAACTAAAAATTTTTATACATTGAAAATTCTTATGATTTTTCTGCCATGCTAAATCAGTGTAGCACATATAAATTAAAAAAAAATATTTCATTCAGTCAATAACATTTCCACTTTACGTAAAGAACAAATTTTTAAATGACCATCGAGAAAAATATCAGCTGCAAACTTATTTCTTATGGTGATTTCTTTTCTGGTATGTTGCTACATATTTTGTATCATTTATTGGAGGTTACACGAACGCTCATAATGTGTTGTATTTTATATGATTACAAAAGAACAAATATTATTGCCCTTTATGCAATAGTTTTTGTAGTTTTGTACTAATTTAGTGTTTTTTTTACTAAGTTAACGATTTTAAAACTAATTGTTTAGAAAATGTAAAAATATTTTTTTTAATTATCCAAATAATTTCAAATACAATTTTTTTTTTTATTTTCGGAATGTTCACTTTACAAAATATGTTTTAAATAAAAAAATAATTTTACCGAAGTTAAAACTATTTTTATGTAAAATTCAACATTAGGGCTTATGTTTTTAAATCGCTTTAGATAGCAGAATATGTTATTAAACATTTAGTAAAATTTTTTGGAATTTTTTGTGAAATATTTTTATTACAAAAGATATTAACCATATTCAATTTAAAAGTATTTATAAATAATATTCTTATTACAATTTTTAAAATTGTCAATTTTTAAGTTTACTCATCTCAAACCTTTCTTTATTGGGATAATAATACGTATACATATGTTTCTTTGTAGTCCATATAGCTAAAATAAAATAATTTTTTTTAGCAATTTTAAAGCTCATTCTGCTTTTACATACATAAAATTATCAACTGTTGTTTGTTTATAAATTTGCTACTAGAATCTGGTGCAATACGGATAAATATCATTTACAACAAAATTTTTAACTCGCGGCAAGAGTTTTGTTTTAATAATAATGCATACATATCCTCCACATCTGACGATGAAGAGGAGTCCAACAAATTTTCTAAAATAATATTTTTTTCTTCCATTTTATCACTTTTAAAACATATTTTTGTTATTATTTTTTTAACAATAACAAGAACAGCTGGTTTAAAAGTGCTGCCCTTCAACGCTTTGATTAAATTGAGGGTCCCACATGCAGCATATTTTTTTTTGGGTTTTATGGCAACATTTTTAGAAAAGAACATGATACTAATTTACAAAATTGCATTTTTTTCAGAAAAGAATAGCAAAAGGCCAGCATAAAGCCAATATTGATGCCAGAAAAGAGACCACTATTATTTGTCATAGTTTAAACACCTAGTTTTTTTGGTAATTCATTACTCTCGTCTATATAAATATACATAAATAGTAAATCTAGGTTGTAACTTCAAATATATATGTGTTTAGTGTTAAAGGCTTAAATATTGTTAATAATCTTTTTTCTTTTTGTCATTTTAAAATAATTGGCTTTAAAATAGTAATCCTGAAGAATCTCTAGAGTGCGTATTGTTAATGATACATCCGTTATACATACATTCGTTGTTTTTCTGCCTTTTTTTTTGATATGTAACGCAGTTATGCATTTAGATTCTTATCATTTAAGACACAAGCATTAAAAACTCTCTTACAATCAAATAAATTAATTCCTTGTAAAATTATTAAGGATCGTTGTTACAACTTGCCGTTAACTAAAGGGAGGATTCTAACGGGCAGATAATTTGTTTTTTATTAGTATAAGATTACAATAAGGTAGAAGTAAAGAAGGAAGATTATCCTACCAATAACTTTTAAAGTTTTTGTTTGAACTTAAAATAATTTATATTATTTTCAATATGGCAACTTCAAATGTAAACAAAATGAGTAAACACACTGAGTTTTAAAAGAACTTGTTTATTTTGATAAATGCTATCTACATTGGTTCGGTACTGCTATATTTTTGAAAATGTTAACGTGATTTTATCTGCAAGTTGTAATAAAGACAACAGGTTAAAGGTGACATAAAAGTTCACTTTAGCTAAAGTTACCTTTTGCTGAACCCAACTTTAAGGGCAAGTTATAATAATGGCCATAAAAATATTCCTTTTCCAGGAAATTAAGTTTTTAATCCAAATTTATTCGTTGCCCGTGGGTTTGATTTCCTTCCGTAGCGTTAGGCCACAATATCAAGTACAAGTAGGGTCCAGCTAAAATTTTATTTGCCCAGCTAAATAGAAATTTTTTAGTACACTGCAATAACTTGGGCAATATTTTTCAAGTTATCTTTGTCAAATCATGTTAGCCAACACTGATTGTACATTTGTTATATCTTAATAAGAATTATATTTTAATAAAAATTATTTACACAAAACCAAAATTAACATTTTCTCAGTATTTTTTATGTCCAGCTTTTTTTTTGTTTTGTCCTGCTTTTTAAAACCCAATGTACAGCTTTTTGCGAACCGGAATCTGGCAACCCTATGTACAAGGCTTTAGAAGGTAATTTGTAATCCTTTTAAATTACTAGTTGCATTATGTGGAATAAAAATATGCTACATCAGTGGGTATTTCAGCAGTGTAATTAGGCTTGCCAGACGTACTGTTTTCAGCAGTACGCGAACTTTTTTTAGTTTTTCTACTTTTAACTGCATAACCCCTAAAGAACTTCGCAAATGTACTTCTTTTTAGTATCTGTACTTCTTTTTGTACTTTTTCTACCTTCTTTGTACTTTCACCTTTACTTATAGGTTCAATTAGTCGTGACTTTACCATAACGCTGTACTCGTAACATAATCCATAACCGTAAATTTACTATTAGCAGCAATCAGTGCTGCCATGGCCATAAACAGCTGTTTACGTTAATTGCACATATGTATTTTTCAAAAGTACAAAAGTAAACAACAAAAAAATGTGTATACATGTAAGTAAATTCAGCAAACAGCTGTTTGTGGTTATGGCAAAAAACCAAAATTCAGTTGGTACATATGGTTATCGTTATGACTATGGCATTATGGTAAGTCACCTATAATCGAAAACAGTGATGCCCATAAAGTTGGTTAAACAGCTGATTTATGGTTATGGTTAAGTCACGACTAATTGAACCTTTAACTTCCAGGATCTAGGAGTTCTACTTGATCCCGAACTAAGTTTTACTCCGCACATAGTTATGACAGTAAATAAAACTAGAAGCGTACTTGGTTTTATAAAACTGCGGGCAAAATTTAACGATCCATATGTTACTAAACCGGTCTACTCATCTCTTGTAAGGCCTATGCTAGAGTATGGATTCATAATATGGAATTCTCTATATTAAAAATATTTCGACGTCATCGAATCTGTACAAAAGCAATTTCTGTTGTTCTGTCACCGAGGACTGGATTTTAATCCTAAAAGTTTACCTTCTTATTTTGCCAGACTAGCATTAATCAAACTACCGACACTTAAAAGCCGCAGAACTATATTAAATATCTCTTTCATATTCAATGTAATTACTGGTGATATTGACTCCAGTTTTTTAATCCACAATATCACGTTTAATGTACTTCCACGTCCGTCACGTCATTTTTCCCCATTATCAATACAATATTTTAGACCCAACTACGCTGGTGCTGATCCAATAAGAAGAATGAGTAACGAATTTAATAAATCGTATATGGTTATTGATTACTCTTTAACGAATAGTGTTATAAAAAATAATGTAATTAAGTATTTAAATTCATAGTTTTTTAGAATTAATATATTACAATAGAACTTAATTGCCTGCAAGGAACATTTCCATTGGCAAATAAAAATACAATAAAAAAAAAATTATTTTATAGAGGTGCAAACGTCCATACAAAAAAACGTACATATTGTAGCATTTGCAATAATCAGCAAGAGAATTGTCTTTTTAAAAAACGTGCCGCAGTGTTTTTATCGAATATGAGTATTGATATAAAAGGTCGTCTCAATTTAGAAAATAATAAGTTTGAAAAACTTTCAATTTTCCATCTTAATTCACATTTTTTTTTCATGAATTTGTGAAAATAATTACATTACTTTTAATCGGAAATATTGATTTAGATCAACATTTTGACGAATATATATCATTGAAAATATTTGCTGAAAACACTGAAAAAGAAAAATCTACAGACGAAAAATGAAATGAATTCTTAATTAAACAGTTGTTCTGAGTTTTTCAATTTTTTAAAAACCGAAAAGGGTAAAAATGAAATTGTAAATAAAATGCCATGGTATAAGAAATATAGAAGGTAGTTTCATTCTCTCTTTATTTTTTAAAATAAGGTTTTTTGAAGTTTCATTTTCTCTCAAACTATGTATGTAGCGTTGCCATATTTATAATTTTGTTGTATATTCCCAATAAATTATTTATGACAAATGCGTAATTTAGAATTTAAATGTTCCAAATTTTTAAAAAATCGGCATTAGGCTCATGTAAACCACCGACGGACAATAAATTTTTATATGTATAATTACCTTTGATTCCAATTTAAGCAGAAATACTTTAATATACAATTTTTTCAAAATATTTTTCAATTGAATTGAATTTATTATTTTCATAGAAAATGTGGGAAATTTAAAATTTATATGGTAGCATTATTTTAATGAAAACATCATAATCCTTAAGCATGTCAGATGGTGAATTTCAAAAAATAAAGAGAGAATGAAACTACCTTCTATATTTCTTGTACCATGATCAAATACAAAAAGAAATAAATATTTATAAATTTAAAGGCAATAATTTTCAAAAATTAAAGATGTATATCCTATATGTATGTACTTATATCAAAGTATACCATTAAAATTATATTTTTTAAATTAATTTTGAAGTATTTAACAATCAAAATTTGTTTTTGAGTTAATACTGTCATAATATACATTGATTTTAGTTAGTCTGAAATTTATATAAATTCTATAGATGTAAAATCACAAGAACTGAATTAAATTAAATTTTAAGTTATGTTTTTATATTAAATATAAATACAGTCAAACTCGTTTATAACGAACTCGGTTATAATGAATTCTTGGTTATTACGTTATTATTTTCAAGTCCGAACGATTTAATATCAATTTTCATACAAAAAAACTTCGTTTACTACGAACTCTTTTATAACGAATTCTCGGTTAAAAGGAACTACTTAAATGGTCCCAGTAATTAAATTTCATACATTTTACCTTTTTTATAACGAACCCTCAGAAATAACTTTGAAGTGTGGCAATAGTCTTTACTTTTAATTAATATGGCAGCATTAAATTATAACTCAGCATCTTTAATCAGCTGATAGGTAAAAAGAATTAACACTTATTTTTGGTTTTTAATAAAAAAAATACTTTTTGTGTTTAACAAATGATAAAAATTATTTGTATTTTATATTTTCTTCAAAGACTTCACCCTGTTTATTACGAACTTTGCCTACAACGAACTATTTTTTCTGGACCCACGGAGTTCCTCATAACCGGGTTTGACCGTAGTTATGATCTCTTTTTTTATGTTCTTCATTGTTAATGTTGTGAAGTATTTTTTGTTAGTTTTTTTTTATTGAATTGAATAAATTTTGAAAATAAACAAATCTTTTTTTTCACTCAATTTTACTGCTTTTTTAACCTCGATGTACGTTTTTTTACGATTTCAAATCTGAGAACCATAAGTGTAATGAATCTAAATATACTGCACAGTGTACTGGGAAATGGTTAAAAAAAAAAAAAAACAATATCAAAGTACTAGACCGACCTGCACTATCTTAATAGCCAAATTCGATCGAGAACTTGAGTTATATAATAAAAAAAAAAAAAACAATCAGAGCAAAGTGTATTACAAATTGTGATAAGCTTTGTTGATTACATTTGTAGACGATGAATATCTGTTTGAAACAACTAGCCACTCTAGAAAGAGTTTGGAAGCTTAAATTATTGGAAATTTTTTATAACTATGTATACCTAACGCAGGGAATAGGTTCCCAAAAAATGCCGTGTTGTAAAAAATCGTATTGTAGGAGATATGAACTCTATACAAAAATCAAAGTTTGGTTCCAAAGTAAAAAAAATTTTAATAAAATATTGGAATTTGTACAGTAAAAATATGTGCTTAATATATTTTTGTGTATTTATTTGTTGACATATTATGTAATTTAATAAATCGCTTTATAGGAACCCGCGTTGTAGGAGGGTTAAGTGTATATATGTATTTGGAAAGGAAAATGTGGAAAATTTCGATTTTATTTTTGATTTTTAAATAAAAACAAATTTTTTATATAACCAAAAGGGAAATAAATAATAAACAAATATTACGACTTAGTTTGTCACACCATTTATGTATGTTGTGTGTTTTAATTTGGTGTATTAATAATGGTCAGAAAAATACACGATTTAAGCTCCGTGGAGAATTTGATTTTTCCAGCACAAATGAGTACCGAAGAATTTGGAGTAACTTTGGAAAAGCGTTGGAATCACTCTAAACTATGTTCACATGCTAGAAACTACAATTAGAGACAGCAGTCTTCTAACTTGTAGTATTCATATTAATCACTATAAGGCAGATTTATAAGCATCTTTTTACTTATTTGATCAATTCTAGGAATTTTTTATTGGCAACAATAGGTGACAATTCGGTCCTATATATATTAGGAGTAAAGACGGGTCACAGACGGCTTGCAAACAATTGTATTTAGCGCAACTCTCAGGAGATTCCTATAAAGGTGACTTAAATACAACAGTTGTAGCATCTAAAACCTTGCAAATATTGTATGTATCTAGTTCTTCAGCGATTTCAATTTACTCTCAATTTTTATTTATTCTCAGAGTTTTTGCCAGAAAGAAATATTTTTGTTTTGATGTCTAACCTGGGACTTGAATTCGAGCCTTACGTCTAATTAGGAAACAGACTACCAATTAGACCACGGCGACTTCACCGTTTAAGCGATTTTATTATTAAATTGGATATTAATAAATATGTTTACATATATGTATGTATGTACAATGGTCTGATAGTGAGTCAGATGACATTAGTTTTTAGGACAATAGCATTTTTTTGTTGCAAATAATTCGAAATATTTATAAAAATTTTTAATCTTAACAATGCTAATTAAACATCTTTCGCGCATACAATTGTTGGTTTGTGAGATTATAGATTTTTTCTTATGAGTACACTCTTTACCAATTAAGATTATTTTCTTGATCTTTATATTGTGTTCCATTTGAATTATTTTAGTTTCTTTTTATAGAGCCAGTAAAGTTTTCAAGGAATAAATTTACAAATTATTAAATGTATTACATTATTTTCATAAATAAACACAAAAATCAAAACATATGCATTCATGTACATACATATAAATTACATATACATATATATATATATAGTATATAAAAGTAAAACAATAAATTCGAATCTGTTATATTTATAATAAGTAAATGTACCTACATATATATAACGCACCTGTCTAGGAATTACGGAGCGGCTAATACGACTACAATCTCCTAATCCTCAATACACACTTGCAGTTAACGCTACACCATTCGAATGGTTTTGCATATCCGGATAATCCATTTCCATTTATTGCAACATTTTTAGTTTCTTTAGCAGTTCACAAAAATTTCTTGACGGGGAACTACAAAATTCTAATGTATTTGGTACGCATTTTAACAGAAGCAAATGACAAAAAAAAAATAATAATAAAAAATTATTCAAAAAACATCAGCGGCATTTCTTCTGTAAGCATAAAAGCATAATTGCAAATTGTTAGCAGTACATAACTCATTTGTAGGCAATCTACCTGGAAGCCTGTGTGTATGCAGATGAAATTGTATTTGTTTTAATGTTAGAATGTAGCGCGTGCTGAGTTTGATGATTATTTTCTTAGATGGAAGGAAATTTTAAACTATATTCCGGCCATACACATATGAATGCAGTGGGAGAGAGTAAAACAAAAGAGTAAAAAAGTGATAAGAAAGAGAAGACAAATTTGGTTGCATGTAGTTTGAGGGGAGAATGAAAATTAAAAACACAACATAGAACTCAGACTTGATTAGTATAAACATGTTCATCGGCTTGGGGTGGATTATGTTGCCACTGACATGTATGCTTAGAACTTGTTGTTTCAGCCAAGCTGTGTCAGTCTCAAATGTTTTTGTAGTATGAGGCGATAAGGCATTGTACAATATACGGTTTGCGTATGCGTACAAATGTCCCGCGCCAATATAGCGGCATTTTTAACGATGCTGGTAAGTAACAAGTTGTTGTCCCATTGATGTTTGTTGCAAACATTATGGCTGTAGGTATGAATGTATCTAATACGGTCTCATACCAAAAAACTCGTGTAAGGATTTATGACTACATGAAACCAAACAGGTTCACATACATACAATATGTTTACAAATACAAAAGTATGTGTTCTTCGCCGCAATTATTACGGACTGTAGTTTTACAACAGATGGCATGAATGCAGCATTGTCCGCGTTATCAAATTCATATCCTTTTGTTTATCCAAGGAAGGCACAACTCTATAGCTCAACTTGGTAAATAGTCTCGCGCTAATATCAAACGAAAATATTCGCGGCAACTGTATACGGAAAACACTTTGCTATCGTCAAAGCTTACTTAACGCGATATCGTGAACTATATGAGTATATGAAAAATAAAAATTCGTGAACGTCAATTTCATTGTATTTGAACAAAAAAAAAAAAAACAAAAAAAAAAATTTAAAAAAATAACAAAAGAGAAAAAGAATATGAAAATAACTTAAAATACCTACATATTGAATTTTATATCTAAAAATAGGAATTTTTTTTTTGTGGTCAACGTTCATAGAGGTGTGTATTACAACGTAATTATAATTCACGCGGCAAGAATTAATTTGTGGATCTAATTACAGATTTTGATTATAAGCGGCAATTTATAACAATGGATATATCTGCATATCAACATATGAATATCCGTATGAGTACACGTGGTAAGAGACCCCTTCGAAATTTAACGCCATCCGACAAGGTAAGAGCTATACAACGTATACACAACGGAGAAACTAAAGCTTCTGTGTCTCGTGATATTGGAGTGCCCGAGTCCACGTTGAGAGGTTGGTGTAAAAATGAACAAAAATTGCGGTTTATGTGTCGCCAGTTAGGAACGGCGGATCACCTCTCGTCTATTCCCGGTATTGAAAATCCTCCTGAAAAACGTCCTCGATTTGACAATCATATTCAGACGCCAAAATATCCGGGTACATCTAATTTTGACGAGTTTACCTATAATCGTTTGCCCCTTAATGGACTTAGTTTTGCCCCAAATGGAAATAATGCCATTTTAGAAAAAATAGCTTTAAATGAAATTATGAAGAAACACATTATTCCTACTGATAGTTCGGTTAAGCCACCAGTTGATAATATTGCAAATCAAATACCAAATATTATGGCGGGACCAATTTCACTTGGCGGAGATTACAGTACACAGTTGTCTATGATGCAAAATCTAAATTTATTGTCCCTATTAAGTCCGAATTTATCGCCTATACAAAATCTCAACACTTCCAATAATAGCTCGGCAGACCTTATTAAGAACAAAATCCCCTTGCGTCTTGTGGATGAATCTAATGGCAACGGAATCAAAGGCAGCAACAGTAATAATGTTGTCAACAATAATTTAATCTGTAATAACAGTAATAGTAATAATAACAAAAATATTTCTACGAATAATACAACCTCGTTATCAGTAAAAAACTGGGCTAAAGATCCGGCGGAAAAGGTCTCCATTAATTCATCGATACTTGATAATAATGCTGCTACTAACACCAATACTAACAACAACAACCACAACAGCAGCAGTAGTAATGTTGACATCAACAACAAAAGCAATAACTATAATAACCAAAGCATTAACGATAGGAACAATAATAGTCTAAAAGACAAAAGTGGGTCCTTATCTATTGAAGCTTTACCGGATGTTGTCAGCTTTCTGCCGCCGTTTCCTCTAGGGCTCCTACAAATACCAAATGTCAACAATATATCCGATTCCGAAAATAGCAATACAGCTTTGCTAGAGTGGTGCAAGGTTTTCAATGCGAGTCTTAATTTTTTGGCATTAGCAGCAGCTGCCGCTGCTCTCCATCCCAACGGTGCTCTCAACGCAGCAAACACTATTAAAAAAGAAGACAATATACTTTACAAAGAACTAACCAAATCTGCAAGCAACTTGGATTCAACAACAAGTGTTTCATCATCTTTCATTAATAGTGACATATCAAATGATAGTTATTTTGACAGTGAACCAGAAGACTTGTCAGTTCGTTCAACAGCCACATCCAAACTATCCAGTCCAGCTAACAGTCGTTCGCAAAGTCCCATAAAGTCGGGTTCTTGTTCACCTCAACCCAGCGATGGAGAAAACTAAAGAGGTTCCCGTACTCGTTAGATTAGTGCCAATGTGTGTGGTAGCCGTTTGAATCTTTTTCAGTCTATTAAACCCTTGTGTAGTCCCTTACGAACTCCCCTACTCGCCTTGTATATGCTATAGTTTACATTTGGCATCATCCGTTCTTATCCATTGCTATGACAGTAATAATAAATACGTAAATAAAAATTTTTTTATTCACAAACCAGTATTAATACATACATACATAATATATACATAAATAAATAATGAAGTAAATCTTACACTCACTCATATATGTATACAGAAATTCATCCATAAAAAACCATATCGAACCCATCCAAGTGTAGTACTCCCATTGACATATTGATATGTACTTTTAAAAATATCGTATTACTACATATTTACATATCGTTGTCGAAAATCCAAAAATCCAAAAGTACGTATGTATCATCAAAAAAATCAAAATCGAGTTTTTGATTGATTATAATTCATAAGGTTATCTCTACTTAGATCTTTTCTCTATTTAGATTTTTACGACCAAAAATAACGGTTTTTTTGTCATTAATTAAAAAATATTTATAAATGTGAAGTACTTGTTATTTTATAAGGTTTTTGGATCTTCTGTAAAATTATAAAAAGTGGTGTTACGCACTTTTGGATTTTCAACGACGATATATAGAAGTAAATTATTATAGACAATTAAACAGATTTTAATGTGTGACCATGTCATTCAACTAGAAACTAGTATAAATTTAAATAATTTTGTCTTTTTAGTGTAAATTAATTTTAGATTATAGCAACAATAACAATAACAACAATTAATTTACTCTACTATTAATGCTAACGAACTAAATTAAAAACATTCCCATGTATGTATTATAATTCTTATGTTATAAATTCATGATAATAATAATAATAATTTATAAAATTACACGTAAACCCCTGTTTACCCCTCATTCAAATAGCACCATAATTATTATTATCATTATGACGCAATTATCATAATAATTACAAAATTTTCTATTCCTTTTATTTTATCTTATTTAAGTTATTTTCACGGGGCTTTCAAATTATTTCGGTTTTTTTTTTTGTTTTTTATAAGTATGTACATAAGATTTTCATTTTAAATTAATAAAATATTCGTTGTTTACTTTTGTTTTTCACTAATAAATATCAAATAAAAACTTTCAATGAGCCATAATATAAAAATTATAAAAGCTTTGTTTTATTTTAATATAAAATGATTGACGGCTTAAACTTTTGCCACTTCTTAAAAACATTCTTTTATTTAGAATAGCGCAGAAACGTTCACCATATTTATCTAATTTCCCATAATACTTCCTCAACCGTTTTCCCCCCCAACGTTCGAATGCCTGCAATAGTCCACAGATGAAATACCTAAAGATGATTTAGTCCGTACTGCAGTAAAATATCTCAAAATTTTAAAATATACAGCTGCGTGCAATTAATTAAGGACACGAAGCTTACATGTGAGCTTGAAGCAAAAAATACAAATTGTTGTATGATATTGTCAAAATTTGTACAAGTTAAGTTAATTAAACTCTTAGTAGTAGAAAATAACTGCTTATTGCGGCAAATAAATTATTACCTTTAAAGCTGTGAGCCATATTTTAAAAGAGTATTGATTTCAGTCATGCATTTAATTAAGGACACACCGTAAACTTTATGAAAAACATGTATTTATTAGAACGTTTTGTTGCAAAACCATTGTTGTCGATAACAGCTTGACATCTGCGAGGCATCGAGTTAATCAGATTTTCACATGCACTGGTTGGAATGGCCTCCCAAGCTTTCTTTGCTTCGGCGAAGAGATCATCAAAATTGCTTACTTTTACTGAGCCTACTTTGGATTTTACAACTTGACATAAGTTCTAAATCGAGTTGAGATCAGGACTGCATGAAGGCCAATCAAGCACAGTGACCGTATTGTTGAAAAACCATTGTTTGACGTGATGAGCCGTATGCTTCGGGTCATCATTTTATTGAAATATCCATGCTACTGGCATATGCTCGTCAGAACACGACATCATTGTTTTGCATTTGATTCTTACACATATGTAATGTATATATGCATGCACATAATTCGCTCCTTTATTGCAACATAGTCATATCTCAAAAAAACTTGAATTTGGCAAAATGCAATTTAAGTTTTCAAGACATAAGTCCTATGATCTAATTCCCGCAAACATTTTTTGCTATAACTTCGGTTCAGCTTGGGATATAAAACTGATTTTTTTTCCGCATGTACAAAAGGTCTAAAAGAGCAGTTTTGCTTAAGTAACTACAAATTTTTAATTTTTTGAGATAGGACTATGTTGCAATAAAGGAGCGATATGTTAATGTGGATTCTGATGTTTAACAATACATTGGTATAATATTACTTAAAGTTTGTTTATATCGTTAAATATATCGTTACATGTAGTGCAGAGACAGTTTTGGGTGAAATTTCAATATTTGGATTGCTTATGGGGTGCCCCATAATATTAAAAAAAATATTCGAAATTTAATTTGTCTTCAGGAAATTTTTCATTGCTTACTACGTGGATTCTTCTTAATTGACTCTATGTTTTGTTTGTGACTGCTTAGGATTTTAAATTACATTTAAAAATTATTTAATTTTATTATTGTTATTATATTAATGCATATAGTGTACTTCATTATTATAAGTACACTACAATAGTTATGATAACTGCGCATTAATGCGATATAATTTTCATATTTTTATTATTTTGTTTTCAGCATCTTTTGTTATCTTCTGTACAACATGCAGTCAATATATTGATGAATGTTTTAATATATTATACATATATATTTACTGTGTTATAACAGTATTAATGTATGTATGTACATATATACGTCAGACTACGATCTAATACAGAAACACACTGTTCTTCAATAGTCAATGAGTTGCTTATTATCGATATTAAGGATACATCTGTTACATCCATAAAGATTTAAAATGCTAACCAAACCGTTAGCGTTATGTGTGGGACTGTCCTCTTACAACAATGAAAGTAAATCAAACGAAAGATAGAGAGTAGGAAATTCAATGGTAATACATAATACATGACAAGAAGGCAGTTTATTTGGTTTGTGGTAACTAAAATGTTAATTAAGCCGCCGTATTTTAATAACGCTTAAGAAACTTATGTATGTTACGAAGGTATAACTGATAAAAATTAAGAACACATTCAGGTAGCGATCAAAATTTGTTGAATGAATTCGTTTTGCTATATATAGCGTAAGCATAAGCAGCATTGATAAGCTAATATCCGATATCCGGTAAAAATAGACTAGTTCAAACTTTTAACAGGAGACTATAATCATATAATTATGATATAATTTATTGTGGACATACATGTGGAACTTCAATGGTTGTAAAAATAAATCCCTAAACGGAAACACTTAAGGCTCGTAAGTATGTACTCCTACAGAGGATATCTCAGATCAGTTAATTAATTGTTTAAAGAAGGCAGGTAAGAAACTATCGAAAAATCATTGGAAATATACGTTTCACACGAGTTATTATGATTGAAATACTTTTTGAACGTCGAAAAAGGTCTCTTTTGCATAGCGTCACTATCAGAGTTTGGGGATCGGGAATTCCCGAATTTTAAATTAACGTATTCTTGTACACTTTTTTTTTTTTGGAAAAATCAGCGATATTAAATTTTCAACGATTCGTAACAAAAAATAAATTAAAAATGTTGCGATTTTCTAATTTGTTAGAGAATTGTCAGATGAACCCAATGTGATGAAACGGTTTGTGGCAGATAGTCCAGTAGAAAAAAGTCCTTTAAAAAATTCTACTTTTCAAAAGTATGCAAAGGAAGAATTCAATAAAGAGTCTAATCTTAGATGTACGAAGTAGGTGAAGCAGCATGTTTGGAAGGATACGATCATTTCCAAAAATAAAAAAGGCTTTAATAGATTTATATTTATCATCATTGTTTATTGAAGATTATGTCCCATTGGTAAACGTTTTGAACCCCATAAAAGATGCAGTGGAAGCATGAAACCAATTTGATAATAGGTGATGCTATTATGAGTACACTTTATGAACCGTTATTATCTGTTGATTCTATACTTTCGGAAAAAATGGTGCACACAATTAAAAGTAAAGTAAATGAAAGATATAATGACAGATTGATATCATTAGTAAATTATCTAAACACTTCACGTCACAATAATATTAACATAACAAATTCAATGTTGAAATCCTATGCAAAGTAAATGTACAAAAGCCTATCCCAAGGTACTGAAATAACATCGGCTGAAAGTACATACATAATTTTTTACATAATTAGTCATTACAACCCTTCAGTCTAAATTATTGACCTAATTTCTCACACCACTTATGTTGTGTGCGGGACCTACAGTTTTAAGTGGACTCCGAACGACAAATTTTTTTGAGAAGCTTTTCATAGCAGGTTTTTTTTTACTCTCAGAGTTTTTGCCAGAAATCTGCTGTGAGGAAATCGCCGAAGAAATACTTTTTGTATTTTATTTTGATGTTTGGCCTGGGGCTCGAACCCTGGCTTTACGTCTAATAAGGCAACACAATATCTACTAGACTATCGGCTGAAAGTGATCAAGATATTTCCGTGCACAAGTATATCAATGTTTTAAAGAAAGGTTCGAAAACGCCATTAATGGGGCAAAAAACATGAAATTAAAAACAAACAACTTATTTAAAAGAGAGTTAGCAATATTTGAAGCTAGTACAAACAGAACTAAAAATTTATACATACTTTTTAATGCATTGTTAACGCTAAAGCCCACTTCTGTTGAAAAAACGAAGGTGTTTTTTTGCTAGCTGGTAAATGTACAACAAATTTATGAAATCGAATGTCTGATGAGCGGGGCAAGGATTTTAATGCAAATGCATATTTGTAGTCGGTAACACTAAATCACTTTTGACAATATATCTTTTCGCTTCGAAGAATTTGCAACAAAATGGCATCGATTTGGTGTTCCATATTTTATAATAAATGCATATTTTTCTTATAAGTGTATATATTTAGCATATTTTACTATTTTATTGTATATTTAATTTTCTTTTAGAAATATTTAGATGTCAATACATCAAGTTTACAAAAATCTCATTTTACCTTCATTCAAATAATATTTTTATTTCTTCGTTAAACTGCGTACACAAAATAAATTTTGTTCGCTATTTAAGGTACTGAATAGAAAAAATTTGCCTGTTCGTTAAATGCGATGTTCGTAGAATCGAATGGTCATTAAATCGGAAAACTACTGTATAAATATCTCTATATATATAAAAAAGTGACGTGTATTCTCGTGATCTGTAAACTCAAAAACTACTGGACCGATTTTGACAAAACTTGATATACATGTTGTATAGTTTTGTGTGATGTATTTAGTTTTTTGTGTTTTAGCACTGTAAATCAAGAACTACTGCACTATGCTGTGTTTCGTTAATCAGCGTGCAGTGGCGCTAATTATGCCGATACCACACAAAATAAAAGAAATTGTGCAATGCAATGCAGATTGGGCCAAGCTATCAAAAATAATAATTGCTATGTCGATTTAGTGCACCTTTCATTCTTCTTCTAAATATCAATTAGCAATGACTTTGCATGAAAATCAGACTTACAGCGAAAATAAAATTGGAAGGCAAAACAACGTTTGCCTGGGTCTGCTAGTTTATTATATTTATAACTTAACAATATCCTTATATGTAAATGAATTATCTAATTTTTCCTTTAACAAATACATTTAAAATTTTATATGTGCCTTATAAATATGAAACTGTTACCTGAATTTTATTTTTTTATTTGTTTAATAAATATATTTGAAACAAAAAAATTTTTTATTGCATATTTTTAACATTTTTAGTGCATATTTTCTTTCTTATAGTGCATATTATATGCGCATATTTTTAATTTTTTAGTGCATGAAATTCCTTGCCCTGCTGATTAGTTATTAAATGCACTAATAATTTTAAAAACTGATTTTTTGAAAACTTTGTTCTTCAAGAATTTTTTTATTTTTATTTTTAAATAATATTTTTAATTAATTCTTTATAATAACTGATCTCAAAATGTTATTATTAATCTGTTCGTTTTTGTTCATACAGTATGAATTTATATATATTGTTTTCTATTTTATTAATAAAATAATATTTTAATGAAAGTATTAAGCATTTTACTAGTATTGAGATTGCGGGAAATTGAATATTTTTATTTCCGTTTCCCGGGAAATGAAAAACTCTGGGAATTCGCTAACTATAGTCAGTATCGACTGCATAAATGCATCTATTATAACAAGTCATAGTCGTGTACCGATTCGTTTTCAGTGAGCACTAGCTCTAAAAGGTTCGTAATATGCAATCTATTGTACTATGCAATTTATTTTGAAAATATTAGTTTATAAAATTTATAACCAATAATCAAGAAGAATGTTTCAAAAATGTCTTTTCCTTCATTCAGAAGATAGCTTGCCAATATCTTTATTTTGTGACGTTGTCAGTTAACACTATGGGAGGACTAATCTGACAAACTTTGTTTCAATGATTTTCATACCATTTTTTTTCTTTCTTCCGGCCTAAGAAGACAATATCAAAATGACTAAAAAACGCCATAATGGAGGACGTTACAAACATAATAGAAGCCATGTAAAAGCTGTACGCTGCACAAATTGTGCCAGATGTGTCCCTAAGGATAAGGCTATTAAGAAGTTTGTTATCCGTAACATAGTCGAAGCTGCTGCTGTCCGTGACATCTTCGAAGCTTCGACTTGGGATGCATATATTCTGCCAAAATTATATGCTAAACTGCACTACTGTGTGTCCTACGCTATTCACTCAAAGGTCGTAAGAAACAGATCAAAGGAGGCAAGACGTATACGCACTCCTCCAGTCAGAACTTTCCCTAAGGATATGCAGCGTAACCAAGCTAGAAAGTAAATACAAAAAAGTATGAGCTGATAAGCATATGAAACAATAAATTTTTAAATTTTTTAAATATTAAAGTTTACAATTCGTGAAAATAGTGCGCAAAGAAAATTTTGCTAGGAAATAAAACTTACTTGTAGTGGTAGTAGTCTAGTAGGTAGTGCGTTGGTTTATTAGGCGTGAAGCCACAATTCAATTCCCATTTCAAATATCTTCAACAAAACGAAATATAAGTCTGATAGAGTTTCTCCAAAATACGTCGTTCGCAATCGACTTTAGGATGTAACATCCTCCACTCATGTATTACATTAATAACCAATTATGTATGTACGAAAGCAATGCAGCTCCAATGAACTTAATAGCTATATTGAATTTACAATATAATTATTTGCATACATTCGTATTTACATATGCAAATATATTTAAATTTTTATATGCAGATACTAGCTGTACCCTGTACGTGTTGCTGCGGCCCTAACTAAAATAAATTTGAAAGAAAGGCATTACACAAATGCACAATTAATTTCGAATCATTTTATTGATTTTGTTTTCCGTTGTCCTGATGATTCGGAAGAACGGGCCGAATGGGTCTCAGCGGTATATACTCGAAGATTTTTCAGTCACAGTGCTCGTCTGATTCCAAGGCTAGTAATGCTCTTTTCTGCCGCGATTGTGATGTAGGTCGACCAATTGCTTGTCATTCATTTTGAATAATTTTCAGTGACGCCATCCATCGGAAATTAATCGCACCAATTTCCGTCGACTCATACGTAGCAACTTTAAAGAATGCACAGTTTAAGATATAATTCATTTTGAGTACTTTTCAGTTGCACCACCTATTGGAAATTGGTAATACCAACTTAGAAATCTTTGTCGGGTCATGCGCAACAACTTTGCTTAAGATCATAACATAATCAAATCCACAGTTTAAGATTTAATACATTTTAAGTAATTTTCAGGTGCGCCACCTATCGGATATTGGTCATACCAACTTAGAAATCAACAACTTTGCTAAAGATTATGACATGATTAAATGCACAGTTTACGATTTAATTGATTTTAAGTAATTTTCAGTGGCGCCACCTGCCGGAAATTAGTCATATCAACTTAGAAACCTACCCCGGCTCATGCGCAACAACTTTTCTAAACATCATAACATGATCAAATGCATAGTTTACGATTCTATAAACTACATACAAACAAACATTAATTTTTATATATATAGACGATGGGAGGTAACACGTCCACTATAGCCAATCCGCCCATTTTGTTCATATATACGTCAAAGTCATCCATACAAAATTTGAGGACTTTATCTGTTGCAGTTTATGAGATATGCGATATTAAATACTTATTGGGTATGTGGGCGTGGCACCACGCCTACTTGAAATTTTAAAATAAAATATAGCCTATAGTTCCTTCCAGACATACAAAAAGGTATAGCTAAAATTTCAAGAAAATCGGTCCAGCCGTTTAGCCGTCTATTTTTATATATATAGATACGAAAAAAATAAATTAGTTCTTAAAAGGCAAGACTAATACCGGTATGCACTTTAATCTACGATTATCAATACTTTCATCTAAAAGCATAATGTCCAGAGGATTCGTATGGTTGCTTAAGGTCTGGAGATATTTTTCACTTGACCTTTTTATTTCTTCTCTTACTGAAACCAAATTTAAGTTCCTTCTTATACATTTGTTCGAATCAAACCATGTCGCTGCCGTTATCAAACTTACTTTTCTATTGTATTATATTGTATACTCTGACTTTATCGATCAAATTTAATTCTGACTGGTCCTAGAAGCCAGCACATAATACATCCTAATATATATTAAAAATCCTTCCGTAAGTCCGTTTTTTTGTTTACCAACCGTGTCTGAACGCCTGGACCGATTTTCTTTTGTCGGTGCAGGTTGTAGACTATAAATCTTTTTAAAACTTTCACCAAAAGGAACGAAAAAATGGGACAAAGGGAGAAAAATGGGCAAAAATTAGTACTTTTATTCATAAATTTAAGATTTAGCTTGGTTAAGTTTTCCAAATTGGAGGTGTTTTGTTTATAAAGTTGGACCAAAAAGGGGAAAGGGGCGAAAAACGGGCAAATTGAGTGAATTTATATTTAGGGCTTAGAGTATTAAAAAAATTGGTGGTGATGCAGGTTTAGTTGAGATGACTGCTAGTTAGTATCCGACCTGGCTCTGAACGCAAACGCCCATAAGATTTTGCGTCAACCCTCGCGAGGACCTCACTGATTACCACAGGCACCCACGGGGTCTTAAAAGGACAACTGTATAATCGATATGATAGCGGCTTGAAGATGGAACCCAGATGAAAATGAATAAAATAATATTTGAAGTAGATGAGATGATGCAAGGAGAGGTTGGATTTATGAGCAGTCCACGTATAAGGCGATCGCCTGTGAGAAAGGCACAGACGACCGGGTTACAAAAAAGTTGCCACCGTCCTACGGAAAGAGGGTGATCTAGATAAAGGTGATGATGATGTTAGCGGAACGCCGAATGATGGATGCTCTGACCAAGAAAAAATAGGCAGATCAACAGCGGTAAGCTCTCTTACATTGGAGCTGATCGGTAGGAAGGAGAAAATGGAGGAGGATGCTATGTTCCAGTGTAGGGAGACTCTGGATATGATGCAGGGAGTTACGCGTCGCCAGAAGAATGCAAACACTAACTTTTGGAACGGAATATTCAGAATGGCTGATCTTCTGGATGTTATGTTGAATTACAGACGTACCTAGAAGGCGGGTGAAGAGGAGAGAACCACTTTTTTTATTTTTTTTTTATTTTCTTTTATTTCAAAATATGTACAAAAACAATGTAATTTTTTGCCTCAGCGTCCAGCGGACATTATTGAGGCCAGTTGGCAAAGTAAATATATCAATATATAAGTATATAAATAAAATGAATGTTTAATAAAACATTACAGCGTTATTTTAATAACAATAAATATTGCAATCAATTTACATTATCTGTTCAGTTTTACTACATAAGAAGCTTTTCAATGTTATTAATTAAGCGCTCTTTAAGAGCATTTTTAAAGATTGAGAATATAGGAATGTTTCTCAAATTTTCCTGTAAGTTGTTATACTTTAAACTATATTGGTAGTAGCTGCACTCTTTGCTTAGTTTTCTCTAGTCTAAACAGTGCTATTCTCAAGTTACTTCCATTCCTGATATTGAAAGCATTTTGATTTCAGGCAAATGAAACAGTACGGTGTCCGATATTATGCAAAGACTTGTATACACAAAGCAAAAGCTGAAGTTTATATAAACCCTTTATGGGCAATATTGTTTTTGTTATGTCTCTGTATAAAACTAAAGTTAAAGTAGACAATGGGAGATTAAAGACAGCTTTCAGTGCCTTCTTTTGGGTGCGTTGAAGAGATCTGCGTTCATTGCTTTTCTTCCATGCATATACAATAGTTAAATAATTAAAACGACTTTGAATCAAAGAATTGTATATTAATAATTTAGTTTGATTGTTAAATTTATTTCTGAATTTATAAATCAGTCCTGGTGTAGAAGAGACCTTTTGCTTAATGTCTCTTATGTATTTATCCCACGAAAGATTACTTTGTAGATTAACACCCAGGTATTTTGTATCAAAACTCTCCTCCACAACTCTTCCATCCACATGTGCATTAAAATTTCTGTTAATGACAGTATTAGGCCTAAACCTTAATATTTTTGTTTTTCCCGCATTCAAACTTAGTCTGTTAATTCTTGCATATTCCGTAATCATTTGTATGAGTAAAAAATACTTATATCATCAGCAAACATTACCAATTTTCCAAAAAGCTGTAGGTTTTTAAGATCGGTGATATAAACGCTTAAAAGTAGAGGACCCAATACACTTCCTTGGGGAACTCCATACTCAACAGTTCCAACAGAACTCTTCTGACTCTTTGCATATATTATTTATCACGTTCACAACAGCTTCCTCAGGGCCACATACTTTTCTGAAGCCAAATTGGTATTCATATGGCAAGTTATTATGGTTAAAATATGAGTTAAGCTGTTCATATCATTTTTCAAATATTTTGTCAATTATAGAAAGTAATGCAATCGGCCTAAAATTCTTTATCCGTGAACCATTATTTGTTTTACGTACGGGAATAATCTTGGTAATTTTTAAACTTTCAGGAACAGACGCAGTAATAATCATGTTATTCTCGTTAAATATGGAGTAATTAAGTCACTACAACACAGTAAAGCTTTTGGAAAAATTTCATCATGCCCATAGCCTTTGCTTGTATCAAGCTTATTAATAACTTCCTTTATTACATTTTCTGTTGTGGTTGAAAACACATTGGCTAATTTCCAACGTTCTCGAGGCAAATAAACAATTTGATTTTTTAGGATTTTAGAAAATTTGAAGAAAATAATTATTGAACACATCACTTTTCTGTACATCGGGAATAGTATTTCCATTGCCATCATAAACTTTTATTACATCTTCAGACTTTCTACCTATATTCTCGTTTAGAAATTTCCAGCTTTTCCTTGGATCCAGTTGAATTTTTTCTTAATTATCCTGATAATAGCCATTCAAACATACTCTGCAGACCTTATTTATTACCTTACTTATTCGCTTCAAGATACCATCAGCGTAAGCTCTACCCTGTCTTTTCTCTTTAAGTAATTTTCTTTTATATCTTACAAGTTCCATAAAATTTTTATTTATCCAAGGTGTCAGTTCATTTTTAATAGACTTTCGATCTCTCTTTTCAGTAGCTGCATTTGTTGTCGCGGTGGATGTAATATCAATAATTTTGGAGAGATCTTGTGATGGATTTCGAGTTTCATGATATATAGGCAGTAGAATCGATTCCTGACTTTTCATAATTACAAACTTTTCTTATTACCTTAACATAATCCGAGTTTCTGACGTGTTTTCTAGTTTTAATCGATAATATTAGATTAACAGTCAGGTAACAAGAAATAGTATCTATGAGAATATCATTTGAGATATTACTATAAACATTGTAAATACACGTACCAGAGCACGGTTGTATTATTAATTGATGACAATGTTTATAATTATAGCTTGAGAGTATATTCTCCAAGTCATATGAATCGGTAACGTTACGGAAATCATTATTAGAATCACAGATAATCATGCTGGGAAAATGACTACAGCTGAGTAAAAGGTTATCCATGAAGTTAAAAAAGGCATTTAGACTATACTTCTGCGATCTATAGAACGAACTAAATTTCATTGGCTTTCCCATAATCATTATATTCTCCAACGATATTGTTTTTGATTCAATAAAATCTTTGCTTTCACAACTGTCTACTTTATAATCGATATCTTTATTAATATATATTGAAGTGCCACCATAACGATCTTGTCTGCAACAATGTACAGCATTATAACCAAATATATTGTAAATTTGTTTCAAGTCGGAAGAGAACGGTCCTTATCTGGACGACGTTTTGGGTCCTTCCCAAAATAATGCCGTCCGGGGAAGGGAGTATTCCCAGAAGAGGAGAAGGGACTGTTTTAGTGGAAGCACCACTCGACGCAGCTGACGACGATCACTGTAAGTGCAAAGGCTTTTTGAAACCTACCCCACACGAAAAAAAAAAAAAATAATGCAGAAGCTGGTGAAAACTCTTACGAGTTACTTAACATTGGAAATGGTGAATTAATTGCAGATGGTAATGGAGAAATGCCATTTAAACGAGGATTTTGTAATTTGGATCCATCAGGAGAAAATTTAATTTCTAAAGTTTATCCTGATGTAATGGCCTACCCTGATATGATGGTTTACCAATCATACTTATGAGAAACATCAATGCACCAAAATTGTGTAATGGCACAAGACTTCATGTAACTTATCTTAGTCGCAATATAATTGGGGTAATAATATGGACAGGATCGTGGAAAGGAGAGGATGTGTTTATTTCCCGTATTCCAATAATTCCATAAGGTTTGCCATTCAACTTTAAACGTTTACAATTTTCAGTTAAATTAGCATTTGCTATGACCATTAATAAGTCTCAGGGTCAAACATTGAAGGTGGCTGATTTAAACTTGAATATTTTTCTCAATGTCATTTGTATGTAGCCTGCTCACGGGTACCAAGTGCGAAAAATTTATATATTTTTACCCCAACTGGTAAAACAGCTAATATTGTGCATAGAAGCGTTTTATGGAAATAATACTATTTAATTTATTTGTAGAATAAGTGTATATTGCATTTATTTAATAGTCATATGTATGTACACAATATTCCTATAAATATTAATAATAGAATAAGTTTATTTTTTGTATTTTTAATATATATACTTAAGCTACTGATTTTTTTATTTTTTAAGTGTTAAAAATAAAAATTTTTAAATTTCTTTAACAACAATAAAGAATCTCTGCTTTTTTTAACTTGAAAACATTTTTCATTTTTAAACTAATCCAAACTACATAACCCGCGCAATGCCGGATACAATTTGTTAGTATAATAATAATATTTAAAAATAATATTTTTGGTATTTCTCTTCATCCTACCATGGTAATAGATATTTTCCTCTACCGAATAACAATGATCGATATAGATTGCGATCCAAATTATTAAAAAGTTTTTTTTTGACAAAATTTAGCAATTTTTAAGGTTCTAACCGTGCCGTATACACAGTAAAGATTCAAATTATGCATTACTAAATCAAAATTTGGTGATACTGAATCATCTACTATTTGCAAGTCACTTGGTTAAAAAGTGGCGTTCCTAAGGGTTCCTTAGAGCTGGTTCTCTCCTTATTATTATTGAAATATAACTCACAAACAGTTGGTTAACAAATTATCGGAAGGTGTGGTGATGTTCTGCACGCTTATATCACTTGTGAAGACTCTTTACAGAAATAACGCCAGCTGCTGCATAAAATGCAAAAGGTCTTTTAGCAGAAGAATAATGGTAGAAACTCTAGTTCAAGCAGGATTGCGTCTATAAAAAGGTAACGGAAAGGTATAATTGCATCGCCAAAATTTTCTAGACTACGCAGTAAAATATATTGGATTTTTTTATTTTCCAACCAATGGCGTATGTTATTAAGGGTTTAAGGATTCACAATTCCTATATCTCACAAGTAAGATGCTCTGAATAATTGTAATCTCGAAATAAAATTAACAAACTGTGCCTTGTTATGTATATTGACTATTGTAAGCAGGACGTAAGTTAAAAAAGCAACTGTTTTCAAAAAAAGTATCAAATTGGCACCAAAAAATTGAAAAATAATATAAAATTATTTTATTAAATTTAATCAATAGTTTTTTTTTTAATGGTTTCATAATGAAATGATTTTCTATTGTCCTATAAAACAGTACCTTACATTGAAAAATTTATACGACTTCGGTAGATGTCACCGGTATAAATTTTAATGAATTTAGTTAATTTAGAAACAAATTTTCAATATATTGTTACGCAAATACAATAGAAACGACATAAGATCGTTTAACACGTTCCCTGCCACGTGTACCGTTTTCGGTGCACGCTAAACCTCATTTCTACGCCAAGCTGAACTTTTTAATTTAAAATGTTTATATCCAAAATTTATTTATAGGTAGGACTGTTAATGTAACGTAATGATGTTTAGAACAATTTTAGAGTGATGTACCGATAACGGTACATGCGGCGTGGTATTTAGTTATCGGACCACTTTTGAACTTTTATTTAATACGACAGTTGTAAATGCATCGATTTTATATAATACACGAAACAATAGTTTAATTTCACCTTTTATATTATAGAAATTTACAATTTCACATTTATGTAACACAAACAATGACGTATTTTCTGAAGAAGATGACCATGTCCTACCTTCTAGAAGTACACCATGAGTTGCAAAACTGTACTGGGAGATCAGTAAAAAGATGCAGCCATTCCATGATATGCAGAAAGTATGAAAAATTATAATAATGCACTCAAACTTGAGTAAAATATATATTTTTTTAGTACATTGCACATATGTGCCTTATTCTATATGAAATAAATTTAATTTTTTATTGTTATTTTGTGCATTTTGCCCTTTGAATAGTAATAATTTTGAAAATAAAATACATTTTTTCAAAAATAAAAAAAGAACATGTATTTTTATAGATTTATAAAAGTAGTTGTTGTGTACCGAAAATGATACACGTGGCCTAGAAATGACACTTTCTCATAAACAGCTTGGCAGGGAACGTGTTAACAATAAAAACGATAAACAAAAGCTATCAGCTACAAAACAATGAGGCAATGCGTACACAATACACACGACACAAATACACTAACACATACATCGAACTTATTATAAGTAAACCAGCTGCAACAAGTATAAGAGAAAAAGGGACAGACAAGTAAGCAGACGCAACAACAAACAATGTAGTCGCAATAGAATTCTCGAGAATGTGAAACCACGAACGTTTCACTTCGAGAACCATCATCGGACTGAAGAGGTTCGCATACAGTGTTGAAAAATTCAGTACTTTAGTACTTTTTTCAGTACTTTTTGCGCTTTTTTTCAACTATTAATGCATTAGCAACGAAATGCAATAGGTAGAATTAATCTTTAGCCACGGTTAGCCAAACGTCAAAGGAACATACGTTTGTTTTTAGAATACGATAAACAATGAGAAAACTATACGAACCATAATGTGATTTCGGTAAGCATCATCATATGCTACAAACAAAAGTATATTCCATAACGTTCCGTCTACGTTTGACTACACGGAACTTTTACGTTTTGTTACGTTTGGTATCAGAAGTTTTTGTTTTATATGCAAGTAGTTTTTAGTTAGTTTTTCTTTTCCGTACCGTACGTGTATTAAATATAAATAAATAAATAGTTTAACAGGTACTTTGCTGGCTTACTAGATGTGAGTCCGCGGTTCATACCCCATGTCAGACATCTCTAACAACGAAAAATGATAAAGTATACCTTCGGAGTCTTCATTCTGTCAAAAATTTAAATAAAATTTAAAAAGTTTCTCAAAAATCTATCATGCGAAGTAGACTTTAAACTGTCGGCCCCGCCACTCACGTATAAAATTGACGTACGCAACGTGGTGTGAGAAGATAGGTCATAATCCTGATTGGAGAGTTGAAATGTATTTACGTATTTTTTTTTTACAAAAGTATCATTTGATGCGAAAAAGTACTCTTTCAGTGGTAGTTCAGTACCATTTGAAAATTTAAATTTTTCAATACTGTTCGCATATAAAAAGGCAAGTGAAAGCAGACAACAAGTCATAGTGAATTCAGTCAGCCTTGCGCCAAGTTGCGTAATAAGTAAAAGTCGTGGTTCGAATATATCCGTTGTGAACAGTCTAGCGAATAGTGTGTGAATAATATCGAACAGGAAATAAATTGTTGTAGTTACTATTGTATACGTGGTATCGGTTAAGTTTGAACAGTGGCAAATAAAAGCAGTGCGAATAATAAAGAGAGTTTCATTGAAATAAAACACATATTTGTTTTTACTTGGTTTGCAAACTCACATAAAAACGTTTTCAAAAATTTAAAAACGTAACAATTGGTGTCAGAAGTGGGATTGCAAAATCCAAAAGTAAAAATAAATTAAAAAAAAAAAATAAAATGAAACTATTCGAACTAAAAGTGGGCCGGCTTAAAAAAGATTTGCGTAAGCTGGAGCTGCCAACAACGGACACAAAGAATGAACTGCAGAGGCGATTAAGAGAACAACTTCAGCTTTAGGGCATCGACATCGAATCCTACGAGTTCGAGGATGAAGAGGAACGAGATATACAGGCTCCTGCGACCACTTGCGATGTTGATATAAATTCGATGCTAGCCGCTATGATGAAGAAAATGAAAGTAGCATTTAGAGCAAAGAATTAGAAACTATTCGAAGCTTCTAGAAACGAAAATCATAAACTTTTGGTTAAAGTACAAGAAACTTCTAGAAACGAAAATCAGAAACTTCTCGTTAAAGTACAAGAAACTTCTAAAAACGAAAATCAGGAACTGCTGACTGAAGTACAAGAAACTTCTAGGGCTGAAAACCAAAGAATGCCAGCAGCAATTATGGAACACCTGGAGCATAGAGAATAAAAGTTTTTGTTAAAAACGGAAAAGAAACTAGAAGCGACAACAGAGAAGCTGCAGGAAATACGCGAATCATTCAGTCAACGAATTACCACTGTCGAGGAAAAGGTGTCAGATTTGGATAAGATCGTTGACGGAAAACTCGGTATGATGGAGGAAAATATCAATAACCTCCAGAGCCAGCGACCGGAAGCAGTGCGAGTTGTATCAGAAGGTACCGGCAGAATATAACCACCTTGCTTTGATGGTAGCTCATTCCAGACAGTAGCCAGCAGAAACGGATGGGACGATGAGGAGAAGGCTTTGGAACTAATACTGGCGTTAAAAGGTGTCGCAGCCGAAATTTTAGAGACATTGCAGCCAGCAGTAGAAACACCTATAAAGACTTAATGGTGTCCTAACAGCGAATATTCGGCGATGAGCACAAGCGAGAGCTGTACCGCATAGAGTTGAGATGCCGGGCACAAAAGCCAAACGAGTCATTACAAGTCTTTGCAATGGAGGTCGAGAGATTGGTGCAGCTTGCATACCCAGGAGAAATTTACCCGTTGATAGACAATTTAAAACCGAGGTGTTTGTTTACGGCGGTATGTTCTACACAACATTTGCAAAAGACCGTGGCCTTCGCACTATCCCAAGAGACCGCTCTTACGATTTCTAGTTCACAAATGGACCACGTGCGAAGAGTGAAAGCCATGTAAGAAAACGACAAAAGGCTAAACTTAAATGCTTCAACTATGGAAAGAGTGGTCATTTCCAAAGAAGCTGCAAAGCGCCACGCAAGAAGTCTTGATCCATCTCACCAACAAGACGATGTGCAATGGCTACACATAAGGATTCTGATAAGCACAACGATGGAACGGACAGATCCAACAAAAGCCGAGGAAAATATGTGTAATGCAATGATTATCATGTCAGTGCGAGTGCAGATGTAAAAGCTAGAAAAGGACGCAAAAAAATTGAATACCATGATCCCGAAGTACCGCCATTAGAAAAAGGAAGACGCACAGAACATGGAAATGCTGAAGCTCTCTCGAGCCGACGTCGGAGTTTGGAGCGTACACATTATGTGAAGGCTGAGAAGAAGGAAGCCGACGAAGGCAGATCGAGGCTAACGAAGACTGGTCCAAAGCACAAAGGAGTGACTCAATATTGGCGAAGATAATAGCAGCTAAGGAAGAGGACAGACGACCTACTGAGACTGAGATATCCGGAGAAGGTCTCCTTACAAAAGCATATTGGGAACTATATCGACGTTGAGATCGCGTTGATGGCAAGACTTTATGTATCGGTTAAGTTTGAACAATGGCATATAAAAGTAGTGTAAATAATAAAGACAGTTTCATTGAAATAAAACACAATCATTTTATTTATTTTTTTTTTTAATTTTTGATTTGGTATCACTGACATGAAAAGAAAAGCCCTAGGTACTCGAAAATTTTCCGCGTTGAAAGTTTTAAAAAGCACTAAAAACAGTGCTAAAAGCACTGAGTTGACAACGCTGCGAACAAGCAATAAATTGTTGCAGTTACTGTTGTGTACGTTGTATCAGTTAAGTTAAGTTTAAACAAAAGTAGTGTGAATAATAAAGAAAGACTTTCATTAAAATTAAGACATATTTGTTTTTATTCGGTTTACAATTAACGAACTCATAATTAAACGCTTTTAAACAGGTAAAAACGTAACAATATGAATATGATTCATTTTTATTGCAATAAATACATTACATATTTCAGATTATATTTTCAAACTCGTTTTGCTCTTGATAATTTTATCGAACTTATTGGTAAATTTAATCTTGTTGGCATCTTTAATACTGTTTCTCACATCATCGATAACTTTTAAACTTTCGTTTACAGGAAGTCCTCTTGCTCGCATACAAATGTTTTAAATTATTTTTATTTATATACAGCAAATCAGATTTAATTATAAGGTTTATTTTTATTATTAATTTCATTCTCAATACATACGTAACTGGGGGCTAATTCTCGCATTCGTTTACGGACGAATTTTTTCTCGTACGTGCGAGTTTTTTTTAGTTTTGGGATTTTGGATTTTCTTATTCGCTATCGAGTAAAGTGTATCGAAATTTCTAATGATGGCATTTGATAACGTCTGGGGCCAAATCACCGCATTCGAAATCGAGTGCTTTATTATTGAAATGTGGTTAACGGGGATCCCGCTAATCGTTATCGTACCGTATTTACTCGTAGGTGTACTCGATTTGTAAACTGTTATCGAAAACAAACAAACAGTCGCTTTTTGGTACAAAACAAAAGAAATATTTGAAAACAACGAAGTTAAATAATAAATAAGTAAGAATGAAAGTATTTTGCGAACATTTTCTCAACATTTGTTCAAAAATGTAATTTTAATAGTCTATGGGAAACATAACATCAAGGCCAAGAAAGCCCAATATTAGTATAAAAACAAATAAATAATGAAAAAACGCTTCCAGAATAAATACAAATAAGATAAATGGGAAACAAAAAGAGATATCGGCACAATTTATAATGGAATATCCCGATTTGGCCAGAAATAAGCTTCAAAAAAGTTTTTTTAATATTATTTTACAAATTTAAGAATTCATCACGCATATTGATCTCATTTTTGTTTGTTTCGTTTCGTTTTTCTTATTGGAATTTGCTACAGCAATGTAAAAAATAGTAGTAGGAAATACAAATTACGAGCGAATACCATGATCCAAGAAATTGCGGCCATCGAAAATAGTGTCTACTCAAAACTGCATTCGATATCGTAAGCACTAAAGCTTTCGAATTAACGTTTTTCTACTGTAGAAAATGATATAAAAAAATGTAAGTAACAAATTTATAATAATTTATGAATAAAAAATTAATTCCAGTATTTGTAGGTGAAAACTTTCAATAATTAATTACACCCAGAAGGAAATTCTTTGAAATTTTATGGTTAAGCATTCAGAATTGGCAAAGAGTATTATATACATATATACCAAATATTTTTAGGGAAATGCAAGAGCTAATTAGCTTTGGGAACAGCTCACAGCTAAGGTTAATGCTTCCGGCCCACCAATCAAAAATGTAAAAATGTGGAGTAAGGCAGTTTAACAAATTCTTGTTTTAATTTAAATAATAAATGTATAAATAAGTATACGCTGAATAAAAGTAAAATGTTAAAAAGGTTTCATTCAATAAATCTTCAAGAAAGAAAACGGTTGGCGGACCGTATGTGGAAAAAGTTTTTTCCGAATGGAAGAACAGATACTGTCTGCTGCTGGACTTGAAGTTTCTGTTGAGGGTCTAAAAATGTCCAAACTTTTGGGTGTTCAAAAATATCAGAAGGCGGCCCAAAAGAGAATTGTAACAAAGAAAATGGTACCCTAACAATTAACAAAAAAATAGTATTACTGCCGTATCTCCCTTCTGGATATGGAGAATACAAAATAGAACCTACCATGTCGTCTTTTATAGAATTTGAAGATGACACTGCAGAAGAAACTTCAGCCCCAGTTAAAAATAAAGAAAAAAAACTCCACAAATTGGTAAAGTCAGAGGAAGAGAGAGCAAAAGTAGACTGTTAAAAAAAATATGTATGTATATGGTTACAACAGAATTATACCAAAAGGAAATGCTTAAAAGAATGGATTTACTTATAAAAATAAAAAAACAAAGAATTTAAATAAAAGGAAAACGAGTATGAACTTTTAATAAAATTTTTCTTCCTTGGATCAATTAAATTTCTTTTATTTTTGTAAGAAAACATATGTTTTTGTTTACAATTTCGTTTCTTTGGTCGAAATACGTATACACAAAATCGTAACTGCCCCAGTTACTCTAGCAATATGTTGTTATACATACATATTTAATACCTATTGGAAACTAAGTTGGATAATTCAGTTAAAATTTGTTTATATGCATCCGTCAAAGTTCAACCTCTGGTCTTATGAAGAAAATTTATAATAATAATTACAATAATTTTAGTAAATAATACACTGATAGTCTGTGGGTAATGTGATAGACTAGAAGCGTCCTTGAGATTTGTGGCTTCGATTTTATTTCTAACTTTAGAAATACCTTCATTAAAATTTTCATTGAATTATTTCGATAAGAAAAAGAGGTAAAGACCTATTTAATTAAAATCAACACACTGAATTTCAGTCTAAAAATTTAATTTAAAAAATTTTATTAATAATTTAATTTAATGGACGCCTTTTGCACGTTGAAATTTGTTTCGAAACAAATTTAAACACTTTTGAGTTTGTAGGAGAGAGGGGAAAAACGAGCGGGGGTGATTTTAGAATTTCATGTACTCAGAAATTTGCTTTGTTCTTTATTCGTATATACACAGAGTTGTATTTAATTTCACATTTTCTTTTATTTTTTGTTCCGCATAGAGAAGTTAACATCTTGACTGCCGCGGCAACTTTCAGAAAACTGGCCTAAACGACAATTTGATTTTTCACATTATATTACTAAAAACTATTTTTAGATCGTAGATATCATCAAAAGGCAAAAATTATGTTTTTTAGGAGAAAATGTGGGTAAGAGATGACTCGTAGTTAGTCAACGGTGTTCATATAAAGCTCCCTTATTTAAAATACCATTAGTTTTTGTTGATTTTGTGTTTGAAATCAAAACATTAGCAAAAGAAAAATTGTAGCGCCAAACAATTAATTAAAAAAGGTTGAAAAAATAAAAATAAAAAATATTAAAAAGAATATAATTTAAATAAGGTAAATATATTAAAAAATAATAACACATAAATATATAATATATTATAATGTAATAACAAATATAATATTCATATAATGTTCATGTCTTGTGTTTAAACCTAAATCACAATGCCAAACAAAGTTGCAACTGTTAAACAGCAGAACGACGCGATAAAAGAAAACAAAATTTCTGAAATTAATTTTTTACGTCCAAAAGCGAAAGAAATTTTAAAAGAAAATGCAAAAATGTTTCTCACATTTGTTTCGAAACAAATTTCAACGTGCAAAAGGCGTCATACATACAATTTAGTGTAGCATTGTTATTTCTCTTCGTTCCTCTCACGGTATATTTATAGACGGTAGCCGCAACTGAACAGCTGATGAGGTTTAAAATGTCAAAATGTTGTTGTTTTTTTAGTGTTTGTTGTAGCCATTTTTATAAATTTTTTAACATTTTTCTTTCTATTGTTATTCGTCAGTCAGTGATTAATACACTTGGTCAGCTGTTTTTGACAGTAGGCATACTCTTTACAAAAACAAAATCCCTGTTGTTTTTGCATTGTTGTATTTGTTGTACAGACGCTCCTACCTCTTATATAAATATGCCTTGGTTCCTCTATCGTCGTGAATTCGTTTAAAGGTTTGTTGTTCTGTAAAACACTTTCTAATCAAGAGTTAACAATAATGTTGCGTGTTTTTAATTTCTCTATGACATGAACCGCCATTAAAATGCACGGTAGCGTTTGGCAAATCATGATCTGATGCATGAGATGCAGGTGTCGCGGTCAGTAGATTCTTTCAACTGCAAAAACGGGCAAGCATGCATCGCCAAAATAGATAAATGTACGTTTCTATAGGTTTTGCCAACCTTTATATATTTTTTTTTCTTTTTTCGCAGCATTTGATGATTTATTTAGTCAATATTACACATATAAATACCATACATATGTATGTACATATGAATACCATACAAATACAATTAGCAATAGGTGATACGTTCTCTTTGTGATCAAAACAGAATAGCTGCAATTATAAAATTTTTAAATTGATGTAATTGTTTGATGCTAGTATTAATTAATTATAATTAAGAAAATTAATGCTCCTGTAATTAAGTAGTATTTGACAAAGTAACATACACATATGTATGTGTAATAAATTATCGAAATTTTTTATTTTATTTATTAAGTAAAGTGAGGGATCCGAGTTCAAATCTATTCGAGCTGAAGTCCTGAAAGTAAGTAACTGCCGTGAATCAAATTCTCAAAATAGTTGTTCGGAATCTATGTTAAAAGCTCTCCTACTTACACAGCATACACAATGTGGATGGTGTAAAAAGTTAGGTCTAAATATGAAATGCAACTTATGTGATTTAATAAATTCATTGTTTATTAGATAATGAACGGAGATAGTAAAAACTAACGTCAGTTACGTAAGTTAAGGGCCAGTTTGCTCGCAGTAGTCTAGTAGGTAGTGTGTTGGCTTATTAGGCGACTTCCTCTCAGTAGATTTCTGGGAAAAACTCTGAGAATAAAACTTCAATGAAAAGTTTCTCAAAATCTGTCCACTCACGAACAAAATTAACACACACAATATATGTATTAAGAGAATGACCAATTATTTATGTAGTTAAGCGATTTAGGTCACGTGTTTGGTGCAAAGTAAAGGAAAAGAGTCTCTGAAATGAAATACAGTTCAGCACTCGACGATAACGACTTTCAACAAAAGGAAATGTATTTATTGCTTAAAAAATTTGTATGAACGGTGCCTCAATCGTATGTACATATGTAACACATTCTGATAATTGGGGTGATTAGGCAAACAACAAACCTTTAAGCATTTATTCTGATCTCATTAGAAGGATTATTTTTGATTCAAATTATTATTTGTGATTCAAACACATTCAATTACATTACGAATGATAGCCACCGCTGTCTAGTATGAAATCGACAGTATTGACTTAAATATTCACATAAGCACGTGTAATATTTACATATGCATGATAACTCGAATTAGTCGCGATATGTTAAGAGAGTACATATCTCAAAAGACTAAGTATGAAATGTACTTAGAACAGTAATTCTTTCATTTTGCAGGTATTATAAATTCACGCCCATCTGATTTAAAATTGGAGGCTACCTGGTTGTTTATCGCAGCGGTCGGATTACGAGATATCTCGTTTTCACATTTTACGTATTTTAGTACACTACCATGTTAATGAAGTGTCTCCATTCATACGTACCGTTTTTTATAAAGTAATTTATTTATTTATCTATAGCGACTTTTTTTTACCTTTTTAAAAACGTTTAAATATGAGTTCGTTAATTGCAAATCAAGTAAAAACAAATATGTGTTTCATTTCAATGAAACTTTTTTTATTATTCACACTACTTTTTTTGTTACTGTTCAAAATTAACCGATACAACGTACACAATTGAGCAATTCACACAAGCCATTCATTGTATTGTTGGACGCTTATACAACAGTGTATGCTAGTTGTTGATAATTTTCATGTAAAAATCCGATACACTTTTACTCATTTTTTCATATGTTTTTAAAAGTTATATTGGTTTCGTGCTATCTAATTATGTGAATGAAAAAAAAAATGTGTGTATGTTTTCATATGTTTTTTAAAAATTGTGTTGGTTTCGTACTATCGAATTATTTGAATGCCAATAAAATACATACATATGGAATACGAAATACATAATACAGCATAGCATTAAGCGTTCACAAACTACCAAATTTATTCAATTCAACATAAACGATACAAAGTCGTGTGAATTGCCCAAATAGTAACTACAAAAATTTACTGCTTATTCGATATTATTCACACACTATTCGCTGTTCACAACGGATATCTTCAAACCACTACTTTTACTTCATACGCAACTGCACGCAAGGCTGACTGAATTCACTTTGACTCCGTTGCGTGTCATGTCTTGCCCTTTTATATGCGAACGTCTTCAATTTGATGATGGTTTTTGAAGTAGACTGTTCGCGTTCTCGAGAATTCTTTTGCGACTACATTGTTTGTTGTTGCGTTTGATTACTCGTCTGTCCCTTTTTCTCTCATACTTGTTGTAGCTGGTTTACTTATAATAAGTTCGATGTATTGTTAATGTTAAACGATATTAGGTCGTTTCGACTATTTTTGCGTAACAATATATTACTGCAAGGAGGAAAAAGCTATCGATGAAATCAAATATTTGGAAATGAGAATAAAAAGACGAGACACCGCGGATAAAAATCCGACGCTATGTTTATATCAGACAATATAAGTACAATAAACGTTGATACTCTTAACGATGATCAGAACTGACAATGAACTAATGGAGTTACCAAACGAAGTATTTCAAGATAGAAGACTACGGAAAGGCGAACAAATTACTAATATTTAAATGGTTTAGTCGATGGATTGTTTTAGGGAATATTTACTGCGATAATTTATAATGTCGTACATAAATAATAAATAACGTGAAGGAAGTATGTATAATTTTGAAAACAAAACATAGTTTTTAATTTTTCCCAACATGTTAAATAAAAAGATGTTGCAGTTACTTTTAATTCATAAATCAAATTGTTAATTTATAATGATAGCCATAAATTCACACAAGTTGGTAAAAGGAATAAGGAAGTTGTAGTATTTTTATATACATATGTAGATTAGAGCGACTCACCAAAAAAAGTGTTCGATGTACCCCCCTAAAAATGAACCTTGGACTTTTTTAAGACAACATTTCAAATATTTCGGCTCAAGTTTCGACCTCTCGTGAGTTGGTCTATTTAAAAAAGGTCTATTTTTGAATGTTTTGTTAATTTAAGGATCTGTTTCCTTACCAACATATACAATATGTATATCATGAGAAAAGTGTTTTTAAGGCGCATCCAACTGTATATCAAATTTTTCCAAGGACGATCGCCCGTGTCCTTCTTTTAAGGATATTCTCTGAAAAAAAAAAACGGTTTTTGAATTTTTTGTTCGGGGTTGTTTGTAATAAAAATGCCAAATTAACACATTTTAATCTTTAGACGATTTAATTAAATACGGGTCTCAGCTTTTTTAAAAATTCGTGCTAGTTCGCGTTTTAAAAAAAATGCAATGGAGTGGCAGCCCTTTGTTGTAAATAGGGCAATTAGGTATCAATTTTTTTCTTTTGCCAGGTACATCATCTTTATATGTAAATAATTTAGATTTTTGCAAATTAGATGCATTTTACACGGTGCAATAGAATATATAAAAATGCAATTTTGTGGTAGCGGATTTAGTTTCTAGATAATGCATAGATGAAAATAGGACTAAAGAAAGATAAAAAGAAATGATCCACGACTTTTTGGCGGCATATTTGTTCCCCAATTTAAAAAATGTTATAGTATTTTATTGTTTTTACTTACCAAACTACAAACTACAACTACTACAAAACGCGAACTAGCACGAATTTCAAAAAAAGCTGAGACCCGTATTTAATTGGTATTTTTATTACAAACAACCCCGAACAAAAAACTCAAAACCCGTTTTTTTTCAGAGGATATCCTCAAAAAAAAGACATGGACGAACGTATCTGAAAAAATTTTGTATACTGTTGGATGCGCCTTAAAAAAACCTCTCTTATGGTATAGATATTGTATATGTTGGAAAGGAAACAGATCCTCAAATTAACAAAACATTCAAAAATAGACTCTTTTTCAAAATGGTCCAGCTCACGAGAGTTCGAAGCTGGAGCCGAAATATTTTAAATATTGTCTTAAAAAAGTCCAAGGTCCATTTTTAGAGGGGTACGTCGAGAACGAATTTCTCTTTCATACAACTTGAGTCGCTCTAATATAGATATAGTTGAAGGCATAAGACAAATAAAAGACAATGAAGGCCTAAATAGTAATGTTTAATTATAAATATGAATGGCTATTAAGAAAAAACCACAAATGACGACAACTTGCACAAATGTTAAGTCATTTAAAAGGAAAAATAAAAATTAATAAATACCAAATAGCAAAAATCTATAATAATTACGAAGTATTTACTAATTGCAAGGCCGTTAAAAATTTATACAAAATATGTGGAGGGAAATAAAAAGTCTAATACTTAAAAAGAATCAAAATACAGTGAACTCGCGATAACATGAACTAATTTTTACCAAGGCAGTTCACATTTTTGAGATTGTTCGCGTTATCGAGTACCCAAATTTAAAACAAAAATGACTCTATTTAATATGAAAAATGATATTTTAATAAGTAAAAAATCATCGGTGTCATCTTTGTCTGAAACTTAATTTAAAATACTTTTCCAGCAATTGTTTAAAATTTTTTAGTCAAGAACTCAGTAACCTAAGACCAAAAATTATAACAAAATTTTCCGTTTTAAATTTGTCAGTTGAAGTCTTCCTCTTTAACAAAACATTGATGATACAAGTCATAAAAAATTTTACATATCATCCATGCTGTCTTGAAGAATTTGTAATTCACTGGACAAGTAACGTTTTTGAAACTTTGTGGACTTTTAGATTTCCCAATTACCAATTAATTAAGTTAAGTTTGTGAGTCCCCGACGTATTTGAACAGACTGTGAAAGTTAATCGTTGTTTCTACATCTTTGCGCTTGGAGCACTTTTCTCCAGTGATGGCAAGTATGTTTTATATGGCAACTATCTCCAATATGAACCGGATTCATCAGCATTATAAGGCTGATCTCCACAAAGAGAAATTTCTTCCATTTTTGTTTTTAACTTTTCCTGAAGTGGGTCAACACCTGAAAAAGTGTTCACATTTTAGCACTTTGAGATTTTGTTCACGTCTTAGAATATACTATGGAAAAATAAATTTTTCACGTTTCTGAGATGTTCACACTTTCGATTGTTCACGTTTTCGCGAGTTCACTGTACAATTCAGTATGTGATATTTAACCAAATAGAACACATATAAGAAAAATTTACAAATACATATTTGATAAACTTAACAACGTTTTGCCTTTAATCTCTTATAGATCTTATACTTTACAGTTTGTGCAATTCTCAAACCAAGCTGTGATATACCCCAAATTTAAATTCAGTGCAATATCTCTGGATAAATAAGTATCAGTCTGGATTATGAAATCGTCATTGTGGAGTGAGTACTGTATTGCGTTGTGTTATTAGACGTGAGGCGACACTTTCAGAGCACACGTCAGACATCTAAAACGATACAAAATAAGAAACAATATTTTTTCGGCAACTTCCTCCCAGAAGATTTCTGGTAAAAACTCTGAGAGTAAATGAAATTGTCATGAAAAGTTTCACAAAAATTTGTCGTTCGGAGTCGACTTTAAACTGTAGGTCCCACAACTCATATATAAAATTAACGCACACCACACAAGTGGTTTGAGAAGCTAGGTCGTAATTCTGATTGACGGATTGTAATGGCCAGTTATGTTATGTATATATGAGAAAAGTACACAACTAAAACTATCAAAATAGTATGCAAAAACAAAAACTGACAATGATTCTTCACAATGATCAATAAAGACAGAGCATACAGAATTGTTTTTTGCCAGTCATGTCGCATACTCGTAAAGTCATATATTAAAGGAATTATAGAGACTTAAACGTACCCGCACAATTGTGTGTTAAAGCATACAACATAAGTAGGTTGAGAAGCTAGGTCGTAATCCTGACTGAAATTTTAGGGCTAAAAATTAAACTAAACTCCTTTTCTGTTCTCCAACAAAATAATGTCTTTAGTTGAATATTATTTAAATTAAATCAGGATCTTCAAATGTTAAATTACATTTTGGTATGAATTCCAACTTAAAGCGGTTACCGCAGGATAGGGATAAGCGATTACAGTTCTTGGAGAACCACGATCTCCACCCTATTGAGACCGATAGTACGTACGTAGTCACATCCTGCTCGTGTTGGCCCTGTTCTTTAACAAACTTTACTGATCTTGGCACAGAAAAAACTTTTCATGGCATTTATTTTTCCTCACAGAGTTTTTGGCACAAATCTGGTAAGAGGAAGTCGCTGAAGAAATACTTTTCGTATTTTGTTTTGATGTCTGGTCTGGGGCTGGAACCCTGGCTTTATGTCTAATAAGCCAGCACAATACCTACTAGACTATGGCGACTTCACGGTGTTCAGATATGCAACCTTAATATTTCATATAAAATTTCAATTAATTAATGCGCAATAAATACGCAAATTGTTATAATATAGAGTAAAGCTTAAAATGCAGCACTATAATAACTGTGTTTTGTGAGCATATTGTAATTTACCGAATACTTTCTATTGATATTTGACAACCCAAATGTCAACAACTACAAACAAACACTGATAAACTAACTAAAAACACTAATTTTCGCGACCAAAATAAGAACAATGTTGTTCATTACCAGCCGTCAAATGAATATTGAGTAAGCTTGAATTGCGTACATTATCATGCCTGAACACTTAAAATATTGTATTCAATAAACCGAACATTGACTCAATAAAAGTGCATATCTGAAGCAGAGATCAGCAATAAGTATTCAAAAAAATGAGTAGGTTCGAGTCATACACATAATATATGATTTGATATGATATTTTGATATCGTACTCATATGACTCATACTCAAAGTTGGAAGTACTCGTCGTATTCATACTTAACAATACGCATGATGTTATTGACTTCGATTCGTCTCTACTTAACATTTATACGAAGCACAAAATAACTATGATTCGCGATTGTGTGTATGCTTTGCTTGTTGTCTTTGTCTTTCCTTTCTTCTTTGTTTGTATATGCAACTACAACAAAGGCTGTAAATTTTGATGAATGATTCGAGTCACTCGAATGACTTATAAGTATTATAAGTATTTTTCTAAATTTATGAATCAGAATGAGTAGGCGTATGAATCGAACATATTTCGAATGTTGTGAGTTTGATGTCAACGTTGTACTCATACTCATTGTAACCTATACTTATATATCAATGTTGTAGCTAGTACGAATGCATCAGAGTAGTTGAATTTCAATTCTGTTGATTCACTCTTACTCAAAATTGCATGAGTGCTTATGAGTAAAGGAAAACGATTCATTGCTGATCTCTGATCTGAAGATAGCATAACAAGCTGTTTGTCAGTTACCATCCACATATACGAGTAATACCGAATTGTGGCATTTGCGATAACTGGCCACTCGACTTATAGGAGACTCATCATCAATGTAAACGTGCAATTACAAACTGATACATCAGCTACAACATTTTCAAAGCAATTCCATTTAATTGGTGATACAATTACATGATAATGGTGATTTTATTGTAAAAGGTGATTAATATATATAAAAATGTCATTTAGATGTCAGAGATCGATGACTTAGATGCATAAGATCATTTGTTCTTTGTGAATGTGAATGAGTGAGAATAAGTGTTCTAAGCAACTAAGGTGGCATATGAATATAAATGATCTCATGCAGTAATTGTAAAGTGTTAATCCTTAACAAGTTTTCAAACATGACCCTCTTCCAGCAACGACAATTTTGAAATTGTAAATCAAAAAAAATATTTATTTACATACAATTACTCTAAATTGTTCTTTATTTTTTTTTGCAGATTTGATTTCTTCTATTAGCACTCCATTCAAGAAAATTTATAGTATTTATGGTATTTTTCATGCATTTATGGTAGCTGCTATAAAAATAAATTTTGAGTTCTTACGATTATACAAAGACCGTCATTTCCTGTCTAGATCTGAATTCTGTGAATGGCTTTATTAATTTTAAAAATACATTCATATATTTGTGATTTGTTGCATACACTTGAATATTATAATGCAACAATTATTTTTCTAGATTGTTGATAAAAAAAACAGTGGTACAATCATTGATCTTTAGGAACCCTCTAACAGATAAAAAACTTGAGTATTATCTTTACCTTTTCTCTGATTAAAAGGAGTTAATCCAAAATGATTTTAGAAGTCTTAAAGTTGGCCTAGAAAAATTGAACATGTTTTTCGTTTCATCGTTAGTAAAATCCAAAGTATTGAACGATGTAGTAGAACAAAAAATATCACACTGTTTTCATCATAATTTTGCTTTATTTCCTCTGCAACTTCTATAACAACAGTTGTGCAGCTTTGTTTTTTACGAAAGCTTGGTAATTTCTGAGTAATTTGGTTGTCATTCTCAACATATGAAGATATTTGGACGTGTATTAATTTTTGCATTACTGAAAGTGGTTAAATTTGGACTCATCAGACCAGATAATACGCTTCCAATCAGATGGAAAGCAGTACTGTTATCGAAGACCCGGGAACGTGTTCAAAGATACCATGTGAAGCAAACTGTTAAACATGGCGGCGAAAATATAATGATTTAGGAATGCTTAACATGGTGGCATGTTGGTCCTCTATATTTAGTAGATGATATCATGCGAAAAAACACTATCCACAGATTCTGCAAACCCATCTTCCGAACTTTATGGACAAATGTGCTTATGCCCGAATTAGAAATTGTTTTCCAACAGGATGGTGACCCGAAGCACACAGTAAAAATTGTAAAGATATGGAGTGGGAAACAAAATTTTTAATTAATGGAATGGCCAGCACAAAGTCCCAACCTCAATGCGATTGAAAACCTTTGGTCATTCGTGAAACGCCGACTCGGGCACAGAGACCTGCGCCGAGCAAATTTGTTGGCGGCGGCGGCTAAAATTGAAAAGTTTCGGCGGTGGTTTTAAGTCGGCTGTCAGCCTAAATAAGGTAAAGTTTCGGCGGCGCCTTTATATCGGCTGTGATCCGAAATGACATAAATAAAATGGCTTTCATATATCCCATAAAACTTGGTTGCTCCACTATGTTAAAGGGCCTTAGGTCTCTGCAGCACATTTGCATAAGCAGACGCGCGTTAGCAAATTTCATGGATTTTGATTTGGCATTGAGCACGTAAATGGTTACAGAGTTTTGATATCGATGTAAAAACTTCAAACCTGAAATTATTTCGCATTTTATAACACTTACAAAAAACAACTTTCAGAAATAAATATTCAAAATAAAATTTCCCAAAAAATTTGGCAAAAAGCTAATTGAAATAGGAGTTTTAAAAACATATTTTCATATATTCTGACATACAAAAAACGACGGCTAAATTTAAGCCGACTTTAGCCGAATAAATTTTCGGCGGCGGCGGTTTTTAAATATTATCGGCGGCTCGGCTTAGCCGGCTGTCAGCCGATCGGCGCAGGTCTCTGCTCGGGCAGTACGAAACAGCGCCAACAAAAATGGACATACGAATCGAATTGAAATTGTTATTGAAAATTTAGTAGAAAGCATGTCAAACCGCGTAAATCAAGCTATTTCTAATAAGGGTCTATGGACCAAATATTAAAATGGTGTTAGTTTCTTGAATCTTCTTGAAACGTACAAAATTGAGTTTATGTGGGTTATTTTCGTTTTTTCATTCAAACTCATTGAATTCATTTTATTAATTATTATTTTTTTACTGCTGTTTGTTAAGTATAAAATAAAACATTTAAATTAATATTTTTTTGTATTTGCTTGTGTGGTTTTGTTTTTGTGGATGACGAAACTCAGTATTGTGAACATGCTCGTCTGTATGCTTGTCACTGTATGTATACTTATAAGTTCCCAATATATTCAAATTTAAAGACATCTTACGACATTTAGCGATCTTTTTTATTTTTTGAAGATAAGAGATCGTCAAAGATTGAAAAATTTCTAAATAATTCACCAAATTTTGAAAGTTTAGCTTGAAGTGGAAAAATTTTTTATCAAATTCTTGTCTGTAATTTCTAAAAAAATGTATAGACATCTAAATAAATCTTTCTACAGCCTAGGCAAGTCCATTGAAGTAAAGCCCTAATAATAGTACATTTTAAGAGATAATGCCCTAAGCAGAACCAGTATGTAAACAAACAATTCATATTTCAATTATTATTATGTGGTAATTCAATAAAGTGTTTATGAATACATATGTATTTAATTGATACAATCGAAAAAATAAGTATATTTAGATGATTGGAAATGGTAAATTTCTTACATTTTTTTGTGCAAACATACAACAAACAAACTGATTAACGTTGTAAAATCATATGGATGAAACATAAAAGCCTGCAACTATTGTACGTCAGTCAGGCAAAAGGTTTTCCCAATTCACATCATTCATTCCTTTATCGAATCGTGATTTTCTTTATGATTTTTTAAGTTTCTTTTTATATGAGTTTTATTTTTATTGTACTTTGATTTGTACTACAACCTTTTTTCTATTTTACTTCACATTTGAAAGTATGTATACCATAGATGGATATCCATCCAACTGTACAGAAATTTTTATACAGATAAGTATACACATATAGAGCGATAATATGCACAACCCCATACACCTGCATGTACATATGTAGATAGATGGATGGATGGATGGTTCCCAATAAAATAAAATTTACAGCTTAACTGTTATTTTATTACAACATTTAATAAAAATCAACAAGTGCATGACTCCTCTAAATTTAGTGGCGCTACTTAAATTGTTAGAGTTTTTTTATGCTCCTGTTTTATGCTACTGCAAATGGACCGTGATGTCAATACAACACATAAGAATAGCATGACAGCATATGACAGCAATTTAACCGACCGACAGACCAAACAATCAGACAAGCAGCAAAAACAGAAGCATATACATACGTACGTATGTATGTGTGTACACACAGAACGAAAGACTCCAAGTATTTCCAATTCCAGCAAACAGCAAGCAGAACAAACAAATGGCCGTTAAGCTAATACGAGTACATATATAAAAATCCATATAATTTTATGGATTAACTTGTTTTATGAGGGTATTTAACACCGTTTAATGATTCACTTTACAGTCGGTAGTGAATGTGGTCACAGCAATAAAGCATCACTAACAAGACCAAGTAGCTGAAATAATATCGAAAACAACAATGATAAGAAAACTTATCTTAAATTGTATAAAACACAGTCGTCAGTCTTCTTTCGCCCGTAGAGATGACTTGATTTTTTACTTTGTAAGAAATTATTAAACACACACACACACACACACAACATGCATTCCAAATATTGAGTGTAAGTGTATAATACACAATACATTCTTATTGTTGTTTATACATACATACATACATATCTTATATTTATACATCACATACATACTACATTAGTGTACATTAGTATGTGTATATATACATACAAATACATATGTATATAAAAGAATGTAAATTATAAAATTCAAACCAAAAATCTCTGTACATCAAGTGTTCACTGCATCAAGTCGAAAAGGAAAATTTAATCAAGTGTTAATTAATTAAAAGCTAAACGGTCGGACAATGCGCCAACCAGGCAGGCGTCCTGGCAATAATATTGGAAGACAACCATCTCCACAACTACGATTGATTCTTCTTCAACCACTGAACGTTGAGCTGATTAGGTAGCTGCAAAATATTGAATTTCATTTTACCTACACTGGGCAAATTGTTTTGTATTTCATCAGACATAAGATATGACCACATGGTTCCATGAATTAACGGTAATACAAATTAAACTTATGTTCACCAAAAAAAAAAAAAAAACTAAGCAGCTACACGATATTTTTAAATGAATTTACTACACAATACAAATTAAAAAAAAAACATTTTTCATAAACACCGACCATCTAGCGCTCTACATTTTATTGAAACAGACTAAAAAATTTATTTTAAGCAGATACAATTAGTTGATTGATTTTGAAAAACTTTTTGTTGCATACTAAAATGCATAGACCGAAAATTTTTGATATTCTGATATCTTTAGAAAATTTGTAAATTGAACTTAAAATAGGTTAATGGTGTTATATAAACAGACATCGACGCCAATAGTCCCGATCATCTTTGGCTTTTTACGCACATAGGTCAGGAACATAAACATTTTTATTTTATTTTTTTTATTTCATGTTCATGGATAGTGCTCTTTACAGACTGAATTTAAATTTACAAACAACGCATATAATAAATAATTAATGATTCAGGTACAATATAATTTTTCTCTTGGACGAATAATTGCTTTCAGAAAGATCAATTAGATGATAAAGATTGTTGAATTTTAGGCATATGTGACGAAAAGAGTCGTTATTGGCATAGACTGAGCGATTAAATTGTATATTTAACAAATTAAAATTAGAGAAAGTCTACTTGGAACATTAAAATTAATTTTACGTAACAAATAAGCAGAATAGACACCTCCACATATTAAACCCGGAAGGGAAGAGACACTTAACATAATTCTTCGACTTTTCAGTGTAGGTAGCTCTATAAGAGGGACTCTACTTTCATACGAAGGAAGAACAAACAAGTTCCATCCAAGTCCTCTCAAGCAAAATAACAGAAAGCGCTTCTGTACAGATTCAATTAAGTTAACGTAAATGAGAAAATGTGGATCCCATATAATAGCACCATACTCAAGAATAGGGCGCACCAAAGTTATATACAATAGTTTTGTTACGTAGGGTTCAGTAATGCGTTTGTTAAAAAGATCGTAAAATTGCATTCAGTTGCTTGTTAATTTTGAAAGAAGAAGGTTCATGTCGCTTTTTTTCAGGTTTGAATTAAACACCCCAAGAGATATATAGTAGGATTCACTAATATTCAGCGAGATCCACTAATAACAATGAGAAATTATTTCAATTTTTGGGAGAATATTTGTCAAGTTAAATACGCAGTCTTTAAGGAGTTGGCGCTGTTGCGATCGTGCTAAAATAGAAATATTTAATGGAATTCATTTAAAGAAAACATAAATTAAAACTGCGCACGTTATAGATTAAACAGCATAAACCGTCTGCATCTTCAAAAAATGCATCCCTTAAGTATAAATAATATAGCAATTTTACGGTGATCGTCTGTGGTGTAATAACTAACAATACTCTGTGTGTGAATTGAGTACACCCAATTCTGTTTTTACACGATTTTGTAATACCACGACCTTTTAAAAAAAATTAATTCTGTTTTTATTCAGTGATATTTGATATAGAACGGTTGAAAAAAGCTTATGAAAATTTCAACGTGATTTTAAATCTTGTATGGCTGGTTTCTATGAGTTATACAAAGAGCTGTCCAAAACTTAATCACAACGACTAATAACAGATTTTATTATTAACACTATTTCTACCAAAGGTGTTAAAAGACACCTTTTAAAATTTTAACTTGAAATTTATTTCAAAGTTTAATAATTTTTTCTCAGTTAATGTTTTGATAATTCATATAATAATCCTTAAATTTATTTAGCGTTATCATTTTCCTCCAACTCATTCTGGATCAGTATATGCGTACATAATATACCTATTTCTACCATGAGGTGTCTTTTGACACCTTTACGATTTTTCTTACAGCAAGAAATAAAAATATAAAGAAACTACACTAACATATATTTGGACTGAACTATAATTTGTTTTTAGTTTTTTTCTCTTCGTGTTACTATACCAAGTCATGGAAATTCTGTGCGATTGGAAATTCTGCGAAATGTTGTGCCATGTAAATTCTGTGAAATTCTGTTCAGTAAGTTTTCGAAAATGCCAAAAATTTTCGGTACACTGAATTCCCCGTTATAATTTTTATATTCGATTGTTTTTATTGAGAACAGTAGGAATAGGATATTTTTTAATAATTATTTGCATTCAAACGCAAAGATGTCAAAAGACACCTTTTGGTCGAAGTAGGTATACAGGAAATCGTGGTAGAAATAGTGTTAAACGCAGTCCTCTCCAATCGGAAACTGAAAATACTAATCTTATTGGAGTTGATAGCTATTTTGAACCAACCTTATGAAGGCGATCACGAATAACATCCGATGATGATAGCGAATAGAATTCTGTTATTTTCATCATCGTATTGATTGCTATAAATTTTTTACTTACGATGATTTTTACTTTTGATGATTTTTAGTCTGCTTATATGACCTTTAAGAATTGCTGAATGTGCTTTTTGTTTATCAACTTATATTATTTTTTTGACTTCCTGGACTATAATCATTTTAAATTTATGTTACTTTTTTATAAGATTTGAATTGCTTTTCATTTTATGAAATAATAAATGCATTAAATCTTATAAATTGTTATTTAGTTTAATGAAAGAATGCTACCAAGTAGTGGATTTTTCGGAGTGGAATGAAGTTTTAAAGAAAACTCTAACTATATTTTTGAATTGATAATATTCTTCTTGTTCATTAATGTAAATCTGTATTGTATTTGTTGCATATAGTCAGTAAGGATATATTGTATCTAATGACTTTAAATAAATAAATAAAAAAATAAGTGGGTGACAGTTTCTTTGTAGAAAGGAAAACACCATAAAACATACCACCCTTTTAGAGGGCGAAACATTTTAAAGAAACAAAGGCAAAATTTTTGCCTTAATAAAATGCACATTTTTTAGTAGAAAAGAAAACACCATTATTCTAAATAATTCGCACTTGCCAATGGTGGAGGGCATTGCATTTTATACCCTGTATAAATCGAGAGTGCTGATAATGCCCTGTAAAGCAGATGACTTTTGTTTATTTATAGGGCTACCAGATGATATTTTAAAAAAGTCGCCTGGTATTGTTATCCAATTTGAAGTTAATTTTTTCATTGTTTTGTTACATTATTAAAGCTAAACGGTTCGTAATATAAAAAATTGCATTCAATGTTAAAACAGTGTTAAAATGTTTTTTTTTTTTTTGTTATAAAAAAAGCTCTCAAAAAATAAAGTTGAAAAATTAGCGATCTGGCAACACCTTTTTCATATTTATATTTATTATTGAAAACAAATCCAAAATACAACATATTTTTAGATCTAAACCCTTTTTTATGAAAAAGAAAAAAATATATAGATATGGAGATTGCTGCATCTATTTCATTTGCGAAAATGGAAATAAATCAGTTATTAGATTCATCTTCGTCATCTGATGAAGAAGAATTGCTGAATTTATTACAGATATAGTCAACAGTCGCCGTGGCATTCACAGGCCCTTTTTTAAATATTTGTGTTATGTTCTTCTCAAATAAAAAATGACATTGCGACAGGGTTGGTCAAAAATGTTTTATTGCACCTTGTAAGAGGGTGACATTTTCTTTGTAGAAAAGAAAACACCATAAGAGGGTTCTGATAATACCCTGTAAAGAAGATGACTTTTGTTTATTTATAGGGCTACCAGATGATATTAAGAAAGTCGCCTAATATCGCTATTTAACTTTGAAGTTAATTTGTTATTGTTTTGTGGAGTAAACTTAAGGTTATTGAAGCTACATGGTCCCGAGGGCTCCGGGGTCATACAAGTTGAAACTATTTTATGTAAAATTCAACTTTAGGGCCAATGTTTTAAAATCGTTTTAGATGACAGAATATTTTATTAATTATTTAGTTGATATTTTCGAATTTTTCTAAATATCTAAAAATCAAATCTAAAATATAATTTTTGGAATGTTTTGGGAAATATTCGCATTTACAAAAGATAATAATCAAATTCGATTTACAAGTATTTATAAACAATCTTCTGATTACAATTTTAAAATTAACTCATCTCAAATAACAATACAAATGTATATTAGGGATGCTAAACGGGATTGATTTTTAAAAATCCTGGGATTCGGGATTTTGTAATCGTGATCTCGAAATATCCCGGGATTATATTAGAATCATATGTCATTAAAAACAAAATATAAAAAAGCAAGACAAAAAGTAACAAAAAAGCGTAAACTAACAAAAAAAAAAAAAATTATTCATACATATGCAAATGCATTAGTTTTAAGAAAATTATTTGAATATTTGAAAAGATTAAACTATCTAACAAGTGATCTGATAGGCTTGAATAAATTTTGTTGTTAACATATATTGCCGTTGAAAAACACTTTTCGCACTCAACATTTGTGGGTAAAATAGTTCCAAGATATCTGTATGCAGCTCGTAAATATTCACCTCTTTGAATTCACCTCTTTTCTTTGGACAGTTGAGTATCTAAATTAGTTAGTTCGGTTTATAGAGCTTTTGCATTCTTCGATGGCATCAAATAACTTTTTAGCAATGGAAGAAGGGGTTTCCTCATCTGAGATGCTATTATCGAAGTCGAGTGATATTGAATTTTTTTCAGGACATTTTGAAAGTGAATTCATTCTTTGCATATGAATTCACAATCCCAAAAAATCCCGGGACAAGTTTTTTTCCTGATTCAGTATTTGTGAATCCCGAAAATCCAGGGATTCGGTATTTCCCGATTGACATCCCTAACGTATGTTTCTTTGTAGTCCTCGACTAGTAAATTTCATATCGCTAAAAGAAAATAAAACATTTTTTTCTCAAATAAAAATTACATTACAACAGGTTGGTCCGCAATTTTTTAATGCACCTTGTGACATTTTCTTTCCGATTTTATCAAATAAAACAAGTTCGGAAAAAAATATTTTGGAGTTCTACTCAATAAAACTCACAATCTATACTATGGTATTAGCTGGGGGGATTTTGACTGTCGCACCGTGTTATTATTCAAATCTGGTAAGTAGTTCTTGAAATAGTCTCCGTCTGACTGATATACGAATTTGAGTAAGTGTATATCGGAGACAAAATATTCGTACGACTAGAAATCCTAAAGGTTGAACGAAATATTAAGCTGAGAAACATAAATAATTTTTTTCCAAATCTGGTTACAACGACACCACCTTTTACACTAATTTTGATGTACCACTACTACAACTTAATTTGGAGCGTTGTTAGATCCAGAAAATCATTGTCAGCTTCGATAAGAAAAAAGCTGCTGATATGAAACTAAGATAATTCTTTTAATTTTTATTGCTATTTTACTACCTAAATATTTAAACGCAATGTTATAAAGCCATAAGCAATAAAGTCATATGGCTTCATTTCCCATTATTTTGGGCGCGCAGCGGGCCCGCGACTGTCCTCTACAAGGAAGAACTGTATTGAACTGGGATTGAGGAACGTTTCATTAATACATTTGACGGCAATAACGACGAATCAGACGCAAATAGCATTGGAAAAGACAGCTCAGACACAAAAATAGAAGGGGGTGAGTGACTGAGTCCGCAAGCGAACGATGCGCGCGCATCTGTTCTCTAAAATGAAGAACTGTATGATCAAGGAAACTTAAAAAAAAAAAATAATGTAAATGAGCAATAACACCATAATGGCTTTATTTCATGAATTCCATTTAGAAGTAAGGCCATATGGTTTATTAGCTATTGCTCAAGTTGAAAGCAGATTATCATCACTATCATAATTCTTTGACAAGGTAATAACGTCTAAATGCCAATTCTAAATTTGGATCATGAATATGGCTTCAGGATAAAAAACTGCACTTTTGAACTGGACAGTGCAAATAGTAACAAAACTATTCGAGGAAAGGAAATGCAGTTATTCCCTAGGTTTTTAAATCTCGATAGCATAACGTCCTCGGCTTTTTACACACATAGGACACGAACATTAACAGTGTTCTTTAAAAATAGCATAAAATTACATTCAGATGCTTGTCAGCTTCTACAGAAGAAGGTTCATGTCGCCTTTTTTCAGGTTTCAATTATACACCCAAAAAAATATTATGATAGGATTCACTATTTTTCAATGGGATTTAGTAATAACAATGAGAAATTATCTCAATTTTGGAAGAATATATGTCAAGTTAAATAGGCAGTCTTTAGGGATATGGCGCTGTACATATTTTTCTATATTTTCCACTACATAGACATATTATTAGGCTAAACTTGAAAATATTAGGTTGCACTTCAAAATATTATAAACAATTTTCCTCTGGGTTGTGCACATGCATCTTAAATATACATTCACATTTTTATAATTTTCTCCTTGTGCCGCCGCACAATGGGGTTTTTGATGCCTAAAATGTGAATGAAATCGTGGGAGTTTATTTTGCTTAAAGAAGATAAATCCATAAGAAAAAACAAAAATCGTGACCTGAAAGACATAAGGGCCTAAAAACCAAAAATTCAAAATTAAATTTTTGATTAGTACTAATGTACTGCATCAAAATATATGTTCTGACAAAATTTTATAATCCTACTCTCAAAGATTATCAACCAACCAAATGAGAATAAGGATATATGTACAGCTACGTGCAACTAATTAAGGACACGAAGCTTACATGTGAGCTTGAAGCAAAAAATACAAATTGTTGTATGATATTGTCAAAATTTGTACAAGTTTAGTGAATTAAACTCTTAGTAGTAGAAAATAACTGCTTATTGCGGCAAATAAATTATTACCTTTAAATCTGTGAGCCATATTTTAAAAGAGTATTGATTTCAGTCGTGCATATAATTAAGGACACACCGTAAACTTTATCAAAAACACGTAGTTATTAGAAAAAAATCAATGTTTTGTTGCAAAACCACCGTTGTCGATAACAGCTTGACATCTGCGAGGCATCGAGGTGAAGATAGTGATGCAGAATTTTGTGTACTTTTAGGTCATGTTAAAAAGTATTTGGTACTCAAGGATTTCATTTTCCAATTAATTCCCATTTTGGGCATCAAAAACCCCAATGTGCGCTATAATGTACTACACTCCCCGAAATATTTATAAGACCAAAATAAAAGTATGTTTTTTTTTTTAATGAAAACAATAAATTATATTTTTTTACACTAATTTGCAACCATGTCTGTAAGGCATATAAAATATAGAGCAGTTTAAATTTTTGCAAGCTTGACTTCATGTTGTGCCGTTTTTTGCAAATGTTCGGTGGGAAATAATTATAATACCGGTGTGCAATTTTGATTTTTGTAAAAAAGTTGTAAGTAAATTGATAGTAAGGATTCTATTTTTGATAATTCCAATCATACATATTCATAAAACAAACTTTTTTTATTAAAAGTGCCGTTAAACTATGCCACGAGGAAGGCAGTTAGACTTAAAAGAGAGGTTCGATATAATAAATTATAGAAGTATGGTAATGATAACACGGCAAATTGCTTGCCGTTTAAAAAGAAGTAAAACAGTAGTGATAAATTTTCTAAATAATATAGAAAACTATGGAAAGAAGAATAGAACTAGAAGGACACCCACACTATCTGAACGAGATATCCGCAATATAATGCGGATCGATGTCTCCATCAGGAATAATACGTTTGTTGGATCTTAGCATAACAGTAAGACGAATACAACAAATTCTACATTCAGATCCGCACTTAAAATACTGCAAAACAGCCTCTGCAGACTGGACTTTGCAGAAAAATACCAATATTAGGAAGAAGAATGGGCTTCAGTTATTTTCTTTCTGATAAAATATGATTCGTTAGGCAATAACTGAATATTTCAGCAGAATAACGCCGCGATCCATGAATCAAAAGCAACAAAATCGTTTCTATCGTCCAAAAATATACCAGTCCAGAACTAAATCCGATAGAAAATTTATGAGGAATACTATCGGACCAAGTTTTCAAAAATAACACCCAGTATAAGGATGTAAAATCTGTAAAAAGTGTCATCTTAAGAGAATTGAGAAGGATTGATCAAAATTGCATTGAAAATTTGATAAAATCTATGCCTCGTCGACTTCAGAAAGTCATTATTAATAAATACACTCATTACTAATAAATACAAAAATTACTCAGTAGTTGTTTTTATTATTGTTATTTTAGTTTTAGGTGAATATTATTTAATTTTGGTCTTATAATTTTTTCGTTTGAAAATGAAATTCATTTTGTGTTATCCTTTTATTAAATAAAGAAAATAATATTTATTTTACATAAAAAGATATATTTTATTGTTAGTTATATTTAACCCATTTGAAGTCTAATAGGTAGTGTGTTGGCTTATTAAACTAAAGGCCCAACTCCAAATCATAGGTCAGACATCAAAACGAAAATATTTCTTGGGCGACTTCCTCTCAGCGGATTTCTGACAAAGACTCTGAGAGAGAGAAACACAATTGCCGTGAAAAGCTTTACAAATCTGTCGTTCGGAGTCGACTTTAAACTGTAGACCCCGCCACTCATGTATAAAATTAACGCACACAACATAAGTGGTGTGAGAAGCTAGGTCGTAATTCTGATTGAAGGGTTGTAATGGCCAATTATGTTACGTTATGTATGTATATTTAACCCAAAAATGGTACGAATTGGTCTAAAAAATTTTAAGCTTTTCGAGAAATACGTTTGGTCTTATAAATATTTCGGGGAGAGTAATTTTTTAAGCATGATAGTCAGATACTCTACAAATTTTAAGATACCCGGTGCTCCCATGAAAACAACTATAGATAAACAAGAAACAGAAAAAAATGATCATTTTTACATATTTAAATACGTGTTTATTTAAATAAATATGTATGTACGTATGTATATTTAAATATAGATGCAATTAAGTTGATGTACAAATATGTAAGTATGTACGAGTATTTTTATTTTCAATATCTTTAAATGAATAAGACAATGTATGTATGTATTCTATTATAATATAAAGGAAACATATCTGGTTTGTCACAACACGATCTCTGAACAGGACAGACACTAATGGCATAAATATTATTGTTGTAATCAAGGATGTGAACGTTATCACATAAACCATAAAACCAAATTAAACCAAAAAGCAAACACAACAAAAGTGTAAATCCATTTTATGTGTTTACATTTTAATTTATTATAGATTTTCTAATTTCAATGTGACACTGTAAAAGGTAACTGCATGCATATACACACATATCTCTAGCCCATATTTTTATATACATATGTATGTGTGCATATGTACTTATTTATAATGACAACATACATAAAAAATTTCGTGAGTGTTTGAAGTTTTTTTAATAAAAATTTTACGAAATTTGCATAAAATTATGCGTGTTATGAACGGATTCCTTTAAATAATTTTTCTTTATAATTTTTTCGTCACTGTGTGTGCGGTGGGTTTGGTGCTAAAGAAATAACCCTTAAGTTAACGAAGGCGGCACATATAATGTTTATGAATGTATGCACATACATATGTAACAAGATCAAGAACAGGACATTAACAAAACAGAAGAATAATGTAAACAAAAGGTTGGAGGATACGATTTGGACAAAAGCAACGAACGTACATATGATAACATATGAATCGAGACGAGGCTACATCTTCTTAATGGACATTCATGTTTGTTATACGGTCATATGTATTAATAGAACTAACTGCTTCTGTAATGATATGTATGTATGTGCCTTATTATTTTGTATGTATCTATGTATGCATGGCTGAACGTTTTTAAAACTGCATGTCCAGTTATTTCTTTACGGGATAGCAAAGTCAGTAGGCTTTCTTTCATAATCGTTTGATGAGTTTGCCCTTTTTTGTTTACCATTATCGCCCATTCTTTCATTTTTAAATTTTAACGTCTGTTCTCAATTTTGATGAGAAAGTAATCTTTGCTTGCATGAGAAAAGTTTCTAGTATTTTATAAACTATTACAATAAGTAACGGTTACTCAATATGACATCATTCACAACGAACCGGTTGTTAAAATCCTTCAAAAAATCATTTGTTATACCTCATTTTCATCCTAATTAGACTCCGTTTTTCTTTTTTGTTTTATTAAATGGGATGCATTTGGGTTGATTCAGTGATCAGCTTAATAATCTTAACAAACGAGGCAGCTTATTTTCAAACTATAAAATAATTTTATTTTCTCAATATCAATCAATGACGCATTAATGTCAACCAAATACTATGTCCGGAAGGAAGGACAAGAAAGTTTCGAATTTGTTTTTGAAATCAACCCCTATACGCAAAAAGTATTCGACGTCTTTTCATTTTTTCGGGTTATATTCTTAGTTATAAAAGAAAGGCCAATTAAAATATATAGACGTCTTTTAAATACTTAATAATTTATGTTTAATATCTAATTCTATATAAGATTTCTTTTTTTTTTTTGTGAATAGACGTGTCTAGCTCTTAACGAAAGTAAATTAAATTATTTAAAAATCACAAAACAATAAAAAAAAAAATACACATTAAAAACAATATACAGTGCACGTGCGCTAATGTGAACTAATTAAGACTGACGTTGTTCATTTTTGCGAATTGTTCACATTTCCGAATACCGAAAATTTTACAGCAGAATTATACCATCTTTTAAACAAAAATCATTATTTTTGAATTTTTTTTATAATTTTATCTTCACAAACTTTCTTCACAGAATATAAATAGCAAATGCAGAATAAATGTGCAAACAGATGTACTAACACATAGGTTAACTTCATAAAAGTAGTTAACAATGTAACAATGCATGGTGTTCGTAAAAGCAGTAAAATTTGTTTTGGCAATGCTTCATGTTCATTACTGCATTACAATGCTATTAAGTGCGCATTATTTGTCAATTTCGTGCATGGGTTTTATTTGTCGTTCTTTGTAAACATTTACATTTATTGGCGGCAAAAATTTTGTAGTAGAAATGGCAGGTTTATTGTAAGTACAAATGAAACCACAACTATCGTTGAGTTTCTAAATTGTTATTTTTAATGCTATTTGAAGCGTTATTCCAATATATCTGCAACTACTCAAAATTTAAAATATTAATTGGTTTTATCAAATTATACCATTTGGTAATAAATACCTGAAATGTACTTTTCTTTATTTGAAAATGAGAATAGAACACATCGTTCTGCATGTTTGCAAAATATTTAAAGTTTTCGGAATTTTTCACTTTGAATCTTGGCAAGTTAATAATGCTATAAGACCACGATTTCCTTCGTTTAAAATATTTTTAATCAAAGTGCCGATTGAATTTTTATTACCAGAAAAATCGAAAGCGGTTTTCAAAAGAAGGCAGCATTTTTTCTGAATGTCCATTCAAATTTATTTGACAAAGCAGTCTTACAATAAAACATCGCTTTGGCTTGTAAATGAATTTCTTTGCAGTGTTGCTTTGCAAACTGCGTTTATGAAGTCAGCCATACTTATATGTACAGTGGCGAGCAGAAGTGAGTGCATGTTCACAATACTGAGTTTCGTCATCCACAAAAACAAAACCGTACAAGCAAATACAAAAAAAAAAAAAAATTAATTTTAATTCTTTATTTTCTTCTTAACAAATAGCAGTAAAAAGCAGTAATTAATGAAATGAATTCAAAAAGTTTGAATAAAAAACGAAAATAACCCACATAAACTCAATTTTGCACGTTGCAAGAAAATTCATGAAACTAACCCAATTTCAATATTTGGTCCATAGACCTTTATTAGAAATAGCTTGATTTTCGCGGTTTGAGATGCTTTCTACCAAATGATCAATAACATCTTTCGGAATTCGATTCCATTTCTCATTTATAGGATCCCAAAGTTTGACCATGTTTGTTGGTACTGTTTCGTACTGTCCGAGCCGGATTTTCATGAATGGCCAAAGATTTTCAATCGGATTGAGATCGGGACTTTGTGCCGGACATTCCATCAATTGAAAATTTTGTTTCCCATCCCATATCTTCACAATTTTTGCTGTGTGCTTGGGATCAATATCCTGTTGGAAAAAAATTTCTTATTCGGGATAAGCAAATTTGTCCATAAAATTCGGAAGATGGGTTTGCAGAATTTTTAGATAGTCTTTTTTCGCATAATACCATCTACTAAATATAGGTGGCCAACAATCATCACAGAATTATATTCGCTATCATCATAGGATGTTATACGTGATCAACTTCGTAAGGTTGGTTCAAAATAGCTATCAGCTCCAACAAGATTAGCATTTTTAGTTTCGAATTGGACAGCACTACGTTTAATAACAAAATCGGTTATCAGCCGGACAAGATTTCAGATCACGTTGAAATTTTCATAAACTTTTCTCAATCGTGTTATATCAATTATCACCGTATAAAAACAGAATCAATTTTTTTTCTAGACCGTGTTATTACAAAACCGTGTAAAAACAAATTTGGGTGTATATTTATCATCTCCAAAAGAAACTGCGGAAAGCCTATATGTTATATCATCTAAGCAATTGTGCCATTTATGATGTATTATGGCAGGCATATTTCGCAATCGCAGAGTCGCATATTCGGCATGGGATTGAGCTACCCACTGTAGATTATTACAAAAAACACAGGATCGACTATTAAAAATTTAGAAAAAAAATCAACGCTTCAACATCATCGAGTTTACAAGTTCGAAATATGAATACTGCCTAAAAACTGACTCCTTACCTTCTTTCTGGTAGGGCACACTTATGTACAGACGATTACTTAATTGACTGAAAGTAACTTAAAATAAAATGGCAAAATATAAATGATAAATTAACCAAATTTAATTTTTTCGTCGTAATTAATGATATATTTTAAGAATATGTAAAAGTAAATACTGAATAATGAAATGATTTTAAAGATATTTATGAGGAGAAAAATTAATTCTATAGAAATATCCTCGATTTTTCATATATACAGCACTTGTCTCTGGAATAATAACAAATTTCAAATTACTAGCAACGCAACTGGGGTCTGTTTCACTAATCTATAATTCTACCAGTTTAGAAGTTACAATCTTCTTCATTTCTAACTTTTACAAGTGCTAATGAATTGTGTTTCATGAAAATTTTTACAATACTTGTAGCTTTTTGTACTTGTAAACTACAATTCCTGCAATTACAATTTCTGCAATAACAATCACAATAAAATAAAATATTTTTACAAAGATATTCTAATAAATAAAATATATATGCAGAGGACTGCAATGATATTGTGTCATTGATGCCAGACACAGAAGTGACTCCTTCTCAGAACGAGGAGGAGCTAGTGTCGATGCCGGAGAGCTTACGGAAAAGAAATGAGTACCATTTAATAATATTTTAAATATTTTCTAATGTTTTTTTTTTTTTTTATTTAGAGGAATGTATGGAAAATGGATCGCCCACGAGAGAAAGCGCAAAATAACAAATATAAGGATGAAGAAAAGGTGGATCGGCAAATTGAAAATTTGAAGCTGCAGGATGAAAATTTGCAATTAAAAAATAAATCTCTGCAGCTTCAATTAGCTCATCAGAAATTTATGATTCATAAGGCGGTGTATTTCTTTTAATATCATTTGTTTGTTATTATTTATCATTTCTTTTCTGTTATTTATCATTTTTCTCTTTCTTGTTTATTATAAGTTTTAGATTTGTTAAACTTTTTAATTTTTTCATTCTCTTTCATTTCCAAGTTATTAACTAAATAATAAAAAAATTTTAAAATAATTTAAAATTCTTTGTAGCCTGCTAGGATTACATTCGCTTCTTCTTCAATATCGAAGTCGCTAGGATCTGTAATTCTGAAGTTTTCACTTTTTCAGTGCGTGAAAAATTACAAAGAGTGACCGCTGGCCATTTCGGGGCTCACCCGCATATAATTTAAAACCGGAAATTTTTACTTTAAAATGCACATTGCATCTTTCACAACCCTTCGCATTGATTTGTGTGCATTATTTGATAACGGAGGAATTAGCCAATCTTTTAGCGGATATGCTGAATCACCTAAAATGATTTCGATCTGAATTGGCCGCCAGCCGTTTTCCATTCTGCGGAACAAACAACTATTACACAAGGCGTGAGAGTCGTGAGTAATAGAATCGGAGATCGGATCCACAAACCACCATATATGAAATGCAGTGATTACCATGCCGATCAACATAAGCTTCTTCATGCTCTTTGAGTGCATCTGATTTTATTCAAGTGCCGTTCAAACAGCCGCAAACTAACGGCATGCCTTTAATGGCGAAGAATTTAGACACTACTTAATCCATGTTTTCTGACCAGTTACTACGCTTTTTACAACTCTGCACACAGTGGCTTTGCTTACAACATGCAAGTCACCTATTGCATGGTATGTGGTTCCTGTTCCTAGCCAGCGTAACGTTATCTGCAGCTGCTGTTGCACCGTGAGAGAATGGATTATATTTGTATCTCTCTCCAGTATTGGAAAGAACAAATTTATCAGCAAAAGAAATTTGTACCCTTTTTAGCCTGAAACGCTCAATGTACTCCAACGTGGATTCCTGGAATTCGTACTCCAGACATGGTTCTTTTTAATGCGATTTGATTATCGCTTTCATCACTTGAATCGTATAAAAGGTTCATTTTACACTCAAAAATATGTTTGACTTGAACGTGTGTTTATTTATTTATAACATATGATTAGTGGAGTTGCCTCCACTTCAATAATTTGTGATATATACGCCCAACTCTCTTTTTACACGGATTTGAAGATACACGGTTGAAAAAAGTTTTTTGTACAATATTTTTAATCTAGTATGGGTTCAAAATCACAAAATGACTTGCAGACTTGTAAATTGCAAAAATCACTTGTAGCCACAAACTTGTAATTGTATTTTTATGAAACACAATTATTTACAAGTTCACAATTTTACAGGCAATAACACTTGTAATTGTGAACTTGTAGCTTAGTGGTGTTGGAATAAACTTCTTAAATCTCATGGCTAACATTCATATACAATTTTATAAAAATAAATCTCTTTTTAATTTTAACCACTTCTTTATTTGGCTATTTATTATATTTTTTTTTTTTTTTTTATTATTATAAATTGTTTTAATTTTTTTTATTCATTTATTTTATCTAATCATACATTACTATTATTGAATACGTTTGATTAGATTAATGTTATTGTTATTATTTCGCTTGTATCTATTACAGATTCAATCTTGTTTGTTAGCGCTTTAAATTGTCAAATAAAGAAATAAATTAATTAAAAATATATAAATGTCTTGTACAGTATAAAATATGGGTAACACTCATTTAAAAACTCGGCAAATTATTTTCGACTTTGTCATCTGTAATCGGTTTAAAACAATTTAAATTAAAGCTACACCTTTCCAAATCAATTTCAACTTGCGATATACATACATATATACATACATATGTATGTATACATACATATGTATGTACGTTAATAGATCCTTATAAATGGATTGTCTTAATTAATATCATCTACATACATACATACATCACATAATTCCACTTTTCACGCCACACTTTTTATTGTGTAAACATTCAACCTAACATTATCAAGAAAAAAGTTCTCTGCAATTTGCGGTCGTTTTAAATCTCAATCCTTTCTTTACACGCCGCATGTCATTGCCTAAATCTTCATATTTTTTCAAGTATTTCGTTTTTTTATTTCCTATTACCAAAGTCCAAAAAACTTTATAGTTTTTCACTCGAATCCAGCCAGGTTCTATACTATTTATCGTTTTTTAATAATCTACTCACCCAATAAGTATTATACTATGGTTATACAGTTTGCATCCAAAACCGTAAACATGAAAAGTGATAGTGTGCAATATAGTGAGATTCGACCGTTTGTTTCATCTTGTATGCCTGTTACGACTGTTTTTTTTTTTTTTCTATTTTCTGTTTACGCACCAGTTGAAGGGCATTGTATTGTTGTCTGCAATAGCAAGAAACGAAATGCATGCATGTATAGGACAAAACAATTGAAACAACACGTAAAGAGCATTGCATGGATTTAGTGAAATGCAGTGGCGAAAAAAAATTGTGGACAGATGTGGTGGATATCGTATGGCGGCAACTAATTTTCGCGTTAGGGAAAAAACACAATTTTTTCTATAAACGAGAAGAAACTGTTAGTAAAAAAAATGGAATCGAATGTAAAGGAATGGATGCATGGATGTCCGTATGCGAATGTGTAATGCTGCTGTTTTTGCAACAAAAAACATTAAGAAGAAAATGGATATGAAAATGCCGCAGTTGATTGATGAAAGTGCAGTTTTTCACTTCATATAAGATTTAGATTTGTGATGTGTGATGCGTACAAAAAAGTTTAGTCAATTGAGTCAATTGACTCGAAAACGTTTAAACGCTATTAAAGGGTTTGACTTAAAAAAGAAAGAAACAAAAATTAAAAACAAACTCAGAATTACGGTCGTATGCCAGAAGGTAGAATATATTTCCTATTGGTTGAGTATACTCTATGAATTGAAAAAACATTTTCGATAAGAATTTAAATTTCTAGAACTATTCTAATTAAGATCATTATTAGCCGACCTTGGAGCAAACATTGGCTACCGAGAATATTCAAGTATATGCAAGTAAGTAATTAAGATAAGGCCCAAAAATGTTGTTCATGTGCGATATGTTTGGTTAGGTTAGGGATTAAACATTCCGTACATGAAACCAACCCCAGTTCAAAACAAATCTTTATATTTGAGAGATCGGTCAAGAATGTCAGAAAGTGAGAAGTTAATACAGTTCGTCTTTATATGAGTATCGTTATTGTGAATGAATGGCTATGCACTTTAAGGATAGGAGTGAATCAGTCTTCTTCTTATTCAGAAGAGTCTAGCAATACTGTACGTACTCTTAAACTGCCATCGAGATTGAGTCTTCATGTAAAATGAGGGTATAATGTTCAAATCAGCAATGAATCGTTTTTTCGCTACACATAAGTACTCAATAAACTTTGAGTATGAGTGACTTAATCGTATTGAAATTCAACTACTGTGATTCATTCGTACTCAAGACAACACGACAACATTGATTTATAAGTACAGGTTGCAATGAGTATGAATACAACGTTGACATCAAACTCATAACATTCGAAATATGAAAAATACTTAAAAGTTATTTAAGTAATTTATAGTCTTAGTTGTTGTTGCATTTACAAAGAAAGAAGAAAGAAAAGGCAAAGACAACAAGCAAAGCAAACATGCAAACTTCTATTGTGGTGTTCGTACGCGAATCATACTTATTTTGTGATTCTTGTGTATTTTGAGTCATAAAGAGTCGAAAGAACAACATCATGCGTCTTGTTAAGTATGAGTATGATGAGTACTTTAAACTTTAAATATGAGTATGATATTAATGTGATGTTTTTGTAACACAGGCTATTTCGCTTGTTTATATCGGAAACATAAACAAAATTGAAAAATTAATGTGAATGCATATAAGTATCAGAAATTAAGAGAACGACTCGAATCTACTCATCGTTTTGAATACTCATTGCTGATCTCTGATTCAAATCGATATATGCTCTGCTACATGTCGCAGATTTGGAGCTTCGTACTGGTCCTGGCCAGTTCATCAGCAATGCAATTTCTAATGAAACTCCAATAAAATTGAATGTTCTACACAAAAATTAAAAAAAAACTATTTAATTGACTCGTATGTGTCTATTGGCGATTTCTTTTCTGGCATAAATGTTGCCTTTATGCTGCCCTTTTGCTGTTCTTTTCTGAAAAAAATTCAATTTTGTAAATTAGAAATCAACCAAATCAAAGATTTATTTAGAACTAGTTCCGAGCCACAATTATGGCCGCAATGTCGTCGGTAAAGCCAACAAGATGTGCAACGCTAACAATATTGGGTTTCCTAAGCTTATGGCATATAATACTCTGGTTTTGTTATCCAGAATACTCACTTCCTCATTTCCAATCACTGCATTATGAGTAGGAACACATATAATGCATAACGTTCAATGCTTGGAGTAATTGTTAATTGCGTTACCTTTTTAAATCTCTTAGTGTCATATTGGTGTCCTTATTATTATTATTCATATCACTAAAAATAAGTACGTATGATGAATTTATTCCTTGAGTTGACCAGAACTTAAAATTTGATTTAAATCTTGATTTTTTACATATACATCTTATATGTTATATGTTCTATATAAGTTGTAGTGCTAGTAAAAAAATAATAAAATAATAATTTAGTGAATATGGAATAAGTCAGCACATATGGGTGATTTATCACTTCTTCAAAATTTGAATAGAGAAGAACATTAACTCTTAATTAATAAAAATAACAAATGAAAAATTTTTTTTTATAAAATTAATAAAATATTGATTTAATAATACGGAAAGTAAAATTGTTTGTTATGAAATTGTTTTCAAAATTAAAGTCCTATTTGAAATAAAGAATTCTAAATATTTAAACATCTCTTTTTAAAATGACGTATTATTGGAAAATTGTCATCGTAACAAAAGTCGCTTTCGTAATGATTTATTTTCTCGAAATCTAATGTGCACCCCTAAAGTATTTAATGGTCATAGTTTGCAAAAATTTCAGATTCGGGTAGGAGAGTCGTAATAAGTAAAGTCTTGGCCGTTAAGAAACGTGTATAGAATATCTCTGAACTAATAGTAGTAGGAACACATATAACGCGTAACGTTCTATGACTGCCTGGAGTGATTGTTAAATGCCTTTCCTTTTCCGTATTAAGAATTCATATCCAAAAATTTCACTTAAAAATTATATCATATAGTAATTTGTAAAAATTAAACAAATATTCAAATTTCATATTATTAAAAGAATATTAAATATTGGAACAGTGCAAGTACACATACAAATTTTATTAGAATACGTGCTTTCTGTTAAGTTATTTTTCCTGCTACTTGTGTTATTAAATTGTTCCTTTTTTTGGAGTGAATAGAGAGCTGTGGGTGCTAAAGGAACGTTCAGTAGCAACTGAAGTACAGGAATCTGTTAAATATTCAAACAGATAATTTGCTTAATTGCGTGCTTCAACAAATTCCTTTCCGCCAAATTACTGGAGAAATATCATCTAAAGAGCTCTAGGATAAAGTTTTCGCCCAGACATCATTTGTGGCCTTGTAATTAGCAATATCTGTAATTACATTTATGTTTAGCATCTGCTACATTGTGTGAATGAATTCCAATGTAACTAGCTCCACTTCCCATAGGATCTATCAAATACTTAGCTAAACGTATCGGTTATATAGTTTTTTTTTTTTTAAATTGTGTATTGAATACGATTGATAGCTCAGTTTTTTCGGCATCATTCAGTATCGAAGTTGAAGCAAACTCTAATGCAAGCTTACTTTTATTTTTATTAAACGCGAAATATACCCTGTGCATTATTATATTCATTTGATTCGAAATTACAAATGCATTCTGCAACGCAATCATATATGTTTGAGCTTAATTTTAATTGTTTTCAAAAGACGTGGCTAATTAGCTGTGATTTTATATCGGCTTGTATATTAATCTATTCATGATCTGCTAAGATGTGAAGGGATGCTTTAGTTTTTATTAATAACGGACACTTATTAAATAGTTTGCCACTTTATTTACATTTGGAAATTGGAACCGCTTTTAACAATATGAGCATGAAACTTCATTGCTACTTTCGTTTATATGAAAATGTTTCCAAAAAGTTTCAAATATAATCATCAACCTACCGATTGGTAATTAGGAACTAATGTTTATAAATGAATGAACCAAATTTTTTGTATGCGCCTGAGACTCAAGCTTGGGATTCGGAACTGTAAACTTTCTAGTTGCTTCAGCATTGTTTTTGCTACCGCTTCCACTAATAACTTTGAATTGCCTTCAGCACGCTGGTAAGCGGTTCTTATTAAGAATTGTTGTTGTGTTTGCAGCAGCCAAAACTGCTTATCTGGGTAAAAAGCGGCAAGAAATGTATAAACAAAATACATTGTAACAAAATATGATAAAATATAAACTCGAAAATGTCCACATTTCTGTTACGCTACGTAACAACGACTATTTGTTATTCAAAAGAATATTTTCCCGAAATCAAGTAAATACCCGGGTATGAATGTGGGTATAAATGGGTTAATACCCAGCGTTGAGTGAATACTCAGGTGTATTCCACCTTAAAATCCGCTAAAGAAACTTGCTCGTTAAGACATTCTCTAATACAGTTCGATTTGTCTGATTTTTCGAATAAACCTACGTACATACATAAGTATATAACCAAAAAAGTTTAGAATTCATGATAACAGATATACGAGTACAATAATAATATTTTACATTTCGGCCAATGCGGTTTATATATATACATATATATATATATACGTATAAACAATATACACCCAACTCTTTTTTTACACGGTAGCACCTACGCACCGTTCCTCAGAAATCCGTGTAAAAAAAGATGCGTTTCCTTTAGTAAAATGAGAGATACGTTCCATGTCATATGAAAACCGTGTAAGATGAAATAAAGAACGATATTTACTTCTAAAAACCGTGTAAAAAATGTTGAAAACTATAAAATTTCAGAAATGCATATAATTTGTATTTTAATACGGCATTTTATTGAGCATTAAAACTTAAAATACATAATTCATACAGGTGAAAAATTGGTAGAGCAAGCAAAGAACAAAAAAATCTGTCAATCCAGAATTAAGAACAGAAAAATTAGAATAAAAATAAAGAAAAAATATTTACATAGCTACATAATTATTCGTCGCTACTTGATAACAAGCGCAATTGTTTGCGACGAATTGGACTAAAGTCGGTATCATCACTGGAGATATCCGTCAAATTATCCAATGGTGACTTTTGTCAGGTAATAGAGTTGTGAACTGTCGCACTACTTTTGACTTTTACTTGAACTTTTGGGCTTTCCCTACTATGTATTTTCAAGCGTGACAAGTGTGGTAAAAACAAACATAATTACAAGACAGTGATTTTGAAAACGTACTAGATTAAAATTTTTTTAAAAAAAAATTTTTTTTCAACCGTGTAACTTCAAATCCGTGTAAAAAAGAGTTGGGTGTATGTACATATATGTACGTACCTACATACATATTTATGTATGTATGTGTAAATATTTTGAAATGAAATTTTAATATTGCGTGCTTATAATTTTCATCCGTTTCTGTATTTTTCTGTGGTTTAAACGAAATTATTGTGATGATTACGCGGCCGGTGTTTCTTCTATTTTTCTTATTTAATTCTGTAAACATTCATGCAGAAGTCATTCTGCAAATGCTTCAGTATTTTAAAATTTTTCTTCTGCTTTTGTTAGGTACATTTTTTACACTACCATCTAAACTAGTGATAATAAATTACCGATTACTCATGCGTTCCCTTTTTAAGTTAAAAATGAAATCCTATATGTGCATATATATTATTTATAAGTGATAGAGACATTATTAGTGTTAAATGTACAATAATTATTTTCTTGTACGATAACTAAATGCTAATATACGTAGGTCACATTAATTAACACTGACGCTAAAAGTTATCCAAATTTGTGGCTAATTAAAGACCAGGTAGAGTTCCCAGCTTTATGTTATGAATAAACGGGATTTAAGGATTTTTTATTAAAATAATTAACATTTTGGAAAATGCATACATAATTACATAATTGGGTAAAAAATAATTATAAGAACGTGAGATACATACATAATATCCATCATCCATAAAAAATATTTGTAAATCTATATTCAAGATACAGTTCATTTTTTATTATTTCACAATTTACTTTTAACTTAATTAAATGTGTTATAGCTTTACGAGATAAAGGTTGGGAATGTTCGAAAGACATTGGTAGTCCGGCCTACCAATGTGCACGATTCGCCGCAAGACTTAGTCCCGGCTTGCTAAACACATACGTACTAAACCCAACCTAGCTCGTCACACTTTCAAACAGTGCTGCTTTCGGATTCTGCTGACCTTGCTCTCTCAACATACTGCGTTCCAATTGTCGCATGAGGTTAACATCAAGTTAACTACATTATCGGGCATTACCTGGAATCCTATTATCCTCTCCAGGCAATTTCGTTCTGCAAGTATATCGCGGGTAAGTAAAGAAAACAGTGGTCTAGTAGGTAGTGTGTTGGCTTATTAGACGAAAGGCCCGGGTTCGTATCCCAGGTCAGACATCAAAACGAAAAATATTTCTTCGGTGACTTCCTCTCAGCAGATTTCTGGCAAAGACTCTGAGAGTAAAAATTGCCATGAAAAGCTTCTCAAAAATCTGTCGTTCGGAATCGACTTTAAACTGTAGGTCCCGCCACTTACGTATAAAATTAACGCACACAACATAGGTGGTGTGAGAAGCTAGGTCGTAATCCTGACTGAAGGGTTGTAATAGCCAATTATGTATGTATGTGTGTAACGAAAACATGCTCCACCGTTTCCCTTTCATTACGACATTCTGCGCAACCCTCGTCTACGTCATGAGCATACTTATAGAGATATGCCCTATAACATCCATGACCATCTAGCAACTGTGTCACGTATCAGATCACCTGAGTCTCCTTTTGATCCATTCGCCTATGCTCGGTATGAGTCTGTGGGTCCATCTTCCCTTGGTAGAATTGGACCAGTTTTGCTGCCATCTATCCATAGCATTATTCACTAACTGAACACGGTTGAAAAGATCCATTCTCCTCCTTGTGTCATGTTTCCTCCTCTCTACATCCAGTACAAGCCTCAGGGGCATCACCCCCGCAATCACCAATGGTGCATTAGTAGTCACCGTGCGGAAGACACAACTCACCCTGAGAGCTGATCTCCTCTACGCCGCTTCTATTGCATCTCTGTAGGTCCATATAGGGGCTGTATATATGGCGATCGATGTCACTACCTTCAGCAGTAACCGCCTCCCAGTTTTGGGCCTCCTAGGTTAGGCATTATTCAGGCAAGTGCACATGACGTCACCGCACACTTTCCCCAGATGTACGTCAGGTGTTCTCTAAACGTGAGCCTGTTATTAATCATTTCTCCCAGATATTTAATCGCCAGCTTTAATGTAAACGTGACCCTATTATTAATCATTACTCCCAGATATTTAATCGCCTGCTTTAATGTAATGCGTTGGTCACCTACTGTTATTGTAATAAATTCTTTCCTCTTCCTACTGCTTGCAAGTGGTACATCCGTCTTGTGATCAGCAAGTTTGAGACCTATTATCACCAGGGCAATATCGTCCGCAAAACTGATAATCCGTGTACCTATACACCATCACAGATGACATTCCATAGTATTGTTCCCAGCACGGAACCTTGCGGGACCCCCGCCTATACAGATGACCTCCTGCCATCATCTGTATCATATAAGAGCACTTTAGCCTTAAAGTAGTTCTTAATAAGTTGCATCAAGGGATACTAGTGGCATCCCAATCCGCAGAGTTGACTGCATTTGTAGACATGCCATGAATTTCATTGCAGAACTATTACTGTCAGTCAAAAATTCCTGGAACACAAAGCTAATTCTAATGGTGTCGTGGTTTCTAGGCTAAAAGTTCAAAAAAAGGAGAACCGTTACTTTTCGAGCACATAGACGAAATATATGAAGAAGAAAAATATGATGATGATCTTCCCAGAACCTAGACATAAATCAATACCCGGATGCGGCATTTGTCTTCCTGAGTTTTAAGAAAAGGCCGTTCGAAAATAAGAAAGCGCTGGGAGTGAGGCAAGAGAATCAAACAATCCATGTGTTCAAAGTAGAGGTGTGCACAAGCCATATAAAATTGCAAACTATTGCATTTTTTTCAAGACCGAATATAGATTGTAGCTGCAAATATAAATAAGTGTAAAGCTAAGATAGTGTACAAAAAAAAAAAAAAAAAAAACAACTGCACTCGTAAACCATTGTACAACAGTATAAAAGAGAGTTGTGTGAATAGCACAACAAAAATATTGTACTCTTCATAGAGTCACAACATGCACTTCTTTTTTGCTCTCGGCAACCGAACATCTTCGTTTACGCCAGCATTGCCAGAAGCTTTGAGAAGAAAATCATCATATGCAGATTCATTTTTTCATTCATTTCCAATTTCAACTTTATATGCAAATAAAAAATCATATTTTATGGAAAAAAATCATAATTTTTTAATATGTACAAAATTTTATTTAAAAATTATTATTGTTTAAAGCATTTATGAAGAAACGTGTACTTATGTTTATGTGGTGACAAATCACACATTCACCAACCAGCAAAGAGAAAACTTAGGCAAACACACAACTGATTTCATTTGAACAATAACTGTATGTATTGATATATAAGAAAGCTTAAAAAAAATAAATTCAAAAGTACATGTACAGGTATTTCCCGACTTACGAACGAGATAGGATCCTGGGGTTCAGTCGTGAGTCTAATTTCATACAAAAAAATTACATACTGTTACTAATAATTTTGAGGGTCCGGAGAAATGAAACTACCCAAAATTTATACTTATATTTATTTATATACATATATAAAATTTATATTTTAGGGATTCCCATCAACTACATATTTGTCTTCTTTAAGTATTTTTTAAGAATAAAATTGGAAAAAATTCGTCGTAAGTTCGAATAGTCGAATCTTAAGTCGGGGACTACCTATACAGGATTTCATGTTTTTAATTTGTACTTCCCACGAATAAATCAGATAGACAGAGATGCTCTTTAAGGTCTTTATTTCCAAAACAATGATGCATTTTTATGCACATGCATACATGTGTTTGTTAGAGGGCAATAATTGTAAAGTAAATAAAAGCAACCAAAAATAAGCTGATACAAGACTTAACTTCACTATGTACTTCAAATATAAAAATCATAACTTTTATAAATTAAAAATCATAATTTAAGGAAAAAATCCTCAAATCATATTTTGGTTGAAAAATCATCAAAAATACGATCAAATCATCATTCCGGCAACGCTGCTGGGGAAAAACATTTTTTTACACTACTGATATTCATATGGCAATGGTAAGAGCATATTTTACTACTGAAGCTGAAAATGAAATATGCTCTTACAACACAAAACATAGTTCCGTTACTTCACAGGCAAACGAGTGCTATTGTATACATTGAATTAATGAGTGGCTCGTAAAATTAAGAGCAACAGAAAATAGTACACTACAGTATTGCATTCGGTGAAGGGTAAGCTAGCAGAATCTTTTGTGCACACCTCTAGTTCAAAGTAATATAAATAAATCTTCACCACTCTAAGGCAGTGTCGGTTGTACTGCACTTCTTCGGCTGAAAAACAGAGGAGATTTGGCACTGGAACTAAAGCCTAGTTCATGCCTAATTTGTTGGTATGCCCAGATCCTGTGGACTTAAAAACAACACAACAACAAATTCGCTACCTACTAAGTAACGAATACTTAAGTCCTATTGTCATGGTAGAGGCATTCGTAAAGATATGTCGAAAACAATTCAAAAGGGAAAAGAAATGTTCTGATGAAACCAGAATCTAGAAAAGCGCAGAGAAGATTCCTGCAGACTCTTTATATTTGAAGAAAAATCTTGCTAATCGGAACATTGAGAGCACTACAAAGATTTCCAAAGATTACTAAAGAATCCTAAGGCGTGCCAACAGGAATTCTGTGGTAAAGCAACCTCTATGCTAAAGAGGATCTTATATACCTTATGTAACTAGCGTATCGCAAATTAATGATGGCTCATAGATTATTCTAAAAGAGAAACTTCGTAGCCCCTTGTAAGTGTCCACTTTCCACGCGGACCAGGACTTGAGTACGTGAGTGAGAAGAGACTACATCTCATTCATATCAGTGCATTCAATGAAATAGGTGATAGATAAATTTGAACCATTTAGGTATCGAGGCTGGTAATATCTCCTGACTTTGTGTTCCTCATCATTCCATAGAAATGGTATAGGGTTGGGGCTTATTAAATTAAATATTCAATCGTTTTCAATAATATTCATATCAAGACAGTATGCTGTCCACAATAAAACTTCAAGAGATTGGTTACGAAACAATTCCATGCTCTGGCTGGTGACATGAATTCTGGCATTATCCTGTTTGGAACTATGTGTTTCTTTTCATTATTTTCTCTCAAGAAGGGGAACAAACTACAGCTAAGCACAGTAATGTACTCTGTACTATTCATTCGCTTAGATGGAAACTGAAGATCGAGGCAACCACTTGAAGAAATAGCTCCTAAGACCATGAGCCTTCCTCCCCCAAAAGTTCTTTTTATAAAATACTTTGGTTCCTTTCTAAGGTCATGCCAGTAGTATCGATAGCCATCTCGTCCATCTAAGTTACAGTTTTTTTCATCAGAGAATATGACGTGAAGAAAATTTTGTATTCATTGTTATTATTGAAATATTGTTGGTACTATAATTATAAAAAGCACTATATATCCATGACTTTTCTCTTCCGGCTGAAGATTTTAGGGAGACACATAGATGTGAATCTCTGACAAATTCAAATTTCCTATGCAGGGAGGAAGGTCAGTTGAAACCACACTACTAAGTCCAAAGAATGTAATAAAGAAACGTCACTGACACAGAAGAAGTTTATTTCGGCTGCCTACCTGGATATAGGAGAAGTCTTTAATAAAAGGGAATCAGACGCTAAACTCACCGTATTGACAAGGTTGGGATTACCGAATACTGTGGATATCAAAATTACGAACACTCCACCCACCCTATACTAAGTAATTCGCACTCCGCTAGAATAATAGAACTCTTCAGGGTAGGATGCTTTTCCTCTTCTGTGGAATCTGGTGATAAAAGAGTTTTTAGTTAGAGCAGAACACTAGAGATATGATGCAGCTACATCTGGAGAAGGTTATCGAGTGAATATCTGATTGCGGTGGTATTCTTTTAAGAACCTACAAGCTTTAACGGAAGTTGAACTTAGGTATGAGGCACATTTTCTGGACCTCGTTCTGGATAGAAAGATGTCTTAGAAACCGAACCGAAAAGTGTTGGGTTTGGATTAAGTCATACTTTCAAAGGGTTCCGCTTCCAAATGTGCGGAGCTTTCACTTTTTAGCTGTTCCTTGAAAAGGTTGTTGATGAAAGTGTAGCGGACATTGGTCTGATTACTGCTGCGCAAATTTTTGTGAAGTTAAACTGAGCACTCTAGGGCTTGTATTGCTCCCGTTTCAGTACACGCAATCGAAATTACGAGCAATATCAACAAAATAGAATTACTACGACTTAAATCTCCGAATAAAGCATTTATATCAACAAACGGTCAGAATATTGCACACGTCAACAGCTTCAAATGTTTGGGCAGCGTTCTACCAACGAAGGGAAGAACTTAGCGGAACAGGTCTCATACAAAAAGCGCGTGCAAATAACAACAATAAATTCCGAATTTTCATTTCCGCAGTCCAAGGTTTCACGAGGCAGTTGGAGCGAAAGAAACTCGCATGAAAGAAAACGTTGCAGTCCGCCGCAACGCGAGCCATTGTCAAGAACTATAGACAGAGGGGAGCGTGAGGAATTCGAGATATACTGATGTATGAATGTCGTTCAAAAATTGTATTACAAGATTACGAAGGTTTTAAAAACGGAGCTTCTTCCTGCAAAGATGAGGACGACAACTTGGTTATAGATCTGCAGAGGGTGCTGAGGTTATGGGGGAAACTCTTCTCTATTCTTCTAGGAGTCGGTGGCGACCAGAGACCTGCGCCGAGCAAATTTGACGGCGGCGGCGGCTAAAAGTGAAAAGTTTCGGCGGCGGCTTTAAGTCGGCTGTCAGCCGAAATGTGGTAGAGCTTCGGCGGCGCCTTTCATTATGTCTGCTGTGATCCACTATGTTAAAGGGCCTTTAGATCTTTGCAACAGATTTGCACAAGCAGACGTGCGTTAGTATATTTTTCGGAATCTGCATTTTTAGAACTTCCTGACAATATGGATTTTGTTATGGCATTCGAAGTTTACAAATTTTTTGATATTACGTCAATACCATGAGCACGTAAATGATTACAGAGGTTTGATGTCGACGTAGAAACTCCAAACCTGAAATTATTTCGCATTTTATAACACTTACAAAACAATTATCAGAAAATTCAAAATAAAATTTCCCATAAATTTGGCTGAAAGCTAATTGAAATTGGAGTTACAATTTTGTTTTGTTTAATTTTCGTTAAATTTAGGGGTATGTACCTACCCCTTCAAACGCATGGGGGACTTATCAAAGCAAACTTTACACATATTACACTTTTTTAGCACAGGTTTACTTCCAATAATTATTTAACCAAAATAGTGCCAAACTATGGACCCTGCTGGAGATTTTTTTGTTTAAAAGAATTTGGGTTGTTTCTTTAATTTTTGTTTTAGTGGCTAGTATTTTTTCGTATTCGTTTATGTCATTGTCAATACCATTAAAAATAGCAAGGTCGTCATCGGAATCAGATGAATTTAACTCATTTAAATTATTATTTAAATATTGAAAGAAATTTGTAATTTTTTGGTTCTCCATTGTAATTTTTTGTCTTTTAAAAAATTTAACGTAAAGTTAAAACTGTTACCACATTCACCAAGAACAAGAAAGGGTGTTCAAAATCACCATATCAAAAAATTACAAATTTTTCTATTAACATATCACAAAATGAACAAAAAAACTTCTTTAATGTGTTTAAGTCAAGTAAAATAATAATATATAAATATATATATATATAAATATCATATTTTATATATAATTAAAATTTATTGTATACAGTATTGAAATCATATTTTCATATATTTTAATTTTCTTACATACATAAACCGGCGGCTGAATTTAAGCCGACTTAAGCCGAATAAATCTTCGGCGGCGGCGGCTTTTAAATTTTGTCGGCGGCTCGGCTTAGCCGGCTGTCAGCCGATCGGCGCAGGTCTCTGGTGGCGACTCCAGTACAGACTTTAGAGATATGGGCAATTTTGTGTCAAGTGACCTAATATTTAAAATCGATGTCTTCCGATTTTTGCAGTATATAGTACTATAGTAGGCCAGACACAAATTTTCAGCTCTATCAGTCAAAAACTGCCGGAGTTAGAGGTGGTCAAAGTTGGACATTTTGGTCATACAGGGTTTTTTTAAAATGTGTGTAACTTTTCACCTATTAGTCTTATCAAAAATTTTCCAAAGGATATTAGATAGTTATTTCTTCAAAAGTACTAATTGGATAGTACTAACCTTGGTGCAAATTTCATCCAAATAGGAAGAAATCGATTTTAAAATTTTGGTCACATGACACGAAATTGCCCATATACCAAACTTAATCGATGATGACCGCCTGGTGATTCCCAAGCCTAGCTATGAAGAGGTCAAAGTCCCGATTATGCGTCTTAAGTACAATAAAGCTACAGGATCTGATGGCCTGGGCGCTGAATTGTTTAAGACCGGAGGTAATGAGTTGGTAGGACGCGTGCACCAGCTTATTTACAAAATATGGCTAGATGAAAGTATGACCAGCGATTAGAACCTCAGTATCTTCTGTACTGTCCTGAATAGGGGAGACTCTACGATATGCGCCAACTTCAGGGTTATAAGCCTTCTCCCTATCGCATATAAGGACTTATTGCCACGACAGAAGCCACTCGCCAAAACGCTGTGCGGACCTTGTCAGTGTCACTTCAGACCTGGAAAATACATACATAATAAATAATTTATATAATTAATAATCAATTCTATATGTGTCATAATAGTTATTCTTAATAATATATAACCTTTTCTGTTGAATTCTTAGATTAATTATCATATATTAGTCATTTACTAATGAATATAGACTTAATTGTATTTGAAATTTTTTGTAGTCTAAATTAATAGATATCTATTAATTAATTAAATATTTATATATTAATAGATATCTATTAATTTAACCTAGTATAGGAACAAAAATAAATTTTTTGACAGGTCAATATACAATCCGATACCTCTTAAATTAAAAAAAAAAAAAATTTCGTTTAGTTTATACTAAATACATTTATTTTTATGAATAATATTTATTAATTATTGTTTAATTTTTTTTTACTAATATCAATTAGGGGGTAATATTAAATTTATTGCAGGAAGGAATTACCAAAATTGAATTATTAATCTTGATCTACACACTACGTCAAATCCTAGACAGAAAGATGTTGAGCAATTTCTGAAGCTGCGTTAAGGTAGGTATGGACCTCTCCGAACGTTTTGATATCGTGCGAGGTTTAAGACAAGGCGATCCCTTACCACTTGACCGTTTCGTCATGGAGAGTGTTCTGCGGAATGCTGGAGTGCATGTCAATGACAATGAGCGCACCAAGTGATATATTACTCCTGCTTTTAGTGCTAGTGAACAGTAGTCTATTTAGATGGGCCTGATAGTAGATAAGCATGTGGCGTTTTGAATCCCAGATTATTGCGGATAACTATATTTTCGATATAGCCAATGACTTCGTTTATTTTGGTTCTCCCGTTACCACCAAAAATGATGTCGGGCTGGATATCAAGCGTAGATATGGTCTCAATAGGCAATTTAGTAGTTCCGGTGAGAAGGGCAAATGGACGTCAGCGAAGAGAACGTTCGGGTTTGCATTGAAAGTACCAACTCGCTGGAACCCTGTTACCAATTGGTATGGTCAACTGGCAAACGCGCTCAAGAAGTAGAGGTCGCAGTAATGACCACAGTTTGGTGGACAGCATATTAGCTGCTAGAGCTGGCCACAAAAGCATTAGCCTCAGCTCACAACTTTTAACAAAATTCTTTTGGCTTCTCAAATCTGCCATTCGGAGTTAAATTATATATCTCACCAATCGTAGTAAAATTATCCTTAAAACATGTGAGACGCTAGACCCTAATTCTAACTTAAATGTTGTAATATCTAGTTGTAATTAAAATTCTTTGTTCATTCTTAATATTATTATCGGTTTTAGAGTTCATCAGTTGGATGATTTCAAAGTCTATTAAGCACATATACCTATGTATGTATATATGTAAATAATAAATCATAAAGAAAGAAAGATATAAAATCGTGATGGGTGCCCTGGTAGTCTAGCGGGTAGTGTGCTAGCGTGCGGGCCGTGGGTTCTATTCCCACCAGAGACTCTGGTCTGTGAAACTATACCGAGCAAATGGTCAAGTTACTCCGCTCGTATACAATTAGAATATAATTTGTAATTGTATTGTAATTAATAAATAAATAAAATCATGAGCAAAGTAGAATATTCTGTTGGATATTGCAATAGGCACAGGTAAATCGGTGAATAAAAAAACAAAATATCACTTTATACACTGTTTTTCATCGTTATGCCTAGTACAATGGTCAGTCACACCAGACGTATCTGACTACATTACTGGAACTTATTGATGCTACTGAAATTTTTAAGCTAATGTAGTCAACTTTCACAGATTTTCTTATTCTCAAAACAAGATGCAGGCAATCAATGTCCATAACAATTACGTTGCATCTGTACTCGTATATGGAAGAGATTTTTTAAGGTTGCTCCTGGTTAGTTTTAATATTCTCACACTAAGCCCCACTACGCGTGATTAATACGGCCCTAACCATATTGTCGACAGCATTTTCAAAAATGAAGAAAATTTTTTAATAACAAATGTCAAAAATATTGGTTAACCGAATCATCTTTGTGTTTACATTTTTATATACAAGATCACTAAAAACAGCCATCGTATTAAAAAGATATAAAAACAAGCAGCTCGTCCATCAATTGAAGTGAAAAGCATCAGTCAAAATGTACATCTATACATGTATACATATGAAGTACATACACACACATACATACTTATATGTATATTTGTGCGTGTATAAAAGTATTGCATGTCGTGGCGTGTCATGACATTCTGGTAGAGTATCAAATTGCTTTCCTTTATTTTGCTCTAGACGATTTTGTTTTGTTTCACCAAATTATTCAACTGTGTCAGTCGCTATAGCTGTAAACCTCAAGCCTAATCGCTCCAGCATACATACATACATATATTAGTAGGGTGGTAATAGATTTTTTAAAATTTTTTGTATTGTAGATACATACGCAAACAATTTATTTTTATTGACTTTAGCTAAAGCAACGGATATAAAATTTATTTTATGAAACGAATTCATAATTCTGTAGCCACAAGCAGTAATAGCCTAAGGGTCACTATTACAACTTTCAAGGAGCAGATAGAAGCGAGCGTTAAGCTAACCAATAACTTTTAAAGTTAAATTTATGTTTGAACTTGCCATATTATTTTCAATATGGCAAATTTGAAATAAATTTAAACAAAATGATCATATACAACAAAACAAAAAAACAAAAAAAATCCGTTGCCACTGAGTTAAAAAAAAACCTGTTTAATTGAGCAGTTTTATCGACATTGCTCCCGCAATGCCATATTTTTTTAAAAAAAGTCACCTTTATTTCTGTGGCATTAAATAATAATAGCTTAAGTCGAAATTTCGTGTTTAGAGATATTAAGGTTTTCTCTAAAATAAAGAGTGTTTAAGTAAAGTTAAAATATAAATGTGTATTGTTTTATTAATAATGACATTTTATACATGAAATTTAGCTGAGCGATAGATCTTGAAGAAGAAAATAAGAATATGTAATAAAATGAAAAGAACACTTATGTCAACTTAAGCCATTATCATTTATTGCCTTAGATTTTATCTGCAAGTTAAAGACGACTTTAAAGTTCACTTTAGTTAAAGTTACCTTTAACTAAATCCAAGTTAAATGGCAAGTTGTAATAATGGTTCTAAGTACACTTAATATTTAGCTGTATAATAAGCGTCTAAATATAACAAATGAGTCCTTTATTACAATTGATGATTTTAGGCTTGTCCGTAAAAGTGTCTTTAATTTTGAAATAAATTTATTTAATGCACTATCTCAATTTTTTCGGAAAAGCTTCTGTATATAAAAAGAGATTTTAATCGAAAATATCATTTTGCTTGGAACCACAGAATTCACGCCCAGGCAAATGTGTTTTGAACCATTTTAATAAAGCATTATTGTTACGAGTTCTGCTACTGATATATTGTTTGATAGGCATTTGAAACACAAGTAGATTAAAATTCGTAATTTATTTATATTAGATATTTGGGCCAAAATCTGAAACGCATTTAAAAAACTAACAAAAAATCTAGAAGGAATCTTGGAACCAACTTGGTAATATTGTAATACTACGTCATGACAGCGTCAAGCAATACAGATATTAATAATCTGAAATTTATATGTGCGAGTTGAAATGAAAGGAACATAAACTTCAATGATGGAGTGACTACACCAAACATTCAGTTGTTGCACTACTGAACGATAGCACTGAAAGTCGAGCTACTCAATTAGGTTTCCTTTTTGAAGTCTAATCTTTTGGAGAAATACGAACTATTTTCATGCTTACGTAGGTAGTTATACATTTGATTCGAGCTGTATAACACAAGTTGCGTTTTTGTCTTGTATACCAAATATTTTTTTTTTGTTACAGTCAAGGAAAAAATTATATGATACATGGGGTTTTTTAAAAATCTCTTGGGTTTTAAAGCTCATTTATAAGTTTATATATTTTTTATATTTAGTAAAGAGAAACAAAAAAGTAAAGAATTTTTAGAGTTTGTTTATTTTTATTTAATATTTTTTATAGTTAATTCAAATTCTTAAAAGAAATATTTGTATGGTACAAAATAAAAAAATTAAAAACTTAAAGATAATTAAAAATATTCAAATAAGACATACATTTTAATAATGCGTGTATCCTCCTCGATTTTCAATTACTTCATTTAACCGAAGTTCATAGCGTTTATTAATTTTTGTAACTTATCTTGGGGAATTTCGCCTCATTTTTTATTAAGGCTTCTTTCAGCTCTTTTATAGAGTTATAAGTCATTCCACTTTTGTATATTTCGGCACTTAAAATTCCTAAGAGGTTTTCGACAAGATTTAGATCGAGACTAAGTGCTGGGCAGTCCAAAACAGCTATATTTTTTTCTTCAAAAAATGCTTTGGTCCTTTTGTCTACATGTATAGGGGCGTTGTCTTGCTGAAAAGTAAAATTATTTCCAAAATTTTCTTCAGCAAATTTAACGAAAATATTGGCTAGTAATTCCACATAGTTCTCCGCATTCATTTTATGAGAAATAAAACAGATTGCAGAACGTGCTTTATATCCAAAAGCAACCCATGTCATTAAAAAACCTCCCTGAAAATTACGTGCTATTCTCGTCTGCGTATCACCTCTTTTTCTCTCCAATAATATTTGTATCTATCTGGTCCATTAAGGTTGAATTTTTTTTCATCACTATATATAATACCACGTCACTCCTCTTCTAAAAATTTGTATTTTTCAGGGAAAGCCAATTTGCCTGCCTTATGATTAGAGGTCAATCGTGGTTTGGGTATAGGGCTGCCAGCCTGACTGAACTTGGCTGGATTGGCCAGTTTTTTTGATCCTTGTCCAGTTTCAAGCTAAAATTTAATTTATCCAGCTAAATAGATATTGTTTAGTACACTATAGAATAACTTGGGCAATAATTTTCACGTTATCTTTATCAAATCATGTTAGCCAATACTGATTGTACGTTTTTTATACTAACTAAGTTATGACTTCCCTCTCCTATCATCACTGACAACATGTCTTACCACTTGAACATTTGATGTCATAGTTAATATTATTCCGAGCGACAGTCAATTTCTTTACGTACAGCTTTGATAATCACAAAAAATTCAAAAAAAAAAAAAAAATAATGAAATGGAGATGTCACAGAAGTTGTCTCAAACTATTTCGAATTTTGTAATCCCAATAGAGACAAAAATTGAAACACTACTTTCCAAGGTGGAGACTAAGCTACAATTAACATTTTCTCAGTATTTTTTTATGTCCAGCTTTTTAAAACCCAATGTCCAGCTTTTTGCGAATCGGAATCCGCCAACCCTATTTGGGTATAATTTTTTGTTTTTTCACGTTTAGATCTTCATTTAAAATTTGATTAATCCGTCTCTTGGTTACGTTTAGTCCCAAGTCCCAGTTCCGACTTTATTTGGGTACAATTTAAATTATTTGTGATAGTTAAGCTTGGTTTTCTACCATACGGTTTTTAGTGCCATATGATTTTTGATCCCCCAAATTATTTTGTACGGTTGTCTTAGATCTCTCAATTCTGTTTGCTATAGACCTTATTGAATGCTAAATTTTCTTCAACAGTTCAATCTGGGTACGTTCTACTAACGAAAGTTGGGTTCCACGGGGCATTTCTATCTAAAATAGTCAACAATTTTCACACAAAGAAAAATTATTTAACTGTTTATAGTAATATTCTTTTATACTTCCACTAAATAGTATATTTTGCACTTAAAATTTTGTTTCAGTTGTAATTTATTAGATGAATCTGTTAAAAAATAATTATTTCATATGAAAACATCGATATCAAAACAGAATATAAAAAATAACGGTAGGTTCATGATATTGATATCTGAGGTATTATAATTTTTGGGAAGATAATTCATGCAGCGTTGTAATAAGTAACATTAAAAATTAAAGTTGTTACTATTACTTCATCAAAAAATGTAAAATAAATTTGTACCATATATTTTCTTCTTTGGCTGTATTATTGAATTTTTCTTAATGAAATTTACAATAGCTTTCAAATCTTAAAACTAGTTTTGAAGGTTAATAGTTACCATTAGTGTGTTAACTTATATTGTATACCAAATGTATTTATATTGGTTCGAAAGTGTTTTTGAAAATTAAGTCTCTTAACTGTAATGTTATAATTAATTCTACCATTAAACACAAGTTTAGTATGGTTTCCTTATTTTCAATGAAATATGTTAATATCATAATATTCAAATTATTGCTCATAATCTTAAAATTAATCATTTAAACTATTCTAACTGTAATCTACCGATATAAGCTATGAAAGAGTTCTCAAACTAAAAATAAACAAAAGAACTGCCACAACCTTAATGTTCAATCTCAATTGTGTTATGAATTGAGAAGATATGGTAGAAAAATGTATGCATTCTATAGAATCTCTTCAAATTTTGACGCCTTGGATGTCATGCACACACATACATATATGTACATACGTTTACATACTATATACGTGTGTCCATATACATAAAAATGTATATACATATGACTATGCATGAAATTATTTATCTTTGTAACTGCTGTTGTATATTGTATATTTCAAGAGTTGATAATAAATAAAGTAAAACAAAAGCATAAAACGCAAATCTTTCTTTCAAAAGACGATCGTCTAATTGGTAGCATTTGTGAAAGGGGACACTGACCAAAACCTATAAAATACTATCATTCCAAGATATAATTTCTCAGTTTGCTTTTACACTATTTTTACACATTAGTTATAATTATCATTCGACTTTATTCTAGGTAAAAAAAAAAAATAAAATCACAAATACCGACAAATACACACAAATATATAAAGGGTGGGCCAATTAAAAATTTACATTTAAAAATGCAATAAAAGGAAAATGATTTGATATTTTGTTAATTTTTTTTTTATGAATCACAATTGGCCCGGTTAGAAATAGAATATTATTTCTTTCATACGGTATGGGGGTATCTCAGCAATGACATGACGAATGTTGGCCTTCAAATGATCAATTGATTGATTGGCATGAGATGTGTGCAAATTGCACCATCCTGTTGAAACGTAAACTGGTGCGTGAAATGTTTAATCCTTGTTTTGGAAATAAATTTCCAATAAATCCCAACGTTACTCAAGCGTGAATCGATTAATTACTTCCAGTGGATATAATGTATGTACAGGACAGAATGACATAAACATTGCCAGATTCAAAATGACCGATGGTTCAAATTTGAACCTATAGATGGCCCACTCGATATATACATATGTATGTATAGACATTTATGTAGATGCAGACAGGAGAGGGTATCGCATTCCCAGGTTTGCTGGCAGGCGCTCACCGCAGCCAAGTTTGATATGTGTGTGTAGCAAAGTTTTGGATTAGTTGAAGGGTTCCGCGATCACTTTTATGTTATGCTTGTATTTTATTTTTATTTACCTTGTTTACTCTTTCTTTGTATTTTTTTTTTCCTTGTGTGGAACTCTACTAGTTTTTACTCTCCATATTCTGCTTCTTTATGTACAATAAAATATTTTTTAATATGGATTTCTTTTTCATACATATTCGCATACTTGGCGAATAAAATGAAACACGAAACGTGCCTAATTGTACCGGCAAACCAACTCATGTATAAAACGCACATCCGCCATGCGGGGTGATTGACAACAATTGGGGCAACTGTGCGATCGACAGTTACTGCAAGGCAATTGCAATTACAACTCATGTCTGACATGACATGTGCATAATTTGTGTGAGGCCATTATTATTATTTTTTTTTTGTTTTTATTGTTTTTTAGAAATTAAAGAATACAGTCAAATTGATTTTTTACAATACAGTATGTATGTACATGTATAGTGAGTACTCTGTATATATGTATGTATACAGTGGCGTTAAATAAAGTAGAGCCAATTTTTGGTCTGAAACCCATGACGCAGAGGCTTAATCTAAAAAAATGTAAATCTCACTGAGAATCTGTGTTCAAATTCATAGAGGTGGGTTTATCTTTTGCAGTAGTACATTACAGTCGAAAATTATGCAAAAATTTGTAAACTCAATACAAAATGTTATTTCATTGCTCGATAACGAATACCAACATTTGTGAGTTATCCAAAAAGTTGTCGAATATATGATTTTGACAGTTTGAAAATGGAAAAACAAAAAATTTCAGTATATTAGCAGGCCATCAATGTCGACTTCTGCTTTACGTTTGCGAGAAAAAGTTTTCCTACAGGTCAAACACTCTGCACAAGCTTAAACGTATACACTGCCTCCTTTTGAAAGGGATACAAAATAACTTCTTGTATTGGTCGACCGTCAGTGATGCAAAAATTTCTTTTATTACAGGAAATTTTTATTTATATTTTTGCTTTGAAATGAACCCACATTCCCTTTCATTCCTGTTCTGTACGTATAAGTAGACGAAGACTAAGAAGCTTCTCAAAAATACATATACCGCGATCAAACTTGCTGGAATTTTTACCATTATAAAATATAGAATTTAATATAATATGTATATTGTTTTCTTTTTTTTTTTAAATATTTGTTATGTACATACACTATTTAAAATTTAATTTTTATAATAACTTTTCACTTAATTAAATTGCCCTCTATGAAAATATTAAAAGCAATCAGAATTTTATAATCGCTTTTAGATGAAGGTTGCCGTCCGTAATCAAGCCATAAAGTTTGAACACCATTTTTTGTTATTTTTTATTATTTTCGAAAACTACGTTAGTGAATGTAATGTGATTGTGTTGAAGTCGGTGTAGATAGTGTGTTTATTGGAAGTGAGGCCACGAGGCAGACCCCAGATCAGACATCTTTAACAAAATATTTTTCGATGACTTCTCTTCAGCAGATTTCTGGCAAAAACTCTGAGAGTAAATAAAATTTCCTTAAAAAGTTTTTTAAAAATCTTCCGTTCGGAGTTGACTTTAAATTTTAGGTAACGCCACTCATGTACAAAGTTAACGAACTACATAATTGATGTTAGAAATTAGGTCGCAATTCTTACTGAAGGCTTGTAAGGACCAATTATGTATGTTATGTAATTGTGTGAGCTTTTCTGTCGGTAAACAAAGGCTGTCTCTTTCAGAAATGCAGTGCTTCGTGTACTGAAATAATTTAAAATGCATAGATTCTTATTTTATACATTAAGGGGGAGCGTCTGCGTTGAAAGGTTACAAAATAGCTGTTAATACTAAAAGGCTTTGAAATAGAAATATTTTTTAATCAAAACTTTTTTAGCCATGCTTCTGGGATGCAAGAAAATCGCATAAACAAAGGACATTCATGTTCACACATTAAAGTAGGAACCTGAAATTATACGTTTATTTTCCATGAGAAAATAATTGAATTTGCGTTTTTTGTATTGTCCAGTTTGTAGCATTCATAGATCAAAATGGATCAAAAACAAAATGTCTGATCATAAACTCAAAAATACAAATGGATTCGATCTATACATTCAACGTAACTGGCTCTTATTATTGTTGGGCTATTAATATTTCAATATTTTAGATTTAAATATTATATTTCTATAAGGGCCATTATTACAACTTGCCGTTAACTAAAGGGCGGATTTTATTATTATTTTATTTATTGTTTTTCATTATTACGAGTACCTAATAAGATAGAAGTGTTCGTTAAGCTAAAGGGAAGATCATTTAACATTTAAAGGTTTGTGTTTGAATTTGCCATAGCATATACTATTTTCGATATGGCAATTTCAAATTTAAACAAAATGAGTATATACAACAAAAAAAGCGAAGTCTGCTGTTGCCACTGCGTTAAAAAGAAACTTGTTTAATTGAGCAGTTTTATCGACTTTGCTGCGGCACTACCATATTTTTGAAAAAGTTAATTTTGTTTTTTCTGTAAGTTGTAATAACCAAAATAAGTTAAAGGTAATTTTGCCATTCACTTTAGCTAAAGGTACCATTAACTAACGCCAACTTTAACGACAAGTTGTAATAATGGCCCTAAAACTGATTACGTATAACATAAACCGCATAAGAATTTATAACGGGCCACAAAAATTTAAAATAAAATACTTCTAATGAACGATATGAATGTTTTATACAGTCTAAATCATGAGTCGTTCTTAAGATATTGTGAAGTGCAGATATTGTGAAATGTCACATTCTGTAAAGACTAAAATAGGATTGGGCTCTATTCTAAACTCAAACAAATAAGAAAAGATATAAAATTGAGATATGTACTATAAAAAGAAATCCCTTTAGTTAACGACAAGTTGTAATAATGGACCTAAAGCATCTAACATGTGATATGATTAGCTTGAACGAGTTTTGTTGTCAACATACGCTGCCGTTGAAAAACACTTCTCGCAATCAACATTTGTTGGTAAAAATAGTTCCAAAGTAATTATATGCAGCTTGTAAATATTCACCTCTACTAACTTTTGGTGTAAATATATCTATTTCTTTCGACAGTTGAGTATCTAAATCAGTTTCCCTATTAATTCGTCTTATAGGGCTTTTGCATTCTTTGATGGCATCAAATAACTTTTAAACAGTGGAATTAGGGTTTTCCTTGTCTGAGATGCTATTATCGAAGTCGTGTGATATAGAATGTGAATGATATAGTGTGAATTTCCCGATTTGCATCCCTAACAAATACATAATTGGTCATTACAACCATTCTTGACTTGGCTTCTCACACTACTTATGTTGTGTGCTTTAAAAAGTCGACTCGGAACGATCGATTTTTGAAGAGCTTTTCATGGCAATTTTATTTACTCTCAGAGTTTTGTCAGAAATCTGCAGAGAGGCAGCCGCCGAATAAATATTTTTTTTCATAATTACATTTCGATGTCTGACCTGGGGTTTGAACCGTGGCCTTACGTCTAATAAGCTGACACACTACCTACTAGACTACGGCGACTACTACATGCTTCAAATAATCTATCCACTAAGCTACAGTACTACCGAAGCTGAAAAGCATTATGTGAAGGTCAGACTGCGGTCCCACTTTTTATGGGAGGAATAGAATTCAAATATCAAAAGTTCCGTAATATTCTTTTTAGGCAAAGAAGTAAGGAATATATTAAGAAAAAGAGAGAATTCTTGTGACTCTCCCATGTTTCTTAAAGTAACATCAGTATGAGTACGAAAGCTTAAATAAAGCTTACTCTCAAAATTAATTGTTCAAAATAATAGGAGTGTTAGCACACAACCTAGTAATTTTTAAACAAAAGGCCCAAAAGCTTGATATTATCTTAAAATAGTAATGCAATTTTAGTATTTGGTTGAATAACCTTTGTTTTTAATGACGTCAGCACATTTACGAGGCATTGAGTCAATAAGTCAATAATCTTGACATTTGTTTAAAGGAATTTGATGCCAGGCATCCGCGCACTGTGATCCATAGTTCTTCTGCATTTGAAGGTAGTTTCCCTGCAGCATACTTCTTAACATCTATGTTCAATGGGACTAAGGTCAGGAAAATGACCTGGCCATGCTATAACTTTTACCGCATTAACCCGAAACCACTCATTTGCCAATTTACTGGTATGTTTCGTGTCATTATCTTGTTGGAATATCCATTTTAGAGGCGTGGAATATGGTAACATCACTTCTCTCAAAGTGCCGACATAGACATTCCTATCCATCATGTTTAAAATTGGGTGTATTGGGCCTACGCCATTATATGAAAAGCTGCCACATATCTTTAGTTTTGCAGCATCATGTTTAACTGTCTTTTGTGTATACTGAGCTTTATATTTGGTTTTGGGCAGATGTCTAACATACTATCTAGACACAGTGCCACCAAATAAAACAATTTTCCCTTCGTCGGTCTACAGTGTGTTTCTCCATTTTTCTTTCGGATTTTTAATATTGTTACGTTTTTACCTTTTTAAAAAACGTTTAAATATGAGTTCGTTAATTGCAAAGCAAGTAAAAACAAATATGTGCCACTGTTCAAACTTATACAAAGTACACAACAATAACTATAACAATATGTGCTCGTTAGATACTCTTCTCTGCTTATAAGTAAGCCGAAAGCTGGTACTATGGTCTGATTTTGACATCTGAATTATCAGTATCGTTAAATGCCACATATAAAGGATACGATATTGCATCGTATGGGAATAACAGCATCTAACAGGTGTCATTTTCTTAATATATTAACAGTTGTAGATAGACGTAATGAGCCCACCTTTATTGTTGCTTATAGAAGGAAGAATCTAGATGATTCGACTATTAGTGACAGATATAAACAGTTATTCTGTAATTAGTAGTGCTGGGAATCCCGGGATGCCGCAGTTTTTAACAATTCCAAATTAAGTGTACAATCTCGGGATTTTACTTTTTAAGCCGCAATGAAAAAAATCGTATACACCCAAACCTGTTTTTACACAGTTTTTTTACGCGAATTTACCATTTTTTTGTTTGCTCCTTTTTATACGGATAAAATCGTTTAATCCCATTTAACTCCCAGTTTGTGCATAAAAAATAATGTGCCATCATTTTTTTCGATTATGGATTGCTTAAATAAATCATGTTGCTTTAACCTTTTCAGAAATAAAACCATCAACTTTAAATGCCTGTTGGAAGAGCATTTGGTTAGAATGCGTCAAAGGCAAAGATACTTGTGCGAATGATAATTCAGGTGGTGAAGTGTATGCAGATATATTTAGTTTAGCGCGAAAAGTTGGAGGTGAATTGTTTGATAATCTTAACATTGAAGACATAAACGAAATAATTGTTGACAAAGCTCTAAGTGAAGAAGAGATATTGGAGGTTGCACTGCGTAATAAAGATCAAAATGTCGAAACTAATGAGAGTAAAATTCAAAGTCCAATAACTCCCAAGTTGGTACTTGACGGGCTTAAAATGGCAAATAAGTTGGCAGAACACTTTTTGACATGTGATAACATAATTGAAAGAGCTGTGAAATTTCAATCAGACCTACAAACAGAGACCTCCATAAAAATCTTTCTAAAGTTGGATCACAACGCACTATAATAGAATTTGCTGCTAAAAAAATAAACCAGCACCAGAAGCAGCCTCTGATGATGTAGAAGTAATAAGCATTTCTACTGACGAGACTGATATTGATCCACCCCAGCAATGCGCTTCCTATCAGAAACTGATTCCGAATAAAATAAAATTTTTTTTTTTTAAATAATTCCGTTCCTAATTGTCTTAAGAGTTTTATAAAACTAATTTTACTAATTTTATTTTTATAAATGGAAGAGAATTTTTAAGTTTTTTCTTTATTTTCATAAAAAATCATTATAAAATTAAATAAAAGAAAAACTCTGTGTATAAATCTGTGCGTTTTTATAAAGTCATTCAATTTTATAGGCATATGTAGGCTGCTGCATCAATCTTATGCATATCTTTTCAGTTTGTTTATACACTCACATACATACATAATATTTGTCTTTTTTACGCCTTTCTTTTACACGGTATTCACTGGAACGTAACTACCGTGTAAAAAAAGATTTGGGTTTATTACAACTCTCACTAATTCGAATTTCCAGAAATTAGAATCAGTCGTTGCAATGCATTAACCGCTCTGAAATTAGAATCAAAACTTCAAATTGCGATTTTTTTTTTGAGATGTAAACACTTAAATTTTCCACAGTTTTCCACAGTTGAAAATAAAAACAAAAAGGGGGCACATACTAATGCTATATTTTTGCTTATTTCAAAAATAGTATTAAAATTACTGAAAATTTCCTCAAAAATATAATGGCTTCTTACGTGGACTATGAAAAAAAATCAATTTTAAAGTTTGGAAACATTTCTTACGAGAAGAAAAAAGGCTAGACAGCGATGTGTAAGTATGCTTACTACAAAAAGATTTTAAAAATTGGAGGTGGCTCAAAGAAAGGTCTCCATAAGCATCTACTTTCGGCCCATAAAATTAACCTCACAACAGCCAATAACTCGGCAAAATCACCAGAAGCAGATGAACCACCAACAAAAAAACTAAAACATAAACCAAGTATTTTCCTATACTGGGGCTAGAAGACAAATCACTTTCAGCTACACTTGCACGACTAACAGCCCTTGATGGGATTTCATTTAACGTTATATGCCGCTCTAGTGACTAATGTGCAGGTCTTAAAGCAACGGGATTTAAAAGTTTACCTACGACTCTCAACACAGTCCGTCAAATGGTTGTAGACTATAGCAACAAAATAATATATTCTATGATCACTGAAATAGCTCACAAAAAACCCTGAATTCGGTGTGGGAGAAAGGTATTCCTTATCTTTTGATGAATGGACATCACTACGTAATCGTCGATACTTGAATATTAATTTACATGCACTTAACTATCAGTTCTGGAGTTTAGGCATGGAGACAAATGTATTTGACTACTAAAACAAAAACTTGCGGTATATGGACTTAACTTGAGAAAAGATATAGTTGGTATTATGGCAGATGGTGCAAGTGTCATAAAAAAGTTGTCAGATTATTACCTGTAAATCAACAGTTATACTTTGCCCAATGGTGTCCAACTGTCGATAATTGACGTGCTATATGAAAAGCGTGATTTACAATGAGAAACAGATGAGTAATACCACGAGGGTGAAGAATCAGAAGAGGAAGACGATTTTTCAGAGAGTAACGAGAATTTTTCTGGCAACGAAGAATTGATTGATCTGTATTATGGCCATAGACATGGAGGATACCAATGTGATATTACTGAGGTCAACTGCGGTGCAGTTATCAAGAAGGTGCGAAAATGAATAGTGATGTTTAAACGATCGCCAACAAAAAGCGATGTCTTGCAAAAGTATGTTACTTCTGAATTTGGAAAGCAACTAACTCTAATGAAAGACTGTAAAACTAGGTGGAGCAGCCTTGTTTTTAATGCTGAAACGTCTTTCTTTATTAAGTAATTGTATACAAAAGACATTAACAGACATAGATCCACCTGAAGGTGGATATTTTGCTTTATCCAAAGATGAGATTAATATGGTATCCACAATCAATAGTGCTCTTGTCCCAGTTAAAGCAACAGTTGACGCCCTTTGCCGTCGGGATGCTGATCCCGGGATCCCGTGGCTAGGTAAATGAAATCCCGGGATTGAAAATAAAGAGCGGGGGTTTGCCAACCCTAGTAATTAGAATATATCGATAGAATCTTCCTTTTCTGAACACATGTATTTTGATGTCGAACAATCATTCGACTTAAACCCTGTAAACGATATTTTAAGTTGTTTGCTTATGCTGAGATACTGGGTAGAAGACTACCGATGTGTTTATCCGCATTTGTAAGGCATAGCCGAAGCAACGGAAGATTTCTCTAGGAAAAGAATTAGAAAAGGCAATTTTAAGCTTAATAAAGTCGAAAAAGGTAGACAGTGAGCGGCAGATAAATCAAAGCTTTAATCAATTTAAAAAATTCTTTTGAGACAAATAAATTTCGTAATATTTTATAGACAAGTTTCACAATACCTTCTTACTACAACGAATGCACTCTTTAAAATAGAGAGTGATTTTAAAACATTTAACCATTCAAAAGGTACTTTTGTAAAACAAAAAAAATACATCAGGATTATGACCTGCCTTCTCACACCACTTATGTTGTGTGCGTTAATTTTATACATGAGTGGCGGGAACGACAGTTTAAAGTCTACTATTACTCACGGAATTTTTGTCAGAATGAGGTCGTCGAAGGATTATTTTTAATTGTTCGTTATGTTGGTATGAACCATGGGTTCACATCTAGTAAGCCAGCAAACTACCAGCTAAACTATTTATCTATTTATATTTAAAACACGTACGATACGGAACAGAAAACCTAACGATTTATGCGTATTCCTCACATATAAAAAAAAACTGATGATTCTGAATGTAACGAAACGTAAAAGTTCCGTATAGTCAAACGCCGATGGAACGTTATACTTTCGTTTGTAGCTTACTGAAATCACATTACGGTTCGGACAGCGTTCCCATTGTATCGTCGTATTCTAAAAACGAACGCATGTTCCGTGGGCGTTAGGCTAACTGGGGCTAAAGACTAATTCTACCTTTTGGATTACGTTGCTAATACATTAATAGTTGAAAAAAGCGCAAGACGCAAAATACATATGTAATAATAAAAAAATACCGAAAGCGTCGCGGGGTACTGCGGTATTTTTGAAGTGAAAAAGTACTAAAGCACTGAATTTTTCAACACTGATTCAACGTCATGAAGCAACTACCTATTGCTTGAGATCTTGAAATTCCTGATGTAATGAATCACTTGTTTCCAAACTGGAGGTTCAAGGAACATCTCAATTAAGTCTACTCTCTCCTCTAGTGGTATATTTGAGAACTTTCTGCATGACTGGAAATTCTGGAATCTCAAAATGGTGTCACGCACTACACTTAATATAAAGGAAGTTTCTCGCAGTCTATCTAATAGCGCCTAATATCTAAATATTATATTGCGCATTAAACTTCGCTACTCTTAATATAAATGGAGTCCAATAACGTTAAATATGTAAACAAATATAATACTGGCCACTGAACTAAAATGAAATATTTATACACAATCTAGAACCTCTAAGAGGACAACTGATCTTTCTCTCTCTCTCTCTCTGTGGTAAAAAAACAATACAGGTAGTCCTCGACTTATGACTCTTCGACTTACGACTATTCGCACTTACGACTATTTTTTCCAATTCCTTTCATAGAAAATACTTGAAGAAGACAAATATATAGTTGCGGGGAATCCCTAAAATATATTTTACTTTAAATAGAGTTTGAATTATATGAATTTTGGGTAGTTTCATTTCTTCTGGCCCTCAAAGTTAGTAGTACTGTAAGTAATTTTTTTTTAATTCTTTTTTATATGAAATCCGACTTACGACCGATGACCAGGAACCTATCTCGGTCGTAAGTCGGGGAATACCTGCATGTCTAAACTGGAGTACACTGGATAAAAGATTATGCAATTAAACTACTTGTATTCAGCAGGGCCTCAGTTGATGGTGGTTTACTTTGGAGAAAATAAATCGTGAAATCCTGTTCTAGTGTGCTATAGGTATGGGATGATAATTATAACAGGTGTTCTTAAAACTACATCACCTAAGGCATTGTTTACTATATTTATTAGCTACCACTAAACATTTTAGTAAAACAATTTGCAAAATTATTGTTTTTGTTTTTTGATAGTATTTAACAAAGTGTATGCTCCCATACATTTTGCATATGAAGGTAAGTAAAGTTTGTTTATTATTTAAAAAATTTTAATTATTTTTTTTGGTTTAGAACTTAAATGAACAAATCATTAAATTAGGGAGTGCATATCCATGCAGTTACAATAAAAGGGATGCTAAATATATAGATATTCATCCCAAATAAAAAATTTGGCAAAGCATATACGAATGGACTTAAGTTTGTCAGGTAGGTAGTTTAAATATTTATTAAACATACACGCACATTATTTGGAAAACGCATATCGCTTAATGTTCGCGTTTTCGATTTGAAAACGCCAAATAGGTCTTCTGACAAACAAAATCGCTAGAAATATTGCGTTTTCAAATTGCTAGGGTATACTGAAGCGATCTGGTTTTTTTTTTTTTATTTAAACTGTACCTTAAATTAACAATAAAATTATACACAATTTAAGTTTAATATGTTTTCTTTTCATTTCAATGAAAACTTTTAGCATTTTTTGACGATTTAAATTAAAAATATTGAATACAAAAATTTGCTCTGAATTTGTTTACTTATCAACTGGCGATTTATGCAAACAGCTGATCAGACTGATCTTTGAAAAAAATTATCTGGTTATTTCTTTTTAAACTTTTGATATTGTTACGTTTTTACCTTTTTAAAATCGTTTAGAATATGAGTTCGATCATTGCAAACCAAGTAAACAAATCTGTGTTTATTTTAATGAAACTCTTTTTTATTCACACTACTTTTATGTGCCACTGTCCAAACTTATACAAAGAACACAACAATAACTATGACGGTATGTGCTCGTTCGATGCTCTTCTCTGCTTATAACCTTTTTATAAGCAACAGCACAGACTGAATTTATTGTGACTGGTTGCCTGTCTTGTCTTGCCCTTTTATATGCGAACGTCTTCAGTCTGATGATGGTTCTCGAAATAGAAGGTTCGCGCTTTCGCCTTCTAGAGAATTCTTTTGCGACTACATTGTTTGTTGTTGCGTCTGCTTAATTGTCTGTCCCTTTTTCTCTTATACTTGTTGTAGCTGGTTTACTTTTTATAATATTTGCAATTTATTAAATTCAAATATCTATATTAAACCGTTAAAATAAACCCTTAATAAAAGTTAAAAAATAATTTAAAACCTGTATAAAGTACTTTAAAACTTTTATGAGAGCAAATAAATCATACAGAATTTGATTTAAACCGACTACTCGAGTTAAAAATTAACAATTATTCGTGAGTGCTTATAAGTAACATCTCTGACTGAAAAGAAGCATTTGCCATAATTTTTCTGACAACTCACAAATAAAATACGTAAATTATATATAAATTACACAAGATCTGAATTGTCTAATGGATTGGAAAACCTCTTAGTGTTTTTCATTGACATTTCTTGGCTTTTTTAGTTTTTTAAAGTTAATATAGCAAGCAAATACGCTGTAGGCATTTTAAATTTTTTCATTTGTTTATGTTTTGTTATGACAAAACATGTGTTTTCATTGTTCGAATGCAACTTCGAAAAATGCAAAACGACAGTAAATCGCTTCGTTTTCAGAACAGGCTGTCATTCGTTTTGAGTTTTTCAAACCATAAGCGATTCGGAAACGCTGCGTTTTTCAGAACATGGGCGATAATCTAAGTTTCGATTAAAAAATACAAAATGTAATGGAAGAGTTTAAGAGATAGATACAAAAGAAGAAAAAAAAAAAATAATACCGATGGTCTCCTTCAGGTTCGTCAAAAATTTTGGCATCCACATGTGTGCTAAAATCGATAATGTGAACACCGCATTATATGAACACCGCTTAACGTGAAAATTTTTATTTGCTTCATTGACCACTCTAAAAGATGAAAAAAAGTAAAAAGCCCTGTAATTTTAACTGAATTTTTGTTTATCCTTCATTTGCTGTTTAGATACTGTGAAGGAAGTTTGTGAAGATTCAATTATATGAAAATTAAATTATAAAAAAAATCATAAATATGATGATATGATTTTTGTTTAAAAGATGTTATAATTCTGTTATAAAATTTTCTGTATTCGATAATGTGAACAATTCGCAAAATTGAACAACGCCAGTTTTAATTAATTCACATTCGCGTGCGTGTTTTGTATTGAATTTAGAAATCAATAAATGAAATTGAATTATTAAAGTAATTGTTTTATTCCGCTCACTTGTAAGAGACATAAAAGTGGTGTCAGAAGTGATTTTTTTGCGTGTTTCAAAATCCCGCTGGACCAAGACGAAAGAAAAGAAATCACGTTAATGTTTGCCGATGCCTTACGGCAGGCTGTCTCACAGGCTACATAGGCAGCTGTCTCGGCTGTAACACAAATGAAACAACCTCGAGATGGCACCACAAACTCGACAGATATATTACCAAAACCCGCGCCTTTCCGTATTGGCGAATACAGAAACAGAAACGTCATCAGTTGAGAGTTACTTCGAGCTTTTATATGGTCCTGTTCATATGGGTATGCATATAAATGAAGCCTTGAAATTCCTTATTCATCCCAAAGAACCTGAAACTTGTACGTATGAGGAAATTAAGAAAAATTTTAATTGGATATTAACACAACTCAAGAATAATATATTGCTAATTTTGCACTTCGATTAAAGCAAGCTACCGTACATTGTGAGTACAGGGAGTTTATGGACCCTATGCTCATCGAACAATTAATATTTGGTATAGAGCTTGTGATGAAATTATTTCAAAAAAGCCCGGAACATTTAGGGAGGCATATGAAATTGCACACACACTAGAATCAACTCACCAAACAACATCTACAGTCAAAACGGCACCAGATGATTATGTGGAGCAAACGAATAAGTTAGGTTATACACCGATGGAAGTAAAGAAAAAAACGTTTAATACAAATTTAACCAACATAAATTTGGAAATATTAAGGAGTGTACCGGATGCGGAGGAAAACATTATGACTCCAGGTGATTTGCATGTAGAAAAAAGGCCATATTTCAAAAGTCTGCTTACCGGAAACTAATCAGATTATAGGAGAGCCTTGCCTACTTAAAATTTAAAAAAAAGTAGCCTATAGTTCCTTCCAGACATACAGGAAGGTACTGTTAAAATACATTTTGATACTAAAGTGGCTACGACAAAATTTTAGGAGTCTAACTGTTATAGATTCTTAGATATATTAATTTAATTTAGTGAGTGCGATTCCGTGAATGATCACAACGTGATAAATGTAGTGAAAACTAAAAACGCGAAGAAGAAAATGGTCGACACGTTCATAAACGGGATCGAAATAAAAATGGAGTTGGACGCAGGTGCGCCTTGTGGGATCATTGGAAAAAAATACCTTCAGAATATAAAACACAATGGGATCCGAGAAACAATTTTCTAGTTACACGAGACATCCAATCCCTTGTTTGGGTCAAATACCTGTACTAGTGGAATTGAGTCAAACAGTACGTAAACTTAATTTGTATGTAATGGATGTGGAGTTTGACCTCTTATTCGGAAGGGAGTAGATAGCATACTTCGTAAACGAAATTAATTGGTCCGAATTATTTTTACCCTAAGATGAAATTAACTCGATAAAAATGTCATCACCCTCAATGAGTGCTGATCAATAGCAAAAATTACAAGACTTGTTATTAAAATATCAGGATGTGTTTAATGAAATACCCCTGCTAAACTTCATCTTAAACACTGGCGCGTCACCAATTATTACCGAATCTAGATAAATTCCCTTGGGACTTACAGAGGCATATTCAACAGAAATTGACGCGTAAATTAAGTCGGGATTATACAAGAAGGTCGACTATTCCGAATAGGCATCGCCAACACACGTCGTAGCTAAAATGAACGAGAAAATTTATATGACAGGTAACTATAAACCAACTCTAATTCCCCGCATGATAATCGACGAACAGCCCATCCCAAAAGTCGAAATGGACAAATAAGGCCAACAAGAGCCAGTATACGGTGCCGCAAATATACCTGCAATTTGACAACGTCGTATAGAACAGGTTTTACTCGGATTAACAAACGTTTGTAGTTTTTTTGACGACATATCCCTTCAGAACACGTTGGACAGACTCAAACAACACGGCTTATATCTCAATAAAGCAAAATGTATATTTGCCGCTCCCGCTGTGGAATTCTTGTGACATAAAATCGATGCGAACGGAATTCCCAAATCGGATTTTCATGTGGAAGCTATTATAGAAGCTCCGAAACCATAATCTGTTGAGGAACTACAATTATTTTTGGGAAAGGCTGCTACTACAGCTCGTTTATTTCGAACTTGTCTACGCGTAATAAATCCCTAAGAGAAATGCTTAAGAAGGAGCCATATGAATGGACTCATCAAGGCGACAAGGCATATTAGATGTTAAAACTGCTATTTCTCTTACAAAGCCACATCAGTACCCCAAGAGAGTCATAATACTTACACAATGTCAGCAGAAGGTGGAACACAAAATCCAATTTCTCTTTCAACCCAAACACTATACTCGAATACTGAACTCCACCACCGTTACGAAACATTCATGTATTGTCATCCTGTAATGTTCAAAGATCATCACCACCTAATCCTCATAGAACATCACCATCAAATCGTCAGACACTACCAGAGCCATCGAATATTAGAACTATGCCTACAGCATCCCACATTCAAATACGCCCGTCACCACCAGATATGCTCAGTAGACCCACAACATCAACTATCCCTCAAACACTTAGAAGATCAACCAGGATCCATAAACAACGATTAATATATCCATCGTAAGCAACAGTGATGCGCAGAAGAAAGGTTATCTTCTAAAGTCGCTAATTAAAAAAACACATTGGCATTACTTTAAATATTGTTGTTATGGTGTAAGCTGTAAACTTTGCATTATATAAAAGACACGTTTTATAAAAAGTATTATTGAATTTAGAAATTAATAAATGAAATTGAATTATTAAAATAATTGTTTTATTCCACTCACTTGTAAGAGACATAAAAGTTTCAATGGTTCGGATACCAAACTTCGCGACAGTACAGCCACAAAATACACTAAATAATAACTGACCACTTACAGTTAGAGCAACCAAGGATCTAATCTCTTACGCTTATGTTTTAAGTTCTAGTCGTACAACTATATAAATTAATAAAAACATAGGTAACCAATTTGCAAATACTTCAGAATTGTCTTAGAATTTGCTCCTTGAACGCAAACGGCATTTGCCAACATCAAAACGAACTTGAGCACTTTCTTCCAAAAAGCCAAATCTATGTAATGCTGAATTCTGAGACTAATTTGTCATCTCACAACTCATTAATTGCGAACGGCTATAAAATTTACGATACAAAAGATCCATCGCATAGATCAAATGGAGTATCAGCGATATTGATAAAGACACGACTGAAACGCTACTTCATGAGTGATCTTTGTGAGAATTATTTTTAGGCTACAAACATTTGTCTTGAAGAATTCTTGGACAACTTCCTAATTCCGTAATTTATATTCCTCTTAGGTTTTCAATTGCATATGTAATTGGCCATTATAATCCTTCAGTCAGAATTAAGGCCTAGCTTCTCAACACCACTCATTTTATGTGTGTTAATTTTATACATGAGTGGCGGGCCCACAGTTTAAAGTCGAGTCCGTACGACAGATTTTGGCGAAACTTTTCATGGAAATTTTGTTTCATATTGTTTTTGACGTCTCTCGGGGATTTGAACCCTGACTTATCGTCTAATAAGCCAACACACTACCTAGTAGACTACGGCGACTTGAAGTTTTTCAATTACAGAAAACAAATATTTAGAATTAAAGGATTAGGCGCTAAATTTATAGCAGTTGGTGATTATAATGCGAAGCAATCTTTCTGAGGCTCTAGACTAATTTTTTCGAAAGGTCGTGTATTATTCGATGCTGAAATAGCCCACTGATAGACAAAAAATATCTTCCGTTATCGATTCAACAATTTTCCAAAAGAAATAGTGCAAGTAAGTCTTCATTAGATTTATCGACAGATCATTCCACTTCAATTGTAACCCTTTACAATGATAACATGTCTCCAGATGGATATATTACGGAAAAGAACTGTAGAGTGGATTGGATTTACGTTCGTAAATTCAGCAAATTTGTGCACCACTGCGGCAGTAAAGCCAAGTTTTTTTTTTTGCTTTGCTACAGCGCAAAAACTAAACAGAATTTCCTTTTTAGAACGTTCAGCAAAAGTTAAAAAATTTTCTCAAAACTAACAATAACAAATATTCAGGCATGTCACAAAATCCGATCGGAATGGTTTTGATTCCGTATTTGCAATTCCGATCGATTATGTTTTCGGTTCTTCAAGTTCCGAACGATTTTGTTCATTTCTAAAAATTTTGAATTTGCTGCGTTTCAAATAAAGTATGGCAACGTCGAGCATGACAAAAGAGGAAAAAACATAAATGGTGAATAAAAAGCATAAAAAACAAAGCAAAATTTCAATTGGAATACAAAAAAATAAAAAATTGTGTATGAAAAATGCCGGGAATTTCAATTATTGCTGTTGTTAAAGCTAGGAGTCAACAAATCGTTATTGAAAAGATACGCCTAAATGCATTTTCGAAAAACTGAATTAAATACCATCGTTTGTGTTGCCACCGCTTAAATTTGTTCTACTTACTAAATTTTTGTTCTCAAAAATAAGTGGTTTGCTCAAAAAAATATCGTGGCAATACTTCGATGAAAAATTATATCACTTTGTTTTGTTTTTCTCAGCAAATTTATAAAATTTAATTTATTAAGCATAAATATTAAGTAAATACTTAGAAAACCTATGTAATAATAAAATATACGATTTTTTCTTTCAGTTTAACTAAGTTTTATTAATATTTTTCTTTAATAAATCATCAGAAATATCAAAACCACTTTGAAAATTTGAAGTGGTTTCATTCCGAAGAAATTTTTCGTTTTCTGAAGACTCTACTTTCGGAATTGAAACCACTTTCGATCGGAATTGTGTTCTGTGACATGACTGATTATTGAAAATTTAGACGGTTGGTTAATAGAGTGTTTTGTACCATAGAATTCCCAGCAAATGGCGTTTCGCCTAGTCTTATAATTTTCAAGTTTAATTCTTTTATACGTGGTGTACAAATTCAAAAATTTGCGGCTTATTTGATCCTTTGTCATTTCAAAGTCCAATTTGATTTCTTTAACTTTTAATAAAACTTTTTCCCACAATACTGACTTTTTCTTTGTCCCTTCGTGGAAGTCCTACTCCATAGTCTAGTCCGTATTATTGATTTTTGTATGTTAAATGTGAAATCTTCCTCGGAACTAAAAATATAAATAATTAAAATTTTCTATAACAATATCGGTTAAATTTTATTACTTTTCCATTTTTCTGCAAATAAAGCAAAAATTTTTTTTGTTTAATAGCTTTTACAATGTTGTCAAGAAATGGTTTACAGGAAACTATTGCAACTGAAATCAAACTGTTGATATATTTGCAAAAATTTGCAACAGCATTGCAATTTGTCTGCAAAAAAAGGACGTTCGACGCGAGTCAGTGCTCCCAAGTATTGCATTTCTGAACATTTGATTTTTATTATGCTGCAGTCTTGCTATTGCAGTCAACTACTGCACTTACGAACGTACCCTATATCTTTAAGGACAATCGATTACCTCAATGAAACAATTTCGAATTTTGAAAACATGTTAACGTGTTTTCTTTGTACTCCATATAAAAGCTACTGCTTATACGTTAAAATTTTATGAAATAATTTTTCTAGACTCGCAAAACTCACTAAACAGTCTGAAGGAGAATGAAGACCAAAATAACTTTAAAATTTGTTTTATTTCTTATAAATGCACGAATCTCTAGCAATAACTTCCAGTTCCCTTTTTAGTTAAAACTGTTATACGTATGTGTATAGATTCATTTATTAAAAATTTTGAACCAACCTGACATACAAAAAAAAAAAAGGCAATTGTACAATGAGTCAATTTCGTCCTCCGGGTACGGTACTTGTCTTAACTGACAAGTACACGTCTTCTAACCTAACCTGACATACAGAAATATGAACCTAAGATTTGTGTTTGTCAGATGTTGAGAAAATAATATTGAGGATTATAACTTATGGTTTGCAGTAATGTTTTATGTTAATTGGGCAAAGGTCTTTATTGGGTACTGAAAACTTCAGGGCTGAGGTAAAGCTATCTTTAAATTTCGACAGAAAATTTTGGATTTTATTTTTTGTGATCTATTGATAGTCTTTCAATTTTATTTACCTATAATTTTAAAATAAAAATGAAGGTTAGGAAATTATATTTTTGATTCAGTAAATATCTGAATTTAATCAAAGGTAGAAAAAGTTTTTTTTTTTTAATCTTTTAATTATTGATGGAATTTAAGTTGAAAGCGTTTTTGTTGACGCGGTATGGCAAATAATATTTTTTCTTAAACTAGAGAAGTGCTAAGCGTATTTCTCTGCTTTCGCTGTTGTCATTTAGCGAAATAAGCAAAACAACAAGATAGTCTGTCGTATCAATGGAGGAGCCTCCCTTTATTATTCACACCAATTATCTTACAACGACCGATAATAACGTCGGATTGTCAAATGAATATTAGAAATTTTCGCTTCGTTTGCACTGCTTTACTCTTCTTATGCAATTTAATCCCCACTTTCTTGTGACGCTTAAAGATGGTGGTATGGGTATGAGTATGGTGATGGCATACTCCTGTTCCTTTTCAAGTTTCTATGTATGTATTTTAGAATGTTATGTGATAAATGCAAATGAACGATAAGAATACTTCGACTTGAGAACATGTCCAAACCAAGCTGACGGAAACAGCGAATTTTAACTTAACTGAGCTGTACGTACCAAAATTTATCCACAACGTTCGTATTCCAAATTACTTATGTGACTTGCGTTCCCCAACTCTCCTTGATTAAGTTTTTTCAAAAACTGTGTACTTCTATAAAGGACGTTTGCCAGGGAGGCAGTTGAGTATCATCCGTCTGACGTCGCAATTCTTCATTCACAAACATACCGGGCAATGTTAGTGCACTAGCACATGCAAAAAATAAACAGCATTATCCGGATTGTGCTGAAGAGGGACCTACATTCTGGCTGGACAATCAAAAAGATAGAGGGATGCGATGGTAATTCTTTGATAGCAAAGACGATTCTATGATTGCACAATGCTTCGAATGATGAAATATACTACGAAGATTTTCAGAGAACCTTAAGTACAAACACCATCACAAATATCAACATCATCATCATCGTCATCGTCTTCATTACAAAGTTTTACGCAAAAACTGGAGTGTAACGAATGGAACGGAACGAAACAAAGTGAGCAGTTCTGTTATTAAAGAATCACACACACACAGACACACACATAATATCATAACATGGCACAACTCACAATCAGTAATGTATTATGCGGCAAAAGGCATAAATGGCTTGGGAAAGAGTGGTTGGAGCACACTGATGTTAGCTTAGTTTTGTTGAGTTAGTTTGAGTTTGAGACTTCTGGCCGAGAATTAGAAGACAACAAGCAACTACCACAAACACAAACACACACACACACACACACACACACAGAATATCAAGAGGAACCAACCATTTTCAATCGTCACACAAACTTACGTTGTGAAGCAAATCTGCAAATTCTTTTTGTCCATCTACTAGTTTTCTTCTTGGTCTTGTTCTGTTGGTTAGTCTTCATCTTCTACTATTCCTTTTTCTATTTCATTATTCTTTTCGTTTTGTTTCTATTGTTGTTGTCGTTATGTTGTGTTGTCGCTTACGTGCTTGTCCTTTAGCTGAAATACAATCTACTTATTTAGTTCATGTGTCGTTGTTGTATTTTTTGTTATGTTTTATTTTTGTTGTTGTGTGTTTGGTTTAATTTTGAAAGTTTTTCCTGTTGTGTCCATATGACCGTCCATATTCACCTTCGTTTACTATTTATTTGTTCATCTGCTCAATCATTTACTCCCCCATTCTTGGGACATAGGCCGTCTGCCAGTTTGCTTCACTTATAGAAATATTCTAAAGCCGTTTAATGTTCTTCAAACGTTGAGAATATCGGCCCTTTACCTTGTCTTCCATCCATTAATATTGGTATTTACATAGTGATATATATACGTATATATAGAATATTATTTTATATACATACAGACACTCACATCTATCTCAATTTCTTTAATATCAGCATTCTACCAAAATATACTTCTAGTTAGTTACCCCTTTTCATCTGACCTCAAAGGCAATTCGATCGATAATTTCCATAGCTGACCACTCTGCCTCTGTCTGTGAATTTGAAACGAAACGGACATTTGAACACGCGCACACACTAACAATATAAACAATCTCAACTGTTTAAGCACTCACGTATGTATGTATGTATGTACAAAATATCCTTCCAACCAACTGTCCCATCCATCCATCCATTCATTCATTCATTCACACAAATACATTCATATAAAAAAAATATATATATATATATATGTACAAACATACACACATTTACATACATATGTATGTACATGACTATTAATGTATGTGTTTGTGTGTGTGTGTATGCTCGTTCTAATATTCGCAGCAAAGAACAGAAACCTTTGCATTCTGTTGAACAGCCTTAAATTTAGATTCGAATATACGAAGAAGCATTGTAAGGGTTTGTTTACATGAAGATGAAACGAAGACCAAGGAAAGGAATTCTTCTGGACTATCGTTGCCGTTGCGAAATGTTGTTTGCATACGACTTGCGAAATGTGAATAGAAATGAATGGTGAATGTACATTTATCCTTTGGTCGTTGAAGGTGTATGGGAGTATGCCCACAGCTGATATTGAAAAGATTTTTAGAGTACCGTGGAGGTATGGGTGACACTTTGTTGGTTTCCACTAAAAATTCTACGTTGTTAGTTTTAGTGACTTGGTGGGGTTCGTCAGGTTTTCTACTTTCACGTTTAGACATCCACAGACACACTTACACGAACACATCAAGAAATATGTATATGCTTATGTTAATATGTATTTGTGTGTTTGTGTATGTATATTTATGTATTCTATATCCATCCATACAGTGCCTAAGATTGGATGGACAATGTGTTTGGCAACGGAATTCGTTTCTATGGCATGGCACATATAAAAGTTATTCGATTGTGTGCCCACATGCATGTGTGAGATGTTGCTTTGGTTGAGCATTAGCACAAGTACTTTCTTTCTACTAAGAATATTGCAGTAATATTGGTGTGGGCTGCTGGACGTTGGCGATTGTGAATTTTCAAAATTTAAGTTTATTGTGTTGGTACAAGCGAATAGACTTACATATATACATACATACATACATACATACTATTATGCATACACAAATACATATGTACCCGTTCACGGGAGACGTGATAGAATAGCTCTGCAAGGACAGGGAGCATGGTGGTAAAAAAAAACTTAACAACAATACAAACAACTGTAGCAGCAGTACCAACATCTCTAGAAGTTTGTGTGAATAAACCAAAAAAAAAAATTGAGTAACTAAGACAGAACAAGAACATGACGATGAAGGACAGCGCAAGAAAAACTCCTATAACAAGTGAAAGCAGTGGGTAAGTCAAGATGTTGTCCATACCATAGCAAGAGTTTTCGATGTCGCTTTTATTTCAGTGTGTTTGCCTTCTTCATACGATTAGACAGTTGCTTTCTAACTACATCATGTAAATTCAATGGGTTGGGAGCGAATATTTTAAAAACGGAGACGTATTATCAGGAAACATTTCGGTTTCTATGTTTTCATGTACAACTGCATATGTACGTCCAAATATTCACATAGATGTGATGCCATACACGTATATACATATATGTATATATATATATATATATATATATATATACTTATGTATATATACATATTTATATACATATATACATAATTTACTAAAAATTAGTGGACCAAAGCTGTTGAAAATTTTTCAGCTTTTTAACTCAGCACTTACCGTGCCATTATAATACCTTTATCTTTAAATAACTTTTGAGAAAGAAGTTAATACTGGGTCCAGTGTCCCGGTTTGACTGCTGTATGAATTCCAATATGGATACTGATGAGTTTACAAATTGTGTTCTGTACATTTTTAAAGCGAGTCACATTCGTTCAGTTTCTATAAGAGTGGTTTAATTTTGTGAACTTTTCTTTTCTTTTTACCTTCTTTGGAGAAATAACCATCTCACCACTTAAATCGCTGTATCAGCACATTTACATGTGCGTCAGTTATGATCTTATATACCTCCAATATCTCTATGTTCAGGATCACACATGAGGGTTGAATATTTCGCTATCTCCTCCACAGCAGCCGGCATTTTTCAACACATCTTGTACCCACTGACTAGTGATTTACTGGACTCTTTAGTACAGTAACGTTTATACAATACCTGTATGTATAATCAAAATAAATAAATTGTATATACTGTTGGGAGCGTCTTAAAAAACCTTTCTTATGATCCCGACATATGTTGATAAGGAAACAAATTCTTAAATTAACAAAACGTGCAAAAATGGCTCATTTTTCAAAATGGTCCAGCTCACGAGAGGTCAAAGCTTGAACCGAAATATTTTAAATGTCATCTTAATTCATTTTTAGAAGGGTACATCGAACCCTTTGTGTCACTCTAGTGTATATACATATCTTTAAATATTACATTAGCACAGCGACTTTCTTTCTACACGATTTTTCAGCTTGAATATCGCTACAGTACTGTAAAAGATAATCTAAATTTTAACTGTTTTAAAAATACTACAAATTTGTCATGTACTCGAAATAAGGTGTTTTCACTATCTCATCCGTGAGAGGTGTATTCAGAACAACTACACCTAATGTTTTATTAAAAACCAAAGTGTCACTGCTCACGTCGCATCTCCATGGTACACTAATGTGTCTAGTGGTAGCCAGATAATGCGTTGTAATGCATATGCTTTAGATCATGTCGTCCAAGAACATCAATTATGATGATCATCGCCATTCTTATAATACTGAATTTTGACGACTTCTTTCATTCAACGTTAACAAAAAAATTTTAGTCGCGAAGGTCGGCGTTAGTTGGATAATGAACTCTCATTCAAAATTATATGGTTCATGTGTTTTTTCTTAAAATCTTTGCGGTTTTAAAGCTAAAAGTTTATATATTTTTTATATTTAGTAAAGAGAAACAAAAAATTATAGTAAACTGTTTTCAGAGTTTGTTTATTATTATTTTATATTTTTTATAGTTAATTCAAATTCTTAAAGAAAATATTTGTATGGTACAAAATAAGAAAAAATTAAAAACTTAAAGCTAATTAAATATATTCAAATAAGACAATCCAGTTCTCTTATGGGGCTAATAACCAACAGCGGATAAACATTATTAAAATAACCTTCCGAAAGCAGTCAAAGTACACAGAGGGAAAACTACCTAATAAAATCAAAAAGATTTTCTCTAAGAAACGTTTTTGGAGTGAGGGGTATTACAGCAGAAAGAAACGAAGATTTTTTCGTAGAGATTTCTTATTATTTTTATGTGATCAATTTTTTAAATTTTTTCTAGAAGTAAAACCCATACATTTAAAAAGAAAACTTGTTATTTACCATTTTTTTTACTAAAATTTCGTCATTTTTGCCACAAAAAATACAATCCATTGAGAAAAACTTATTGATTCTATTGTATTTTCTTCTAAATTGTATAAAACAAAAATTGCATATTAATTTCTTTGGGCTACCTAATTAATTTTTTCAAAAAGGTTTTTCTTATAGATTTCATTAGGCTACTTAACAATTTTTTTAATGAGTATTCCTTATCGATTTCATTAGATTTATATTTCATCATGTGTAAATTATCTTATTAATGTTTTAATAAGAATATCTTCTTGATTATACATATTAGCTGCCTTGTTACCCTGCCAGCAATTTTGTAGTCGACTTCGAAAGTAGTCCACTTTAAGTTAACTTTTGTCGACTACCTATAGCTAACAACAATTTAATGCAGCACTACCTTAGAATTTGGTATGCGCATATTATGCAGAATTTCCTCATAATTTAAAATATTTATGCTATTTCTGATAATATTGATTTTTCACTTGCACCTTTTTCTGAACTATTTTTATATTAACTAATAGTTAATTGAAATGTTATGAAGAATTTATTCAAAATGAAACCGTTACTTTTTTATTCTCGATTTTTTACAATTTGAATTCTTTTACATTGTGAAATTAAAATCAGTCCTGTGCATGTTTTTAAGTTCTATTGTAGTTCTAAAAATTATATAATTTTTATTGTTTGAAATGAGTGGTTCGAGTAAAAGAAATTGAAAAAGAATTTTTAAAAAAGAAAAAAATAAATTTTTAAATAAATTAAAAACTAATAGTTCAGATAATTTAAATAAGTTAAAAAATAATAGTTCAAATCGATTGAAACACCCATACTTTTCCAAACATACTTGTCTTAATGGAGAAAGTGTTGAAAACATTAGTGCATCCAATGAACAATTTGAGGAAAAAATACTTTTAAAGAAAAAATTGGAGGTTAGTATTTTAAAAATAGGCCTTCTCGCGAGTGTTTCGAAGAACTATTGAAAATATTGATCGAAGAAAATTTGGATGTGCCTTTATGTGCTAATTCATTTATTACCACGTGACAAATTAGAAATAACGAAAGTTTTTCCGGGCGTGTGTTGCCACTTTGGGATAAAAAAAAACAAATATTTAGGTGTTTAAGTGACATAAAGAAGTTTTTCAAGAAAAGCTTAAAGAAATGAACAGTAAGTAAATTCATATTAAATAAATTTAAATTTTAATAAATATATTAATTTTCAGATAACATCCAAAACGTCCAAGGTAACTAATAGTTTTTTATTTGTTTATGATTATTTCATTCTTACACTTTAATTTCAGACATTATAGTTAAACAAAATGAAATTATAATGACATGTCTAGCAGAGCAGAAGGTGCTGGCAGAAAAGGTTCTTCATCAAGCACTCACTAATAGAAATTTACGTTGCGCATTTCCAATAAAAACTATTGATGAGTTAAATGAAGTTAATCAAATGATTTCTGTGGACAATCAACGACTTTACGTAAGGTTAACAATATTAATAAGACTTTTATATGTGTTAGCATTTTCAAATAACAACATTATTTGATCAGGTAAATGTGATGAAGATATTATTAAAAGGGCGCTTACAAAAGACATTCACGGATGTTATTTCGACCACTGTATGTATGGAAGTTAATGTTGAGGGAGTGCATGGAAAAAAGCGTCTAAAAGATTTCCAAGCCTTCTCTCAAGCCTGAACAGGTAAGCAATACATTAAAAAGAAATGTATTTTTCCAATTACACATATTTTAAATAGATGCTTGTCGATCGATTGGGTCTGATGATGCAGAATAAGGTTTCAGAAATGCGTTGAAAATAATCAAAAAACGCCACATTCACGCAGAATGTATAAAATATAAAAGAAAAAATAAAATTTTGCGTATATTTGAATTTAATTATAAGTAAATGAAGTTTCTAATTGTTTTCTTTGTGATAAGTATATACATATAGTATAGTATACATATAGTATAGTGTATATAGTTAAAGTTGGATTATAACTATTTTATAAATGAAATTCCTAATTGTTTTGGTTTTTATAACTATACGAGCATATATTTTGTTTGTTTTTATTATATTAAATAAATAAAACACTTAAAAAATTAAAATGTTTTCAATAATAGTTGTGTTTTTTTCGAAGTTTATATAAATTTTCAGTTAGTTATAGATATAAATTTCGAAAAAACACAGCAATTATAATTTTACAGAAAAGGTTACTAATTTTTAAACCTGTTTAATTCTTTCAGCAACTTTAAATCAAAAGTGAACTTATCGCTAACAAAAATATAATTCTCTATAAATAAATACAGATCTGTTAAAAATTAGTTAACTTTTAAACAACTAACTTTAAGTTACTTTAAGTTAGTTGAAAAGTTATGCAGAGTCGGACAATTGACTACTGCCAATAACACCACCATGCTAAAATAGTCAGTTGGCCCCATTAAAAATAATCTAAGAGTCAACCACAACTAGCTGAAAAAAATTTTAACTTACAATGAATGCATTAAAAGTTAGTTGAGTTGCCGGTAGGGATATTTCATGAATGCATACAAATAAAAATAGAGGCAATTTCTATGAACATTTTGGTTTTGTACCGTTATAATTTTTTTTGCGTCTTTGCAATTACCATATTAAAATCAAATTTTTAGTTGAAAATGAAGAAGTGGAAAAAAGTAATAAATATATTCCTTTAGAAACAAATAAAATTTTAAATAATGGTCGATCAAAGCAGTTTAACAGAAAATGTAGATATTGTCCCAATTATTAAATCCTGGGAACTCTGTGAAACGTGCAACATTATTTTAAGTTTTGGAATTACATCAACAAGCATATTAAAAAAAAATTAAATCCAAGACGTTGAAAATTTATTCAAGAAGGTGGACCGAAAATATACTGGGGAGTAGATTAAATTCAAAACAGGCCTAAGGGAATGGAGAAGAGATATTGTTCGTGCAAAATCATGTTTATGGGAAAAAGGTATATTTTCATTTAAGTATCTTTTCAGAACTTTTCGGATATTGGAATGGTTGGAAAAAATTTCTGACAAATTCAGTAGTTCACAATCCCATGATTTCCCACACAGTACACAAACCCCAGCAGATAATTCTGTACAAGCTTTATAAATCTCCTTAAAAGTAGTGAGAAAAGACAGCTAGTACTTATATTTAATGAAAACAATACTTATATTGACTCAAAAAACCAGAAGACGTTAGTGCACTGTATTATTGACAAGTATGTCGGCACAAGATCCAAATTAACATATGCCATCTGCGAAGTATTCCCTAAAGAAAAACCGGTAAAAAAATCTAAACCAAATTTTATTTAATGTAAATATCTTTTATTAAAATTTTTTGTTATTCTAGGATCCATACTTTTTGAAACGGAAAGACAGTAAGAAAAATCTCGTTGGACTAATGTTGAAAAAGAAAAATTCGATGATTATCCTGCCACTGCGGACGAATCTTTTAAAGATCTGCATAATGGTATTAATATTCAAAACTTCTTAAATTAATATATGTACATCTTTATACGTCTATCTTTCTCTTTCAAAGATAAATATTTCGAGTAAAAGTTGTAGTTGCAGCACAATTGCAGTTCATGGGAACAGGTGCTTTCTTTCTGGAGAGAAACAAAGAAAAATAGAATTGATGAGGGACAAAATGCCAAATCTTTGAAGAATATTTTTCAAGAGTGGCTCCGATATAATGATTTCTTAGGTTATGAACTTATGAAATTAGTTTCAAAGTAAATATATCAATAAAAAATCTATAATAATATCAAGCGAAATCAAGAAGTATTATTTAAAAAAATAAAGGGATAGCCTTATACAATTAAGAAGAAAATCTTTTTGAGAAAACAAAAAGAGGGCCTAATAAAATCAAGAAGAAAACCTTTTTGAAAAAAAAAACGAAAAGAAAACCTAATAAAATTGAAGAGGAAACCTTTTTAAAAAAAATCAAGAAAACTATCTAGTAAAATCCCTTAGTTTTCTTCTTGATTGTTTCAAAAAAATTTTTCTTATAATAATACTAAGAACCTCTTCTTGAAAAAAACCATAGAGAAATCTTAAAAACTTTGTTCTAATTTACTGTGTATTTATTAGGTTCAGTTTTCTCTGTGTATATTCCGTGTATTACAAGGGCTCTTCTCTTTAATCACTCAAAGAACGTAACGCATAGTGTAGACGAGTTGTACCACGAATGAAACTAACGGTTCTCTCAAGCATGTAGCAATGAGAAACAAGGCATATTCAAAAGGTAGTGTTATTAGCCCAGCTGACTACTTTTTTGAGTGCGCGGGATTGTCAAATGTTTTGTATACGTACAGTGAGCAAAAAAAAAATTGTACACTTAATATCTGGAATACATTTTTGAACAAACAATTGCTATAAAATGAAATTTATTGTCCTTAAGGTTAAATAAAAGCTTAAAAACTATATTTTGATTATAAACATTTCTCTATTGGTTACGTATACAAAAAATAACCATCGAAACTATGAAATTCAACATTTTTAAGCACAAAAGGTTGTGATTCTTTGACTACGGCGACCGGATTCTCTAGAAAGTCATCTTGGACAAAATTCTGTGGAATAATTTATTTGTTACTTTTTTACAATAAGTGGACACATTTTTTTTGCTCACTGTATATACATTCTTTTGTTTATAAATTTTTTTATTTCCTTTTATATTTATATTCTGCACTATTTACAATTTATTCAAATGTTCCTGATGTTCTGGCACAACTTTTATTGTAGAATCCGCTCTTATGCTTCCTGGTATCCCTCTCAAGCATAACGACCTTAGTAGCAGCGTAAATCAGCCCGTATTTCAGAAAATTTGTTTTTTTACAATTTGTTTTTTAAAATTTTTTATAAACAAAAAGAAACAAAAGAGAAATAATGACATAAAATAACAACTTTACGACATTATATGGATTCGCCTTTGTCATTTCTGGCTTACGGCGAATTTCATTTGACATAACCGGTCACACAAAAACAACAGAAAATACATGTTGTTATTGTTAAAAAACACTGCGAATTGAGTTGTTGTACAAATGCTATTACCTATTTGAATATACCTTGAATGAGAAACTTAAAAACTTAAACTTTGACATGAAATATTTTTCTTTCTTTCAAAATTTGTCATTTCTTTAACATTTTTTTACATACATAAGCACACATAATTGCTCGTTACCTAGCTCCTCACACCACTTATTCGGTATGGGTTAATATTTTAAATAAGTGGCACGATTTACAGTTTACAATCGATTCAGAACTACAGATTTTTGAGAATCTCTTCATATCTATTTTATTTATTCTCAGAGCTTTTTTTTATTAAGTTCACTGGAACTTAATAATATAAGTTGTTGTTAATTATTAATAAATTTGCTTAATATTTCTTGTAAAATAGTTTGCAAATAAATAAATATATGAAAAAAAAAATATATTTTAATTGTGTAATTATGCTGCTGGTACGAGAATTTCGAAAAGTTTTATAAGAGAAAAGGAAACTGATTGGATGAGCGAACTAATCATTTCTTAATTCATGTACAGTCAACCCTATTAAGCGTACCGCGTTGTATGGAAACAGCGCTATAAAGTACTCGGATTTAACCGTACAAACCAGACTAACTCATAGCGCTTTCTATGGAAACCGTCTACCGCTATAAGAAACTTTTAATTTGTACAAATCACATCATTCGTACCGAGTTATATGGAGACCATGACAAGATAAAATTTAAATTATTTTAATTGAAATAAAGAGTTCATATAAGGATTGATGGAAAAATTAAATAAAAATCGGTTTCCAACAAAAATAAGAAAGACTTTTGCAAAATTATGTAATTTGGCAATATTAGTCCTCAGTGTCAGATAGGAGAAATTTTTTTAGAAAAACTTTTTCACCAACATAACTGTGAAAGATCTCTGAGATGACTGAAACCGATGTCGTAGACGGCTATCAGATAAGCTGTCATGTTTATATAAACATGTTGCTTATATTATATATCTCGCCTGTGCTTTTGCGTAGATAATAAAACAGATATTAAACCCTCTTACTATATCTAGTTACTAGAGTCATTTCTAGGCTGTGTAGAACGAACTTATGGGATATTGTTGAATGGAAGCCGCGCTGTAGGCGTACCGCGTTATAGGAGGGCTGTCGCAATTTCAGCGCTGCGTTATGTGGAAACCGTGTTCTGAGAGTACCGCTTTGTATACGTTATAGCATGTAACCCTTTTTTATTAATTGTGTTCATTAAACTAATTAATTAATTAATTGTTTTTCGAAACTAAATGTCTCAGTTTGTTAAACTCTTTACAGTTTACGGTTTATATTTAAAATTTTGGTCTGCATATTAAGGATATATTATTACTATTTCTGAGCAAATAATACGAAATTGATCTATTTTCGTTCAAATTTAATTCATTGTCTTTTATTTATATTATTTATTTATAAGTCGCAAGCAGTAGCAATTTTTATATTCGATTTTCTAATAAAATACAGTCAAACTCGGTTATAAAGACCTCTGTGGGACCAGAAAAAATAGTTTGTTATATTCAAAGTTCGTAATAAACGGGGTGAAGTCATAGAAGAAAATATAAAGTACAAATAATTTTTTTCATTTACTAAAAACAAGAAATATTTTTTTTTTATTGAAAACCAATGTTTTAATTCCTTTTATCAATCAGCTGATTAAAGATGTTGAGTTATAATTTAATGCTGTCATATTAAATACAAGTAAAGACTACTACCACACTTCAAAGTTATTTCTGAGGGTTCGTTAAAAAAAAGACAAAATGTATGAAATTTATTTACTGGAGGCGTTTAAAGTAGTTCCTTTTAACCGAGAATGCGTTATAAACGATGATTTTTGTATAAAAATTGATATTGAATACTGTTATTAAAACGTTGGGACTTGAAAATATGTACGTAATATCCAAAAATTCATTATAAACGGGTTTGACTGTACATAGTAAATGCAACCTACAGGAGAAAAAGTTAATTACACAGTTTTTTATTTGGAAAATATTTCGTAGTACGGCACAGCATGATACGAATTTATTTAAACAATAAAACCACAAATTGAAATGTAGAAAATGAAATGTAGATTCTAAAAACTCGAATAATTTTAAAAATTTTTTAAATAATTTTAAAGGTAATATTTAGCATTTCAGTGGTAAAATTTCGAATTTTGAATTCTTAATCTGTTTTGATGATGAATTCAATATTATTTGTTTTCTAATAAAAAAATATGATTTTTTAATTCAAACAATATATTTTTTATATTATTACCATGGTATTTCGTAAATAAACTTACATTTTAATGTTTAAACAGCCAAAAAATCTTCTATTCTTTTTCATTACCCACTTTGTCGTATTTGAATGCAAAGAATACTATCAAGACTGTTTTTTTTTTTTTAATTTTTTACCACGTATTAATTAGATAGAGGTTTTTAAAGAAAATTTTGCTCTAAAAAATAATTAAAAATAATGCATAAGAAGCTATTGCATATCCCAAACGACATACGAAAACAACTTTTATAAATCTAAAGAAATATGCAATAAGTTGATTAAATATTGAATGCGAACACAAATTCGTTAATATAATTTAACTACAACAAATCTGCATTAAAGATAATAGGTTTCTAAAATGTTAGACATTGTAAGGGTTAAAAAAATAACAATTTTTTCTTATTCTGCTTTTACAAATAATATCTTCTCGCAAGAGACAAAAGTTGAAAGAGTTCATATTTTTGTTAAGTTTGTATCCAGTGTTTCATTAATTTCTTTTCTAACCCCGCGTATATTAAAATTAAATATGAGTTATAAAAGTAACATAAATTACAAAGTAAAACCAACCCAATTCTTAAAAAGCATACAATGGCACCAATATCGTATGTGATTGAAATTTACTATGTATGTATGTGCATTTATCTTTTAATTTTATTTTAACCCTAATTTTACTGACAAATTTAACAAACCTTAACAACATGAGCCTCTAAGGAATATAGAAAACGTTCCGAAAAACGTTTTATCATATCACAGATTAGCAATGAATCGTTTTTCGCTACTTATAAGTACTCACGAAATTTTGAGTACTGAATGAGTTAACAGTATTGAAATTCAACTACTCTAATTCATTCGTACTCACGTCAACATTGATTTACAGGTACATGTTGCAATGAGTATGAGTACAACGTTGACATCAAACTCACAACATTCGAAATATGTTTGATTCATACTCATTCAGATTCATAAATTTACAAAAAAACTTATAATAATTGTAAATGAATCAAGTGATTCGAATCATACATACATAATTAACCATTACAACCGTTCTGTCAGAATTACGGCCTATCTTCTCATAACACTCAGTTTAAAGTCGACTCCAAACGACAGATTATTTTTTGAGAAACTTTTTATGGCAGGTTTTTTTTTACTCTCAGAGTTTTTGCCAGAAATCTGCTGAGAGGAAGAAATATTTTTTTTCATATTTCGTTTTGATGTCTGACCTGGATTTTGAACCGTGGCCTTACGTTTCATAACACAACATACTACCTACTAGACTACGGCGGTTTATGTGATGTTTTTGTAACACAGCCTACTTCACCATATAATCAGACACGCAAGTGAAATAGCCTGTGTTACAAAAACATCACATTAGTGATTCGAATCATTAATCAAAATTTATAGACTTAGTTGTTGTTGCATTTACAAAAAAAAAAAAACAAGAATGAAAACGACAAATATAGCAAGCAAAGCAAACACTCAACCTTCTAGAATCTGGAGAGTATTGCAAATATTGAGTAAAGGAGAGTCTAAATCAACAACATGCTTATTGTTAAGTATGAATACGATGAGTACTTTAAACTTTGAATATGAGTAGTATGGGTATGATATTAAAATAAGTATGAATGCGTATACATACATAATTGATAATTACAACCTTTCAGTCAGGATTACTGACCTAGTTTCTTACACTACTTATATTGTGTGTGTTAGTTTTATATATAAGTTGGGGGACCTACAGTTTAAAGTCGACTCCGAACGGTAGAAACTACTCACGTCTTTTTCTAAAAGGAAACAGTATTGTTTAGTGATGAACAATATTATTTCAGTGAAAACTCATGCTCTATGCAATGAAGCCATCAAAAATGTGGCGGACACGGCTGCACTGCACCGAAACAGTGAAACATGGAGGAGGCAATGTAATGATGTAGGACAGTTTCTTTACTACTGGAGTGGGCCCTCAGCACCGAATCGATTGTATAATGTATCAATGTGAACGAAGAGAGACATTATGCTTCCATATGATGAATGACAAATGCCACTGGTTTGGGCATTCCAACACGATAACGACCGAAAGCTTTGGAATACGTTTGGAATGGTAAAGTCATGGTTAGAAAATATCAATACTTTGAACTTTGAAGTTTTTCCTTTTAATTTTTATTATGAATTGCATTTGTTTCGGCAGTTTTTGTTTTTTTGATATTTTACAAATGTTGTGCTTAATTTTATTTATAAATAAGTATTCTTTGATTTCTTTAGTATATTTTATATTATATAAACACTTTTTTGTTATTTCGTATAAAGTTTCTAAAATTTTACTTATATTAGCCAAAAATTCAGTTGCAATATGGCCCCACTGTATACGTGCACCACTTTAAAAATACTCAAACCATCATCTGAAATTGGCGTTTCATTTGTTATCAGGGACCGTAAAAGTCAGAAAATAAGAATTATTTTTAAAAGTCAGAAAATAAGAACTATTTTTTGACTTTTATTTTTTCGAGTAGAAATAAAAGTTATTTTTTGATTTTTATTTTTTCGAGCAGAAATAAAAGTTATTTTTGTTTTAACTCATGATGAATTCATAATATTTATTAAAAATTTCTTTAAAACAATTAAAGTAAATTCTGCTGGAAAAAATAATAGTAATATAAATAAAACTAATTATTACTTTTTTTCTAAAAAATAAAAATCAGGCTTTTAAAAAGCATTGCATTTTATAAAAATTTTGTCCAAGACAATCAAAATGGTATACTAGGTTCTGTTCTCTGGTTGTTATCGTCAAAAACAAAATTCCATTTTTCCCTTGCAAATCCTGCAACTCTAAAATCATTCTAAGCTCCAATTATAAGTTTGATTAAAAATTAAAAGTTTGATCTCTATATAGAAACTGGGAAAAAAAGGAAATGTTAATTGCGTTTAGGTAAACTTAACACAGGTTTCCCAGTTAAATAAGCTTAAATGTCACAGAATTGAAATAATTGAAACTCCGCATGCTATATGTGGATAAATCATTGCCAATCGTCGCTTAAAACAACGTAGACTGCATTTCTTGCTTTAAACTGGTCCCATTAGTCATTAATTTACTGTTAAGGGTTCCATTACCGGTAGCGAATTACATGTTGGAACCAGAGACCTGCGCCGAGTAAATTTGTCGGCGGCGGCGGCTAAAGTTGAAAAGGTTCGGCGGCGGCTTTAAGTCGGCTGTCAGCCAAAATATGGTAAAGTTTCAGCGGCCTTTTTATTTATTTAAATAATATGCATACAACATTTCCAACATTTATTTAAAGAACAAAGAAGACATGTAAATCCATGTATGAAACATTAGCCTCACATAATTGGTCATTACAACTTTTCAGTCAGGATTACGACCTAGCTTCTCACACCACTTATGTGTGTGCGTTAATTTTATATATGAGTGTTGGGGCCTACAGTTTTAAAATTGACTCCAAATGATAGATTTTTGAGAATCTTTTCATTGCAATTTTATTTACTCTCAAAGGTTTTGTCAAAAATTGCAGTAAATTTACTAAATAATCATTGTTAGCAAATCGATTATTAAAAATCAGCGACTAAAGAAAAAATTAGAACAAAAAGTAAAATTACACACGAAGCTAATTACACACATGCTACACGCAGAATAAAAAATTACACACAATATGTGTAATTATACACAAGGTGGCAACACTGGTCTGCTGTGATCCGAAATGACATAAATAAAGTGGCCCTGGTTGCTCCACTATGTTAAAGAGCCTTAGATCTCTGCAGCACATTTGCACAAGCAGACGTGGGTTAGCAAATTTTTCGGAATCTGCATTTTTAGAACTTCCTGACAATAAGGATTTTATTTTGGCATTCGAATTTAAATTTTTTTTTGATTTTACGTCAATACCATGAGCACGTAAATGGTTACAGAGGTTTGATGTCGACGCAGAAACTCCAAACCTGAAATTATTACGCATTTTATAACACTTACAAAACAATTATCAGAACAAAATATTCAAAATAAAATTTTTCAAAAAAATTTGGCTAAAAGCTAATTAAAATTAGAGTTTCCATTATTGTTTTAGGAATTCAATACCATTAAAAATAGCAAGGTCGTCATCGGAATCAGATGAATTTAACTCATTTAAATTATTGAAATTTGTAGTTCTTTGGTTCTCCATTTTAATTTTTTGTCTTTTAAAACATTTAACGTTAATTTAAAAGTGTTACCACATTCACCAAAAACAAGAAAGGGTGTTCAAAATTTCCATATCAAAAAATTTAAAATTTTTCTATTAATATATCACAAAATGAACAAAAAAACTTCAATACTGTGTTTAAGTCAAGTAAAACAAAAATATAAATATCATATTTTATATATAATTAAAATTTACTGTATACAATTTTAAAAACATATTTTCATATATTTTAATTTTCTCACATACATAAAACGGCGGCTGAATTTAAGCCGAATCAAGCCGAATAAATTTTCGGCGGCAGGTCTCTGGTTGGAACAGTGTTATCCCTCTCAGCACCTGTGGATACTTATCTTCACTATTAGTGCATCAGTTTGATGGGGATAGGTTGATATAAAGTCACCTCTCTTGAGTCTGAATAGGTTGCAGACATTAATATCCCTTGCTGTGGAATTAACATTCCTTGAAGTTGTGATTAAATTGTTATCTATCAGATTTATATTGAAACTCTAGCCACCTGTTAGATAAGGCGTGTTTACGAACGCATGCAATTGCGCAAATAAGTTTTTTATTCGCTCTTGTCGCGAACGTGTTAATAGTTTGTAAATCTTTTGTTATGTATTGCCTATGCTCTTAAGCTCAATGATTACAGGCGATTAGTCTAATAATCAAAAGGAATCAAAACTAATTTTTTATTTTAAATTATTCAAAAAGAATTTGAAAGTAAAAGAAGCTTTAATAAAATATTCAAAAAGAATTATTGAAAACAATTTGATTACTTTTGAATATTTGAAAATAACTGAATAGTCTGTACTCCTGATTATGTTATGATTATATTCTAATCGTAATCAATTAGTAATTCGAAAAAAATTTTCATAGAATTAAATAATAATCATTCCGATTATTTTTAAAAAGTTGTAATTGATTACTAATCGTAATCGAAATTTAACAGGTACGTTTTGATTTTTATTGTTAGTCAAGCTTCCACAATAGATGTCAAGGCCACTTTAATTTTAATCTGGATATCATTGAATTTCGTCAAATATAATCGTAGATTGTATTCTAACGTTGAACTGTTATTTACCGCATCCACTGTGTGCTGACATTGTTTATTGGTAATGTAAAAAAAAAGATACAATAATACCGAAGCCAAGCAAAGATCACACGAAAGTGAGAACATATTGGTCCATATAAATTCGATCAGGTGTACGAAAAACATTTTTATATATTGCCATTTTTCAGGCATTCGACAAGGTTTGACATTAAAGCCTAATACATAAATTGCCAATGAATTTATTTACTGATATAAAAGAACTATTGATTCACGTAATCTTCCTAAAGTTTAACATTAAGGATTGTTAGTTTGATTTCTAGCAGATAATAGTGAGTGGGCCACATATTAATTTTTTATTGAAATTTTATACTTTTTATTATGCAAAAAATTAGTCACTTTCTATTAAAAAGTGAATGGAAAAATTCGTCGCATAGCATTTATATGTGTTTGGTATGTATTTACATTAGAGTTGTCAGCCTGGCTGGATTGTCCAGCTAAATAGAAATTTTTTAGTACATTGCAATAATTTGGGCAATAATTTTCATGTCATCTTCGTCAAATCATGTTAACCAACACTGATTGTACATTCGCCATACAACTAAGTTATCCTTTCTCTGTTCTATCATCACTGCGGTGACCATCGCTCCGCTATTATAGTGGACATTTCCGCTATTTTAATCCCCTGTCCGCTATGTAGCTCATAAAAAGTATTTACTTTCCTAAATGTCCGCTTTAGTCCACATTTTTCTTTAATTCGATAAAAAATATATTTAGATTTATACAGTTGAAGTAAAAAATGTAAAGAAATTTGTGATAACGTTGATGTAGAATATAAAAAACTATTGGGGCATTAGTTAAATTTAAGGGCAGCCTTATTGTGAATAATGTAATTGTTTTTACCCTTGAAAGAGCACTTTCTTAAGCAAGAAAAATACCTATGTTAAATGAATTTAAATCAAAGTTAAAAGCATGTCACAATGATGTATTTTTGTCACTTAATGTACAAAATTCTATTTCAGATCTTCACTCAAAGGGACTATATATAAAAATGTTTAAAGAAAAAGTTAAAAGCTTTTACGGAACCTGTATTACTTACCTGAACCAAAAGGATGAATCATTTAAAGAAATTGAGGGATTTGCTTGGATATCGTTAGATGCAATTCCATTTTGGCCTTCAGATGAAAAGTCATAAATATAGCTAACAGAAATCAGAAATGATTTAATTATAAATAATAACTTAATTTTTGATCAATTCATTTATGTAAATTGCAGAACAAATAGAAATATGGAAACTATCAGCATTAAAACCCGATATAAAGTGGGTTGCAATTTTCAAATTTTTCGAAACGAAAAATACTCCTTATAAAAATATTCTGAAATTAGTATATTTTTCATTTGCTTTGCCAGCGTCTAACGCACCAGCAGAAACAGTTTTTTTCTATATCTAACAATTGTTGGTCTTCCGAAAAATCCCAAATGTTACCAGAAACTTTAGAATTTCTTTTGAGCATAAAACATTTTTATTTAACTGGCCCAATACTTAAAAAATATTCATTCTGTAGAGAAATATCAGAAGTAAATTTATACACATAAATAGGTTATATTTTTTATTAAAAATAATTTCTCTATTCGAGATTATGAAAACATTTTAAAGTTTTTATTTTCTTTCCTTTACTTTTTATTTAAATCTTATTTATTTAACTTATCTCTATGATCTTTTGTCTTCGACTGACTCTTCAGAAAAACTTGACAACTCTTAGTATCTATTTGTACTTAAACAATGTAAATAAGATAAAAAAACAATATTCAAAATTCAACAGTTAAGTTTAAATCTATCTATAAGAATAAAGCAAGAATGATAAACTAAAGATTACGCCATCACGCACACAAAATTAAAACTTTGCGCGCATGTTGAATCAAAGACGTCACGCAAATTGTGTTCCTATTGGCTAATGATAATGTAAGTTATATTTCAGGGCTGCACACATTTTTCAGAAGAAATGTAAATTTTCACATATGAAAAATACTTGGAAAGCTTTAAAATAGCCCAACTACGCCATCTAACGGGAAATCATGCGCAAGGCGTAATCTTTAGTTTATCATTCTTGAAAATAAAGTACTTATATATGCAATAATAACAAAAAACGATTTTAAAGTCAAAGTCAAGAATCATACGACATCATTCCGTAGCAGAGAATGATGATGACCTTGGTCAGAGAGAAAAATAGGAACAAATAACGTATTAAATATGTACTACATATGTGTATGTATGTAATGTAAGAAATCATAAGATGTTTGATCTTAACGCAGTTAAAGGTCATAATCGGAAGTCGTAAGATTTTTGTTTTTGATAATGTATTTCAGAAAGGATAGAAAATTATTGTAGAGGACAAATAGAGGTCATATGTAACTAGTATATTCATATGTATGTACATGCATAAATTTAAGTTGGTGTATGTTATTTGTACCTATCTACATCTATATTCTAAAAATCTTTTTATAAAATATTAATTATAATAAATGAATTTTTTGTTTTGCAATTTTATATATTTGTCCACTTTTTTCTTATGAAAATAATGGTCACCATAATCATCACTGAACACATGTCTCAACACTTGAACCGTTGATGTCATAGTAAATATTATTGGGAGCGATAATCAATTTCTTTACGGATAGCTTTTATTTTTTTGTACATGAAAATAAAAATAATTTGCAGAAAACCTTGAAATGGATTGATGAAGAAGCTGGTTGACGAAGAAGGTGGTCCATCAAACAGACGTTTCACAGTTTCTGCGATAGATGGAAAGAGTTTGCAAAATATGCTAACTGAGCCAGAGTGTAAATTGTGCCAAACAGACACTATAATTAAATATGAAGGCAGCCGCTCGCTTGATAAACACAAAATAACGTAATAAAATGGAGATGTCACAGAAGTTGTCTCAAACAATTTCGAATTTTATGACTATAAAAGACAAAAATTGAAACACATCTCTCCACGGCGGAGCTTGTTTGTATTTACCACAACGTTGTCCACGGACTAAGCTACAATTAACATTTTCTTAGTATTTTTGTCCAGCTTTCTTCTACCTTGAGCTACAATGATCTTAGGATCGCGACAGTATATTGATAATCGTTTGCAAAAGATACAATGAACCATTGGTCGCTTAAAACCTATCTGAAAATAACCCTCTCTTCATTCTTCAATGCGAGTGTGAACTTCGCCTTTTTGTTCGCATTCGATAGTTGGAATGCATATACTCGTGATATACGAAAGAAACAAGTATTCGTGAACCATTGTCTTAGTAAGACTCTACGTCTGTTCTAGCCAACAACTACACCTAATCATAGAATCAGTTTGGTATAGAACAGGGCATCAAATCCTAGCGAATGAAATAAGAGTTGAGGAGAAATGCTCAAAAAGAAGCATTAAAACACATTTTAGAAAGTAAAATTGATAAGTTAACAACTCTTCTAGTTAATTTACAAAATATCGGATTTTTATTAATTGTTAAATTATGTAAAAAAATACGAAATTTTTAAAGAAGTTGCTTTAGTTTTTGCCACCTAAATTTTGGACATTTTAATAATTATTTTATTTTCTTCGTACTAAAAGGATTTATTTTAATAATTCTCTTTTTACATATATGCATAATTGGTCATTACAACCCTTCAGTCAGGATTATTGACCTAGTGTGTGTTAGTTTTATACATAAGTAGCGGGACCTACAGTTTAAAGTCGACTCCGAACGACAGATTTTTGAGAAACTTTTCATGGCAATTTTATTTACTCTTAGAGTTTTTGCCAGAAATCTGCTGAGAAGAAATCGCCGAAAAATACTTTTTGTATTTTATTTTGATGTCTGGCCTGGGACTCGAACCTGGCTTTACGTCTAATAAGCCAGCACACTACCTGCTAGTAATTTAAAAATCCTCAAAGATTTAAAAAATATATCCTTAAAAATTCTCAAGATTGTTTTTTAAGCGATTCATGTGGAAGTGCCATAATATTAAGTCAGTTGCTTTAGTTTATGCCACTAGTGTATATAAAAAATAACACTCGACTGTTAGACTCTTTAAATAATAACTACGGTAATTTTTGTCCGATTTGGTCTAACGATGACTCAATCTCTTCACAGGAAAACAGACTTTAATCACTTGTCCCATATTTTTTCTTAAAGTTTGTTACTATGAATGAACAAGCTTGAAAAATATAAAAAAATTCAATTTTTCCAAGTTTACCTCATCAAATCTCATAGCATATTAAGAATAATAGATATATGTATACCGTTTTAAAGGTCCATCTCTCCCCTTTCCAACAGGATTTAAATTTTGAAAATCGGGCCAGAAATGTTTGAGTAATCCAGAAATTTGAGCGTAAGGTGAAAAAAAACAGTTTTAGTTAAATAAAAAAGTTTGGAGGGTTCGAGAAAAATAAAAACAAGTATTTTTTAGTTCTACTCAACAATACTCACAATCTACTCTATGTCATTAGCCGGGTATTTAATTTTTTTTTTATTTTGTCGGATAGTGTAATTACTTAAGCTTTTGTGCAAGAAATTGAATATAGAACGACGGTGTCTTTAACGAAGTATAATATTTTTATTTAAGGCAAAACTGAAATATTTATAAAATTTTAATTTTATAGAATTCGACGGAATATCATGATACAACAGTACACAATAACGGTAAATTAATTTAAAAAATCGTTTGCAGAGTTTTGTCAAGGAATAAAAAATCGATATACATACGTATGTACTTACATTCCATTTTCTTAATCATGTTGTATAAAAGAACACACGTTCATGTGAATATTTTCATATTTATTTATACAAGAACAATATCTGTTTGGTTTAAAAGTCTTCCTTCTTAGTTTGGTCCTATGAATGAAATGAATCCCTGGGTACGAGTGTTTATATACATTCCTGTGGTAATTATTGTTGGGTCCATTCTAATAGCATTGGTAAGTTAACGATCTACAGAGTTCCTTTAAGGCGATTTTCTGAAAGGACGTAAGTGTTATTCATTTTCTTTTAGGTTAGTACAAGTGTTTTAGTTTATTTAGTGTTTTTTGTGGTTATGCTGCTGATTTAAAATTTGTTGCCAAGCAACTTGTAATCAAATATACTTTTTACAGTTGAACACATCTTTGCCAAATCATGTAATTTTTTAAATCTTGTATAGATATTGTTTCAGTATTTCTTTGATAAATTTATTTATTTTTTTTTTAATAAATTTCAAGTTCTTCGTACTTACTTATTTAATTGACCATTAACAACCCGATTAACGGATTTCGGCATGCCTTCTAGGCGCATCCGCTTCTTACGCGTCTACGCCTATTGGTCACACCAATCGACGACAGGGCTTCCGACTTCCGCAGATCGACGTATCAAATACCCTTTTCACCGAATCATACTCCTGCATTCGAATGAATTGTCTGAGTCATCGCAGCCGCTGGATATTAAGACACTGCACAACGTCTATGTCTTTGAGAAGCTCATATTGTTCATTGTTGGATCGGATGCAGAAATCATCGCCAACTCGCATTAGACTTGATGTTTTAATAATTACTAATATTCGTTACCATTGAGCTCTGAATTAGGTTTTCTATTGATTATGATTTGAATTTTCATATTTATTAAAACGATATAAAATTCATGTAAATAAATTATAAATTAATTTTCAATAAAACATAATCAAATACATTTTATTTGTTTACTCATTTCAAAATCTAATGTTTGGCTTCTGTTTTATTTATAAAAAAGTGTGTCATAACTACCACTTCCACCCATAATTAGCGACAATTTGAGTACGTAGCTTGGTCCTTAAAAAATAAAATTAATCAAAATGAAAAATCGTATTATACCATACTTTCGAATATTTTTTTTTATTTCTTAAAAGAATTTGGTCGTCAAAAGCATATCAGGCTTTATGTACATACATAAGTATCTGTACAAAGCGTGTTATGTGTGTATGGGTTGAGTGTGTGCATACGTGTGTGTATGCAATATGAGCTTTAATCCTTTCTAGGAATTTAAATTTACTCGTAATTGTTAAAATAGAAACAAAGATACGCTTTTCTTATATACTGAGATTTTGTACATAAAACGAAACATACATACATATGTATGTATGTGTGATTTTTCATATTTATGTACATATGTACATATATAGTGGGTTTTCTTCAAATATACATACATATGTACTTATATATTTTTTTTTTTTTTTTTTGATATAAAACCAAAGAATGTAAAAGTACACACGCACGCATAAGCCTTTTTACATAAACATATACGCAAGCTACATGTAAAAATGTATGTATGTATGTATATAATAATAATTTTATATAAAAAAATTATGTACATACATTCATTTATAAATTTACATAAACATTTGTCTATAGGTATGGGAAACATTTTATTTTATATAAAGAACATTTTAGTACAAAATTTTCGGTAATTATTGTTAAAATATGTGTTCTTTTAATAACAAAAAATAATAAAACACATAAGATTTCTTGAGAATGTCTACATACATAATATATACATATATTTTTATACTTTTTACATTATGTTTTTATATATATTTTACATTTTTATATATACATACATATATGTACGTATATATACATAAACCCTCCTAAAACGCGGTTTCCAAATAATGCGGAGCTGAAATTGCGACAGCCTTCCTACAAAGCGGTACTCTCAGAACACGGTTTCCATATAACGCGGTTTCCACATAATGCTGGGCTGAAATTGCGACAGCCCTCCTATAACGCGGTACTCCTACAGCGCGGCTTCCATTAAACAATATCCCATAAGTTCGTTCTACACAGCCTATAAATGACTCTAGTAACTAGATGTTGTAAGAGGGTTTAATATCAGTTTTATTATCTACGCAAAACCACAGGCGAGATATACAATATAAGCAACATGTTTATATAAACATACCAGCTTATCTCATAGCCATCTGCAACATCGGTTTCAGTCATCCTCAGAGCTTTTTTACAGTACATACGTTTTGTTGGTGACTAAGTCATTCAAAAAATGTTTCTGTATCTCATATCTGACAGTGAGAATAAATGTTGAAAAATTATATCATTTTGCAAAAGTCTTTCTTATTTTTTTGTGTTGGAAAACAGTCTTTCAGTTTAATATTTGTTTAGATTTTATCAATCCTTACTATACCTATATGAACTCGTTAATTTAATAAAACTAACTTATAATTTATCTAGTCCTGGTCTCCATATAACGCGATACGAATGATGCGGTGTGTACAAATTCCAAGTTTCTTATAGCGCGGTTTTCATACAACTCGGTAGACGATTTCCATAGAACACGCTACAAGTTTTTCTGGTTTATACAGTTAATTAATGAAGTAATAAATAAATTGAAGTATCACTGTGTGTAATTAAATTTCGAAATCAGTTATCCACTCAGTGCGGATTACAAAAATTTTATATTTTCAAACTAAACTTTCAATTGATTTTCCAACATAACTGATCATTAACTTCTGGTGCACATACATATGTACAGTTGTGTTCAAAATAATAGGAGTGCCCTTCATTTAAAAGCATAATTTCAAATTAAGAAAAATAAAAAAGTGAATATCAAATTTTTTGTTTTAAAATGTATTTCTAATTCATTTTCTAATTTTTTAACACTTAATTATTTAGTTAAAACTACAAAAACAAAAAATATTTCATGTAAATACAACCCACTCTCAAAATTACTTGTTCAAAATAATAGGAGTGTTAGCACACAACGTAATAATTTTGAAACAAGAGGTACAAAAGTTTGATATTGTGTTAAAATAGTAAAGCTATTTTAGTATTTGGTTGAATAACCTTTGTTTTTAATGTCTTAAGCACATCTACGAGGCATTGAGTCAATAAGTTCTTGGCATCTGTTTAAAGGAATTTGATGCCACGCATCCGAGCACTGTAATCCACAGTTCTTCTGCATTTGAAGGTTGTTTATCTGCAGCATACTTTTTAACATCTCCCTATAGATGTTCTATGGGATTAAGGTCAGGAGACTGAGCTGGCCACGCTATAACCTTTACACCATTAACCCGAAACCACTCATTTGCCAATTTACTGGTGTGTTTCGTGTCATTATCTTGTTGGAATATCCATTTTAGAGGCTTGGAATGTGGTAATACTTCTCTCAAAGTGCCGACATAGACGTTCCTATCCATTATGTCTACACCACTCTACGAAAAGCTTCCCCACCCTGTTTAACTGTCTTTTGTGTAAACTGAGCTTTGTATTTGGTGTTGGGCAGAGGCCTAACATACTGTTTAGATCCATTGAAACCAAATATACCAATTTTGCTTTCGTCGGTCCACCGTATGTCTCTCCATTTTGCTTCGGTATATTTGAAATGTTCTTAGGGAAACTTTAAGCGTGCTGCTATCTGTTTTTTTTTTGTCAGCAGGTACCATACCTTTTTTGGACTTCTTGCGAATAAATTGTTGTCTATCAGACGCCTACGAATAGTTTTTCCACTTACGGCAAGATTCAGATCCTTTTGAATTTTTTTGAAGACGGCGAAGGATTTATTTTGCTGTATCGCACAATTCGGCGATCATCGACAGTTGACGTTTTGCCCTTGCGCCCACGCGTTTAGGGCTTTTTTTATATTTTAATGCATTTGTGATCATTTGATCGCAGTAACTTAAGATTTCCTTAATTTCTTTGTAAGTTTTGAATTTTTTTCGAAGATTTTTAATTAGTTCTTTCTTTTCTTCAGTAGAATGCTTTTGTCGTCCCACTATTACAAAAATTTATGTGAATCACAGTTTTTATTACATTTTCCGTACTTACTGCTCACTTTTTTTTTAAAGCTCTATGCTGTTATATTTTTATTTTTAAAAGAAAACTCGCACTCCTATTTTTTTGATCGACTGAAATCAATGGCAAGCACAGAAATGAATCGATTTCATTGCAAATATTAAAGTTATTACGAGATTTTTATTTTGTATTTTATTTCTAACATATCGTTGAAACTATCTGTTGCCGTAAATATATTTATATTTACATACTGTTCTTTGCTTAAAGTCATTTTCTTTTCTTATCTACAACATACATTCTTCAACACTATCATTGGAATATATCATGTTTTGCAAATTGGTACAATAAAATTTTTTAACTTTGAAAATATTACATGGTAGCACTCCTATTATTTTGAACACAGCTGAGCATGTATGCATTTCACAAAACTTTCTGCTAAAACGTCAGTTAAATGTATATCATTTTGCGCCAAGACAATTGTTTCCGTGTGAATATAGCCATTTAGAAATGCGATACATTGTCAATGTTTACAAGGTTCCATTTAGAAATGCATGACTTTGTTCGGTTGCACCCTAAATTTATTTTTCAAATCTCATCTCATATAGGGTATAGAAGAATTGGAAAATAATCTTTGAAACTGATCTACTCGGTTAATATACATATGAATTCGAATATTAAACAGCGTTAATAGCAATCAACGCGACAGTTAATAGAAGAACAAGTTTAATGATCGTTTTATCTGGATCTACTAAAGGAATATGTATTACAAAGTGCAGATAAGCTTCGTATTAGGAACTCATATTTGATTTCATTAAGACAATAATAACAATCTCATATCTGCTATAATGAATAATTGGCTTATCGGGAACTGCTCGCATGCTTAACAGACACTTGGTTAAGGTCCAGGTTTTAACATCAAGATAATTTGTAGTCGGTTCTTGAATATAAATTTCTTAAGCATAATAATTCTAATGCAACAGATTCAAACGTACCTTACTAGAGAAATGGGTTAAAATTTTATCTCAGCACCCATAGGAGTTAAGAAATTAGATGAAATCCTGCCTGAAATCTATACCGGATCAAGAAGGAGGAAATATTATTAAAAATTTACCTAGACTAAAATACGATATAGAATCATTTAAGCTGTGAATCCTAAGGAGAGAATTAATTTATTTATTTTGATAAAGCGCATAATTTTTTTCTTGTAAATTTTTTATTTAATAAAATCTATTATTTTAAAAAAATCTTTTGTTTAATAATGTATTGACGTAACTGTCTGATAATAACATACGAAATATCTTTAAATTTTATCATCAAATAGACATATACGTGTACATACAAAGAGTACATTGAATACTACACGACAGCTAAACGCACACATTCCCTGCAGGAGATTGAACTAGTACCTAACTAGTACAAAAACCACCAGTACTAGTACTCAACTGGTAACTTTCCTATACCATCTTAATGCTCAAATTAGCATTGAGTGTGTTTGAAAAATTACTAGTACCATTGGCACTAGTTTCGTACTGGTATATTTCGAACTGGTATTATTACTAGTATCAGTGGTTCTAGTTTCGTACTGGTATATTTGGATATAATTGGGAGATTTCGAACCACTTTATTACTAGTTCTTTTGTATGGAAAAAATTAACAAAATTTGGTAGATTCCTTTGTTGGTTAATTGAAAAATAATGGATAAAAAATTAGTTTTTGTATAATTATTTATTAAAATATTTAAAAAAAACTTAAAATAACGATATTTATTTACATCACAGTTCAATACGTATAATTTAATATAATAAAAAACAGGCCTATTTTTTTATCACATCGTGAAATTTTAAATATTAAAATATTTTAAAGCACTAAAAAAGACTACGGTTTGTACAAAAATTAATTCATTTAAATAATATTTTAGAACAAAAATAAAAAACAGGCGCATTTCTTCAAGACTTTAAATACTATAGCTTAAAATTAAGTCATTGTCCAGTGGATGAATCATTTTGATCATTTTTTAACCTTTCCAAGCGGTTGACTTTAAATAGCTTTTTTTCTGCAGCTGGAAAGCTTTTCTTAAAGCTACATCGGGCTCCTCCGAAAATACGGCTAATAGCATCTAAATAATTAAATAAACAAGTTACGCAAAGAATTTAACATTTAGTATATTTATAAATCGGTAATTAACTTACTTATACAAGATTTCAAACTGTTTCCCGTGGGTACCATCAACGTTTAAATTGTGTAAATTATTTGGTCCCAAAATTTCGTTTAGGTAACGTCCAACGTTACCTTTCAGTACAGATTTTATTTTATATTTTTATAAAATGGAATGCCATCAATATTTATTACAAGCTTCACTTTTGAATAATTAGATAAAATATTCTCTACTTTTTGCAGCTGGTTTTGAATTCCTAAGTAGTGGAAACTGCCTGGTGGAACACTTCTAACTTCAATTTTCTTTTTCTTTCCAAGAAGTCCTTCTACTGTCAGTGGAACATCCAAACCTTCCTCTGATAAAGTTGAAAACAGTTCTTCCGCGCAGGCTATTGTGGGTTTAGTTCTTATTAACCACTTCTTCAACTTTTGCTTCAACGTTATCTTTGATATTTCTGTTTTGTGATAACGATGTGCCAAATCGTTTTCTTTATTTTTATATTCTGTCACGCACTGTTGAAGGCTAATGTCATTTAAAATACTATCACTTTCTTTTACGGTTTCTTTGAAATTTTCGCGTGTAACACTCTTTGCACTTATTTGTTTTTTTAATTTTCTTTTAAAATATATTTTTGAATTACTCTTTTTTACTGTTTCAAAATTACCTTTCTATTTTGGATTTTATTTGTATAAATTATTAATTAAATTATTTTTCTCACACTTTCAAACACACTGCACATTGAAATGGGCGCTAAAAATAATAAAATATGGGCTTGCCATATTACTTCGAGAACTTCTTATTTTAAATGAATGGCGATTACAGTGTTGCCATATGGCAAGTCTTTAAAAAACAATTCAAATAGAAATTTAACATTTTGCTTAAAAAATTTTATTTTTCACAATAAAAAGCCATTAATGAAAGATTCACAATTGTGAAAAATTAATAAATAAATAATAAAACTAAATAAATTAATTTAATTCTAAAAACTGTAAGTGAATTTTTGTTGTGTTACACAAAAAATTCTATCAGTCTGGTATATTTAAACTAGTTCTACTACTAGTACTTTCTTATAAAAACTTAAACCCTGTGTAAACTAGTACCAGCTGTACCAGTACTAATACTAGTAGCTTTTAGACAATTGACGCTTAATCTCCTGCAGGGTTTACATACATTTTTTATACATATGCATGTATTTGAAAAAAAAAAAAAAATACCTTTTACAAAATATTTTTATTTTGTAGTGCTTTATTGTAATAAAGTAAAAAGGGATCGCTTTGGGACGACAAGAGCAATCAATGATCTTGTCATTTACGGGGAGGAAACAATTGTGACTTGACACGTCACACCGTATAAACATTTTAATTTACAATACGAAAGGAGATATGCTTTCTTTTGTTTATTTGTCTGTTTGTTTGTTTGTTTCTTTTTAAATGCTTTACCTTTTCTATCCGAAACCAGATTCACTTAAACCGCTATTTTAAGATCAGCGTCACGTTTGGTTAGCCAAGACAGCATGAAAATAATTGTGACAAAAAAAAACTGACAAAGGGGTACATACAATTAATTTCAATGACGTTTGATATTGGTCGCGTACAAACATAGTTATTTCACATTACCATGTTGGGTGACATATTCATTACCATGTCCTCTAAGTATAGTGCACATTCACCAAAAAGTAGGTTTTATATGTTTCACAGATCCTGTTTGTTTAGAAAGTTTCTGTTCTTAATAATATATGTATAATATTAATATTGACAACAATAATTCATTTAAGTATGAAGCGATGAGTCATAATTAAAAACATTTCTTTTTCGTCAACAATGAAATTAATGCGCGATGTGATAAAAATTTTCCTAATATTGTACTTACTTTTATTATGAAATCAAATCTTAATATTATTTTCTAATACTTACATATATACATACCTATGTACATAGTTGTGTGAAGTCACGAAAAACAACCCTGAAGGAAACATGTCGACAAGTGCCTCCAAGTCACCAATTTTGTCGACTATATTGATGATTTTATGGGGACGTTGTGATCGAAGCCTTAGCAATTATTTTATTTGCATTTGATGAGAAAAAAATTGTCAATTGTCAAGAAATTATAACGTGTAATAAAAAAAAAAAAGAATCAATGTTATATAAAAATAGATGTAGTAAAAATGAGACAATTATATATACAAGGCCAAGTGTGAATTGTGAAAATTTTGTGTAGCCTGAATGTTCGGTGTCGTCTCAAACAGATTTTCCAAAATATAGTTTGCGTGAGAATATAAAAAATTGGTATATTGGCCACAATTGTTAAACAAAATAAAATTGCTTCAAATCTTATGGATTTTTGCCTATCGATTCTGAAGAAAAACAGAGACAATTGGATGCTATTTTGAAAACTCATTCAGACACATACTTCAACGAATAAAATTGCATTTTTTGTTTATATTCAATAGATTCGACAAATGAAGTCACTCCTTGTGGGCACTATTGCCAGATAAATTTGGTATAAAATCGTCAAAACTAGATGAAAAATCGGCAAAATATTTTCGAAATCGTCAAAAATTCGGAGAAATAAAAACACTATTCATTTTGGCAAAATGTCTGTTTTAATTCGAAGAAATTTATACTAAGTTACATATATGTACATATATAAGTAAATAATTCATATCATTTAATAATTTTTGTAAAAACTTAAATATATTTTTATACATTGATTATGTTTACACTTTGTTCTATGCTTATTTATATATATCGGAATTTAATTACCGCAATACATCAGGTTTTATTAATGTATTAAAACAATTTGTTTTATTTAATTTTAAATAGTCTTTGGTATACAGAATTCAGTCAATTATGATATTATCTAAACGATTTTTTTGTTTAATTTTGTTGATATTTACCTGACTAAATATTCTTTCTACAATGGCGAACGAATGTGGTAGACTTAAAATTGTTTGGCTAAAAATTGACAATTTTAGAAATAAAAAGTTAGGTTAGGTTAGAGGACGTGTAGTTGTCAATTCTGACAAGAACTGTACCCGGAGGTCGAATTGACCCATTGTACAACGTTCCAGCTTCTCACACCACTTATGTTCTGTGCGTTAATTTTATACATAACTACCGGGACCTAGATTTTAAAGTCGACTACGTACGACAGATTTTTTGAGAAGCATTTCATGGCAATTTTTACTCTCAGAGTTTTTGCCAGAAATCTGCTGAGAGGAAGTCGCCGAAAAAGTATTTTCATATTTTCGTTTTGATGTTTGACCTGGGATTCGAACTCGGACCTTTCGTCTAGACCACGGCAACTTCAATAAAAAGTTTGTATCGATAGTTTTCATTCCATAAATTTTTTTCCAAAACTTAAGAAATCCATTTCACTGTATCAATATTTTTCATATCTTCTTCAGATATGAAATTTGGAAAATGTTTTGTTATTTCAAATATTGAATCTAATTCTCCATTTATCACAAAATTTGGATTTATTACTCTTAAAGATTTATATTGATCTCCAAAATCAAACCTTTTAAAAATTTGATCGCAAAGTTCAATATAAAAATTTATGCAATTATTTACAATTTCATTAATTCCGTTTTTATTCAATTTTGTAATTAAATTTTTAGCATATATGTATACCCATCTAAAAAATTTATTTTTGTAATTCACATTCATGGTGAAATAATTTAGAGAGGTGTGAGCAATTCTACAACAAACCAAACACAACAGAGCAATTTGTTGTTTCTCTGGTTGGCTGAGACTGTCAAAATCATCTCGTTGAAAATTCACCATGAAAGCAAATTTTTAAAAAATAAAAAGTAAATAACATTTTAAATGTATGTACAGAATAACATTGTGTTGTAGCTCATGATGTTAAAGGTTGTGCAAGACCCAGCAAGTCTTCATTGGGCAAACCATTAAGACATGGCCAAGATTCCAAATGATTTGAAGAAAAAATACAAAACTTGTAAGATGAATGAGTAATTAAGACAAGAATTAATATTTTTTTGCTTGTTTATTTCTTTTTGTAATTTTTTTTTTTAAACAATCATGTAAACAATAAAATAAATAATTGATAAGTTATCAAATAAAATTAAAATTGCATTATAATTGAATCCATTAAATTAATGAAAAAGAAGTGCTTTAAAAAACCATAAAGTTAATAAAAAAATCTCACCTTGCCGGTGAACGTCGAACCAGTCGTTCGCTAATTGGATGAACTCCGCCGTGTCAAGGGCGTTGTAGAAGAGCATGCCTAAACCAGGGATGGGAAATTGGTCTTAACAAATTGTACTAACGTTCACAAAAAATTCTACTTTTTTCAGACCGATTGTACTAAATTCACTTTTTTCTTTATTAACCTTTTTTTTATTATAAATTAATAAAAATTTAAATGACAATTCACTTCATTGTGTGTAGTATTAATGTAAAAGAACAAAAATAATAGAAAATTTTTCAAATTGTTAGCACAGTTTTGACTTCAGTACAAAATTAAGGTTTTTAGTCTTTGAAAAATTATAGCACCAGTCTCATTTTTGTTCAATAAGAAGCTTACTTACCAAAAATATTGATACTTAAAACTTAGTAAACCCCCCCTTATTAAAGTAAATGTTCGGTCTTTGATATTCTAATAAAGATTATTTAATATTTCTCCGTCTATTTTCACCCACTCTTCGATCATTTTAAATTTCAAATTTTCAGCACTGGAAAATTGTCTGTTATTTTGAATATAATCTTCGGACAAGAATGGGCAATTCGTTTGGGAAAACGTTTTCAATAATATTCATATCAGGAGAGCAAGCTGGCCACGATAAAACCTCAATAGATTGTTTACGGAACCATTACATCCTCTATCTGCTGACATGAATTCTGGCATTGTGCTGTTGTAAAATATATTTTTTCATTATTTTCTCTCAAGAAGAGGAGCAAACTACAGCTAAGAACAGTAAAGTACTCTGTACTATACATTCGCGTAGATGGAAACTGAAATTCGTGGCAACCACTTAAAGAAATAACCTCCCAGCAACAGACTATATCCCCAAAATTTGATTTTCTAAGGCCACGACAGTAGTATCGATAGCCATCTGGTCTATCTAAGTTCCACTTTTTTTCATCAGAGAATATGACCTGAAGACAATTCATTGTTTGTTATTATTGAAATGCTGGTGGTGCTATAATTATGAAAAGCACTTTATAATAGGTAAACTTAACAACTTCCTTTAATACTTAACTATAAAGGAATTAAAAAGTTTAAGAGATCTAAATTTTAAATCACTATTTGTGTTAAATTTTGTACCAGCAAACTATTTGTTATTTTAAAATTGTAGCAACACTAATCTAATGACTTCAATAAATCCCTTATTTGGATTAAATTAGAGACAGTCAAAGCAAAAAGTCCATTTGTCCCTTCGATTTTTATTAAATTTTGGTATGAAAATATCCTTTCTACATTTGCAGATGAATGTGGAACGGATAATATTCCTTTTATAACTCTTAATATGTCAAGTTGGCAACGAGTTGCCGTATGCAAATGAAACGAAAAAATAACTTCTACACTGATGAGACAGAATATTTGGTTGATGTAATAATGTAGAGAACATTTTTCAATAGTGCTAAATAAGTCATTGAGGTGCTATGGTGTTTTTGACTTCCAAATGGTGCTAAAAAAAGTACAATTGTACCAACTTTTCCATCCCTGGCCTAAACTATGGCAGCGCCGAATAGCATTGGCTGTTGTATTCGACAAAAGTTGTGCAGCCGATTTATATTTTTGCCTTCCTGAAAAATTCTAAGTTTAATTTTGTAATATCAATTAGATGACTGTATAATTTTTGTTACCAACTCCCTTTAATTTCTATCTGATTTGTATTTTAAAAGTTCTTCGACTGCCCTTGAAGTTGACAGTCCGTTATTAAAAAAAACCTAGTATCAATAAAATGGTTCCGTTTTAATTTAAGTAAATATGGTGCATCGGCAAAAGTAAATATCTTATCCTCCGAATTAGTGGGATTGGGAAACCAGGGTTTATCTGTGGTAACAATTCAATTAAAAGAAGTATATTAATGTAATTTTTTGCTATAACAGGTTATGATTTGTGGGTTAATCCAAACATTAAGTTAGGATAAGTTTAGTTAGGATAAGTTAAGTTAAGATTAGTTAAGTTAGGATAGGTTTAGTAGTTATTACCGAATTTTTTAATTACCATAAGGTAATAATAAAAATAAGGTCGAAAACAGAGTTCCTTTAAAACCGTTATGTGACACTCATGGGTGTCAAAAAGCGTCGTCCTCAGGCAAAAGAGTGTATTAAAATCAACAATTTTTAAATTAAAAACAAGTGTTAAATATATAAAAAATTACCTGTAGTAACTGCTAGCTCTTTCCATAACTTACGGTTAGTAGATTCCATGTCGCGTACTATTGCGACTACCGGGAACCCAACCTTTCCGAGCTCAGTTATTAAAGCGTCTAAAATATTTTTATCAATTTTGCGATCAAAATTAAAAAAACCGGCTGTTTCCAAGATTTTCTAAAGCCTCGAGCCATAACCACTTAAACATAATTTGCCGGCTTTCTCACAATGTCCTACACGTTGTCGTACTCAAAGGTTTCTTTTACCTTCATTTCGTCGAAGGAGAGTACGCAAACTTTGTCCTCGCTTTTTAAATTGACGATGTGTCGCATAAATTCAATAGCAGATGGTATTATGCCAGTGTCAATATTTATCTTGCGACACCATCGCCGCAAAGTGAAAGCGTGTGGCAGCGCGTAACCATTTTTATACAGGTAATGGTATGCTCGAGGACCTGCTGCATGTAGACATATGACTATGTCTGGCCAAAACTTTCATTTTTAAAAATTAAAAATTTACCCACAACGAAAATAAACAAATTACTTTAAAATGTTTTAAATTTAAATTTTAACAGCCAAAACGGAAACATAAACAAATAATAATTTGACAGTCGCTATCTCTTACAACAACATAATCAGCTGACGAGCTAACCACACCTGAAAAGTAATTTCACCATGTTCACATTTTAGTAGATTTTTTGACACATTATGGTGCCAACATATAGTTTTAATTAAATCGGCAGTTTGAGAGCAAAAATCGGCAAATCCCACTTTGTCATTTTTAAAGTAAAAAATTGGCAAATCTGGCAACAGTGTTTGTGGGTAATGCAAAACGAAACCTTCATGAAATATTAGGCCAAAATATTACCATGAATTTTAATGTTGATGGCTCTTTTTTTTGAAGTCGTCGTGGTCTAGTAGGTAGTGTGTTGTATTATTAGACGTAAAAGCCAAGGCCAGACATCAAAACCAAATACAAAAAGTATTTTTTTTGGCAATTTCCTCTCAGCAGATTTCTGGCAAAAACTCTGAGAGTAAATAAAGTTGCTATGAAAAGTTTCTCATAAAATCTGTCGTTCGGAGTCGACTTTAAACTATAGGTCCCGCTACTCATGTATAAAATTAACACACACAACATAAGTGGTGTGAGAAACTAGGTCAATAATCCTGACTGATGGGTTCTAATGACCAATTATGTATGTTATGGCTCTTTTGGTACTAATATTACCTAATAGGTAATAAATGCTTGCTTGTGTTCTCAAAAATATTTGTAATATTTTAACAATTTGTTTCGTTTTTTTAATATCCAAACGTAATATCAACTTAGAGCAGCATTTCAACGGCAAAAGAAAAAAATATTTCAAACAAATGAGTCACAGAAAAACCAAAAATAATGTAAATCGTGAAGAAGACGGTCTCCCAAAAAGTATTAATAATTTTACTTAACCGTTTAACTGCTACGCGGCGCAAAATCGCTGAATTTATTTGTTACGACAATCGGATTTGTTCGGCGAATTTTGATGCAAAAATTTAGTTAAAAAGCTAAAATAAAATCAAAAGATTTAAGATTATTAGAATTTTGTAAAATTTTTCTAATATAATAATTAATTGTAGTTTTCAAGCAGTTTTCGAACGTTCTCTCCAGGACCGTTTAGCAGTCAAACGGTTAACTTTAATAAATTATTATAGGAATATTTTGATATTCCTATATAAATAAGAGAGACTGAATTAATAGTACCTTTTTAGTTTTTATATTTAAATTTAAAAAAGGCTATACAGTAGTTTTGACTTACCTGCATTTCACTTAGATGCATTTTGCATTTAAGTGCACAAAATTTGTATTTCGTATATTTATTTTACTAAACCCATATAAATTTCTTAATTTAAGTGCATTATGAAGCTGCACATTTAAGATATGTGCTTAATATTGTAGGAAGCTTTTACTGGTTGTGGTTAATAAAATTTCATTTAGCTGCCTATTAGATTTCAAGTTTTGAACAATAGACTTTTTGTTCAAAAAGTCGTATATGATTCCATAAATGGACTTTCGAACATTCAACTTTTTGTCTAAAAAGGTCGAAGTCGGCTTTACACCCTATTTTTATACATTAAAATTATTTGGTGTTAGCTGTAAACTTGAATGCACTTACCAGCATTAATGCGTAGGTAAGTGCATTAACGTTAACTGCCTTTATGAGTTACCAGCACAAAAAATCGTGCAAAAGTTGGTTGTGCAGGTAAGTCAGAATTACTGTAACAATGAAATCGTACCTTTTATTTATTTTTTTTAATAAAATCTAAAATATTTAAAAAACTTGAAATTTTATTGTTGTCTTACTACAGATAAGTACCAAAAGTGTAGACTAGAAATGCTAAATTGTACAATTGATTCACTGGTTCCAATGTCTATATATGGTCTCAAAAGGATTACCTAGTTAATACTACTAACGTCAGTAGTAGATTTTCAATGACACGCACATATTAAATGCCTATTGTAAATAACATTGGCTGGGGTATAAAATGTCACTAGTACTGGTGACTGTGTCAAGAGAAAGTCAGTAGAGTTTCACTATTGGCATTTCCTGCAGGGAATGTTTTGAAACAAAATTTATTAAAAAAAATTTTCACATTCTAAGTAATCTACGATTCATTTTCCAACAAATATGATTTTAAAAAATATTGACAGAAATGAATGTAATAATTATAAATAAACAATAACAAAATTGCTCTAATGGTTTTGGTTAAATTCATATGAGCGCCCTGGTAGTCTAGTGTTCCACCAGAGGCTCTGGTCTGTGACACAACACACGATAAACAAAAGCTTCAAATGCAAAGACAATATACTTGTTCATGCATAAAATGATAAACAAATGCTCCACAAACAAAACAGCGCACTTTTCACGTAATCAAAGAAAAAGTAAAAAAATATAGCCACAAAAATAAAGCGCTTGTTTACAAGATCGATGAATAAACGAGAATAAGGGATAAAAGAGGTAAATAACCAACAACAAAATGAAGCGAACAAAGAAGTAAACAAGCAACAACAATGTGCAGTAGAAAATAGCGGATAGACAAATATTCAAACAACTACTAATCTGCCTGGACGAATGTAAACAAGAAACAACAAAAATGAAAAGAAGTTGTTTATATTTTTAGATTATTCCCGAAGGCCGTCATCTTCCTTCGAGATTCAGTAATATAAAAGGCAAGACAAAGCGAGCAAGGATGATTCAGAGTTTGAGTTGAATCAGTCGTGTGTGCAGACGGCACGTTGTATTCAGAGTTTGAATTAAGCTAGTCGTGATAACAACGTTACGTTGGTTGAAGTGATAAATCAATCGGTTGAGTGACGGATGGAGCTATAATTCGGTTAGACGTGTGTGGAGACAAGTTGCATCTGAAGGAAAACGTTGTTAGTATTGTGCTTACAAAAAGGTTGTGAGCGAAGAATAACTAAAAAGTGTTGTTGCTTACAAAAAGGTTGTAAGCAGAAACATATTGTGAAAATTATCGTTGTATACGTGGAATAAGCTGGAACAGTGTCACAAAAGATGTGAAGATAATAAAGAATTGATTAAAATTAAATACATATTTATTTTTATTTATTTATTTACAGTTTAAACTCGACATTAAGTTAATCTCCAGTTAAAGTTAATTCTCCGTTAACTTCATAGCAATGATATGCAAAATTGCATTGTGATTCACAACAATTTGCTTTTGTATAGGAGGAAAACAAACAAAAGCTGAATACTATTGATCTTGAAGTAAAAAAATAATTTTTGAAAAACATTAAATAAATTGAGACTGTCTTTTTGTCAATTTGTGTTTTATATAATTCATAATCACTTAAAAATGTGTCTTGTTCGGGTTTCTCTCACTTAAAAAAATTTTTTTTTAAATAAAATTTGTTAACTACTCTTCATAGTTAATCTTAAGTTTAAACCAGCAACGTTGGTGATTTAAACTTACGATTAACTGATTAACTGCAGTATTAAACTTAAGATTAAATAAATTCAAAAACTGAAAACGAAGCTTAACTGGAGATTAACTTAACCTCAAGTTTAAACTTGCATTCAAAAACTCGCCCTAATTGTATTTTCCTACCAAAAAATAAATGAAATTTGAATAAACCAACCAAGCTACCAATTGTAGGATTTTAAATAAAAAAACTACCATTTTGGTTCAATTGAGCACAACACTTCTGCTCGCGTAAACTCTAACAACTCTTCGGTAAACTTTACAACGGACGCAACTTGTCTTCATACTCAACATAACGCAAGGCTGACTCAATTCACACTGACTTGTTGCCTGTCTTGTCTTGCCCTTTTATATGAGAACGTCATCAATCTGATGATGGTTCCCGAAGTGGATGTTTGCGTTCTCGCCTTCTCGAGAATTCTTTTGCGACTAGATTGTTTGTTGTTGCGTTTGCTTACTTGTCCATCCCTTTTGCTCTCATGCTTGTTGTCGCTGGTTTACTTATTGTAAGTTCGATGTATGTGTTAGTGTATATTTGTGTCGTGTGTATTGTGTAAGCATTGCCTCATTGCCTTTGTATTTGTAGCTTTTGTTTATCGTTATTAAACGTTGTTGTTAAACGATATTAGGTCATTTCAATTGTTACGAAGATCGAAGCGACCTAATATCGTTTCACATAAGAATAATAAGCAAATGCTACCACATAAAAGTAGTGTGAATAATAAAGAGAGTTTCATTGAAATAAAACACATATTTGTTTTTACTTGGTTTGCAATTAACGAACTCATAATCTAAACGTTTTTAAAAAGAAAAAACGTAACAGTATCGACATTTCTAATGACAGCAGTCGATAGCATGCAAATGTTCGAATATAGTCTTGTGGTTTTTTAGTCGTAAGCAAAAAACCTATCGAGTAAAGCTTTTTTTGTTAACATGTTCCCTGCCACGTGTACCGTTTTCGGTTCACGGTAAACCTCATTTTTACGCCAAGCTGAATTTTTTAATTTAAAATGTTTATATCCAAAACTTAATTATTAGTAGGACTATTTTATGTAACGTAATGATGTTTAGAGCAATTTTAGAGTGATGTACCGATAACGGTACATGTGGCGTGGTAATTAGTTATCAGACCACTTTTAAACTTTTATTGAATACGACAGTTGTAAATGCATCGATTTTATATAATACAAGAAACAATAGTTTAATTTAACCTTTTAATAGAAAGTTACTGATTTCATATTTATGTTAGACAAATATTGATGTATTTTCTGAAGAAGAAGACCATGTCATACCTTCTAGAAACACCATGAGTTACGAAACTGTAATGGTAGACCAGTAGAAAGTATGCAGCCATTCCATGGTATGCAGAAAGTATGAAAAATTATAATAATGCACTCAAACTTGAGTCAAATATGTATTCTTTTTTGTAGATTGCGCTTATGTCCCTTATTCTATATGAAATAAATTTAATTTTATATTGTTATTTTGTGCATTTTGCCCTTTGAATAGTAATAATTTTGGAAATGACATACATTTTTTCAAAAATAAAAATCGAACATGTATTTTTATAGATTTATGAAAGTAGTTATCGTGTACCGAAAATGGTACACCTGGCCTAGAAATTACACCTTCTCATAAACAGCTTGGCAGGGAACGTGTTAACAAAAATTAAAAAAGGTACGGTCACATCTTAAAAATATTTGCCACAAAACATAAAGTATTTGTTTGCCATAATGTGACCACAAAATAATTTTGCGTGGCTAACAGAAAAATCTTCCATTTTTGGCAAATAAAACTGTTTGCCGGCAAAAAAAAATTTTTTAATGTGACCACCCTGTGACAAATATTTTCCTGATTTTTTGGCACAAGGACAAACAGTGGCAAATAACAGCTGTTTAAGGCTGTGTTGCATACTAGCAAAACTAAAACATCACTAAAATCGCGAAAAAAGTGAATGATATTAAATTTGAAGAAAATAAATATTTTTTTTATGGAATGCTTTTATTTGTTGTAAACGTACTCATTATATTGATATAAATATTTGGGTGCCCGTATATACAGAGATACTTTCGGAGTCTGAAATTTAAATCCACATTAATGCATATATCAATTGTTATACCTTTCGTAAAATGGTTATTTTTTTAAATCTCATTAAAGAAAAAGATCCCTGAAACGACTTAACTCTTTAGTACATAAAAATAAAAAGTTCTTGTTTTTGTTATATACAATTTTTCATTATTATTGCGATGATTTAGATTTTTTTCCAAATTATATCGACAAATTTTGTTCCTGAAAACAAGCATAAATAAAAAAAATAAAAAATTCAAAGTACAATGTTATGAATAGAACTCTTGAAGGGGACGATGCGAGTCATTATAATGGAGAATTGTTATCCAACGCAGCAACATAATTCCATAATTCCTTTTACACAAATAGAGTTCATTTTGGAATTCAATCATTCATCCAATCATTTCGGAGGATAAATTTTCAAACAAAGTTACATGAAAACCTTTTCAAAAATATCTATAAATAATTTTCATTTTAGACCTAAAAGAATTCCTTCAATTTATATATATTCGATTAGAGGGGGCCTTCAATAACGTTACCACTTCTTCTATTGAGAATTCACTAAGGGATATACATGCCTCACATTTTCTGGTGCGGTTTATCACCCACATGTTGGGTAACAGACTAATCCGATCAAATCTGGGTGGATGTTCTGTCGTCAAGCGTGCGAACAGGGGGGTGGCCTATCCCCTCTTTTGTGGCTCTTGGTTGCTAATGTTGGTCTAAGGCTCCTGGAAACTCGGGGCTTTAGGGTTGTGGCATATGCCGACGATGTGGCTATTCTTGTGGTGGTAAATTTTTGCCAACGCTGTAGGAACTGATGTAGTCTGCGCTTGGAATTTTATTCTTTTGGGCGACAAAATGTGATCTGGGATAAATCCAAATAAGACGGACCTCGTTTTGTTCTCGCGTAGGTAAAAGATTGAAACCTTCAGGTTGCCAAGATTAGCTGGTAGGGAGCTTCCGTTGTCTTCTGAGGTCAAGTACTTGGGTGTTGTCCTGGACAGCAAGCTGAACTGGAAACGTAACACCGAGGAAAGAATGAAGAAGGGACTAAATGCTTTCTACCAGTATAGGAACTCCATAGGTAAGAACTGGGGTCTTCCGCCTAGAGCCATTCGCTGGATATATCTGGCGATTGTTGTGTTCTCTGGTGGTGTGCCTTAGATAAGAGTTTTCAACGGAAAATCTTGGATAAGGTTCAGCGGATTGCATCTTTGAGTATCACTGGAGTGAGGAAGAGTTGCCCTCAGGCTGCTCTTGATACTATGCTCTGTCTCACCCACTTGACTTATATGTCAAGCGGTGTGCAGCGCGTAGTGCCATACGCGTGAGGGAATCATGTTGTTGGATACAGCGCTCGATAGGTCACTCCAGAGTTCTGAATACCGTCTTTCCTGACGGAAGGTACGGACTTTCGGAAAAAGCCACTGATTATATTGTGCCTGAGGCTATGTTCCTACCTGGTTTGAGAATACTCATACCGGATAGGGCACAATGGAATGGTGGGGTACTCCAGGGGCACCAGGAGTCTAAGTTAGGTGGATGTACAGATGCTGACGTTTTCTGTAGCGAACTTGGTCTTGAACTCCACTTCAGGTCGAATAATGACTGCAGCGTTTTTCAGGCGGAGATTTTCGCAATACTGAAGGCTATTGAAGCCATAGCTTGTGGCCCACCTTCGGATTCGGAATCTTACATGATCTTCGTTGACAGTCAGGCTGCCCTTAGGGCCATTTCGTCGGTCTGGTGGAAATCACGGCTCGTTCGCTAGTGCAAGGAGTCGTTGAGTACTTTTGGACCGGACCGTATCCGTATATGCTGGGTTCCGGGTCACGGCGGAATACTGGGCAATGAGACGGCGGATGCCCTCGCTAAGTTAGGTTCGCTTTCAGGTGGCGATTTGATAGTTGGTCCTGACCCCCCAGTCTGCCACCTCTATGGCCTCATCGATGGATGGGTCAGGAGGGAAGAGCAGAGGCGTTGGGGGAACGGATCGGGTTGTTCTGTTTCCAGGCGTCTATAGCCTGCTGTGAACAATAAGAGGACAGAGTGGCTGCTGGGCTTGGTTTAGGCCAGCTTAAGGTTGGTTGTCGGTTTTATCACGGGGCACTGCGATATCTGTTCCAGATCCCAGCCGGACTATTGCAGGGTATGTTGCGATGAGGAGGAGTTGGAGACTGTCGAACATCTCCTCCGCAACTGCCCAGTCCTTGGTAAGTTGACGACCATTGGCAGGGCCTTCTTTGAGAGCTTGAGTTCTGTGTCGAGAGCCGATATCAAGGCTCTCCACAGATTCATTAGCAGCTTGGGCTGGTTGAGAGGTGGTAAGGATTCATAAGTGTAGTCGCACTCTCAACCTCTTTTTGTTTTGTGTCTGTTTCTTTATATGTAATTCCTCCGTTTCCCATTCTCCTTCCCCTTCCCTACATTCCTATATCCTCTATTTCCTTCCTCCCCTAAGGACAATGTACAATGGCTCAATTTCGAACTCCGGGTACTGTGCTTGTCTTGACCGACAGGTGCACGTCCTCTAACCTAATCTAACCTATATATTCCATTTCCAATTTTTACATTTAACATCTATTTTAAGTTACGTACATATTTCAGCGATTTTCAAATATGGTGATTGGTTGCACTGGAAAAATGTAAACATTTGTTTATGTTCATTTTATTGTGATTTAAAACATAATTCTTCTGTTTGGAACCCATTTCCAAAGCCACAGTCGTCTTTATTTTTTCCCCTTCGCAAAATATCACAGACGTTCCGCAACACAAAACCAAAAAAATATTCACCTTCTATTACGTGTGAAAACATATTATTACGCATAGCGAAACGACCTAATACCGTTTAACATTAACGCTAAACAAAAGCTACAAATACAAAGACCATGAGGCAATGCGCACACACGACACAAATACACACTAATACATGCATCGAACTTAGTATAAGTAAACTAGCAACAACAAGCATGAGAGTAAAAGGGATGGACATATAAGTAGACGCAACAACAAACAATGCAGTAGCTACTGCATACATAATACATAAACGTTTTTAAAAAGGTAAAAAAAAATATTGCCGAATACTGCAGAAGGAAAAACAAAGGCTAGCCAACTTTTGGAGCAGCTTACTAGCGAACTTAATGTTTCATGTCACCAATAAAGTATGCCAAAATGAGGCTGCTGCAGCCACAGAAGCTGCTATTGAAGGTCTGAAGAAAATTAAAACTTTTGGATCAGTTGAGCAAATCAAAAAGGGGAAGATTGGTCAGAAGCAAAAGATTGTAGTGATAATATTTCTACAACTACATCATAAAGTAATACATCTTGTAACGATTAGTTTTCTTCTGAATGTACACTATTTGATAAGGAAGAAGTTGATAGTGAAAACGTTTCCTCTTCTACTGAAATTGAAGACTATGAAGAAGAAAACGGTAATTAGAAAAGGTAATCCTCAGCAGATTTCTGGCAAAAACTCTGAGAGTAAAAAAACCTGCCACTTATGTATAAAATTAACACACACAACATAATTGGTGTGAGAAACTAGGTAAATAATCCAGACTGAAGGGTTGTAATGACCAATTAAGTATGTATGTATGTAAAACTAAAGGCAATGGCAAAAATTAATAGAAGAGAAACTAAGACCACCTTATTAAAATAAATATGACGGCTATAGACTTGTACCACAATGAAGTGTTAAAACGGTGATATTATTTAAATAAATAATAAAGAAAAACGAGATTCAACTGACTGGGCAATTAGTTGCAATAAACAGAAAACTTTACAATTAAAGGAAAGGGCAGAAAATATAAATCCATTCAAAACTACAATACTGTTACGAAAGTGGAATTGGTGTTGTTTAAATAATAAACAAAATGTCTAAAAACAACACAATGGACTTGATCACGCATAAATTGATAAACAAAAGCTCCAAAAACAAAACAATACAGATGTTCACCTGATCAAAGAATAAACAAAAATGTAGCAACAACACCATAAACAACTAAGAGATAAAAGATGTAAATAGCTAACAACAAAATACAGCGATCAGAGAAGTAAACAATCAACAATAAAGTGCAGCGAATAAAGAAGTAAACAAGCAAAAACAAAATGCATGTAAAACATACAAACAAAAAAAAAAAAATGGAAACAAGTTGTTTACATTTTTGGATTGTTCCAGAAGGCTGTCATCTTCCTCCGAGAGCATTTATCATACTAATGATCCAGGGATATAAAAGGCAAGGCAAAGCGAGCAAGGATGAGTTTAAAGTTAATCGTGCGGGACGACTTCACGTTGGTTGAAGTGAGAATTAAATCGTTTGTGTATAGACACAAGAACTAAATTCAGTCAGACATGTGCGCGAAAAAAACAATTGTTAGTGTTGTGTTTTCAAAAAGGTTGCGAGCAAAGAAGAATAACTAACAAGTGTTGTTTCTTACAAAAAGGTTGTAAACGGAGAAATATCGCGAACAAACATATATTGTGAAAGTAATCATGGTATACTTGGAATAAACTCGAACAGTGGCACAAAAGTCGTGCAGATAATAAAGAATTCATTTTGAATTAAACAGCAATTTATTTTTATTTCATTTGCAATCAACGAACTCATATTTTTAACGTTTTCAAAAGGTAAAAACGTAACAATACATTTTCAAATTGCAAATATTTGTTTTTCTCTTTATGAATTGCTTACCACTTTACAAACATGTGTTTTTATTTACAAAAAACAACACTGACAAACTATTGAATTAGAAATAGGACCACTATCGAAATTTCTATCAAATCGAAAGCCATTTCGATCACGACTGGCAGAATTAGGCCCCAGTTGTTAGTACCTGGTGCATTTCTAACCCTATGATAAAATTGTGTGCCAAACATGTTCTTTTTTTGCCTTTTTAGGGCAATATTATTAGAAAAAAAAGTGTATACGCTAACAAAGTTACCCTCTTTATAGAAAAGCACGCAAAGAAAGGCGAAAGTCAAAATAAAGACAAAATTTAAGCCAGAAAAAAGCATAAGATATAAGTAACTGACAGGATCGCCATAAGTCGCCGTGGTCTAGTAGGTAGTTCGTTGGCTTATTAGAGGTGAAGCCTCGGTTCAATCCCCAGAGTAAGGCATATCCAGCTAAACGAAACATCAAAAATATAAATATAAAATTAAGAAAAGTTTCTCAAAACTGCGTCATTCAACTTTAAAGTGTAGATCCCGCCACTTACGTATAAAAATTCCTAAGTTCAGTTTCTAATCATAAATTTTCTCGTTTTATTTACAATCTCACCAAATTTCAAATCTTATTACTTTTCACATCGGTGTGTGTACTTGCTCACAAGTACTAATACACATATATTATATACATTTAGTATCTAATTTGTAATTAACGAATAATTAAAGAAATCGACGAATTGAATTATACAATATTTTATTAAGTACATATGTACGTATTCTTCTTTCTATTAAAATAATAGCAAAACAAAACAAGGAATAAAAAAAATAAATAAAAAAGGAAATAAATATTTACAAAATATAGTTACGAATGAAAAAACGTTTTAGCCCGTCATGTTCACATGCCAATTTTCCATCTATTTCGTTGTATTGTTTTTTATGTTTTCAAGACTGCGCGTATTTGGTGATTTTCTTTCATTACATATTTTTACTGAAATTTTCTCTACACGGTGATTATCTGGTCTGGTGGTCTGTCTTGCAGACGGTTAAGACATTTCAAAATATGTTTTTGTGTATAGAAAACTTGCAATCAACATTTATGCCGAGTTGGACAAAAGACCCTTTTATGCCTAAGTATACACATACCACACTAATGTAAAATTGTATGTCTTTCCTCAATATTTCCTCCTGGAGCTGTCACACACGCGGCACAGTCTCTTGATTTCATACAAAAATCGGCTACAAATTTACGGAAATTACTTTAAGGAGTGTATATACAGGGTGGCTGATATATAATGCAACAAAGTAATATTTTTTTTAATTTTATTGTTCAAAAGCAAAAAATGTTGGAAATAACATAACATTTTAGAATCAGCTTAGATTTGTTCGAATTGGCCACCTTTGGTACGAATTATGGCTTTCAAACGGCCGACCAAGCCGTCACAGGCTGCACGAAAGTGGCTCTGCGGTATTTTGGCCTATTCCCGGCAAAGCGCCGTCTTGAGATGATCCACACTTTGGTAATTTTTAGTGAGAACCTTACTCTCCAAAATGCCCCAAGCGCAAAAGTCCAACGGATTGAGATCCGGAAATTTTGGTGGCCATTGTGCGGTAGAAATTAGGCGAGGAATATCCTTTTTAAGCCATTCTTGGTTGACGGATGCTGAGTGCGTTGGTGCTGAGTACTGTTGGTACCATGGTCTCCGGCCGAAATGTTCGTATTCCCGGGGCTTCAATACTGTCTTTAAGACATTTTCCCGATAATATTCGGCATTTATTTTGACCCCACGGTCGATGAATACGAGCGGGGAGGGACCATCGGCGGAGCTTGAGTTCTGGTGGCCAATAGCAGGTGTAAATTTTCAGCTGACCTCTTTGGCAAGTAAACCCGATCATTTTGTTTGTTCACAAACCGCTCAATTTGGAATGGCTTCTCATCGGAGAAAACCAAATTCGGTAACTGGTCACTTTCGTTTCAGTCTAACTTTTTTTTGTCAATCGGTGAGCTCTTGCACTTTTTGGAACTTCAATGGTTTTAGTCCAAGCTCATTTTTCAATATGTGTTGCATCCGTTCTCACGATATGTTCAGCTCACGAGCAATTTTACTATCACTGCGGCGTGTATTTCGATCAAATCTGGTCTTCACTTTTCGGATCCTTTCAGGTGTTGTTACCATTTTTTTGTCCACTTTTTGGACGCGATGCAACACTGATAGTATCAATGTAATGAGCAATGGTACGAGAAACAAAAGATTTATTCACATTTAAATGCTGGAGGGCTCTAACGATAGCCACCTGTGGTTTTCCAGCCAAATATAAAGCAATCACACTATCACGCTTGAATTCCATCACGAATAACTTTTTTTTCTGGATGCAATAGATCAAAATGCTTTTGTAAGCTTGTAAATAACAAAATCAACTATCACTGGAATAAATCTGTCATCTGTCAGACGAACGGTTGACAAATGATAACAACCTGAAGTTGGTTGCAATACATATCAGCCACGCTGTCCTTCCTAATTTTTAAAAAACTCAATTTATTTTTGGATTTAACAAAAATAACTTTAACGATTTCACAGAAATTTTGGGACAATGTTCTTGAGACAAATAGTTTTAGCCTGAACTAGGATATTTTTGATTCATCGATAATTAATAATTTAATTAAGCAATTAATGTAGAAAAAATAGGCGAAAACAGGGGAAAACTTTAAAACGTAGCCGTTTTGTAACTTTTTAAATTATACCTATCCTCCTATCTCCTCAGGCTACAGTAATATGACCAGACTTGGTTAAAATTATAAAAATATACACAAATAATAAAATATTTAATCTGATTTATTTATTTAAATAAATGTATCTTCAAAAAAGAAGTCGATAACGAAGTTATAAGCAACAGACTACTTGAAAGAGTCATAAAACTTGTTCTATTAAGGGTATCATAGCACTGGTTCAAGATTTTGATTTTGAATTTCTTCAATTATATCATACAATGGGTGTTTAAAGTAATTATAAATAATTATTAATTTTTTAATTAAGGCTTTTCCATTTTTAATTAAATCTTTATCATCGTTATCCTAATAAATATCGCTATCGTAATTTTAGCTCGATTTTTTCATTTTTTGTCATTTTTCTTTTGCATTGTATTCCATCTCATTTCTCATGAACTCTTGTTACATTCCTATGTTCATATTGCCATATTAGCCGCATAATATTTATATGACCTGAATTTACAAACTAATTATATTGATAGCGATCCTTTTGAGAGACACACTGAAACACTTTTAAATTTATTTTCTTTAAAAACATTTTATAGCATTCTGCAAGGTTTAATATCCAAAGACTTATTTACTTGGTACATTAATAAATAATTTTATAATTAATTATAAATATTGTTGATCATAAATAATAAATTTTACAAAATTTATAGGTACATAGATTATCATTAAAGGAGTATTTAATATCGTAACTTATAATTTTTTTTCATTATACAGTATATTTAAATTGTTGTTTTTTAAAGCTAAGTGTAAGCTTTTTTTACCTTAAGAGTGGCTGATTGTGAGTTTTTTTTACCTCGCTTAACATTTTGAAGTTGTTTTTAAGCATATCTTTCAATATTCGTAACACTGTGTGTCACTGTTTTTCAAATCCCACATGTACAAACGGCATTTCCGCTTTGTTATATCCATTTGTCTTCAATTTACTTTTATTTATTTTATTATTATTCTTTTTTTTCATTTTCATCTTTATCGTTTTGCCAACATACAGCCTCTGAAAAAATGGACGCGTAAATTCTTAAAAAGTGGGTGGCTGAATATTATGTTTAGCAAAAGAAGAACATGTGACGGGCGGATAAATAAACAGATGAATGTATAGACGGATGAATAAATAGATGGACGCATGGATAGAAATGTGTTCACAAATGGGGCAACCAACTAGCGGGGTGGTTGAATGGTTAGGTAAATGCGTGTTATGTGTGACGGGTTTCACGTCGCGCAATGTTTTTGTTTTGAGCGCTGGACCCTTAACTTACTTTAGATTTAGTCTAAGACGAAGGTCGTTATATATGGAAACATGATTATGTATCTACATATGTACATATGCACACATATTGAACCTTACATATGCAATCAGGTACTCAAGTAATTAATTCATTTAAGAGAATTATTAGAAATAAATCTTCTATTACAGCATCCCATGAAATCTTTTGCACTTTTATATTTCAATGAGTTGTCAAGAAAATTAGTCGAGACAATATGAAACTAAATTATAAGCAGGGCTGTTAGGTCGTAAAAGTTAAGAGAAAAAATCGTTAAATTCGTCACAAAAATTAAGGTAAAATCATCCAACAATCGTAATTTTTTATTTTATTTATTTAATTTAAATCAATGGACAGAAAATTCTTTTGCCCAACGTTTTATGAAGCCAAGGGTGCTCCTTGCCTTATTTACAGTCAAAGTTTAATTTTGGATCTAATAGGATCCCAAAATCCATAAAAGAGTCAACATTCTCTAATTGATGACCTCCAAGCAAGAAATTAACCGCAATCATATTATTTCTTGAGAATCGCATACATTTGTAACTTTAAAAATTCAGCTCCATCATGCTGTACTCGCACCACAAAAAGAAGTTATTGGGATCATTTTCAAGATATATATGCACGATTATATTATTGAAAGGGAGAAAAACTTTTACATCGTCAGCATACATCAAGATATTTGCATAAATTAATTATGTTGGGAAGATCGTTTATAAACAACGAAAAAAGAAGAGGACCAAGATGGCTGCCCTAAGGAACACCAGATAGCACATAAATATACTTAGATAAGCTATTGTTCACACATACGCTCTGCTTTCTACCAGTCAAATACGATTCTAGCCATCTTAAACTCCTATGATCCAGTTTATTTATCAGAAGTTTGTGATTCACTTTATCAAACGCTTTGCTAAAATCCTTAAAAATTACATCAGTCTGCTCCAGTTGAGAAAAGGCCTCATTTATCAAGGATGTTAACTGAAGCACATTAGTCGTTGTTGAGCAGCCCTTTGATATAGGATTCACACAATCCCGAATCCCGGGATTTTTAAAAACTTGTCCCGGGATTTTTCGGGATTTTTGGGATTGTGAATACGTATGTATTTTGACCCTACAAAAGGTCCTGAAAATAAAAATTCTATATCACTAAACTTCGATAATAGATTCTCAGATGAGGAAAACCCCACTTCCACTGATAAAAAGTTATTTGATGCCATTGAATGCAAAAGCTCTATAAAACGAATGAATAGTGTAACTGATTTAGATATTTAACTGTCCAAAGAAATAGATTTATTTAGATCAGGAGGTAGTAGAGGTGAACATTTACAAGCTGCATACAGCTATCTTGGAACTATTTTAGCAACAAATGTTGATTGCGAAAAATGTTTCCCGACGGCAGCGTTCAAGCCTTTCAGATCACATGTTAGATGATTTAATCTTTTTGTCGGAATCCAAATAATTTTCTTAAAACTAATGCATTTGCATACGTAGTATGAATAATTTTTATTTTTGTTATTTTACGCTTTTTTTTTAACTTTTTGTCTTGCTGTTTTAAAATTTTATTTTTAATGACATATACTTCTGATATTTGCCATGAAAAGTTTCTCAAATATCTGTCTTTCGGAGTCGACTTTAAACTGTAGGTCCCGCCACTCGTGTATAAAATTAACGCACACAACATAAATAGTGTGAGAAAGTAGGTCAATAATCCTGACTGAAGTGTTGTAATGACCATTTATGTATGTATATGTATATATATAATCCTGATATACATACATAATTGGAATACAAATGATTTTGTTAACGAAATATTTTTATTATTAAGAGAAAATCGCGATTTAACCTATAATTTTTCGGGACTTTTGGATCCCGAATTATCCCGAAATATCCCGGGATTTCGGGATCGGGATTCACAAAATCCCGAATCCCGGGATTTTTAAAAACCGATCCCGTTTGGCATCCCTAATATGTACATATGTATATCAAGATCAAATAAGACATATTGCTTATAAAATTTTTTTCTTGCAGAACTTTGTGTATACTGCCAGTATTTAATAATTTCTTGAATGAAAAAGTTAAAATTCGTAAGATTTTTATTATTACTCTCTTAGCAATTTCTCTTCACAATGAAACAAGTTCCGTGTGTAAAAGATAAGGAAAAAGAAAAATATAACAAAATATACACTCATAACTTTTTGTTTTAGGAATTTGTGTATATTCCTCTAAATTGGTTAAATACTAAGTTAGTGACAATCGATGAAAAGTGTCACCAAATACATTACCGTATTACGTTTATATAAAATAAATAGAAAATAAAAACCCACCCCAAAAATTAGCAAACATAAATGAAGAAAACAGAAGGAATCAGACAGGGACAGAAATACTTTTTGGTAATATTTACTGTCCCTTTCATAATATTCCTGTAAACGTCAAACTTTCGATTCCCTTCTGTATGTTCGGTGCTTTGTAGGTACTCACGAGAAAATCGTTTGTTCGTTTTATAATTCAAATATTAAACATAATCAATGATGTACACCATTAAAAGGGATGAGGGTAGCACTCTTTAATGAATCATATTTTAATATATTTATTGTATACCGATTATTTCGAACTAAGGAACCAGGACCTTTTTCTAGGTGTAATGTACTAGGGAACCCATCATATAAATGCCACTTATTGTATACATGAATATATATGTATGTACCACCTATGTACATCTAAGAATTATTTGTTTTAAGCTTCTTCTGGTCGGTGTTTTAATTCTTTCAAAATTCTGGTGAAAAACGACGCACATGTCCGTGAGTGTACAAGTGTATGTTCATGTATTGTATAAACATACTTATTGGAGTAGCGACGCTGACGCAGCAGAAGGTCATTTTATTTTTTGTTTATTTGTCAAAATTAACCGTCGTAAGAGTTTTGGGGGAATTTAACTTTAGTCACATGTCTGTTTCGTTTTCGGACAGCAATAGAAAGAAAAAAAAAAACATTTAAACACACAACAAAGCTCTCTCAAACATAAATGTATACCACATACATACATATATTTCTTTAATACATAAAAACATACTTACACATACAGATTTAGACAATAGTATATAATAAATATTTTAAGTATATTTCAATGTTTTATATTTGTACGTAAGCTTGTACGCGGTCATCTCTACATACATACATACATATATACATCGGTTAAGTTTTCTAAATTTTGAATTTTGTTTCGATCCCTTATGCCATTGGCGAGGGCAAAGCAAATTTGGGTCTGGACAATGCTAAAAACGAGCGAACGAAAATAAAAAGCGTTTCAATAGAAAACGAGATTAAAGGCGAAAAATAACGCGCATTTCGATTATTTATAAAATCGTATTCGATCATAATGTGATGTCTTTGAGTCTTTGAGAAATAAACGCAAAGTTTACAAAGATTCTGCTGTGAAATGTTAAAAAATTTTTGTTTTGTTCGAAATTATTCCCGGAAATAATGTGAATATTTCGAATTTGATATTTTTCCGTTTTGAAATTATTTTTACAAATTCAATATTCTTTAATCTTTTGGTACAAAATTTAAATCAAGTTCAAATTAAATCGAATGACATCAAGCCCAATGAAAAGGTATAAAAAAATAAAAATGCAACGCAGTGTGCCAAAGGTAAAAGGATATCAACTAGAGGAATTAAAATAAAAGTTTAATGAAAACTTTGTGAATTTTATAATAGAAACAGCTGTAAAATAGTAAATTTGCCATTATAAGAGCTTTGTAAGAAGGCAAATCAATGAATAATGTTGCTCATCAATTTAATATCCACAAATCAACGATTTGTCGGATTTCATCGCGATATCGTGGAACGAATAATGTGAAAAGAAAGAGGAAATTTTCGATCTCGTAGATTTACTGCCTGCCAAGACCTTCAAATAGTCAAAATAGTAAAAGTTGACCCACGAAAAACTGCAGGAGATGTTACTAATTATGCTGACGACCAATTAGGGGTTTCTATTGGCGTCCACACAGCCAGAAATCGATTAAGAGTGGTAAATTTATTAGCTAGAAGACCAGTCAAGAAGCCACTTATAATTGAAGTTAAAAAGAAAAAATGGCTAGACTTTTCTAGACGGTATCTGCATTGATCAAAAGAGCAGTGTGCCAAGGTTTTGTGGAGCGACGAATCAAAGTTTAACTCATTTGGCTCTGATATTGCATTCGTCGGCCCCTACTACTGTATCTGCAGATAATAAAATAATTTTCTTTTTTTCAACGAACCAATACATTTTTTTAAATTTATCGAGCAAATGTAATAGAGTTTCATAAAGTCATGATTTGACAAAAAGTAAAAAAATCATATAAAAAAAAAATAAATTCTCCTCCGTTTATTGAAAATAATTGTCAAAAGAAAATTCGCATATACGCACATACATACATACATACAGGTATTACCCGACTTACGATCGAGATAGGTTCATGGTCAGCGTATATTGGGCTTTTTGATGCCTAAAATCGGAATTAAATGGAATTTTGTTATTTTTAAAAAATATAGAAAAATAGTTGTGAGTTAAGCAAAAAGAAATGTTTGTCTTAAACCTAAGACACTTTGTGAAATAATAGAAAAAACATTTTTTTTACACTTTCAGGTGCAAGATTAAAAAAATGGAAACATATTTGTGTACCTATGTATATAATTTTTATCTATTAATTTAACATTTTTAATGAACATCAACACAGTGCAGTGGATTTTTGCATTTATTTTTTATTCAATTAAGATACTCTAGATACCGCAAAATAATTTTTAAAATTATATCCTTGGCATTATAGGTCCCCAACGGTACATAAGTAGCGCAAGTAGCCCGAAACTTATCTGGTTGGTAGATAATCTTTGAGAGTACGATTAAAAAATTTTGTGAAAACATATATTTTGAAGCAGTACATCAAAATCACTCGTTGTTATACCTTTTTGCATTTCAGGTCATGATTTTTTTTTATTATGGATTTATCTTCTTTAAGCGAAATAAACAAAAAAAAAGTTAAATTAAGCAACCAGAAAAGCTCCCACGATTTAATTCACATTTTAGGCATCAAAAACCCCAATGTGCAGCGGTAGTAAGTCGAATTTCATAAAAAAAAAAATTAATTATATTTTTGGGATGCTATAAAATTATTCACTTAAACAAATTCTGACTTAGCTAATGTAATGTTTTATTTGTACTGAAATATCTATGTAAATCGAAATTTTATACTTTGTTTTTTTTTTCTCTTTCTCATATATTTTAAGGATCCGCCGTAACTACATGTGTACATATTTGTCTTCTTCCAAGATACTTCCAAGAAAAGAATAGGAAAATAGTCGTAAGTCGGGGACTGCCTGTACATACGTAATTTAAATATTTTGATGTAAGAAATTTGCTTCAACCCGTTTGTCGCGTTTTTCTTTTTTATTTGTTAAATATACATGTTCATATATGTATGTAAATGTAAAAGTGCTGTTGTAACAGCAGCACCCAATATTGTTAAACAAGAAATCCAATGCGTCCGGTTTAGGTTTTACGCACCACCAGCCTACTATGTAATAATTTTGAGATGTATAACTGCCAAACTGGACCAAACTTTTATTTGTACGAGTATTCGAATGTTTGCTTTGTTTATTTGTAGTATTTTGTTGTTTTTTTTTTTTTTTGTTCTGTCAAGCAGTAACAAAGAAAAGAAGTAAAAAAAGAAAAATCGAATAACGCTGGGAAAGGGTAAAAATAGTCAACTGGACCGTCCATTACTTTGACATGGGATGCGAAGTGTAGTTTTTATGGGATGAATAGTTTTTGGTATGAGATGGTATGCCTTCTTGAGCCACATGCCCTCGTAATATAAACTAATTTAGAATGTTGGAAGGTGTTATGTTTGAAAATATAATATACATACATACATATGTATATACAGGGATGCGTGGTTTCCTAAATGTGTGTGTGCCTTACATTTATTTATAATACTCTACAGCAGCACGCACTTTTGGGTATTTTATCCTTAAGTAAAAGTGTCCCAAAAAAGGGATGAAATTACTATAATCATATATTTATATCTATGTACCATATACATATGCACATACACATGTATGTACATATATATATATATTGTGCGTATAGACACAAAACACAAAAATATAACAGTACACTCGACGAAAAGCATTTGTTATCATCACTGACTTTATGGCAATAATAGCACAAGATTTCTCGAATTTTCGTATGTCCAGAATGCGCGCCGTAGATGGTTTTAAACATTTTCAAAACGCTTTGAATTTCAACGAAACTTTCTTTTCGAGTGTATATTAAATTATGGATGATTGTAAGCTTTGAGTGTTCGTTCGTTTGCAGCATTTGAAAAATTACCAAAAAGAAACAAAATATTATACTTTGTGTGTGATTTTATATTTTATCCTTTCGGTTAGGGACATCAGTCGGCGGTCGGTGTACGCGTTGGTCAGCAGCGATCCATTTGTTTAATGGTGGTTACACTGGCATTTTAGCAAGCTGACTGTTTGGATGTTTTTTTTCTTTATTTTTTGATTTTGACGTAAGGCCGGCATAATCTATGTGTGTCCAGAAATGGGGTAATTTTGAAGAATATTTTCTTTTTTTTTTTGCATGCGTATTTGTATACGTTTTTGTTATTTAGTTTAATTACAAATTACTAAAAAGGGTTAATAGTGAAAGTGAATTTTTCTGTTTCGGACCATAAAGTTTTTTGTTCGGCCTTTTTGCTTTACGGCAAAAAATGTAAAACGAGCAGCAAAAACTTTACATTTTAACTAAATGGTAAATATTTATCCATTCTATGAAAATGAATGAGCTCGGACACCGTTAAGAAGAGGTTTGTGTCGGTTAGATAATAATTGGTTTTGTTTAATGAGACAACATTTATTTTACTCTAAACTTTAATAAATGTTTTATGTTTATTCTGTTAATTTTTACAAACATTGCTACATTGATATGTCAATGTACTTATACATACGTACATATGTGTGTATGTATATATGTGAAAGTTCACTGTTAGATAGATGCAGATATAGGCTAGTAGGTAAGTATGTATATAATCCTACTGCTAACTAAATAAATAACAATATATATAAATTGAAAAAAAAAAAATAGAATAGAATATATAGATGGTTATTTTGTTAATATGTACCTTTCAAATGTAAGTACTCATGGTTTCTAAAATTAAAAACGGTTTCTATTTAATAAAAAAATTCACTAAATTTTTTCAAACTAGTTGTACAACGACATTACTTTAATCATAGATACAAGAGAGTCATTTTACTCCAAGTTGACAAAGTTGGAAGAGAGAAAGATAGAATAATTAGTTTCCACTCCTTGTAAAGTATTTGGCTAGTTATTAAATTTATTTATGCTAGTTTTTGGCGAATTTTGTCACATTTCTATCACTAAAAAAGTTTAATTTAAAAAGCTATACATTTTGTACGATAAGATAACATACATACACATCTCTAACAGTATATCGATTTTGTTTGATCCCTGTGTAGTAGAAAATTTTTAATTCTCTTCAAATTCAATAATTATACTATGCGATAAAATAATAAAATTAAGTACACCCGAGTAACTACATAGTCTAAGATATTCACTTGGTTGAGTAGAACTCAAAAATACTTTTTTTTATTCTTCTCGAACCATCCAAACATGTTTTATTAAACAAAAACTGTATTTTTTTTTTTTGAACTTGACGAAAAATTTATTGATTACACAAACATTTCTGAACCGATTTCCAAAATTTTAACCTCCTTAAAAATGAGAGGGGTGGGCTTTTAAAGCGATATATGAATATTATTTGACGTTATGTATTGTGTTTGATGAAAAAAGTGACAAATATGATTTTTTTTTAATCTTGTCCGTTCATAGTAGACAACTTTAATTAAATTAAATTGCCATGAGAGGTTTCCCAAAAATCTGTCGAGCAAAATCGACTTTGAACTTAGGTCGCGCCTCTCGTATGTAAAATTAACAAACACAACATGAATGGTGTGAGAAGCTAGGTAGTAATCCTGTCTGAAGGGTTGCATGTATGAAGTGTTAATCTCTTCGCAAGATAATGTACTTTCAGAATATTTTTTAATTAGATATTAATATTTTCCAAGTTTATCTCATCAAAGCTCATAACACATAAGTTTGAACAAAACGTTTATGTATACCGTTTTAAACCATTAACGCCCAAATGAGAACCACAAACAATTTTTAAAATTCAATCTTTATTTCTAGATTTAAATAACATTTTTTATGGTACTATAAAAGAAAAAAAAATATTCTAAGTTGTGTTTTTTGTGGTGTACTAAGTTTAGTATAATGGACGGTTACGTGAGGCATTTTTGCAAAATATTCTCTTTCCAAACAAAGTGTTTTCAGGCACTTACAACTTGATGTTTTAACTCGATTTGAGCATATGATAAATCGCATTTGATTTGGAATTTTTTGGGGGTTGTGGTAACTATTTTTTTTTCTTCTCCTTCAGTCAAGTCCACGAAATAAGTAAACAAGACCCACCACCACATTTTACCTTTTACAGAAAGTCGGTACATTCTTATAGAGTGGTCAATCTGATCTACCCCTCCCATAGCTTTGTTGTAGCTTTTTTTGTTTTGTCGGGGGTAAACGGCAATTTGCTTTGCGATAAGCTCTTATGTCTCGTCATAAAGCTGCTCGAATACTTTCACTGGGGTCATATCTTTTAAGATTTCCGAAACATTAGCCGGCGGTCTTCTGTATGTCTTTGATCTGAAGGAGATGGAAAAAACGAATAAACGGGAGCACATTTTCTTCAACTTGTAGACTCAGCTCTACGTGAATTATATGACGCGATCGTTTGTAGGGGCTCATCGACATGGCTACTCAATACATCTTCAATCGTAGGTCTGTAAGTAACAACCCCTATATTACCGGACACTTCTCGAAGTAGTTTATTTTCATATAATTCATCGTCTCCACTTTCCTCCTCGTCAGTGAGAACATCTAAATCGGGTGGCAGCATAACTCCATCGTAAGTAACTTCATTTTCATTATCTTGGCTAATAATGTCACATATTGCCTCTTCCAACCCAAAATAGTTTTGGTTACATCGGTTTGTCATTTTATATCTTTCAAAGTATTTTTTAATTATAACTAGACGCTATTCAAAAAAAAGTAATCAAAAGACCAGGAAAAACTTTTATTCTAAACCACAATGCCGGAATGGAAACGTCTTTACTGTACTATTTTATCTTACCTTTAACTCCAGTGTGCTAAACTTTGTACAGCAACATTTAACATGCTAGAGCTCAAAAAATTCTATACGAACGAAGCCATTCTACATTGCTTTTACTAGAATGTGATGTTAAGCTAGGTACTCTGTTCTACATTTCGTGCGAAATGCTGTTAAACTACATATAAAATATTTCGTATGAAATATTTGCGAAATAATTTCGCAAAAGCAGTACTCTGTTCTTATTGTGAAAAACGCTGTCAAATTTATCTGGCAACTTTGTTTCCAACTTACGAAATATCATAAGCTGCACTTCTTTCGCACGAAATTAATTTAAACAGCTGATCACATTCCATTTATTTTTCTTAAATTCATAAATTATTATTTGTTGATCCGGAAAAATGAGAAAAACTTCAAAATTATTAAAAAATGAAAGATTTAACGACACAGATAAGCGGTTACTGATTGTAGTTGTAAAAAAACAAAAGCTTATTTGAAATAAGTGACATCAATTTTCGCAAATATGAACAGAGTACCTACCTTTAAACAGTAAACTTTTCAACGTTCTTCAAAGTTAACTGATGTATAATAAACTAAATGTCTGGCAACTCTGTTTTATTATTTTAATTTTTAAGTGTGTACAGTTTAGAATTTTTTAACTGAGCGTTTTAAAGGTTGTTTTTATTATTTTCTTTTATTTTTCATTGAAATTTTATTTCAAATTGATTTAAGTTTTATTTGTTAAATATTGATATTAATTGTTTCATTTTAATAAAACAAAAGTTGTTTCTTGTTTTAAAAATTTTTTGTTTTAGCTTTTTATTTTGTTTATTGTTTTGCTTGTAATTCTTGCTTATTTATTATGATTTTTGTTTTTACATTTTAGAGATATCTTTATTCTTTTTCTTTTATATATAAACAAATTATACTGTTTGTTTGTTTATTTATTTAATTTATTACAATGAATACTTGTAAGGCACCAAAATGCATTGTAAAGAAAGAGGGTGGACGCCAGATTTCTTGCCGGTTATGTGATGATTTGTTTCATTTTAAGTGTGTTGGCTTGCTTCCTCGCGCCAAGGAGCAATTAGTGGATAGTTCCCTGGGTCTTCGCTGGTGTGATAAATGTAAGTTGGTGGATATCCAATTTTATAAAATTTTTATGGGGACTCGTCGTGAGTTTACTGAGATGCACACTGAATTTGTATCTTTTTTGCTAGATTTCGTCGCTTTGAGGTATTATTTTCAAAGTATGGCCTTTTAAATGAGCTGCCCGAATCGGAGAAAGTTCTTGGCCCTTCTTCTTCTGGGGCTCCTGGGCATGTGGTGCAAGTTTCTGCGCCAGCGAAGTCTGTGACAATCATTACTTTCCACTGTTACTTCTTTTGTGGACATTTGCCCATCTACTGCTGATAACCCAGCTAGCAGTTTCATACAGAAGTCTGCAAATTTAGTTGAACTGGGTCCAAAGTCTACTCTATCTCCTTTACTTTTACCTCTGGGTGATGTCACTTCTCAGGCATCTTCTAAATCGTCTTCTGTTTCGTATTCATCTGTAGTGTCCGCTAGTTTAGATCCTTCTGCTCCAAGGGAATTGGTTGTAGTTAAACCTGAGAGGACTATTTTTGTGCTTCGTCTTTCCTGCGATACTTCAGGCGATTATATAAAATGTTTCGTTAAATCGAAGATTAGGGAACCATTTGAGTTTGGTTGCTATAAGATGAGGCCATCTTTGGATAGTAGTATTCCTTCGTTTAACTTATATGTTGCCGATGAAAAGTTTGGTGAGATTGTTTATCCTGCATTTTGGCCACAGGGTATATTGGTACAGACTTAGCCATCGTAGGAATAATGCTAATTTGCCTGGTCCTATTTCTCAAAAAAACTAGCTTCAAAATCTTTTCATTTCGGAATTGCTTATCAAAATGTTCACGGACTCAGATCTAAACTTTCTTCGCTTTATAATAGTATTTTTTATTTTGAATTTAATGTAATTGCTTTTACTGAGACTTGGCTGAATTGTGATATTTTTGATTCTGAGATTATGTCTAGTAATTTTAATATTTATAGACGGGATAGGAAGTTAAGAAATGGTGGTGGTGTTCTTATTTCAATTTGTTCTAAATACGCATCTGAATTAATTGACTTGTGTTCTTCAGAAGATATTGAGTTTATTTGCGTTAGGATCTATAATCGTGGAAAGTGTATATACATTACTTATTCATATATTCCTCCCTGTTCTGACATTCATATCTATATCACTTCGATTTGAATTCTAGAGTAATTGATTCAATGGGGCAAGAGAGGATTATTGTAGTTCTTGGTGATTTTAATCTTCCGCATATATCTTGGAATTTTTCACCTGAGTCTGGGTCATTGGTGCCATGTCCTTCAGTTCTGTTCTATGATGAAATTCTGTCCGCTATGTGTGAACTAGGTCTTTTCCAGGCTAATGGTGCATTTAATTCAATGGGGAGAATTAAAAACATTTTTTTATTAAACATTACTACATATTTCGTATTACAATTCAGGTACAAATAGTAGATTTTACATTATATTTAGTTTAAGCATTACTACTTACATTTACGTAGTAATTTCTAAATTCAGGTACAAACGCTTTACAAATTTAGATAAATCATTAATATCAAATATTATCTTAAAATAAAAAAATGGTTTGAAATCAGAGAAGACTAACATTACTATTGATGATCAAAACATTACTTGTACATCTTCCAGAAAAAAAATACCTCATCATTACGCTCAATTTCTGGCCATAATATTGTTTTTATATAATACTAGCTGACTCGGCGAACTTCGCCACGTCCAAAATTGATTTTTTTTTTAATTGCCAAAAACAGGTCATATGTTATATTTATTGTAATACGCTGCATAAAACGCTGATGAAGTTGTATTTGTTGTAATCGCTCCAAAATATAAACCAGACATACAGGTTATATACAGTAGCGAGCACAAAAAATGCAACACTGTGCCATATGATCTTTAATAAGATCTGTTTCAAAATAACGGTAACTAATTTATCTATTTTCTTTTGCTAAGTAAGTTATTTATTTAATTATAATTGAAAATTTCTTAAATAAGTTATACAACATGTGTTTTGTAATAGAAGCAGCTCTCAGCTGACAGCAAAACTGCAATCATTAAAGCCTTAGAAGAAGGAAAATCCATGCGTGAAGTTGGACACCTCTTTGGTGTAAATCAATCAACCGTATGTCAGATTAAATCTCGCTTTTCCTTGAGAAATAGTGTGGAAAGGAAACCATTTAGTGGTAATCCTCGAAAAACTACCTCTCGCCAAGACCGCCAGATGATTGCACTGGTTAAAAAAGATCCACGAAAGACCGCTGTGGACGTTGCTAATTTCGCAAATGGGAGTCTCTATAGGCGTTCACACTGTTCGCCGTAGGTTGAAAGAGGCTAATTTGCATGCGAGACGACCCGCAAAGAAACCTCTCATCAGTGCAATCAATAAAAAGAAGCGCCTGGAATTTGCAAAACGTTACAAGGATTGGTCAAATGAACAATGGGCTAAAGTCTTGTGGAGCGATGAAAGCAAATTTAATTTGTTTGGCTCCGATGGGATAAATTTTGTTCGAAGACCGCCTGGACAGAGATATTCTCCAAGATATCAACTTCCAACCGTAAAACATGGCGGTGGGTCAATAAAGGTGTGGGGTAAGGAACGATATGTTTAAAAAAAATTATTGATTTTACGTCACGTATTTACAGGTGCGTTATCCCGTGATGGGGTAGGTCCCTTAACTCAAATCGAAGGAAAAATGGACGCCAAGACGTACTGTGAAATCCTTGGAGAACACATGCTTCCTCATCTGCGGGAAAAAATGCCTCCTGGTAGCATATTCCAACAAGATAACGATCCAAAGCACTCAAGTCGCTTAGCTCGAAACTTTTTAAGCGACAATGATGTCAATGTTTTGGATTGGCCATCACAGTCTCCCGATCTAAACCCCATAGAAAATCTATGGGAACTATTAGATCGGGAAGTTAAGAGGAAACATCCGTCAAATAAGAGGCAATTAGAAGAAATTTTGAAAAGTGAATGGGAGAAAATATCCATTAACACATTAATAGCTTTAGTCGACTCTATGCCTTCTAGGTTGCAAGAAGTCAAAAAAATAAGCGCTACGCCACTAAATATTAATTTTAAGATTTTTTTTTGTAAGAATTACTATTTAATTTAAATAAACATATTAAAATTTATGCTGTTGCATTTTTATTGCTCCCATGAAATTCGCACTCTTTTTAATAAATGACAAAATAATATATCATTAATTAAAAATATTTACATAATGTTATTGATAATAGGTATCTATAACTGTAGGGATTAATAACCCAAAGAAATATTTTGAACTGGTCACCATTTTTTTAAAATTATCGCACTTAAAGATAATTTTACCCAACGTTGCATTTTTTGTGCTCGCTACTGTATGTATGTACAATGTACATATGTAGTTATAAACCATCGAATTAGCAAACTTATAGGTATCTCTAAAAGGGGGAGAGTATTACCAAGCCCATTTTTTGGCGAGATTGTAGGTATCGACTCTACGAACTTACCCATCAAATTTTATTCATTGACAATATTAAATATTAAATTTTAATAATTTGCCACACCCTCTTAACATTTACGGATATGAAAAATAGATGTTGTCTGATTCTCAAACCTACCCGATATGCATACAAAATTTATGAAAATCGGTCGCTCCATTTCGGAGGAGTTTAACCACTAACACCGTGACACGAGAATTTTATATATTAGATTTTGATTTTTAAGATATAATATTTGAATTAATTTTGATGAAACTATTTGATAGTCTTTACAACATAAATTTACATTTCGATACCATATCCGATATTAAGTAATGAATTTACTGTATTGAGTGACATTAAATTTCTAATTTTTGTTTTGAAATAATTCATTGCACTTAAAGATCTTTCCACTTTTGCATTAGAATATGGGAAGCTTAATATATTAATAGCAAATTTTGAAAGTTTAAGAAAAGCATTTTCATTTTATGAATTTTTATAACAGTGCTACAGTCTATCCCAAATGATTCAGTTTTATCTTTATTTTTCCACTCGCATAATTTTAAATTACTAATGCAATTCTCAATTTCTTCAATTTCATTTTTACAATCTATAAATTGTGTTAAAGATCTAATATGTCAAAATTACGGAATAGTAAAAGTAATCTTTAAAAAGATATAAAAGCCGTGTGATAGACTTAAAAAGTTTATGATAGAAATAAGGAAAATAAAATTCGTTATTTTAACAGAGACAAATGAAAATTTGTCTTAATGAAAAAAATTCGTATTCAACGAATCTACTGCAATTTTTTCCATGAGGATGGAAATCGGTGCATTTGAGAATTTTCTGTAATTTATTGATTTTAATTATATCTCTATATAATATACTGCTTTTTATCAATGAAATAAATTTTATTCTTAATTAAGTAATTAAGCGTTAAGAAAAGATTTTTTGAAATAAATAATTATTGGGTTAAGTCGTCTCAACAACTTTAAGCAGTTAGTTTTTTTTTTGTATTCTGACCGAGAGTATCTGTATGTAGTTAAAATTTGACAATTTAATCAGTAAAAATGAAAAGACAATTTACAATAACAGTTATTTGGTTGTTTAACACAGTAATATTAACCAAGAAGTCACCGTGGTCCAGTAGGTAGTGTGTTGGCTTATTAGACATAAAAGTCAGAGTTCGAGTTCCAGGCCAGACATCAGAACAAAATACAAAAAATATTTTTTCGGCGATTTCCTCTCAGCAGATTTCTGGCAAAAACTCTGAGAGTAAATAAAATTGCCATGAAAAGTTTCTCATAACATCTGCCGTTCGGAGTCGACTTTAAACTGTAGATCCCGCTACTCATGTATAAAATTAACACACACAACATAAGTGGTGTGAGAAACTAGGTCAATAATCCTGGCTGATGGGTTCTAATGACCAATTATGTATGTATATTAACCAAAAAAAAAATAAGTTTACAATGCCGCAATTATTTACATGAAGTTCTTGCAAATATTTTATAATTGTTAAATAATTTTAAAAAATTTTATCATTTACCTTTGGAGTTAAGTTTTATCAAATAAAATATACTGTATGTAGATTCATAAAAATGGCAAGAATAGTTTGCATTAATAATTATTCAGGCTAGCCACCCTACTTTTAAGTCTCAGATATAAGTTTAGTTTAAGTGTATATAATACTCCTGAACTTATATTCATACATACAGAATTTGCCATTACATCCCTTCAGTCAGGATTACGACCTGGCTTCTCACACCACTTCTGTTGTCTGCGTAAATTTTATACATAAGTGACGGGACCTACAATTTAAAGTCGTTTCCGAACGACAGTTTTTGAGAAGCAATTTTATTTGTCTTACGTCTAATAAGCCAACACACAACCTACTAGACTATGGCGACTAGAGAACTTATCTTCGTATTACAGTGAATATCTATAAATCGAAAAGAATTAACCCAATCCATCCGTAAGTTAAACCTACGCTTTCGTACATAAAATAACTAATAATTTTTGGTGATAATTAATAATTGTTTTATTCCCTTTTTTCTCGCCAAATATTTTATTTCATTGTTTCCCCTCTCATCGCAACAACAATTAATTACGAATTAAAACTGGTTGTATTAGACCAATAATTTTATACAAACATATGTTTAACTTCTCATTTATTTAATGTTCTTATATGCATTATAAGATTATAAATCTTCTCTGTTTACAACTAGTAATTTGCTTTATTCATTAAATGGCTGTTTTAGAACGTCAAATCAGAGTAATAATAATTCAAAAATTAATGTTATGCTATAGTAATGAAAAACATTTTTAAAATGGCAAAAAAGCAGTCCATATTACTTAAAATTAGTCCAAATTGAAATTGAAAAATATGTATGTATTCATGAGATTTTTCATTGAATCTTATTAAAATTAGCTCCATTTATACTTTTTGGATGTTCAACATTCAAATCCAATACATTTTTCTTCCAATTATTCAATTAATTGCTTCATTTGTCTGTAGACACTTGTTGGGGGGCGAAAATAAATCATGTTTCATTTAGCTATTATTTTGTAGCCTTTTTTTATTTTTAGTTTATCAGCAATTGGCCATCAGTACTTCTACGTATTCTTTTTTTTTTCTTTTGCAATCACCAATTGACTTTGTGGGAGAATATGTATTATTTTTGTTTTTGTTTCCTACTATCACGAATTAATTTGCAAACAGTATCAAATACTTCGACAATAAAAACATTGCTGCTGTAACATATAAAGTAAGCGAGTATAATTCCCGGCATATGAACGAACTCTGTATCAATTTTATATGAATGGAGTTTTGCATGCGTACGTCTGTATTAATTCGAATCAAGTGTGAACGAAAAAGGTATAAAGCGACAGTAAAACAATAGGCAGCCACCCAACTACATATGCAACCAGTCAACGAAACCAACCAAATAGCGTACATTGTAGAGCATAATGTTTATGCAAAAGTTCCGGAGGCATGCAAGTGAATGCATCTTTTTTATTCATCACTTGCAAATGATGTTTCAACACTGCCATATATTCAGAACATATTGTCATGTGATATGGGCATTTACGTAAATATATACGAGTATGTATGGATATGTCTGTATGTTGTTACAGAGGACAGTGTGACATTTTGGTAGAAGGCAAACGAAGATCTGCATCTTTGAAGTGAGTGACAATTCATCGAGAGATTTTTGTTTTAATCTGTTTTTATTTCCTGGTTCATATATTTTTAAACAATCGCATAGAGCACTTCAACTTTTCTTAAATATATTTTTAAGAAGCTTGAGCGGGCATTGCAATGAATTACAGTCATTCAAACTCTTAAAGAAATTTAATTTAAATTTCTTTCTAAATGTTCTTCTTTCTAAATGTGACTTTTTCATCAGCTTACCATATTAACGAATTTGTTTTTTTTTACAAAAAAAATTTAATATTGTCTGTCACTCCCTTTATAAGAACCTGATGATTGTACAATTTTATACAAACCTTCATATCAATTTTCTTCGAATGTTCAATAAATGCGCTTTTGAAGCCTCCTCTTGAATAATGGCGTGTTAGCGCGTCATTATCCTACTGAGTAATAAGTATTTTTCAATAAATAGAAATAACTTTCCTGAACTAGAAAAAACCATCTCTAGCATTACATAAGCGCAAAACATTCCGCATTTTGACGATACTTTAATGAATCATTAGAGTTGAATATTCTACCCTCTTTAATGCTTGCCCAGTCATGTGACACCATCAGCAACAACCGCGGCATTTGAATGTTCTTTTCGACATTAGAAAATGTGCTAGCTCCGACGAACGTCACATAATCCACTTCTGGCTGCTTAATATTTACGCCACACATAACTAAAGGCGAGATCATAATATTGCTAAGCTTGTGAGTGTCAACAAGGAACATAGGCGCGTAAAAATCAACTACATTATTACGACATCATTCGAAAATTTGCTGAAGCTCGGATGTGGGAGCGCCATTCATATCAGCCTTTTGGCTTTCAGATCTCCAAAGGGATCGGCTTACCATTAAAAATATATGAACGGCAGATATTGCTGTCATTTACAAACGAGTAGATATTATTAACAGTTTGAAAAAAAAGAAGATAGTTAATCTAATAAAAATTAGAGTAGGAGACAGAACAGAACCTTAAGGACGCCTAAGTTAAATATGAACTAACCTGGAAAAATTCCGTCTATAACAAACCGTATGATTTAAAAATATTTAAGCTCATGTTAAAATTAATTGCTATGTAGCTTGCGAGGTTCGGTAATAAACAATACAGAAATGATCAATAAAGAGATCGCATGGAATCACAAGAACAATTCTAATATAAGCAAGTAGCCTTGTTATAAGTGAATAAGTTTTTGTAAGCTTTATAATCGTTAATTAACTTTTAACTCTAAGCATGCAATTGTAAATAATTTTATTTGTTTCGAAGCAATAAAAGGAAAATTGAGAAGCGTTGAATTAAGTGTACCGAGCTTACAACAGAGTAGATTTGAAAATAAAACTATATTTTATTCAAAAGACTGTGAGGCACGAATTTTATGCTCTAAAAAAAAAAAAAATAATTGGAGTTTCAGGAACAATTATTTTTATATTCTTTAAATATATACTGTAACAAAAAGGAGTTATTTATTTGAAATGTACGACTTTGGCCTTCAAGAACGAGTTAGGTCGAACTGTCTTATCATCAGCAGTCGCACTCATCTCATCAATTGGATAATTAGCCACAGCACGAATCAAGGCTGTCTTAAGAAAATCGATGTTGGGATATCTTTTGTTGCAAATTTCCACAATTTGTAGTCTAACGACCTTTAATCAGGACAGCAGACAATAATGCTGTCAGATAGGTGCGGAGCCAGATTTCAGACGTTTTAGCTTTATAAATCGTAACAGAATTTTACTGGAAACATCAAGGCTGTTTTAAACCCGTTTTCTCATATCACGTTTAAATGAATCTCTAACAGCAATACTGTTCTCGTTATCTAACCAACTCCATAATAAAAAGTGGAATTATTTACAATTCTCGGTACCGTTTGATTCTTTCTTTCGGGAGACATCGTAAATATTAAAATCTTAACTTAGAATTAAGAACTAGTTTTTATGAATGACATGTGACACCAGAAAATAATAAGTCTCTGCTAATTTTTACGACGATACTCTACATCTTGATTTATTTTCAGGTGTACTTCGGTTAATTTCGCAATTTCTTATGTATTATACCAAAGCGTTACACTTAATGATTCTAAGAAGTTTATACACTAAATTGAGAGGCTGTTCTCCAAACCAATGGATTCTTACTACTACAGTGTGACATGGCGACTAAGGACTAACTCCAGCATTATTTTTACACCAAGAATCCAGGAAAACTATTTTTTTTAGTTTAATTCGTTATTTTCTTAAGACGGTTCTGGATTCGAACATACATTTCGTTATTGTAAAACATGGACCTTTCTTCTGCAAATATATCTGGAGCTTACTGAATTTATTGCTCCTTTATTGCTTTTGTCGCATATGAAAGTACAACTCCCATGATATTCGCGTTGCATCACAATGATTCAATTAAAAAAGTACAAAACCTCAGATTCTCACTCACAATTTCTATCTGTAAAAATTACATTTGCTAAGCAAATGAATCGAAATTGAGCCTGATCGGTCGAGTATTTGAAACTAATTATGAACGAGTACTTTAAATTAACAATCTTTGTATGATTGCCGTTGCCTTGTTATGAATTAAATTTAATGTTAATTACGATGATCTGCAATTAATATACTATTGAATAGAACATGGGATAAATTATCAGCATTCATTCCGATAACGGTTAACTTTAGTTAGCCTTTGATACACAACGTTAACAAGAATAATAAAATCCAAAATTATTTAATTAAATAAACGCTTGTACACTTTGCTATTGATGTAATCTAAACAAGTGATTGAATTATTTTTTTTTTTTTTGTAAGAAATTTCTCTTGTTGAAGAAAATTGCAAGTGTTCCACTGTAGGAGAAATAGTGTTTTGTAGTTTTGCAAACGTACGTACGTACATGCAACATGCACGTTCACATAGGCCTAACTGAGCAGAAGCAAATAGGCGATAACGGTCAACTGTATGGCCAAAGACTATTTAGTTGACTTAACGGGCGTCGGAATACCGTGAAAAAATTGCGTTTTTTCCATTCGCACAGATCACATGATGATGGAATCTGTTGCACATTTTTTGTCTTCGGCAGTTTTTTGCTACGTTCGCCTTGTCGTTATAGGATCAATATGTTTGTATACTTGTTTATAGACTTGTTTGCGTACTTGTTGTTGACAATGCAACCAACTAACGTTTTTTTATTCGACTCTATAGAGCAAATCTTTGCTCATTTGAAAAACAATTCATTTTTTTTTTCAGGTTAACATGCCTTCGTGCATTCATCCGTGCAGTATCTTGCTTGAGGGATTTCGCGCCTAATCGTTACCTTATTTTTTTCTTCTTTTTTTTTTGGCTATTCAGCACTTTTTTTTATCTGTTATGTGCGATTACGTGCAATTTTATTTGCATGTTCCGTAACTCTTTTTTATGGTTTTAAAGTCAAGTTACTTAAATCGGTAGCAATTAATCAACAGGCGAGTGAAATGGTGAATGTCGATATTTTTTACTTTTATTTTTCAATAATTATTCGAGATGGATGTTTGAAAAAATTATTAATTATAGTCATATTTAATTAGTCTCATAATGAACCATCATAACACGAAGAGTAAAATGGATTCTCTCTTGTCTCTGTTGACGACACCCATAAATGACATAAGGATCTGTTTCTGAAGCAGATGTACTCGAGAAGTACAGATGAGATTGAATGGCGTCAGCAAGACCCCTAAAGCTAACATTTGCTACACCCGCTATTGCACGAGACATAAGTTTAGATGCAGATTAAGAACAAAAACTTGAACGGTGTCTCAGTCATGATGTTAAAATCGCTCTATGATATTTTAGCAGAAAAATTTGCATAAAAATGTTTTTGGTCTGAGTGTCGGGAAAAGGAGTCTACACGATAATGCAAAAAATGTAGAAACCAGCAGTAACTTTATTCAAATATGAATAAGGTAATATAGCTATCGCTATAATGGATGAAGTGTCAAGCTGATCCCTTCGTTTTGGAAGGAAAACAATGTAATAGCATTTCAGAAGTTCATATCTGAGCCAGGAGATAGTGGAGGGATATTCAATCATTGGAAACATTGAGTAACAGTATTATGTCAAATGAAATGGTTGATGTAATTCAACTTACCTTAGAATTTTTAAATATACCGAAAATTGATGCCGACTGGGAGTATTACAATGTATCTGATGCCTTCTCTACTACTAGTAATGTTACATAAGAAAATGTAACACACTAAGTCTAACTCCATCGGAAGTGATGAAATTAAGCTCAAATTTATAAAATTAATTTTGCCAGAAGCTGAAAGTTTACATCGCTAAAAGTGAGTAGTTTGAGACGTCATTTTCAAACAGCTTGGGAATGTTTACAACATTGTGCCTTTTCAGCAAATCCGATTTGCGCAGTATTGGTAAAGTGGTTTTCTTCCGCAGGTGATTTGTTCCTGCTGAAATTTTTAAACTAACATAAAAACCGCTCTACGATGATCGTTAAAAATGTATTTGTGGCTTACCGGTTATTATACCGGAATTTTTTAACAATTTTATTTATTATTTAATTAATTAAGTTTTTCCTATTGTTGGCGTAAAATATTGCAAATTTTCTTGTAGCTAAAAATAGACAAATGAACACTTTAAGCTTATCAGAGACAATAAAATAGGATCTGATCCTATCGTATCTTTCTTCGTGGAAAGTGGAGTGAAGTTTTCTTAGTGTAACATTGAAATTTGAGATTCTTACGTTTTTATGGTTATGCTAAGATTAACGAAAACGCAAAAGTACGAATTATTGTTTGACAAAATCTCCGAGACAACAAAATGTAATGGCGTTTTCTTTTCTACAAAGAAAATGCCACCCTCTTACAAGGTGCAATGAAAAAATTTTTGACCAACCCTATCGTAATGTCATTTTTTATTTGAGAAGAACATAACACAAATATTTAAAAAAGGCTATACCCTGTCTTTGCCACGGCGGCTGTTGACTATATATGTAATAAATTCAGTAATTCTTCTTCCTTAGATGACGAATAACTGATTCATTTAAATTTTCGCAAATGAAATAGATGCAGCAATATCCATATTTATATTTTTTTCATAAAAAAGGTTTTAGATCTAAAAATATGTTATATTTTTTGATTTGTTTTCAATAATAAATGTAAATATGAAAAAAGTGTTGCCAGATCGCTAATTTTTCAACTTTATTTTTTGAGAGGGTTTTTTATAACAAAAAAAAAAAAATATTTTAACACTGTTCTAACATTGAATGCAATTTTTTATATTATGGACCATGTAGCTTTAATAATGTAATATTTTCTTAAGGTTACTTAAGAAAACAATGAAAAAATTAACTTCAAATTGGATAACAATACCAGGCAACTTTTTTTAAATATCATCTAGTAGTCCTATAAATAAACAAAAACCATCTGCTTTACTGGGCATTATCAGCACTCTCGATTTATACAGGGCATAACGCAATGCCCTCCACCATTATTAGAATAAAACATACCACCCTTTTAGAGAGCGAAACATTTTTAAGAAACAAACGCAAAATTACATTTTGCCTTAATAAAATGCACATTTTTTGGTAGAAAAGAAAACACCATAAAATTATCACTTTTGGACGCTGCATCTAAATTTGAGGAAATAAAGAATTAATTGGCAACGTTGTTATATCCATACGAATATAGTAGGGTGATCGATTCATCGACATTTTTTAGGAACTGGTTTCCGGTTTCTTCGAACAATTGCAATTTAATATAAACCGGTTTCGGTTTTTAATAACAAAACATAACAAAACGAAAATGAATTATGTATTCTAATAACAAATAAGCATTTTAAAAACGCTTGAATACTTTTTAAATATAATTCTGATTATTTCTTTTAAGATAATCTCTTAAGGTAGAAATTTGTTAAGTAATTGTAAGTGACAGCGGCAAACAGCTGACAGTTATATGTGAAAAATTGAATAAAATAGGAAATTTTATTAACACTTTCCCTGCCAAGCTGTTTTTGAGAAGGGGTAATTTCTAGGCCACGTGTACCATTTTCGGTACACGATAACTACTTTCAGAAATCTATAAAAATACATGTTCTTTTTATATTTTTGAAAAAATGTATGTTATTTTCAAAATTATTACTATTCAAAGGACAAAATACACAAAATAACAACATAAAATTAAATTTATTTCACATAGAATAAGGGAAATAAGGGTAATGTACAAAAAATAATGCATATTTTACTCCTGTTTGATTACACTATTATAATTTTTCATACTTGCTGCATATGGCTGCATTCTGTTTACTGGTCTACCATTACAGTTTTGTAACTCATGGTGTAGTTCTCGAAGGTAGGACATGGTCATTTTCTTCAGAAAATACATTCTTATTTGTCTTACATAAATATGAAATCAGTAAGTTTCAATATTTAAAAGGTGAAATTAAACTATTGTTTCTTGTATTATATAAAATTGATGCATTTAAAACTGTTGTATTCAACAAAAGTTCAAAAGTGGTCCGATAACTAATGACCACGCCACGTGTACCGTTATCGGTACATCGCTCTAAAATTGCTCTAAACATCATTACGTTACATAAAATAGTCCTACTAATAACTTAATTTTCGATATTAACATTTTAAATTAAAAAGTTCAGCTTGGCGTAGAAATGAGGTTTAGCGTGCACCGAAAACGGTACACGTGGCAGGGAACGTGTTAAATTTATAAATTTATTTATAATATTAAAATCTGCTTCAATATCGGTATATTGAGCAGTGGTAGGTTCACTAACAAAAATTGTATACAATAAACGCCACAACACATCACACGTCTCCAAAATAATGTTGCGAATGGTACTTTTCCCTAACTTATGACTCCATGCAATAGACTGAATCGAGTTAACATGAGCCAAATAACTACAAAAATATGACAAGTTATTGCTGTACAATACTAAACAACATAAAGCTTACAGAAGTATTATTGAGAGCCTTTCTGGAGGTAATATTCGTTGTCCTAGCTTTCTTAGCCAATCTTTCACGAGAGTTAGTAAAAGTTCATAAACTTCTTTGGTCAGTCTGGTATGCAGAAAAAATTGTTCTTCATCCAACTCTTTAATTTGTTTAAAAACTTTTTGATGGTATCCCGAATATAACCAATCACGGTTTATAGGTCGAGCGTACCATCTTTTATGGCGCAACTTTCTTAAACAAATTTTTTTTGTATAATTTACACACTGTTAGAAAACTGCCAATAATAGACACATCCTCAACATCTGAATCAAAAAATTATCCGAAATTTGGTCTATATTATTGTTCATTTTTTACTAACGTTTATTTTTTTTTTTTTTTTTTTGATAACCGTGAACAGCTGACAAATTGTCACAGAATAACTAACTGGCAAACGAAACTGAACGGAACAGAACAGAACAGAACAGCCACAGAAAGTAAAGACTAATGAGGCCTTTAGAAATAAAATAAATTTTTAATGCTTTGGAGTATATCGATTTTACCTTTTGTTTTTATAAAACTAGACATTAAAAATGATCTTTGACTCAGTATATGTAGGACATATAGTTAACAAAGCATTGTGTAAGATTTCAAGCTTTCCAGAGCGCAAATGACATTTGTCTAAATATAAAAAGTTTGCTAAAATAGTATTTGTTTTAAAAAAGTTTTTTGATTTTGAATATTTTGATTATAATTATTTAATTCATGTTTCAAATTATATTCAGAATTGTCAATGTTTAGATCTTTAGATTCAGATCCAATATCTTCCATATCAATAAATAAACGTAAATAGAAGCAAATTCTTTTGTCTCAGTTTTGGTGGAATAATCAATGAGTGCATCACCCACAGGAAAGATTCCAGTACTTAAGTATAGTTATTATCTGTTATCAAGGATTGGAACAAATCTTCTGAAAAAGGGTTTTTAATTTTTTAAAGAGTTTTAAACTTAAATTGAAATATGCCTTCAACTTCAACTAAAGTAGCATATTTTTTTGACAGTTCTTTAATAGCTATTTCTTTAGTTCTTTAGAGTGTTATTAAGCTTTGTCAATGCTTGTATTTTATGTTCATGTAAATTGTGGTAGCCCCAGGTCCAATAGAGCATGGTTTACAAATTTATAAATCTTTAAAAATTGGGCAATCATTTTACCAGTGAATTCCATCTATGCTTTCCGTCATTTATTAGTTTGAGCTCTTTATTCTCCTGTTTTTTAACATAATCTTGAAGTATCTTTTGTTTATCGCAAGATTTCTTAAACATTTGAACGCATTTAAGTGGCAAAATAAGAACTCTTATAGAGGGCTTTCTTATGCACTCTATAAGAGTTCTCATATTGCCAATTAAATTAGCATCTTCTACAGTTAAATCAATAAACCCTTCTGGATCCTCTTCTTCCGAATCAGATTCATTAGAACTGGAATCATTATAAAAATATACTTTAAAAAAAAACCGGGTATTCGAGGAGAAAACCCGGTTTCTTCTATATTCGAAAATATAATTTAAAACAGTTATTTATTAACACTATTTCTACCACGATTTTTGAATTCATATTTCGACCAACAGGTGTCTTTTTACACTTTCGCCTTTGGATGCAAATAATTATAGAAATAATTATTAAAAAATGTCCTATTTTGATTGTTTCTTTTTAAACAAACAAAAACAATTTGGAAACAAATTATGCTAGACTTATGAATTTTGGCACAAGGTGTTATTGGCCAATATTCATCATTATCAAAAAATGGGTGACATTGGACCACTGCCACGCCCACATCCCATACAACTGCAAAAATTTATTTCTGATATTATTCGCGTTATACAATGGTTCAATTTCGACCTCCGGGTACTGTGCTTGTCTTGACCGAAAGGTGCACGTCCTCTAACCTCATTCGCGTTGGATAACATGTAAAATAAATAATAAAGAGGTAGAATTAACAATTTATTGTTTTTTAATTTTGATTTTTGAATTTTTATTAATTTTTAAATAAGAATATGTTTCATATGAACATACATATTTTTAATTGCTCACAACCATTATGAGAATTAGAACTACTGCTTAAATATAGTTTATAAATTTTAAATGATTTGTTTTTATGAAGATGATCTAATTGTTCCGAAAGCATCTTTGCAGGAAGCTATAAATGCATCGATTACTTTACTAGACTTTTTGGTAAATTCAGAATTTTCGAGCATAACGGAGTGTTCAAGAGAAGATTTTGGCAGACAAAAAAAAAATAAAGTTAAAGAGAACAAACAAACTACTTTAAAACATTGTTTTAATTACATGTGCTCCATATGCATATATTATTTACGTAAATAAAAAGCTTATGTCGAAATAACTCAATTATCCGGGATGGTCCCGGTCCCGAATAATCGATGCTTTGTTTTGTATTCGTTTTTGTTTTTGAAGTCGTACTTTATTTTTACGTACATTTAAAAATCCAATTTTTATGGGTTGTTCTGTGCGTCAATTTTATACGTGAGTGGCGGGACCTACAGTTTAACGTCTACTCCGAACGATAAATATTTGAGAAACTTTTTCATCAGAAATATTTTTTCATATTTGATTTTGATGCCTGATTTGGTATACGGACCTGGGCTTTTATATCTAACTAGCTGTACCTACACGTGTTGCTGCGCCCTTAACTAAAATAAATTTGAAGGAAAGGCATTACACAAATGTCCAATTAATTTTGAATCATTTTATTGATTTTGTTTTCCGTTGTACTAATGATTCAGATGAACGGGCCGGAGTAGTACGCATTCGGTCAGTTTCTAACCTCACTTCTCGTTGTTCAAGTGGTTCATGCGAACGGGTCTCAGCGGCATATACTCGAAGATTTTCCAGTCACAGTGCTCGCCTTATTCTAAGGCTCGTAATGTTCTTTTCTTCCGTGCTTGTCATTCATTTTGAATAATTTTCAGTGACGCCATCCATCGGGAATTAAGCGCACCACTCTGTTTTTTTTTAATTTAAAAACATTTTTCATTTTTTAAACTAATGCATAATAAATAACCCGCGCAACGCCGGGTACAATCTGTTGTGTATTATAAATCTTTCTGTAAGTCTGTTTTTTGTTTGTTAGTCAATCACGCCTGAACGCCTGGAACGATTTTCTTTAAATTTGGGTTATAGATCGGGTTTTTGTCGGTGCAGGTTATAGGCAATAAATCTTTTCAAAATTTTGACCAAAAGGGGAGAAAAATGGGACAAAGTGACAAAAAATGGTAATAGGTAATTTTTTACGATTTAGCTTGGTCAATTTTCCTAAATACATAGCTGTTGGAGGTATTCCGTTTCTAAAGTTGAACCAAAAGGGGTCCAAAAAGGGGAAAGGGGCTAAAAAGGGCTAAATTGAGTGCATAGCCAATCATGCCTGAACCGATTTTCTTGAAATTTTGGATACAGAACGAGCTTTTGTCGGTACAGGTTATAGGCTATAAATCTTTTCAACATTTTTGCTAAAAGGTGAGAAAAAATGGGACAAAGGGAGAAATTTTTTACGACTTAGCTTGGTTAAGTTTCTCAAATAGGAGAATAATGGTAACATGAAATTTTTTACGACTTAGCTTGGTTAAGTTTCTCAAATAGCTGTTGAAGGCATTCCGTTTCTAAAGTTTGACCAAAATGGGTCCAGAAAGGAGGAAAGGGGCGAAAAAAAATAACCCGCGCCAACGCCGGGTACAATCTGCTAGTTTGTTATATTGAAGTCGGTTGGTTAGTTGGCTTAGCCAATCAAGCCTGGACCGATTTTTCTGGAAATTTGGGATATAAGATAGAAGCTTTTGTCGGGTGGCAGGTTAGTAGGCTATAAATCTTTTCAAAATTTTGACGCCAAAGGGGTAAAAAAAAAATGGAGACAAAGGGAGAAAAAATGCGCGAAAAAATGAGTACTTGATGCAAATAAATACTGAATTTGATCTATTGTAAAGGTTTTTTTACGATTTAGCTGTTTCAAGTAAGTTTTCTCCCCAAATAGCTGTTGAAGGCATTCCGTTTCTAAAGTTTGACCAAAATGGGTCCAGAAAGGAGGAAAGGGGCGAAAAAATAACCCGCGCAACGCCGGGTGCAATCTGCTAGTTTTGTTTATATTTGAAGTCGTTGGTTTGTTTGCTAGCCAATCAAGCCTGGACCTATTTTCTGGAAATTTGGGATATAGATAGAGCTTTTGTCGGTGCAGGTTATAGGCTATAAATCTTTTAAAAATTTTGACCCAAAGGGGTAAAAAGAAAATGGGACAAAGGGAGAAAAAATGCGCGAAAATTAGTACTTTATGCATAAATACTGAATTTGATCTATTTTAAAGGTTTTTTTTACGATTTAGCTTGTTTAAGTTTCTCAAATAGCTATTTGAGGTGTTCCGTTTATAAAGTTGAACTAAAAGGGGTCCAAAAAGGGGAGAAGGGGCGAAAAACGGGCAAATTGAGTGAATTTATATTTAGGACTTAGAGTATTCAAAAAAGTGGGTTGTTTATTAAACCGGTTTCCGAATAATTTGAAAAATTTCATTTTTTAAGAAACCGGTTCCGAAACCGATAAATATTAAATATTTAGATTCATATTGATCGTAGACGAATTAATTTTGGTGGTAAGTTTATAGAGTCGATATCGACAATCCCACCAAAAATGGGCATGGCAACCCTCCCCCTTCGAGTGATACCTATAACTCTTGAACCATTCGATTTTAACCATTCTTTTTTTGTTCGAAAGGCTATCAGGTTTAGATGGAAAAGAAAGAAAGAAAAAGAAAAGATTTAAGGACACAGTGATCTTGGACGAATGCAATTTGGTGGGCAAGTTCGTAGAATCGATATCGACAAACTCACCAAAAATGGGCGTGGAAAATCTCCCCCTTTATCTCCTATAAGTAGACTAATTCGATGGGTAATAACTACTTATGTACATATATAACATGTATATCTGCCCGACACATATGATTTACGTTTTTCTTTTTAAGAAGTACTCAGAGGGGAAGCCAACATAGCAAGTTTCAAGGCGAAAATATATTGCTGCAGATGGTCACAACGACAGACATTTTCTATATGTGGCTAAGATTTAGAAACATCATGCTTTTCCCACGGGAAACTTTATATAGCATGTTCTCGCGTGGAAAAACCATTAGTTAGTTTATAATGGCTAAAGACTGACTAGCCAAAAATATTGTACACTCTATTGGGCTGAGAGATAAAACTTTACTTTTTTTTCAATTGCCATAATTAATAGTAAAAATATGAACAATTATCTTTAATGTTTAGATAGGTATTAAGAATTGGTATTTAAAATATATTCGTTACTTTAATAAAGAATAATTTATTACCCCAAATAAAGCACACTTTCATTGTCCGCAACGCTTTAGATTATAAGTACAACCCCACACACTTATAATAAGTTGGTTATTTTTATATAACTGTTTTATGCAGCCTATTACAATTAATAAATAAGAAGCTAGGTCGTAATCCTGGCTGAAGGGTTGCAGTGACCAATTATGTATGAATGTATTACAATAAATATATAATGTGACCTGTTTTGGGCAATAAAAAAATCAATTTTGGGCGGGACCAAGTTCGACGGGTCAGCTAGTAATATATAATTTGGCAAGTTCAAACATAAATTTAACTTTAAAAGTTATCAGTAGGATGATCTTTCCTTTAGCTTAACGCTCACTTCTACCATATTGTCCCATTATAATAACGAAAAACAATTTATCTTTAGTTAGTGGCAAGTTGTAATAATGGCTCTTAAATTTACAAATTCTTAATATAGCAAATATTCGTTAACTATAATCCTTTTTTCATTATGTATACATTATTTTCTTCTTGAAATATTTTAATTTTTTTATTAATTATATAACGGTACCTATTTATGTATCACTTAGGCATCTGAAGTTATCAGTTATCAAAATTTATTTTTTAGTCGCTTAAAGGCACACAAGCCTCCAAAATTGTTTTAAAACGCTAAGCACTCTGGCTCCAAATTAATAAATTATTAGATTAATGCACCAGGAGTTCTCTTGAAAATTTAGTGTCTTAATTAAAGGCGGCCAATTTATACCATGCCGTAACAAGGTTAAACATTTAATTCTTGAGCTTAAGCCAAAGGCAATCTAATACTTAGGAATGGTACGTAAAGTTGTATATGACACATTGGCAGTCCAGATAGTGTGTAACTTCTTTTTTTGAGATTTTAATTGGTTGAGAAGTTGAGGATATAAGAATAAAAGGAAAATCTTGAACACTTTACGGCAGTGTTGAAAAATTCAATATTTTTGTACTTTTTTCAGTACTATTTCGTTTCAAAAATACCGCAGTATTCCCGTGACGCTTACAGGGCTCTTTTATTATTACATATTTTATGTCTAACGTTTTTCACCTATTACTGCATTAGTAACATGTCTAACGTAATGCTAAAGGTAGAATCAGGCATTAACCCCGGTTAGCTAAACGTCCACGGAACATACGTTTTCTATTAGAATACAATGAAAGCGCTTGCAGAACAGTCATGTAATATCGAAATGTATTGGCAATGCTCTTCATATGCTATAAACGGACGTATGTTACGTTGCATCAACGTTTGATTAAATGGAGCTTTTACGTTTTGTTACGTTCCGAATCAGATGTTTTAGTCTTTTATATGAGGAAATCGAATAAGTCCTTAGTTTTTCTATTCCGTGCCGTATATGTATTAAATATAAATAAAAATGTTGGCTAACTAGATGTGAGCCCACGGTTCAAACCCTAAGATCCCATCAAAACGAAATATGACAAAATATTTCTCCGGCGAATAAAGTAAATAAAATTCTCATGATTAATTTTCTCAAAATTCTGTCGTTCGGGCTCGACACTGGACTAAACACGGCAACAACAAAACAAATAATATTTGTTTGTATGTATGGACAAAATATCAGTATATAGTATGTTTTTTGGGTAAAATGTGTAATAAATAATGCAAAAATTATTTGTTATTTTGCTTTTAACTAAATTATATTAATATACAGTTATCCTGTTAAGTTTGTTTATTTATTAATTAAAATCAATTAATAATTAATAATAATCTATAAACTCTTATTATTAAAATTAATTAATGTAACAGAATAAAATTTTTTGACCAAAAGGAACCTATAACCAGTTGTATAAAAAATATTAAAAATTAATTGAAGCAAATATTTCTAATATTAGTTCGTCACCCCCAAAAGCAGACTTTTGTGACTATCGATGTGCAATATACTTATGTATTGTCTGTCCTTCTAGTATTAAATGATCGAACTAATAGAATTCGAAGTAAATGTTTATAAAACACAAACATGCTTATCAACTAAAAGCAAATGAAGCCCCTAATAAGTTTCCTTAACTGTTTGTTTTTATTTTTTCCTTGCGAGCACAAACAGTGGTTCTCAGCTTATTTCAACCAGCACCAGATTTAGGAACGCTAAATCAGCCAAAATTTAGTATAAAAGAAGGGATATTTTCCCTAAAGAAATCAATCTTAAAATAAAAATTTTCCAGTTATAAGTCTTTTTAAATACACTACAATAGGATATGTTTAAAAATTAAGAAAAATAACTTTTATTCAGTCTGAAATGTAACCTTACAAACCAAAAACCAAAAATATAGGAGCCCAATTAGTCACAGCTTATTTCAACCATTTACTATAAAGAAACAATTAAATGATTAATTAACAAATAGTTTTAATTTCAAAATTTAGTATGACCTCATATTTGCTTAATTATAGCTTTCAGGCTTTTTTGCATTGATTCCACTTCCTAGTGGTTTGGAGAGTTAGTTTTTCCATTCTTTTTTCAGAGCAGCTATAAGGTCATTCTTGTTCGGAATCTGGTGTTAGCGAATGTTTTGATCATAAATTGTTCATAAATTTGAGACTGAATAAAACTTTTTTGTTTAATTTTTAAACATATTCTATAAACTCTTTTTAACTTTTTTTTTTTTTTTAAACGTGCTGGTTCAAAAAAGGTGGGAGCCACTGTAAGTATTTATATGCACAGTATAGTATGGTTAATGTTGAATGTAAACCAATATTTCTGTTTTCGTTTGCTGTTGATTGTTTTTGAAAGAGTCTTTCTGGTTCAATAATTTGTTTTGAGACTGGCTGCTGTTTATGTCAGCATTTTCGGATACATACGCTTTCTTGATGAACACCAAAGGTTTAACGAAGAAGCGAATTGTGTTACAAATAATTTTAAATGACTTTTTTTATATTCAATTCTTGTACTTGTATTCTTAGTTTCTATACTCGCAAATGACATTAGACGGATTTGTGGATGTAATTTTTATTAATACACTCGTTTTATGCTAATTTTTTTATGCGAATTCGAATTTAAGCGATTTTAAATGAAATTTTTTTTCTAGATTTTAAAATGTTATGATACTTTTTGAACTTTAACACCATTTTTAAATTAATATAAGTTTGCACCACTGCTATAAACATTATTTTTAATCCTACCTGAAGGGTTGTAATAACCAAAGCTGTTGATTCAGAAAGCGGTAAACCCTGCCGTTTCAAAAGCTTTTTATTTGCGAAACTCTTGTGAATGTACTCTGTAGTTTGATCCTGACACCTAATAATATCAGATCTCTGTGCCGAATAGCTTGTGAAAATCAATCGTTCTAGTTTGTTTTCAACTGGAAAGGCAATCGGATTGCTCTAACTATGCCAATAAAGGTCTTCAAAAGTTAATCCTTTTTTATCATTTAAAGGAGCTGCTCCTCTTTAATAACTGACACATTAGTACTCAGAAGCATAACTGCCAGATAAATGAAGCATCAAATCGTCAAATAATTGAAAAAAAAATCGTCAAAATCGTCAAAGACGTTCAATGAAATCGTAAAAAAATCATTAGAAAAAATTAAATAAATAAATTGAAAGGTTTTAAAAACAAAAACATATTCAGCCATGTCACATAACGCAATTCCGATCGAAAGTGGTTTCAATTTCGAAAGTAGAGTCTTTAGAAAAGGAAAAACGAAAAATTTTTTCGGAATGAAACCACTTAATATTTTCAAAGTTTTGATATTTCTGATGATTTATTAAAGACAAGTATTAACAAAACTTAGTTAAACTGAAAGACAAAATTTTATTATTACATAGGTTTTCTAAGTATTTACTTAATATATACAGTGGGAAGCAAAACTGTCGAGATGTTTTGTATGAAGAATGTAAGGTGTATAGGTGTATTATCAAATATATGTTTTTTTTTTATTTTATTGAACATTATTCCAAATTATAAAGAACAAAAATGTATATAAATTTCTTCAGAAAAAAATAAAAAATGGAAAAAACAAAAAAATCACTATTTGGACACTTTTGCACTGTACAAGTAATATCACTATATTGCTTTCTTAAAAGATAACAGTATTTGACCCGTTAGTTTTTTTGTTTGATATTATGTTGTCAAACTTTTATTGCTTAATTTACGCATTATTGATTCATCTGTGAAGTATAACTTTGTGAATTTTAATTAAAAAATAATAAAAGGTCTTTCAAAATGAGAAAAACGCCATCTGACATTGAAAAAACGTGATCAATTTGTTGCAAAATAATTACTCATGCCGTAAAATTGCTGAAAGATTAAATTTAAGCAAATCCACGGTAAATAACATAAAAAACCGATGTAATGTAGCTTGCAATAATAACAAAGGGGGTCGACCAAGACTGCTTTCTGATGGTGATGCCCGGCACATTGAACGTTTGTTACATCATAAGGCCACCAAAACACCTAAAAATGCTGCAAAAAGTATTGGTAAGGATGTCAGTTCCTGGATGGTCAGACGGGCATTAAATAGAATTGGTTTATTAGCCAGTGTGAAAAAGAAAAAGCTAGCACTTTCAGATAGAAAAGTTGGTGGAGAGTATGCCAAAACGTATTAAAAGCGTAATTAAAAATAAAGGCCTTTGGACGAAATATTAAATTAAAAACGATAAGTGATTTCAACAAACCCCGCAAACAGTGCAAAAGTGTCCAAATAGTGAATTTTTTGTTTTTTCCATTTTTTATTTTTTTCTGAAGAAATTTATATAAATTTTTGTTCTTTATAATTCGGAATAATGTTCAATAAAATAAAAAAATACATATATTTGATAATACACCTATATTTGTATTACTTTCATTACCTTACATTCTTCATACAAAACATCTGGACAGTTTTGCTTCCCACTGTATGCTTAAGAAATTAAATTTTGTAAACTTGCTGAGAAAAACAAAACAAAGTGAAATATTTCTTCACCGAAGTATTGCCACGTTATTTTTTTGAGCAAATCACTTATTTTTGAGAACAAAAATTTATTAAGTAGATTAAATTTAAGCGGTGGCAACACAAACGATGGACAAAAGAAAATACAAAAAATATTTATACGTTGCATCTAATTCAATTTTACAAAAATACATTTCGGTGTATCTTTTCAATAACGATTTGTCGTCTCCTGGCTTCAAAATAGCAATAATTGAAATCCCCGGCGTTTTTCATACACAATTATTTATTTTTTTTTAGATCTCAATTGAAATTTTTGTATCAGCGCTTTTTTCTTCTTTTATTTTGGTTCTGCTTTTTATTTACCAACTATGTTTTTTTTTTTTCTTTTGTCATGCACTACATTGCCATACTTTATTTGAAACGTAGCAATTTTATAATTTTTAGGAATGAACAAAATCGTTCGGAATTTGAAGAACCGAAAACAAAATCGATCAGAATTGCAAATACGGAATCAAAACGATTTCGATCGGAATTTGTGAATGCCTGATTAAAAGCTCTAATCGAATTTTTAAAATTTTATGCATTTTATGCGTATGATAATTTATTTATCAACTACCATGTTATTTACGAGTTGAAATTTTTTTGGCTTTTAAGGAATTAAAATGGTATTTATACCGTATTTATATATTTATACCGCTATTTACACTTTATACCTTGTTCTCATAGTTGCCAGATTTTACGATTTATCGTCATTTTGACGATTTTGAACTATAAAAATTTATTTTGACGACACGACGATTTATGCCCTTATTTTGACGATTTTTAGCAATTATAAATTTACATAACTTTCCTTACTTTCTGTGACATGGCTGAAGATTACCATCTGAAGAACAAACACAAGTGCCATTACTTTTTTTTCATACGACCTACACTTAGGGGTTGGCATTATTCTTGGAACTAGGAAAGAACATTATAGGAATGAGGAAAGAGGGAGCAGTGTTTATGGAGACTAGATTTGAATATTTTTATACCATAAGTAAGAGGAAAGATCTCTGCAGGATCTTCCACATACGAATAGTCCGTCTAACAAACGAACTTTGTCTGTAATGCAGTGTGCCATACACTGGCCAATCGACCACATACGGATGTGTTGGCCGAGAAAGACAAGTGTTACGTGGAAGTATATGATCTTCATAAACAACTTCCCTTATTTTGATCGAGCAATATCCATTGTAGTAGCGATAGAACAGTGACACTAGCCACATTACAACGATGCTCCAATGAATTGGAGGTGGAACAGAATAGTGATTAACAACCTACTACGGCCTCACCTGTACACGGTCGAGAAGCCACAAAATAGACATGAGAGTTGTATTCCTTTTTCGGTCGGTTATAAATGGTGTAATTTGTAAGTAGATCAGATGAAGTGAAGTATTTATTGCAACGTCTTAAGAAACCAAGGCACTGAAAATGGTGCCAATTCTAGTAAACATCACATAAAATTTTCATGCCCCTAAAGTCGACATCTTCTGACCCCCTAATATTTATTTAATTTTTATCGATGATGTAATATTACTGCTGCTTAACATTGTTTTTCAATTTATTTATTTAATTTTTTCTGACGATTTTTTTACGATTTCATTGAACGATTTTGACGATTTTTTCCTCAAATATTTGACGATTTGATGCTTCATTTATCTGGCAATTATGCACAAAAGAAACAATTAAACCTTTTAAAAATTACCTGATCTAGTTCCCAACATATGTATGTATGTATGGACTACCCGATAGGTATGTAATGATAAAAGTGACTTCGAACCAATTCCAAAACGATGCAGAATGATTGATCGTTCAGTTTAGTTTATTATCATTTTTTTTTTAAGTTTTTTTATTGGCAAAGAGAATGAAATAAATGTACTTTTATTGAATTTTTTATACGATTTTGCTTTGATTTCTCAATTAAAATTTGAATTTATGCGGTTTTTCAGAATTTTGGAACGAATCATTAATTTTTATATGAAGCTAGAGTATCGTTTTATACGAATTAAATTTATGCATCTATCGTATAAAACGAGACCTGAGTGTATTCAGAAATTCTGTTTCATTTCACTTTTTTACCACCAATAATAACCAAATAGTATTGTCCATAGTTTGTAGTTATTATTTATGTGGTACAAATATTTAAAATTTAAAATTGAATAGAAGTTAAAAATTTCTTTTTGTTTAATTTAAATCACACTTAGATTGAATATACGACACAGAAAAAGAACTCAAGTTCTGTTCAATGAGATTCGTGAGTGTGACAAATGCGGTACACACCTTTAAACCAATATAAAAACTATTGATTCAATATCCCTGGGGAGCTACTAATGCATGTATGTATGTATGTATTATATGTTAGAATATTCAACGTGAGCAGAACTCTATTTAGCAAATATCAGACAGCATCTATATATGTATGGATATGTATATGTGCACATATACATATGTATATATAAATAATAAAACTCCTCGTTTTGGGTTCCTTTCGTTAAATTTTTTATTTCTTTAGCATAATTTTTTCGCCCTTCTTGCTGCTTTTGTTATACAATAAATAGCATTTGTCTTGAAGTATTTTCTTTTTGTCAAAGCACATGAAATGGGACTTGTAACGAGTCTACAAAATTTCTATCCATATGTGCTATTCTCGTCAATTTTCAAATGTCCAGCGCAGTGCGCGTAATGCCCAAACACTGTCTTCAGCGACATTTATACGTACATGCTATACAACGCAAACAATGGCACAATTCAAACAATACTTGTTCCAAGGATGCGATGATGATGATTTTGACTTGGAATTTTTTTTTTTGTTTTTTTGTTATTGTTGTTGTTTTCCTTTTTTACTTTCCAGACTTCTTTTCAACCTTACGTGTATATATTTGCAGCATCACTTAGCCGTTCGCGTTCAAATACAAAATAAAAATCTATCCCAAATATTGTGTATGTATGTATACTATACGCTAAATATGTAGTGTTTGTATGGATGCATGTTGCTTCATAGGTATAAGAATACTTACATATGTATGTATGAAACTGTATGTTTGTGTTAGAGTTTAAATATCCGTTTGGACGCAAAAAAAGAAAAAAGGAAAAAAATATCGAACGCAATCACATTCAAGAATTGGAGCTCCATAAACGAGACGTTTGTATGTCGGCGTGTTGTATTCACGTATCCTGTTTCTGACATATATTATAAGCAAAATAGAAAATAAATGCCCGTCGATCCTTTTAAAGACTTCACTTTACTCCCTGATGGACACACAAAAAGAAAGCCTGGTGGTAGTAGCCAACGTTTTCATGTCACTTTACACCGTTACAGCATGTGTATGTACGAGTATGTTTGATTGCCTTCTAAGTATACAGTCATCTAGCCACATACTCCACCACCCACTGTCCACTAGTCGAACTTTGCGTCTCAGCGACAAAACGTGTAACGCGTCGCATAGCATCGCGACCCTCTTATTGAAATATTCAAAGAAGGACATTCAAGATTGTATAGAAGGGATCATATAAAGACTCATACACGCACACCCCCACATGGCTATTCCCATATGCCAATGTTAAATAATGTACACACATGAACACATACTACATATATACATATAACGCGATTGTATACATGAATGTATGTGTTTATATGCTATATAAGGTATTATATTGACACATGCACAACAACAACATTAATGTATGATTGTGTGTGTGTGTGTGTCTGATTCTGATTTTGTGCCGTATCCTTCGCGTTTATATTTCACAATGTAGGTCCTTGACAGCGCGACGCGACGCGAACATTGCTGATATGAAGGCGTAGAGGAATATTTTTTTTCTGGACTGTCCGAATACATAAAATAAAAACTTTATTTTGTGGCACAACTGTACTTATTTTCTAAAGCTTTAACAATAACTGAATAAATAAAACATACTACAGACAATGATAATTTAAATTTTATATTTACTATAAAATCCATATCGTACATATATAACGCGCTCACGTTGCCGTTGCCCACATCTTCTTATATTCGAATTAGCAGCTAGTTGTTAATCAATATATTCCTCATGCTTTAAAATTTAAATTTTTATTTCCCTGAGTCATTCACAACATTGATATCTAATAGTCACCCTAAATAACATGGGAGATATTTGTTCCCACAAAACGTGCATTCCGCTCAAAGCGCATAGATGAAAAATACAGTTTTTAATTGAAAAAAAAAGAAAATATTTATTTTTTATTTATTTATTTATTTAAGAATTACAATACAATTACAAATTATATATAATTATAATTATATTATTATGGGACTCGAACCCACGACCATCACGCTAATAGTCTAGCACACTACCCACTAGACTACCAGGGCGCTTTAAAAAAAAAATAATTAATAATAAAATTAATTAATTAAAAAATAAATAAAACAAAATAAAGAAATAAACAAAATTGTAAGAAGACATTTTAAAGTTTTTCATTAAAATATATTCAATTTCCCTTCAATATTCCTCAATATTAAATCGTTATTGTTTTTATTTTTTATTTTCAATTTCTTTTAAAACGAATAGCTTTTTCGTGTTTTTTTATGCGCGTCTAGTCGTAACACTCTGTTTATGGACAGATTAGTTGCAGTTAAACATTTAGTTTGATTTAACCTACTCCTATCCCTCTTCCGTTGTTTAAATTTGCCAATCGTTTTCGATATTAAATACGTTCTTCTAATCTATCAACCAAAAATATAATCACTCACAATTGTTTTGTTAATTTACACATTAGCTTTATGTTCTAGAGCTAAAATAACAAATAAATATCAAACGTAATACATACTCAAAGAATATGATGATATTTAGAGGAAGAAATAAACTTTCGATTTGGAAATTTGAATTAGCAAAAGTGAAAATAATTCGCAGAATAAATCAATAATGACTTTTAGTTAAGTTAAATGGGAGACGAGAATAAGGTTATTCACGATTGAAGTGATTATATTCTTTATTTTATATACATATGTATATTTTAATAAGTGGATCGGAGTTAATATAAGTGGAAGCTTTAAGGTGCGGTCAGATATGGCAAATGTTTGTCAAAATTTTGTGGTCACAAATAGTGGCAAAAAAAAGTTTGACAAAAATGTTTGCCATGTGATCCCACTTAAAGGTTCAATTAGTCGTGACTTAACCATAACCATATAAATCAGCTGTTTTAACCAACTTTATGGACATTACTGTTTTCGATTATAGGCGACTTACCATAATGCCATAGTCATAACGATAACCATATGTACCAATTGAATTTTGGTTTTTTGCCATAACCATAAACAGCTGTTTGCTGAATTTACTTATATGTATACACATTTTTTTTGTTTGCTTTAGAAAAATCCATATGTGCAATTAACGTAAACAGATTTTTATGGCCGTGGCAGCACTGATTGCTGCTAATAGTAAATTTACGGTTATGGATTATGTTATGACTACAGCGTTATGGTAAAGTCACGACTAATTGAACCTTAAAAACTATTTTCCACATGTTTGACCAGAATGTTGGAAAACAAAAATGCGTACAGAGGTACTCTGTTCATATTTGCGAAAAATTATGGTTTTTTTCATGCAAAAATTTGGATGTGCTACAAATGTAGTCTAGCTCGCGATTTTAGAAAATTTTTCGGTTTTATTGCATGAAAGTATGCATCATCGCTTTAAATGCGTAAACAAAAACCATATGTTTTTGAAAGCTGAAAATAAAATAAAAATTCCATAACAGATAACATAAACTATTTCTATGACACTTATTTCAAATAAGCTTTTATTTTTTTACAGCTACTATCAGTAATCGTTTACCTGTGCCGTTAAATTTTTCATTTTTTAATAATTTTAAATTTTTTTCTATTTTTCCATTCAACAAATAATAATCTATGAATTTAAGAAAAATAAATGAAATATGATCAGATGTTTGTATTAATTTCGTGCGAAAGAAGTGCAGCTTATGTTATTTCGTAAATTGGAAACAAAGTTGCTAGTTAAATTTCACAACGTTTTTTACAATAAGAACAGAGTACTGCTTTTGCGAAATTATTTCGATAATATTTCATACGAAATATTTTATATGTAGTTTGACAGCATTTCGCACGAAATTTTGAACAGAGTACCTAGCTTAATAGAAGGTGAATATTTTTTCGTTTTGTGTTACGGAACTTCTGTGATATTTTGCGAAGGGGAAAAAAGGAAGACGACTATGGCTTTAAAAATGGGTTCCGCGAATAAAATAAGAAAAAAATAGAAAAATTATGTTTTTAATCACAATAAAATTAACATAAACAAATTTTTCCAGAGAAGATGTACATAACATAAAAGAGATATTAAATCTAAAAATTGGAAATCGAATATATATAAATTGAAGGATTTGTTTTAAGCCTAAATTGAAAATTGGAATTATGTTGCTGGTTTGAATTACAATTCTCCATTATAATGACTCGTACCGTCCACTCCAAGAGTTCCTTTCATAAGATTGTACTTTGAACATTTCAATCTGCTTATGTTCAGGCACAAAATTTGTCGTGATAATTTGGAGAAAAAATCTAAATCATAGCAATAAAAATGAAAAATTTTCTATAATAAAAAGAAGAACCCTTTATTTTTATGTACTAAAGACTTAGGTCGCTTCAGGGATCTTTTTCTTTAATGAGATTTAAAAAAATAACCATTTTACTGAAAAATCATTACAATCCCTACATTACAATATTACAACCCTAGAAAGGTATAACAACTGATATATGAAATAACATCTGTTTAACTTTCCGACTCTAAATATATCTCTGTATATGCAGGCACCCAAATATTTATACGTATATAATGAGTACATCTACAACAAATAAAAAGGTTTCCATGAAATAAATTATTTATTTTCTTCAAATTTGGATTCATTAATTTTTTTGCGATTTTAGTAAAGTTTTAGTTTTGCTAGTAGGCAACACAGCCTTAAACAGCTGTTATTTGTCACTGTTTGCCCTTACGAAAAATATGTAAGAGCAAATAAATATTTGCCAAAAAAATCATGAAAATATTTGTCACAGGGAGGTTACATTAAAAACATTTTTGTTTGCCGACAAACAATTTTATTTGTTATATATGTGTTTTAAAAATGGCGGATTTTTCTGTTTGCCACGCAAAATTATTTTGTGATCACATTATGGCAAACAAATATTTTACGTTTTGTGGCAAATATTTTTTAGATGTGAGCGAAGTCCCCGTATTCTAGTAGGTAGTGTGCTGGGTTATAAGACTTAAAGCCTGGGTTCGAGTCCCAGGCCAGACATCAAAATAAAATACAAAAAGTATTTTTCGACGATTCCTTCTCAGCAGATTTCTGACAAAAACTCTAAGCGTAAATAAAATTGCCATGAAAAGTTTCTCAAAATATCTGTTGTTCGGAGTCGACTTTAAACTGTAGGTTCCGCCACTTATGAATAAAATTCACACACACAACATAAGTAGTGTGAGAAGCTATGTAGGTCAATAATCCTGAGTGAAGGGTTGTAACGACCAATTAGGTATGTATGATCGTACCTTTCGACATACAGTGGCTCCCACCTTATTTCAACCAGCACCTATAAAAAAAAATTATGAGAGTTTAAAGAATATGTCTAAAAATTAAACAAAAGTTTTATTCAGTCTCAAATTTGTGTGTAATTTATAATAATTATCAAAACGTCCGCCAACACCAGACTACGAACAAAAATGGCCTTATAGCACCTCTGAAAAAGGTATATGTATAAATAACTCTCCAAACTACTAGGGAGTGGAATCAATGCAAAAAAAGGCAAAAAGCTTTAATTAAGCATATAGGATGTCATACTAAATTTTGAAATTAAAACTATTAGTTAATTAATCATTTAACAATGTGTCAATTTCGACCTCCGGATACTGTGCTTGTCTTGATCGGCAGGTGCACGTCCTCTAACCTAATCATTTAATTGTTTCTTTATAGAAAGTGATTGAAATAAGCGTGACTAATTGGGTTCCTATATTTTCGGTTTTTAGTTTGTAAGTTTACATTTCAGACTGAATAAAAGTTCTTTTTCTTAATTTTTAAACATATTCTATAAATTCTTATTAAAATTTTTAACGTCTTGTTTTGTTTCGCAATTATACGAGCTTAATTATTTTTAGAAGGTACTAGTTGAAATAAGCTGGGAGTCACTGTATATAAAAAAATTAATAAATTAATGTTGTAGTCGATAGTGACCGTAGTCAATTTGGTAGTGTGTTGGCTTACTAGACGTGGGGCTGCGGTTCAAAACTCACGCCAGACATCTTGAAGAAAACACCAGCTGGTGTAAACTCTGAGGGTAAATATAACAGCCATGGAAAGTTACGCAGAAATCTGTTGTTTGGGATCGATTTTAAACTGTTCTTCACTAGTATCTAGTAGCAATAACAACGGTGGTTTAAAACTGTTAGGCTGTTAGAAATACCAACTTAAAAAAATGCAATGAATTAGTTCCAATTTGAAGAGAATAGACAATAAAGTCCTCAAAGAGGAAATCAAAGAAGAGTTACAAAATTATACACAAAGTCCAAACATTTATAAATATCGTAAATAAAATTCTTAGATTTCGTAAAGGCTCGGTGCAGTGTGAACAGTGCACAGGTTTAAATGCCAAGTTAACAGGATCAATAACCTAATTCTCTGCTCGCTGCTTTCACCAAGAGAAAGCGCACGATTACTCTTGCCAACAGGTGCTATTATGGTCTCAATAGGCAATTGAGTAGCAGAGACCTCTCTCGTAAGACGAAACTAATACTCTACAAGACGCTCACCCGTGCTTCTTTATAGCGCAGAAGCATAGATCCTATTAAGAACTGATGCAGCTGCCTTGAGAATATTCGAGAGAAAAGTTCTACGTCGTTCGAGACGAGTATTTAATGCGGGGATCAGCGGAAGTCGGCAAAGAGAACGACCTTGTATCCGTTGGAAGAACCAAATCGGGGAAGCCCTGTCATCGATTGGTGTGACCAACTGGAGTAGACGCGCAAGAAGCGCCCGGAAAGATGTGTTGCGGCAGGCCGCAATCCGTTAATCGAGTTGTTATGGCCAATTAAGTAAGTAATTCTGTAACATTGTACAAGTTTTAAAAGGGCTGTGTGTCCATTTGTTGGTTAAATCCTAAGGTTAAAAAGGGTGTCTCTTTAAATAGCTACAGCCAAGGACGAAAATATATGGTACAAATATATAAATATATTTTACATGTTTTGAGCAAGTAATAGCAAAAACTTTAATTTTTAATGTTACTTATTACAACGCTGCATGAATTCTCTTCCCAAAACTAATAACTTCTCTAATATCGACATCATGAACTTACCGTTATTTTTTATATTCTGTTTTGATATCGTTGTTTTCATATGAAATAATTATATGGTACAAGTTAATTTTTTAACAGATTTATTTAATAAAGTACAACTGAAACAAAATTTTATGTGCAAAATATATTATTTGTCCTAAGTATAAAAGAATATTACTATAAACCGTTAAATAATTTTTATGTGAGTGAAAATTATTGATTATTTTTGGTAGAAATGCCCCGTGGAACCCAACTTTCGCTAGTAGACCGTATCCAGATTGAATTGCTGAGGGAAGATGGGCATTCAATAAGGTATATAGCAAAGAGATCCAATATCATACGGCACTTAAAAACGATGTGGTAGAAAGCCATGATAAACGATCAATAAAGCCCTTAGCTGTCACAAATAATTTAAGTTGTACTCAAATAAAGTCGGAGCTGGGGCTAAACGTAACCAAAAGACGGATTAATCAAATTTTAAATGAAGATCTAGACGTGAAAAAACAAAAAATTGCACCCAAACCACGATTGACCTCTAGCCACAAGGCAGCCAGATTGGCTTGTGCTGAAAAATACAAATTTTAGGAAGAGGAGTGGCGAAGTATTATATTCAGTGCTGAAAAAAATTCAATCTTGATGAACCAGATGGATACAAATATTATTGGAGAGAAAAAGGTGATAAGCGGACCATAATAGCACGTAATTTTCAGGGAGGATCTTTAATGGCATGGGTTGCTTTTGGATATAAAGCACGTTCTCCAATCTGTTTTATTTTTCATAAAATGAATGCGGAGTACTATATGGAATTACTGAACAATGTTTTCGTTGAACTTGCTGAAGAAAATTTTGGAAATAATTTTACTTTTCATGGCCTATACATGTAGCCAAAAGGAGCAAAGCATTTTTTGAAGAAAAAGATATAGTTGTTTTGGACTGGCCACCACCTAGTCCCGATTTAAATTCTGTCGAAAACCTCTGGGGAATTGTAAGTGCCGAAATATACAAAAGTGAAATATCTCCTTAACAGAGCTGAAGGAAGCTTTAATAAAAAAAATAGGGCGAAATTCCCTAAGATAAGTTATAAAAATTAACAAACTCCTTACCACTTCGGTTAAATGAAGTAATTAAAAATCGAGGAGAACAAACGCATTAATAAAATGCATGTCTAATTTGAATATATTGTTACGTTTTTACCTTTTTAAAAACGTTAAAAATATGAGTTCGTAGATTGCAAATAAAGTAAAAATAAATTTGTGTTTAGTTTTGATGAATTCTTTATTATCTGCACAACTTTTGTGCCACTGTTCCAGCTTATTCTACGTATACAACGATAATTTTCGCTATTGTTCGTGATAATCCTCTGCTTACAACCTTTTTGTAAGCACTACACTAACAACTGCTTCCTTCAGACTCAACTTGTCTGCACACAACCGAAAGATTTATCACTTCAACCAACGTAATGTTGTTATACACGACTAGCTTAATTCACGCTCCGAATACAACGTGCCGTCTGCACACACGACTGATTCAACTCAAACTCTGAACTCTGAATCATCTCTTGCTCGCTTTAGCTTGCCTTTTATATCACTGGATCTTTAGTGTGATGAATGCCCTTGCAGGATGATGACGTCCTTCGGGAATATTCTAAAAATGTAAACAACCTATTCTTATTTTTGTTGTTTCTTGTTTACATTTGAGCAGGTAGATTAGTTGTTGTTGGGTTATTTCTCTGTTCGTTATTTTATACTGCACATTGTTGTTTCTTGTTTACTTCTTTGTTCCCTTCATGTTGTTGTTGGTTATTTACGTCTTTTTATCCTTTATTCTTGTTGGTATATTTTTCTACTCATTCATTGATCACGTGAACAGTGCGCTGTTTTGTTTTTGGAGCTTTTGTTTTTCATTTTATGCATGATCATTGTGTTGTTTTTGGAGCATTTGTTTATTATTTTAACAACACCATTTCCATTTTCGTAACAATATTTAATTAGCTTTAGATAGTGACAAATTATTAACAATTAACGTTTAAATGCAAATCAATGAACTCAATTTTAGAACATCTAATAACGAAATGGTTAAAAGAATCTTCTTACTCGGTATTGAGGTCAGTCCCAGTTTTTTGTGGGATCGCATCCCAAAGGATTAAGACGAGCCCGTAGGGTTAAAAGAAAACTGAACTAAAATAATAATAGTAAGCGGACTGAAAAACATAAACATGATAAAACTTAAATACTTGATCGAGTTGGAAAAAATAATAGTTTTCAACATGATATAAGAAATATAGAAGGTAGTTTCATTCTCTCTTTATTTTTTAAAATAAGGTTTTTTGAAGTTTCATTTTCTCTCAAACTATGTATGTAGCGTTGCCATATTTATAATTTTGTTGTATATTCCCAATAAATTATTTATGACAAATGTGTAATTTATAATTTAGTATATTTAAGTATGATATTTATTGTATTATGTTGTGCTAAAAGTAATGGGTTGAATAACTAATTTCTGGTCATAATTAAACACACATTGACTAGTTTTTAAAGTTAATTAAGTAATAATTTTGTTCGTTTTTTTATTAGTATACAAATTTTTAGTTTCTTTTATATGACGATTTAGAAAGCGAATTCGAAAAAATGTTCGTCCAAGATAAAACCTTTTAATAATTTTTATATCTAAATTAATATTACTTAAGTTCAACAATTTTAACATATAATTTGGGCTAGTACTTAAAGAATTTCCATTAATTTTTATAAAATTTGTATTTAAATGTTCCAAAAGTTTTAAAAAATCTATATTAGGCTTATATAACCCTCCCTCGGACAATAAATTTATATATGTATAATTTTCATCCTTTTGTGCCGAAGTTTTAAAGCCAAATTCTGTAAGGCCCATTTTGAAAATTATATAGCCCGCAAAATTTTCCAAACCATCGAATTCAATATCATTTAAATCTTTAACATCTTCCAAAAATTGTTCTGTTTCTTGATATTCTGTAATCTATATAAATATTAGATTTATAAAAGGTAAATTCTACAGATATTTGCCTCTATTTGCTCTTCATCGTCTATTGGGATTAGATTTATTTGATTAAAAATTTCTTGACTTAACGTCACGTCAGGATCTAAGGTTTGAAAATCTAAAATTTTTTCTTCGCAGTTTTGAATATTTGCTTCCGAACAAAGTATGTTTTCATTGCGACCTGATTTTATGAATAATTGTTAAGAAAAAAAATTAAGGAAATATAATTTTCTTAAATACATATACCTAAAAGATACGATCGGAAACGGTACTTAAACTCTAAAGGCGATGGATGGTCATGCAATCCTCCCTTTGCACGTATCGCACTAAAAAAGTTTTCTACGCAATCTTGGTTTAGTTTTGCAGTTAATACATATTTCATCCCATAATTTTTTTTTAAATGATCAAGAAAAGGTCGAAGGCCATTATTATTTTGTATAATGCCTCTTTGAAATGGAAGCAGATTTCCAGTTTTACGGGGCGCAAATAAATTTTTAACTAATTCTGACATTGTTGTCAAAACATCATTTTGTTGGGAAAGAGCTAATCCATAGGACTTCCTTACAATTTTTTGGGATATATCTTCTCTTTTTATTTCATTACACCTAAATCATAATGGTTATTTATTAAATTGAAAGCTAATATACAATTGTTTACCCACCCTTCCAAAAAATCATCACATTCTTCAATATATTCTTCCAGGTACTCTTCCACATATTGTTCATTGCCAATAAATTCATTTAGTTGGCTAAAATTACTTAATATTATTAACTTTGTTCTATTAAATATTAAATCACATTTTGTTACCTTGTATTAATTGGAACAGCATCTTTATCCAATCTCACGCGTTTCGCTTTTAAAGTAACATCACTTTCCATGAAATGTTTCGAGCATACCATCGGCTCCTTTGGCAAATCTGATTCACAAATTTTACATACTTCTAACCACTGCTGGCGTTTTTTGGGAAATGTGGGAACTTTAAAAAACCGTATATTCGAATTTTTGCAAAAATATTTCGTATTTTCGCATTGGGGGAAAATACAACTCATGCTTTTTAAATTTTGAAATAATATTTTAATATTAGCTCTATATGTGTTGATATATTACAAGTCTTACCTTTGATTCCAATTTTAACACAAATATTTTAATAAACAATTTTTTCAAAATATTTTTAATTGAATTTATTATTTTCATATGACTTTAAAGAAAAAATGGGAAATTTAAAATTAATATGGTAGCATTATTTTAACGAAAACGTCATAATCCTTAAGCATGTCAGATGGTGAATGTCAAAAAAAAAGAGAGAATGAAACTACCTTCTATATTTTTTATACCATGGTTTTCAATAAAAAAAAAGACATATAAAATTATTATATATTTGGCTGCCAGTCAGGCAATTCAGGCTTTTGTATTTTAAATTAAAATAATTATTTGAAATATAAGTTATTAAATCGTATCTTTGTTTTTGTATTTATAAATTTAAATAAATAAAAGAATTTAAATCATTAAATTTAAATCTTAATACTACATTTATTATTTCCTGCGAAGAAAAAAGTTTTCATCCATAAAACTGATAAAGATCACACACAAATTAAATCGCGTTGACAACAAGGTTTGAGGAGAATCTATTACAGAGTTCAACGAAAAGTATCATTCTCGGTTATTAATTTGAATTTTGTAAGAGCTATAGGACCACATAACATGTAAAAATTATAATACACATACAGTATAGATTATTATCATTCAACAGAAATACGTACCCAAAGAGATTGTTGCCTATAAATTTGAGGACTATAATTTAAAATAAAAAACATTGCTTTATTATTTGTTTGTCACTTCTAGAAGATTTTTTTTACTTCTCTCTTTCGTTGTCTTTTTTATTTTAGTTTTTTGACCCTATTATCGTAATTTCTTCAGTATTTTTTTTATAGTAACTCTTAATTATAGATCTTTTCGTTACTGCTTGTAATCTAAATAAACATTTTCGTGATTATGCTAAACACTAAACATTTTTGTGCTTATTCTACCTTTAAAACATGAATGAATACATACGTATGTAGTATTTTTTTTTTTTATTTATTTAATTAATTAATCTTGAATTTAATATTAGAACAACAAGAATTAATAAAATCGTAATAATTGTAAAATATAAAATTCTTTAGACCCAATCAATATCCCAGGAATACACTGATGGTGATTTTTTTCTGGTAAAAAATGTTACCTACATATTTCGTAGCACTTATTAAAGGTTGCACGATCCCTCATAATGTGTTGCATTATAAACGATTATAAAAGAACAAAAATTACTTAACGATTTTAAAACTAATCATTGTATAGGAAATGAAAAAGTGTTTATTTAATTATCCGAATAATTTCCAATTAAATTATTTTTCACTGGAACTTAATTATATAAGTTATTATTAATTATTAAAAAATTTGCTTAATATTTCTTGTAAAATAGATTGCTAATAAATAGATATGTATATGAAAAAAAAATATTTTTTATAAAATGTTTCAAATAAAAAAAAAAAATAATAATACTATTTTTATCTAGGACTCCGGAGTCATTAGTTAGTTAAAACTTTTATTTTTATGTAAATGCCAATGTTTTCGAATCGTTTTATTTAGTAAATTTGTTCGAATTTCTATGTAGAAATAGCTAAAAATCAAATCAGAAATATAATTTTTGGAATTTTTTGAGAAACGTTATTTATCTTTGGGCGAGTGCGGACGTGTTTTTGAACTCTGCTGTTAATTTATTCTTTTTGTAATTTACTAATGTAATAATAATCATAATCAAAACAGAGTAGTAAGAAAAAGAATAAAAATAACCACAATAAAATTATTTAAAAATAAACAACAATTAAAACAATAAATTCGTACCAAGAAATCTGTACTTAGTTTCTTTTTTACAACAAAATTAGCTACTTTGAACAAAGTAATCAGTTAATTTACAATAATATATTTAATATACAAAATAAATAACAACATATATAGCAGCATCCAAAAACATTTATTACAAAAAGAAAATAGATAAAAAAGAAAAAGTGAGAGTAGCATTGCTGTGTAACAGAAAATTTGAAATTCAAATTTTAAAATACAAACATTTAAATTCCGTTTTTTTCTCGAAATAAATGTATAATTTAAGAAACGATAAGAAAAACACTAGTTCAGTTGATAACTACAAATCGAAAACTAAAAGCAATAAAAACTTAATGAACATGTAAACACCAAATAATAAACAACTAGATGATGTTCGTCAGCAATCGGAAGCAAGCTCGTCACGTCTATCCTTTTAAAATTTTGAATTGCATGGAAAACGTTCGAAAAATTTGCCGAACAAATTCAGCGTACAGTAGATGCTAAATTTCAAGAGCTTAAGGGGGACCTCTTAAATGATTTACGTGAAAAATACAGACTTATTGAAGAAAATTTACTTACTCTTAATAAGAGGATGACCACATTGGAGATAAATAATAGTGATATGCGGGATGACATAAATACCCTTAATACGAAATTGAAAATGCAAGAAAATCATCATGTCTCATCTGAACTAACAATTAATGAGATACCCTACGCGGAAAAAGAAGATCTACCTCAAATAATTAAAAATTAATGCAGATCTATACACACGCAGATACCATACACATAACATAACATGAGATCTATATACCGGATATGAAATTATAATAGCATGCAAAAGACATGTTCCAAGGATGGGGTATGACTACGGTTAATGATGAAATTCCCACACGTTTTTCGTCCAATTCAAGGCCGAGTTTACTCGATTTATTCTTGCTATATCATCCAAGCGTATTACCTTTGTGTGATCAAGTTTCTTTTGTTTCTGGCCATGATCTTTTATTTTATACATTAAATATTAACCTGAGTAGAGATGATAATCTTCGGATTATAAGTTATAGCGATTATAACGCGATTGATTTTTCGTCCCTCTTTGCTGACATACCTGCTCTGGGCTGGAATGAATGTTGGTATTACGCGTCAGTGGATGATCAGTTGAACGTACTTCTTGCAACATTACAGGGCGCTTATGATCGTCATGTACCTGAACGTAGTTTTGCTGTAAATAATCTATCTTGTCCGTGGTATACACACTGCAGTAAAAAATGCTATTCGTGATCGCAAATTAGCTTACAATGTGTTGAAAAGGAGACCAACGTTGATAAACAGAGCTGCTTATAATAGAGCTAGAAACCGCTCCTCATTGTCAGACAGGCTAAAAAATTATATTTCTCCATGAAAATTAATTTAAATCTCCCTGCAGGTGAATTGTGGAGGAATGTGAAGTCAGGTATACACACCCATAGTTTTTTGTGTGCAAAATATACCCAGATGAGCTTAATGCCTTTTTTTGTATTAATGCCGTGACAAATAATCATACCAGTACTAATCTACAAAATGAACTCTCCTGCAATATTAAATTTTCATTTTCTACAGTGTCAGATGCTGATGTAACCATGCATATCTTGAAAATTCGATTCAGTGGTGCAGATGGTGTAGCCATGAAATTTGTGAAACTTATATAGCCATATATTTTTGGAGCGCTGAGTGATGTCTTTAACCATTGCATTACAACCATCCAGTTTCCTACTGCCTAGAAAATTGAAAGAATTATACTGATAGCATAGATTTCCAATGCAGTGAGTGCGGGCGATTATAGACCAATAAGTATTTTACCAGTGTTTTCAAAAATATTTGAGTCCCTAATTGTTGAACAGATTACGTTATATCTGAAAAGCAATAACCTATTGTCCCCTCATAGTTGTGCATAGTTCTCATAGTTGTACTACTGCGGTCTTGAAAGTAATTTATGACATGAGGACCGAATATGACAAAGGAAGCCTCTCTCTTACGTATCTACTGGATTTTTTTAAGACCTTTGACAGGGTTGATCATTTAATCTTATGTCGAAAATTGGGGCACTATTTTGTATTTCTAAATACCGCTTTATCTCTTATGAAAAATTGCTTGTATGGGCGAGCCCAAAGGGTAATTATTGGAAATAGACAGTCAGGGCTGAGGCGTATTATATCTGGTATCCCACAAGGGTCCGCATTATGCCCCCTGCTGTTTAGTATGTTCGTCAATGATTTATTTTCAGTATTCAGATATACTAGGGTACATGCATACGCAGACTATATTCAGATGTACATCTCAATTCGTATTGGTCTGATAGAGAATACAAGTTATAAAGTTAATTATGACTTCAGGTCTATTTTAGAATGGTAGATGGTAATATGATTTAAGTTATTTCCCGACCATTTACTTGAGGAAAACATTTCTTGTGTGCGTTAGTAAGATTAAACACTTAGAATTTTGGATCAATTCCACCTTGTCATGCACCGACCATATTAATCACGTTGTGCATAACGTATACCGCCTAACTTCACATCAGTAGAAGTTAAGAGAAAACTTATAATTCAATTAAAGCTTCCATTGATTAATTCGCAGAGGTTTACAGTAAATTGGACTCTCTCTGTCACTACATAAGTTGCAAGTATCTTTTAATAATGCTACGCGGTATGTATATGATTTGACTAGGTTTAGCAGTGTATCCTCCTGGGGGAAAATGATCTTGGGCTGTGAGTCAGTCGACTACCTTCGGATGCGAAATATTATATTTTTACATAATCTTCTTTATCGTAAGAAACTACCCTATCTCTTTGAGAAGCTTGTATTTGGCAGATACAACTCTAATTACACCTACATAGATATACTTACATCAATACTAGCAGATTGTTTTTCGTCAACGCAATTAAGTTGTGGAACTTGTTACCAATGTCTGTTAAAAACATTTCGAGAAAGAGCAGTTTTAAGAAGTCACTTCATGACTATATGTCCTCAAATATTTAAAAAAAAAGCAAGAGAAAATGTATATTACTTTTATTTTCTTTTTTTTTAAATTTTGTTATTTTTTTCGGAAGTCACCGTGATCTAGTAGGTAGTGTGTTGGCTTATTAGACGTAAAAGCCAGGGTTCGAGTCCCAGGCCAGACATCAAAACAAAAATACAAAAAGTATTTTTTCGGCGATTTCCTCTCAGCAGATTTCTAGTAAAAACTCTGAGAGTAAATAAAATAGCCTTAAAATGTTTCTCATAAAATCTGTCGTTCGGAGTCGACTTTAAAATGCAGGTCCCGCTACTAATGTATAAAATTAACACACACAACATAATTGGTGTGAGAAGCTAGGTCAATAATCCAGACTGATGGGTTCCAATGACCAATTATATATGTATGCATTTATATAAATTTTGTGTGAAACATAAATATTGCCTAACTAATACGCAAAATAGTTATACTAATGACAAATGTAATTTGTGTATATCCTACTGAGCTATAAAAGAATAACATTCTTAAAGTTCTTGTAAGTTCTCGTAAGCAAATAAATAAATAAAAAAAATAAAAATAAAATAAAATATTTTTATTACGAAATGTAATAACCGAATTCTATTTAAAAGTATTTATATATTCGACTAGTAAATTTCATATCGCTAAAATAAAATGAAATTTTTTAGCGATTTTAAAGTTCATTCTGGTTTTACCAAAATAAAATTATCAACAGCTATAGCCAGCTTTTGTTTCTTTTTTTTTTATAAATTTGTTACTAGAACCCGGCGCAATACTGATAAATATCATTTTCAACAAAATTTTTACTCGCGGCAAGAGTTTTGTCTTAATAATAATGGATACATGTCCTCCAGATATGACGATGAAAAGGATTCCAACAAAACTGCGAAAATAATATTTTTTGCTTCCATTTCACTACTTTTGAAACAAGTAAATTGCTCATTCTTTAAAACGTGTAATTTTTCATTGGAATAGAATTTTTTAACTATTTTTGCTTTGTTTTGAAACTCAACTTATTCGCTCAATAATTAGTGATAAACGCCCGAAAATGAAATGCTTGACTGTTCCGTAAGCTATATTTGTGGAAAAATAACCAGTAGTTCTAATTATAAAAATGCTTTAATATATATTTTCATATGTACATGTGAAATCAATTTTTCTTTAAAAATGAATATACGTAAATTAAAAAAATATATTGTCATATATTGTAATATTTATTTTAAACGTTATCATGCATACTCACTCCTTTTTTACTTTTTGATTGTCCAACGCGAATAATATCAGAAACAATATTTTGCAGTCGTATAAGAGGAGGGTGTGGCAGTGGTCCAATTCCGCCCATTTTTTTGATAATAGTACATATTGGCTTAGTAACACTTTGTACCAAAATTCAGAAGTCGAGCATAATTTATTTTCAAGATAATTAATTCTGTCTCCCTAGAATGGCTAATCTTACATTGTGCTATGTACGCCTTTAGTATTTGTTGCCATAGCAACTACACGAGACACCAATAATCCCGATGTGGTGGGTTTTTCGACTATGCATAAAAAAGGTTAAGGATAGCAGTGTTCAATACATTTATTCATATTGGCTACATCTGCTCCTTAAATTGACTTTGCTTATTTCCATAATTATTTCATTAGCTGGAACATTAAGTATTGAATACCAGATACGCATTTCGACTATTAGTCCCACTCTAAATGTTAGAATATTCGTTTGACCTTATCATTACAACACGGTAATAGCCAATATTGCTTCATTCATTTTTTCTAATTTCTTAATAAATCAATAATATTTAATTTATAAAATTTTCTTTATTTTATTAATTATAACCTCGATCTTCTAGATACAATAAGTTCATTTATTTATTTCACTTGTCCTCCGTGGAAATTAAAAGTAATACTCTTGTTCACTTATATTTGTGCTCCATTGTTTTGACTCCACAGTTTTTACGCGTACGACAACGATTACTTGCATGCCTATCCGAAATAAGTTTATTAATCGAAAGGAATACTACTACTATCTAATCTCATAAAATTATTCATTTTGAATAATTTAATTTGAAAAACCTAAACCTCTCATTTTCATTTGTTAAAAGGAATTAATACTCTTTTAAGTCTGAGCGAATCAAACTTTGATAATTACTTACTGATTCAAAAGAATGTCCATTTTCACTATTAAAAGTTAGTTAACCTAAGCTTTTTGTTTATTTTACATACAGAATAAATGACAATCCTAATATGTATATTCCTAATCCTAATATATATTATAAATCTTTCCGTAAGTCTGTTGGTGTGTTTGTTGGTTTGTTTGTTAGCCAATCACGCTTGGATCGATTTTATTGAAATTTGGACTATATATTGAGCTTTTGTCGTGCAGGTTATACGCTATAAATCTTTTCAAAATTTTGACCAAAAGGGGAGAAAAAAAGTAGGACAAAGGGAGAAAAAAATGGTAACAAGTAATTTTTTACGATTTAGCTTTCCGATTCCGTTTCTAAAGTTGGACCAAAAAGGGGAAAATGGGCGAAACATTAATAACTCGCGCAACGCTGGATACTATCTGCTAGTAATAAAGAAATTCATATAAAAGGGCAAACGGAATAATTCAATAAAAGGTTCGTACTTTGGATCAACCTGGTAAATTGACTATTTTAAATAAAAAATGGTAAAGTGGCTCTCACCAACTGTAAGATTTTCAAGTTTTGTTACATTCAGATTTGTATTATAACAGCCATCAGAGTTGAGAGAAAGAATTTGATAAAGCTTTTAAGCGATTTTAGTGTGGAAATTGCGCGCACTAATTGTGAGTGATTATGATCTTTATGTTATTTTAATAAAAAATTAATTGTTTTATTCTATTGATCTAAAATTATTAAGTCAAAGATAGATAGCTTAATGTATGTTGTTGAAATGGAAATCAAAGTAGCTTATATCACTAACACTTTTCTATGACTGCAAATTAATAAATTCTCTCCACTTATTTTCTCTCTCTTACTTACTAATCACAACAAGTGTTGCCGTTTTTAGCTTAACCATAATTTCCGTATTTGGTTACTTTATTTTTCTTATACTAATTTTTGTAAATGGTAACTTTTTTAACTTTAATATTCTTTTATAATAACTTTTTAATATTCTATTTTTAATATTTTCGATTCACTTATTTACTTACTTTTTTAATTTCTTTATGTTACATTTTTTTTTTTCATTATATTGTTTAATGTATTTTTGTTTCACTATTAATTTTTAAATCTTAATGATTCCTAACATAGCACTGTCACTTATAAGATTCATATCTTGTTGTGCTATGTAAATTATAATAAATAAATAAAAATAAAGAGTTTTTGTTTGTAGAAATGAATTAATTAGTAAGACTAAAATTTTATTTTGTTATTTTTTGTTTCTTTTCTTACTATGTTGTATTAATTATAATTTATTTTTGAAAAAAATAAAAAAAAAAACTGTGAATATAATTTTGGTCAGATTTTTTCTTAATTGGGGATTTTTTTCACAATATTTTTTTTCGTGGCAACACTGACCAAAATAAGTGATTTTAGAAAAATTAATAAAAAAAAAGTGGTCAAACAACAAAAATGCACGATGAGAAGAGCGCATTATTACGCTCTTGATTCCTGTTTCCTTCCCTTCTATCCTTCCCCCGCGTCAGGAAATATTTTTGAAAAATATTCCAAAATATGTTAAAATGTACATTCTTTATACTTTATTTTCTTTGGTTCTACTAACGAAAGTTGGGTTCCATGGGGCATTTCTACCTAAAATTCAATAATTTTCACACAAAGAAAAATTATTTAACTGTTTATAGTAATATTCTTTTCTATATATGTATGTATGTATGTATACAAATGTATACAGTCAACACTTCTATATCATGGTACTCTCAGAACGCGGTTTCCATGTAACGCTGTTTCAACATAACGCGGAGCTGAAATTGCGACAGCCCTCCTACAACGCGGTACTCTTACAGCACAGTTTCCTTTCAGCAACATACTTTCATTCCAGACAGCCTATGCATGACTCTAGTACCTAGATATTGTAAGAGGGTTTGATATCAGTTTTATTATCGACGCAAAAGCACAGCCGAGATATACAATATAAGCAACATGTTTATATATAAACAAGCTTATTTCATAGCCGTCTGCCGCATCGGTTTTAGTCATCTCAGAGCTCTTTCATCGTACATACGTTTCGTTGGTGACCAAGTCTTTTTGAAAAATTTTCTGCAACTCATATCTGACAATGTGGATGAATGTTGAAAAATTTTTATATTCTTTTATTTTTTTTTATCAATCCTTATAAGAAGTCTTTATTTCAATTAAAATAATTTGTAAATTATCTTGTCATGGTTTCCATATAATACGGTACGAATGTTGTGATTTGTAGTAATTCCGAGTTTCTTAAAGCGCGGTATGCACTCACCACGTTATGGGTTGACTGTATATACCTACATATGTATATGAAATTCAATAGTTGGAGACTTCATCTTTTTTACTGTAACATTTTAGAACTAATTTTTTCTTATTTCGTTTTGTTCGAGATGTCTGAAGTCTGGATATGTCTGGAGTTTGAACTACTGATTCTCGTTTAATAGATACAATACGGCAATACTACACTGAGAAAATGAAATATATTTTTGTTGATTATAAAATGTTGTGATTTCATTTATGCCAAAGTTTTTTTTTATAATTATCAAGGGAGCTTATTAAAATGTATGGTGAAATATATATTAAACTTGAACAACGGTATTATGCAGATTTAAACGAGGGTCCTGCATTAAAGACTCTTTCACCGATTCATATTTCTTTTGGGAACCTTCATGAGTCAGTGTCAACCTTTGTTGAACCATTCGTTTATTCAAATTGATATCTCTTACTTCTGCCACGAGCTGTTCATAATCGAAATTGTCGAATTGATTTTCAAATTTGTTCAAAAACCTTTGTAAAGATTTCGACTCTGTTGTTAGCTGAAACATAAACGAATTCATAAACGATGTAAAAGTAATCTTAGAGATTCTATACTCACGTCTTCATATTGACGCTGTAGATCATTGAGAAGTCCAACAAAACGGGATTTCAAATCATACAAACAGGCGTTATATGCTGCTTTGGATTCATCATAAGTCAACGCTCGATTTTTAAATGCTACCAGGTATGGCGCAAGGAAATCGGCTGGTTTTGTCCGTATCTCACGCTGATAATTTTCTTCGTCTGCAAACTAAAAATTTTTTTTTTTAAATCTTTAAATTTATTTGTTTATCATATCTAATGCACAATATGTATGAGCATTAGAGGCATTAAAGATTTGTTGAGATTTAAAGAAACGAAAAGCATATCAAATATTATATAAACTACAAACACGTATTCGTATAAATGCGTAGATGTATTCATTGTGTTTGTATTGGTGAATTTTTATATTCTCTTTCAATCGGTTACTAGTGCATACATATTGTATTCAATTTCATTCAATAATTTTTGTTCATTTGTTTGACCCTGAAAGGTATACCAATCGTTTCAAAACAAAATGAGGCCAGAAGTCATTTAAATAAAATAATAAGACATATACATACATACATACATATCGTACATACATAAATAATCATGTGTATTATAAATGAATTAATGTGTTTATTATTTAAGTATATACTTGATATTTGTTAATGCAGACATCTCCCCATAATACTTATGTATTAACACTATGTAAATATAATATAAACATAATTATATACTTAATATTTAGTATATAATACAGACATGTGCATGCATAACATATGCATACATACATACACACACATACATGTTTTCATTTTACTCGTATAATACGTATTCAAAGTCTACCCCCATAAATGAATCTGATTAAGTGATTGTCTACATTATTTTAAATATGTGTTCATACATATATACATACATATGTATGTATGTATACATTATGCAAACATTAATATATATGTACATACATGCATACATGTATGTATGTAGGTATGTATATGCTTATTATAAAATGTATTGTTGTATGACTGTGTGTGTGTGCTTGTTTATTTGTTTGTTTGTATACGTACATTTATTTACATTGTGAATGTGTTGATATGGTACATTTTGTTTGTATATACTTAAACAGCTGACTATATGTGTCAAGTATATAATTATAAAGTCATTGCTCTGCTCATTAAAGTTCAAGGTCCCATGATTCATTTGATGTTAAGCAGACAGGCGGCAGGCAGAGGCACACATACTTGACTTGGATGAAGTTGAATTAAGAAAAGCTCATAATATGTACTACTTACTACACATACGAACGTGCATGCATATATGTATGTTTGTATGTACATGCAAACAACTACATTCCGATATACAATTATTGAAATAAGCATGCACATGTTTGTTTGTTTGTATGTTCTCGTATGTACATACATGCATACTTATGTAGTTATGCGTAAATGAATGCCGCATAATTATGGGTACTTATTATACGTAGTACATGTGTTAGTAAACACACATAAACATGTGCATACAATACAATATTTGTATTGGCCGTACAATAATGAGCGTGGATTTGGTGAATTTATCATTGCATATTCGTTTTGTATCAAATTGCAATTTTACACTTCGACACTTGTTGACAAACGCTCACACATACATACATAAATACATACCCAAATAATTATACACAAATGTATGCACTACTATATATGTATGTATGTATATATAAATATACCATTAAGATTTATAAATACGTATATATGTTTGCACCCACATGTACATACATCTACTACATACGTACATATGTATGTCCATTAGGGTGGGACCGTTTGTATGGAGGAAAAATAAAGTATAGAGGCTCCCGACTAAAGCGAAAGTTTGATACATTCTAAGACTACGTTTCTCAAAATTTTTGTCCTGGGGTCAATATTTGGTTAGCTGGATCAAAGGATAAAAAGGTCCTTTTTTGACGTTTTTTGAATTTTTTTCATATTTCTTCCAAAGGAACTATATATAAATTTGATATCATATGGATGGTCTTTAAGAGGCGCTTTGAATGGGTTATCAAAAATTTAAAAAAAAAATTTTGAAAATTAAAAAATTTTGAAAATTTCGGACAAAATTTTTGTTTTTTTAATTTTTTCATAGAATTTATTTAACTAAATTGTTGAAATTTCTTGATTATAAAGGCCATGTAATTTAACCAAAATGGTTTTTTCCGTTTTTCAAAATTCAATCCAGTTCAATTTATCAAAATAATGGTATATTACGGAATAACAGGAAAATTACATTATAGCGGGATGTATCGCAAATGTTTTGGTTTAAATTGAAATATTCGTTGTATAACAAAATAAAAGTATAAGAGATTATACATCAATGGAAAGCTTATAAAATTTGTTTTGATGCCCATTACATGCCCCATGAATTGAGTTAACAGAGGTTGTCAGATAGGAGAAGAAAATGGGTTTAAAAAAATTTTAATAAAAATTGAAACGCAAAAAACCATTTTGATAAATTACATGATCTTTATAATCAAGAAATTTCAACGATTTAGTTAAGTAAATTCTATGAAAAAATTAAAAAAAACAAAAATTTTCTCCGAAATTTTGAAAGTTTTTGAATTTTCTAAATATTTTTTAAAATTTCGGATAACATATTGAAAGCGCCTCTTAAAGACCTTTCATATGATACCAAATTTATATAAAGCTCCTTTGGAAGAAATATGAAAAGAATTCAAAAAACCTCAAAAAAGGAACTTTTTATCTTTTGATCCAGCTAACCAAATATTGACCCCAGGACAAAAATTTTGAGAAACGTAGCCTTAAAATGAATCAAACTTTCATTTTAGTCGGGAACATTCGCAACCTTTATTTTGGGGCCACCCTAATGTACATATGTCATCATTATATGTTTATTATTATAATAAGTGAAATTATTTGGAATTTGAACAAACATTAATTAACGTCACAAGCATCAACGAGTAATAGTAGTAGTAGTAATAGAAATTAATTTTGTCATGTACTATAAGGCAACAGGTTGACCTTGAATGCCAGATTTAAATCATTTCATTGTAAAACTTAAACTAATTTACGATATTAATTTCTTAATATTATTTCCATTAGTATAACTAATTACGTACAGCGTAACATTCCCTTTTCCTTCTCTCTACCTTACCTTTTACAGTCATAATCTTACCTGTTGCAAACGTTTTGTTCGTGCTGCTTTATTACGTAGAGCGTCAAAAATACGAAATTTAAGAAACGGATTTTCTAACTTCATTTTTACGCAAATCTAAAATCGAATTGATTTCATCGTTAATCTTTTCAAACTGTTTAATAAGTTTCTCTTCGGCTTGCATTTGAGACAATAGTATGCGGTACAACTCTAAAGGTGTATCATCCGGGCTTGTAATATTGGCCTTAAAAATTCATGAGATTCAAAAGAAAAGAAAAACGAATTAAAATAATACATAAAAATTTACAGGATTGAATTGAAATATGTAAATGATATAAACAATAAATGTTTGTTTAACTTAAAAAATAACAAAACATATTTACATTCATATTAGCTACGTACGACGATACAACATTTGATTTGAATTTTAGTTATAACAAATTACTAATTATATTTAATTATACATGAGCTAAGTAACTTCGAGCTTATACGTTCGTTGTACTGCAACAGACCAGAGAATCTGGTGGGAATCGAACCCCCGACCCCCACGCTAATTGTCTAGCAGTCTATCCACTAGACTACCAGGGATCTCACTAATTTCATTTTAAAGTGTATTTACTTTCAGTTAAAATTAAAAAAAAAAACATACAAAAATATATAACACAACCGCAATGGCTGTTCATTGGGCTGGTTCATATATGGCACTTTTTTATTTTTTACTATTTTGATGTGGGCCGACCGGAATATGTATTAAGTACAGTGAAAAAATAACATATGATTTTTTAAAAATTTTTGTATTAAGATTTAGGGGTCCCTACCGGCCTTCAAACTTGGACGTATTTGAAAAAAAACTTGCTGCCTTTATATATTCTTCCATTTGGGTGTGCATTTTTTTCGAAATCATTTACTGAGACGGCTAAGCGACTTTTGTCCGCTCATCCTTCCGATTGTAACATTAAATTAAATAGCAAAGTAGAATTAAAAAATAATAAAGATATTGTGTTTAAATTTACTATAAATACTTCAAATTTATCATGGATTAGGGTGAAATTGGTTAGAATTTCCCCGTGCTGAGAGCTAGGTTTTCACATTTTTCCCAAGTGCCCGTCCCTGAAGTACTAAAATGTAGATTACTTATTTATATATTTTCTGGAATTTTTCAAATTGTTAGAGAGTTATGTGTTTTCTTTACAAAATTTTCTTTTACATCAAGCACAAGCGCGTTCTTTTTAGACTACATACAAATATAAACGTAACACAAATTCAATGGAATCTTATCGAAAGAGTCACATGCATGAGCCTTGACACAACTGCCACAAATACTGGAAGGCGAAATGGTGCATGTATTTTGTTGCAACAAAAAATGGATAAAGATACGCTTTGGCTGACGTGTCGTCATCACATCTTGAAAATAATGCTTGAAGCTGTGTTCCGCCAAGCATTTGGTACTTCAATTGGGCGCGAAGCATTGATATATAAAAGATTTAAATTAACCTGGAACAAAATTAATCGGAAAAACTTTAAAACGGGAATTTCTGATCAATTCGTTTTTAAAAATGTGAAAAATATTACTGATGACACCATTTGCTTCATCCTAAATCAGTTAAAAGCGTTTCAGCCTCTAAATGACTACAAGGAACTATTGAAGCTGGAGGTCTTCACCGAGCTAGATGGATGGCTAAAGCCATTTACTGTTTAAAGATTTATTTCATTTTGAAATTAATACAAGATAATTGAAAGCAAAGCATCCTCTATTTAAGCTTTGTGTATATTTTCAGTAAGAATTTATGTAAAGTACTGGTTTGTAACCCCATCAGCGGTTTGTGCGCCAAGAAATGATCTACAGCTTTTAAAGGACCTAAAATATTATTAAGTAAATGAGTTGATTGTAATTGCAGCCATTAAAAAATCATTGACCAGCTTTATCTCTATTTATCGGAAGAGCTTATTGCATTCGACTTGTTTGGCGACCAAGTTTCTGTTGAAACAAAAAAAAAAGACGGTGACCGGACTCATTTATTTTGAAAGTGGTTTAAATCAATTTTTTTTTATATTGAAATATTTAAGAGTTTGCGTTTGAATCTGGTATTATGTTGTTTTAATGGTTTTGTGCCCTTAAACATGTTATAATATATAACGTAATTCGTTTTGTTAACTTTGCTGGAAAAATAAGCGGTGTGTCAGAACTTAAAATGGACTTAAACCATTTTCAAAATTAATAAAATCACTTTTTTGTATGTGAAAAGGAATAAGTCCACTTTGTGTTCTTTCTTTAATATAATTATAAGTTAATTTTTTTCACTTAAAGTTACCCCACTACCTTTGTATAATTCCGATATAATTATTACATGGGGTTGATTAGGAAACAAATTATACAATAGAATTGTATACCTAGTGATTCCTCGAAAGAAATGGTGACTATTTTATTTTTGATGTAGGTGAATATGATGGCTTTAAAATAAATGGGGAAGCTTTCAATTTAAATACAGATTTTTATTTATGTAATTAGAAAAACATGTTCTTACAAATAAATATTAATTCATTTATTAAGAAGTTAAATTTTATTAAGCATTATATTGAAAATTTTGCCATATTATTTCTCCTCATTTTGATTACGTGTGAGGTTGCTGAAATATTCATGGTGCATAGGTGGTATTTATCTTAGTAGCTCCAACATATTCTTATACTTAGGAGTTGAAATGGGGCGTAAATTTTTGTATAATTGTGTATTTTTTGTATAATTATTTTATTTCGTTGAAGTTCCTTGATCTTTCCCGACAAGGTAATATAGCAAGTATTTTGAACTCTGTATCAACTTCCATATATTCTTTATAAAACATTTTACAGGGTTCACTTTTTATAAATCGCATCTGAGGTAATTGCAGTGTAATCTTTGTCAGACATATTAAAGTTTATAATTAGAACTGAAGAAATTATTCAAATTATGATTAATAAACACAACTATTTCTTTTGTACTGATAAGAACACATTTAAATCAAAGAATACGAGAAATTTACTTACTAAAAACACTTTTATATTACCGAAGTAACGCCAACTTATAATTTTTTCCCTTATAAATTTCACTGCTACGTAGTAAATTTTATTGCTGTACTTTGCAATAATGCGTTCTTTCGGAATTTTGTATCATAACATATTCCATATAAAAATTATTTCTTTTAATGGACTTAAACCAGTTTCAAAATAAATTTTCATGTATTTGGTCAACTAGCTAATTTTCAAGTGCGTTTAAACATTAAAACCATTGTTTTTAAATTAATAATAATGAAGATTTTTATGTAAATATCTATATACAGTAGCGAGCACAAAAAACACTGTGCCATATGATCTTTAATAAGATCTGTTTCAAAATAACGGTAACTAATTTATCTATTTTCTTTTGCTGTTAATTCTTTCAATTATAAGTTTTCAAAGTAACCACAGTTTATTCCAAATTCTGCTTTAAAAAGTTAAATATTTTTGAATTAGTGAAAAAAGTGCAAATTTTTATCAAGCAAAAAAAATGCAACATAATAAAAAAAATAGTTAAAGTAAGGTTTATATTTAATTATAATTGAAAATTTCTTAAATAAGTTATACAACATGTGTTTTGTAATAGAAGCAGCTCTCAGCTGACAGCAAAACTGCAATCATTAAAGCCTTAGAAGAAGGAAAATCCATGCGTGAAGTTGGACACCTCTTTGGTGTAAATCAATCAACCGTATGTCGGATTAAATCTCGATTTTCCTTGAGAAATAGTGTGAAAAGGAAACCAGGTAGTGGTAATCCTCGAAAAACTACCCCTCGCCAAGACCGCCAGATGATTGCACTGGTTAAAAAAGATCCACGAAAGACCGCAGTGGACGTTGCTAATTTCGCAAATGAGCAAATGGGAGTCGCTATAGGCGTTCACACTGTTCGCCGTAGGTTGAAAGAGACTAATTTGCATGCGAGACGACCCGCAAAGAAACCTCTCATCAGTGCAATCAATAAAAAGAAGCGCCTGGAAATTGCAAAACGTTACAAGGATTGGTCAAATGAACAATGGGCTAAAGTCTTGTGGAGCGATGAAAGCAAATTTAATTTGTTTGGCTCCGATGGGATAAATTTTGTTCGAAGACCGCCTGGACAGAGATATTCTCCAAGATATCAACTTCCAACCGTAAAACATGGCGGTAGATCAATTATGGTGTGGGGTAAGGAACGATATGTTTAAAAAAAATTATTGATTTTACGTCACGTATTTACAGGTGCGTTTACCCGTGATGGAGGAGTTCCCTTAACTCAAATCGAAGGAAAAATGGACGCCAAGAAGTATTGTGAAATCCTTGGAGAACACATGCTTCCTCATCTGCGGGAAAAAATGCCTCCTGGTAGCATATTCCAACAGGATAACGATCCAAAGCACTCAAGTCGCTTAGCTCGAAACTTTTTAAGCGACAATGATGTCAATGTTTTAGATTGGCCATCACAGTCTCCCGATCTAAACCCCATAGAAAATCTATGGGAACTATTAGATCGGGAAGTTAAGAGGAAACATCCGTCAAATAAGAGGCAATTAGAAGAAATTTTGAAAAGTGAATGGGAGAAAATATCCATTAACACATTAATAGCTTTAGTCGACTCTATGCCTTCTAGGTTGCAAGAAGTCATAAAAAATAAGGGCTACGCCACTAAATATTAATTTTAAAATTTTTTTTGTAAGAATTACTATTTAATTTAAATAAACACATTAAAATTTATGCTGTTGCATTTTTATTGCTCCCATGAAATTCGCACTCTTTTTAATATGTGACAAAATAATATATCATTAATTAAAAATATTTACATAATTTTATTGATAATAGGTATCTATAACTGTAGGGATTAATAACCCAAAGAAATATTTTGAACTGGTCACCATTTTTTTAAAAAGATGATTTTACCCAACGTTGCAATTTTTGTGCTCGCTACTGTATATTTATGTTATTTTTTCACTTTCTCTGTGATGATTAAATGAAATATAAAATAGCGTCACTGATATTATCCTTATACATACCTTGTATGTTTTAACTAGCGATGGGTCGAATGTTATTTCATGTCCATAATCTGGCTGGGGTGGTTTGATAAATTCCCGTGTAGTGGCAGTCAAAGCTCCTCTGACATAATGGTATTTCAGCGAAATTTTGCGCTGATTTAAGACAAATGTTCGAATTGCAATATCTTTATCGGCGGGTAACAAATTATTCCGATTGAATTTTTCCACAATTTTCTAATTATAAAAAAAAAAATAACAGAAACGTGGTATAAACTAATAAAGGTTAGGTTAGGTTAGGATAGAGCAAGAATGATAAACTAAAGATTACGCCATCACGCACACAAAATTAAAACTTTCTGCGCATGTCATTGATTGACGCCACGCAAATTGTTTTTCTATTGGCTAATGATAATGTAAGATATATTGCAGGGTTGCCGACTAATTTCACGTAGTGCACACATTTTTCAGAAGAGATGCTAATTTTCACATATAAAAAAGACTTTTAAAATAGCCCAACATGTATTTGTTGATTAAGACATGTACAGTAGTGCTGTTAAAGTATTGAGTAATGGGTATCGAGTATTTACCAAATTTTTTGGATACTCAATACTAAAAAGTAAGTACTCAATACTTTTGAGTTAAATAAACACAACATACTTTGTTTAAATTAAACGGTTATAGTATAAAAAATACAATTCTGATAAATACACAAATGAAGAAATTTAATTAGACAATTTATAGGAGGAGGTTTTAAGTGAAAAATCCATATAGGATGACTTTGGCAAAGAATCAAATGCAAATAAGAATAATATCAAAAAATCATTTCCTGAATTGGAACAATATATAAATGAGCATACATTTGAAAGGAAGAAGTGCCGTCAGTTCCTAGTGAAAGACTGTTTTCAAAAGCCGGTCAGATCCTGACGCCTTTCACTAAAAAGTGAAAATGTTAAAAAAATATTATTTTTGCATTTCAAAGATTTCTAACAAACTCAAAGCTTTTTCTATCGAATTTTTCTTATGGTGAGGAAACTTTTCAATTCTTCTTTGCCAAATAAAATCTTTCTTGCCTGTAGTAAATTTTGACATATAGCACTAATCATTCAAGAACTTCTACATTTTTAACAAAAAGCTATATTGATTTTTTACATATAATTCTGAAACAAATTTTGAATTTGTAACTTAATTTGTAAAATATTTTGTTTTTTAGTTTTCAAAATTTTCATTTCATTTGTCAAAAATATACGTCGCCCAAATTGTATTAACTTATAAATGTCAAAAATTTACTTTTTGGAGTAAATTCCCTGTAGGAAATGCCAACAGTGAAACTCTACTGACTTACTATTGACACAGTCACCAGTACTAGTGACATTTTATACCCCAGCCACTACTGACGTCAGTACTATTGACTATATAGTTAATAGGTACTCCTTTTGGGACCATATGTAGACATTAGAACCAGTGAATCAATAGTACAATTTAGCATTTCTAGTCTACACTTTTGGTACTTTTCTGTAGTAAAAGACGATAATAAAATTTAAATTTTTTAAAATATTTAATATTCTCTCTTATTTATATCTCTCTTATTTATATATGAACATCAAAATAACATTTTTGTTTTATTAAAATTGAGTAAAATTATTAATCATCTTTGTAAGAGTCGTCTTCTTCACAATTTACATCATTTTTAGTTTTGCTGCGCTGATATTACATCTGGCACACACTCAAAGTACAAATTTTTTAATTTATTTTATTTTTTAATTCGTTAACGTTGAAATAAAAGTTAACTTTTTTAATTTATTTATTTTCATAATAAAAGGCAAATAAACAAAATAATACCACGTTTTTAAATTTAAAAATACGTTAAAAATATCGAGTAGTATTGAGTACCCAAATGTAAAGTATTGAGTAGTATCGAGTAGTGAAAAGTAGTAGAATGTTGCAGCACAGTACTCGAAAGTCAAATTAACCCATTTTACAATTATAATAGATGGGATAGAAAAAAGGAGAGAAACTAGGAAAGGTAGAATGAGAAGCGGAGGAATTTCACATACGAAACGAATTAAAAAGAGAAAATACGACTAAACTGATTAACTTTTAATTCTTATATACCGTACTAAGAGATGTTTTAATTTAAAAATAATTTTTATAAACTTATTAATGAATTTTAAGATTAATAGGTCACTCTTTAGACAATGATTCAAATTCATACAGATTTCACTGGCAGTGTCTTTTTGAAGAAAAAGGTTTGATGCTATATCTCTATTATTTGGCAATCCCATGATGGCGTCAAAATTATGTCTGGTTATAAAAACAGATTGGGTTTAAAAAAGCTTCGAATCGTCAAACAGATAACATTCATTATTTAGCTCACAAATTAAATTTGGTGGTTGTGGATTTCTGTTCAGACATAAAATCGGTTATGAGTCTACCAGATATCTCATCTAGATGTAAACAAATACAAATAGTAAACAGTCTTTAAACATTAACATAATTAAATCTAAAGGATCTATCCAAATCTGTTTCTACTTATACAAGTAGCTAGGAGAGATGAGGTATCGTCTGGATGTGAACCTAGTTTTTTGGCTATAAATAGACTTAGTTGCGTTCAACAATGAGTCAAAATCGGTTTTAAAACGTAGCTATTTTAAACATTGAAAACAAACTAGCTTCAAATGGTATATTGACGGACGATATTCTTAATATATTTTACACAAACAAAAAAAAGAGGAAATTAACCTTCGAATAAAACTTAGTATTTATGTTTACACGTATACATATTAATACAAATCAATTTGAGTGTTTTACAATATTTTCTTTTTATCGTTATTAAATCACAGAATGTTTATGTTTTTTTTTTTTTTTTTTTTTTTTGTAATAAGGGCTATTATTACAACTTGCTGTTAACTAAAGGAAGGATTTTAATTTGTTTTTAATTATTATAAGTTGACGGACAATATGATAGAAGTGAGCGTTAAGCTAAAGGGAGGATCATTCTACCGGGAACTTTAAAGTTAAATTTATGTTTCAACTTGCCATATTATATATTATTTTCAAAAGGGCAACTTCGAATACGTGCATATAAACAAAACAATCATATAACACACAAAACAAAAAAAAGGAGCCCGTAGTGGCTTTTCAGTTTACAGGCTAAACTCAAGTTTAAAGGGAAGTTAGACGTAAGTGTGGTAAAATATTAAAATTTATATGTATTACTCCTTAATCTTTTTAATAACAATAATGAACGCTAAACGGGATTATTTATTAGAAGGGATATAGCCGTCCGTACCGATGCCGATGTCGTTTGATTAATAGTCTTTTTTTTAAGCCCATACGATGAAAATTGTTCACGTATGAAAGCAAACTTCACAACCTGTTGTAATCAACTGCAGAAAGAAATTTAATTTATGAATTTCCAAAGCAGTAGTTCGGATGCTCTTTCGTCAAAATCTTTGTTAGAATCCTGGCACTTGGGTGATTTAGTAATACAGCATCGGGGCGAATAACAGTTTCGATTTTATTATAAACAGATGGGTAATGAATTATTAATTGTTGTTTATCGTGTTATTCTAATTAATATCTTAGATGGTTACCTTGATTTTAACACGATCAACGGGTTTATAATTAAACTCCAAGTAGTAACATAAATCAGTACGTTTGTTATAATGAAGTATTATACGATTTGAGTCTACTTTTAAATATTCCAGTGAATCCAAACGCGGTTCGGAGTAAAAAAATAATTCCTTTGGTGTTCTTAAGTTTAAATTGGAGCGAAGATCTGCAAAAATTAATAAATAAATAAAGAAATGAGAATGTGATAATAAACGTTTATGTGTACATATAAGTGGAAATGCGCAGGCCTTGCTGAATATATGTGTACCACCTATAGTCGTATATTATAGAGCAATTAAAATGCATGAAATTCTTATAATATACATAACATACATACATAATTGGCCTTTACAACCCTTCAGTCAGGATTACGACCTAGCTTCTTACACCACTTATGTTGTGTGCGTTAATTTTATACATGAGTGGCGGGACCTACAGTTTAAAGTCGACTCCGAACGACAGATTTTTGAGAAGCTTTTCATGGCAATTTTTTACTCTCAGAGTCTTTGCCAGAAATCTGCTGAAAGGAAGTCGCCGAAGAATTATTTTTCGTTTTGATGTCTGACCTGGGACCTTATAATATATTAACTCTAAACCTACCAGAGCGCTCAAATGACCGCTTTTGAGACCTTAATCAAAATTGTTAAATTCCAGGTTTTCATTCTCCTTGAATTTACTGCAAGACTTTTTCTACAATACATGGCTGTATAATATTTTAATATATATTTCTCTACTTCTTTCGTTTTTCCTGATAATAGTATGTACTTTACCGTTGTCTACCCTGAGCGGTCGTTTGACCGCTAGAATATATATACATTTTTATGAAGTTATCTGCATTTTAGGATCCATATCCTAAACTTAAAGGCTTCATATTTACGGAATAAGAAATGGATTACTGCATTTTTTTTTCACGAATAATGAACAGAAATGCGATTTATTCGTTTTGATAGAGGAAGCGAGCGGAGGCAACAGACTGACAAAATTGCTCTCATCTCCAAGGTATAGAATGTATTTATAGAAAATAGTTAAAACTGTTAGAAACCAGGTACAAATATAACTGTTGATGAACAGCTATTTGCGATAAAATCAAGATGCCGATTTACACAATATATGACCAATAAACCCGATAAGTTCGGAATCAAGAATCTCGTTAGCAGCTGACGTTGAAGTAAATATATTGTGAATGCGTTTCCGTATTTGGGAAAAGATGAGACGAGGCTATCAGCAATACCACTTAGTGAATTTGTTGTACTTAAACTTACAGAAGAAACACTTATAATAATAAGTTTGAATAAGGATATGTACATATGGAAATTACTGAAGTAACATGTCTTCTAGTTTCAAGGCCTTTTTCTAAAAATTTCCGAAAAATAAATCTTATTTGATTATTATGCGATAATTATTTTGTGCTTATTGTTTATACTAAATTCTGTATTAATTACAATCAACTGGATAACACTATAATGTTTATTTCAAAAGCGGTTATTTGCCCGTCATCGGTAGAAATAAATATTATGTATTGTACTGTATATATAATACGGCGATATGTTTAGTAGTATATGAATTAGAATGCAGAAGCACACAATAAATTCTTAAGTGTACTTTCAAGTCTAATTTTCTAATTCCTATTATTTGTGTATTAAAATTTTTTGGAAATTATCCAATATCTCTTCGTTCTTTTCATTCTTACTTATTCCTGAGAATGACTAAATTAAATAACATTGACATTGCATAAGTATCTTTATATACATATATATTTTCGAGAGTTAAAATCTGTATATCTATATATATATAAATATACATATATATACTTTAACTTACATTTAAGACTATCGTTTCTGCCTTTCTCAAAGATTTCTTCGACATCCATGGTCGTATAGTTGAACTTTAGTTGTACTAATAAATCTGCTCGATTTTTAAAGTACTCTCGGCGTATAGTAGGACTTTGATAATCGTTATCTTCAAAGAGTGTTAGTTGCATTACCTTTCCATCTCTCTGTGAGTATGGAGAAAATCTTTCGTACTTCGCTTGTTTGTATAAAATGGTCTTTTCCAATTCCGGGAAACGCTCTTCAAATTCTTTTTCTCCAATATAAAGGCGAGAAACCCAAGATCTTACAATATCTAAATGTTTCTCCTCAGCTAGATATTGTGAGGCAGGAACAATATTCTCTTCGGAGCCAACTGCATGAGAACGCATTTCAATAGGTTCTCCTGGTAGTAAGTGCTCCCAGTCTTCAGTATTCCTGAAATCCCATTTAATTTCGCTTATATGCGAGTACTTTTGTTTGTTCACATAGTATTGCGAATTGCTCCAAACACTATCAATCAAAATGTAGTTTTTACAATCCGATTCATAAAATAGTCCTGTTGATGGTTCAATAAATGTCGCCTTAGGAGGTTCATCAGTTACATCACCGTTTTCATTAAGAAACGTTTTCCTGGGCTGTATAGACCACGGAGCATTATCAATAATCGCTACCCATGCATGTGATCGACGGTAATGGTATTTATCGGCTGGCCTTAATTCCAGCTCCTAAATAAATCATTCATAAAAAATAATATTAAGTAAGAATAATAATAAAAAAAATTTAAATAGGAACTGAACAGAAGACAAGAAGTTCGTACATTCTACACATTCTACATTCTTCTTGAGGCTCGACCTAAAATTTGTGAAATATTTCTTTGGGGAATGTGAAATTTAATAAAGTTACAAATAATTATACGCTCAGCGGGAAGTGACTAAATTAAGAGGATTAAACACATAATGGAATACATCCAATAGCGAGAAAAACAAAAAATGCAACTCGATGCCATATTATGTTCAACACCGTGTCTTGTCTTATTTGCAGAATGTTGTTTATTTGCAGAATTGTTGTGCATATCTTTATTTTGGGGTACGACGAATGTAATTTAACCCATCACAGTCAAATAAGTTAAACTTTGATTCGTCGGTTCACAAAACTTTGGCTCACTGCTCTTTTGCCCAATGCAGATACCGTCGGCAGTAGATTTACGAGATCGACCACTTCCTGGCAGTCTTTCCACATTATTTGCTTGACGATGTCGCGATGAAATCCGACAAACCGTTGATTTGTTGATATTAAATTGATATAGTTGCCACATTCATTGATTTGCCTTCTTCTAAAGCCCTTACAATGGCAACTTTACTATATGCGGACAGTTGTTTCTATTTTAAAATTCACAATTTAGCAAATTTTTCATTAATCTTTTAATTTAATTACTCTAGTTGACCTACTTTTATCTTTAACACATTGCGTTGCATTTTTCTTTTTATAAATTTAAAATTTTTAATAAAATTTAGAAATCAACAAATAAAACAAAACAAAAGTGGAGTGGAATTCGTTATATTTTTGGAGTCTCTATTGAATATCATATGATATAGCGTTGCATTTGTTTTTCTCCCTACTGTACATTATTTTTACGAAATACTCATTCACCACTCCATCATATTAAATGCCGAAAATAAAAAAAAATTATTTTAAAATTTAACAATAAATAGACTTAACAATTATCTTTTTAATTAGTATTTGAAAATACAAAACTACGATGGTTGCTTACTTGCTAATAATAACAACCTAGAGTTTTAGCGAAAATCAAGCCATCATTTCAATGTAATTACAATGTTTACGTCTGTCTTTTTAAAAAGGTTTTGACTTTTCGTTCCCACCATAGACTCTCAGTGTTTGTAATTGTTAACTGAATATCTTACGTTATTTGCTAAAGATTAATTGTAATAGAAAATAGGAAGTAAACATTATTTACTGAGCAATTCTCGACAAATGAACTGACGTAGGTTTTTTACTTCTCATAAAAAAAGGATCGCATGACATAATGCCCATTGACATAATGTTCATGCACATTAAGTCACCTTAAAAAGTGACATTATGTCACTTCGCGTGTTGTCATAATGTCCACGTATAAAATGAGTCGTAAAGTCCATGGACATTATGTCACATTTGGAGTGATACTATGTCCATAATATTCAAAAATCAATTTTAGGTATTTGGATTCACTACTGTCAAGCAGTAAAGCGACAAAGTCGAAAAATAATGATCTTTGGAACTTTAGTGAAAACCAATAAAGACTGTTCAGACTAGTATCAAAAAAAAAATTAAGCCTTCCGATGGTCAATCCTGATCAAATACAAGAAATGTGCTTATGCCGTAAAAGCAAAATTTTGGGCATATCACAAAGAAAACAGGATTACCTTAACACTTTTATGAATTACTAGCTCACCCGGTGAACTTCGTCCCGTCCAAAAATTGATTTTTTTTATTGCCCAAAACAGGTCACATTATATATTTATTGTAATTCGCTGCATAAAACGCTGACGATGTTGCAGTTGTTGTGCTCCAAAACAGAAACTAACAGACCAAAATGTTATATATGTACATATGTAGTTATAATCCATCGAATTAGTTGCCACGCGCATTTTTGGTGAGTTTGTCGGTATTGACTCTACGGACGTACCCACCAAACTGCATTCGTTTACGATGACTATGTCCATAAATATTAAAATTTTAGAGGTTTGCCACGCCTTTTTTTTACTTTATTATTTAAGCCTGATAAGCTTTCGAACAAAAGAAGAATGGTTAAAATCGGTTCAGTAGTTTAAGAGTTATAGGGCGTTTGAAGGGCGAGGATTGTCAAGTCCATTTTTAGTGGAATTGTCGATATCGGCTCTACGAACTTACCTACCGAATTTTATTCGTCTACAATCAATATGTACCTAAATATTCAATTTAAACGACTTTCCAAGCCCATTTAACATTTAGAGATATGAAAAATAGATGTTGTCCGATTCTCAGACTTACCCGATATACACAAAATTTCATGAAAATTGGTCGATCCATTTCAGAGGAGTTTAACCACTAACACCGATATTAGATTTTGAAAATCAGTGGATGGCAAAGGGAAGTAAATATTATTCAAATAATATGTCTTGTGATAAATGCATGTCCAGCTTATGTGAAATGTAAAGTGATTCAAATAAATTGCAGAGATTTAAAAGAAAAAATTTGACAAAATTAAAATTTGCTCTAGTTGCTTAAAGACTTTGGAAGAAAAATCAAAGACCATTAAATCGCCATTACTTTGTCTTTACTGCAAACAGATTGTTAAAGATATTTAAATATGGCTATCTTATGTTATTCCAACACAACAGGAGTTATTATTTGAGTATATGTATTAGGAATGCCAAACAGGATCCATTTTTAAAACCCGATTCCGAAATCCCGGGATATTTCGGGATAATTCTCTCTTCATCTTTTAATAATAAAAATATTTCGTTAACAAAATCATTTGTATTCCAATTATGTATGTATGTATATCAGTACTATATACAGGACAAAAAGTAACAAAAAAGCGTAAATTAACAAAAATAAAAATTATTAATACATATGCAATTGGATTAGTTTGAAGAAAATTATTTGGATTCTAACAAAAAGGTTAAAGCATCTAACATGTGATCTGAAAGGCTTGAACGAATTTTGTTGTTAACGTACGCTTGTTGTTAATCAACATTTGTTGGTAAAATAGTTCCAAGATAGCTGTATAGAGCTTGTAAATATTCACCTCTATCACCTTCTAAATAAATGTAAATAAGTCTATTTCTTTGAACAGTTGAGTATATAAATCAGTTCGTTTTATAGAGCTTTTGCATTCTTCGATGGCATCAAATAACTTTTTATCAATGGAAGTGGGGTTTTCCTCATCTAAGAAGCTATTATCGAAGTCAAGTGATATAGAATTTTTTTTTTCAGGACCTTTGTAGGATCAAAATTCATATGAATTCACAATCCCGAAAATCCTGAAAAATCCCAGGACAAGTTTTAAAAAATGCCGGGATTCGGGATTTCCCGATTGGCATCCCTAGTATATATGTATGTACGTAAAAAGCTTTTCATATTGACTAGACTGGATTATATGTATAATTATATCTAAATAGCGAAGATCCACGTTTTCAAATGACAGTCCATGTACTCTGAAACACTATGGGTTGTGAAAAAGGCTACGAAAGGTAAACTGCATAAAATTTAGATGTTCATAGTACAGAGCACACTGGTTTCTCCCATAGGCCAAAAATCAAAAAAAGTTAGGTATTTTTTTCTAAACTTTATTGCACAAAATTTATTGACAACACTCTAAATTCTATGAATCTAACAAATTTTCTTGTTGTTTTTTTGCGAGATTTAAAATTTCCGTCATTTTAAAGTGGAGTTTCTATTCCCTATTTTGTGTTCGCATAGTCCTACATAAAAACTTAACTTTACATAAAAAATTTTTAGTGTTATTGTTCCAGAAAAATTAAATTTTAACTTTTTTCTATCTAATTAAATGATAAAATTTGCAAAAATTTAAGCCCATTAAAAAATTCCTGAACAATAATTTTTTACCTTTTCAAAACACACATTATCTCTCTTTAAAATAAATAATATTGTGTCCGCGGATTTTTGCATATTTTCGCATATGGATGTGATTTGCATGGTCATTTTGTATTGTACTATATCTTTTTAAGAACTAGAGTAAAAATCCCACATATGTGGTGCCTTGCCTAAAGAAATGAATGATATTGAAAACGGCCTCAAGAAAAAAGTAAATGTAGCGCGTTACGAATTCAGACTGTCACCATTTCATGCCAACATACGATTTTTTGAGTACTTATCGTATAAATTAGAGCTAAAAAATGAAGGTCCAGTAAGAACGAAAAATCAAGTGTTTTGAAGAAAAAACAATTTATTCAATAACAATTTCGGGCCGAAATAGGACTTTTGGTAGAAAGGCCAAAAGCCGGTGGTTTTGGAAAATCGAACTATTTTTTCAATATGTTGAACTTTCATTAAAAATAACAGCAATCGCTAAGGACATTTTGAAAAATGTGCAACAATTCTACAAGATATAAATTAATGATATCAAATTGATGCCGAAAACTTTGAGCATATTCCTCAAGACAGCCAGAAAACTTGTTGAGGAGTATCCCTGGTACTACTTTCCTCCATGAGGCTGAGGTGATTAAGCATGCATTAGTGTCCATAGGTGAATTATCGGAGAAAGCAGTTGAAGCGAAAAATAAGGATATAAACCAGTTTAAATTTTAACATACAAGAAAAATATCGCTTATTGCTACAAATACAAGCCTTTTAAATAAGCTCTTTTTAAGTTCAGGCCCATGTATTTCTGGAGCCCGAGACCTATCAACGAAGAAAACAAATAGTTTAATTCAAAGATTTTTAAATTTGCTTAATATTTGACGTGTATTAATAACTTATTTTACTTATTCTCAAAACAAATCTATGACCCAATTAACCTTTCGGAAATCAAATGACTACAGTTGTTAAAATATTTTCCTAAAAATTTGTATGCTTTAAGCTCTTAGGACATGCTATGAGGTGACCACTTTTGAAGACCCTAACTGTTTTCGTCTTGAAGATATTGATTTTTGACCACTTGTTCATATAAGGGAAACCGCTGTGCAGAGCAAATTTTAAATTTAAAACTTTTTATATCGAGGCTTGTATAGACAATTCAAAATGCTTTGACTCCTTAAGAAGGATGAGAAATACGTACTACCTCGTAGTATGTATGTGGAATTTTGAATAATTAAATAATGGAATAATTTCGTATTTGATGTAAAATAGTTTAAATTATCATACAGTATAACATGCCGACAGAATATTACCTCAAGTTCTTTTCTAGCGATTTCATCACGAATTCGTTGCTCTTCGCTTTCTTTTTGTGCAAGAACTTTCGCCATATTCTCTTCTAGGTGACTATCCAAATCTGGCATCGGACGAAGTTTGTAGATTTGTTCTGCTTTGTCTTCTTGCTTGTGGCTTTCCTCTACGTTAAGATCAATTATTTCGTGAGGATACGGTACGTTGCGTTGATTATTTTCAACGATATTAGCACGAGCTACACCCGAAACAACAACAGCTGGAAGTCCGGCTCCGATTAGCATGCTACACAGAAGTGTAGCCATTTCAAAGCTGTTGCCTCGCCGCCTTCTTAACAAACTTGAAGGCGATATTAATCTGGTGGGCTGGAAAATAATAAAATCAATAGCTAAGTATTAATATAAACTCATATATTAAATATGTATGTACGTCTTTCAATGTGAATAGTTGATGGAATTCAACGGTTGAATAATTAAGGTATCGAGGTCATTAAAATACGACGGCCAAAACGTATGTACATACATATGCTTATGTATACGAGTTTGTCTGAAGATATTTGCTGACTAAATCAGAACAATCTTTGAGACACACATACATATGTGCTTAGATCCAGTCAGGGTTTTTCTCGGTATTGTTATTTTCGTTTGCAATATTTTTTATCCATCGTGTTTTATACAAAAATTGAGAAGAAAAAAATCAATAAATAATTTGAAAAGAGACATTTTTCTGCAGGCAACTTGATGGTATTTGATGTTCTATCAGTACGTAACCATTGTTTCGATATTTATATATATGTACGTATATATGAATATATATACAATATATGTATGTATATATACTGCATATGTATATATGTACATATACATGACTGAGTGTATGCTGATCTTATTGTTTGCATTGGTAATATGTATGTATGTATGTAGATGATTGTTGTGCTATTTTAAAAACAGCTGCTTTCTCTAAGCAAAATTGTATGCATGTATATGGAAGTATAGGTATATAAAGAAATACATATATATTTGTATGAGTGTGTTTGTTTGTATACATTTCTTATAGATTTTTCATTTTTTAGTTTATTAAAAACAAAAAAAAAGAACTTTCTTTAGATTTTTCTTTTTTTTTTTTTGTACATTTGCAACACAATGCAAAAACAATCACTATCAAAAGCATAGTAAATGAAAACAACAACAAAAAGGAAAAAATTGGAAGAGTTTAAGACAAAAGAAATTTCAATTCGATGGATAGAATGGAAAAAAAATGAAAAAAATTAACAGAAACAAGAAATGTTGTTTTATAAAAAGCAGTTACGAACGTACTGTGCAATCCCTGCAATGCAAACAGATACATACTCTATATATACATACATACATACCCACATACATACATACATACATATGTATCTGTGTGTTTGTGATTAAGAAAGTTTTTGCTTTGTAATATCTCAAATATATACTAAATTACAAGTATTAAGAGTGAGTATTCAAGTGTTCTACATTCCTACATACGAACACCATACGAATATGATGTATACGATGAGAATAATATCTGTAGGGTGTTTATATTCTATACAAAAAAATTATTATTTATATGTACAGTCCCTTGTACGATTGTTATTAATTTCTTTTAGGCTTCCATCACAACGGCTTTTATTTTTCTCCATTTTTTTAAGTATTGTTTGTATGTAGTTTACTTTTGTTCTGCGAAAGAATGTGTAGTTTATCTTTATATTTGGTTTTTTCTTTTCGCCTCAAACATTGTTGTCCTTGTGAACATCAAAGTAATTCCTTTGAACCTTTGTCCAGATTCGTTTTTGGTGCTTTTTTCGGATGTTTGGTTATTAACTTTAGAAATGTAAACCACTCATCCTTATAGGCTGTGACATCTAAAAATATTTTTGTTTAGTTTAGTCAATTCCAAATTAAAAACAAAAAACCGTTATTTTATAGAAAATTGTTTCGCTAAAAATGATAAAATATTTTTTTTTTGTTCTATAGAAACGACATGGACATTAAATCTAATCTAACTAGTACTATACTTCATACGTATTTTCTAATTTCGTGATACTGCTGCTGTTACAAATTGTTCTTAAACAATAATCGTGTTCAAAAAATAACAGCATATCTGGTAGGTAGGTAGGTAGAAGTGGCTGTCCCCCCGATGAACTCATTGAGCGGACGCACTTAGGCCGCCTACAGTGCCCATTGTGATACCACAGTTTCATCTTCTCCCCTATTCCAGGAACCATTCGGAGCTTCCTATGAAGAGACTCAGACTGCAGACTTTATTTATTCGCAAAGTGTCCAAGACCAATACGCCTCGCATGCGTTTCTATAATACAATGACTCGTAATAACCCCGACAACAGCGCTGAGCCTGCTTCTTTGGCCAGATTTTTTTGGCTGTTCTGCCCACCTACTGTTGACAAGGTCCTCGATTGCATTGTCAATTATAACCTCGCAGGCTCTTAAAGAGTTTGATGGTCGTGTCCCCTCTGGCCAGATCATCTGCTATGCAGTTGCCGGGAGTGTCTCTATGTCCCGGAACAGCTATATTAATTAAAAAATAATTGAATTTAATTAATTGCCGTTAAATTTGGGTTTAATTAAACCTAACTTTAGCTAAAGTGAACTCTAAAAGTGAACTCTAAACACACCTTTAACTTCTTTTCGTCATTACAACCTACATATAAAATAAAATTAACTTTTTTAAAAATACGGCAGTGCGTGAGCAATGTTATGTTAAACAAGTTCTTTATAAACACACTGGCAATGGTAAGTTTTTTTATGTGTTTACTCGTTTTGTTTATAGCACAACGGGCTTCGTTTTTTTGTTGTATATCGTCGTCGAAAATTCAAAAGTACGTAACACCACGTTTTCTAATTTTTCAGGGGAAGCAAAAAACGTTATAAAATAACAAGTACTTCACATATAGAAACATTTTGAATTATTGATATTAAAAGCGTAAAATATTGCTTAAAGTTATTAATGTTATAAAATACGTTTTTTTTTTTATTCTTATTATCACAACTGAAGTTACCAAATGTGGAAAATGTGTTCTGTTCTCAGGATATCTACTTGCTCATGGCCAAAGTAAACAAAGATATTGGGGGTTTCGTCAGGGAGTAATATCACCCATGCCAAAGAAATAGCTAGACATTTCCTCTTCAAAAGTATTCTAGTAGCAAACGAAGCTTCATCGATACCACCATGGTGAATATTTATTGGCCTTGACAAACGTACGGGAGATATAAACTGATCGACCTTGTTCTCTCCTACACTCGTGGCAAGAAGCCTAACCATCAAGATGAATTCCCTGTCTTCAAAACCTAGGCAACCTTAAAGGGGTGCAACTTGCAACTAATGAGAAACCCAGCTTTCAAGGGGGCCTCTCCACGAAGGGGAGTACGTATCCTTTCCAACAAATCCTCAAATTCGCAGAGAGGTGCAATTGACACGATAAAACCAGACAATAAAACCGCTGCTGCCATGGTCCATCTATATTTGACTAAGCGCGAAGGCACGAAGTATTACAGGACACCCACCCAAACAACACTTTGAGGATGAAAAAAGCGACAATTCGTGGGGTCTGCTAAAACCACGCCTAAATGGAAAATGTCAACAGAGAGCCAAATGGTTTCGGGACAAGCTCCTAGAAACCGAAGCTTCTATCCATCAGAACTGTCGCCAAGTACACCTTGATTTGCTCTACCGTAGGTTAAAACCATGCCGAAAGTACCATCACGCCTGTCAATTGAATCGGCTTTACTTCGTTCCTTTAGGCACAATGTTTATGGCACCTCTATAAGGTAAAACTTCGTTTCATTCCAAAAGATTAAATCCCATATAGACCAACAGGGTTGCTGATATATAATGCAACAATTTTTTTTAATTTTATTGTTCAAAAGCAAAAAAATGTTGGAAATAACGTCAAATTTTATAATCAATTTATATTTGTTCGAATTGGCTACCTTTGGTACGAATTATGGCCTACAAGCGGCCGACAAAACCATCACAGGCTGCACGAAAGTGGCTCTGCGGTATTTTGGTCCATTCCCAGTTAAGCGCCATCTTGAAATGACCAACACTTTGGTATTTTTTAGTGAGATCCTTACTCTCCAAAATGCCCCAGGCGCAAAAGCCCAACGGATTGAGATCCGGAGATTTTGGTGGCCATTGTGCGGTAGAAATGAAACGAGGAACATCCTTTTTGAGCCATTCTTGGTTGAAGGGTGCTGAGTGCGGTGGTGCTGAGCACTGTTGGAATGACCGAAGTGTTTGTCTGCTCAGGGCTTCAATACTGTCTTTAAGACATTTTCCCGATAATATTCGGCATTTATTTTGACCCCATGGTCTATGAATACGAGCGGGGAGCGACCATCGGCCGTTACGGCGGTCCATACCATTACCATCAGCGGCGCTTGGATTCTGGTGGCCAATCGCAGGCCACCTTTGGCAAGTAAACCCGATCATTTTGTTTATTCACAAACTGCTCAATTTGGAATGGCTTCTCATCGGAGAAAACCAAATTCAGTAACTGGCCACTTTCGTGTAAGCGAAGTAACTCCTTGGCTTTTTCCAGTCTAACTTTTTTTTGACCATCGGTGAGCTCTTGCACTTTTTGGAACTTCAATGGCTTGGACTAATTTTTCAATATGTGTTGCATCCGTTTTCGCGATATGTTCAGCTCACGAGCAATTTTTCTACCACTGCGGCGTAGATTTCGATCAAATCTGCCCTTCACTTTTTTCGTCCACTTTTTGGACTTTACCACGGTAACGAGCAATGGTACGAGAAACAAACGATTTATTTACATTTAAATGCTGGTTTTCCTGTGGTTTTCCAGCTAAATATAAAGCAATCACACTATCACGCTTGAATTCTATTACGAATAACTTTTTTTCTGAATGCAATAGATCAAAATGTTTTTGTAAACTTGTAAATAATAAAAAGAGCTGTCACTGGAATAAATCTGTCAGCTGTCAGACGAGCGGTTTACAAATAATAACAACCTGAAGTTGGTTGCAATACATATCAGCCACCCTGTATGGTATGTGTTATGCTTCCAGCAAATATTGCAGATCTTGACGAGATCATGAATCCTATCAAGACATCTAACAATGATCTGCTGGTAGATCAGGGTGCTCTTCACACTTCCATTAGGAGTTTGTGACCGTATGGCCGAAATACTTTGATGAAAGTTCACTGCTCGTGGAGAAAATGGACACCACGGTCGTTGTAGCCAAAGATAAAGATAAATGATGAAGTTGCTGTTTCGGCTGCACCCTTTCTCCGACTCTTTAATGGGGGAAGATATAAATTTCGTTAATTTAATGCTTAACACTCTCGAGGCAGCCGTACCGTCTGATCGTAATTATCTGATAACGAAATAAATTTTTCTTATTTCTTTAAAATCCCAATTAGCTTAATAACGTTAGAACAACAATCTTATTGTCGATAAAGACGATGAAGAAAATTTCTAGAACAATTGTTAAAAACCTCATTAACACAATTAGAATTAATATTTTAGGAATTAGAGACTTAATTTCGGAAATTGAAACTTTAAAGCCCCTTAAAGCAGAAATAAAAAAACAAAAAATAATAATAATTTAAGGACGTATTTGACAAATAAATTTTTACTAAACTGCAATATGAATGTACACACATACTATATGTACATATGTATATGTATGTATATATATATTATGAAATTTTAAGAAATAATTGATATTGTAAATTAATTTCAAAGACGTTGAGCTACAGTAAAAGACATGCCTTCTGCACTGTTGCTCTCCCCTCCTCTCTTCTTTACAAGCATATTCCTGCCGTTTGGAGAATTTGTATCGGTTTGCGACAAATCCAACTTCAGATTAAAACTGTGTGTGTACATAAGTATGCCTTTACTTAAGAACACAATATCACACTATCAAATTCATTCTTTTATTTTTTGTTCTTTAATTTATTTAAATTTTATAGTAAAAGAAACAGAGTAGTTGGTAAAAGAAATTTATTTTAATAAGTGAATACTGGTTAACAGCTTAATAGCAAGAACCAGAAGATGTATACTTGCTCTCACCATCAGGGCTGTTAGTTTCTTTTTTTTTTCTAAAAAATCGTCAAAATTAAGAGGAAAAATTGTCAAAATCGTTAAAATGTCAATGTAAATTAAGAAAAATCGTCATAATTTAAAACATGAATAATATATTTTTCTATTTTTAATTTATCAAAACAATATTTAACAATTAATTCAGCAGCCTTTAACAAAAAAATAAAGTAAAGAAAAGTCAATAAAAAATATTCTCTTTTGAAAATCTTACTAGTCGGAAAACTTAAAAAACTAGTAAAAAATATTAAAAACATTGAACAGATTTATAATTTACATACATTTTTAATTAAGGTTCGTACAAATTATGTGAACAAAGTTTACTTATCAAATTTTTATTAAAGTTAACATTATCTTTTGAAAATAAAATTCCTTCAATGGTTTTTAAATCCAAAGAATTCCTTATTTTAGTTTTGCTTATATTACATACATAATTGGCCATTACAACCCTTCAGTCAGGATTACGACCTAGCTTCTCACACCACTTATGTTGTGTGCGTTAATTTTTTATACATGAGTGGCGGCACCTACAATTTAAAGTCGATTCCGAACGACAGATTTTTGAGAAGCTTTTCATGGCAATTTTTTACTGTCAGAGTCTTTGCCAGAAATCTGCTGAGAGGAAGTCGGCGAAGAAATATTTTTCGTTTTGATGTCTGACCTGGGATTCGAACCCGGGCCTTTCGTCTCATAAGACAACACTCTACCCACTAGACCACGGCGATTGTTTATATGAATTGTACTAAATATACGTTCAACATTAGCTGATGAATTTGGTAAGAGTCATTAATTTATTAACGAAATCACATAAGTTTGGAAGAAGTTTGTGATTTAATCTTATGCCAAAAATTTTTAAAATCTAGTCAATTGTACACTGAGAAACCTTTTCTTTTACATAAACACTAAGATAAATCTTTACCTTTTTTAAAAAATTGTTTGTATTTATTTGTGTCATTTAATTTTATTAGTATATACAGCTACATGCAACTAATTAAGGACACGAAGCTTACTTGTAGGCTTGAAGCAAAAAATACAAATTGTTGTATGATATTGTCAAAATTTGGCCAAGTTTAGTTAATTAAGCTCTTAGTAGTAGAAAATAACTGCTTACTGTGTCAAATAAATTATTATTTTTAAATCTGTGAGCCATATTTTAAAAGAATATTGATTTCAGGACACACCGTAAACTTTAGGAAAAAAGTGTATTTATTGGAAAAAAAATCAATGTTTTCTTGCAAAACCACTGTTGTCGACGTCAGCTTGACATCTGCGAGGCATCGAGATCATCTACAATATCATCTACATACATATATATCATTCTTATAACTACGGCTTCCAACCAAAGCCATCTAATTTAAGCTTGATGTAGAATTTTTTTCTTTTTTTGTTTAATTTCTAATGACGATTGTATTTTAAAAAATTCTTTATTCGGTTTTGGACTATTTGCTAATATAATTGTAAACATTTTTTATACAAAATGTGATATTAAAAAATCGTCAAAATGTTAAAAATTGTATAAAAAAAAACTTCAATTAAAATAACGTAAAATCATCAAGCATAACATCTCTGCTTACCATAGAGATTTCACAATATTCCTTTAAACTTATTTAACACGTTGACTGCTAACTCTTACTGTTCAATATTGTTGAATAGTATATAATACAAATAATAAATGCATTTTTGGACAATTTTATCAATTAATTATTATTTTTAAAATTAGTTTTGATTTGAATTATTACACATTTCAAGCATAAGTTTTCTTTTCAGTTACGAACATAGGCAGTATTTTAGCGAGTCTGTATAAACGTAGTTCTACACAAAGGACGAGTACATAGTGCCTTTCTGAGTAAAACTTCATGCAACAAGCCATACGTAATAGACATCCATACATACATACTACATGTGTACATATGGCGCATACATATGTTTTGACGTATTTGGTAAAAACACGAACTAACATGTTCGTAGACGTATGCCTGAACTTCACTTTCACTGAAAAGTGAGGGAACGACCAGTTGGTGGACTGAGCTGATGAAATTTTAGGGAGTCGTTGTTATTACAAACTAAACTATGGTAAAACATTACGGCGTATTAGAAAAACTGACAGTTGTAAAGAAATTAGTCTAAGAAAAAAGCGAAAAAAATTTCAAATATTTAATAAGCTAGAGGCGACAACAAGAAATTTATGAAGTTTTCAATATTTATGTTTAATTCTTAAAGCCCATATTGCACACCTGTAAATAATATTTTCATATGATATATTACATTTCTTTTTAATAATAAAACTATACGTTAAAAAAAAACAAAAAATTAAATACACCCTCCAAAATCCTCCAAATTTGTTTAACTTGACAAAAATTGTTTTTTGAACTTTTCACACAAAATTAGTTATTACTCAAATACATTTTAACCGATTTGGAAAAAGATATCAATGGCTTAATAAAAAAGGCCTAGCTCAATTTGTTTCAAATTAGCGATTTAGATGCACCTTGCCTCAAAATTTCAGGTGGATGCAATTGCAAATATCAGATTTATAACGATTTCATAAAAAGGCCTAAGTCATGCCAATGACTGTTTGAAAGAAAAAGCCCTAATACGTTTTTTTATTTCATTTGTTTGGTTTTCTCCATGACACAATAATATTTCCCAAATAACAAATTTGCTTCAGCGGAAAAAGTTGATTAAAAAATTTCGCCGGTGGGTCGAGTTCTTAAAGACGACAGCTATAAATCGACCGACATGTTGCTCTGTTTTTTTACAAGCAGTAAAAATGTTAGTGGCATTTGCCAGTATAATTATGCATACAAATATTATGAGTATTCCGAGCAGTTCAGTTTTTAACAAGTGGACATAAGCAAATGGAATGTGTGTCAAGCCTTTCCCCTAAAGAAAGAAAAATTAAAAATAAACAAAAAAAAAAAATTATCATCGCAATTTGTGCGAAAAGTTCCAGCACCCCTTTTAGCTCACCAGTTGCAATACGACCGTTTTTCGCCCCTTTCCCCCTTTTTGGACCTCTTGGTCCAACTTTTTAAACAGAACACCTTCAATAGAAATTTGGGAAACTTAACCAAGCTAAATCGTAAAAAAATACCTGTAAAACCCAAAAAATACAGCATTTATGCATAAAGTACTAATTTTTGCCCTTTTTTCTCCCTTTGTCCCATTTTTTTCCCTTTGGTTCAAAATTTTTAAAAGATTGATAGCCTGCAGCGACAAAAGCTCGATCAATATCCCAAATTTCAAGAAAATCGGTCCAGGCGTTCAGGCGTGATTGGCTAACAAACAAACAAAAAAACAGACTTACAGAAAGATTTATAATATATATTAGGATATTAGGATTTCACTTTCAACTCAGTTTAAAAAGGCCTAACTCAATTTTCCTTTTCAAAAATATGAAAAAATGCCCTATCTTAGAGTAAAAAATTTTCTAAATGAGAAACAAAATGTGTTGCTATTTTTTTTATTATGAGGTCGCCGTGATCTAGTAGGTAGTGTGCTGGCTAATTAAACGTAAAGCCAGGGTTCGAGTCCCAGGCCAGACATCAAATTAAAATACAAAATGTATTTTTTCGGCGATTTCTTCTCAGCAGATTTCTCGCAAAAACTCTGGTAGTAAATAAATAAAATTGCCATGAGAAGTTTCCCAAAAATCTGTCGTTCGGAGTCGAATTTAAACTGTAGGCCCCGCCACTTATATATAAAATTAACACACACAACATAAGTAGTGTGAGAAACTAGGTCAATAATCGTGTGTATTTTTTATTACAAATTGTATTAACATTTTGGTTCCATCTAAAATTTTTGGGATTTTATTATGTTTTTTCCTCTCCTAAGAGGTAACAAAAAATCGAGTTAAGGCTCTTTTATACTGAGGCATGTTTTAGAAAGGGGAGAGATAAACCTTTAAAACAATATACGTATGTAAACGTATTGTGCAAACTTTTATGTTTGATCGAGTAAACTTAGAAAATGTAATTTTATTAAATATTTTTTCCACTGTTTATCAGATAATTTATCGATTTTACGTTTGAACGACCACAAGAAGTCGGCTAATATGTCCGCTTTTTACAAATACTATTATTCCGTTTTTTTTTTTTTTTTTGTATTGGGTTAATTTGACTGTGCAAAATTACTTTAAAAAATCTGAATTTACGTTGCACTAAGTGTTAACTCCGCCGTTATTAGTTGACCTGTTACTCTATTATAAATGTCAACTCTGTTATAAATGTTTAGTAATGCAAGTAACTTAAAAAATAACTTAAAATATTGTAGTGACGTTCCATTCGGCATTTTAAAACGTGGTAATATAGCGATTTGATTAATTTTCAATTGGAAGAGATTAATTTTGAGCTATTACTATGACGCCAATATTACACTTAAAAAATACAGAGAATGCCAAAGTTACAAATTTAGTGACAGTTGGAATAAGCAATTCAAAACAATGCGTGGAAAAAGTGACCAAGTTTCTGTTTTAAATTGCAATTGGAGGAATAACTACGGTAAAATAACACATGAAATCTACCAAAAATGTCCGAAAGGTAGGCGGTTCTGCACATATCTCAATTACAAAAAACAAAAAATCAATTCTAAAATAATACATTTCAGGAGCTAATCATATTTCATTAAATCTCTAATATTTCATTCCATGAATTCAAAACAGAATTAACATAAATTCATATTGCAAACGTTGATTCACTAAAACTCTCTTAACAAAACTAAATAATGATAAACCTGTAGTTGAAAATGAAATGGTGTTTCTTAACAGTGGAAATTATCAAAATTATGGAAAAATACATAATAATTGTGTGTTTTCTATACCACATTCAAATGCTCATTGTGCTCCACTGTGTGTGGATGTTCAGTTTCATTGTATTTAGCTGAAGAAAGGAAAGTAATAAGATTTCCATTAATAATTATACATAGATAGCGAGCTAATAGAGTAATAACAAATTTCAATTATACTAGTAGATGTATAAAATTTTCCTTTTTAATAATGAAAAGAGTAGATTTAAAATTGTTTAAAATATTCAAAAGAGTGAGAAGTATTTCTTTTTCGTTATACTATTTACGTCCAGAAATGAATTAAACAATGTTGTGTTAAGTAATTCTTTTTCATACTTCGTTAATTAAGAAAATAATTTTTTCGATTTTTTTGATGATTTGATTTTGATTTTTAACTAATTTAAGTTTTATTTTTTTAGTCTACAATAATTGTAAATGAAGTGTAATATTTTATGATTTATTTTTACCTTTCAACTTCGGTATTTTTATTAAGATTCATTTTTATAGAATGAAATTATTCTTTTTTTGTTGCTCTTTTCTTTTTTGCAATTGTCCTCTATTTTCTATTTTCCATCTCTTCAGTATCCCTAAAGTACTAGAATAATTATTGAAGTCCCATTATTTCTTTAAGGATTTTCTCATCATAATATGGTATATCTATCTACATTTTTAATTTAATTTCGGCGTTAGCTAGATATAAGTAGTCACTTACTGTCTTAATTTCATTAATAAATTAACACAAATAAATTTTTTTTTTACTCAAAATATCTTGTTTTGTGATCTGAATAAGCTCTTGTTTTAGCTGTTCTTCCAAACAAAACCGATAGTTAAAACATATCTTATATTTAACATTATTACTTTCTAATAATAATTATTACTAAATTATTATAAAATTGATAACATTAAATATTCTCCTATTAACTACTAGCATAGCTGCCAGATTTGACGATTTATCGTCATTTTTAGGATTTTGTAGTCCAAAAATATCATATTGACGACATGACGAATTAACGTAATTTTCTTTACTTATGTACATTAGAACCCGCCTTTAGCTTTGTGTTTGCTTTGCAGTCATTACTATTGGAAATTTATGCTAGTAACAACAAGAAGTAAAGTATAATATTTTGAAGTAATTTTCAAATATCTGTGATGAATTTTCTGCTTTATATGCCTTTTTTATTCTCTTAAAAGCCAAAATATTACAACTTCTAAATAACATCGTAGTTGGGCATAAATTATCATTTGCCGTTCCAGACAATTTTAAAAATTCGATTAGAGCTTCTAAAATTACGATCGAAAGAACAAAGGCAAACGTCATTATTTTTTTTTTTTTTCCATACGACCAACATTCAGGGGATGGCATTGTGTTTGGAACTAGGAAAATGTATTATAAGAAGAAGGAAAGAGGGAGCAGTGTTTATTGATACTGGTTTTGAATATTTTAATAACATTTTTATACCAAAATTAACAGGATAGATCGCTGCAGGAAGGTAATGCCACGTACGAATAGTCCGTCGAACAAACGAACATTGTCTGTAATCCAATATGCGTTATAATCCAATATACTATCAAATACGGATGTGCTAGTCAAGAAAGACTAGCGTGTTGTAGGAATATATGATTTTCATAAACAAGTGCCCTTATTTTGCTCGATCAATATCCGTTGTAGTAGCAATAGAACAGTGAAACACAAGCCACATTGCTACGATGCTCCAATGAATCAATTGAGATGGATACATTATCGTGATTAATGTACTACTACTACTACTAGACTCAAAATATACGTTAAGGGCCAACCCATACATGAGACTTTTATTCCATTCTCGGTCGGTTACAAATCGTGTAAATGGTAAGTAGATCAGATGAAAAATGTGTAATTTCTAGCAATCATCACACGGAATTTTCATGCCGTCAAGATCTTCTGACTACCTAATATTTAAACCACACACGAGTATAGATGGTCCAATATTATTGTTGCTAAACATTGACTTTGTATGATTTTGTTTTGAAAACGTTTGAAAGCGTTCTCATTCGGTCAAAATTAAGGAATATCCGAGACTCTTATTCAATCCAAAGTTTACTGGTTGATTCTGTATTATTTTTTCTGCGCAGCGACTGTAACTGTTATAACTTTTGTCGTAAATGTCAGAGAATAATAATTATGTTTTGATCTTTATTTTTTCAGGCAGAAATAAAAGTTATTTTTTGACTTTTATTTTTTCAGGGTGGAAATAACTGTTATATTTTACTTTTATCATTACGAGCGGAAGTAAAAGTTATGTTTTGACTTTTATTTTTTCAAGCAGAATTAAAATTTATTTTTGTTTTAATTCATGATGATTTCATAATATTTATTAAAAAATTCTTTAAAACAATTAAAGTAAATTATGTTAAACAATTATTAGAATTATGATTTGCAATAAATATTAATAAATATTATAAACTCATTATGAATTAAAATAAAAATAACTGTTATTTTTGCTTTAAAAAATTAAAATCAGAAAATAATTTTTTTTTCTAAAAAAAAATCAGGGTTTTAAAAAGTATTGTATTTTATAAAAATTTTGTCCAAGACGATCAAAATGGTATACTTGATTTTGTTCTTCGACATTTCATTGCGGTTGCTTTTTTTAATCAAAAATTCAAAAATAACAATTATTTTCGGCCACTGGTTCTCAGCTCTTTTATCATGTCCAGGGATAACGTTTTGTATCTTTAAGTATTCGGGTAAAATTGATAGGTATGGTCCCAATGGGCCCTCTTGAAAAATTTATAGGTTTTTGCATTTATGTAGACTGACGCATTAGCGGATTGCATTATTCAAGTTCCATTTAGGTCCTGTTGTTCATTGCCTATAAGAAATCGTTTAGAAGAAACGTCCCCGATGCTATTTCTTCGACAGAAGTGACCTCGCAGGTTCACTTTTAATTGGAACTCATAAACATTTACCGGTCTCAAAGATATTTTGATTATTTCCATTCCATATTGTAATATTGTTATAACCCTTACAGTATATACTCGTACATACATTACATGGTCATAAATAAGTTTTTGTCACATGCAGATACATTTGTTGCCGAGATATTCAAAATATAAGCAATTGAAGGATGATCAGCCACTACTTTTGCTTTGACAAATGCGAGTGCCTTTTTTAACATTATTTTTTTATTATTACATTATTATTACATTATTAGTTTATTAGTTGACTACACCTATTTTTGCCTAGTGAATGGCATGTTGAATTTTTATTGTTTCTTCCTTCATGATATTTTATTTACATTTTATTAGGAATTATTCTTTTGCAATGTTTATAATCAAATATTTCTCCGTCTAAGTTCACTAATTTTTTCTACTGTTAATCTCTTAAATCTTTGAAGTCGTTGCCGTACTGTAGTAGGTAGTGTAGTTGGCTTATTAGACGTATGGCTCGATTTCAAATCCCAGGTCAGACATCAAAATGAAAATATGAAAATATTTCTTCGGCGACTTCTTCTCAGCAGATTTCTAGCAAAAATCTGTCGTTCGGAGTGAACTTTAAACTGTAGGTCGTCCCACCATTGATGTATAAAATTAACGAACACAACATGAGTAGTGTGATTAGTTAGGCCGTAATTCTGACTGAAGGTTTGTAATGAATGACTAATTATGTATGTAATCTCTTAATTACTACTTGTTTATTACTATTTCTCAGTAGTGGGGTTTTCTGCAATCCATTTGAATTCAGAGCCTATAAAATTTAAGGATCCATTGATTTTTAGTTTGAATCATTACAGGCAGGCTTAGTGTTCTGTCAGATCATGTTTCACTGACGGGTGGTGATAATGGAATAATACGTCTTTATGTAGAGTTTCTTGAAATCTGTCTGTAAGTTCCTGGCATCCTGGCATCCAGGCATCCTTGTATTTCTATTATTTGTATTAATTTAAAAGTTCTGCTAATCACTATTGGGAATTTGTATAGTCCAGAATTTTTACTGAATAAATCCAGTGTGAAGTTTCTCAAAAAAAAATAGAAAAAATCTGTCATTCGGAGTCGACTTTAAAATGCAGATCGTACCGCCACTGATGTATGGAACTAACATACACAAGATGAGTGGGTGTGAGAAGCTGGGACGTAATCCTGACTAAGGGTTGATCTTTGCAATCGTAAGGTTAATGTTAGTTTTAGACTTGTGCTTTTTAATGATTTTATGAAGTTAAATGAATGATTGTTATTTCCCCATTTTTTTTTTTTTTTTTTTTTTTGATAAATGCTTGTCCAAGTATTGTTTTTTTTCGAGTGGATTTAAGCATTTTTTTTTTATTCAGATATTGTGAGTCTGTTAATTATTCTATTTTCTTTGAGTTTATTCGAATATATTTTTATTTGCTTCCTTCTATTGTATTTCATAGGCTTCATGGAACAAAAATACGTCTTCCATTTACGGATTATGACATTGTTAGATTATATCAACTGGTCAAATTGGCTCAGCAATGAAATGGAATTTTAAAAGAAGTTGGTGCTTCACATGAAACACGTTATAAGAACCGTTTATCATACCTAAATTGTAGCCAATTCAGTATACATACATACATATGTATATTAGAGCGACCCAAGTTGTATGGAATGAACATTGAATGAATGAACGCGAACTAGCGCGAATTTCAAAAAAATGTGAGACCCGTATTTAGTTAAATCGATTAAAATATATTTATTTTGAATTTTTATTACAAACAACCCCGAACAAAAAATCAAAAATCGTTCTTTTTGCAGAATATCCTTAGAAAAAGGACATGGATGATCGTCGTTGGATAAATTGTATATACTGTAGGACACACCTTAAAAACCTTTTCTTATAATATGCATATTGTATATGTTGGTAACAAAATAACAAAATATTCAAAAACAGACCCTTTTTCAAAATGGTCCAGCTCACGAGAGGTCAAAGCTGGAGCCGAAATATTTTAAATGTTATCTTAAAAAAGTCAAAGGTTAATTTTTATGAGAGTTTATCGAGCACTCTTTTTGGTGAGTCGCTCTAATGTATATACTAAAGCACTATATATATCCATTCAAAGCTTAATTTATATACGAATAAGAACGTTTCTATATACTAACGACAATCATTAGATGAAGCTTGCGAAATATATTACTACCTTGTCTGTCTTCATTCCAATCTAATTAGCCCAAATTAGACTTTACGTACCAAAATTCACTTTGAACAGATATTCCTACAGATAGTTTGCTTATTTCGAACTGAAATTATCCACATATTAAGCACATACTTGAGAATTTTCCATACAAAACCTATTTTTAGCCTCAAGTAAGGACTTGTGTCGAGTAAACAGGAATTTTACTAAATGAGTTTGAATATACCTGTCTTCCTATTGTTTTTAGTACAAATTACAATAGACTTCTAACTGTATATGTATACCGTGTTACATTTAAAGAAAATTATTCACATAATGCAAAAAAAAAACTGACATTATAAGATACGTTTTGCAATTCCATTGAAATTAATTATAAATTTGTATGGAAACACAAAGTTAATTTGTTCAAAATGTTTACTGGGTACTTATCTATAACAAATTCATAGTTTCATAAAGCAAGTGAGCGAGTGAGCAAGTGAGGGAGAAAGAGAGTGAGAAACGAAAGAACGAATATATACGTACATATATATATACGTATGTATAATGTTTGTGTATGGAGAGTAAGATAGATATAAACAAGAAGAAGTTTATGTTTTGTTAAGGAGTTTTCTAGGGTCGTTGGTAAGTTTCCTTAGTCCATAAACTGCGACTAAACAACATCTCTTGATGCGCTCTTAATCTCATATGCTGCAGAATGAAAAACTTTCAAACGTTCGTACAACAAAAACTCACAGGCAATGATGCTAAATGCACATGGAAATATTTGTGAATGCAAATACGTTCACATAAGAATCGTTTTTTCCTTGAGCACCTAACCATTATATTTTCCAAAAGACCTCCCAGCCATCAGTCGTTCTTCTTATTATTCATGTAGTATGCCAAAACCACGAAGGGATGCTTGAACAACAACAATGCAAAGGACGGAGCAAAAATAAAATGTATACACAAATTCATACATAAACTGACCAGTCGACCAGTCAAACCAATACACCAGCCACTCTGAAACCATTCCCTGAAAACATACATATTTTAACTCTTTGCCTTATTTGGACGTCGACAATTAGATTCTGCAAAAAGGAAAATAACACATACTACTACAACAAGAAGAAAAACTGAAAATGCAAAAAAAAACAAACAAAAAAAAAGACGAAAGAAAACTTTTTCACATAAAGAAGAAATGCAACATTCATATGAACACATACATACAGAATATTTTCCGCTTTCTCCAAAGCAACTGTGTGCCTCGTTCTGTCTTAGGCTAATGAATCTACTGCATATACATACACACACATCCATACATACGTACATACATATGTATGTGCGTACAATATTATTCATAAGTATGGGAATCACTTTACATACAATCATACACGCATACATACATACATGCATACATACATACAAGCATACATACATATAGATTTGGTAAAAGATGAAGACTAACAACAATAAGATGCTGAGTAGAGGAAAATCGAGAAACAACTTTCCAAAATTAATGGAAACAATGAACAAAATATTTACTACGATAAAATTTCAAACTCCGTTCTCATTGGAGCGTTCAAGTATTCAAGTATACTAGGGACGGGTGGCGTTCTGGCAAATGCAAGTCGCAGGCAAATAATGGATATAACATACGAAAAATACATAAATTTTATATAATAACAGCAGCTACTGGAAGCTAAGTCGTACTCATATTCGTCAAAATTATCATCGTAGCAAATGATTCTCGAAAAACTTCACGATCACTTATGTATTTCCATGCAAAGATTCTTTAAGAATTATTAAAAAAAAAAAAAAAAATATTCAAATGGAAAAAATCATTGCGCCCTAATATCTACATAATGTATGCCCAAGAAACTATGTACACGGAATGACGTCGTTGACCAACTAACCACTGGACCCATGCTTTAACAAAAAAAAAAAAGTACTTCTTACGCCAAACTACGAACATTTGAAATGTCGTTAGGCTTTACAAGCAAACGTAAACTTTTATCCAGGGACTTTACTTAGCAGCCAGTATTGTCTTGCCTTTACAACATCCATCGTTTGAGGAGTTGCACAGCCATTCATCCACCCTTTTGTTCATTCTGCCGTGTTAATTTTCAAATTTTCGTTCATTTCCCTTCCTTTCTGACCTCTTTTGGTTTTGGCAAAATTTCATTTACTTATGAGCTCTTGTTTCTTTAGTATTTTTGGTCGTTATTGTTTTGTCTGCCTCCACGTATATCATTTAGAGGTTATATTGACAAGAAATTCAGCGTTCCAAACGGCCTTACACAACGGGTAGTATACCATCTGGACATTTACAAAAACACTCACACATATCTCTACGAAATCGTATGCCTGCAACTGCACATACTTACATATGCATGTACATGCATACATATGTACATATTACGTATGTGTGCATGTGCATGATTATGGTGATGGTTATATGAAAATGAAAATGTATGAGGGGGCAAATGATGTATATTTCGTTTGTTCCTTCGTTAGTTAGTTTAGACATTTATTTTCCTGTGCTTAGGTCCACCGCCAACATCATCACCGCCACGCCACCGCCACCACCATCACCATCACCTCTAGCGCTTTGTCAAACAATTTCTTCTTCATTGCTATCGTCTTGACCTGTACGGATGATAACAACGTTAGTCTCCAAATGAGCATTTGCTTATGTTTTTAACAATTCCTCTTGCAGAACTTGGTCGTGTTACAACTATGTTTGCTGGTTTCTTATATTTTCTACATATCGCTGCATTCTAAATATACATACAGTCAAATCCGCTTATAACGAACTTCGTGGGACAAGAAAAAATAGTTCCTTATAGGCAAAGTTCGTGAAGTCATAGAAGAAAATGTAAAATACAAAGAATTTTTTTCATTTATTAAAAACAAAAAGTATTTTTTTTTTTATTAAAAACCAAAAATATTTGTTAAATCTTTTTATCTAGCAGCTGATTGAAGATACTGAGTTATAATTTAATGCTGCCATATTAAATAAAGATAAAGACTATTGCCACACTTCACAGTTTTTTCTGAAGGTTCGTTATAAAAAAGATAAAATTTATGAAATTTAATTACTGGGACCATTTAAAGTAGTTCCTTTTAACCGAGAATTCGTTATAAACGAGGTCGTAATAAACGAAGTTTTTTGTATGAAAATTGTTATTAAAAAATTAAGACTTGCAAATATGTATGTAATAACCGAGAATTCGTTATAACCGCGTTCGTTATAAACGAGTTTGACTGTATAACATCCTACGTCTTGTGGATGTGTGTACGCGTGTGCACATTAAGTGCGAATTTACTGATATACATACATACACATGTATGTGTGTACATGCATAGAATAATATACAAAAGCAATTGTAACCAAAGGATGCAATAACGAATGTTGGTGAATGTCCTCTTTATACGCAGGATAAGAAAGGAAAAAGATGAAATTGTGTTTAGTATGAGTTTTCAGCCTTAAATGAAAAAGTCAATACTTCAACTTGAGAGAGAGAGAGAGAGCGGAGATAGGTCAGCAAGAAACGCTTTTGCATATACCTACAATATGTATTTATATCATATATATATACAAGTATAGATATTCATATATATGGATATAAATATGGATGGATACCTTTCCATATATCACAAAAAAGAAAGGAATACAATACGTTTTCAGCAGGAGCCAAGTTCTCGTTTGTTAAATTCTAAGAAAATAAGAAACTTATACGGGCCGCAGAAATTTACCGAATACAATTCATCATACAGTAACACACTATATACATATGTATGTACAAACAGTGGATCCCAGCTTATTTGGATCAACATCTTTAAAAAAAATTAAATTAAAATTAATAATTAATTAATTAATAATTTCGAAACGAAACGTGATATTAAATAAATTTGAATAAGAGTTTATAAAATATGTTTAAAAATTAAGAAAAAAAAAAAAAGAATAAAAATTCAGTCTCAACTGTAAACTTACAAACTAAAAACCGAAAATATAGGAACCCAATTAGTCACAGCTTATTTCAATCACTTACTATAAAGAAACAATTAAATGATTAATTAACTAATAGTTTTAATTTCAAAATTTAGTATGACCTCCTATTTGCTTAATTACAGCTTTCAGCCTTCTTTGCATTGATTCTACTGCCTAGTTGTTTTGAGAGAATTAGTTTTGCCCATTCCTTTTTCAGAGCTGCTTTAAAGGCATTCTTGTTCGGAAGCTGGTGTTGGCGGACATTTTGATCACAAATTGTCAATAAATTTGAAACTGAATTAAACTTATTTGTTCAATTTTTAAACATATTCTATAAACTCTTATTAAATTTTTCTTTATAAGTTCTGGTTGAAATAAGGTGAGAGCCACTGTATATGCATGTAATTAAAATCAAATAAATACGCATGTATGTATAAGAAACAGCTTATATGGTAGGTTCACAGGGTCACTGTTTTTTGTATACACATACATACATACATACATTGATATAATTATTGTCTGAAATTCAATCAAAAATTTTCATTATAACATGATAGTATTATTTTCCAAAACCGAACACTTTTCGCAATAAAAAATTTATTAACAAAACTAACTTATATTTACTGTTATTGGAGATTATTAAACTTCCCGATATAACCGTGTAATCGGTTCATAATATGGTAAAACATTATTAAAGTATTGTTAGCAAGTTTACATATCGCTCCTTTATTGCAATATAGTCATATCTCAAAAAAACTTGAACTTGGCAAAATGCGATTTAAGTTTCCAAGACATATGTAAGGCCTATGATCTAATTGCCGCAAATACATTTTGCTACAACTTCGGTTCAGCTTGGGATATAAAATTGATTTTTTTTCCCAACATGTACAGAAGTTCTAAAAGAGCAGTTTTGCTTAAGTAACACACATATTTTTAATTTTTTGAGATATTACTATGTTGCAATAAAGGAGTGATATACAGTGAGCGCCAAAAGTGAGTAAACACTACGGAAATAATTCATTTCCTTAGAATATCGAAAAAAGTAAATGGGAATAGTCAAATAAATTTTCAAAAATAAAAACGTTTATTTATTATTTATAAAATGTTAAAACAAAAAAAAAAAAAAAACAAAATTATTGTTGTACTACAAGTATATTTTTTATTATAGAAAATTTAAAATTATATTGGGTGTTGACTCATTTATGGCGCTCAGTGTATATAAGTTGGTAAAATGACTATATTTTCTGGCCAAAATTATAAGGAATCAATGAATAAGAATGAAAATCGGTGTATGGGGGTGTTTGAGGTTACTGACTTCAAATCTGAGGTAAAATTTTTCAAACATTTTACAATTTCTTCAGATTAACATAATGAACAGTGTACGGGAATTTTAAAGGTTGCTTTGACGCCTTTTGCACGTTGAAATTTGTTTCGAAACAAATTTCAACACTCTTGAGTTTGTAGGAGAGAGGGGAAAAACGAGCGGGGGTGATTTTAGAATTTCATGTACTCAGAAATTTACTTTGTTCTTTATTCGTATATACACAGAGTTGTATGTGATTTCACATTTTCTTTTATTTTTTGTTCCGCATAGAGAAGTTAACATCTTGACTGCCGCGGCAATTTTCAGAAAATTGGCCAATAACGACAATTTGATTTTTCACATTATATTACTAAAAACTATTTTTAGATCGTAGATATCAGCAAAAGGCGAAAATGATGTTTTTAGGAGAAAAAGTGTGTAAGAGATGACTCGTAGTTAGTCAATGGTGTTAATATAAAGCTCCCTTATTTAAAATATCATTAGTCTTTGTTGATTTTGTGTTTGAAATCAAAACATTAGCAAAAGAAAAATTTTAGCGCCAAACAATTAATTAAATAAGGTTGAAAAAATAAAAATAAAAAATATTAAAAAGAGTATAATTTAAATAAGGTAAATATATTAAAAAATAATAACACATAAATATATAATATATTATAATGTAATAACAAATATAATATTCATATAATGTTCATGTCTTGTGTTTGAACCTAAATCACAATGCCAAACAAAGTTACAACTGTTAAAAACAGCAGAACGACGAGATAAAAGAAAACAAAATTTCTGAAATAAATTTTTACGTCCAAAAGCGAAAGAAATTTTACAAGAAAATGCAAAAAAGTTTCTCACATTTGTTTCAAAACAAATTTCAACGTCTTATTTCGAATGTGAGGTAAAATTTTTCAAATACAAACATAATTGCGCGAATTAGCGCAAATTTTAAAAAATGGGGAGACCCGTATTTAATTACATCATCTAAAGATTAAAATATGTTAATTTGACATTATAATTACAAACAACCCCTAACAAATAATTCAGAAACCATTTTTTTGCAGAATATTCTTAAAAAAGGGATATGATGTCTTTGGAAAAATTTTATATACTGTTGGACGCGCCTTAAAAAAATTTATATATAATGTATATGTTGGTAAGGAAACAGATTCTCAAATTAACAAAATATTCAAAAATAGACCCTTTTTCAAAATGGTCCAGCTCACGAGAGGTCAAAGCTGGAGCCGAAATATTTTAAAGGTTGTCTTAAAAAGTCTAAGGTTCATTTTAAGGGGGGGGTACACACGAATTTCGCTTCCATACAACTTGAGTCGCTCTAATGTACACACACGAAATATAAGCTTAAGTCTTGTAGATAATAATTTTAAAAGCGCTGTTTTTTGCTTGGAATAGATCTAACTGCCAATCAGCAAAGTCCGGATCAAATCTCCTTCTATAGCACGAGTGGTTGTCCAAATTAGTGTTTAATTTGACAATAGTATAAATTACAATTTTAATAATACCCTCTACTTTCGATATGTTGTTTAATTTTATTCATCAGAGTATAAGCTGAGGTTGAAATTTCTAGAACACGAAGGGATGTTGACACTAAGAAACTTCACCAAAAAAATTGGGCAAGTAGTGCCAGATGAAATTTATACAGTCAAATTAATACTCACTTATAGCAAAATTTTATAATAAGAAATGGAAAAAGCAATTTTTGATATATTTTTTTGAAATCAAGAAACATGCAGAAAAATATCTTAAGACGCCTAACTTACATTGAAACTCACTAGTGCGCAGCATGCAAAATCATAGTAGATATACTCGACAAATAAGGAGGGATACCCTCGATCTTACCCAAATGCGGGCATAATGTATGTGATTATTATTATGTAAATATTATTTTATATTAAATTAATTTATTTAACTCTGATTAGATTTATTTAATTGTTTTTTTGTTTCAAGATTTTAGTACTTCCTGTTAGTTCATAAGCCGATGAAGATTGAATAAATAAATAAAGGTTGCACAAAAAACTTCTAACGTTTGCCTCTGTTGAAATATTTTAACTTTGTAACACAATTATCATTGAGCTATCGATACTATACATACAATAGAACCTTGTTTGTCCGGGATGGTCGGGATCGAAAGCATTCCGGATAATCGATTTTCTCGGTTAATTGAGTATCAATTTTGGATAGTTTTTTAATAGATATTTTTATTAATCAATAAATGAATATGCACATATTTATATAAAAACTAAATAATTCAAGGATTTTATATACATACATACATGTTTCAAAAATATAAAAAAAAAATAATTTTGTCAGAAAACATCTTCGTATCTTGTCATGGTATACTAAAAAGGGAATTCTCCTTTTTCGTTTGTTTGTCCAACCTGTCTGCCAGAATATTTAAAAACTTCGATTTTGAGAAAAATGAGATACGACCTTTTTATATTAAGCCATCGATATAAAAAATATGATTAAGCTGATATACTCTTTATCTTTAAATGGTAACTACGGTCATTTTTGTCCAATTTCATCAAATTAATTGTCAAACTTTTGGCAAGAGAATGCACTTTAAGAATATCTGCACTTAGTTCATATTTTTTAGTTAAATTTTGCAATTAAGAATGGCCAAACTTGAAAAAATTAGAAAAAATTTATATTTTCCATCATCAAAACTCGTAACATGTACGTTTGAAAATATTTATTTATACCGTTTTAAAGGCTAATCTCTTCCCTTTCTAAAAAAACGTTGGAATTTTAAAATAGGTTCAAACACATTTGGGTAATCAAATTATTTTCTGTAGTTTTTCTTAACATTGCTGTAATGAACTTCGTATTTATATAATAATAATATATAATAAATATAATAATATATTATTTATTTATGTAATAAAAATAATATAATAATATATAATAATAAAACATAAATGTAATATTTATTATATGATTCACCATGATCTAATATCACAACCAAACCTATACTTGCAATTAAGTAAAGAAGAGTGGCACTTTAAATTATTGAAATGTAACCGAATTACAGTCGAACTTCCCTAAATGAATCTTGACGGGACCAGAATATCTCTTCATTATATAGAAACTTCATTATACAGAAGTCATATTTTTCCCCCACTTTTTATTTAAAATAATTAGGAATAAGGCAGGTTCGAAGCCTTTTGCGTTTAGTGCTCAATTGCTCGTCTTCTACATTTTTTAGAATCACAGCCTTGCTTTTTAAAATATTTGATGATGTGCTGGGAAGAATTCCAATCTGCCTAGCCACATCTTTTTTTTTAATCCTTCTTCAACTTTATTATTAATTGATAATTTTTTTTCATGAGAAATGCTACTTCGCTGCGTCATTTCCGATCACTGAACACTGGCAACTGATGTCAAAATTGTTATTGATGTGGCTTTCTTCTTTTTTTTTTTTTGTTCTTATTTTCCTCTTTTGGGAATCCCCTCATTATATGTGGCATCTTCCTTGGTACACAGAATTGTTAGTATGCGTAAAAGAAAATTGTTTGAAAAATTCATTATATGGAGGCAAAAACGCATGTGAGTCAAATATTACACCTGAAAAATTACTTTATTGTATAGAAAACTTCATTGTATGGAAATTCATTATAAGGAAAACAAAAACAATGAAATTGGAACGGAAAAAGTTGTGTGTTTGAAATCAATTCATAATAGGGAGAGCTTCATTGTATAGAAGTTCATTATAGAGAAGTTCGACTGTATATTCATAAGAGGTCAGTAAACAAAGTGCCGTTACTTTTTTACAAATTGTAAAAATCTTTAAATATGATTTTTTTTGTACTTGTTGGTGTAGCTATTTTAATCATCATGTCCATTGTATTCGTTACTGTTAGTGTGTATTGTGTATTGTGTACACATTGTCTCTTGTTTTTGTAGCTTTTGGTTATCGTTAATATTAAGAGATATTAGGTCGTTTCGATTTGCGTAACAATATACTCCTTTGCATAAGAGACTTAGATACAATAGTAAACTTTTCAGAGAGCAGGTGAATCTATTTCTTTGAACAGCACTGTATATTATAATAAATTATGCGATCTTTACTGATTACCATTTAAACCCGTGCAATATTTCAAAATAAATATGCGGTGATCAGCAAGCAAACATAATTAGCGCATGTATAATTAGCGGTTATTTTAAATTATAATTGCAATTTTTATAGTCATCAACATAATAATTACCAATTCTTTTTTCAGGATCAAAACGTTTAATTATGATTTCATATGCATGAAAATCAAAACTAATTGAAAGTATAATGTGGAATTAAATTGAATACTAAGGTTGCAGTAAATGCTTCCGAATATAAAAAAATTTGTTATGTGTGTTTCGAAAACTTTACATTCGAATCAAAGTCTAATGGACTAAGGAATAAAAGATGTAAATACAGTGGAACTTCGCCAATCCGGACACATATAGTTTTAGGCACGTTCGGATTATCGAGTTATCCGAACTATAGCAGTGAAAATTATTAAAGTAATCTATGTGAATTAAATACATTCATACATATGCATGTATGTACATACTATGATTTATTAAATGCGGACTAACTTCTTTAAGATGATTGATTTGTGCTTAGAATATCCTGCATATCTATATTATTCTCCTCAGCTCACTGCACACAAATATACACAATTGGCCATTACAACCAGAGACCTGCGCCGATCGGCTGACAGCCGGCTAAGCCGAGCCGCCGACAAAATTTAAAAGCCGCCGCCGCCGAAAATTTATTCGGCTTGATTCGGCTTAAATTTAGCCGCCGTTAAAGCCGCCGCCGAAGCTTTTCAACTTTAGCCGCCGCCGCCGACAAATTTGCTCGGCGCAGGTCTCTGATTACAACCTTTAGATCAGCATTACGGTCAGCGCTGCCACGACCAAAAAATTTTATAACCAAAATTAAAATAAAAAAAACCAAATACGCAAAAAAATAACCAAATTTTTTTTTATATAAATGCATTTGTTTTTTTTTAACAAATTTAAAAAAAAAATTATTTTTTTCTGTGTAGTTAAACTAAAAATCGGAGCCTTAATATTAAATGGCCTAACTCAGTTTTTAATTGCAAATATCAGATTTATAACGATTTAAAAAAAAGGCCTAATTCATGACAATGAATTTTTGAAAGAAAAAGTACTAACTAATTTTTAATTTCATTCTAAAATTATAATCGCATCTGAAGCTGTCCGTTTATATTTCCCAAATAACAAATTCGCATTGGCGAAAAAAATTACTTAACAAATTTTGACGGCGGGTCGAGGTCTTAAAAGTTCGAGTTCCTGATTTTGACAAACAGGAAAAATGTTATACTAACAAAACTGTACTTCCCAATTAATTCCGTTCAATTCACTTTGTTTTTTGTAAAAAATATTGTTAAAGAGGAAAAAGTTTTAACATTAAAAAATTTAATAATGCAATAAAAATTATGAACAGCGTTTGTCAACTTAGTGCTTTTAGCACTGTTTTTTAAAACTTTCGACGCGGTCGAAAAAAAATTACAAAAAACTATAGATTAGCCTAAAAGTTAGCCTATAAACTATTCTAAAAGTCTATAGTTAAATGTATATACTAATTCGATATATTATGACTGTAGTTTTACATGAAAATAAAAGTTTTCATGTGTGATTTCTTCTACTTCATGTACGTTAACTTTTAATTTTTTTAGACGTGTAAAATGTAAATGATTTTACCTTCGAAAATGTATCAACTCTTTTCATTATTATTGCTGGAGTTAAATAAATGATATTAATTTTGGTTTGTAAATTTTTTTACTGATTATATAAAATGGTGATAAAATTAAAAAAATATTATAATGTTTTAGTGCTTTTTTGTCAAAATTACGTGTTTTTTTAACGAATTTGGTGCTTTTTAAAAATTTATAGTTGACAACGCTAATTATGAATGCGAACGAAAATTCTGACTCTGATTCGGAGAATGCTCATGGTATCCGAACAAGGAAAAATATTGCAAGAAAGTCCGAACGGAAATATAACGTAAATAGAAAAAAAAAGAATGGAAGGTCTTCAATATTTTGGCACATCAAATAAAGAACGATCACTTAAGCCTCTTAGAAAACTACTGTTGATCTTAATCCTAATATATATTAAAAATCTTTCTGTAAGTCTGTTTTTTTGTTTGTTTGTAAGAAAATCACGCCTGAACGTCTGGACCGATTTTATTGATATTTGGGATATAGATCGGGCTTTTGTCGGTGCAGGTTATAGGCTATAAATCTTTTCAAAATTTTGACCAAAAGGAGAGAGAAAATGTGGCAAATGGGGAAAAAATGGTATTAGGTAATTTTATACGATTTAGCTTGGTTAAGTTTCCCAAATAGATATTGGAAGTATTCCGTTTCTATAGTTGAACGCAATGCCGAGTACAATCTGCTAGTATGTTATAAACGTATGATCCATCAGGATCAATATATTGCAAAACAGGCATAACTGACGATTACGAATTTCTCTCAACTAGATCAAAGTCGGCGATTAACCCTGTACGGTTACTCTTCGTCGAGTCGACGAAGGTCATTTACACTTCATCATATAACTCTTTTATGTTTGACCAAATTTCGCTTTTGTTTTCAATAATGTTATTTGATAATAAAAGCTTGCAGTCAGTAGACGAAAAAAAAAATTCGTCTATTCGACGAAGAGTAACCTTACTGTACAAAAATTGCCATCCAGTATTAAAAAAATGGGTGCCTCGGGTACGTTTAATGACTACAAGCTGTCGTAATCAATCAAAATTGTTTATAAAAAGAGTGAAATTTGGCCATACATAAAAGAATTATATAAAAAAGAGTAAATTAGCTTCGTCGATTCGACGAACAGTAATCAATTAAGGTGAAAGTATTCGTCGATTCAACGAAGAGTAGCCTTAATGTACAAAATAGAAGAGTAACCGTCTAGGGTTAAAGATATACCCCCTGATTCACTTTATAAGGAGAAAATACGTATCACGAAAGAGAAATGGGACAACCAACAGGACTGCAAAAATTTTTACCTGCATATTGTCATATTTTTTTAAATAATTTGTCTTATAAGAACTAATTTTTTACAAATAACTTTTGACTTAATCTTTTTAATTTCATGAATTATTACCGTTTATTATTTAAACCTGAGTTATTGTCATAGATTTCACTTTCAACGCAGTTTAAAAATGCCTAACTTAATTTTTCTTCTGAAAAATATTAACGAAATAAAGGCCTATCTTCGAAAACTTCATTAAAACAAAAATTAACAATTGTTTAAATGAGAAGTAAAATGTGTTGTTGTTTTTTTTTTATTATTCAAAACCGTATTAAAATTTTACGAATTTTATTAAGTTTTTTGCTTCTCATGTAAAGTAAAAAATAATCGAGTTAGTCCTTTTTTATATTAAGCCATCGAAATAATAAATTAAGGTTTTTATTTACTTGCATTAAAATTTTTATTAAAATTTCAATTGAATGTAGTAAAAACGCTTAAAGATATAAAACGCTTTGCTAACGATTGCAAAGCTTGTAATGGAAATTTTTAAATAATTTGTAATATTATTGTTGTATTAACGATAAAAAAAAATAACCAAAATGAAGAAATAATACACATTTACACGTTTGAAAAAAAAAAAACAAATTTGGTTAAAAATAACCAAGACGGCAACGCTGCGTTAAGTTTATACGTGAGTGGCGGAATCTACAGTTTAACCTCCACTTCGAACACAGATTTTTGAGAACCTTTTTCATGGCAGGTTTATTTACTTTCAGCATTTTTGGCAGAAATCTGCTGTCTGGGAAACGAACCCGGGCTTTCCGTTAAATAAGACAACCCATTACCTAGTAGACTACGGCGACTTCAGCCCACTGAATAAAAACTGAAAATGATGTCTTTGTTTTTGCATCCATTTCTAAAATGTCGTCTTCAGAGCCTGTAAGCAGCACTGGCGGTTCTTTTCACCAGTTGCCCAATCATTAATATCTTCATCAGTAATGTCATTACCGGGTCCATTATAGGTATTCGAAATAAAGTGTTTTATCTTTTTTTTAATGTCGCAAATCGTTAATTTAGGAACATGGAATTTTTCGGCAATCTGCCTAATAGTTTTTCCTTCATCAAGACTTTGTTAAATATCAAACTTCTCCTTCTAAAATAGTGTTTTATGTTTGCGTTTATTATTTAAAGACATGAATAACACTTGGTATTAAAAGTTAGACAAACACGATTGCGAAATAATGTACAGAAACTGAAGTAATAATAGTGCAAAATGTAAATAAAAATATGAATAATAAAACATGCGAGTTAAAAACGGGAATTTAAATTTTTTTCGTTTATTAAGAAATTTGTCCGAACAATTGGAGTGTCCGGAGTGTCGAAGTTGTACTGTATGAGGGTAAATAACATGGAAGATATTTGTTCACAATAAATTTACATTATCCTCACAGGAGAAATTGTTATTGTAAATCTGTTTTGAAATTTTTGTTTCCTTTTCACAGCTATCATATCATATTGAATTTTAACAGAGAAAAACAGAATGGGGTGGATTTAATTAATTAAATTAATATTAGTTCAAATAATAGGTATTTGTGCAAGGTCTATAACAATTTAACAAATTTAAAATTCAGGCCAAGTTAGAGTCACCTCAAAAAACTCCGAGGTGGGTTAATATGTTCCAGTAGTGGCGGTAATAAACTGTGAACAATTGCCAAAACCTGCCAGCCAATGGCCAACAGGAATTTGGTAAAAATGTGAAGAAATGGGTAGCAGGTTTAGCAGCTTCAGAAAGAAATAAAGCCAAAAACTGCTAAAGAGGTAGGAGGAGCGATGTAATCGAACCGTCATCTGGTCCATTGAGTAGTCTTAGTTAAGAAGAAAGATGGCAGTACAAGATTTTGCGTAGACTACAGGAAGCTGAACGATGTCACTAAAAAGGACAGTTACCCGCTACCATGAATTGAAGACACACTCGACATGCTCGTCGGAACGAAGTGATTCATCACATTGGATTTACAAAGTGGTTATTGGCAGGTGGAGATTGCAGACAGGGACAATCGTTATGGAACGTGTACTAAAGGAACTGCATTGGAAGATTTGCCTGGTGTATCTCGATAACATAATAGTGACCTAGACAACCTGGCAGAAGTTCTGCTATGAATATCAATGGCTGGCCTAAAATTGAGCGTAAAGAAATGTGCATTCTCCCAAAGACAAGTGAAATATTTGGGCATCTTGTTACATTAGATGGCATATCCACAGATGAAGATAAAATACTGGCTTCGTCCCCAGAGTCATTATGAATTACGCAGTTTTTTGGGACCCTGTACGCAGGTGGCGGGATCGTTACGCGAACTGGGAGAATTATACGGAATTTGTTAGGCACCAGGCTTCGATTATGCCGTTTGATGACTTTAGGACACTTACGGTTCCTGATCAAGTGGAACAAATAGAACGGTGGATGTGTACGGCAAATGATTCTCTGCTCGGTAGACGTCGTAAGAGTAAACCTGGTAGGGTCATTTGTTGGACAGAGGAGCTGGATCGGATGTGCAGGTACGTCAGGCGTCTTCAGAATCATTTCCAGGGCGCTTGTCGTTCAGGTGCACCTGATCTAGCAACTCGTGAAGCCGATTTCCGTTCTGCTTTAAGACGCTACAAAGACAGAATTGTTCGGGCCAAGGAGGACGATTGAAGGAGTTTCGTACGTGACAATAGGGACGACCCCTGGGGTACGGTTTACCGTATCAGTAGGGGCAAGAATAATCGTGAGGCAGGCCTTCTACAGGTTGGCAATTCCACATTGTCTTCCTTGAGAGAATGTACCGACGCTTTACTGGGGGTTCTCTTTCCCGGTGCGGAACCGGTCAGCTACTCTCCTCTCATTAGGGAGATGGTTGATCCTCCAATCTTGGAAGGCTCGGAAGTTGCGAACAGTATTTGCCGAGTCAGAAGTAGGAAATCGCCGGGTGTTGATGGTATGATTAGGGAGATGTCTAAAAGTATCTATAAGGCCATGCCTCAACATGTCGGGTCAATCTTTAGAAGGTGTATTAGCGAGGGCCATTTCTCGGATGCTTGGAAGTCAGCCTGCGTTGTGATCCTCTTGAAGTCTCCTGATCGGGTGAGGAGTAATCCCCGCTCTTATCGGGGCATCAGGCTTTTTCCGGTACTTGGGAAAGTATTGGTAAGGATAATGGTGTATCGACTGAGGGAGTGTTACAGCGAGGGCCCTTCTGAATTTTTTGTTTGGTTTTAGGGAAGCTAGGAGTGTAGAGGATGCTTGGCTGTCAAGAGTAGTGTTGGCAGCTCATCTGCCAAATATGTGCTAGGTCTATTTATTGATTTTAAGGGTGCTTTTAACTATCTCTCTTGGGATACAGTTCTCTTAAGGTTGGAAAAATAGGTTGTAGGGAACTAGAACTTTGGAGGAGTTATTTCCGGGACAGGAAAGCTTGCGTTATTGGTGCCAGCGACACGGTTTGGAGGGATGTCGTACGTGGTTGTTCGCAGGGTTCCATTTATGGTCCATTTATTTGGAACCTAATGATGGATCCTCTGCTTAGGCTACTTGCGCGTTCTTTTAAGGTGTGTGCATATGCGGATGACCTTCTTATCCGCGTCGAGGGTCAGTCTCGTGTTAAACTTGAGGTGAGGGGAATGCAGGCCATGCGTGATGTAAGTGAGTGGGGCGACCGTGCAGGCGTCGAAGTTGCTTATGGACAAATCTGAGATGATGTTGCTCAAGGACAGATTATCTCGGGGTCGTCCTCCACTCATTCCATCTGGCAACGCTAGTCTCCGATATGCGACTCAGGTCAAATATCTGGGAATAACGGTTGGTGAGAGAATGAACTTTTTGGTTCATCTTCCTCTCGTCAGAAGCAAGCTTACTGCTCTCGTGTGGTACGAAACGGTCATGTCTGTTGTTGGCAGATACAAGGTCTTGTCAGTTCAAAGAGTAGCCATGTTAGCCTGTATGCCAGTATGTAGGACCGTTTCGACGGTAGCTCTACAGGTCTTGTTAGAAGTAGCACCCCTTGACTTGGAGGTGATACGACGTGCTATCATCTTCAAGATCAAGAAGGGACTACCACGTATGAGTTCCATAATGGAGCCAGTGGAGGGCCAGAGATCTGCGCCGATCGGCTTACAGTCGGCTAAGCCGAGCCGCCGACAAAATTTAAAAGCCGCCGCCGCCGAAAATTTATTCGGCTTAAATTCAGCCGCCGTTTTATGTATGTAAGAAATTAAAATATATGAAAATATGTTTTTAATACAATAAATTTTAATTATATATAAAATATGATATTTATATATTATTATTTTACTTGACTTAAACACATTAAAGAAGTTTTTTGTTCATTTTGTGATATGCTAATAGAAAAATTTATAATTTTTTGATATCATGATTTTGAACACCCTTTCTTGTTTTTGGTCAATGTAGTAACAGTTTTTTGAAGTCGCTGTGGTCTAGTGGGTAGTTTGTTGGCTTATTAGACAAAAGGCCCGGGTTCGAATCCCAGGTCAGACATCAAAACGAAAAAATATTTCTTCGGCGACTTCCTCTCAGCAGATTTCTGGCAAAGACTCTGAGAGTAAAAATTGCCATGAAAAACTTCTCAAAAATCTGTCGTTCGGAATCGACTTTAAACTGTAGATCCCGCCACTCATGTATAAAATTAACGCACACAACATAAGTGGTGTGAGAAGCTAGGTCGTAATCCTGACTGAAGGGTTGTAATGGCCAATTATATATGTATGTAGTAACAGTTTTAACTTTACGTTAAATTTTTTAAAAGACAAAAAATTATAATGGAGAATCAAAAAATTACAAATTTCTTTCAAAATTTAAATAATAATTTAAATGAGTTATATTCATTTGATTCCGATGACGACTTGCTATTTTTAATGGTATTGACAATGACATAAAAATACTAGCCACTAAAACAACAATTAAAGAAACAACCCAAATCATTTTAAAGAAAAAATCTTCAGCAGGGTCCATAGCTTGGCACCATTTTGATTAAATGGTTATTAGAAATAAACCTGTGCTAAAAAGTATCATATATGTAAAGTTTGCATGGGTTTGAAGGGGTAGGTACATACATATATTATTTCTATCCAGGAATTAAATTTAAAGATAATTAAAAGGATATTTTCCCAAAACAATAATTGAAACTCCAATTTTAATTAGCTTTTAGCCAAATTTTTCGGGAAATTTTATTTTGAATATTTATTTCTGATAATTGTTTTGTAAGTGTTATAAAATGTGAAATATTTTCAGGTTTGGAGTTTCTACCTCGACATCAAACGTTTGTAACTATTTACGTGATCATGGTATAGACGTAAAGTCAAAAGATTTGTAAAATTCGAATGCCAAAACAAAATCCATATTGTCAGGAAGTTCTAAAAATGCAGAGATCTAAGGCCCTTTAACATAGTGGAGCAACGAGGGTCATTTTATTTATGTCATTTCGGATCACAGCAGACATAAAGACGCCGCCGAAACTTTACCATATTTCGGCTGACAGCCGACTTAAAGCCGCCGCCGAAACTTTTCAATTGTAGCCGCCGCCGCCGACAAATTTGCTCGGCGCAAGTCTCTGTGGAGGGCACGCTGGAAAAACAAAAACAACGTTTTTATTGGGTTGGATGTCAGAAAGCTGTGGCTAATGGGATTGCAAACTGTACCCAATGTATGGCAGTGAAAGGTCCGAAAGAAGAAGTAGAGGACAGCTGCAACAGTATAACTCGGGCGCACCTTTCGAACGAATAGCGATGGACGTAGCAGGCGCTTTTCCTGTCAGAAACCGATACGCTCTCGTCGTGATGGATTGATCCCCAGACCCTATATACTTCAAATTTATTCTTCCATCCTGAATTTGCTGTCTAATAATATGGTATTTCAATTCGATGTGTTTTGATCCTCTAGTCTCTAATTGTTCGGCGATATACTTTGCACCTTGGTTATCAATATTTATAACGAATGATTCTAAAAGTCTTTTCAGCCAAATACCTCCCTGTGATGCAGTACTCAAGGCAACATACCCCGACTCTGTGGATGATAAGCTTACTGTCTTCTGCTTTGCAGTTTTCCAAGATAATAGGTTCATATAATATTTAAAACCAGTTGTACTCTTTCGGTCCTCTAAATCACCCCAACTAGCATCCGAATAACCATGTAAAGGCATACCTTGACTTGATTTTGTGTATGTCAACCCATCATTCCTAGTTGCATTAAGATAACGACAAACTCTTTTGACTGCATTAACATGTATACTTTTGAAATTTTCCTGATATATGCTTAATGTGTTAACCGCATAGGTAATATCAGGCCTCGTCCAAACGCTCAAATACAGCAAACTACCTATGGCCTGACGATACTTTTGCTGATCCCAATGCGAATCACCACGATTTGCCTCTTTGCTGTTCCAGTTCTTTTCAATAGGTGTATCTTTAAATATTGAGTCATCAGATATAAATCTTTTTAACAAGTTTTCAATGTTAGTTGATTGCTTTAATTTTAGATTTCCTTTTTCAATTTCACAATCTGCATTCCAAGGAATTCTTTAAGCTCCAGCAAATCTTTAATTTCAAATTGACGTTTTAAAAATAGTTTAACATCTTCAATCTCATTTTCATCATCACCAAGTAATAAAATATCATCAACGTATAATAGTAAAAAAATCGTTTAATACGAATTGAATTTTTCCATTCAGCATCTTGGTAAGCTTCCTCGAATGATCTCGGCACATTAGACAGCATTGTTGTAAAAGCACACATTGTAGCATCATATACCTCATGATCATTTAAATACTTTGGTGTAGTTTTTAACCTTCTACTTCTCTGTATTTCATTACCTTCCTCCGCTTTATTTTGATATTTAGTATCATCTATAACTTCTTGATGTTTATTTACTTCATCAACATCTTCGATATTCATTTCTTCATAATCTACCTCTTCTTCTTTACACTTCTGCTTTTCATTAAAGCATTTCATGAATTTTAAATCTCGACTATTTATCACCTTCTGATTCCTGTTATCATAAAATCTGAAACCATTGACTGTATATATTACTAATGCCATCTTTTGTGCCCTTGCCTCAAATTTACCTCTGCGAAGTTGTTCTGGGATGATTACATAAGCTTCACACACAAAAGAATGCAATTTATTATTATATTCGGTTTCTCCCTATACGACAATTCAACCGGTGTTTCACTAGTTTCTATTGCCATCGTTGGACATCCATTAATCACGTAAGTAACATGCTGAACTGCTTCACTCTATAAATATTTTGACAGACCAGAATCTAACAATGCACATCTGGCATTATTAACAACAGTTCTATTAAATCTTTCGACGACGCCGGTATGTTGTGAAGAATAGCGTATGGTCGTTTCAATCACGATTCCATTTTTCGAACAGTAATTAGAAAAATCATTGCCTTTATATTTGTTAAATACTTTTTCAGCATAATCTCTGAAGGCCTCAAACACTTCCGATTTACTACGTAATGTATATATGACCGCGAAATGTGAAAAGTCGTCGATAAATGTAACGAAGTACTTTTTACCATCAATACTCATGTAATTTATGGGTCCAACCAAATCACTGTGTACTTTCTGCCCATATCGCAGACTTCTTTTCCTAGTGCCTTTAAAAGGGCAATTTCGTCATTTTTCCCAGCAAACATATTTCACAATTGGCTTCACTGCCGTAATAACAACTATGACCAAATTTTCTGTGCAATTCATTTTTACTTGGAGTTGCTTCAATTTCAAAAGTATTGGTGCTTTTTATTCTGAAGGTCTGTCTGTTTTCATAATTCTTAATCTCTATTGAATTGCCGTAGAAATTCACTTTGTACTGTTTCTTTGTTATTTCTCTAACAGAAATTAAATTTTTTTTCCAATCCTGGAACCATTAAAATATCGGTCAAATACTTTGGACCAGCGCCAGTATTAATTAACAGATTTCTATGGCTTTCGCATATTAAATGTTCACCCTTTTTCGCAATTGTTATCTTTGTCTGATGTTCCAACTTATGTATATTTTTTATATATTTAAACCACCTTTCTTCACCATATGATTCGAAGCACCAGAATCTGAAATGAATTTATTCGACAACTCATTACTGGTTACATTACATTCACTACCTGCGAGTTCACAATTAAAAATAATCGGACTAGAGTCGGCAAAATTTGCATTACCCCTTTTTGTATTTGCTTATATGACCATAACATTACAGCTAAAATATTTAAAATTTTTCATCACTGGACAGTCTGTCATCTTATGATCACCCTTGCATTTCTAGCACTTCCTTAACAAGTCGGCTGGTCAGATTATTCAAATTTTTTTCAGCTGTTGTTGTGCTTTCCCACCCTGTACTAAAATTAGAATATGCAGCAGAGAGACTCGAAATAATTTTATTAATTACCATTGTTTCGCTGATGTCTTTACCTCGTGCCTTAATCTGCGCCAAAAGTGATTCAATATCTGCCAAAAAATCTTTCACGTGACATGTGAACTCTAACCTAAAAAATTTTTGCATTAAAAACTGCAGCTGTGTTTCGTCTTTGTGCTGCTATAATGAACATAACTTATCAAAAATTTCTTTGGGAGTCTCACAATTCAAAATATTTCTTAATTCAGACGATGAATTTTGATGAAATCAAAATTCTCTTCGCTTTACCACATCTCAGATCAAAATCCTTCTGCACGCCTCTATTATCATTTGCCGGTCTAACTTCACTACCATCAACAATACTCCAAGCATTTATGCTTTCCAAAAGAGCCTTCACTTCACTTGAAAACTCTAAACTTCAAAACCATATTTTCCAATGCTAATAACTTTGACATTCATATCCTCCATCTTAGGGCTTTAGATGACTTGGGCCCATAATCTGTTAATATTACTTTACAATTTTAAGTAAGCCTTTTAACAAAAAAAACGTGTTGATTCTATATGATTGAATTCAAGAATGAATATTTATTAAAAGAAAAAATGCTGCCAATATTTTTAAAATAAAAGATTACCATATAAAAACATAATTAAAAGAAAAATTAAAGCGTTCGAAAATCATTTCACTTTGCAGTTTACTTTTACTAGAGAAGATAGAAATTTTATTTCTTTATTTGTTTTTGTTTATTTCTTTTATTGTTTTGTTTGAGTAAAAACCTATGACACGTTTTTACGTTCTAAAATTGCACTTACATTTTTACGTTCAGTAAACGTTTCTGTTACATTACGTTACGGTCGAGTAATTGAGCCTTTTTAATGAGTATTTTAGTGTTCGTAGTTATGGAGAGTCGTAATCAAGAACATTATACATGTTGTTAAGTATAAATACAATGAGTACTTCAAACTTTGAATATGAGTAGAGATCAGTGATATTACAATAAGTATGATTGCGTGTAAGTATCAGAGATTATGAGTATGATTCGAATCTACTCATCTTTTTGAATAAGTATTTCTTTCAGAAGATGTTATTGTGCATATATTAAGTTTTTATTTTTCATAACAAAAATGTTTAATTTTCATTTATTATAGTTTTTAATTTATATTAAGTACATATGTGTCATTTATTTACGCTGAGAAAGGCCACTGTAGATTCGCAGTGCATCAGTAGTCGTCTTTACATTATTGCATTTAAACTTTACATCGGCTTACTTGAAAGTAAGTGGCTTAAAATAACTAGACCGGAACAAGCCCTTAATGGTTTCGAAATCTGGTTACGTTCGTTACTGCTGTCATATTCAAATTTAACTATTTTTTTAAATTAGGTTAGTTTTTAATTTTTAGGAGATTTTTTCATCGTTCATGATTTTTTACAAAACTTGGTTATAAAATTTTTCTTTGAATGTCAACACTAGTATGACTCTGAGAAAGTGTCTTTCCTACTGCAGTGTTTTGGTAAGGATAGTAAAACGTTGTACATATCTTAAAAAAAAGCGCTGATTACCCAAGCGTAGAAAACGTAACGTACGTTGCCATAAGAACGTTTGCCTAGTTATAGAAACGTTAAAAACGCGACAAACAAAACAGAACACAAGGCAGTACATACACGAACACAACTCAATGCAAAAAAATTCATATACAGGCATTTGAACTAAGGCAGCCAACCAGAACAATAACGTAAAAAGTACCAATTAATTGGAAAAAGTTTATTCATTTCTTAAGAGTCTTATGCTATTATAAATATTTATTATATTATAATATATATTCTTATTATAGAATATAACATTTGTGGTTTAATCAGCGTCAATATTTATGGAATTTACATATAAGTACACAGTCGAATATTGTTCAATTTAAGTTAATTTTGTTGTTTTTTTTTTATTAAATCGAAAATGAATACCTCTAGCTAGAATAGTAATAATAAAAAATACTCCTATAATTCTTTATGCATATTAAGAATATGTACTTAAGAATTTTAAAAAATAAAAAGATATACGTATAAATAGGCAAGTGCCAAGAAAGGGCATGTGTGCCATATGGCCGTTCAAAATATAGATTATTTATTTATTTCTGTCCACAATAGAATCATAACAATAAGTATTTATTTCTTATGAAATTATTTTTTTATTATTTTTTTAATAAAAAATTTAAAAAATCGCTATGGACATTTAAAATTTTTATGAAAATAATCACGAAAGTACCAGCTCTGCATAGCGGAAGTACGTTAAGTTACGTTTGACTAATTGATCCAAAGGCCAGACATGCTTATAGCGTTCAACTTAATAATCGTCTATACATGTAAAGAAAATAGAGTATAAATACTATAATAAAACAAATGTCTTTCACTATAAAAATGGTTTGGCTATTTTGGCGTAGTTAGATTGTTACTTAGAATCTAAAATTTAAACTTTATTTTATATAAGACAACTAAATTCATTTTCAACTTATCGGTGGTCTCAAGCAATAATAGCCTAAGTCAATATTGATTACTTTCAAGAAAGGTCACTTTCTGTATACGGAAGTACCAACTTATTTCAAAATTAATTTCATTAATTAATTATACTGGCAAGTCTATGAATGAAATGAAATTCTCATTTGTTATATTTAGGCATCTATTGTAAATGTAATGGGGCTTCATTATGACTTTAGTCAACATGTTGCCGTTAATAACCTTTTAAAAAACATTATCAAAGAAATGGTGATTTTGCGTGAATATAAAGCTTCGCTAGGAGCTTAGTGTACGCGCAGCATACATAAAATTTAATTTAAAGTGGACTTAGGGTACTATTTGGGACCACCAATCACTGCATTTGCAGTATAGCAAAATAATGTTTTTTTTTTTTTTTAATTAATTTGATTACGTATAAAACAGAACGTAGTTTCAATTATATCACATGAAAACAATGCAAATGATTATCGAACTTTATTTGCTCGTTGTCAGAACGTTACAATCTGTATAAAACAGAATGTCATAAAGTAAAAAAATATACATACATCGTTGTCTACATACATCGCTGTATGTAGACCATTTTTCCATAAACTTTTATGTTTTTTTCTTAATAATTTCGGTTATATTTTAACATTTTTTTTTCAAATATTCTTAGCTGGAAATGCTTTAAAGGACGCTATCCTTTTCAATCTGATAAGTCACCGACAAAAACTCTAAAAAGAACGGTGTATGTAAGTGATGGGACTAATGTGGGGGAATGCGACCCAATTGTCCTTTTTGAGATTTTCGCATATATACATACATAAATACATATATTGTTATGATTGTAATAATAATAGTTCTAGCTCGATCGATTGCATTAAAATTTAATTAAAAAAAAAAAATCACCCCAAATAAAATTATATTTGCAGTGAATTTATATGTAAATACCATAAATATTGATTCAGTTTAAATTGATACTTTTTTGATTTTGAAGTATCAACACTCATCACTATTCGGAATCTCTGACTGCTTAACGACTATTATGAATTAATAATATAAAATTGCTTGTTTGCGATGTGTAAATTGACGCATCCAAATAAATTGGAAATCATTAATATTTTTAAATAAACGAAGTTTAATTTTAATTTGATTTAAAATATGACGCTGAAAACACAAAAGGGTTGTAAAATGTTTTGTGTCTACATATTTCCATTCTGTGTACGCGTACAGCACGTTCTTAATGGTCCCAAAACTACACAAACGTAGGTAAGTTCCATAATTAAGACACGAATGTTCGATTAACCAGGGCTTAAGTACCTTCGTCGTTTCTTTTTTTGTTCTTGGATTTCAACGTTATTTTTTCCTCTACAGGTGTGTTATCTCTAGAAGAAATTGTAAAAAAACACCTGCGTAATTACATATTACAAGATTTTAAATACAGTAAGTCCCCGCTTAACGCGGAGGATACGTTACAATTAGTTCCAGCGCTAAGCGAAACAGCGTTAAACGAGGCAACTTAACAAGTAGATATGAATGTATACACCTAGTAACGTTGGTGCCAACTTATAAATCAACCGTGACGAAGGAAAGATGCGTTCGTACTGTGATTACGACTTCGGAAAATACAGTTGGAATCTTTTTTCTTGACAGACTGACATATGAGCGTTGAAAAAGATAAATAGTATACATCGTCGCTATATAGTGCACCCCTTTTGGTTAATGCATGGCCGTTTCATTTGCAACCGTGTAATACTGAAACAGCATTAAGCGAGGTCTTACTGTACATATTCGCCAAATTTTAGGAACTTAGACTAGATTTTTTTAAAAATTTCGTTTTCATGAATTGAAAAAATCCGGCATGTAAAAAACCTATTGAAATTTGTAAAAAGTTGGAAATAGATTGTATTTGAAAAGCAATTCGCACGTATAATTGGACGATAGGTATGAGATTATTCAAATGCCAATTTTTCCACTCCAATGGAAATATTCCAAAAATACTACGTTCGCAGGAATTCTTTACTTATGAGAGTAAATTTAACGTACAAGGATCTGACGGAAATCAATAGGTTTGGCGTAAGTCAAACACCGAGTTTTTTTCTAACAATACTTAGGCTATTTGCAAGCATAGGCTAGTAACGGTACTGGTGTGTGATGTATTTCCAGTGCAGGAGTAAGATATGTTCATTATATAGGCAGTAAAATGGATCCATTCCAATACTAGGGTATTTTAAAACAAAATGTGAAGTAAAGTGCCGGTAAGCTAAATATATTGGGACAAATTTATTTCTTTATGTACAACGATCCGAAGCACGTTGCTAAGGTGTTGCTTATCCAGGTCAGTTAATATATTCAAATTATTATCCGTATATTTACAGTCATTATCCTGCTGGAACACGCATTGAAGTGAAATGTAGCATAAAAAGGACTCCAATATAATTCGTTACTTGTCGAGAGCCATCTACTAGATTTTATGACTTACACCCGCCATGTTTTATCATCCTAAGAGTGATCTAAGAATTGTACATGAATTTCCTTACATTATAAAGACCTTGATGTGCATATACAGTAGCGAGAAAAAAAATGCAACTCGATACCATATTATGTTCAATACTGTGTCCTGTCTTATTTACAGAATGTTGTTTATTTACAGAATTGTTGTGAACGTCTTTGTTTTGAGGGCTAACGAATGAAATTTAACTCGCCAGAGTCAAGTAAGTTAAACTTGATTGGTCGCTCCACAAAACTTTGAGCCACTGCTCTTTTGACCAATGCAGATACCGTCTAGCAAAGTCAAGCTGCTTTTTTCTTGTTAACCTCACTTATAAGTGGCTTCTTGGCTAGACTTCTCGCTAATAGTAATATCTACTGCCGTTTTCCGAGGGTTAACTTTTCTACTTTTACCATTTGGCGGGCAGTAGATTTACTATGTCGACCACTTCCTCTTTCTTTCCACGTTATTTGCTTGACGATATCGCGATGAAATCCGACAAATCGTTGGCTTGTTGATATTAATTTGATGACTAGCTACATTCATTGAATTGCCTTCTTCCAAAGCCCTATCTATCTGTTGACAACTGTTTCTGTTTTAACATTAGAATTTGCAAATTTTTCATGAAACTTTTATTTTAATTGCTCTATTTCATCTATTCTTACCTTTAACACATTGCGTCGCATTTCTTTCCAACAAACTTTGTTCACTTTTTTTATAAATCTAAAAAAACTTAAGTAGAAAGAGATACAAACAAACTGAGCTTTTTAATCAAATTTTAAAATCAACGAATAAAGAAAACAAAAGTGGAGTGGATTACTCGGGTGTATTTTCTCTGTCGAGAAGGAGTTGGAAACTATCGAACACCTACTCTGTAACTGTCCAGTCCTTAGTAGATTAAGGACCCTGGACAGCGGCTTCTTTGAGGGTTTGAATTCCTTGTCGAGTGCCGAAATTAAAGCTCTATAGATTCACTATTAGGTTGAGCTGGTTGAGAAGCGATAGGACTTCAATGCCTTCTTGTCCTCCCTTTTCTACCTCACACAAGATACTGTCACTTATCATCAACATCAGGATATTTCTCAGATATATTCTCTCTTCTCTACTAAGAATGAAATAGTTCACAAGCAATAGCTCTAGCTAATATTCTAAATGGGCTAAAGTTTAAATCAGGTTGTACTTTATTTAAACATCGTTTTCTGTAGCGTATAAATGGATTGTTTTTCAAAATTTTCCTTTCATAGAGATGTCATCATCATTTAAATATATTGACCTTTTCTCTCTAATTGTACACGTATATTGCATCAATAACAGGAATTAATATTGTTTTTCAAAATATAATTTTAAAATTTATTATTTTGTTGAAAAGTAAGATTTTCAACTATTTAAGTTACATTTTTAATTACCGTGTACACAAGTATAGAAGTCGCCATAGTCTTATTAGACGTAAAGCCCGTGATCGTATCCCAGGTAGAGCAGCAAAACCATCGATAGTACTATCGATAGTATAGATAGTTTTATTTTTTAAAGGACTATCGATGGTTTTTTTTTTGATAGCGATAGCATAGAAATTTAAGCGGCAATTTACAGTTTTGTGAAAATAATATATGTACAAAGTTTCAATGTATTAGTGCAAATATTTTGCATGTGTTTCGGTTATATATTTTGCCTTTTTATTCAAAGTTTCCGGAGAAAACAATATTTATTAAAAAGGAATAATAGAAACACACATTTCTTCTAATTAGTTTTGTAAATATTTTAGTTTTGATTCACATTTCCAAGAAATTCAACGTGTTTTATAGTTTATACATACATAATTGGCCATTACAACCCTTCAGTCAGGATTACGACCTAGCTTCTCACACCACTTATGTTGTGTGCGTTAATTTTATAAATGAGTGGCGGAACCTACAGTTTAAAGTCGACTCCGATCGACAGATTTTTGAGAAGCTTTTCATGGCAATTTTTACTCTCAGAGTCTTTGCCAGAAATCTGCAGAGAAGAAGTCGCCGAAGAATTATTTTTTCGTTTTGATGTCTGACCTGGGATTCGAACCCGGGCCTTTTGTCTAATAAGCCAACACACTACCCACTGGACCACGGCGACTTCAAGAAAATCTCTCTTTGTGTAAATCAACCTTATAATGCTGATGAATCATATAAAACATATTTGCTCCAGGCGCAAAGATGGTGAAACAACGATTAACTTTAATGGGCTGTTCAAATGCGTCGTGAACTCACAACTTAACTTAATTTACTGGTAATTGGAAATCTAAATATCCATGACAGCATGGATGACATGTAAAATTTTTTATGACTAGTTTCAACAATGTTTTTTTAAAGAGGTAGACTTCAACTAACAAATTTAAAACTGAAAACTTTGTTATAATTTTTGGCCTTAGGTTACTGAGTTCTTCACTAAAAAGGGGCTACCCGTAAACGCCCTTCTGTTAATAAACAATGAATGATAAAAGATGCAATTAATGTTTTGAAATTAATATCGAGAAAACTTTTACACCAAATTTTAAACGATTGCAGCAAAAGTATTTCAAATTTAGTTTTGGGCAAAGACGACACCAATGGTTTTTTACTTATTAAAATATCATTTCTCATATTAAATAAAGTCATTTCTTATTCGATAACGTGAAAAACCTCGAAAATGTGAACTGCCTTGGTAAAATTTTGTTAACGTTATCGCGAGTTCACTGTAGGAACAAAATTCAAAAAAAAAATTTCTAAGGACTTCAACTATTAGGAAATAATATAAACTTATAGAATAACTGTAAAATGAACAATTATATGCAATAATAATAAAAAAAAATCGTTATGGAAAAAGTAGAATATCTAGACATGTTTTCCACCACTAAATATATACACATATGAATATGTATGTATATACATCTATAGTCAAACTCGCTTATAACGAATTTGATTATAACGAATTCTTTGTTATTACGTACATATTTCATAGTGAAAACTTCGTTTATTATGAACTCGTTTATAACGAATTCTCGGTTAAAAGGAACTACTTTAAATGGTCCTAATAATTAAATTTCATACATTTTTGCCTTTTTTATAACGAAGCGTCTCTACTTTTATTTAATATGACTCAGTACCTTTAATCAGCTGCTAGATAAAAATATTTATCTGGTTCCACGAAGTTCGTTATAACCGGGTTTGACTGTATTTATATATGTATCCCTGTATATTTTTTTATTAAAAGTATGTAATTTAGCACTCTTCTATAAATTCGATACTATCGATAGTATCAATAGTTTTATACCAGACTATCGAAAGGGCCGACTATCGATAGTTTTACAGCTCTAATCCCAGGTCAGACATCAAAACGAAATTAAGAAAATAAAAAATATTTCTTTAGCGATTTCCTCTCAACAGATTTCTGGCTAAAACTCTGAGCGTAAATGAAAGTGGTATGAAAAGGTTCTCAAATATTTGTCATTCGGAGTCGACTTTAAACTGTAGGTCCCCCCACTCATGTATAAAATTAACAAATTAACGCACACAACATAAGAGGTGTGAGAAGCTAGGCCGTAGTCCAGGCTGAAGGGTTGTATTGGTCAATTACATATGCATGTATGTACGCAAGTTTAAAAACACTTTAAGGTTCTTTTGTCTACGTATGATTGTTCATTGGATGTCCAAAAGACATAGCTTTTTTTGGGATATACGTGTCCCTACGGTTGTAAATGGATACAAAATAAATAAATTTTTTATTAGTTAAAATTAAGTTCGTACATCTATATAAACCTCTGTTTGATGGCCTTATTTGCCGTATACTACATCATAACATCATTTGATTTTAATAAATTATCGACTATAAGACTGGCTTCGATAGCCCTATAAGGGATCGTGTTTTTGCCGCAATGCCTGAGCTCGGTATACCTGTAAAGCTAAGGCAATGCAGGAATAATGTTGAGCAATTCCTGCAACTCCGTCAAGGTAGGAATGGACCTCTGCGAACCTTTTGATACCGTGCGAAGTTTTAAAAAATCATGCGACCTCTTCAATTCGTCATGGAGTGTGTCCTGCGAAAAGCGGGAGTGCGTCGCAATGGTGCTGTTTTTAAAAAAATAGTCTAGTTGCTTACGTGCTCTGATGACATCAACATCATAGCGCGTACCAAGCGAGATGTTACTGCTGCCTTTAGTGCTTTTGAACGGGAGTCTAAGAAAATGGGTTTGGCAGGAAATGAAGACAAAACAAAGTATATGTTATCGACAAGTAGAGACGTGCGACGTATTGATTCTCAGATTACGGCCGATAACTATACTTTTGATACAGACAAGTAATTTATTTATCTTGGCTCCGCCGTTGCCAGCAAAAATGAAGTCAGTCTGGAGATCAAAGGCAGGATCACTCTTGCCAACAGGCGCTACTATGGCTTCAATGGGTAATTGAGTAATAGGGACCTCTTTCGCACGACAAAATTAATACTCTAAAAGAAGCTCATTCTACCCGTGCTTCTTTATGACACAGAGGAATGGAAGCACTAATGCAGCAGTCTTGAGAGTATTCAAGAAAAAAGTCCTTCGTAAGATCTTCGGCCCAATGCGAGTTGGCGATTATTTCCACACCCGATTCAGTCAGCTGTATGAGCTCCCCAATGACATAGACGTTGTGCAGTGTATTAATATCCAGCAGCTGCCCTAGCTCGACGATGTCGTTAGCATTGAGGCGGATACTCTGGCGACACAGGTATTTTATGCGGACATCTGCGGAAGTCGGCTGAGAGGACGTATCCGTTGGAAGAACAAAATCGAGGAAGCCCTGCCATCGATTAGCGTAGGCGCGCAAAAAGCAGAGGCGCCTGGAAAGATGTGGTGCGGTAGGCCGAAATCCGTTCATCGGGTTATTATGGTCAATTAAGTAAGTTAATAAATTCTCGGCCCTTGGGAAATAAATTTATAATACCAAAAGTAAGTAAATGATAGTAAAAATAAGGAATCATATTGGCTTTGTATATCGCCGTAGTCTAGTAGGTAGTATGTCGGCTTATTAGATGTAAGGCCACTGTTCAAACTCCCAGGTCAGACATCAAAGCGAAATTAAGAAAATAAAAAATATTTCTTCGGCGGCTACCTCTCAGCAGATTTCTGGCAAAAGGTCTGAGAGTATATATAATTGTCATAAAGAACTTCTCAAATATTTGTCGTTCGGAGTCGACTTTAAATTGTAGGTCCCGCCTCTCACGTATAAAATTAACGCACACAAGCATATGTGGTGTGAGAAACTAGGTCGTAATCCTGATTGAAGGGTTATAATGACCAATTATGTATGTAACTATCATATTGTCTTTATATAAATAGAAAAATTCCATATCCGACTATAGGAACACCGATGTCACCTAACGTATAGAATACACCCAACTCTTTTTTTACACGATAGATACGTTCCTCAGCAATCCGTGTAAACTGGGGGATACGTTCCGTGTCATCTGAAAACCGTGTACGATAAAATGAAGAACTATATTTATTTCGAAAAACCGTGTAATAAATGTTGAGGACTATAAAATTTCAGAAATGCATACAAATTGTATGTTCATACGGCATTTTATTGAGCATTAAAACTAAAAATACATAATTCATACAGGTGAAAATTGGTAGAGCATGCAAAAACCAAAAAAATCTGTTAATCCAGAATTAAGAACAGAAAAATTAGAATAGAATTAAAGGAAAAATATTTACATAGCTACATAATTATTCGTCGCTACTTGATAACAAGCGCAATTGTTTGCGACGAACTGGACTAAAGTCGGTATCATCACTGGAGATATCCATTAAATTATCCAATGGTGACTTTCGTCCGATAATAGAGTTTTGAACTATTGGACATTGATTTTGATACCGTACTAAATTAAAAATTTTTACAAAAGTTTTTTTCTTCAACCATGTAACTTCAAATCCGCGTAAAAAGAAACCGTGTAAAAAAAGAGTTTGGTGTACGTTATTTAAGTATTCAACAGTAATATAATTGATGTAATATTTATAATATATGGTATGAAATTTACATACCTAAATACCTTTACAAAATATAATCTCACGCACAAGAAAATGTCAACTTCATCTGGGCATATACATATAAAGGATGAATGTTCGAACACATTCCGTTTTATATAGGAAATTTAAATGCACGCATCTAGAAAAAAATTTAAGTAATATAACACCCATAAAGTTCTTACTTGTTCAGATTTAAAGAATTTTCGGTTCGGTCCGTAAACGGTTAACAAATGTTAAGTTCTGTTTTAGTAAAACTATTAACGATTGCACAAACAGAAAGAACTCAGTGGATTAAAATTTAATATAAATAGTCTGAATCGATTAATACAGAATTAATTTTTCATTGAAACTTAGATTCTTCAGATTCGTTCCAAGCTAACGCACTTACATATGTAGACTTGTTGCAATTTCTGAAAATTTTTACTGGGCATTATTAAGAGCTCTTCTTGCTGTTGCTTCTATCAATCTATCTATCTATTCAATTTCTTAACATGGAACATTGTGGTTCCCGGTTTTCCCGGGAAATTTAAGGTTAAGGTATTCTTGTACTCTTTTTTGGATAAATAAATAACCCTCACTTGGAAACATTGGTAATCGTTTTGAGCACCATAAAAGATGCTGCGAAAGAATTAGGCAGGCGTAAAATCAATTTGATTTCGAAAAAAAATGATTCACACAATTAAAACTAAAGTAATGAAAGATATAATGACAAATTGATGTCATTAGCAAATTATCTAAACACTTCACAACACATTAATGTTAACTTAACAAAGATAACGTTAAAATCCTATACAGACCAAATGTCGGCTGAAAGGGATGAAGGTATTTCCGTTGCACAAGTATATCAATGTTTTAAAGAAAAGTTGGAAAACGCCATTAATGAGGGAGGCTAAAGAAAAAACAAGAAAACTAAAATTGAAAACAGACGACTTATTTAAAAGAGATGAAACTATATTTGAAACTTGTACAAACAGAACCAAAAATTTAGACATACTTTTTAATGCATTGCTAAAAGTCTACTTCTGTAGAGAGCGAACGTGTTTTTTCGAAATAGAATGTCTGATGAGTTATTAAATGCACTAATAATTTTAAAAACTCATTTTTTGAAAATTTAGTTTTTGAAAACTTTATTATACTTTTATTTTTAAATATTATTTTTAATTAATTCTTAATAATAACTGATCTCAAAATGTTATCATTAATCTGTTGCTTTTTGTTTATACCTACAGTATGAATTTAAATGTATTGTTTTCTTTTTTGTTAATAAAATAACATTTTAATCAAAATCTTAAGCATTTTACTAGTATTATCATTTTTAAAAAATTTTCCGGTATTCCCGGGAAATGAAAAAGTCTGGGAATTCCCAAATTCTAATTGTGTATTACAAAAAAAAAATACTTTACTATCAGTTAAAAAGAAATGCTTAATTGGCAAATTACACAACAATTTTTGTAATTAGACGAGAATTCCAATATTGGATGAAATAAATTGATTTACGTACGTATTGGATTTAATTTTTTTTTTGTTTTCAATACATCACCTTGTTGCTTTGTAAATTTGAAAGAGTTTACAAATTTTGGATTCGTTATTACAAAAAACAATCGTTAATATGTAGATGTACAGGTGCTGCAATCTCATCCCTTCTAATGACTCTAAGCTGTAGTGTTAATGCGAAAATAAGTGTTCACATTGAAAGAAGCTTGAAATTATTTATTTAAACGAAAGAACTTGAAAAAGTCATATAAAACTTTTTCGCCTTGACCCAGAAAAAGTACAAGTTCAATATCCTCCCTTTACGACCGACACATCTATATATGTATGTACAAGTGTACATGTGAATTTCAAAAAGTCTTTATTTATATAGCAAATACAGAGAGTATAAAAAAAATCTTGTCTATTCACATTTATATACTTTTTTATATTTGTATATGTATTGTATATAAAAAAATAAGCGACATACTCATACATATGTATGTATGTATGTCCTGTCTATAGCCAACATACCAATATATTCAAATACATACACACACCCATACATGCAAGTTAAAGAAGTAAGAGTACATAAAACGAAAAAAAAACATAAGTTTCTTAGAGAAGATACGAAAACAAACACGAAAAAAATATATTTATATACATACATATACAATATATATACATAAATATATATGTATGTATGTATATACGAAAAAAAAAAATGAAATAAAAATAATAATAAAAATAAAAGAGTAATAAAAAAATGGAATCTTATTAATGGCCATATACACGTACAATAAGATCAAATACACAAACGACGACTTGCACACAACATAGTATCAGTGTGAGTATGTTATCGAAGAAACGCTCGTAGTTTTCCATTTCTCTTTCTACTACATATAAGTACAAATAGTTAAAAAGTAAAAAGTTTTAGCAAAGAAATGTATTTCGAAAACAAACAGCAGACGAAAAATAAAAATAAACACATAAAAAGAAAAAAGGAAAAAGAAATAAAATAAAAATATAAAAAAAATAATTGACCTTGTCAGTTTTATAGAAAACTTTTATACACAGGAATATTATGTTCAATTACAAAAGAATAAGAAAATAAAAATAAAATAGAACACATAACATAACATAAACACACAGATTATAAATAATCACAAAGTAACAAGTACCCCTATATGTATGTATGTATGTATGTACACCATGTATGTATGTATGTATGTAGGTACACAAGTATATAATGACTATGAGAATGTAATACGGATAAAAGAAATAAAATATGAAATTTGGCTGTAGGTGTCTTTCTGTTGGTGATTGAGAGTATGGGAATTAGGACATTTATTTTCAATTTCATAAACATTTTTTTTAATTTGAACGACTATGTGCATATAAAAATGCAAAAAGACGAACACAACTAAAAATTAATATCCCAAAGAAAAATGTGTCACAGTGGAATAAATATGTATGTATGTACATACAAATATTCAACACCATAGTAAAACTGAACCAACGAAAAAAGGCAAAACCAATGTTAACAGCACAAACGAATGTAAAAAAAGCGATTTAAAAATCTTTACAAATCGAATTTATCGAATATCGCCTCAAACACTAATACAAATAGAAAAAATTTAATGCACCCCCATCACTCCAACCTCACTCTCGCATTCTCTAAAGGCCCTTATAATACATTTTAACTGCTGAATATATGAACATTCATCTGTTGTAGTACATAATACTACACATTGGATCCACAAATGACGTCATCATGAAAATATATTTCACTAGTCCAGTCAGGCCAGTCAATTGACTGGCCAACTAGCCAACAAGATCCTCTAACCCCTACAAATCTAATACACCCATTATATAGCCGAGTCTGTTACTCGTTATTTTTTTTTATTTTTTTTTTCTATTTTTAGAGCACAACTTGGTTGTAAAAATTCAAACACTTACAAACATACACACATACATATGTATATACGTTTGCCGGTTTCTTTTCCATTCGTTCATTCATTCATTCATTCATTCACATGGTAAACAATAAAATACTATTTATAGAAAAGAAAAAAAAAATATAATAAAAAATAAACGAAAGAATAATAAAAGTCTGGATAGAAAATAAAAAAAAAGAAAAAATTATAAAAATTTCAATGTCAATAACTTAAACAATAAAAGAAAGATAAACAGAATAAAATAAAATGGAACAAAACACTAGTAGTGGTAATAGCAGCAGTAGTAGTAGTAGTAGTTGTAGTTGTAGTGGTAGTGAAAGTGTGTAGTGGTAACAACAGAAGCTGTTGCAAGTATAAAAGGACTTTACGAGTTCGGAATGAATGAGATTCATTTTTATTAATATATGTTGTATACGTTAAACACAAACTGATATACTTTTTAAAGTCATACATACATACTTACATACATATGTATGTATGTACATATGTGTATTCATGCCATTATATACATATGTATGTACATTGGTTTTTATATTTATTATACAACAGAAAAAATCAAAGCTAAAGACCGATATAGAAAGAATGGTAACAAAAAGAAAGAAACAAAAATAAAAGCTGAAACAGTGCAATGTGGTCACTAGTACTTCTGATTTAAGTTTAGAAAGTAAAAGTTATTTCCCATAAACTTACTTGTTAGTAAGTACCAAAGAAAAGAACAAACATTATAACATAATTTATTAGTTTGTAAAATACTAAGTGACTAACAATCATTTGCTCCACTTAGCGTAACAGACCAGACAGAATCTCTGGTTGAAACCGAGCTCAAGATCCTCTTACAAATAATAAGTAAATGCTTCAGTCAACGTGCACTATACTACGTACGAAAGAATAGCAAGAGTCAGAGAATACTGAGATATAGGCAACGTCCCACAGTGCCCTCTAGTTCTTCCCGATGGTGAGTCTTTATGATATACGGTAAAACCGTTAAGACAGGACTTGCAGCCTTGTCCTGTTATATCAATTTGAAACTGAAGGCTACAATCCTACATGAAGGCTACAATCCTAATATTTATAATTTAAAACTTTTTGTAATATAATTTTATTCTTATTTCTAATAACTTTCGCTTTAATTCTAGCTGAATTATTTTCATAAAATCTGAAAATTCAACTTAACTATGAATAAAATAATGTTAATATCCGGGAAGATACGAATAAACAATATCTACACGATTGACGCGATGCAGAACTATCGCAGGAACGGAAATCAGAGGTTCGCTCGCAGTTTATTAGGGAATGCCAGCGAAGATGGGAATTCCCATCACGACAGTTGTTGCAATATCATGTGTTAAAATGTAAATTGTATGACCTAATGCAGATTCTCTTTACGAACCAATTGAGTTACAAGCAGAAAGCCGCGCAGACACGGAACTATGTAGAGGAATATAGAGTATTGCGACAACGGGACGAATAGCTCTATAACGGCAACTGAAACCTGATTAGACGAAATATACAGTGAAACATAATGGTAACGAAGATGTTATTTTGAACATAGCTCTTTGAACGAACTCCTGATATAGTAGTTTATTGCTAATTCTAGAAGAATTACATCGTCGAAAACCGGCGACTTTTAATGAGTAACTGCGAAAATACCTAGTTTTAATGGACTGATTAGCTCACTACACACTAGACTACAAGATCACTCATATAAATCATAATAAAATCGAATATTGAAAGCTAAATAAAGGATAGGACTGAATTAGAAAATTTAGATGTCTATGAATATAGTGAATTTATTATGCTATCACTTTCTTGTGATTTTTTAGTCGAAATACTATAAAATATAACACGTCGAATCTAAGCAATATTCAATATTTTGTTTTTGATTTTTGATATCTAAATAAATATTTTGTGCATACATACATAATACTGTTAATTAATACAGTCAAACTTGTTTATAACGAACACGGTTATAACGAATTCTTAGTTATTACGAACATATTTTCAAGTCCCAACGTTTTAATAACAATTTTCATATCAAAAACTTCGTTTATAACGAATTCTCGGTTAAAAGGAACTACTCTATATGGTCCCAGTAATTAAATTTCATACATTTACCTTTTTTATAGCGAACCCTCAGAAATAACTTGAAGTGTGGCAATAGTCTTTACTTTTAGTTAATATGGCAGCATTAAATTATAATTCAGTATCTTTAATCAGCCGATAGATAAAAAGAATTGACACATATTTTTGGTTTTTAATAAAAAAAATACTTTTTGTTTTTAATAGATGAAAAAAATTATTTGTATTTTACATTTTCTTCTATGACTTCACCCCGTTTATTACGAACTTTGCCTATACATACAGACATAATTGGCCTTTACAACCCTTCAGTCAGGATTACGACCTAGCTTCTCACACCACTTATGTTGTGTGCGTTAATTTTATACATGAGTGGCGGGACCTACAGTTTAAAGTCGACTCCGAACGACTGATTTTTGAGAAGTTTTTCATGGCAATTTTTACTCTCAGAGCCTTTGCCAGAAATCTGCTGAGAGGAAGTCGCCGAAGAAATATTTTTCGTTTTGATGTCTGACCTGGGATTCGAACCCGGGCCTTTTCTCTAATAAGCCAACACACTACCCACTAGACCACGACGACTTCAGAACTTTGCCTATAAAGAACTATTTTTCTGATCCCACGGAGTTCGTTATAACTAGGTTTGACTATAACACGGTGCTTAGTTAGTTGAGTAGAACTCAAAAATATTTTTTTTTAATATTTCCCGAACCCTCCAAACTTGTTTTTTTTTTTTTTTTGTTGACTGTTTTTGTTGACTTTATGCACAAATTTCTGGATTTCTCAAACATTCCTGACCCTATTTACAAAATTTAAATCTTGTTGGAAATAGAAAAGACGGACCTTTAAAACGGTATACATATATCTATTATGTCATCAATGAGATTTGATGAGATATACTTCGAAAATTCGAATTTTTTTCATATTTTTTCCAGTTTGTCCATTCATAATAGCAAAGTTTAATAAAAAAAATATAGGATAAGTGGTAATATTCTTTTTTTTTTTTCGAACGTCCCGGCCTCACACTAACCCACCCTCACCCGACCTGCGGAGGGCTCGTACCCATTACGTAGGGACACGTACACACTACAGTCCGGACTGTAGCGGGAAAGGGAAAAGTTATGGCAACGAGAACATAAAACAGCTACAGAACTTAATCACAAGCTGAATAAGGTAACAAAATAAAACGGAACTATCTAAGACAAGAACAAAAATACGTTTTTATACAATAATTTATAAATTAATGCCAGAATACAAGCTACGTTTTATATTACAAACACTGCAATTAAAATCTATAAAATTATAATGCAAATTAAAATTATTACATAATCTACGAAAAGGAAAATTACATGCATAATTCGATCTATAGAAATCTAAAGAAAGAGGACGATAGTGCCGTGAAAATCAGTCTGTTCTCTTATGAAAAGATTGAGTAATAAATTTAAAATAATAAAATTGGGAAAAAATTACCGTAGTTATTGTATAAATAGTGTAACAGTTGTGTTATATTTTCATAAACGTCATCTCATCAACTTTTAGTTCAAAAATTTTTAGAATTTTTGATGGATCCTGATAATTTATGAGAAAATGTGTTAATTTCACGTTTGTACGACTTGCAGAAGTCGGCTAACATTTGGTTTTTTTTTTCAAATATTATTATTTCCCTTTGCGTAAATATTGGGCGTTCTTCGAGGGTCTTGTTCTATGTGTCCTAAGGATAAGCACACATTTTAGCTTTTATGGATGATTCAATTTTTGTCAGCGTCCATGACATTCCGTGACACTTTTACATTACAAACTGACTCATACTCCCTAAGAAGGATATTAACCCACTTGTACATCAAAAATATAATGTTGAACATTAGGGAATCCATTTCAACTGTCGTGTAACTAATCTAAATTTTGATTAAGATTAACAAATTTCGACGAGAGATTATCAACTTTGGTCGAAAAGATTGTCACGCCTATTGTGAATGACGGTGAGATAATGATAATTACATAAAGTTACAGATCATATAAATAATCTGGCTTAAAAACGGCTGAATCGTGAGAATAAACTAGAGTTGTGTAGTTCACGAACGAACTAGTTCAATTGAACTATTCATACAACTGAACTAAGAGAACCAGCTGAAAAATGTGTTCTTTTAGCTCCGTAGTTCATGGCTCTCTTGTTCTCGTTTCTTATTCGTTCTTATTCGTTCTTTTCTGTTGTTTATTGTTTTCATGGTATTCGGCGGTGTTGCCACGTACTAATAAAAGAACTTATGGAGACATTTCCCTTAAAAAAGCGCGAAATTTTCAAAAAATACAAAAATAAGCAAATAAAAATAATGTACTTTTTTCAATTTAATTAAAAGGATGGCTTAGACAAGAAATATCCGAAGAAATTATTATTAAATATTAAAAAAAATTATATGCTTTTATAAATACTCATGTAATTTTTGATGATTTAATTTTTTTTTTTTTTTTGCATTTCTTGAACGTAATTCAAATTTTATGCATTGGAATAGCACCTTATTGCTAAAAAAAAAAAATTATAAAATATTTTTTATAATCAAATTTCGGTAATGAGTTTGATTCACACAAGATAATCTGTTAGTCAGTTAAGTAATTTTAGTTAAAAAGCGCTTTAGGCATATAATGAATTAATAGAAATGAAAAAATGTTAAATATTACGCTTTATGTAAAATGAAAAAAACACTTTATGAATATGTTTTTATTTTACTGATATAAATTTGCATTGTTTATATTAGTTTAAATATAACTGAAATTGAAAAAGAACTACTGAACTATTGAACTAAAAGAACGACCTAGTTCACTACAGGGAGCTGAACTAGAAAGAGCGAACACTGAAAAGAGCTAACGAACCCAACTCTAGAATAAACGCACGTCACTAAAACAATAACCACAACATTTCAAATTTGTGGGTTAAATTGCAATAGAATGCAAGTCCTGACATCTTTCACGTCTAAGGAAAACGATAAGTCTTGGAGAGAAATTAAGTCATGACATTGCGTTGTAATCGTCGTACATACATACATACTTTTATAATTGGTTATTACAACCCTTCAGTCAGGATTGCGGCCTAGTTTCTCACATCCCTTATGTTGAGTGTGTTAATTTTATATATGAGAGGCGCGACGTACTGTCTAAAGTTAACCCTGAACGACAGATTTTTGAAATATTTTTCATGGCAATTTTATTTACTCTCAGAGTTTTTGCCAGAGATTTGCTTAAATATTTCATAATGTTCGAGATGTCTGACCCGGAGGCTAATTCTGACAGTCGTACACGATCGAGTACTTACTCGTATGATCGATTTTTTTAGTTTTGAGATTCTATCAGCCGATATCGATTAATATGTATCGACATTTCTAATGACAGTGGTCGATTGCGTGTAACTGTTCGAATTCGGATTTGGCACAAATTATATTGTCGAATACTGTGCTGCGGGCAGAGAAGTTGCTGTTGAAGGTCAGAAGAATATTAAACGTTTTGGATCTTTGTTGTCAAGTATAAAATTGTTCATTTATTTTTTGATTCAACGGAATAGAACCACGCGGATTTTTAACTTAAATCAGTAGGCGGTTGTAATAAGGCTTTATAAAAACCCAACATAATTAAAGTTAGTGACTGCAGTTAGCTAGTACATCAATATGGGAAGAAAAAGTTCTTGAAATTCGTCGAAAATGGTAAAAATTGATGTTCACCATTCTGAAAATTATTCTTATCGTGAAATCCGTAGAAAAATCGGACGAAGTCACAATGTGGTAATGGATTGTATAAAATATTGTGAAAGTTATAATAAAAATTACAAAGGATGTACTTACACAGCTCTAACACCACAGGGCAAGCGAAAAATTCTTCGAAATGTCTCAAATTCAGCCCATTCTACTCCAAAACTAATCAAGAGTTAAAGCAAGGAGATCAGCAGTTCATCCTGACAGTGGAAACACATTAGTTTACTTCATTAAATGTGGAGCTATTGTTCGCTAAATTAAATTTAGCCCCGCAACTTTTGTACAGATATGAAAATTAAATGCTGCTTATAACATCGTAGTAATATATGGCTATGGAACATTGAAGTACGATCGTGTTTCAAACTTTGCAAACTTTTACATTTACACGAAATCATTAAATCATTAACGAGAACTAAAGTATCTTTTTGAGAAATTTACTTTTTTTCGGTCTAACAGAATCTGAATGGCAAATTTTTAATTCAGCTATTCGGTTTTGGAATTCTTTACCCACGTACACAAAACGACTAAGCGGTACTTTTCGATTTAAAAGCACTATTTTCCAACATTATTGATAATTCTAGTATGTACATACATACATACATATATGAAACGTACATATTATTTATTATTTATTGATTAATTTTAATATTGTTGTAGAAATTTTATTTTCTTTATTGTTATCGTAATATTTAATATCCTTTTTATATTATTATTACATTTTATAGCCATTATTATAAATTCTCGTTGAAGTCGAGTTTAGTTAAAGGTAACCTTGCCAAAAGGGAACTCTAAAGTCACCTTTGACTCATTTTCGTTATTACAACCTAGATGAAATACTGTACAAAATACAAAAACCTGTCGCTCGGAGTCGACCTTAAACTGTAGGTTCCGCCAGTCATGTATAAAACTAACGCACACAACATAAGTGGTGTAAGAATCTAGGTCGAAATCCTGACTAAGGGGTTGTATTATGTAAGTTGTAATATTGGCCCATTTTTTATTATGATTTTAAATGCTATTTTTTCATGTTTATAAAATATTAATTTCATATTGTAATTATAGGATCAATAAAACATAAAAAAGTAACACAAAAATTGAAACTCTCATTGGGTACTTGTAACGGCCCAGAGTATAATTCAATAAGCCAAGACTTAGTAGTGAGTTTTCTAACCCCTGGCTCAGAAACGAAATATTCAAATATCTCTTTCGGCGAATTCCTATCAGCAGTATTCTGACGAAAACTTTGGAAATTGCCATGAGAAGTATCTCAAATGTGTCGTAGCCCCGACATTTTTTTTTTTTTTGGCAAAATTTTATTGCCGTAAAATAGGCAACGTTGAGAATCAAATTGATAAACCCAGGAATGACGGCGCCTATGCCAATGGAAACAGCCTGAATAAATACAAGTTAAAATTCGTAATTATTTACTTAAATAATTATGCACATAATTTTATTATGCCCAACAGTTCTTTAATTTTTTTATATAAAAAATTATATCGAAAGAAGCTTCCATTTAGCCTACATTCACTCATTGTTTTTACACTTCCTTCCTTTGTTTTTTTTTTTTACATTCCCTTCTTCTTCTTCTTCTGAAGTCTCATATCGTTCGACTGGACTGATTACTTCTTTCTCTTTTATTTCTTTTAAGGATAAGATATGTACATATTTCGCAATTCTGATTGTATTGTCCAAGGTCAGTTTTACGATTGAATTTTTATTCATGTATGTACATATGTATGAGTACTGTATTGTATTGTCTGTGTGTATGTACATATTCATATTTATGTATGTACATACATACATACATATATTAATGTACGATACTTTTCTTTGTGAAGAGTATAATATAATTTATATTGCTTTAGTGTGATTTTTATGTTCATTTTATTATTTCGGTAATTGAACGTTATTAGCTGTTGTATACTTTTAATATTCAATGAGTAAGACAAGTTGATACATTGGCGAGCATGTATTATAATAAATATGTACACCCATAAATTTGATGTGACCTTGACAATTTGTGATATGTAAGTGAATGCGTTTTTAGATACTGAACTGTAGACGCATGTATGGAAGCACGAGACGTCAAGAGATGCCACTTGTAAGAAAGTTAATAGTTTAACTGTAGTGCAACATATGTATTTACATTAGAGCGACTCAAGTTGTATGGAAGTGAAATTCGTGGAAAGGTTACCCCCCTTAAAATGAACATTGGTAGTTTTTATGAGGACATTTAAAATATTTCGGCTCCAGCTTCGACCTCTCGTGATTTGGACCATTTTAAAAAAGGATCTATTTTTGAATATTTTGTTAATTTGTAGATCTGTTTCCTTACCAACATATACAATATATATACCATAAGAAAGGTTTTTTCAAGGCGCGTCCAACAGTGTATACAATTTGTCCAAGGACGATCCTCCATGTCCTTTTTTAAGGATATTCTGTAAAAAATGGTTTTTGAATTTTTTGTTCGGGGTTGTTTGTAATAAAAATGTCAAATTAACATATTTTAAACTTAAGTCGATTTAATGAAATACGGGTCTCAGCTTTTTTTGAAATTCGCTCAAGTTGAAAAAATACAATGAAGTGGCAGCTCTTCGTTGTACATAGGACAATTGGGTATCAAATTTTTTCTTTTGCCAAGTACATCATCTTTGTATGTAAATATTTCAGATTTTTGCGAATTAGATGCATTTTACACGGTGCTCTGGAATGAAAAATGAAAATTTGTGGTAACTCTAATTTGATAGCGGATTTAGTTTCTAGATCATGTATGGATAAAAATTGAACTAAAGAAAAAAAGAAATGATCCACGAATTTTTGACGGCATATTTGTTTCCCAAATTAAAAAAGTTATAAAATTTTATTATTTATATTTACAAAACTAAAAACTAAAACTACTACAAAACGCGAATTAGCGCGAATTTCAAAAAAAGTTGAGACCCGCTTTTAATTAAATCGGCTAAAGTTTAAAATATGTTAATTTGGCATCTTCATTACAAACAACCCCGAACAAAAAATACAAAAACCATTTTTTTTTGCAGAATATCATTAAAAAAAGGACATGGATGATCGTCCTTGGACAAATTGTATACACTGTTGGACGCGCCTTAAAAACCTTTTTTATTATATAAATATTGTATACGTTGGTAAGGAAACACATCCTCAAATTAACAAAATGTTCAAAAATAGACCGTATTTCGAAATGGTCTAGCTTAGGAGAGGTCAAAGCTGGATCCGAAATATTTTAAATGTTGCCTTAAAAAAGTCCAAGGTTCATTTTAAGGGGGGGTACATCAAGCATATCTTTTGGTGAGTCCCTCTAACATACATATGTAAATTATTATTATACCGCTAAATGAGAAACGTTGTTATACATACGTACATAACTGTTATATGCATTTTTAAATTAGTCAATATCTGTTAGCCGGCATGCAAAAGAACAAATAAATTTCAGAACTAATGTTATAATTTCATTAGAGTAATACTCGTACAGCAATTAATAATAATAATTCTGTCTCTTATCGGAATATCCATAGAATTTTTCTGAAAATAATTTTACATTAGTGTATGTACATATGTATGTATGCATTAAATCTTGAGGTACAAACTTCTAAAAAAGACAGATAAAAAGGCATGGTCACATGGTCACAATTTAGAATTATTTTACGAACCGAAAGTAATGTGGATTGCGATGAATTTTAAATTACTTTAGAACTCGACATGACAGCAAAATTATTGTTTAAAATTTGTAAAATACATAGAATTTAAAAATTCAAGCTGTGAAGAGAGTTCACGTGTTATTAGTATTTCCCGAAATATTTCCAAAAGGAAATATAATTTGTTGCACCAAATTGGATACACGCCCTTTGATGTTTGACCTTTATTTTAATCAAATTCATTCAAATTTTTTTATACTTCGACTTTGGAATATTATTTATAAGCTTAAATTGCTTTCGTTTGTATAAAATCAAATGAATTATAGAGAATTGAGTGAACAAAATATAAGCTCAAGCCAGACTTGTACGTCTGTGTTTGGTACAAAATTTCATTTGGTTTTCTCTCATTGTCATTGCAAATAAATAAAGTTTTTGTATGAACATATTCAGAATTTCGCCTGATCATTTAAATAAGATAAGATTCTGTAAAACTGCTGATAAGAACTTTAAAAAAAAAAAAATCATCGTTAATATATTTTTCATACAAAATAGAATTGCACAATCCATTTACACTGTTGTTATACCTTTTACCTGCACATTTCTTTAGACCACTACTACATTCATAAAATTTACCTGAAGATATTTTTAGTGATGGCAATAAACCTTTGTATTATTGTTGATTTCAAGGCATGCATTTGTTGAAATGTGTGTCACAAAGAAATTTCACACATTGGGAATACAAAAGTTAAGGGAAGTTAATAAATCAAAGTAATGAATGAAAATCGTTTTCCATGTCCAATATTTTATAATTCAAGGATATTTTTATTTTTAATTTAAACCATTGGTTTCGCTGTTTGCTATTTACAATCCATCTTTTGGACATTCATGTAAAACGTTTCAAAATTAAAATGATCTTGTAAATTAAAATAAAAAATCCTGTATGCAATGAAAAAAAAAAATGAATGGAATTGGTAATATTGAATTTTGTTATTAAAATAAAAATATTTTTAATTTTGAATTAAATTTAATAAAAAAAAAATTGTAAAAATGTTTTTGAATAATTTTTCAAGTTAAAAATATTTTTAATTAATAATAAAAGTTGACGACCACGGCAATCGTTTAAAGGACAATGATTTACAAATAGATACATGGAACGCCCGCCCCTTCACTGGGTAGACGCTTTCGTCCAGTTAGAGGATGCACTTACGAAATGTAAGACGGACATTACTGCCATACAGGAAATAAAATGGATAGGACAAGGATGCAAATGGCTGGCTGCTTGCGATTTATATTATAGCTGCCATGTTGAGAATCACGAATTTGCATTCGGATTTGTGGTTGATAGCAGACTTTGCCACCTTGTAACTAGGTCTACGCCTGGTTCAACAACAGTGCAAAATTCTATACCAGCAGCCTTATTTGTGCACTTGCCACAACGGAAGAAAAGGATGATGTGGTTAAAGATCAGCATTGTCAACTATAAATTTTCAAAAAGCACCAAACTCGTTAAAAGAAAAACGCGTAACTCTGACAAAAAAGCACTAAAACATAATATTTTTTTTATTTTATCACCATTTTATATAATCAATAAAAAAATTTACAAACCAAAATTAAAACCATTTATTAAACTCCAGCAATAATAAGGAAAAGATTTTTTGTTTTATTTATTTGTTTATTTATTATATGATTTTTTAAAACGTATAAAATTTTACATACATACATAATTAGTCATTACAACCCTTCAGTCAGAATTATTGACCTAGCTTCTCACACCACATATGTTGTGTGTGTTAATTTTGTACATAAGTGGCGGGACCTACAGTTTAAAGTCTACTCCAAACGACAGAAGTTTTGAGAAACTTTTCATTGCAATTTTATTTACTCTCAGAGTTTTTGCAGGAATCTGCTGAGAGGAAATCGCCGAAGAAATACTTTTTGTATTTTCTTTTGATGTCTGGCCTGGGGCTCGAACCCTGGCTTTACGGCGACTTCAGTATAAAATATTATTAGAGTTAATACTTTGTATTAACTTATACTTCAAAACAAATAATTTTTTATTTCTTTTATTAGTTTTAAAAAGTTTTTTATGTGGTTGCAAATATAATGCATTTCAACCAACTTATAAAGAGTTGCATTTCAAAGTAATAGCTTTTTGATACGTTAAATAATCTACACTTGACAAATTATTTCTTTTATTTTATTTTTTTTTTTTAATATTTGATTTGGTGTCACTGACATGAAAAGAAAAAGACCAAAAAAGCACTAACTCGAAGATTTTCCGCGTCGAAAGTTTTAAAAAGCACTAAAAACAGTGCTAAAAACAGTGAGTTGACAACACTGTTAAAAATGCCTTCTACTCCTCATAAACATATTTTTGCCACTACGGTCGGTCAGTTCAACCTCCATGCGACTGCTATCTCCAATAGTAACAGGCTGATCGATTTTGCTACGGCACGTAGTGTGTATCACCAAGTTTCACAATCTCGACATTCATAAGGCCACTTCTATATCCACAGATCGATATGATAGATGTGCGCGTATTCAAGGTCTAAACATCGACTGGGACCACCACCCTGTCGCAGCTAAGTTTCGATTGCGCATTAGTGACTCGCGGTCTGCGCGCTCTAATACATTGCGAAAGCTGGACGTTAAGTAGCTACGATTACAAAGGACAACTGAGACGTTCTCTGCTCAACTCTTATATAAACTCGGTCGTTCCCTACAACACCTCCCACTCCTTGCGCACTACTGCGAAAACAGTCCCAACCCCAACGAAATCAATAGTGCGATGAGGAGTGTTGCGAGGCAGATGCAGCGAAAAACACCGCAAAACGAGCCATTGTCAAGAACTATAGAGAGAGGAAAAGGAATGAGAGACGCCTTTTTAGACGCAAGAAGAGGTGGCAAGAAGAAGTGGAGATATATAGATGTGAAAATGACGCTCGAAAATTTTGTCAAAAGATTAAGCCTCTATCCGAAGGCCGGAGGACCGGAGCGTCTTCCTGCAGAGATGACAATGGGAATTTGGTAACAGATTCGCAGGACGTGCTGAGGTTGTAGAATAAACACTTCTCTACTCTTCTACAAGGTGATGACGACAACAATACCGCCTTTAGAGATGATGTTCCGAACCTGATCGATGAGAAATTTCATATTTTAAAAATAAAATTGTTGACACATTTACACTTGTGATGTTCCCAGTAAACTTAACGGTAATTTTTATTTTTTCTTTACTACCAAATTAACGACTCCGTATGCTTTCAAATATAAGCAATAATTTTAAATAAAAACTTCTCCAAATTTATTAATACGCGAATTATTTAATTTATTTGGGTAAACAGTCATGACAATAAAAATAAATGTGTTACAGTTATCGGGTTAAGCAAGCAACACAAAAGTGTTGATTATGATAAGGCGAAGCAAGTTGTGTATAAATTTGTCAATGATCTTTTCTAGAAGTGGAAAAGTGTGAATAGAACTAGTCAAAAATTCGAATCTAAAATTGTAAACTGGTTAAATAGTGACATAGTTTTACTAACTAATACTGAAATTCCTGAAACATCTGGACCAAAAAAGGCGAAACTTCTAAATGTTTCTCCTTTTGTTTGAATTGTTTCTTGCAGCAAAAATCGGTTTATATAAATCTGCAAAAAGACATGCGGCAAAAATGTTGCAGAAATTGGCTGCCTCTACTACGAGAGACAGAAATCAGAAATGCATTTATTGGTCGATGCCCCAAAACCTGGAATGGGATCAACGAATGACGGAAATTCGGCCAGACGATTCTTTAGTCAATCGTCCTTAGCGTTAAGTATAACCGGAGTAAGTAAGGTTTTAATAAGGAGACTGCAAACCATTTTAGCGGATATACGATAAATATTGAAGCTTTTCGCCGATACTTATCACAAAGAGCTAAATTACATGTAGAACTTTATACCTGGTACTATATGCCTCTAGCCCCCACAAAATATTAATACATGGAACGGATATAATTCAACAAGAGACCCTAGAGTCTAGAAATAAAGATATTAGAAATGTACGCGAATTTCATACCCGAAAGGTTTCCCGGGAAAAAACTATCGTCAATATCAAAAAACCGTTTATATATCGAAAATCCGAGTCTATTTGTGCTGACGTAGCATCTTTGCTTTCGGAACCCATCGTAGCAGAAACCGGAGACGATATTGCAGAAGACTATTCAAGTGATGAAAGCAGTATAGACCATCAGCTCGATTTAGTTAACTCTTTGAACGAAGAAATGAAAAGTATTTTATTTTTATTATGTTTTTATATGAATTTTTTTCTAAATAACTCCTTATTTAAACTAAAAGACATCTTTATTTTTTTATTTAAATAAATGTACTTTGTCAAAGAGGTAAAATAATAAATTAAAAAATATGTACTTTGAACCTCGATAAAATCTTCATCGTAATGAATTTGGAAATTTTGGAGAACTTTAAATTTTGTATTTATACAAAGAATGTGTGTAACCAATTTCATCAATATCGGAATGGTTCATGATCAAAACCCGATTTTTTGTTCAAAATTGTTTGTTTCACGCCCCTTTAAATGTAAACCACATTTCACAGCTCTCATCATTTTCTTGTCAAATTCCAAATTTCAGATTTCTAAGTACTTTCAAAGTTGAGTTAAACTATCTTGCGCCCTAGATTGGGCATTTGGTTCACTGTACGGCGTGGAGATTCCGCCGCCTAGCTATGATTGACCTCTTCATGGCTCGCGATTATGCGTCTTAAAAACAATAAGACAATCAATTTCTGATTGTTTAAGATCGGAAGTAATGAATTGGTAGGGCGCATGCACCAGCTTGTTTACAAAATAGTTATGCCCAATGATTGGACGTCAGTGTCCTCTGTCCTGTCCTGAAAAAGGGTTACCTTAAGATATGCACCAACTACAGAGGCATAAGCTTTCTCTCTATTGTATATAAGGCAACGTTGACGATATTGACATCATAGAACGTACCAATCTCGATGTTACTGCTACCTTCATTGTTATTAAACGGGGGTCTACTACGATGGGTATGGCAGTAAATGAGGTCAAAACAAAGTATATATTATCGACAAGTAGGGCTATGCGGCGTATTGGATCTCATATTACGGCCGATAACTACACTTTGGATATAGTCAAGGATTTTACATATCTTGGCTCCGTCGTTACCATCAAAAATTCTGTCAGTCTGGAGATCAAGCGCAGGATCATTGTTGCCAAGAGATGCTACTATGGTCTCCATAGGCAATTGAGTAAAAGAGACCTCTTTCGTAAGACAAAACTAATACTCTACAAGACGCTCATCCTACCCGTACTTCTTTATGGCACAGTAGCATGGACCCTATTAAGCAATGATGATGGGCATTTAATGCGGGAATCTGCGGAAGTCGAGGGCGAAGAGGACGATCTTGTATGCGATGGTAGGACCTAGTGGAGGAAGCCCTGTCATCGATTGTATTACCTACTGGGGTAGGCGAGCAAAAAGCAGAGGCGCCTGGAAGGATGTGTTGCGGCAATGGTCAATTAAGTACGTAAGTGCGTAACGCAGTAGCTATTAAAACCTTGGAGCTACCATTGTGCAGAGATCATTCTGCTGCTTTTAAAAGTGAAAATTAGTGCATAAGGTGCAAATTTTATTTATATTTTTGGAGTGTATTTTGATAATTTCTTAAAATTTGTTATAAAAAATAAAAGTATTTATATGACATTCAACGCTCAAGTTTACTACAAAAGTAGTTGTATAAATACAGTAGTATTCCGATTTAACGACCATTCAGTTCTACGAACATGGCATTTAATGAACAGGCAAAGTTTTCCTATAGAGTACCTTAAATAGCGAACAAAAATTATTTTTTTGTACTCAGTTTAATGAACAAATAAAAATATTATTTGAATAAAATGACATTTGACAAATATAACAAAAAACCTGATGGGGAGGATGTTGACGAAAACATGGATGCCAAAATAAGATACGAGGATGCAGTCAAATATTTTGAAAGCTGCATTAAATAGACGCAGCAAAATAATATTGATTTTTCAAAATCAATGATTTTAAGAAAGCTTCAAGTAGAAGCAATGTTTTTGTTCCATATGTGTACTAATGTAGTATGAATAATTATTTTTTATTATTTTAATTAAATGAAAATTAATTTGTGATATGAACTATTTCCTTTTTTGTATTATTTTTATAAAAAAAATATAATTAATTTTTATAAAATACATTTAAAAAAATATTTTATGTACTTTTAACATATTTTCATACCAAAAACTCACATTGAAGTTAGTACTGCATATAACGAACTGTTAAATTTTACGAACAGGCCTGACAACATATTGGTTCGTTAAATGGGAAAACTACTGTATATCTTTTGATAAAAGATGTGTTCTATTTAATTATTTATTTGCTTACAAAAACTTTAAGAATGTTATTCTTTTATAGCTCAGTGAGATATATAGACAGATTACATTAGTCATTAGTATTCCGTAAATTATAGTGCAATTGTTTCATAAACTATATAACTAATAACAAAAGGGCAATTATTATGTTTCACACAATATTTCAAAAAAGAAAAACTAATATAAATGCTTTTTGTCTTTTTTTCTTTTCAAATATTTAAGGACATATATGTAGTCATTAAGTGATTTTTTAAAACTGCTCTTTCTCGAAATGTTTTTAATAGACATTCGTAAGGGGTTCCACAAATTAAGATTATTATCATCAGCCCATTTTAAAATAGACCTCAAGTCATAATTAAGTTTGTAACTTGTGTCCTCTATCAGTCCAATACGGTTTGAGATGTGCAGCTAGATATCGCCTGCGCATGCATGTATCTTAGTATACCTGCGTACTGAAAATAAATCATTGACCAACATACTAAATATCAGGGGGCCTAACACGGATCACTTTGTAACACCAGATGTTATATGCCTATTTCCAATAATTAACCTTTAGGCTCACCCACATAAGTAGTTTTCCATAAGAGATAAAGCGATAATTGTGAATCCAAAATAGTGCCCCAGTTTCCGACATAAGATTAAATGATCAACGCTGTCAAACGCCTTTGAAAAATCCAGCAGACGCTTAAGAGAGAGGTTTCCTTTGTCATATTCGGGGCTCATGTCGTCAATTACTTTCATTACCGCAGTAGTACAACTATGAGCAATACGAAAACCAGATTGGAATGGGGACAAGAGGTTCAGGTTCAGCAATTAGGGACTCAAATATTTTCGAAAACACTGGTAAAATACTTATTGACCTCACTGCATTGGAAGTCTTTGCTATCGGTATAGTTTAATAAATTTTATGGCTATACCGTCTGCACCAATGGCATTGGATCGAATTTTCATGATATGCCTTGTTACATCGCCCTCTGACACTATAGAAAATAAGAAGTTAGTATTGCAGGAGAGTTTATTTCGTAAATTAAGACTGGTATGATTATTTGTTACGCCATTAATACAAAAAAGTTATTAAGCTCATCTGGATCTATTTTGTACCCAAAAGAGCTGCGGGAGTGTATACCCAACGAATTCACATTCCTCCACAATTTGCCTGGAGGGAGATTTAAATTAAAGTTTCAGGGAGAAATATAATTTTTTAGCCTGTCTGAAAATGAGATTGGAGCGATTTCTAGCTCTATTGTAAGCGGCTCTGTTTATCAACGTGGGTCTCCTTTTCCAAACGTTGTAAGCTAAATTGGGATCACGAATAACATTTTTCACAGCAGCTGTATAGCATGGACAAGAGCAATTATTTACTGTAAAACTACGTTCAGGTACATGACGATCATAAGAGCCCTGCAATTTTGCAACTTATCATCCACTGACGCATAATACCAACATTCCATTCATTCCAGCCCAGAGCAGAAAAATCAATCGCGTTATAATCCCTATAACTTATAATCCGAAGGTTATCATCTCTAGTCAGGTTAATATTTAATGTACAAAATATAAGATCATGATCAGAAACGAAAGAAATTTGATCAATACAAAAGTAATAAGCTTGGATGAGATTCAGTAAACTTTACCTTGAATTGGACGAAAAACGTGTAGTCATACCCACAGAATTTATCATATCAAGGAAATCATTGCTAATTTCATCCTTAGCTAACAAGTTTACATTCAAATCACCACAAGTGATAAAAAAAAGTCATAAGCTATGGAATGATTACTGAAGTGATCAAAAAAATGTTCAAAACTTAATGTCCTTATAGGATTATAAACGCATGACACTAAAGCTCTCACACTAGTATCATAAACGACAATATTAACAAATTCAATGTCACAATCTTGTGATATGTTGACTACTCTAGCATAAATTGCAACACCACCCCTTCTTCCATGCCTCCTAACTCTCCTATATAGTTTATACCCATTTATGCTACAGTAACCATCCGGAACATCATATCGGAACCACGTTTCCGTCACACAAATAATATCAACTTTTGAGTTTACAAATATATGTCGAACATAATCCAATTTAAATCCATTTAAACTCCTGGCATTGAAATGCACAACATTAATACATGATCGCTGTTTACATAATATATTTATCAAAGCAGAGCGGTTTCCGTTTTTTATTTTTTTCATATAATTATTTATTTGCAATCTATTTTACATGAAATATTAAGCAAATTTTTTAATAATTTACAATAACTTATATTATTAAGTTCCAGTGAACTTAATAAAAAAAAAAATAAGTATTAATAATCAGCGTCTAAAAGGTAGATCAAGTACATGAAATCTTTTAAGCCTTCGTACCTCATCACTACTGCCCAAAATGGTAATAGCTAACACATTTTCATGATTACTTAGTCTTTGTAGATATCGTTCACTAAATCTGTTAATTTCCCACTTTATTGTGGGTATTTTAAGGTCATTGTACAAGCTATTGTTGCTTATAAACCAAGGAGCATTTGTCAATAATCTTAATGTTTTTGACTGATATCGTTAAAGAATTTCAACGTTAGAATTGCTAGTTGTTCCCCAGAGTTTAACACCACACGTTCAAACTGGCTTCAGGATAGTTTTGTATAAAAATAACTTTGTTTAAAAACATTTTTAATATAAAGTATTACATGCGATTAATAGTTTTAACGTAGGATTTTTTTAATACTCAAAAATTAAAAAAAATTTTAAATGTTCTTTACTCAATTTTAGTTAATTTGAATGTTAATTTTTATTTTAATTGTATGTATTGTTACGAAAATGGAAACGGTGGGTGTACCATCGTTTAACATTAAAATGATAAACAAAAGCTACACAACAAATACTACGAACTTGTTACAAATAAACCAACAACATCAGTATGAGAGACAGGTAAGCGAACGCAACAACAAGCAATGTGAACAAAATACATAAACAACATTAAAGTCGCGATAGAGTTCGCGAGAAATCGAAAACACAAACATTCTACTTCAAGAATGTTTGTCAGACAGTTTACGTGGGCATATAAAAAGGCAAGACACAGTGTGAAGAATCGTTGCAAACAGTCGTGGTTTAAAAATCTCCGTTGTAAGGATCTGCCAATTATTATTGTATACGACAAGTTATAAACAGTGGCACACGAAAATAGTGCCGACCAATATAGAACTTAATTCAAACTAAACACAAATTTGCAGTCTACGAACTCATATTTTAAGCGTTTTTAAAAAGGTAAAGACGTAACAATATGTACGCAGTGTTAGCCATATAGCTAAGCCTGTTTAGAGAGAGTCATAAGTAATACAAATATTTTGAGGATTTTCGACTATTGAAAAAAAAATTAATGAAATTAGTTTCATCAAATTTTTGTTCGTTTTTATTCATTGATAACGATTATCCAGGAAAGACAGCCACCGTTAACTCTTGGAGAAGAGTAGGACTTAATCAATAAGAGTTCCTTAACTCTAAACATGAGAGCTTTTTTCTTGCCAACTACAGATAGTACCTCTTTCTTCATAGGAAGTACAGCAATCACCTGCTTCGTTGGAAACGTGAATAATGAAACTAAAATGAAGTCATAGAAATAATAATAGGATTTAGGAACGGAAAAGATATAGATAAGTATACAAATATACACACATACATATGTATGTATATTCGTTTTGATATGAGTTTTAACATTTTTTGCATGCAATAATTTTTTCATAAATAAGTGTCGCAAGGCCACCAATAAATAAATTCCTTTTCTTGTGTATCGTACATGTTTTTGAAATATTTTTACAAGGGATTGTAAACTTATCACTCTGTTTTACTGATTGTGTGATTGTGTGTTCTGAAAAACTTGGAGAGTGCTTTCTCAAATATCACACTTAAAATTTTTTTAAATTTAATGTTAAAGTATTATGTTTATAACATGGAAAATAAAAATAAAATAAACTGCTATTGTTTAAAATTTGTATATATATAGTCTACTAGCATAAAAGTAAGAATAAATCAAAATCTAGTTTCGAGACCGGCTTCTTCAAAAATGCAATTTTTCAAATTATTCGGAAATCGGTTTATCAAACAACCCAGTTTTTTGAATACTCTAAGTCCTAACTAAAAATGCATGCAATTTGTCCGTATTTCGCCCCTTTCCCCCTTTTGGTTAAACTTTATAAACGGAACGGAATAGCTTATTAATTGGGATACTTAACCAAGGTAAATCGTAAAAAAATACCTTTAAATCAAATAAAATACAGCATTTATGCATAAAGTACTAATTTTTGCCCTTTTTGCTTCCTTTCTCCCATTTTTTCCCTTTGGTTCAAAATTCTCAAAAGATTTTTAGCCTATAACCTGCATAAAAGCTCAATTAATATCCCAAATTTCAAGAAAATCGATTCAAGCGTTCAGGCGTGATTGGGTTTTCACTTAATTTACCCATTTTTGGCCCCTTTCCCCCTTTTTGGACCCCTTCAATAGCTATTTGGGAAAGTTAACCAAGCTAAATCGTAAAAAAATACCTTTAAAACAGATAAAATACAGCATTTATGCATAAAAGTATTAATTTTTGACCATTTTTTCTCCCTTTGTCCCATTTTCCTCCCATTTTGGTCAAAATTTTGATATAATTATAGCCTATAACCTGCACCGACCAAAGCCCGATCTACATCAAAAATTTGAAGAAAATCGGTCCAGGCCTGATTGGCTAACAAACAAACCAACATAAAAACAGACTTACAGAACGATTTATAATATATATTAGGATTACGATATTAGGATTAGGATACCCGGCACTCAATATGCCTGTTTTCGGCCCCTTTTGGTTCAACTTTAGAAATGGAATACCTCCAATAGCTATTTGGGAAACTTAACCAAGTTAAATCGTAAAAAATTACCTATTATCATCTTTTCCCCATTTGTCCCATTTTTCCTCCCGTTTTACTCAAAATTTTGAAAAGATTTATAACCTCCACGGACAAAAGCCCGATCAAATTTCAAGAAAATCGGTACAAGCGTTCAGCCGTGATTGGCTAACAAACAAACAAACAAAAAAACAGACTTACAGAAAGATTTATAATATATATTAGGATATTATGATTAAGATAACCTGCACTAAATTTGCCCGTTTTCAGCCCCTTTGCTGCTTTTTGGACCCCTTTTGGTTCTACTTTAGAAACGGAATACCTCCAAAAAGTAAAAAATTACCTATTTCCATTTTTCCCCATTTGTCACATTTTTTCTCTCTTTTGGTATAAATTTTAAAAAGATTATAGCCTATATCCTGCACCGACAAAAGCTCGATCTATATCCCAAATTTCAAGAAAATTGGTTTAGGCGTTCAGGCGTGATTGGCTAACAAACAAACAAAAAAAAACAGACTTACAGAAATTTGTATAATATAATTAGGATATTAGGATTACAATATTTTATTAAAATTAGTGCTGGGTAGTTGAATACCCATGGTTGGCGTGTAAAGGGTTAAAAATAGAGCGCTTTACGTAAGGACAACATGCTGTAATTATAATTATTACAAAAATTTGAAATTTGAAGAATTTTCAACATTCATAGAATAGTCAAAAAAATTTTAAGCAACTATGTCGGCTATGTTCAGTAACATTTCGGCGTTGTTCTCAATAACTACATATTTCACGAAGCAGTACGCAGCGAATTTTCACAAAAGAATTTCATCTTCACGCGTACAAAATGCAACTTACTTTGGAGCTCAAACCTTCAGATTGCAGGAAGCGTCAACAATTCCTTTAATGGCTGGTGGAGCAAAGTATGTTCTGCGGCATTTTTTCGAAAAAAATCATTTTCTTGGAAAGAGGTGAAGATTACTAACTTAATTGCTTAATAAGTGGAATTTGGGGCTCAGAAAATTCTCATGCAATATATTACAAAAAAGATTTTTTTTGTTTTAAAGCCAAGGTTTTTCTTCAGAAATAAAGAGTTAAAAAATCACTGGCAACGCTGCACAGATATTTCTATTTCAGAATTGCATGATCTTCAGTTCAGTCTCAATAATAAAAAATTTCAGAAGGGCCTCGATTATCTGGGATCCGATTACCCGTGGTATGCAATGTTTTCAAGTTGTTTGCTTCGATTAACCGTAATTACCTCTTTTATCCCTTATGGCAAAATTTTTATTATTAACTTTAAATTCATAGACACACGATATGAATTCGGTTATGTATTTACGATGATTCAGAAGCATTTACAAATGTTATTAGTTTAATTTCGAAATTTGAGAAGTGCGGATGGTTAGGCCTAAATATATGACAACGTTATGTGATGAAAATGGTAAGGATGGCAAACTGTAACTCATATGAACCTGAGGGAGACAATAGATTGGAAGACAATGACGAAAACGATGTAATTGTTGCAGAAACCACTTTAAATGAAGCGATAGAAACATCTAACACATCGGTCAATTTTTCTGGACAGTCCTGATTGTTCCGGAATTACAGTGCAGGATAAAATTCAATTTTATCGCATCTGTTGTGTCACCAACCCACATACTCTTAAACACAACTCTTATAATTTTATTACAATTTTGAATTAACAAATTATTTACTACTAAGATTTTGCAACACTGTATTTAAAAAAGACACAAATGAATTTTATTTGAATAAACGATTGTTCTAGAAAAACCACCGAACAGCATATACCATAAATGGTGGCCCCAAATAACAACGCCAACAGAAGTAAAGGAATTTTTTGCCTGTTAATTTAAGAAACTTTGATACCATTAAAATAAAATATTTTGAAGATAATGGTCGGTGAGGAACACATGAACATAGCAGCAGGTATAGAGGCTGCTGATGGCGAAGCCGCACAGATAGCTAGTTTGTCAGTACGGATTCCTCTATATTGGCACGCCAAACCTGCTCTATGGGTAGCACAAATTGAATCCCAATTTGCTGCCGCCGAGATAAGTAATGATAAAACAAAATTTCATACTGCTGTAGCAGCCATCGAAAGCAGCGTCGTAACACAAATCAGCGACATTCTGCTTAATTCACCTGTGGACAGCATGTATGACACATTGAAACGGTAAATATGTCAATGTAAGCATCGATCGTCTGAAAGCAGCCTACATTTGCAAAGAGCTAATACAACCTGACACAACTCCAACTAGTGAAGAATCGGTCACAACCAGCGAAAGACCTGCAGCCTAAACGACCGTCTCGGGAAGGAGAGTTCGCTTCAAGGTTCCTTGGGAAGGCGAGTAGTGTGGCATCAGCATCCCTCATAGTCTTAAGCCCCAGTTAGGCATCCGTAACGGAACATAGCAGTAACAGTAAGAAACAGCTAATCGTTTTTGTTATGTGTAAAGCAATACGAATGGTTATAGAAATGTAACGTAACTGGAACGGAACGTAAGAATCTGTAAAAAATGGAATTTTCTTACACTTTTACGTGACATCTGTTTAGCATGTTAACAACATGTCGATATGAAAAACCCCTAAAACTGAAATTATAAACAGAATTTACATTTTGTAAGTATGTTGTGAAATTTTCTTTAAATAAAACCCAAATTATAATTTATTTCATTATTAACTTTTATAATTTAAAATAAAAATAAACACTATTTTATTATAACATTATGTAAGTAATGTTTATTTTTATTTTAAATTAGAAAAATATACATAGTTACTGATTTTTATACTAATTAAAGCAAAACAAAAAAGAAATAAAAATTGCAAAAGCTAAAAGACAAAAATTCAGATATAATATTAATTTCAAATTTTAAAATTTTTGTTTTCGCTCCTTTTATCACTTTCAATATGGCGTCTTTCGTTTTTCTTTAATTCAGCTGTTAACCAGTGTTATCACTACATCGTGTTTGGATTCATTTTAACGATTTTATATTTATTTAAAAATATTTATTAAAAGTTTTATATACTGTTTCTCTAACCCAAACAATTTTACTTTCACACAAACAAAAACACTCAATTTAGTTCGTGTTTGTAGGTTAAAGAAATTGCAAACACAAAATTGAGTGCTTTTGATTGTATTTTCCATATATATAGACCCAAGTGAAATCCTTTATCCTACAGAAACAGGTCATATATTTAGGAAACCGAATTTGTACGATTGTTAAAACGTTTTTATCTTCTCCAGTAAAAGTAAAATGCAAAGTGAAATGCTTTTTGAACGCTTTAATTAGTTAAAATCGATAACTATATTTATCCAGTTAAAAAAAACATACTGTATATAGTAAAAAATAGTGCTTATTTAATAATGGAATAAATTATAATTTGTGTTTTTAAAATATGTGAATTTTTTTAAAGAAAATTCCATATAAAGACACACATAACATACGAACAAAATGTAATTTCTGTTTATAATTTCAATTTCCAGTTTTGGTGGCTTTTAATATTGACATGTTGTTAACATGCTAAACAGATGTCAAGTAAAAATGTAAGAAAATTCTATTTTTTTTTCAGATTCTACGTTCCGTTGCGGTTACGTTACATTTCTATAACCATTCGTATTGCTTTATACAGAACAAAAACGATCAGCTGTTTCTTACTGGTACGGTTACATTACGTTACAGTTGCATAACTGAGACTTTAGATATACTACATTACGCTATTCCTGGATAAAATTTACTACACACAAAAGGGTGGTGTGAAAACCTAGGTTGTAAACCTAAGTTGTAATACTAATTCCTTAATGTTTTACAATTGATAAATCTTAAAGAAAAGTACAGAGAAACAAATCAAACTTCAAACAACAAATTCGTCAAAATGTCAGGACTAACCTGACCTACCTGGCGGCTAAATAATAAACATAAAATTGAGACAATCTTCACATTTGTTAATATTGAGCTTATCGCTCTTATGCGCTGAAAGTTTCTACATTAATGACTCGAAAACTTTTTGGCCTAGTTTGATTCCTTCAGGGAATACTGTCTTTATGATCTCAGAAAAACAGTTAAAACCCAAATAAGATTGTGCTTGTTGTTCATAGTTCCTTTACTTTCTTTTGTTTTTTTTTTACGAGTCCCAAAAACTTATTAAATTGCGAATGTGTATCGTAAAGCTCTTCAACAAAAAAATCCTTTGCATACATACACGCAGCACAGTGTAATACATTCATCTAAAACGCGAAGAAACAAAAAATTAAATTTTTTTTAACGGAATACCATTTCGTTAACAATAGTTTGTTTCAAATTGTGTATGAAATAGAGCTGTCCTACAGCACAGTAGACCTAATACTACATAATACTTACATAAAACTAAAACAAAATAATAACATAAATGAACACATCACCCTGTTATTAAAGAAGTCTTACGAAACTATTTTATTAAAAAATATTTACTTTAATTATTTATAAAGTTTTGTTTTGTTTTTTTAAATTTAAAAGTATATAAAGGCGAACATTTTCCTCTTCTCGGACATTTACACTGCACTGTGCGGTATATCATAAAAGTGTAATGCTTTGTATGTGTATGTCCATATGTATATAAATATGTATATGAATTTAATGAAGAATTTCTTAACCCCTTTATGATAATGTAACAGCATGATACAGTCATTGTCCTAGGGACAAAGGGACACTTTGCTTTATTCACAAAAAGAAATCTTAACTCACGAGCCCGCATACAAAAGTACACTAGAATGCATGTACGTATGTATGTATGTTATTGTGTACATTGTACAGTATTTGAATGTTTAAATTTTGAATTACCCCATTCAAGAGTGTGGTGTGGCGTAATAGAGCGAATTCGTGTACGTAATGAAAAGTGTGAATGCGCTCGAAGTAATCGGTGATAATAATGAGGCACCATCTCCGTTTCGTCAAGTATCATGTATCCTGCTACAGGAACAGTATCAATGTCACTCCCGCCGCCGTAAAACACTACGAATGAATGTGTGTTCTTTCCTTTACCGCTATTAGGTTTGTTTTACATTTTCTTCTTTAATTTCTCATGTTTATGCTATCAAAAGTTGCTTTTATTTTTATGTCTATGGGCCTGTTCATATACCATACACACATAAATACATACGTACGTACGTACATATGTATGTAAATATTTCCTTAGTTTATTGTAAGTTTTTTTCTATGTTACTGAATGCAGACGAGTGTATCGAATATTCAGACGACGGAAGCGTCAGAACGGCCGCGAGAAGCAGCCTTACAAGTTGAACTTATAAAACCGTGCAAACAATGAGTCCGTCAAAATTGGCCAAGAAATAAAATGAAACACAGCACACGCGAACAGTTCGACTTAATAAGCGGAATAAGGATTAAGGCATGCCGTTTCAGGCACACATACATACACATAAGTATTAAGATTTTACTTTCATGTACAATATACAGTGACATACACGTACACATACGTATATGTATCTAATGTGTTTACGCAGTACACATACATATTTATTGTAATTTAAACATTTTGAAGCCAAAAGGCATTTCATTCATACCATTAGAGCGCAAAAATAAACTTCAATTCAAACCTCTGTAGGGATGAAGTGTAATTGTTTTTAAACTAAATGCGGCTTTCGGCCAATTCTATTAAATGTGATGGCTTCACTCATATAAACAGACAGACAGACACGTCCCCACGCAGTTACAATAGAGAGTGTCATAATAATTTTGTGCCTTTGTTTTAGTATTAAGATAAAATGATTGCTCATTTCGTATCTTTTCATTTTATTAACACTTTTCTAAGGACAAGGCTAATCTACTAATGTGTCTCTTAAACTAAATGACATTTTGAAGTTATGCCTTGATTTAGGACAATGGCATTCAAACATCTCATTTTCTAAGTTTGTGTTAAAAAACTTTTGCAATCTTTTGTATTCCGATAAGAGGAGCGAATTTTTGTTTAATCTGACTTCAGAGTATGCATAAATAAAATATAACATCAAAAAACCTCCCGAGTATTGGCAATTTATGTAAACTCTGTAGGTAGCTCTTCATAATTCACGTTTGCTTTTCTTAACATATTAATTTTAATTTTTTCTTTTATTTAAAATTGCAAGTACATATCATGCTATTGAATACTTTTTTTTTATTTTTTAATAATATTGTTATGTTTTTACGTTTTTAAATTCGTTTAAAATATGAGTTCGTTGATTGCAAATAGATTTGTGTTTAGTTTCAATTAAACTCTTTATTGTTCGTACTATTATTGTGTGGCGCGATTTATAACTTGTCGTGTACAACAATATTTGATTGCCGTTATTCTTCTCCAGCGTTGCCCCAAAGAAAAAATTAACCCTACCAATATTTTCTCCAAAACCTACCAAAGTTATTATTTTTAAATTTTTAAATTTAAATTTGAATCTAAATAATTATGAATTATTTAGTATGAAGTTAACGTTTTATTGTTAAAATTAACAAAAGCATTTCATATACAGTGAAATCTCCCGTAGACTGACACCGATCGTCACATCATATTTGACGGGAGGTGTCCATTCACGGAATAGTTCACTATAAAAATTTCAGGACTTTGTGCTATTATTTATTAGCGCCATTTTTGTAACAACCCATATGGTGCAGAAAACCCATTAAAATCTATTTCTTTGGCCATTGCCTTCACAAATTTGGCAAATTTTTGCTTCGAGTAATTGCAACCCAATCAAAACACATCTTAACTACAGGTGTCACTCGTATAACGCGGCGATTACGTTCCAGGAAAATTCCGCGCTATGTAATTTCCGTTATAGAAGACTTAGCTTTCATATAAATTTAAGAGTTATGTTCCAATAAACTTTTTCTAAAATAAATTAGATGCTAAATTAAAGATGTATGTGCGTTTACAACTCAAAATCAACATTCATACTTTATTTAAAAAAATTCAAAAACAATGAAAAAAAAGCAATCGGAAAACATAAATAATCACTAGTCTGTGCCATTTACTTCGATCATCATATTACGTCGAAGGAGTGAGCGTATAACTTCGTCAGAAGAAATTTCATCGGAAAAGTTTTCGTCATTGGATAAAAAAAACATTTTGTTAAACGTTCTCCCAGTGATTGTGCGATTGCGAAATTAGTTATCAGCGTTTGTTTGTTTTTTTTCTGTTTTTCGATTTCGTAATAAGGCGCGTCAAACAAGCCGAAATTTTGCGTCCTAATGAAACTGTTTTTTTTTTAAATCGCTTTATATCGAAAACGCGTTGTAGAAGTACCGCGTTATACGAGGGATACCTGTACTTCCGAAAATATAACAAATCTGCCAATGTGTAAAGGGGAATAACACAATCTTATTATATACATAAATATCCCATTAGATCTTAAAATAAATTCCCAACTTTAAATCTTACAGATATGAATTGTATTTTCTTACCAAAAAAAAAAAAACAAAATGAAATTTGAACAAGCCAACCAAACAACCAATTGTACCAATTTTGGTCCAATTTGACCAAAACTTCAGCGCTGCTCTTCTCTGATCATATACCTCTGTTTCACATAAGGCTGACTGAATTCTTACTTCTCGTCGTCTCGCTGTCTTGCCTCTTTATAGAACAGTGTTGAACAATTCAGTACTTTGGTACTTTTTCATTTCAAAAATACCGCTGTACCGCCGCAACGTTTGAGTACTTTTTTATTATAACATGTTTTATGTCTTGAGTTTTTCAACTATTAACGCATTAGCGTTAACGTTCAACGTAATGCTAAAGTTACAATGTGGCTTTAGTCCCGTTTGCCGAACCGTAATGTAATTTCGATAAGCAATTATATTGTTCTTTATATGATAAAAACGTATGATCCATCCATCGGCGTCTGACTCAACGGGGCTGTTTTGTTTTGATACGTTCCGAATGAGCTGTTTTTGTATAGTATAGGCGGAACACGAGTAAGTCATTAATTTTTCTGTTCCGTATGTGTATTAAATGTACATAAATGAATAGTCTAGTAGGCAGTGTGCAGAGTCTTACTAGATGTGAGCCAACGGTTCAAACCCCTTGTCAGACATCTCCATCAAAACGAGATATGAAAGAATATTTCTCAGTCGACTTCCTTCTGGTAAAAACTCTGAGAATAAATAAAATTTCCACGACTTGTCGACTGTAAACGGCAAGTCCTGCCACCACTCATGCATAAAAGTAACATACACAACAAAAGCAATGTGAGAAATTAGGTCATAATCATGATTCAAGGGTTATAATTACCAATATATCAGACATCAAAATGAAAACATAAAAATATTTCTTGGGCGACTTCCTCTCAGCAGATTTCTGGCAAAAAGTCTGAGAGTTAATAAAATTGCCATGAAAAGTTTCTCAAAAATCTGTCGTTCGGTGTTGACTTTAAACTGTAGGTTCCGCCACTCATGTGTAAAATTGCGCTACGCCGTAATACTGACTGAAGGGTTGTAATGGTCAATTACGTACGTATGTATGAACTTTTTACAAAAGTACCATTTGATGCATAAAAGTACTCTTTCAGTCATAGTCCAATACAATTTCAAAATTTCAGTTTTTCAAAACTGTTGTAGAACTACGCAATGTTCTTGAAGTTGTGTGTTCGTTTTCTCGCTTTCTCAAGAACTCTATCGCCACTTCGTTGTTGTTTTTGTTCACATTGCTTGTTGTTGCGTTCGCTTAGTTGTCTATCTCGTCTTCTCTTACTGATGTTATTGGTTTACTTGTAACAAGGTCGATGTATTTGTTAGTGTAGCTTGTGTTTATCGTTTTAATGTTTTTAATGGAATAGTGTAATATCTTTGCTTTACACTTATTTATATTTGCAGCTACAATCAATATTCGGTCTTTAGAAAAATGCAATGGAGTGCAATTTTATATATCGTGTGCACACCTCTAGTTTGAACCTAAATCACAATGCCAAATAAAGTTACAAGTGTCAAAAACAGCATAACGACGCGATTAAAGAAAACAAAATTTCTGAAATTAATTTTTTACATGCAAAAGCGAAAGAAAATTAAAAAGAAAATGCAAAAAAGTTTTTCATGCATGTTTCGAAACTAATTTCTACGTGCAAAGGCGTCTAACTAATTGTCAAATTGTGTTTCTACAAAAAAGGGAGGATTTTAACGGGGATATAAATTATTTTTTATTATTATGCCGATAACTTATTAGTTAGTTATTGTTTGAACATGCCATATTATATATTATTTTCAATATTGTAAGTTTAAATTTAAACAAAATGATCACATACAATAAAAAGCGAAGCCCCTCGTTGCCACTGCGTTAAAAAAAAAGAAACGTATTTAATTGAGCAGTTTTATCGACAAAGCTCCGGCGCTGCTATATTTTTTGAAAAAGATAAATTTATTTCATCTTGAATTTATAATAACGAAAATAAGTTAAAGATAACTTTACAGTTCCCTTTACCTAAAGGTACCTTTAACGAAACCCAAAATTAACGCAAGTTATAATAATGGCCCTTATTCTTGTACTGTTTATTGCTGCATTTTTGTTTACTTGTTCATCATTTTTTATGCAGGCGTTTTGTTGGTATATTTTTGATTACTTGTTTTTGTAGGTTTTGTTTATAATTTTAATGTTAAACGATGTAAAAGAAACACACCAGTATCTACATTTTTTCATATTCGGATTAATATGTTTGCCTAGTACTGGTGAAACAAATTCATTCTTAACAAGATTTGGACGGCAGTTTGTTAAAGTACTATTTTTTACTTCAGGAAATATACCAAAAATAATGATGAAGCTGGTGCAATGACAACAGATAATAATCAAATAAAATACGAATACTGGAATTGGGCAGTGAAATCAAAATTATATAAAATCAGTTGATGCATGTAGAATCTAATAAGCTTGATCAAAAAAAGCACCAATAATTGCAACTTCCAAATGATATTGGTAGTATGTCTGATAAATTGTCATTGACCTGTTAATGGTAAACGTCTTCCTAAAACAAATGTTTGCAAATAGTAGTTAGCTAGCAATTCGCATGAGTTATAGTTCCTGATGTTGATGTAAACGGTTGAACACGTAGCGTTAGAATACGGTTGGAATACGTTGGAACAATTTATTGTCTTTTAAGTAGTACTAACTCTGTATTGGATGAGTTTACTCCAGTTCACATTCTTTGCACCATTTCGATCTCAGTGCATGTTCCAGAATTTTCGAAAGTTATTGTCATTATTATGCAGCATACACTTTCCATGACCTCTAAAAGATTGCCTTAGTTGAGGTTGCACAGTAAGGATGTAAATATAGCTTGTGGCTATATCCACACGTATCTCTACTTTGGAAACATTTGAAGTGTTTAAAGTAGATTCAATACGCACGCAGGATCAATATCCAGTTGTCGCTTGGATTGAATAACGACTCCAGTTTAATGTAATTGAAAGAAACCTCTATACAGCTTATATGCGGAAAACAGTAGAGATTCGTGCTATTATTTAAGACTGATTCATAAATAATTATCCGCCATGAATTATAGATACATACGTACATACATACATAAATGGTCATCATGGGACTGAGCTTCAGACTACATTGGGGGTCAGTAGGTGGTGGATAACTGAACGGCCTACCCTAAGTAGGTTAGCTGCGAATAACCACGGAGGCGTAATACAAAAAAGTACATATCGCTCGTTTATTGCAACATAGTCATATCTCAAAAAAACTTGAACTTGGCAGAATGCGATTAAAGTTTTCAAAACATAAGTGCTATGGTCTAATTGCCGCAAACACTTTTTGCTATAACTTCGCTTCAGCTTGGGACATAAAATTGATTTTTTTTTTTTCAACATGTAGAGAAGGTCTAAAAGAGCAGTTTTGCTAAGTAACTACAAATTTTTAATTTTTTGAGATATGACTATGTTGCAATAAAGGAGCGATATGTCCGATGACGTTATCTGCGACATGGCGAACTGATGCCTCCATTAACTAGGCATCATCCCACAGAGGGTTCCATCAAGAGATGGGAAAATAGGAGAGTAATGTCTCCGTGGTCCCCTCAGTTTCAACGAAGCGGCGAATAGGCATCAGAATTGACACCAGTAAGACTCTGATTTTGGCATTCTGCACTATACTGCAACATTTGGATTAGATGACATCGGCTGGCAGATGGACTAATCTGTTACCACTATGCACTCGGGTGAAACCTGGCCCAGACGGCTTTTAGGCTAATACGTCATCTGTCTCCGTCCTCTTAAAACCTGGCAATATTGCAACTGAATTTGAACCACTGTGAAGCAGCGCAGGAACTTCTTAAGCAGACTGTTCGGGAGCGGACTATTTATTGATTTTAAGGGTGCATTCGACTATCTCTCTTGAGATAGAGTTCTCTCAAGGTTAGAAGGAATAGGTTTTAGGGAACCACAACTTTGGCGGAGTTATTTCCGGAACGGGAAAGCTTGCGTTGTAGGTGCTAGGCGACACGGTTTGGAGGGATGTCGTACGTGGTTGTCCACATGGTTCCATTTGTGGTCCATTTATTTGAGACCTAATGATGGATCCGCTGCTGAGGCTATTTGCGCGTTCTTTTAAGGTGTGTGCATATGCGGATGACCTGCTTATCCTCGTCGGGGGTCAGTCTCGTGCTGAACTTGAGATGAGGGGAGAGCAGGCCATGCGTGATGTAAGTGAGTGGGGCGACCATGCAGGCGTCGAATTGGCGATGGATAAATCTGAGGTGAATTTGGTCAAGAGCAGATTATCTCGGGGTCGTCCTCCACTCATTCGATCTGGCACAGGTCTTGTTAGGAGTAGTACCCCTTGGCTTGGAGGTAATATGACGTGCTGTCATCTTCAAAATCAAGAAGGGACTACCACTTTTAGAACATGATTGGGTTTCTGCTTCTGACTTGGTGAATTTGGAGAATAGGAAAATAAAGACACTCTTAGACGAGTGCCTTGTTTCAAGGTGGCGGACCCGATGGACCAATGCAGACGAGGGTAGGGTAACGTATGGACTCATACGTGACGCGGACTTCATACGTCGACGGCTTAAGTCTGGAACTTTTACTTAAGGGACATGGCTTACTTTATGCATTCTTGCATAAAGAGGTCTGTCCGACTCCGGACTGTGGGTGTGGGAAGGGACCTGAGACTGTCCACCACATAACAATGTGTTCATACTATGATGACATTAGGAGTTTAGATAGTATGGGAATAGCCCAACTGGCGAAGGTTGCGATTACAGTAGAGCCTTAGTAGATAGCCGGACTTTTAGAAGATTGGGCGATTTCACCCGTGAAGTATATGTTAGGAGAAGTAGGAGGTATAGCGGAGGCGACCCCTGTATGTGATCATCCTTCGTGGTGTTCTCCATGTGGCGGTGTTCAATGTTAGTAGTGTAGGTGTCGTTTTTTATGTTGATGTATGTTTATTGTTGTTGCTGTGGGTCACCAGTCCCGAACTGTTTGGAGTTCAACTGGTAGTAATCGATTTGATTACGAGATCTAACCGGAGACTTAATTCTGGTACAACGGGAGTCAGGAGTCTGGCTGTGGTTTGGACCCAAATCGCGGGAAGAGTCTAGTTAATAGGCTCGGTGTGGAGTTGCATTTTTTCAACCGGGTGCCGTGACCCAAAGATCGGAAGGAGTTTTAGATAGGGTCTGCTCCTAAACAGGGGGAAATCATGTCTAAATACATGGCTTCGAATTGGTACTCAGGTGTAACAGTGGGATGCATTTGGGGGTATTGGTAGATGCATTGTATTTTACCCTGTGAGAAGAGCACCATGGATTTAGGTCCACGCAGGACAGGTACCCAAGTAAAACACATTGTCGTTGTTCGGGAGCGGAAAATATACTTGACGATATTGAGCGAACTCTTTAGAGTACCGGAGGATCAGCGTTGGATTTCCAGCAAGTGCAACAAGGCGTCGATATTCTCCCAGCGGAGAATATTGACGACAGGAGGGATGGTTTTGTGAAAAGTATCATTAATGGGGTACATTTCCTCAGCTGTTATCTTCCCCCTAGCTTATCGATTAAGGAGTACAGGAGTCTTATTTAACTGTGGGGAGATTGATAAATTTTCGATGAACGGATGGAGCACCAAAATCGACTTGATATTCGTCAGCGACGCACTGGCAACCGCATCTAATTGGACGGTGTCCTATACACATTGCGATCATCGGGCGATCATTCTTGAAATCCGGGAACGCTCTACCCGGAACATCATTAATGCCGCACCTCCTAATACTTTATGCAGGGATTATAACTTTGATAGGGAAACCTTTGTTCTATCGCTGGGTGACGTTCGGTTAACCGGAAGCGCTAACGATAGGGCGATGGAACGCGTTGCGTTACGGAGACCTGCAACGCGTCTATGTCGAGGAAATTTCACAGGACGGGCAGGAAACACGTTTATTCGCGGAACGCGGAAATTGCTGATCTAAGGCGAAAATGTAACCGAGTGCGCAGGATACTCCAGAGAGCAAGGAGTTGCAATGATTTTACTGAACTTCGTGAGAGATTCAGAGTGCTCAGAGCTAGCCTTAATTGGGATATAAGGTGGTAATGAGAAAGCTGAGCTGCTTTCCATCACCGGCTACGGAAATACTGCAGTCAATTGTTGAAGGCCTCTTTCCGAAGAGGGCCGGGATCACGTATGCTGTTCGCGACAGTAGGTCTCACGATCAGCGGCCAGGAATTCGATGCAATCTGGAAGGAAATGGAACTCGGGAAAGCACCGGGGATTGATGGGACAAGATGATGGGATGAGAACAACTTTGATGTGTCTAGGGAGGTTTTTGATACATGCATTCAAGACAGAAAATTCCCCAGGATATGGAAGAGGCAGAGGTTGGTACTCATACCGAAGGGCAACGGCGCGCATGATGCATCCCACTTTGTATGATTGATACCGTGGGTAAACTGCTGGAGAAAATAATATGTAGAAGACTGGAAATGGTATTGGAGAGAGATGGCCTGTCGAATCGCCAATTTAGCTTCCGAAGAGGTATCTCCACGGTCGATGCAATGGAGGCGGTCATAACCGTAACGCAAGAGGCCATCAGTGGGAACCGTTGATTTGGTGGTGATAAGGAGTATTGCGGAATCATCACTCTGGACGTCAAAAACGCATTCAATCCCGCAGATTGGGCACCCTGGCTGCACTCGATTAGAGGAGCGTACCCTGATATTTAATGGAACTTATTATGGACTACTTTAAGGATAGAGTACTTTTGTATGATACGGACGAGGGCAGAAAGTCATACGCTGTAACAGGAGATGTACCACAGGTTTCGTTGCTGGGCGCAATACTATGGAATACCATGTGTAATGATGTGCTGAGGCTTCGGCTTCCTGACGGGCGCACAAATCTTCGGCTTTGCGGACGATATTGCCCTCACGGTGAGGGGTAAGCACCTTGACTAATTGGAACGAACCTGCAATACACCGGTAGCCAAAGTTAGAAGCTGGATCACGAGTATAGGTCTGAAACTTGCTGATCATAAAACGGATGTCGTATTGGTAAGTAGTAGGAAGAAAATAGAACACATCACCATAACCGTAGGCGAACAAAGGATAACATCGAAGCAGCGTATCAAGTACTTAGGAGTTATGATTAATTACAGGCTCATATTCAAGGAACTTCTGGCGTATATTAGTAACCATGGATAAAAAGACATATAGGATAGGAGTGGATTCCGCCTACAGGAGATCTACTCTCCGAGTAATTTCTGCCTTCCGCACAGTATCTACGGAAGCAGCTTTAGTGATTGCGGGAATGATGCCGCTTCGAACATTAGTAGATGTAGAGCAGAGCAATCATTTGACAAGTAGAAGAACAGGACTAGTGCGCCTTGATCGGGTGGATGTTGATGCGATGTATAGGTGGCAGCGTGATTGGACTTCTTCCATAAAGGGAAGATGGTCTTACCGATTAATACCAAACATAGAGGAATGGATTAGTAGAAGACAAGGCCAGGTAAATTTTTACTTCACCCAGTTCCTAGCGGGCCACGGATAGGGCATACCTCTTTAAGTATGGGCACGACGTGGATGTAGCGTATCCATCATGTCATAATACGATCGAAACAGCGAAAATCACGTGCCCGCGCTACGAATACCAACGAAATTTCTTGTAGAAGACGACCCCCGATAATGTGGTTAACCTGATGCTAACATCATACGAGAACTGGAACGCGGTATGTTTCTTCGCGAAGGAAGTTCTGATACAACAGAGGATAATAGAGAGAGCAAGAACAGCAGAAATGGATAGCAGCACCCGCTGAATATTGACGTACGTTGAGTACTTTAACAGCTATCTGCTGAATAGTTTTGTTCCTCTTTGCGTGGAGGCAAATACTGCCTTTACCCCTTAAGCAGGCATGTAATTTTACACACAGTCTTATAACACAATACATACATACTCGTATATTTCATATAATTCTTTATCCGTAGAATTTTCTCAATATTAATTCAAACGCACCACACATGTGCTTATTTTAATTAGTTTAGTCTCGCGTGCTCGATTGTCCATTGAAAAACAAGAAAATGATTCAACATATCTTAACCGAAACGCGTAAATATTCATCCCCTCGCCCACCCCATCAACACACAGTCAGTGTAACAAACAGGAACGTCGTTACTTTAAAAAGACCCTTTTCATTAGTCTCAATGATTACAGTTGATGCAAGATATAACCATTATGTCTTATTGAAGAAGTCATTTTGGGGTGGAAAATAACACAAAATATTGTTTTTTTTTTTTTTTTGAAGGATAGCTTGAGTCATCTATTGTATGTATTTTCATTGGAAATTCAATATTAATGTCTTTCAAAGTGTCGCGCTCATCATTTTATAGTATTTGCGTACAGTTAAAGTGGATGTAAATTGAACGTAACGTTCACATATGAGAAACGTGCAAAAACGTGAATTTTATTAAATCGTTTTGTAGTTAGAGATTGAATGGAAACACTATTCCCCGGCACTAAAAATTTTCAAAAGTTATCGCAAAAAATTTATGAAATTTAAAACATGCTGATCGATTGCAAAAACTATTAAATGATGACTACATGGTGCGACAGTTAAACTAGACCCGATTAACTACAGTCCACGTTGTTCAGTTAGTTGAGTAGAACTACCTATTTTATATTTCTTGAACCCTCCAAACTTTTGTTTTTTTTTTTTACTTTACGCACAAATTTCTAGATTACTCAAACATTTTTGACCCGATATCCAAAATTTAAATCTTGTTGGAAAGGAGAGATGACCTCTTAAAACGGTGTACATATGTATATATATATTTACTTAATATAAAATTCATAACAATTTTGATGAGGCAAACTTGGAAAATTCGAATTTTTTTCATATTTTTTTAAGTTTGTCCATTCATAGTAGTAAACTTTAATAACAAAATATAGGATAAGTGATAATGTTCTTAAAGTATGTTCTTTTGCGAAGAGATTGAGTCATCATTTGATAAAATTGGATAAAAATTACCGTAGTTATTATTTAAATAGTATAACAGTGGTGTTATATTCTTCATATACAGTGGCTCCATCGGACAAGGATTAGTCTGATCTGTATATGCTTAAAACTTAAAAAGAAAATATTAAGTGTATGTTTTTTTTGCTTTTATTTACATTCTACATTGTTCGTTTGTAAGATGATTCATGGTTAAATTATAGACCAAACTGAAGATGTTTGACAGTAAAACAAAACACGAAACGTGCGTGAGCTGTTTAAGCTAGTGTTGCCAAAAAAATAATAGCTAAAAAATCAAAAATCTGTATCGAAATTTTTTATCCCGTCTAAAGCTGATAAGATTTCGAACAAAAAAAGAATGGTTAAAATCGGTACAGTAGAGGGTTGTCACGCCAATTTTTGGTGGAATGGCCTATATCGACTCTACGAACATACCCACCAAATTTTATTCGTCTAATTTAATGATTTTAACGATTTGCCACGCCCTCTTAACGCTTAGGGATATGAAAAATAGATGCTGTCTGATTCTCAGACCCACCCGATAAGCTCACAAAATTTCATGAGAATCGGTCGATCCATTTCGGAGTAGCTTAACCACTAACACAGTCAAACAAGAATTTTATATATTAGAAGATTAATTAATACAATTGTTTATATATAAGTAAGTTATTTACAGTTTGTGAACCAATGCGGTTACGCTTTTCGGTAATTAATTCGATAGTCGCACTGCTTGCGGAAATACAACAAATTTGAATAATGAATTGAACTTGGGGAAGACAATACGAAATTTCGGAAATACTAAACGCTTTTACATCTTTTAAATTGATTTTATCTAGGCAATAATTTGTTGATGGATACAGGAAAAAATCTGTGTAGTGAATAATACTTAAATTAGCAAGGAATTAATACTTCTGAACTCATCGTACTGAATTTTCTAAAAAGACTTTCAAATTGTTTTTCATGTTTAACCTTTGATATTGTGTCAACTCAAAATTTCATATGCTTTTGTATATTATTTGATTTCTATACAAAACAAACAACAGTAAGAATTTTTTATTTATGCTCATATACATAATCGGTCATTACAACTCTTCAGTTAGGATTACGACCTACCTTCTCATACCACTTATGTTGTGTATGTTAATTTTATACATGAATGACGGGACTTAAAGTTTAAAGTTGACGCCAAACGGCAGATTTTTGGGAAACTTTTCATGTCAATTTTATTCACTCTCAGAGTCTTTTACCAGAAATCCGCTGAGAGGAAGTCGCGGAAGAAATATTTTTTCAGATTTCATTTTGATGCCTGACCTTGAATTTGAACCGTGGTCTTATGCTAACAGTACTTAAAAAATAAAAGTAATTATATTATATTCAGTTGTCGGAGAGTCTACACTGCAAACAATATCATTAAAGCATATTAATGTTGAACGACCTAACAAAAGCAAATTACATGTGAGTGGACAACGAAAGTAAATCAACTTGTGCAGTTTTTTGATACATTTATCGTGATACATACATTTATTCACTATGCCTTTGAGGGATTCCTTGCACAGAATGCTTTGCACATATTCATCCAAAACAATAGCGGCTTATACGCTTAGTTTTGACACTCGTATGTAAGGCTTTTTGCGTTGTACACTACCATGTCATTCACGTTTTTGTAGGGATCATCTTACTATGCTAGCATTTCCTGACATTCCAGATGTTTTCGATATATCCTCAGTAATATTGTAACTGCTCTAAACGATATATTGGCCCTTACTTCTCTCCCAACAACTCTTATTTACTTGACTAATATTTTTTTATAATGCAATGATTCCTGCTCACAGTTCTTACGCATATCTGTTAAAGTCCGCCTATCATTTGTAGTTTTCAACTATTCCATGTTTATGAGGACAAACTTTATAATTAAACATTATTCAAATGGTACTTTACCATCTTATTTAATTTTTTTTTTAATTGAGATATCATCTTCTTAATAGTTTGAAGGGCAGTGCACGAGTTTATTTTGAATTGAGGCGTGAAATTCTTAAGTGAATCGTTTTTTTTTTTTTTGTTGCTTAATTTTAATGAAATTACAATGAATTTTAAAATATTCTCCTCTCTTATATTCAATTGGTTTTTATGAAAATACATCATTAGCTTTTCAAATAATGTGAGATGTTTACTTTAATTTGACGTTCACCTTATCGCTTATCGCTTTGTGAAATTATATGCATTTTAACATGTGACAGATTTAATAAATTTAATTGCTAAGTTTAAATTCATGGAAAGTTTATGAGTTGAGTTTTCTATAGAAGTTTGAGGATATTATGTAAATGCAATGTTTATTTTTACTAAGCCTTACATTCTATTGGCTTGTTCTGCTTATTTTCTGAACATTTCTTTCTTGTGTCCTAAAAAAATCCCATCAATTGTAACCATTTTTTTTAATAAATGAATGATATACTTGTTCTCCTTTTAGTGTGAATTTATATTGTAGTTCATTTAGTTTGATTGCAGATTCCAAAACATATATTTTGAGATCGAAATAATGGAGTTATAAGCAACAAAACAAAACTAGCCACACAAATTTCTAAGGGATCGGTGTATTGAAATATGTATTATCATGTATCCTTATCCGTTGCTAGATTTATACGCTGAATCGAAGGTTCATGCAGAAAGCATTCTATCCATTACGATTAAAATCAGTTAATTATGATCATGTAAATGAGCAGTAGGTAGTAGTGTCAAATATGAATACCGATTAGAAAATCATGATCGATAATAGTGAAATATTTTTTTTAATCTTATTTCATCGCATAGCGGTGATTAAAAATTAAATGATTTAACATCGGAAGACATCATAAAATTATTTCCAATATTGGGCTTTGAAAACAACAAAAAGAAAATAATATAAAAATAATTTACTGTGCAAAGGCAAAACTGAAACAGTTGTAATTATACACAAAGTGCCAGTCTGTTTCAAAAAAAGAACTTAAATAAACTTAGATATTGTATTTGTTGAAATATTTTAAATGCATTCAGTCAGTCATCGGTCCATTTCATTTTCATTTTGTTTACGGCGAAAGAAAAAATCAATACAAATTATTTGAGGCATTGATGCGAAACGGTCAATATTCATCCAAATTTTATTGTAAACAAACAATTCTCCTACTGAAAACGAACACTCTTAGAAAAACGTCAAAAATTTGTTTGTTCTTATAAGAAAATGATTCTTCATTCAATAATTTTTTCATCCTGCTGAGGAAAAACAAAACTAAAGTGATTTTAAATTTAATTCGTTTGAAATATTTGTATTTGGAAATAATTCGCTGTTTTGGAACACTTTGCCTGAAACTTACAAATTGTATCTGCTTGCTGGGTATTTTCGTATCGATATACTTACATATGTGTGTGCATATCCTTACAAGCATACATACATACATACATTATGCCCATGTGCTTGTATAAGTAGAACGATGTCTATTCTAATGCCTTGCTGTTCGCTGCTCGCTATTCACTGTTCAATGCTGTCATTGTCGTTTCGCCCTATTATAACGGTCTACTTGATGTCATACAACAGTGAACTAATATGTGTGCTTTAACACAAACAAAGTTACGGACATATGTATATGTGGATGTGTGTGCGTATATTTTAAGTGAATTGCCAAGTATTCTCTAGTGCTGTATTCTGATAAAATATCTGCAGTAGAAAATATACACGCGCGCTTTTAATGTCCTTTCTGAACAAAAGACACGTCTGCCTATACATTGGTCTGCCACTTATTTCAGTGCCTCCGTTACCGTTAGCCATCAACGAAATACGGTATGAGTGTCTGAGCATTTCTTACATACATGTACATGTACGAGTATGTAGACATTCCACTCTTCTTCTTTTTTAGTCCACATATGTCTGTAAAAGAGAACATACATACATACATATATGGATAGTCGTGTGTGGATGTAGACGGACAAAGGCAAGACTGTGTACAAAACTTTAAAATGAATAGATGAATTCGCGATAAACAGAACTACAGTGAAACGTTCTTTTTACACACGAACAAATATCGAAGGCTTTTGCGTTTCTTATGCTGTCCTCTTAAATTCGCTGCTTATGTTGTCTCTTATACTGCTACTGCTGCTGCTGATGGTGATGGTGATTCTATACAATCACCAATTTCCATTCCATACGTTCATCTGTCCATCTATCCATGCGGACATACATACAGACTTTCTAGACACATTCATACTTGGCCGAGTACAAACAGCTAGACATACAAATGTGTGTTCAATGGACGATGGCTGGCAAGTTCTTGACGGGCAAAGTCCACATGTCGGTGCCAATATTGGTGGGATGTTAAAAAGGAAGACGACTCTTTAGAAAGCATTTATTATTACTGAACACCAACAACAATAAGAAACCAAAAAAAAAAATAAAACCTTCACATGCACGAGTGTATATTTATTAATTCCAACACATACATACATGAATGCGCGTATAAGATTATCTCTGTGTGTGAATATTATTATACGTACGTATGTACATAAGTGTAGGGCAAACACAATAACGGAAAGGAAAAACGAAGGAATATTGGCAAAGGGTCCATTTATTTGACGTCAACGCTAGAAAATTCACATCGCGAATAGCCGTTGGCGTTTTGTCGCATTTTGTGATTTTCGTTTAGAGCTCTTTGTACACCAAACTGTACAAACATACTTACATACATAGATACATATTCACTCACATGTTTTAGACAAGCAATCGACTAAGAAATTAAATACTACTTCGTATTTTGCTGTCTATGTACATACATACATACATATGTATGTATATGTACAGTAGCGAGCACAAAAAATGCAACACTGTGCCATATGATCTTTAATAAGATCTGTTTCAAAATAACGGTAACTAATTTATCTATTTTCTTTTGCTGTTAATTCTTTCAATTATAAGTTTTCAAAGTAACCACAGTTTATTCCAAATTCTGTTTTAAAAAGTTAAATATTTTTGAATTAATGGAAAAAGTGCAAATTTTTAGCGAGCAAAAAAAAAAATGCAACATAATAAAAAAATAGTTAAAGTAAGTTATTTATTTAATTATAATTGAAAATTTCTTAAATAAGTTATACAACATGTGTTTTGTAATAGAAGCAGCTCTCAGCTGACAGCAAAACTGCAATCATTAAAGCCTTAGAAGAAGGAAAATCCATGCGTGAAGTTGGACACCTCTTTGGTGTAAATCAATCAACCGTATGTCGGATTAAATCTCGATTTTCCTTGAGAAATAGTGTGGAAAGGAAACCAGGTAGTGGTAATCCTCGAAACACTACCTCTCGTCAAGACCGCCAGATGATTGCACTGGTTAAAAAAGATCCACGAAAGACCGCAGTAGACGTTGCTAATTTCGTAAATGGCAGTCTCTAGAGGCGTTCACACTGTTCGCCGTAGGTTGAAAGAGGCTAATTTGTATGCGAGACGACCCGCAAAGAAACCTCTCATCAGTGCAATCAATAAAAAGAAACGCCTGGAATTTGCAAAACGTTACAAGGATTGGTCAAATGAACAATGGGCTAAAGTCTTGTGGAGCGATGAAAGCAAATTTAATTTGTTTGGCTCCGATGGGATAAATTTTGTTCGAAGACCGCCTGGACAGAGATATTCTCCAAGATATCAACTTCCAACCGTAAAACATCGGCGGTGGATCAATAATGGTGTGGGGTAAGGAACGATATGTTTAAAAAAATTATTGATTTTACGTCACGTATTTACAGGTGCGTTTTCCAGTGATGGGGTGGGTCCCTTAACTCAAATCGAAGGAAAAATGGACGCCAAGAAGTACTGTGAAATCCTTGGAGAACACATGCTTCCTCATCTGCGGGAAAAAATGTCTCCTGGTAGCATATTCCAACAGGATAACGATCCAAAGCACTCAAGTCGCTTAGCTCGAAACTTTTTAAGCGACAATGATGTCAATGTTTTGGATTGGCCATCACAGTCTCCCGATCTAAACCCCATAGAAAATCTATGGGAGCTATTAGATCAGGAAGTTAAGAGGAAACATCCGTCAAATAAGAGGCAATTAGAAGAAATTTTGAAAAGTGAATGGGAGAAAATATCCATTAACACATTAATAGCTTTAGTCTTCTAAGTTGCAAGAAGTCATAAAAAATAAGGGCTACGCCACTAAATATTAATTTTAAGATTTTTTTTGTAAGAATTACTATTTAATTTAAATAAACACATTAAAATTTATGCTGTTGCATTTTTATTGCTCCCATGAAATTCGCACTCTTTTTAATAAATGACAAAATAATATATCATTAATTAAAAATATTTACATAATGTTATTGATAATAGGTATCTATAACTGTAGGGATTAATAACCCAAAGAAATATTTTGAACTGGTCACCATTTTTTTAAATTATCGCACTTAAAGATAATTTTACCCAACGTTGCATTTTTGTGCTCGCTACTGTATGTACATATGTATGCCATACTGCCTTTCTTTCATTTTTGTAAGCAAAAGAAAAAATCAACCTTATATGTATGTATGTATGTAGATAGGGATGTATACCATTCTACATACTTACGCCCATAAGCATTTTGCAATGTATTCACAAATCCAACTGAAGCGAGCAGACCGAAGTCTAAGCAAAGAATATTACAGCACAACATCTTCGTAAGTGGATTCAAATATTTTCTAGATGTTCCAACATGTTTTATATACAGGCATAGTTTTGACAAATTATACAGGCTAAAATTCGGATTGCTGAATGTATGTATATGTGTGCATATGTATGTGTATGTATGCATTTTACACATGGACATTTATGCATAAAAGCACTTGAGTGTAAGTTCTGAGTTCATTTTCAAATGCTTATTATTTAACGTACCTTATAAATGTATTTACGTAAACAATGTACGAAACAATTCTCACAAAAAATTTCAGACCTTCATGGAAATTAGAATTCATTGGAATCGAATATATTTCTTGGAATAATAAGAAGTCTTGAGTGGTACAAACTGTGAACCATTTTTAGTTGCATTTGCTATTGTACTGAGAAAAATGAGATAATAACAACACATTTGTATTTATTTAGAGACACGTTACGTTCGTGGTACTTTTAAAATTATATGAATGCTCTAGAGTTTTACAAAAAGCTTTCCTAGACTATACTTAAAGTAAAAACTTCTGGTAGTCTTAGTTCACCAAGATGATTTTATAATGGGCACCAATTATTTTCATACAGTTTGTGTTTACACTAACCATTAGATGATACCACAGTAGCGACGAATCAACTTATTTGGCTCTGATGGGTTAAATTACATTCGTCGGCCCCTAAAACAAAGATATTCACAAAAATTTCGTTAATAAAAACAACATTCTATACCCATCAGAGTCAAATAAGTTAAACATTGATACGTCGCTCCACAAAACTTGCCCTGCTGCTCTTTTGATCAATGCAAATGCTGTCTAAAAAAGTCAAGCCGTTGTTTTCTTTTTAACTTCAATTATAAGTGGCTTCTTGATTGGTCTTCCGGCTGTGTGGACGTCAATAGAAACCCCTAATTAAATTTCCATCAGACTTTTGCAGAATGAAACAATCAAAAGAAGAATTAATAAATTGTGTACTGCTCAATATGCAATTATTATGTGAACGTGCGTGTACTGGCATCCAAAAATATTGACGTTAATTCCATCAACAGTAATATTCTCAACAAGATCGTTGGGAATTTAAGAACTTATAAATTGATCGACACAGTTTTAAATATTGAGGATGTCGTCAATTATTCAGTCTAATTTTTAAATTCGTTAGATTTACCAGGCTTTCCACCACATGACTTATAGTTAAAAAACGGTGTTCCCATAATTTTACTTAGAAATATTGGTCCTCCACAACTTTGGAATGGCACTCGATTAACAGTAAAAAATTGATGAACAATCTTATCGAGGCGATCATTATAACTGGAAAGTTTAATGGAACTGATGTATTGCTGCCACGTATTCCTATGACCACATCTGAGATGCCATTCGATTTCAAGCGCCTGCAATTTTCTATTCGCCTGACATTTGCAATGACGATTAATAAACCTCAAAGTCAGTCCTTGCAAGTTGTAGACTTGATTTAGAAAATCCATGTTTCTGTAATGGACAGTTTTACGTCGCATGTTCGCGAGTAGGAAAACCAACAGAATTATATGTATACGCACCAAGGCATCAGAATAAGAATTATTTATTTAAGGAAAAAAGTATATATTAAATTTTAGCAAGTAAAAAATAAATAGCTTATTAATGTATTATTTTATAATTTAAATGAAATATATTGTCAGCAAATGAAATTAAAATAAACCTTTAATAAAAATTGCATAATTTAATTACTAAATAAATATATTATTTTATTATTATGTATTTAATTTCAATGGGGATAGCGAAGCGCACCGGGCATTATAAAAATTGATCTATCTCGTTCAAAGTTTAATCGAAGTCGGTATTTTATTTAGATGAGGTATACAAAGAATAATAATAAGAGGACCGAATTATGAGTAGCGGTGACCAACTTGTAGTTATTGTACTCGCTCCAAAACAGAAACTGATAGGCAAACATGTTATATATGTAGTAATAAACCATCGAATTAGGCGACTTATAGGTATCTCTTAAAAGGAAAGGGTTGTCACTCCCATTTTTGGTGAGTTTGTCGATATCTACTCTATGAACTTACCTACCAATTGCACTCAACTACGATCATTATATCCCCAAATATTCAGCCATCTTATAGGTATGGCGGTGAGGGTTGTTACGCCTATTTTTGGTGGTATTGTCGATATCGACTCTACGAACTTACCCACCACATTTTATTCATCTACGATCAATATGTTTTTAAATATTTAATTTTAACGATTTACCACGTCCTCTTAACAGTTAAGGATATTAAAAATAGATATTGTCCGATTCTCAAACCTGCCCGATATACACACAAAATCATGAAAATCGGTGAATCCACCTTGTCTGAAATACGTTTACTTTAATGTATTTTGACGTTTTTTATAAAACTGCCGTAAATAAAAACTTTAATTCGAACTATATTTTTATAAAATATTTTCCAAAAGAAATCTATAAACCTTTATTGAGACGTTTACGAATCATTTTAAAATTAATCCACACACATTACTGTGCAACAAAATAAGTACAAAAGTGGAATGAAATTTAATAAAATACTGCAGATATGTATGTATGTGGAAGCAAGCCGACTTTGATTATCTAAATTGAGGTGTAATGTTTTTGTTGGAGATTTCTATTTTGATGAAAATATAGTTTTATAATTTTTATTCGATATATGTACATACATACATACATACATACTATAAACCGCAATATCTGTTCTTTAATATTCTGTTTCCTCCATTTGTTCTAAAGAACGAAATTATTGCAAGATTCTTACCAATTTTTTGTTTAGGTCTGCACCAGTGTGCAATATTCGAGCTGTTTGGCGGCTGAGACGTAAATTCGCTGGACATCAGCATTTGAAGTCCATTTCTGGTGTCTTAGCTGCAACATCTATACCATGTGACAGCGTGTAGTACGGACAGAAGAACGAAATGTTAAACGTCCATATAAGCATACAGAATGTAAGTGGTTTGCACATATTTACTCGTTTGGTATTCAATGAAAACGTATTCACATCGGAGAACATATCACGACAGTTAGAAAGGAATAATCAGGTATATGCATACATACATGTATATGTACGTATGTATATTTAAAGTGTAAATATAAATGTTTGTATATTGAATGCTATTAGTCAGTGCTAACTAAAGAGCTAACGGTGGTTTTGGCTATTTAGAGGGAAGTTAAGAGGTTTGCCGCATATAATGTTATGCTATATTCAAACATTCTACTATTTTCTAAAGTAAAAATTAAAATCAAACGCAGTCAGTCAACATCTTGCCAAGTCGATCCAAGTCAAACAATGCCAATGCAGAAACGGTCGAAAAGGTTCCTCGTTCTATAATTTCGTACTTCTTTTTGTTGATTCCTTGACGTACAATACACACATATGTACATACATGCATACGTCTTTTGGCACTGATGCAGTTTTCCATTTCTATGAGGATACGCGATTGTGTGCATTCAAGTGGACATAAATGCAGGGGTTGCCAACGTTTCATATATTTATGATTTATTTATTTTTTTTTTCCTTCGTTTGCTTAAATTAAAATTTTCTGTTAAAACTATAAAAAATCTGCTAATGCAGATTTTTAATGAACTTTAATTTCTAGACAAGAATTTATTTGCTCTACTCTTCCTTAGTTTTAAATTCAAGAGATATTTTTAATTTTTTTTTCAATTTTATTTTTTCAGAAATTAACTGTCTTAGTGTCTTAAATACATACATAATTTGCCATTACAACCCTTCAGTCAGGATTACGACCTAGCTTCTCACACCACTTATGTTGTGTGTGTTAATTTTAAACATAAGTGGCGGGACCTACAGTTTAAAGTCGACTCCGAACGACAGATTTTTGAGAAGCTTTTTATGGCAATTTTTACTCTCAGAGTCTTTGCCAGAAATCTGCTGAGAGGAAGTCGCCGAAGAAATATTTTTCGTTTTGATGTCTAACCTGGGATTCGAACCCGGACCTTTCGTCTAATAAGCCAACACACTACCCGCTAGACCACGGCGACTAGAAGGTACAGTTATTACAAATTAATAAACTGTAATAAATTAACATATTTCACATATATCGTCGTCGAAAATCCAAAAGTACGTATCATCAAAAAAATCAATATCGAGTTTTTGATTAATTATGATTCGTGAGGTTATCTGACATACCTCTACAAATTTTTAAATTTTTGAGATCAAAAACCAGTTTTTTTATCTATAATTCAAAATGTTTCTATGTAAGAAGTACTTGTTATTTCATAATGTTTTTTGCTTCAAATACAGGAGGATTTTTGGATTTGGACATTCGCTAGTACGAATTACATGTATATTGTCAGATTCTTTCGTAGTACCGAGAAATATTTTATTAATATATCTACGCCTTCTAAGTACACTTAAAACGTTTTTAATGTTCTTGAATTTTTAAATTCTACTTTCTCTAACTTAAATACAGTCAAACCTTGGTTAAGATAGGGAAAAATCTACTTAGAACACACATATAGTCCAATGTCGCGTGAAAACTTTGAGAGCTTATAACTCAAAACACACTTTTTCGAACTTAAATGTTATAGAACGAAGGCGTCGATATTTTTTTTATAGAAAAAATACATAACGAAACAAGATATAATTAATTTGTATTATTTTGAATTAATTTTTTGTACTTAAACAGGCATGAAAGAACATACTAGTGGATTGGGATAATCCATATTTATTTGAAATTTCAAACAACGATGTTACATTTTCGTGGTGTGCTATAATTTGTAATTTATCTGGCAAAGAAATTGTTTTTTTTTCCATCGTTTTACTTGCAGATTTTGACAGTTAAAAACACAAAAGACTTTTAAAAATAAAAAAAAAAACAATAAAAATTTCATAAAACAAAAATTCTTATAACAAACATCTATTCGTACCTTCGAATAGAAAAAATGCCCATCTATTCGTACTATTTGTCATTCGTATTATTGGAAATTCGTAATAAAGAGAGATCGCATTACTGGACGTCTACGGTATATCTAATATATAAAATTCTCGTGTCACGGTGTTAGTGGTTAAACTCCGCTGAAATGAATCGACCGATTTTCATGAAGTTTTGTTTGGATAACAGGTAGGTCTGAGGATCGGACAACATCTATTTTTCATATCCATTAATGTTAAGAGGGCGTGACAAATAGCTAAAATTGAATATTTAGGTACATATTGATCGTAGACGAATAAAATTTGGTGGCTAAGTTCGTAGAGCCGATATTGACAATCCCACCAAAAACTGAATCGATTTTAACCATTCTTTTTTTGTTCGAAACCTGATCAGGTTTAGATGGTTTAAAAAAATCGATATTGCAAAAAGAAGACGTGGCATACCCATGAAATTGAATATTTAGGGATACAGTGATCGTAGTTGAGTGTAATTTGGGGGGTAAGTTCAAAGAGTCGATATCGACAAACTCATCAAAAATGGAGTTTAATTGAAACTAAACACATATTTGTCTCTACTTTGTTTGCAATCAACGAACTCATATTCTAAACGTTTTTAAAAAGGTAAACAGAAGTTTCATTTTTATCACATTTGGGATAATTTTCCCCGGTTTCCCGACCGCTGGTAAGGGATATGGTATATGATAAGCCTAATTTCTTTTTTTTAATTTTTCGCTTGAGCTAAACAATGACAGCCAACATCAAACACTAAAACATTTTTTGCAAACATTTTGTAAGTCTTAATTATTTACAGCGTTTTAAATATTGTTAAACACGGGCAAGAACAAACAAATTACACAAACCGACAACAACAAATACAAACACAGACATCGTATGGTACCCAAAATTACACAAACGAGTACGAGAATACACTAGAATGGTACAAAACAAAGATCAGAAATCAAACAACAACACTTAAAGGAAGCGGAGTGCCTATGATAAGACAATATAAATAGAGTGAAGAAAAGTCTTGCTAGTAAGTTTAGAATAGTCGGTCGGTGATAAGATGTGAGTCTGTGGTTCATAACCGAGTTTTATTAAAAATTGCATTTTAAGGACTGTGGTTTTGAATACCAAATGTTGGATCCTTATTTATATGGATAGTGAATAAAATTAATAGCGTTGTGTTATTAGCTGAATCGTGTTGTTATTTAAATAAATTCTTTACTTATTTATAAAGAAACAAATAACGATAGAAGTAAATAATTTGTTTTATTTTACTCGCAATCATCGAATCCACGACAAATTTGTAAACGTTTTGACAAATTCAAAACAATATGAAAATATGAAAAAATTCAAAGTAGAGTACATACTTATACAGATTATCCAAGAGAATTATATGAATTACTTTATATCTGATTGCTTAATGATAAAGGGATTTTGATAATATTTTCTAATCGTAATAATATCAGTCGTAAGAAAGTTGAAGTTTTCTTCAAATACCCCAATCGTTACAATAATTGCAAAGGTTAAAGAAAAGTCTAAGCTTTATTTTCTTAATTTTCGATTCGATATTGGCAACTCTATGTATGTATGTATGTACGTACATACATGTATTGAAAATTAACAGAAAACATCTTTCGAGTCAAATCGCGTTTTTACATCTTTTATATTAGCAAATAGTGGCTTTTGCCTTTAAATGTGTACTTGCATGTCCTCGACAATTGGACTACATACGGACATGAGCTGCACCACCAGCCGATGCTGTCTCAACATTGTAATCGCTGTACCCGCAGTTGCAGTCGCCGCACATCGGCAAAGGGCGTCGTACTCATAATAACTGATATCACTGCAGCATATTTCAAAAAGAAAGAACGGAAAAAATAAAAAAAAAAAACAAATCATCCCCATTCTCTGCATTCGCTCATACGTACATACTTATATCGCCAACAAAACACATTACTGTTCGTGTAAGAATACAAAACAAACTAGCACAGTACCTTTACTTCCTCCTCAGCTAAGAAATAATACAAATAGAAGGGACGAAGGAAGGAAGGAACCAAATAAAATCATACGAACATCTCACATGATACTTCAGCATTTTCCTGCTCAGTCAAGTGACTAACAACAAAACCCAAAATGACGTTGCGACATTTCGCGCCTTTTTTCAATAAACCATGGGTATGTATGTTTGAGTATACATACATACATATGTGCAGCTCTTTTAAGTTAACATACACAGTCAGAGACTATAAGTCTTCCAGCCACCCAGTTGTTTAGTTATCATTTTTATGGGAACGAGTACACTTCTCGCTAGTAGATGGTGGACAATTTTGATGCATAGCATTTGTGCACCATAACGTATTTCATCTTTAGAAGCCCGCGTACCCTCCTACATACATCTAATTCTTAAGTATTTACATGCATTCATTCGAGAGATCTAGTAACCTAAACACATACACACACACACACCACTCACTCAAACATTCACACACGCCAATTTGTGTATACCATATAATACAATATTGAAAAAACTGTGTTTTCGCTTGTAGCACATCAGCCGTTTCAAAGAGTCGATTGTATTCTAGCGACCGGCATACATCGCGACATTCTCGTATGCCACACTATTCATATTTCATTGTATGTGTTCTACATCCATCCTAGAAAAGGCAGACAACACTCACTAGTGAATATGTGTGTATGCGCCAGAGTATATTGTGCATATGAATATACACTGAAAACAAATACAAGTCAGAATCTTGTTTTTTTCTTTTTTTAACAATAATGAGGCAGTCAGAAAATTTTTAACGGTGCAGACCACTTTACTTGCACATGAACGAAAGAGCATTGTTTTGCATTCCGTTGATTTAAGTATTCAGGCTTCTTACTGCCTTGAAATCCGTCAGGGGTTTGTTTAGAACATGTGCTATCACAATGCACGGAAAAATCAACAGAAATCGACAGATGAAGTCACATCGCCGACATAAAACTTAGGAAAAGGAAAAAAAAAACACAGAAGAATACAATTGGCGAAAGAAAAGGATAAGGAAAAACAGGGGCCACATCAGCATCAAATACTCTGCATTTCAACAGATGCCAGAGCCACAAAACAGTTCATTTAAAACATTAGACCGCGTAATACTTTCAATCGGAGGACACACAGCCATTTAGTAGCCGACATTGCAAATTTCGTCTTGTCTCTTACGTCATTGTGAGTTACTCAATATAGTTTCATTTTATTTCTTGTCCATAGAAGTGGCCGAGTTGTTTTAAAATGCCAGAGCTTTTGTTCAAACATTAATCGCTTTTGATAAGGTAAGTGTGTCTGTTATTCTTATTTCAAATACTCTGTCTTAAGGGAGGAAGAAAATATGAACATATTGCACATAAATGACTCACTCTGAGGAAACAAATAAGTATGCAGCTTTACTTTGGCGTTATTTCGCTTTTGTGACACCAAAAAAATTTAGAAAATTCCGACTTTGCTCTACAAATACAAATGATAAAAATGATACGATAAAAATACGGACCAACCTGAAATTACAAAAACACATATGAAGCCAAAAATTTTGTTAATTGACCGATTTCAATGGTCATTAAGATACTGACTTTAAAAACTTATACTGAAACTCAAAATCACTTATTTGTATATAATTTGCTCCAGAGAATATGAACTTAAAAGTACTCGAAACTAAACAGCCTGGAGCGACTGTAAATGATATTCCATCTTTTACAATATTTTATTTTGAACGAAACATATTGCCATCTAAAATCAAGTCCCGAATTAACTTTTAGAATGCGTCAAACGCTCTTGGATCTTAAGTAGATTTTGTCAAATTCAATACATTTCCTCCTTCAGAAATGAGCCTAATCACTGAATATGACTGTTCAATGTAAATTAGAGTCTAGATTCCATTCAGGGAACAAACGTCTCAACGACGTGGTGACGTTTGCCGTAGATCTTGGGCTTCGTCGACGTACGGGAGTTAAGGTTCAATTAGTCGTGACTTAACCATAACCATATAAATCAGCTGTTTTAACCAACTTTACGGACATCACTGTTTTCGATTATAAGTGACTTACCATAATGCCATAGTCATAACGATAACCATATGTACCAATTGAATTTTGGTTTTTTGCCATAACCATTAATAGCTGTTTGCTGAATTCACTTATTTGTATATACATTTTTTTTGTTTACTGTTGTACTTTTGAAAAATACATATGAGGAATTAACGTAAACAGCTGTTTATGGCCATGGCAGCATTGATTGCTGCTAATAGTATTGTTACCGCCGTCAACAAATAAATAAATCTTTGTAGGACAGTGTATTTTTTTAAACTCTTCAAGAATTTTATTTTCTTCTTTTTTCTCCTTTTCTTATTTACATGACAGTTATACTTTGTAAATATATACGTATGGCGTGATCATTATGTATCTTTTATTCTCTTTATTATTATTATTTTCCCCTGAAAATAACGGTACTTTCGTATTTGTTAAAGAATAATACATAAAGCATATCAATTTGTAAATTTAATTATTAGTGTCAAGAACTTTGAACGCGTCGGTCGAATAATATTAAATTTTAAAGCCTCGCTCGCTAACCCCCTTTGGTTAAATTATACTTAAATAAAATAATAAATTGAATTTGAATTATATTTTAAAATAATAAAGAGGGTGTTTTATTTCGGGAAACATTTGAGTGCTGTTAAAAAGTATTTTCTGCCAACGTTACGTTGCTTCAAGCAACAATATATTTACGGTTATGGATTATGTTACGACTACAGCGTTATGGTAAAGTCACGACTAATTGAACCTTTAACGATTTGTTACTGAACTAAAAGAGAAATTCATCCGCAACTTTGCAAACAGGGCAATTATGGCGATCGTAAAGTAGGTGAAGAGCGCGGTGAACATCCATTTAGATAAATTAATATGATTATTTTTATATTTTGTTGAATTCTACATTAATCTATGGTGATTAGCAAAAGAAGCTCAAAAGTGGCAACTAAGTTGATAGACGTAATTTCTACAAGATGACAGTTATTAACTGTCAAAGTTCGGAAGTCCTTATTTGAAGGCTCGATATAATTCAAATCAAAATATCAGCGGTTGCATGATCGAAAGGAAAAACACCTAAAATAATAAATACTTAAGCTAATGCCGATTTTAATACGATAAGTTGCATTGCCCACTATCAATTTAGGTTAAGAAAGAAACTTACGGAATAGAGCAAACCAAAAGAACGCCATTCGAGACAAAAGAAAAAACAAATTTGTTCCTTTTGCACCATGGAACATCGAAAACTAGAGGTTGATATATATTCTGAGATATACTTCAAAATCCTTAACATATTCCTTACATATTCACCTAAAAGAGAGGATCACAGCAATTTAAGCTCTCTAGTGTCCATGTCCGCCTATAGACGTATTATATTCAATGCTCATTTATTCGATTTAAAATTCAGTTTTGATTTCTTTTTGTATTTTGATTAATTCGGAAAGTTGAAAAAATTATTTTATTATATATATATCAATATATAATACATATAATATAATATCAAATATAATAAATATAATTCATATAGTACTATAATACTAACTATTCATTATATAATATATCAAAATATAATGTACTAGATAATTTATTCTATAATACTTACTATAAAATATAATATAATACATTTATAGATCTATCCTCTAACTCTCTATTCATCATTCTCCAGACTATCCCTCCTATACTCTGATAATCTCTACGCTCTTATCTCTCCCCTCTACTCTCCAACGTTATCATCCCGCCTATCCTCGCTCTCTCTCTTCATATTCTATACTTCACATATAACTCATCTCCCTATCATCCCTAACTTATCTCCTTTGGATAATCTACTCTCCTCTGTACTCTCCTTTCATCTCTCTCTACTCAACTCCTCACTCATTACCTCTCTCTCTCTACTATCTCTCTATAAATCTTCTCCTTTCTTTCCCCATATAATATCCTCTCATTTACTCTTTTGTTGACACACTAGTTTTATGCTTACCAAAGAATTATTTTACAAAATTGTGAATTTCAAAAAATCAAATACAATATTAAAAATTGACAAAGTTAACAAAAAAGTTATGTATGTAGTGTGTTACTGATAATTTAAGACAGCACAAAGGAATAAAAATCTTTCGGAAGCTTTCGATCGAAGCTTATTGATCGTCAAGTTAGCCCGCCTGGATGCGGTCTTAGATCAATTCAACAAAAAAAAAAAACATTTCAGAAGATAAAAAATTGTGGTTAACAGACATGGAACGTGGACAAATTCTATCCTATGAAGAAATTTGGAAAATATTGATTATGATGAATTTCTTAGATGAAGACGAGGTAGATAACTCGGATGATGATGCTTGCGCACCAACGGCCATACCAACGTTGGATTTGACGATGCGATAAATAGAGCGATGGGCATATCAGAATCAACGCTAGTATCACAGATTTGTGCTACTCCAAATGGAAGTCTTTCATCATTGGCCAAATTATTATTCCTTTCTATTTCGATTGATTCAATTACTCCTCGGTCAGAGAAACGCAAGCGTAATGTGCTTGCAGAGCAGAATATCATTCAGCCTGAAGATAGTATTAATGAAAAACAATGTAGTTTATTGGATCTCTTTCGGATATAGATCCCAAATCCCACAATTTCGAGAAAATATTGTGGCGCCAATAGAACTTAGTACTAGATAACTCTGCGATTGTATTTTCTGAACCCAAACTAGGGGAACATCGCACAAAGCTTAATACGCCTTTCAAATGCTTTGAGTACCTTCTACGCCACACTATTATTGAGGATATTGTTGAACAATCGAATTTATATGGCACTTAAAAAGATACAAGAACTTCCTTCTTTATAATCAATCGAGAAATTCGTCAATATATTGGCAGAAAAACACAAGTACCAAGTTTTGTGCGGTTTTTCAAAGGTATCAAAGGTTGTTGAAGTCGATTGCCTTAATATGATCCATGAATATCGATGGATGGTATCGATCTCATGGATGGTCTTATTGGTGGATATAAAATTCCAGTGGAGAGCAACAAGTACACAAATCGGTAGTTCAACCGTTTCATATTCATTTGTACTCAACAAGCCTAATACGAATGATACGAGATACCAGCTGCCAAACTTTCTAGCAGAGATTTCATCCGTACTTTGCATGTACAGTCCTTCGTTGCCAAACACTCCAGGGCGCCCACTTCTAGATCAAAAAAGAATCTTTTTATCAGGCTCTGGTAAAGAAAAACTTGTATGTCTCCTGGTTGCAAATCCGAAACTGAAATTGTAGGTCGCAAGTTTAATATAAACTTGTGTCTTTCTAATCATAAGGACTACTTCTACGATTTTCACCATAAATAACTTGAACAAACTATTTTTTCCCTTAAGTATTGATTTTTTTTAAATACCTTTTACCTAATAAAGAAATGAAATCTGAAATTAATCTTTATGTTTTCTACATCTCTTTTATAATCTGTTGCTTTTTTTTTCAATAAAATATTTTACTCCAGTTATATAAAGAAGAAAACATTTTGGTGCAGTACTTCGAAAAATGAAAGATTTTCAAAGAAACAAAATTATATCGCCGTTATTTGATACTTACAACTGGAGACTTTAGATAATAAATTCAAGACCAGTTGATATAATAAATGCATGTTGGAAGCTAGTGTAGCAACAAGACATAATAATAAATTTGGCAACTCGGCTAGAGATCGTTTATCATCCATAAGGTTCAGCACCAATTCATTATAATTACAAATGATTTTTTGCATATTCTAACATTCACCAAAAAAAAAAAAAAATGTGGAAACATTATCCCAAAAACGCAATGGCAATTTAAAGATCATGATTGACTGAGCAAAATACAGTGATGTGAAAAACAATAAGCGCACCAGTATGATATAGAGATTTGAAGAAATAAGTGAAATAAGAAAATTTTTAAAAAGTAACTGCACTTACTCTCAGCTTTTATATGAAAAAAAAAAAAAAAAACACAGTTTTCATTGCGGGTTTCTAAATTTACTTTTTTAAATTAAAATTTAATTTAATTATTTTTTAAATAAATAAATTTTGCCTTTTCCAGCCTATTACTGGGTATGACGAAATATTTCGTTATACAACGAGGTACTTCTGCAATGGGGAATGACGACATTTTTCGTTACAAATAAAATTAATAATTTAAAGACCATTTTCTTTTATTCTGATGATAAAATGCGTTAAACAAGAGATTATTTACCGGTTCATAGCTGAATAAGTCAAGTTTTTCTAATAGTCGAGAATATTTGTTTTGTTTTCTTTGAGAGAAATTTGAAGTTACCATTTTATACAATTTGAATAGGACATGTTAACGTGGGATAACAAAACTAAATTTTCAAGTAGCATTTTTACGTCACCTTTTCATTTCACATTTTATTTCTGGCTTTTGGGCCATTTTCATACTTTCCATTGAATTTTCCGTTATGTTCGTATAAAATGTGTATTACATAAATTCATAATATGTTCAGATTGGACGAACTGATATAATATTGGAAAGTTAATATTAGCTCCTATTAATTGTAGTGCCACAACATTGAGTTAGGCTGCTTAGTCTAAATCCAAATTAACAAAACAAATAATATACTTATCGACAATGCACAGTGTAAGATTTTGCTAATCTATCTGGATAAATGTCGTTTTTTTGAGTTTCAATTTTCGTAAATATTTTAATCCAATATGAAAGATCACTTATTATAAAATAAGAAAATGCAAAAACTTTGCCTAATTTGTCAACAATAACATTATAACGGTACTTTAAACTTGTATATTTTTTAATGTGAGCGCCCTGGTAGTCTAGTGGGTAGTGTGCTACACTATTAGCGTGAGGGTCGTGGGTTCGATTCCCACCAGAGGCTCTGGTCTGTGACACTACACCGGGCATATGGTCGTAGTTACTCAGCTCGTATATGATTATAATATAATTTGTAATTGTATTGTAATTCTTAAATAAATAAATAAAAAAATATAAAAATTTTTTTTATGAATTAAAAATAACAAAAATACTTCCCGGAAATTGCTCATTCTTAAATGCTTGTTATTGCTTGATTAAAACTTGTTATTGGAATGGAATTTTTTAATTATTTTTTTTATCCGCTGTTAATATCGTGAGAATTTACTTTTAGAACCTGAGATATTCTTTTCGTTCTATTTCATTTAAACAATTACTCTTTTTGTTAAGTTAAGATAATCGATAAATTCCTTGGCTTATAACAGTTCAACACCAAATTAGTTTTAAACGAACGTCTGAAGTACCTACTTTAAGGAACGTATAAAATTATCTGCCGAGATTTGCCTTATAAAAAAAACAAATAATGAGTGATAATACCATATACCACGAGCTTTTTGATAAATGGCTTAAAACGCCTGAAAATGAAAGGCTTACCCATTCCGTAAACTAAATTTGTGTAATTATAAGCAATAGTTCTAATTTTCATAATGATTATGAGCAATTAAAAATATTTATGTTCATATGAAATATATTCTTATTTAAAAATTAAAAAATCAAAATTAAAAAATCAAAATTAAATTGTTACTTCTACCTCTTTATTATTTATTTTACACATTATCATTGATACTCACTGCTTTTTTACTTTTTGATTATCCACGCGAATAATACCAGAACTAAATTTTTGCAACTGTATGGGATGTGGGACAATGATACATATCGGCCTATTAAGAGCTTCCACCAAAATTCATAAGTCTAGCATAATTTGCTTCCAAGATATTTAATTCTGTCGCCATAGAATGGCTAAATCTTACACTGTGCAATGTAAGAATCAGAGTATGTTCTGCACCAGAGATCTGCATCAAATGGCATAGTTTTGCATTTTCTAAAATGAATACTGAGCTAGACAGTAAAAAAATTTATTAATCTAACACATGATTCATATTATCGAGCCTATTTTCAACAATTGTTTGTCACTACTTGCTATCTCTGTTTATTTATTTGATTCAAAAAACAACGAATCAGTTTGAGTGTTTTGAATAATTTTTAAAAACTCTTCTAATAAATATTGTTTTATGTAACATTTCAAGTGAACCGAGGAGTTTTATTTTACAATTTACTTCAATATAATATTAGTGATTAATGCAAAAAATATATTTGAATTTTTATTTTCTTATGAAATTTCCCGTAGGCGAACACCGACCGTAACAGCAAATTTGGCCATTAACGGGAGGTGTCCATTCACGGGATAGTTCGCTATATAAATGTCAGGATTTTGTGCTATTAAATATGCTATTATGACTAATGAGTAGACAAATTTAGTTATTTTTTAATTCATTTTAGTTTAAAGATTCATTTGCCCATATTTATATAAACACAAAATATAAGACAGATCTCCCCAAATAATTTTGTTACGTAATTGCCTCCATTTTTTTTCCATTATTCAAAACGATTTTCCAAATTGGCTAAGGTAACCTTATATGCCACAAAATCATTTAAGGCAAAAGCTTTCAAACGCGCAATCTGTGTTAGTGCTTCATGGAATGATTTAATTTGATCGATTTTTTGCTCTACAAATTCCTGTTCTGAATCGCTTGCCCCAAATGAACACATTGAAAAAATATTAAAGAAAAAAACTACACAACAGTCCGCCAAAAATACTAAAAAAGGAACTCACACAATTTTATATATGTACATACATATATATGCACATACATTGCCGTGGTTTGGTTTATTAAACGTAAAGCACGGCAAACTTTATTTTCAACATTGCTCAATATTTCTGAATTCATTGTGTTGAATTTTCTAAAAAGACTTTCAAATTGTTTTTCAATGTCAACTCAAAATTTCATATGCTTTTGTGAGTTATTTGATTTTTATAGAAAACAATCAAACAACAGCAAGAATTTTTTATTTGTTTATACTAATAGTACTTAAAAAACAAAAGTGAGTACAGTCAACCCTCCTATAACGCATGAGTGCACGTACCGCGTTATATGGAAACCGCGCTATAAGAAATTCAGATTTCAGGTACAAAACAGGCTAATTCGTAGCCCGTTCTATGGTAACAGTCTATGCGCTATAAGAAACCGCGAATTAGTACAAATCACATCATTTGTACCGCGTTATATGGAGATCAAGAAATACAAAAGGCAAGATAAATTATAAATTATTTTTATCGAATTCCAGAGTTCATATAAGGTTTGGTAAAAAAATTAAATAAAAACTAAGCTAAAAGACTGGTTTCCAACAAAATTGAGAAAGACTTGTAAAATAATGTAATTTTTTAATATTTATTCTCACTTGGTTCATCTTCATTCATTGTTTTTTTAAATTGAAAATCCAACTGCTATTGTTTTGCACGGTACTGTACCCCGACTGAGCTTTTGCGTCGAAAATAAAACTTACATTAAATCCTCTTACAATATCTAGTTACTATTCATTCGTAGGCAGGAAACCGCGTTCTGAGAGTACCGCGTTGTAGGAGGGGTGACTGTTTATTACATTAAAACATATTGATGTTAAACAACATAACAAAAGCAAATTACATATGAGTGGGCAGTGAAAGTAAATCAACTCTGCACCCATTGATAATAATTTATTAACTCTAATAATTTGTTTAAATCTTTAAATACTCAAAGGTATTGAAGTCTTCAACACATTAGCAATGGAAAGTAAAAAGTAAGTTAGAAAGTGCGTTATTATACTGTTTTTAGTTCTCCGTTCATTGGGAACAGATTAAATTTCGGGACACTAAACCATAGAGACTGAATTAATTTGAAATGAGTTTCAACACACTCATCATTCGGGCTTATTCGTACATGATTTTCAAGATTTTCTATTTCCCATAAACTTGACAGAGCAGGAGCTTTCACAAAAGTGCGGCGTTTAATTAATCCCAGTTGGAAAAATAATGGATATTTTTGAATTAAGTCTTCTTGGAGTCACTTGGAGCAAAAGGTAAATTTACTGCTCGTACTCACCATACATTTTATATCCTAACTTTTATTTGGGGTACATTGTTTAATTTGCGGTATTGACTCATGATTACTTACTTACTTACTTACTTAATTGGCCATATCAACCCGATTAACGGATTTCGGCTTGCCGCAACACATCCTTCCAGGCGCTTCTGCTTCTTGCGCGCCTACGCCAGTTGGTAACACCAATCAATGACAGGGCTTCCTCGATTTAGTCCTTCCAACGGATACAAGGTCGTCCTCTTCGCCGACGACATCAAATACTCGTCTCGCCGGAGCATCCTCCTCCATTCGAACGACATGGCCAAGCCAGCGCAGCCGCTGCATATTAATATGCTGTACAATGTCCATGTCGTTGAAGAGCTCATACAGCTCACTATTGAATCGGATGCGAAAATCTTAATAGGGTCCATGCTTCTGCGCCATAAAGAAGCACGGGTAGGATGAGCGTCTTGTAGAATATTAATTTCGTTTTACGAGAGAGGTCTCTGCTACTCAATTGCCTATTGAGACCATAATAGCACCTGTAGGCAAGAGTAATCCTGCGCTTGATCACCAGGCTGACAACATTTCGGTGGCGAAGCCAAGATAAATAAAAGTCCTTGACTCTATCAAAAGTATAGTTATCGGCCGCACGTCTCTACTTGTCGATAACATATACTTCGTTTTGCCCTCATTTACTGCCAGACCCATCTTCTTAGACTCCCGTTCAATAGCACTAAAGCCAGCAGTGATATCTCGTTTGGTACGCCCTATGATGTCGATGTCGTCAGCGTACGCTAGTCTGAATCCGCACTGATAAGGTCCAATCAGTGTTTTGAGGAGTGACTTCAGTCGTTCACACAGTACGCCTGTAAGAACCTTATATGTGATAAGGAGAAGGCTTATACCCCTATAGTTGGCGCATATCGTAGGATCTCCCTTTTTCAGGACAGGACAGAGGACACTGAGGTTCCAATCGTTGGGCATACTTTCCTCTAGCCATATTTTGTAGATGAGCTGGTGCATGCGCCCTACCAACTCATTGCATCCGGTCTTAAACAATTCAGCAGGGAGGCCATCAGGACCTGCCGCTTTGTTGTTTTTAAGTCGCATAATCGCGACTTTAACCTCTTCATGGCTAGGCGGCGGAATCTCCACGCCGTTATCATCGATCGGGTTCGGAACATCATCTCTAGAGGCGGTATTGATGTCGTCATCGCCTTGCAGCAGAGTAGAAAAGTGTTTCCTCCACAACCTCAGCACCCCCTGCGGATCTGTAACCAGGTTTCCATTGACTCATGATTACATAGCTTCAATTCCTCACACCGATTATCCAAAAAATCTGCTACTGTGGGACAAGAGTTATTACTGCTGATGTACATAAATCCATCGGCCTTTTGATTCAGGGTCAAACTTGACAAGTAACAGTTAAATGATCCACCAATCGCCTTCAGTGTTACCAAATCAAGATCACATATTATTTTATTAGTTTAATCAGAGAGTTTTCTTAAAACATGTTCTGTCGATATAGTAGGCAAGGTTATAAAATTATGCTTCGAACGACCATATCGGTGATTAAGTCGAATCCATACTGTTTTGTACCCGGTTTCCGTAAGGGGATTTTGTTGAATAATCCTGGTATCGTCTTCCATCAATACCGACTTCAGGTAGTAGAATGTATGAGTGTTTGATAACTTTGGATTTTGAATCAATTATTCTCTCAAATAAATCATTAAAACTGCGCCAATCTTTGTATGATCCTGTGAATGATCCACGTGGTAATTCGTTTTCTGTCGGTGTGGTAGTTAAAGACACCTTTTGAAGGAAACCTGCTTACCTCGAACAGCTAAATATTTCTCATTACAAAATCCCCCTCTGGGTCATCAAAGTTGTTTTGATTACTAAATTGATATCATCCGTCGATTTAAGAAACTCTCGATATACATCCCATCTCAAGAGTACAATCTCTTGAGGAGCTTCAGCAAAGGAAAGCAATCTCGTCAAGGATCCTTTCAAGTGCACTCTGTGAGTTATCCGTATTGATAGATTGATTTAAATTTTCTTTTTTCTCTTTATAGTTAAGTTAATTACAATAATTGTAATTCCCGATAGACTGGTTCCTAGATCCGACTCGAAGGACCAGCGCTTACGATGAGAAATAACACAATTCTCTTTGGAGGAAAACTTCAAATATTTAAAGTTATTTTTTTCGTGTGACTTTATTCGCGAGAGTAATCTTTTAATTGATCCTTAAGCGAAGCGACAAAGTAAAATTGTAGCAAATGTTTAAATATAGTGGACCAAACTACTATAATTAATGATTCCTTTGCTTAACTTACAGCGTATAAAAGAAAATAAGTACATTCATATATCATTGCTCATTACAATAATTCAGGGTTATGGACTTAGTTTCTCACAGCGCTTATGTTGTGTGCGATAATTTTTTACATTAAGCTGTAGGTCCCAACTTAAAGTCGACTCCGAACGACAATTTTAGAGAAACTTTTCATGGCAATTTCATTCGCTTCCAGAGTTTTTGGCAGAAATCTGCTGACAGTAAGTTACCGAAGCAATATTTTCTTTCATATTTTCGTTTTGATGTCTGCCCTGGAGTTTGAACCCTGGTCTTCGGTCTAATAAGCCAGCACATTGCCTATTAGAGTACGGCAACTTCGAGCAAATATGTACTATAGAGAATTAGCAATTGTAAATTTATGTAAAACAATAGTTACAAGAACAATTTAGTTAAGGTTAGACTGCAAATACGATTGAAGTGTGTGTACCGTAATTTCGTATAATGTAAAATGTGTATTAGTGTATTCACATAAGCCGTTGTATCGTTGTATTCATTATATTGTTGGACGATTATACTATAGTGTATGCTTGCTGTTGATAATCTTCATGTAAAAATCCGATACACTTATACACATTTTTTCATATGTTTTTAAAGGTTGTATTGGTTTCGTGCTATCAAATTATTTGAATGCCAATAAAATACATAAGGAATACGAAACACATAATACAGCATAGCATTGAGCGTTCACAAACAACCAAATGTATTCAATACAACATACACAATACAAAGCCGTGGGAATTGCTCATATGTAAGGATACAAAATTTAGCACACATAAGCTGTTCCTTAATAAACATTGTCCTCGATATAATAGGAAGCAAGTACAAATGTCTTAAAATGAATGCAGTAGTGAGAAAAAAAGTATCCAACTCGATGCCATATTATGTTCAACACCGTATCTTGTCTTATTTACAGAATTGTTGTGCATATCTTTATTTTGGGGGCCGAAGAATGTAATTTAACCCATCAGAGCCAAATAAGTTAAACTTTGAATCGTTGCCCCACAAAACTTTGGCCTACTGCTCTTTTCACCAATGCAGATACCGTCTAGAAAAGTCAAACCGCTTTTTTCTTATTAATTTTACTTATAAGTGGCTTTTTGGTTGGTCTTCTAGCTAATAAATTTGCCTCTCTTGATCGGTTTCTGGCTATATGAACGCCAATAGAAACTCTTAATTGCTCGGTGGCTTACTTAATAACATCTACTGCCGTTTTCCAACTTTTACTATTTTTACCATTTACGATATCGCGATGAAATGCAATAACCGTTAATTTGTTGATAATTGATGAGCAACTTCATTTATTGATTTGTCTTCTTCCATAGCACTTATAATTTGATATCCGATTCAAAAATCACAATTTGAAAATTACTCATCAAACATTTTTTAACTACTCTAGCTGATCTACTTTTACTTTTAACACATTTCGTTGCATTTTTTTGTTCTAGCTAAATTTGTTCGCCTTTTTTTATACATTTAAAAAAATTAAGTAGAACGGGAAGGGAACAACGCTTATTGATACTTTTTAATAAAATTTAAAAATCAACGAATAAAAAAAAACAAAAAATGGAATGGAATAGGATACTGTTTAGAGTTTGAATATCATATGACATAGCGTTGCATTTGATTTTCTCGCTACTGTGTCAATGAAAGTTAGCCCAGATCCAATTGAAATCCACTTGAATAATTGATAGAAATACACGCCTAATACTTATAGTGAAATTTTACTATATATATTCTCTTCTAAAAGCACTAGGGTATTATGGTGTTCAATTATGGGAAACTGAAAAGTAAAAAAACAAGATCTTACAGATGATTACGGAAATACCTCGGTACAACAGAAACACGAAATATGAAAGAGGACACAGTATTATATAAACATTATAATTTTCTTTTATACATTGAATTAATAATGTACTATATATATATAAATTCTTTCCTAATAAATGTTAAAAAAAACAATGTTCCAAATAGTAATAATAGTCAGTGCTGTCAGATGTGGCGATTTTTCGTCAAACGTGGCGATTTTTCATTGAATTTGGCTGACCAAAATTATCATTTGGCGATGTGGCGATTTACAGGCTAGATGGCAATCTATTTGGCTATTCTACACAAATTATTTTTATTTTCCTGAAATACTTTTTTAATATTTTAATAACATAATGTTCTTATAGTATCCCTCATGTATTATATTATTTTTACATACTGAATGGCACAATTAATGTCAACAAGTAAAACAGTTCATAATTATGGGTTAAACCCATAATTTCATTGTCATTTCGTACACTTGTAAAACGATACAACTGATTGTCGTTGTTGTTAAGAGTTCTTTTCTGTCAAAATTTATATTGAAAAATGTGAAGTGTTACATCTCTTTAAATGTGCAGTATTGATGCCAAACAAGTGTCACATTAGTTAACGGTAAATAGAAAAATTATGAAGTCGCCGTAGTCTAGTAGATCGGAGTGTTGGCTTATTAGACATTAAGCCCAGATTCGCATCATAGGTTAGGTATCTAAACGAAATATAAAAAATAATATTTCTTCGGCGATTGCCTCTCAGCAGATTTCTGGCAAATTTTCTGATAGTAAATAAACCTGCCATGAAAAAGTTTCTCAAAAATCTGTCATTCGGAGTCGACGTTAAGATGTAGGTTCCGCTACTCACGTATATAATTAACGCATACCACATGAGTGGTGTGAGAAGCTAGACCGCAATCCGGACTTAAGGGTTGTAATGCCAATTATGTACGCATATAAGACTTCAAAAGAAAAGAAAAACATTTAGGAAAGGAAAAATTAAAAAATACTATTAAAGCATTATTTAAAAAACGAAAATGTTATAATGGCATCTTCTTCAAAAAAAATTAAAGTAGATCGTCGACATCGAAAGGATTGGAAAAATCGAAAGTTGGGCCATGGATAAGTACGCAAATGTAATATTTTAAACCTTTTAATGACTTCAATTTGTAGGTTGGCTAAAATCTATTGCAGATGCCCCTTTGTCGTACCAATCTGCATCGAATGACCAATATACATCGTGGTGCTTTGGATGCAAAATAGTTACTATAGATTTATGCAACTCATTTTTATATAAAATATTCTGACAACTAATAACTAATGCACTAAAAGTACAAATGTAATGTTAAATTATAATATTTTTTATTATAGACTTTTATTAGTTTTATATTGACCTTATAACACATGAAATATTTAAATGTACATAAATAATAATATTATTTAAATATAAATAAATGTAAATGATTTGTTAAACTTTTGGTGATTTTTATTTTGCAAAAAATTAATAATATTTTAATTTGGTGATTTTACGTATAGCTTTTGGCGATGAAGGTAAAAAAAATTTGGTGGCTTGAGATATGTGTTGGGTCATTTTCTAATATTATATTTATTTCTAATATTATTTCTAATATTATATTTAAGATGAATTTGAAATTAACAATGAATTTTTATTTTTATACATAACAATGAACTACCCTAATAATAAGTTAATATTAAGTTGAATAACCACATAGGATACAAGGTTAAACAGCCAACGGAGATTGCTGAATATCCTTAACTGTATAAATCCAGTCAAAATGTTAGAAGTAAGAAATATAATATAAATAAGCTCAGTTGAAAAAGAGAGTTCGTTCGGTATTCTTATTTAACGCAAATAGTTTGGTCTCGCGATCGTAAGTTTAAAGTGTCCTAATTTTAAATTATAATTTATTTAATTTATTTACTTCGATTCCTAAAAAATATTAGGATATAACAATATGCTTCTTTGTTTTTCGTTTGTCACAGTAAACTGTTTTTTGTTTTTTTAAGTAGACTTCAAGATTCTATTTAAGAAGCTGGTCGGCTTACATGTGTATTGTGTACGCATTGCCTCATTGTCTTTGCATCAGGGATGGAAAAGTTAGTACAATTGTACTTTTTTTTAGCACTATTTGAAAGTCAAAAACACCATAGCACCTCAATGAATTATTTAGCACAAACGAATATTATTCATTCCACTTTCATCTGCAAATGTATTTTCGTACCAAAATTTAATAAAGTGCCTTTCATAATTATAGCACCACCATCATTTTAATAATAGCAAACAATGAACATAAAATTGTCTTCAGGTTATATTATCTGATGAAAAAAGTGGAACTTAGACGGGCTAGATGGCTATCGATACTACTTGCGTGACTTTAGAAAGGAACCAAAGTATTTTACTATAAGAAATTTTGGGAGAGGTAGGTAGTCTCATGATTTGGGGTGTTATTTCTTTAAGTGGCTGGCTCGAACTTCGGTTTCCATTTACGCGAATGAATAGTACAGAGTGCAATATTATTCTTAGCTGTAGTTTGCCCCCCTTCTTGAGAGAAAAAAATATATTTTCCAACAGGACAATGCCAGAATTCAATGAATGGTTTCGTAACCAATTTATTGAGGTTTTATCGTGGCCAGCTTCCTATCCTGATATGAATATTATTGAAAATGTTTCCCCAAACGAATTCCCTATTCTTAGCACATAATGAAATGTTTTGATGTTGTTATTATAAATGTACTTTTTTAGAAATTCAAAAAATTAGGGTGGTGCTATAATTATGAAAAGCACTATATAAATCAAGGAAGAAATAGACTATCGGCTTCGACTGTCTCCAATTTAATCCAAACAAGGAATTTATTAAAGTCATTTAATTCGTGTTGTTACAATTTTGAAATAACAAATAGTTTGCTAGCAAAAAATGTATCATAAATAGGGATTTAAAATTTAGATTACATTAAATTATTAAAATAAGTTTTTTCAGTTTACCTATTATATACCTTTTTGTAAATTTGTATGTTTTTTTACGCATATATTTACATAAATATATGTAAAATGAATTGTCATTTATATTTTCATTTATTGTTAATAAAAAAGAAAAGAAAAGTGAAAATAGTACAATCGGGCTGGAAAAAGTACAATTTTTTGTGAAAGTTAGTACAATTTGCTAAGATCAATTTCACATCCCTGCTTTGCATTTGTAGCTTTTGTCTATCGTTATTATTGATAAACGATATTAGGTCGTTTCGATTGTTTTTCTCTAACAATATATATAATATTTTTTTAACCCTTTTGCATCCCTTGGATAGGTGCCCTTCCTATGATCCTTTGGGTCAATATGACCTCCCAACATTAAAATGTAAACAAAATTTTATATTTAATACAAGAAATTCATTTGATTTGTTGTCTTTTTACTTAGTATATTAAAAAATAATTATAACTAAAAAATACAATATAAAACAAAATCAGATTTTAAATTCAGTGTTTTTTTTAACAATAATAGTTTATGAGGATTGTGAAAAACTTTGATTACTTCACTTATCCCAAACGTTTATTATCGGGGCTAGTTTGTCAGGAAGTCTTCTTTCTTCTCTATCTTCAGAGCAATCAAACCATAGACACTTTGATATGCTCGCAAACCGCTTGAGGCTCATTGTTGCTCTAAAAAAAGGTCTTCCGTTTTTTTTATTCCACAAGCTAGTGGGATTTTCTCCATGAGATTTATAAGCCCCTGCCATTATTTGTAATCCAATCAATGTCATATCATATCAATGTTTTGCCAATTATTACCATATAATTCTACACCTTTTTGATTTGTCATTTGAATCACAATATTTTTTATATATAGTGATATAAACGAATCGAACGAAGACTTCAATGGTAAATGTTGCTCTTTTTGTAGGTCCAGGCTTATTCACTAAAATTTGATTTTTCGGTAACCTGCCTGTTTGAAGTGGTGTTAGTTATACAAAACTACACTTTTGTCCTTTGATAAATATGTAACTGAAGTGTTGTAATCTATTTTTACCGCATCTTCCACCTCCTCGTTTCTACGCTATTATTTGATGATGAATATGGCTCGTCTTCTGCACCGCTATCAGTGAAAAAATTTCGTCTTCATCATTATTATCTTCATCTTTCATTATTTGTTGCAAATGAAGATCACTGTTTATGTTCAATTAATAAGTTGTCAATTCAAACACATAAATTTGAACTGTTTTATTAGTTGTTGATTTTCATCCCTAAATCACTTGTAACTTGAAGGTAAAGTCACACAATAATAAAAGACAATGGGCCATACTTTAAGTACCATTTATAAAAAAGTCTACTTTTCGGCTACCTTAGACGATAAAAGGCTTACTTTTTCCACTAAAGTCAATTTTATACTTAAAACAAGGTGAAGTTGTTTTTAACGAAGTTAACATCATTTTAAATCTATCAGCTGCTTGTCATTTGTCAAAATAAACCAAAAATAAAAGTAATTTGAATTGTTAAATTTTTTTATGAATTGTAGAAAAAGTGTTAAAAATAATTGAAAAATGTGTACAATTCAGGACATTGAAAATGATTTTGGTATTATTGTAGATTTGTGTGAAGGAAGAAAGCCTTAAGTTGTATAAGGAAAGATTTTGCCCATTTGTTTATCATTTTATTATTATTATATTTTTTTTTTCCGCTTTTATTATCAGCTGTGCAGAGATGCCACCTATATACCATATTTATACCAGTTTGTATGAAAAATTTCTAACGTTATACTAATCACCCACTTAAAGCTGATTCAACCTAAAACCATTATTAATTATTATCTATAGTTAAGAAAGAGTTAGTAACAAGCTTAAATATTAAAGTTGTTTTTAAAAAGAACCGACTTTAGTGTTTGACTATGATAATGTCCCAATATTTTTATTACTGAACCCGATGTTAATTTTTTATTTAACTATTTATACTACTTAAAATTAACAATAATGCTAAATCAGCAAAATAATTTTAATATAACATAATATTCTTATTGCTACAAATTCATTAAATTAACCAATCAAAACGTTTTTAAATAAAATTAATTTTATTGCAATTTGATACATAAGCTGCTACTAATAATAACATGGGTATTCCCCATGTGTAGACCGTTAAACTAATTATAATAGTGGTATTCACTTTAAGTACAAACATTCTCCCCCACATTGAACATATGTTCAATCAAATGAGGATGTGTGGTTAAGCTGAATAAGCCGTTGTGCTGGACTAAATATCTAGCATGAATTTATGTACCTCTTGACGTGGCATGGGTGTAGAAGTCCTGTTGTTGGTTTCTGATCTAACTGATTGAAGTTCGATAGTTTCTTCAGCATTTTCAATAGCTACTGTTGGTGTTTAGCAATTTTGATGAGTGTCACCAGACTTAAGAAAAGTGCAAGGTACCCAATCGCATGGTTGTGTACTTGGTGGGACTTAATTTGTTGAGTAATTCTAATTCTCCTTTAGAGTTTTTTGCAAGGTTGAGAGCTCGTTCATATCTTGGCATGTAGTTTTTATAGATTTATTGAGGTTGAGTTATTGTTGTGGATGGAGACATAAATATTCTGAGGATTTTATTGTGCTTGATATAGCTTGTCGTCCGTTCATAGTAATAGAGCCATGTTTGAGGATGCATTCTGGATCTAGCGTGAGCAGACCGGACCCCTTCAATGATATGGAAATGATTTCCCTTTTGCAAACAGCGGTGGCTTTTTAAGATTGTAGAGTGGCATATATCCATTGATTTTCTTTGTCGAGTGGTATCCATCTTGCGTCAGTTTTCTCCAGAAAACAAGTTTGTGTTGTTTTGTCGCTATATAAATTAATTTCACACGTACATATATTTGCACCAAATTTGTAACGAATTTGAATATAGAAGCAAACAAAGAGACCTTATTCTATTATGTGATAGGAGCTGAACTTGGAACTGGTAAGAGGAATGTATTGTTTACGAGATGCGTTTATGCCCAGAAAAGTAGTACATGGTTTAATGGCTGCCATTGTATTATTTATCAGGTTAGGGACCGGAAACAAATGAAATACATTGAATTTTTTCATGTTCGACCAATGGTAAGGTTTTTTAAAGATGGCGTATTGTTTCGTTAGTATTCCCTTTACTCTCATATGTTTAAATAATTGAAGCAAATTCGATGTTGCTGATAGTGGAAGAATCAACAATTGCGGTGAATCGAGTATGATCTGGTTAACTTCAATTTGTAATTGTTCTGGGCCGAGCAACCACGGACTGATTTTTCCATGATGCGTGTCCATAAGTGCGCTATGGATTGCGGCCTGTATTTTTTTTAATAATATTTGCAATTAGAGTTAATTCAAGAACCGTGGAATTAAACAATTGATTGAGTTGGAATTGTAATAATACGTTGTTAATGTCATGTATTTTCTCGGCATATATTTTGATTTCTTGCTCCAGTCGTTCAAATCTTACTTTAGATGTTACTTGATTCTGACGTATAATATTTAGTGTTGAATCAACAGTTTATGTTTGATTTTTTAACAATTTAAGCAAATACAATTCAATTGTAGTCCAATTTTCATGAAGATCTTTAGGTAATGGTTCATCCCAGTTTAGTTTTAGCTGCCATAATTTAGCCCGAGAGGATCAAATACGCTGTACGTTTTGAAACCGTATGTAAACTATAAGCTTTGACCATAATGCAAAACTGGTATCTTGTAGCTAACCACAGTAATCCTAATGTTTTGTTTTGCTTTGGTGTTGGTACTGCTGAAATCTAAATCCACTTCCTGATCACTGATTGGAATATCTTTCAGTAACAGAGGATGATTTGCACACCATTTTTTAAAATTAAAGCCATGGCTTTTTAAAGTTAAAATATGTTCTTGTTGTATCGCAAGTGCAATATTAAGACTGTCTGAACCACCAAGGCTATCATCTACGTAAAAATACAGTGGTGGGGAATAAAATATTAGGGGTCCAATACGGCATCAATATCAACCCTTTCCATATGTCCCGATTGTTCATATTCTTGCATAAATTTTATGTATTGATCTCGTATGTCTTCCTTTTGCAGAAGTCGACGTTTGAGAGTCATAAATCTGTTGTACGCCATTGTTTTACATTCCCCCAATGCTGTTGCGTTTTCTCGAAAAGGGAGACTGACTACAAAGCGCCCATCTGCATTAGTGTTTACATATTGGATAAAATGTGATTCACAATCTTTTTCTGAAGCTGACAGACTTTTTCGTTGTCTTGAATCTCGTCCATTTTCAAAAGATGTTCAATTGCTTCTTCGAGTGAGGTATCTTCCAATATTGCACATGTTAGCGCTTCTAGAGGTTTTGATACTAGATTTTTTCCAACTGCTCTGTCTACAATCCAGCCCAAGTGCGTGTTTTGGAGTGTTGGTAGATTGTCCCCAAGATGTATTGTTCCACTTTGAGTCAATCTATAGCAGAATTCTGCCACAAGGGTACATCTATTCTTTCTTGTTGAATAAAATGAGGATCAGCTAAATCGATACTTTCAGGAATATTCCAATTTGAGATGTTAATTAATGTACTGATTTGGTTGCGCTGGAATAATAATTGGAAGTACATAAGCTTCTACTTTTGTTGAGAACTTACGATCTCCGGATTTCAACTCAACATTTATGCGGTATTTTGCTTTTCATTGAATTTCACCAATGCCGTCAAGGCAAAGTGATGCTCCCGGTGGCGAGATAAACAACTTTTGGCAGAGGCGTTTGGAGACTATGTTTACTTGTGAGACATGCCATTTGACTGAATAGAACAATATGTAGCATAAAATTTCACAGTGGATGAGGGCCGAAGTCGGTATGACCACTAAATTTAAATTTAAATATAATTTTAATTGTATCCTAATTTTTAATAAAAATAAAGTAAATTAAATAAATTTAACAAGTTTTTTGCTCTGCGGACTTATGTATTTGCCAAGTTCTTTTTTACGATATTTGCTGAACCCATCATAAGCAATATAGTGAGAAATAGTAAAAATTCAAGAAAATATTCGAAGTTTAGCGAGATTGAGAAGCAGGTGTCATACATTTCATGTTAATGTACTTATCCTTATGAACACGTATGTACAAACGTAAATACATGCATAATAATATACGTATTTTCGTGTGTATGTATCTATAAAATTTTCCAATATATGTATGTATATTATATAGAAAAATCATAGTGTCATTTAGTGGTGATGACAAAGTCGAAGTAAATAAAACATACTGCTGTTGTCAAGAAAAATATGTGACTTAAACAAAAAGATTATTAGCATGGAGCGGCAAATAATTCGCAATTCTTAGACGTTCCTCAAAGATATTGTTGAGGTGGACAAAGACTATTTAAAAAAACTACAAAAAAAAAAAAACAAAAATAATAATAATAATAAGAAATGTACCAAAAAATAAAACGGCAAACAGCAACAAAAATGGTAATACATATATGTATGTTATATATACATATGTACCTATGTCCATACATACATATGTATGTATGTATTGTATAGTATGTATAGAAATTAATACAAGTATATGTACATGCATGGTTTATTTACAAGCGGTGTTTTGTGCAAATAATATTCTTAAACGTGTAGAAATATCATCTACAAACCTTCCTGCTGGGCTTACCTTTGTACATACATATTGACTTTAGTTTCTAGTTTTTATACCTTTTCAATAATGTGTGTATGTATTTACACATGTATGTATGTATGTCTATTTCTCTTTCTGTCTGCAATTCTTCTTCTATGTTAGTCGGTTTGGGTAAATGATTCGTTTTCTTTTCTTCAATTTTAAAACGAAATTTAGATGGACATTAGAATCTTGCACGCAGTAGTCAAAGTACTATGAGGATGATGACGATGATGATGGCAAAATTATGTGGTATACAAGCAAAAAAAAAAAAAAACACAAGGAATGAATACAAGTCCATTCATCCATATATACGAACATATAACTGTATTAACGCACACACACACATACTCTCCACTTTCAAATTCAAATGTGAAATTTCTTGCACTGTAGGAGTTTAAAATGTGTGTGTGTGTGTGTGTGTGTGTGTGTGTGTGAGTTTAAAATGTTAAGACAGACGGACATTTACTAAACGACAAAGATGCTTATCGGAAAAAAGATACAGAAGAGTTTTTATAGAGATGGAATTACAATAAAATAAAATCTACAAGATAGCAGCAGCCACAACTACAACAATATACAATACGAAAAGAAAAAACAACAACAACAAAAAAACACAGAAAATAGAAGAAAAGAAAGAAAAGGAAGAAACGCAAAACAAAAGGATAAAAACCGTATGCAAAGTTACTAACTAAACTAAACAGCATGTATCCGTCCGTACACAAGGATGACCAGAGGATACGAAGAAATGTCGTCCGTCTATCGCGTCGCAACAGGACATTATTATATTTTCCTCCTTCTCAAAAACAACAACACCAATACCAACAACAACAATGAAAAACAACAAGTTTAATAATGACAAGGAGCCAAAAGACGAAGAACAAGACAACTAAGGTTGCCAACGATTTTATATACATACATACATACGTGCCGTATACATACATACATACATACATACATATAATATCGAATATACGCTCGTATATATACTTTCATAGAAAATTGTTCAATCCATGCATACCAACTTACTTATAGTCCCTATACATGTTGGTATAGAACTATAAGACGTAATAACGGGAATATAAGCAATAAAACAACAATACAAACATCATTCTATACCCTACAAAGAAAACTTTGTATACAATCCAATAATGATACAATACAACGATATTATTAACGAGCAATACATAAATTGTGCTAAAAGTTTAATCACTAGAATTAGCCGGACGTTCACGGAATGTAACGGAACGTACGTTCGTTTTTAGCATATGAAAAGTATTGTAAATGATTACCGAAATTCAATTACGGTTCTGCAATCGCTTTCATTGCTCTTTATATGCTACCATAACTCTTTGTCTATACATAACATGATCAGGTATCTAACTGTTTAAGGTGTGATATCGTTTTAATATATCTTCAATGATTTTAGCTGATTCAACAACAATTTATGTATAAGTATCACCATATACCATTCAAGTCATATGTAAGCATAGCTGCCAGATAAATGAAGCATCGAATGGTCAAATATTTGAGAAAAAATCGTCAAAATCGTCAAAGAGTTTTATTGAAATCGTAAAAAAAATCGTGAAAAAATCGTCAAAAAAAATAAATAGAAAGGTTTTAAAAACAAAAACATATAAAGTCAATGTTAAGCTGCAATAATAACGCATCATTTATACCCATGTGTCGCGTAAATATTAGGGAATCAGAAGATCTTGACTTTATGAGCATGAAAATTCAGTGTGATGTGATACTCGCTAGAACTGACATATTTTTCAGTGGCTTGGTTTCTTAAGACGTTGCAATAAATGCTTAACTTCATCTGATCTACTTACAAATTACACCATTTATAACCTACCGAAAATGAAATACCAATCTCATGTATGGTTGAGGCTGTAGTAGGTCTTTGTAGCATCGTTGCAACGTAGTTTGCGTCACTGTTCTATCGCTACTACACTGGATATTGCTCGAGTGAAATAAGGGGATTTGTTTATGAAAATCATATATTCCTACGTAACACTTGTCTTCCTAAATCTAGTGTCAATAAAAACTGCTCCCTCTTCCATCATTCCTATAATATATGTTTTTCTAGTTCCTAAAACAATGCCAACCCCTGAGTGTTGGTCGCGTGGAAAAAAATTAATGGCACTTGCCTTTGTTCTTTCGATGGTAATATTAGATGCTATAATCGAATTTTTAAAATTGTCTGCAACGGCGTATGATAATTTATTATCAACTACGATGTTATTTACGAGTTGAAATTTTTTTGCTTTTAATCTTCCTATTGTAAAAAAATAGTGCCAGTAAGTTGATATCACTGGTAGCTTCATTATTCGTAATAAGCTTCGTTTTTGATTCAACATAAATTTTTCGAAATAGTACCAATAATACTATTGTCGGTCTCACACATTAACCCGCGGATATTGTTGTTTCACTGGTATAGGAAGGTTAAGGGATTAAAACGGTATATACATATATCGTATTTATATCGTGCCCGCCATCTAACGTTTTTTTCACTTAGCTCATGCCTGATTTGGCAGATAATTAGTTTTATCCTTCCGCTGAACGAATATGGTTGTGCACATACGTATTTTTTAAGCATATTCAAAAAAAACGAGTTATTTGGCGGACCCTTTATATTTATACCGGTATTTATGGTTCAATTTTGTTATACAAAGCTTAAGGAAGCCTTTAATGTACAAAAGTAAAGAAAATGCTGTTAATTTTTAATTGCTATAAATCGTCAAAATAAGAGCATAAATCGCCACGTCGTCAAAATGACATTTTGAAGCTCAAAATTGTCAAAATGACGACAAATCGTCAAATCTGGCAGCTATCTATTATTTCTTAAACAGGGAAATATTATCAATTCATTATTTTAAAAATTCGAAAAAAAAAATTAAATGAATATGACCGTGTAATACAAATTCAAGTCCTTTACTTATTTCTGATACTTTTTTTATTTCTATTGATCTACGACTCTTTACATTTTTTCCTCGTAGGCAGCAGTTGAGTTGTATTTTATACGAGACCCATATAAAAAAGGTAACAGCCAATAAAATCGTACTTAAAAAATCTGTATTGTTTATAAAATAAAGTCTACCGAAAAATGTAAGTCGATACGTTCGGCGCAAAATATTAAGGAGCTCATATTTTAGCACACTGAAGAGATGCATATGCGCCATTGGGTGGTGTATACTATATACTACATATGCCACATTGGATATTCTGCACGATCAAATTAAGGACATCTTAATTTCACTCGGATGTAATATGAAGTGAACACCGAGATCGATTTAACCCCGATTAAGTGAATAATCAACAAACCGTGGTCTTCAAAGCTAATCGCAACCCAGCCAGAGCGTTGACATTTTGGATGCGCTTCACCCAGAGAAGCTGTAGCGGATATTTAAACTACGGCATAAATAAGTCTTTCCAACAAATAAATATTTCGATTATATCTCTCACATGTTTTGTTTTATTTGATTTAAATTTATTCACTTTATAAAAATCACTTTTCGTCATTTGGAGTAATACAAATCCTTAGTATTTTCACGGAATTAAACCCGCTACAATTTTTAATACAGTTAACGTGACAGGTTTTCCCAAGCGTTTTACTTGATTTTATGGTATAATGTACTAAACTGTAGGGTAATACGATGTGACATTATGCAGGCAATAAGACATTTATAGTATATACCCCAGATGCCACACAATATATATACATACATACATATTTATGTATCTAATGTATACGTTCGACATTATTGAATACAGGACAACGTTAAGAAGAAAGGTTTTTCGACCGGTCGTTTGGTCATTCTTAAAACTGTCTTGCTCTGCTGTACTCTGCTTCAAAAACATTATCTAACGAAAAGACCCACACTACCACACCTACCATTCACTGTGGCCACCATCAGTTTTTTTTTTTTTTCTTTAAGTTGAAAAACTAAAGTTCTGTTGTTCGTCTAACCCACTAATAAAATTCATTTCTGCTGCCAACCCTTTCCTAACCACACAGCCATAACGATATTGTATAATACCAATTCTATGACGACTTTAGTTGTGTTACGTTACTAAACTGGACCGGACTGGACTGGTAAAGTAACATTTTGCATCTTTACGTTCAAAATTTATATTTTATCGTATATAACTAACATACACTGACACCTACATACATACATACATACATACACGCAAACAAATTACTCGATGGACGGCGAAATGCTTAGGATTCGTCTCGTTGAGAATGTTCCCTTAGAAAGAAGAAGTCTGTATGTATGTACGTACGTACAATATGCAAAAAACAACAAATTATTGTGAGAATTTCCCATCTCTATTTTGCATCTCGAAGAGATTTTTCGTCAACTTACGCATATACTTATACATGCATACGTATACACGTATGTATGTATGTACAAGTATGTGGGTATGTTGGCATTTATATTTGTTATACAAACTTTAGACTGTAACAATATAAGTATGCGTGAATGTATTTGTGTATGTATATGTACATATATATGGTCAGTCACTAAGATCTAGGACACATGTGATGGCTGCTGCTGTAAAATTTTCGTTGTCGTGGTCATTGTTTGATGCCATCATAACGAACCCATTCTCTGTCTAATTTTCACTCTGACTTACTTACATACATACATACTTATATCCTTATGATGTGTACGTATGTATGCAGCCAAGTCTTGAAAATGTAAATTTACACACACACTCTACCGAGTAAGTTACTCCAATCACCTCAAACCATACGGATATAAGACACGTACGAGTATACGTGTACATACATACATTGGCATGAATCCATTGATAGTTGTGTATGTATTTTACACATAAAAGTATTTACATAGCAATGTGTGATTGTGATACACATGCATGTGCTCACGTATACATAGACACTTAAGTTTGGTCCCCATACTCGTGTAGTGACCCGAAATAAAGGAAATTTTCGCGTATATCGAATGACGGCTACATACACGGCAAGAAGAAATTTAAACTCTTTCCACGATTTAACAACCCATACTATGTTACAAGAAGGATACAGAACCACTGTACAGAAGTAATCTTTGGAGCCGACATGAATTGTAGCTCGTTTGCATACCCCCCTATTAGAAGAAAATTTTGTTCAAAAAGCTGTGGGATTTTTCGTTGGTGTTGTTGCTGTTGTTGGATGCTACGTACATGACTGACTGAAAAAATAAAAGGAGTACGAAAGGGTCCACAACAAAAAAAAACATCAATAATCTCAAAAGAGAGACAGACGAACAATAAGAAATGAAAGCTGAAAACTGAAAGGATGAGAAGAGGTGCCGTTGATGATGAAAAAGTGAAGTGAAGGAACATTTATTCGTATTGCAAGGATTAACATTTTAAGGAACGATACTATTCTTAAAAGCTGTGAAGAAACACGGTATGGCTCCATCCTTCGTTTGTCCGTTCGTCCGTTAGGTCAGCCTGTATGTTAAAACAGTCGGATACATTGTCATTCGTACAACAGAACAATTCGATGGCACATTGTATGTACGTAAATGTATGCATGTATTAGTTGGTTGGTTGTATTAGTCAGTATGTGTTGTTGGTTGAATTAAATGGTTGCTTACTAGATGGTCAGTACTTTCGCATGTACTATTATAGTATGTATGTATAGTATGTGTAGATTTGTTAAAATATTTCGTTAGATCTTGTATATTTGTAAGTATGTTTATTAGTAATTTGTTAATAAAAATACGGGCATACATACATATGTAGATATGTACATATTCCAATATATAAATAAGCAAACATTTTCAGTAGAAGGCAAAGAATATAAAGCGCCCATTTAAATAGGCCTTATTTTTATTAAACTCATTTCTGAAGAGAAACAAGCAAGCTATAGTCACTCAATATTTCGGTTACCAGAGAATAATTTTAAAACTATCTAGTCTAAACGCTAAGTTCTATTATTTCTTAAAATTTAAATTATTTTACTATTTTTGCTATTCATCTATTTATGAAGTAATATCGGGTGTTTCATAAAGCGCCTTCTACATTCTATTGATTATCATAAGCTCAGTCTTTAGGAAAATAGGTAAAATATTTAATGCTTTCGGTAAAACGGTTTCAGAATCCTTTACGAAGCTGTTCAAAATTTGTTCAATTGTTCATATTCATTACAGTTATATAAAAATTAAAATAAAACGTATAAAATTATATTGTCCTCCTCGCACCAATATATGGACCCTAATTTGGTTATATACGTAGGTTAGGTTCGGTTTGGTTGGAGGGCGTGTACCCGTCAACTGTGACAAGTAAAGCATACGGAGGTCGAACTGACCACCCATTGTACAACGTGCTAGCTTCTCACACCACTCGTGTTGTGTGCGTTAATTTTATACATGAGTGGCCAGATCTACAGTTTAAAGTCGACTCCGAACGACTTCTGGCTATATACTTATATTACAAGTAATTAAAATTTTTCCATTTGGGTCTAATATATAGGTTTGGTCATTACAATCTTTCAGTCAGGATTCAGACCAGGCATCACTCACCACTTTCGGTGTGTGTGTACTAATTTTATACATGAATGGCGGAACCTTTAATGTCGATTTGGAAAGGCAGATTTTTGAAGCACAGCAATTTTATTTTACATTCACAAAGTTTTCCAGCAAGCAGCGTTTATTGGAGTTTGGACCGAGGCTTCACATTTAATAAGTCCACACACTATCTACTAGACCTACAAACTTTCTGAAGGTAAGAAACCCTCAACGCTCCTATCCAAATTTTTGATAGAAGAGAAGATAGATTTTCGCTATCGATATACTCGCAAGAGACTTGGTGTAATTCTAATGACTCATATGAAGTACCAACATCATCAATTAAAATAAAGACTTAATAATATTGGTACAGTGGGACCTCGATTATGCGACAACATGAATCATCCGGAATGGAAAAAGAAAATTTTTAGCATTGACTTCATTTTATTTTGGATCAACTTAAATTTTTCTGCATCGTTTAAACGTGATTACCTCTGCTATCCGTGATTATAAGCAAACATTTTTCTATTATTTTGGACAAAAAGCAGAATTCCCTCTTTCATATACGATCAAGTCACTACTGTTACCTGTTTTCTGAGAAAATATTTTTTTTTTTTATTTTTAGAACATTCTTGCAAATCCTTGAACTATTTATTTTTTATATAAATATGTACATATTCATTTATTAATTAATAAAAATATCTATTAAAAAACTAGCCAAAATTGGTACTTAATTAACCGGCAAAATCGATTATCCGGAATGCTTCCGGTACCGTCCATCACGGATAATCAAGGTCCTACTGTAGCATAAACTGTGTGTGTAAATTAATGTCCACTAATGTGTCCAAAGAAATTTCTTTTCTTTTAGAATAAAAAATATTTTAGTTTTTGTTTTAATTTTTAGGGACATAGTGAGTGGAGCTATGTAGCGTCGATATACAATTTTTGTATAAAATTTCATTATTGCAAATCAAAAATAATGACTTAACAATAATTATGGATAACGATTCATAATTAAACCAGTATGCTGAGTGCTCTAAAGCCTTTCTTCTTCTATAAAAATCAAATTGAAATTCTCCGTTTCTGTTTCTTATTTTATGGTCATAATGAAATTTCAAAGTTTCGATATTTTAAAACATATTACGATTTATTGAAAGTTAAGTTTCGTAAGGAATTTTGTAAACGTTTTCTTATATAAGATCGAATAACATATCAAATATATAGATATGACTAATACGAACGGATGGACCGCTTTAGAATTACTGGGAATTTATTCATTCGCTCATGGACGTATAAAACATTAAAAGTAATCATACACATTAAAAAAGGATTAATGCATAAAATGAATTGGCCAGCAAATTTACAAAATTCATTTTTATACGAAGTTAGATATAGAATGTGAGTGATTTCAAAAACGGTTGATAACTCGACCAATTTACTGTTGTATGGCGTACTATCCAGAAGTGAGTGGTTTTTATACCTGTAATTGAATGTGAGTTGGAGACGAAAAATAAATAAATAAATAAATTTGAATAAAAACAAACATTTCCACTAGAAACTTATAGGCAATATTGTTCGGTTACCGTATACATACACAGTACACAAGTGACAAAATACGCAACACATTTAAAACTGCTTGCTGGTCTGTGTAGAGATATTAAAACTATATTCCCGAACGCAAGCAACACGAAATAAGTAAGACGCATTCACTGCCCATCAATAAAGTTTAGCTGAACCCCAACTTACCCCTTCCATCCTTTTGATGACCTCAACAAACAGCACCTCAACCTACTGGCCATCCGGCAATCCAACCAACCGCCATTCCTAATTCATCCATTAGATTCTTGTTTCTATAATTTCTTACAATTCTTCATCTATGCATAAGTGTCATGCTAGTAGTCCGTACGAACCCCAAAAGTATTCTAGATGTAGTAGAAGCATTGATTATATTATAACGAATTTATGTATGCGACTATGAGTGCGACTATGAGTGTGAGTTGAGAGTGAACTTATGTGTATATGTGTGCTGAATTCATACTACATTGTAGTTGTAATCAATGTCCAGCAGAAGTTTACTCGCACACAAAATTCATCAACATAAACACATACGCACTCGCATCCACACACCACACACAGACATTCTCCACATCCACACTTGGCAGCCTACGTTTGTAGAACACTTTTTTAGATTTCCAACAGTCTTGGTCTTTCTACGAGACTGGATAGTCTCATATTCACACAAAGATTCACTTATTGTTACTTAGATGTTTCTAATCAGGTTGAGATGACCATACTATATAAACATATGTATGTACATATAGACCACCACCGCCACTACTACTAAGGCGCACTCATATGAACGTACATACATACATATGTAGATGTGTATATACCATAAACCAGGCACAGTTGTATACGATAACATTTGCGAGTTGTAAATTCTTCATCTTCTTTGGAGGTCCCATAGTTGCGTTGCTGGTTGGTTATTTGCATAACCATTTCACTACGAATTTTACTTTATAAAACATACAAATACTTATAAGCGAAGATGTGTAAACAGTGATTAATATTCGTTTAACTGCATTAATTTTTTATTTTTTTTTTTTAATAATATTGTGCGGTTTTTGCTGCATAGAGATATGCGATTATATGATACGAAGCCTTCATCCTCTACCATATCAAGATCGTTAGTGCATCTTTTACCAAAGACTACGGATCTAGATTGGGTAGTCACTAAACATCCCCCCTCAATCCTTCTCGTCTGATTTTATTCCCGACCATGCCATCCCGCATTTCTGAAATAATTGCCTTGAGCTGGTGGTTGTAGGTTTCTGGACCCAGTTGCGTATGAACGGTAGCACAGGGGTGAAATTCGCAATGTGAACGGCTACGACTACAACAGCCTTCTTCCTGTTAAAATTCTGGCAAGTCTCAAAGTACGTTTCTTGTCCTTCGCCCTTGAGTTGGTGATGTAGGTTCAATTAAGAAAACTCCCGATTAGTACCCGGTCTGGTACTGAGGACCTGTCTCTATAAGGGCTGGTGCCAAACTTCCCGTGGCCTCCCAATTTGCATAGACAACCACAGGACCATTTTTGGGTGGGGACCCTTTCGCCATGAATTCTAAAACTTAGCCTGAAAGAAACAAACCTCCGCTAACCCAAGACGATGAGCGTAAAGCATTTATTTATATTGCTGGTGAACGCAAAATACTCGCGACCGAGTGACAAAGCACTAGTCACGAAACTGGCCTCTAGTGCCACCACATCTTCCGCCTTCCACCATCCACTTCTAGCGCTATTGCGAATATGCCCAGCACTCTCCCATCTAACGATTTCTACCGTTTAGGAAGAGGAAACTGTTATCCACTTTCTTTATCAATGCCCATCTCTTGCAAGGTGCATATATAGGTTATTTGGGTTTGCAATACTTGTCAGCTAAACAAAGCAAGGGCTTAACTGCATCTGTAAAACTTTCAGGCTGATTTTCCAGTGCAGGGTTGTCGTCCTTTTAATGTACAGCCCTTACGCTGACTAACTTTTTCCCTAGTTTGATGGATCTCGGTCAATACAGGGACTGGTGTTTACCTCTGGTGTCACAACGTGTCTGCCCAAGTGAGCTTTGATAATCAAAGCTACCACTTTGTCCTAACCTAACCTAACCTAGGTATACAAAACATGAATTAAATTGAAAATATTGATCAATTTTGCACTTAAAATAGCAAGTTGTTCTCAATGAAAAAATTGAAGAAACTTTGCGATTAATGTCAATAGATAGATAGATAGATAATGCCAGAAATAATTCGCAGATCCAAAATTATTCGGTTCTAATATGAGATACGAAAGACGATGTATTGTATTAGAACGTACTGAACGTTTTTACCTTGTAAGAATATAAAATTAAAATTAAATTGAAATATAACAGCCAGACAAGTAAATCAAATTTTAAATAAAAATTTCAATGTTAAAAAACAAAAAACTGTACTAAAACCTAAGCTCATAACAAGACACATGAAATATCTAGATCAGCGTTTGCAGAAAAATATAAATTTTGGAAGAAAGCACGAAAAGAAAGGTAACTTTACAGTTCCCTTTAGCTAAAGCTACCTATAACTTAACCCAACTTTAATGGCAAGTTATAATAATGGCCCCAAATGTATGAAATTATTTTATTTTATTTATTTATTAATTATAATACAATTACAAATTATATCGAACTCTTATGAGCCGAATAAGGCAGACCTTATGCTAGGTACAGTGTCTCCGGTGGGAAGCGCGAGTGGACTATCAAGGCATGACATCAAGGCATCATGTATCCAACACACTAGACTACTAGAAAATAAAGATAAAATTGGTGCTACAAATCAAATGACAATCACTGTATACCATTTATGTACACATACATACATACATAGCAAATGAAAGAAGTATCGTCTACTTAGTTTGCTTAGGAAATATAGTATAAATGTAGCAACATTTGCCGTGAGAATTTCTAGTCTCTCCTTCTTATTGCTAAATTTTAGTGAAACTGATGTTGTTGTTACCTCCAGTTTTGTCCATCCTATATGATTCAAGAAGAAGAGAAAATCTTTCTTGGTCATTTTCTGAAAACTCAGCAACTATCCTAACCATGCGACCAACGTCCAATATATACTATACATACATACATATGCGTATATATGTATGTACATACATATGTACATATATATGTATGTATAAAATATGCAAATACTACATGTACATATGTCCTGTGTACCTGCGAAAGTTTAAGTCAGTACGTATGTATGTATGTACGAGTATGTACTTACTGAATTTAAGAAACATATACAGTATAAGGAATCGAACGAACACATACTAACACATCTAACTCCCAACACATTCTATCCAACTCCCAACACAAAGAAAATCAATTCTGCACACAGAAAAGAGAAACAATAGTTGAGCACCAATGTACCTAACAACGGTAACGACATCCTACGACTTGGCTAACTTGGAAGGATGCAAACTAAACTGACCACCAGTAAGATGTTAAAGTGTATGAGTGTGTATGTTCAAAATTAGTATACAAAATGATAAAAGACGATACGATACGATACGAAGTGAAACGACATGATTGTTTTATGAGGCATAGAAAGAAAGAAAGAAAGAAGAAAAGAATCAGAGACATGTCTTTAAGAAGAACAAAAATTTCCAGAAGACAAGTGAAGTGAAATAAAGTAGCCAACCAACCAGCCAACCAACCACCTAGTCTCAGTAAAGAATGTTTTGCAGTACTCTTGACGACTATTATGATGTTTCTGCTCTTTGATACTGTTGATGCTGATGCTGATGCTGGTGATGGTGATGCATATACTCCTAAATTAAGTATGGAAAGATGATACGTCTGTACGTTTGGTCATACATAAGTACCTATGTGCATCTATACATATATGTACCTATACATACATATGTATGTATGTATATTTCTATATGTGCATGCATACATACATACATACATGCATGCATAAATATATTTAATTTTATGTGTAAAACTTACCAATATTGGGTATGATGATTCGTTACCAACGAAGAAATTCCAATTCTTATTATTTTGATTATTGTTATTGTTATTGTTGTTTTATCATTCATATGCAAAGACATGCAATTGGAAGAAGAAGAAAAAAAAACACAAAAACTCACATCTATAATCCTGCGTACACACATGAAACAATATTCGCATATAAATATGTATGCAAATATGTACATATATACATACATATCTATGTATACAGTAAAAGTGGATGCGTGCCTGCGTAGAAATTATAACTCAGCAGTTCCCAAACATTAAGAACCAACAATTGACAAATAAAACCATTACATGAACACTTAAATTAATATTACATTCGAACTTTTATAATTTGAACCTTCTATTACTTGAATTTTCTATAAGTTGAAGCACAGTAACAGCAGCTTGAAAAGAATTCTATCAGGTTTTGCTTCTGTAAGTTGAAATTTTTTTCTGAATAATTGTGTTTCAATTTATGGAAGTTCGACTGTATTTAGAATTAAATTTATTGCTCTTGCGATCAAATTAAAATTTTAAATCGTTATCAATAGTGTATGCAAAAGTATTTTATATGTTGTTTTGTTTGTGCGGTGTAAACCCATATACACCTAACCTATTTAGGGAAGCATTTTGTCAATAAAAATGTGAACGATTTACGCAAAATCAAAGCCGAGTGTATAAATCGTTTGAAATATCATCTTTATCATCTTTTTTGTATTGAAACTGGAACAGCAGTTACACGAATTCCAAGAGAATAACAAATCACAATAGTATGAAACGAAACTAGTACGTTTTAAACCTCAACCTGGCTAATTTTATTGAGAGGATCCACTGCTTATAGGTGGTGTAGACATTAAAGAAGAAGATTCAATAAAATACTTGGGAATTATATTGCAAAATAGCTTAAGCCTGTCAAAATCACATGAAATATGTTTAGTCGTCAATATCTCCTACACTCGGTGTTTTATTTAAATTAAAATATAAACTTGATTAAAAATCTAAATATTTAATTTTCCAGGCTCTTATTCAGAAGTCACCATTATTACCTTGCATTTACATATGGATTTAAAAAAAATGCTGATCTTAAAAGTCAACAAGTTCTACAAAATAAATCACTGAAAGCTGTATTTAATTTACCGCCATTATACCTTACTTTGCTGCTTTACTAAGGATATTGCCAAAAATGTTTTACCAATTATTGCTATATATTTACAAAACCATACATAAAATTGGACATTACACGATCAGTTTCTCTATCAACCAAAAAATTGCACATCAATATCGCTGTTTAAAAAAAGATTAAAAGAATTTTATCTAAATTATATTGAAATGCACAGTTTGTTACTTTCTTTTATTATTTAGACCTTTATATCATTATCTTATATATATATATATATATCTTTCTATTTATACAACTTTTTTTTTATTAAATTTATAAAATATATCAAAAAATCAATACATACTAATCTGTAGTATGTTGCCAGCGTAGTCTCAACAATGCTCTAGAGTCGCTGAGACCATACTATAATGCATGTTTGTAATTTCGAATTAATAAAAAAACAAAAAATGTATATTATTTCTTGATTTAGAATCTTCTGCCTTCAGAGCATCAATGTTCTCGGAAATCTTTGCTTTATTGAAAGAGCCTCAAACAAATGTAACAGGGATGGGTGAAATAGATAATAAAATCTTTCATTGATTTCGTATAATAAACCGCAATATAAAATGAATATCGTACGGGCCGACCAAAATAAAACGATAATTTATGTCATTCCCATCAAACTCTGAATGTCGACAAATGAGGTGTAAAAAGTTTAATATTTCAAATTAGGAGCCATGCACTTTTATTTCTGACACAATATACACTGCAGAGTATGAGAACTACGGTATTATTACATTTCTTTTTTTTTTCGTTAGCAGGATAATGGTTTGGAAGTTATTTGGACTGATATAGTATTCATACCAACAGATATAAACCTTACAATTTAGCCCAACATCATAGCAATAAAGTCAAAATTGTTATTAAAAATTTTAGTTGCAATCGAGAGGAACAATTTTCGTATAATAATAATAGAATAATTAATTTGGAAGAAATATTGCAAAAAAAAAGAAAATTAAATTAAGTCAATACATCGTTCTCATTCTCGCATGCACAATTGCTTTTAATTATAAGATGTTAAAATATAAGAAGACACAATATAGTGTTCCTATCGATTTCTGTGAATGAATAATGGACATTGCATCTAAAATCTAGGAGATTCCCAAAATAATCGATCGATTTCAATCAGAAAAAAAGCAGTTCACATTATCATATTATATTAAAATTTTGATCCGTTTCTTTTCATAAGATTCCGATAATACCGATATTAATATGATATTTCATTTTGTTGTAAAACTGAAGACATATCGCTCCTTTATTGCAACATAGTCATATCTCAAAAAATTAAAAATTTGTAGTTACTTAAGCAAAACTGCTCTTTTAGACCTTCTCTACATGTTGCGAAATTCGTGCACAGTGTACCCCCTTAAAATGAACCTTGGACATTTTTAAGACAACATTTAAAATATTTCGGCTCCAGCTTCGACCTCTCGTGAGCTGGACCATTTTGAAAAAGGGTCTATTTTTGAATCATATATATTATTTCTAAAGCACTTTTTTTGTCGGTTGCAAATATCTCCTATACCTCCGCAACAAATTTAATGACGAAAAATAATTAGAAATTGAAAAATTAATATCTTCATTAATAAAAATTATATTTTGTATAGAACTGCATGATAATACTGTTGTCATTATGATTACAGTGCTACATAATATAGTATGTATTAAAATCCATTCTGGCAATACCACTATTTACTATAATGCCGTTTATTACTAAGTCAGTTATTTATAATATGCATATTAAGTTGTAAAAAGCTGTTTTTGCTATTGCCATGGCATTGTTTGTTTTACGAAGTGTAGTAATACGGGTTGACAAATGATACCAGGCTAATCGTAACAAACTTGGGAGAGCACATCATATCAGCAAAAATTATTCATATCGATAACACTGTACTCAAACCCCGAATCGACCTTCTGATCCAACTGTGCCTTTCCGAATGACTCGAAAACAATTCCCAGTGAAAGTTTCTTTCACTATGACGATAAACAAAGCACAGGGTCAAACCGTTCAAAAGGTAGGATTGTATTTACCAGAACCGGTCTTTTCACATGTGCACTTATACGTAGATTTTTCTCGAGTGCGTACGATTAAAGATATTTTTGTTGGTATTAAGAATTCGTACGGGCAAAAAGTTAACGATGATCATGTCATTACCTCTAACATTGTATTCAAAGAAGTGTTATAAAAGCATTTTAACATATGTATGATGATATTATGATTTCTAATATTTTATACTTTTAATAAAATTTCTATTAAATGTTTTCATTTAATGTTACAAAAATGACAACTAACGGTGCGAAATATTCGCACGGGTCATCTAGTATTTTGTTAATTTCAGGATCTGTTTCCATTCCTTTTTTATATTAAGCCACCGATATGAATGTTGTACAAATAATACAATCGTAGAAATGCGAATAAATGACAAGAAAATCTTAAAAGTTCTTTTAAAATAACATGTTTTCACAGGGAAAACATCAAAGTTTATTAAAGTAATAATTTTTACTCTTATTCGTCGCCAATTTCGATATATTCGAGTGCAAAGTGAAACAATTAAAAGTTTTCTCATTCGGACATTTCAATAGCAAGTTTTGTTTCGATAAATGTTCTTAAACGAAGACATTGGCGGTTGGCGGTTGGCGTTTGCTGTCTAAAATCTTTTAGATGTTCACATAATAACTGTAATTATTTTGTTTTGCGTGAAAGGATATTGCGATGCCATTTGCAACAATGAAAAAATGTCAGTTCGTATCATAATTTTGAAAGTATAAAATAAGTTAATCAAATATTGACATCGGCGTAGTCTAGTAGGTAGGGTGTTGGCTTATTAGACGTAAAGCCAGGGTTCGAGCCCCAGGCCATATATCAAAACAGAAAAATCTCAGCAGATTTTTGCAAAAACTCTGAGAGTAAATTAAATTGCCATGAAAAGTTTTTCTCAAAATAATATGTCGTTCGGAGTCGACTTTAAACTGTAGGTCCTTCCATCCATAAAATTAACACACACAAAATAACTGGAGTGAGAAACTATGTCAATAATCATGACCAATGACCAATTGTGTATGTATGTATGTAATCAAATATTGATTAAAAATATAGATTTTTTGTACACTTTCAATTAATAAAATTTTGTTTGAAAATAATAAGTTTTGTATTCCTCAAAATAAAGTAAAAAGCGTTTTATTTTTAATTTTGGAATTGTTTAAATCGGTACGAGTAAAAACGGTGGTGAGAAATATAATTATCGTTGCAAATGGTGGAGAAAACAGATTGAATGTAGATCAAATAAAATAGCATTATCGGCATGCAAAAAATTTGGGATGCTAGGTTGTATATCATTCTTATATTCTTATGTTAAGCTTCTAGTGTGACGTTATTAGGAAAGCGATTCAATTTGACCGTGAGTTTTGAAATAGTCTACCGATATACCTGAAATGATAACACTGGTGATGTCGAAAGGTTCTGTCGGTGGATTGCTACCAAATTTCAACAAACCATGTGATTTAAAATGTGTCTGAAAGCCATTCAGAGGACATACCGCATGGTCTGGGAAAGAAAAAAAAATGTGTATAGGAAAAAAATTTTATTACATCCAATTAAGCACCGATTAACTTTCTCTAAATTCCGCACTTATTTTATTTCAACGATAAAATCGTCTCACAAACAAATACTATTTTTATGATATCAATATGCATGGATGTAACTATTTTTTTGAAATCAGTAAACAAATTGAAACAAATTTTGTGTAAAGAATATAAAACGTAAAGAAAAGAATAAAATAATTTTGAATTCAATAGCCAGTATTTTATTAAAAAATTCTCCGACTTTATATAAAAATATGTGCACTAAATACTAGTCGTTTAACTTAAAAAATTAATTCAATTAAAATAAACAATTTTTTTAAATAAAATCAACACAATCTTTAGAGACATCAATGCACTGCATTTTAAAATTAGTCGCATTCGAATATAGTTTCTCGTTTTGCTGAAATCAACATCTAGGTTCTTGTTTCTTCTTGAATGCCTCGGATTTGTGTTATTATATTAAAAAAGTTTGACCAGTTGCATTGTAACTCTTAATTTGACCTCTAATTAAAGGAAAAATTTTGAAATTGAAAACAAACGAAGCCTTCGCAGTAAACCTCAATTTCGGTTATAGTGTAAATCTAGGTCAGTAATGACATACAGTTTTTTTCGTGATATGTCGAATGGGAATAAAATCTTTCCTCTTTCTTCAATATTTTCTTTTTACCGTTTGCAATGATAGCAATAATAAATTTTCGATGCATTTATGTACATTCAAAAATCACATATAAAAATAAAAAATCATGTTAAAATTGTGTCTTATTCACACTTGAAACATACGATAACAAAATGTATTATTTTCAAAACAAGATTTTTTTAATTAATCTCTATTCGTACTCAATGTTTGATGGTATATACATAAATACATAAATTTTTGATGATATAGAATGCATCAAAAATAATTGTGAACCTCTGCAATTCAAATAATTGTACGTAAGACTGTATATTCGAAAGAAAAAAAAAACATCCATGCACTCTAACATACAATAAAAACATTCAAATGTCTTAAGAGTGAGTTTATTCAAACCCAGTAACCACTGGAAGCTTTTTAATTTTTTTTCAAGACTCAAAAGTATTCCATCGCATTCTCATGTGTGTACATATGTGTATAAGCTTATATACATACAAATGTACATATATATATATATATACATATATATTTACGTTCATGTTGCAGTGTATCTTAAAAAGGTTTAATTACTTGCAACTTCTTCGGGATGGACGAAAATTTAGCCAACACAAAATCAAGGCAGGTTTTAGAAATATAATAAGACAAAAAAAAAACAAAAACAAAAACAAGAAAAGAAAAAACGAACCAAAAAAGAGAGGAAATTGGTAACAAAAACAAAATGCAATAAATTTCCTTCAAGAACTCGCCAGCAACTTGTGCCAATACTAGCTCATTCACACACAGTTACATTTGAATTTCCTCCCTCTGTGTTTAGAGTTTAACGAAACTACAAAAGCCTAATTTACAATCTGATTTACAAACATGCAAATGTATTCACATACATACATACATACAATACATGTGTGCATATGCGTGAGTTCTTGATGTTGTTGCAATTATAAATGTTTGCGTTATTATTGTTGTATTTCTTCTCACATGGCTATTTCCTTATTTCTTATTTGCAGACCCTTAAACAATGTTAAAATAAACAGAGTTTTCCTAGAAATACCGATTTTTGTTTTGTTTTTTTGCATGAACGCTAATACACAGCTTGAACGGAGCGTTTTTAATGCTCTTAAATATAGGCATGTCGAATTAAGAATTGCTTACCAACACCAACACCAACACCATCATCATCATTAATACAACAAAAACAAAAACTAAAGAACTAAACAAGCAGCAAACAAAGGATGCAATTGTATGGATATATGGATGTAAGTGCGTTTACGTCTTATTTTCCTCTGAAATCAATGAAATGCAATTTGTGTCTTTTAAAAAGGAAAAATCGAAAATATATAACGGATAATGTATATACATACACATACACATACATGTACAAGTATTTACATACATACAAGTAGAGTCCTGCTAAGAACGTGTCAAATGTGAGATTACGGATGTCTAAGGATTGTTTGTAAACACACACATGCCCTTTATTTTTGCATGCTCATTCCAACCATGTCTTCTTGTGCCTATTTGTTATTGTCTCCATACCAAATATGTGTGTGTGTGTGTGTGGAATGGTTCCTTGCCAAAGACGTTGGTTGGTTCGATCAAACATGCGACGGAAATCAACATTTTGTTTTAGTCAGTTTTGTTCGATTACACAGAAACTTGGAACTGTTCAAGCAAGTATTTCATTCAAGTTGAAATCGCACATTATACAGTTTTTTGCACACTACAACCTAGTAGCATGCAAAACTCATTCACTCCTTCTGGTTTAGTGTTGTCTTTATTGTTTCACTGCGACTGCAAATTTAATTTGTTGCAAACTTTTCTCTGGATTGCGTGATTTTTACTCAACTGGTCAGCAAATTATATGAATTTTAAATTTACTCCTCGTGCTCGTTTTGAAATGGTTGCTATTGCTATTCGTTTGGTTGACTTGCTGGTACATTGAAAGATAGACCTTTTTTTCAATGGCTTTGTAGAACGTCTTTCTACTTATGTTGCGTTTTCTTCTGGTATGATGTGCGGCAAAAGAATTTCAACTTTATTGTATTTGCGACGATTGTTGATGGTATACAAAAAAAGAGGCGAGATATGCATACATATGTATGCATCCGTACATACATACGCACAAGTCAGTCAACAGATCTTTTTGGAAATGGTCAAAAGTTTCTTTAAAACCGCTATGTATCAATGTGTGAATGTGTGCGTAAGGTGAACCCACAGTATTCCACTATTTTGTGAAAGTGTGTATATGTATGTACATATATGATCAATTCATGGAGATGGAGATGTGAACAGAAAGAGGTCATATTACACACACACACACAAGAATTACAATAAGTGTGCGATAAACAGCAAATAATTGTTAAAAGCGGGATGAATTTAACTTATAGTGGTTGGGTTCTCTATTTGACGGATTTAAGTAAGTACACACACATGTAATGTACTACGCGAATTGGCCTGAGTGTGAAACTGTGAAATTTAAAAGAACAATTGCAAAAGGCTACAACCACAGCAAGACCACGTGAATGAAAAACTGAACAAACATAAAGATGAAGAAACGCTTTTGAAATATTCCATTCGCCTGTTTGGTAACGAAGGAGATCAGCCTTCACTTGATATACATATTTGTGTGAGTGTCAAAAATTTCTCCTTCCAACATCGTAATCGACATTGTTAGCAGAGCACCGTCTTTTTTGTCGGTGTCATTCTCAAACTCACCGTCCTCTTTGCAACCACCGTTGTCGCAGCCGTTTACGACGTCTTTGTCGTCGCTGTATGTTATTTCTTTTCATTTTCGTCGTTAATCATTGTGCTCTTGACTGTCACCAAAAACGGCGAATAGTCTTACAGCAACACAACAACGTTAAAAACAAACCACGGTCAATACAACTGACCGATTGTGGAATACAACCGCAGCAACAGCAACTACCACCATTCTCCTTACAAGCAATTGATTGTCTACACAACATACCATCACTCACATATACATATATTTGATGTGTAGGTACATGTACGTGTGCGTTTGTATTTCTGGTTGCAAATAAATCCTTTCGCCGTTCTAATTCAATATTCGCTTACAAATACTCGCGATAGCTTCTCACCGAACGCGAAGTCGGTAGGTTCGCTGTCACTATTTGTACCATAGCGCTGTCACATCCTTTTAGCACTCGTGCGAGACAACACAGTGTTTAACGCAGCTACACATTGAAGCGAGCGAACACTTTTTATCTCAACGTTAAATTCATGTTGACTCAATTCAAATAAACAAACAACAAAAAAAAAAAATTGGAATTCATATACCTTAGGCGCATACAACATATTAATCTAGTGAAATTTTTAAAAAATTTATTTAAAATTAATCTACCACCACTCTATTACCGCATAACCAGCATTATTGAATAGGAAACAAACATCTGAAAGAGTGCTTTAATTAAAAAAAAAAAGAAGAAGAAAATATTGAAAGTTCTGTGAAATCAAACCAATTCGTTTAATTCAATAATTGTCAGTATATTTTAATTTATAGTAAATAACAAACAAAAATAAACAAAAAAAAAATAAAATAAAACAAAAATAATTAAACATAATCGTTGTGAGTTCCTAAATATTGATTATAAACCAATATACGAATTGTTTTACAAATAAAATAAAACAAAAAAAATTCTGTGCAAATTGAAAAATCTCTAATGGCTGTCAGTTTTGACTAAGGCAACTAACTACAATACAAAGAAAAAAACAAACAAAAAAAATTAATAAAAAACACTTATTAATACACATGTTCTTATTTCGTATATTTTCACGTCCAACTATTACCATAACCATTCAGTTGAACGAATTTCGATTTTAAACTCTGTGTGCTGTATTGGAACCTCAGTTTGTTTGAAGTAATTTTCTTACGGAATTCGTTAAACGAAAGGTAAGCTAAGATTTAATTGCTATCGTTATTACTATTTTGTCTTATTGCGAACATACAAGTGCAAATCACAAATTACCAGCTTATTTTGATTAATTAATTAATTAATGATTCACACAATATTATTATTTAAACCTTTTAAATGCACTCTTAGGATAAATTTCAAATCGAATCACATTTGCTTCATCTTATTGGATCTGTTGCATGTTTACTATTTTATTTATTTATTTGAAACATTCATGTAAACTATTTTACTCAGTTATCAAAAATAAAATTCATAAATAATATTAGGAGGAATTAACATTATTTCTGTTCTCTTATTAAATCTGGGAAGGCTATTTCTGCATAAACTTTCTCATTTATCACAACGGTAGAGAAGATTTTCTCTTTTCGCTCTCAAACATTTTGTGTATTTAGTTCAACAGCTGAATTTGAATTGATGATTTTCATAAAATCTGGCCTCCATTTACTTTACTGTTGAATTAACGCTTCTGTACACAACTATGATTGTTTTTTTGCTCTACACTAGTAGGTAGTGTGTTGGCTTATTAGACATAAGGCCCGTGTTCGAACCCCAGATGAGACATCAAAACGAAAATCTCAACAACAACCTCTGCAACTTCCTCTCAGCAGATTTCAGGCAAAAACTCTGGGTGTAAATATAATTGCCCTGAAAAAGTTTCTCAAAACTCTGTCGTTCGGGGTTGACTTCCAACTGTAGGTGCCGCCATTAATGTATAAAATTAATACTGACTGAAGGGTTGTAATGACCAATTGTGTATGTATGTTTTTTTTGCTGACCTAAAATTTAATCTTTCTTCTGGAATACAGAGTATTCTCCAAATTTGCAGAGGAAGGAGTCAATTGCAAGCTAACAAATAGAAATTGTTATACTCATCACGAAAAATGATTCCGAAACCATTCGGATTTGTTAAAACTTCTTATAACACAAGACCCGCTGAACTTTTTGAAATATATAGGCATTGTTTAGTTGCTTCCCATTCCGCAGTTAGCTGATTTGAAAGCTTTAAAGTATATTTCATTCGAATCCTTAAACTATGTATATAGTAGCTATGTATATCGAAAATAACTTTTCTCATCCTATTTTGTTTTAAAATTATTTATTTCTATCACTGAAAATTAGTCTCTTTTAATATTTAATAGTTTAAAGACATGGTCTTACATGCGTTTTTGTGGTGTGTCCACAGCCACTCATGTCTTTGATATACAACGTTGCTCTGATTTTGAAACTACGGACTGTCCGAATGGTGTGTACATTGTCTTACTTATTACGTGCAGCGCTTGAAATACGTAATCACAAAGCCGATCTTTCGAGATCCAATTACTAAACTTAGTTGTAATGAAATTAGAATTAATAATTGTACCTTCTGTCAGGATTACGACTTGCGTCTCACACCACTTATGTTGTGTGCATTTATATTATACATGAGAGGCGGAACTTACGGTTTAAAGTCGACTCCAAACGGCAGATTTTTGAGAAATCTGCTGTAAAGCAGTCGCCGAAGAAATATTTTCATATATACATTTAGATGTCTCACCTTGGATTTGAACTCGGGCCTTAAGTCTAATAAGCCAACACACTACCTACTAGATTACGACTTTACTGTAATTGTAGGTCCTACCACTCATGTATAAAGCTAACGCACACAACATAAGTGGCGTGAAAAGTTAGGTCGTAATCCTGACTGAAAGGTTGTAATGACCAATTATGTATACAGTGCACGCACGCTAATGTGAACACCGCATTATATGAATACCGCTTAATGTGAACATTTTTTTCCTTCATTGAATACTCTAAAGTATGAAAAAAGTAACAAGCCCTACAATTTGAACTGATTTTTGTTTTGTAATTTTAAACTTTCTGTGTTTCTTAGTCGCGTTAATCCCCATTTAAGGTGTACATATGTATATATGTATGTGTATGTGTTAGTACATCTGCTTGCATATTTATTCTTCATTTGCTATTTAAATACTGTGAAGAAAGTTGGTGAAGATTAAATTATAAAAAAAATTCATAAATGGAGATTTTTGTTTAAAAAATGGTAGAATTGATTTAAGAAAAAAATTATTCTTAAAGCTTTTGCCAGAAAATATGTTAGGTTAGGATAGGTTAGAGGACGTGTACTTGTCAATTCTGACAAGTACCCGGTGGTCGAATTGACCCATTGTACAACGTCTTGTGTGCAATAATGTTATACATGAGTGGCGGGACCTACAGTTTAAAGTTCATGGCAATTTTCACTCTTAGAGCCATTATTACAACTTACCTTTAAAGTTGGCGTTAGTTAAAGGTACCTTTAGCTAAAGTGAACGGCAAAGTTACCTTCAACTTATTTTGGTTATTACGACTTACCGATAAAACAAAATTAACTTTTTCAAAAATATGACAGTGCCGGAGCAAAGTCGATAAAACTGCTTAATTAAACAAGGTTTTTTTAACGCAGTGCAAATAGGAAACTTCGTTTTGATTGTTGTATATGCTAATTTTGTTTAAATTTGAAATTACCATATTGAAAATATATATGATATGGCAAGTTCAGACATAAAGTGACCTTTAAATGTTAAAGGTAGGATGGTCTTCCGTTTAGCTTAACGTTCACTTCTATCTTATTGGGTACTCGTAATAATGAAAAACAATTTATCTCTCCGTTAAAATCCTCCCTTAAGTTAACGGTATGTTTTAATAATGGCCCTCAGAGTTTTTGCCAGAAATCTGCTGAGATGAAGTCACCGAAAAAGTATTTTCATATTTTCGTTTTGATGTCTGACCTCGGATTCGAACTCGGGCCTTTCGTCTAATAAGCCAACACACTACCTACTAGACCACGGCAACTTCTCAATGTTAGGAAATCGAAATCGAAAAAAAAAAATTTTTTTTCTAAATGTCGTGACTGAAGTCTCAACTTGGAAACTCGTGCCAAGAGAATCAATACACTATCCACTATATTATAGTTATAGTGACGGTGTTGATCTATCATTTGTGTTTGTTATTTAAAAGTAACCTGAACAACGAATATTGTCAATTGACATACATATAAGAAAGAAAAGTGATCGTTCCCAAAAATTTAAAAATAGAATTCAAAGACATTGACTTAAACCTATTGTACTACTAATTATTACGAGATGACTTACTTAGTTCAATTAACACAACGCTCACGCTAGTAGCCTTGCATACTGACCACTAAACTATAAGGAAATTCAACTTTTGAGTCATTTCTGAAGAATTTGATAAAGGAAGGAAGCAACAGAAATATGCAATTAAAAATATTTTTAAAAAACAGTTAAGCGAAGTATCATTACAATTAAGCACAGAAATGAAATGCTAATACTTCGAAATTCATTACGTAGCTGATTTCATTGGCCGGTGCTTTAGATGAGCAATTGGTGCCAAGAAATTTAAATTTTATAAATACATATATACATACATACATATGTACATGCATATATACATACACACATATATACATATATATATAAATGCATACATCTAAATATACATACATAATTGGCCATTACAACCCTTCAGTCAGGATTAAGACCAAGTTTCTCACACCACTTATGTCTTGTGTGTTAATTTTATACATGAGTGGCGGAACCTAGACTTTAATATCGACTCCGAACGACAGTGGACAGGTCTTCCAACGCATAAGATCTTAATAACATTAATTGGACTGAAGAACAATTTTCTTATTGCTAGTAGGTAGTGTGCTGGCTTATTAGACGTAAAGCCAGGGTTCGAGTCCCAGGCCAGACATCAAAATAAAAATTTCTTCTGAGCAGATTTCTGGCAAAAACTCTGAGAGTAAATAAAATTGCCATTAAAAATTTCTCAAAAAAAATTTGTCGTTCGGAGTCGACTTTAAACTGTAGGTCCCGCCACTTATGTGGAAAATTAACACACACAACATAAGTAGTTTGAGAAACTGCGGGCTTCTTGGGGACGATTGCTGTAGACAGTCTAATGGTGAAGTACTGGCCATTTTGTAGTCACCTAGCAGTAACTCATTTTCTTGCCTTGTTTTGAAATAAAAAAAAACACATCGTAAATATTATTTTATTATTTTAACCACGTTTATAGGAAACGACATTCATCAATGACAGCATTAATCCTATTCACTTACCAAATATTCGATTCTCTTAATTGTTTAAATGACAACAGTTTTCTCACTCGGACATTAAGGGCCATTATAACAACTTGCCGTTAAACTTAGGTTTAGTTAAAGGTAACTGTAAAATTACCTTTAACTTATTTTTATTATAACTTACAGATATAATAAGTTAACTTTTTCCAAAAATATGGCAGTACCGGAGTAATGTCGATAACACTGTTTAATTAAAAAAAAACTTTTTTTTAAAATTTAAATTGTCGTATCTTAATATGACAAGTTCAAATATCAACTTAACTTTAAAAGTTACCGACAGGATGATCCTCCCTTTAGCTTAAGTTAAGTCTTAAGCCTTAACACTCATTTCTGTCTCATTGGGTACTCAGAATATTGAAAAACAATTTATCTGCCCGCTAAAATCCTCCCGTTAAAATCGACAAGTAGTAATAATAGCCCTTAGACTGTTTAGTTCATCTTTTAAGATTTTCACTATCCACAAGAAATCATTCATATTTTCTTTAATTTGATTTTAATTTATGTTGTTTTTTTTTTTTTTTTTGTTGTTGTTGTTGCTATAACATTATGTTGAAGCAAGCTAAAATTTATTTTAATTATTTAATTAAAAATTATATCTAATGATTATGAGCTGAGTAACTTAGGCTCTATACTCGGCGCAATGTAAGAAAATAGAGTCTCTGGTGGAAATTGAATCCACGACAGTTACGCTATAGTCTAGAGTTTTACCCACTAGATTACCAGAACAGCCAGCTTAAAGCTGAATGATTCACTTTTATTTTTTCAAATCTTATAGGGTTTTACGTTAAGCGCTATCTTTAATTAACAAGGATATATGTTTTAAATATATTCCTTTAAAATACCTATTGACGCCATTATTATATAAAATATAATGCCATTCAAATGTCTGTCGCCACTTGTCTGGGTGAAACTTATTCGAATTGTCCAATTTTCTATGACTTTAGCGCTTAAATCAGGCTGACTTTGACCGATGGCATGGGAAATGTTAACTTTGAGGACTGCTGTAAGTTGTGGTTAATTTGCATTATTGAAAAATCACAACCTCAAAAAAAATTCTACGATCTCGGTAGCAAGTTTACATCAGCTTCACTTGTGATGATTTTAGGACATGATCATCGGTTACGCAGAATATCAAATGTGGCATGAGCAGAGCGGCAGATAGCACCGCCCTGTTAATGTTACCTGTCTCTGGTATCAAAATCATCTAATTAATGCCAAAAGAAGTTGGGAAATCGTTTTTAGATATTCAAAATCCATTCCGAAACACACTTTATGGATTGTTACAGTCCCAAATCTGACAATTTGGTCTGCTCACGTCCCATTGATCTACAAATGGACTTTATCACTGAAAATGATTTCTCGGTAAAAATTAGAGCCCATTCAATAAACAACCACCGACAGATGTATCTTTAACAAGATGGGCGTTATCATTTGTCTTGCCATTCCCATTTCAAGGAATGGTAAAAGACGATCGCTAAAGTGAGCATTTAGGTTACATGGTAGGTATGATAAAAGTTATTGTTCATTTATTTATCTATAGATGTTAATATAGTACAGAGAATTTATAATATTAAATAATATAAAAATGAAGATAACAAATCTTCGATAAATTTGTCGCCAGTTTAAGATTTTATTAGTGTGGGCAAGTCAATAATGGTTAGAGAAAAAGTAGGAGCTTACCTGTGGTATATCCGAAAGTAGGACAATAACTTCAAAAAAAATTTGTTTTAATTTCATTAAGTACGAATGACGACAGTGTAGATGACATTAGCTTGCACCTTTTATTAATTATTACAACTTGTCTTTAACTAAAGGGAGGATTTTAACGGGCAGATAAGTTGTTTTTCTTTATTATGATAGAAGTGATCGTTAAGCTAAAGGGAATATCATCCTACCTTTAACATTTAAAGGTCACTATATATTTAAACTTAATATATAATGTACTATTTTTGATATGGCAACTTCAAATTTAAACAAAATGACCAAATCCAACATAAAAACGAGGTCCGGTGTTGCCACTGACTTTGCTCCGGCACTGCCATATTTTAATTTTATTTTATCTGTAAATTGTAATAACGAAAATCAGTTAAAGGTAAGTTTATAGTTCCCTTTAGCTAAAGGTACCTTTAACTAAACCCAAGTTTAACGACAAGTTGTGATAATGGTCCTAATAGTAATTGTAAAATGGGAAAGATTTGTGGTTGTAAAATATACAGTAGCGAGCACAAAAAATGCAACGTTGGGTAAAATTATCTTTAAGTGCGATAATTTTAAAAAAATGGTGACCAGTTCAAAATATTTCTTTGGGTTATTAATCCCTACAGTTATAGATACCTATCATCAATAACATTATGTAAATATTTTTAATTAATGATATATTATTTTGTCATTTATTAAAAAGAGTGCGAATTTCATGGGAGCAATAAAAATGCAACAGCATAAATTTTAATGTGTTTATTTAAATTAAATAGTAATTCTTACAAAAACAATCTTAAAATTAATATTTAGTGGCGTAGCCCTTATTTTTTATGACTTCTTGCAACCTAGAAGGCATAGAGTCGACTAAAGCTATTAATGTGTTAATGGATATTTTCTCCCATTCCCTTTTCAAAATTTCTTCTAGGAAGCATGTTTTCTCCAAGGATTTCACAGTACTTCTTGGCGTCCATTTTTCCTTCGATTTGAGTTAAGGGACCTACCCTATCACGGGAAAACGCACCTGTAAATACGTGACGTAAAATCAATAATTTTTTTTAAACATATCGTTCCTTACCTCACACCATTATTGATCCACCGCCATGTTTTACGGTTGGAAGTTGATATCTTGAAGAATATCTCTGTCCAGGCGGTCTTCGAACAAAATTTATCCCATCGGAGCCAAACAAATTAAATTTGCTTTCATCGCTCCACAAGACTTTAGCCCATTGTTCATTTGACCAATCCTTGTAGCGTTTTGCAAATTCCAGGCGCTTCTTTTTATTGATTGCACTGATGAGAGGTTTCTTTGCGGGTCGTCTCGCATGGAAATTAGCCTCTTTCAATCTACGGCGAACAGTGTGAACGCCTATAGAGACTCCCATTTGCTCATTTGCGAAATTAGCAACGTCCACTGCGGTCTTTCGTGGATCTTTTTTAACCAGTGCAATCATCTGGCTGTCTTTGCGAGATGTAGTTTTTCGAGGATTACCACTACCTGGTTTCCTTTCCACACTATTTCTCAAGGAAAATCGAGATTTAATCCGACGTACGGTTGATTGATTTACACCAAAGAGGTGTCCAACTTCACGCATGGATTTTCCTTCTTCTAAGGCTTTAATGATTGCAGTTTTGCTGTCAGCTGAGAGCTGCTTTTATTACAAAACACATGTTGTATAACTTATTTAAGAAATTTTCAATTATAATTAAATAAATAACTTACTTTAACTATTTTTTTATTATGTTGCATTTTTTTTGCTCGCTAAAAATTTGCACTTTTTTCACTAATTCAAAAAAATTTAACTTTTTAAAGCAGAATTTGGAATAAACTGTGGTTACTTTGAGAACTTATAATTGAAAGAATTAACAGCAAAAGAAAGTAGATAAATTAGTTACCGTTATTTTGAAACAGATCTTATTAAAGATCATATGGCACAGTGTTGCATTTTTTGTGCTCTTACAGATTTTTGTATGGAAAAATGTAATTTACAAGCGTTCAGTGATAAGGATTTAAGAGTTCTTCTATATATTGGGACAATATCGATAAATTTTCGATAAATTAAATATAGCAGTTAAGAGATAGGCAAAACTTTAGCACAGTGGATCAGAATGCTATTTGAAATTTTATAGGACAATTTTAATTTTTCGTTCCATTTAGAACAGTAAATATAATAAAGGTTAGATGGAGTTTCGGAACATTAGTAGTTTCCATATCAACTAAAGATGAAACAGTCAGTTTAATTTTATTATCCAATCCAATATAATGTTTGCTATTCTACGGGAACAGTTAAAGACTTATTGAATTATAATTTTCCATTAAACATATTTTTCCAAGACATAATTGAACTTATAGAACGTAATATTTAATCAATTTGTTTTGAGTGTTAAAAACAATACGACAGTTCGACTATTTAAATGATTAACTTTGAAAAGGATAAAGTGTTTATTTTTTGTAAGAACTGTATAATTTTAATTTACCTCCCATCCATACAGTTTCCCTTAATTTTTCATGCCAGCACAATATGATAAATGTATGATGGTACAAATACATGAATAATTAGTCATTACAACCCTTCAGTCAGGATCATTGACCTAGTTCCTCACTTGACCTATGTTGTGTGTTTTAATTTTATACATAAGTGGCGGGACCAACAGTTTAAAGTCGACTCCGAACGACAGATTTTTTTTAGAAACTTTTCATGGCAGGTTTTTTTTATTCTAAGAGTTTCTGTCAGAAATCTCCTGAGAGGTAATCGCCGAAGAAATTCTTTTTGTATTTTGTTTTGATATCTGGCCTGGGGCTCGGACCCTGGCTTTACGTCTAATAAACCAACGCAGTACCTATTAAATTTTTTAAATTCGTAAAGTACTCCTTATAAATCCTTGTCATGCAAAGATACAGAAATCAAATTAAAGAAAGCTTTTTGAACTATCGAGAAATAGAATTTTCGGCAACTGGATAATATTTTAATACATATTTTGTTGCATTCAATTGATAAAGCGTACGTAGAACCGATTTTCCTATTGTTTTAATTTGCGTATTTTGTACAATATTCTATAATGTTTATTATTTTCATTCAATTGAATTGTTGGTATTCCAATAATCGCTTAAAGATAAGAAAAACTTTCTCAACGCCCGAAGGCAAAACGTTCTATAGAGATATTCAAATATCTTAAATTTAAAAGTTTCAGTTTGAAAATATGTTTTCCAGAACGGTTTTTTTTTTGAATCGGTGGATCTTTCGGAACAAATCCTATATCGATGGCATAATATAAAAAAGGCCTATCTCGATTATTTTTTACTTTACAGGAGAAGCAAAAAAACTTAATAAAATTCGTAAAATTTTAGATACAACAAAAATTTGAATACAGTTTTTAATAAAAAAAAAAACAGCAACACATTTTATTTCTCATTTAAAAAATTGTTAATTTTTGTTTTAGTGAAGTTATCTAAGATTGACCCCTTTTTTCATTGATATTTTTGAAAGAAAAATTAAGTTAGGCCTTTTTAAAACAAATAAAATTCAGAAAATTGGATGAAATCTTTATTTGAATCAATAATGCGGTCCATATAATTTAATGTTTGAAGATTATCTCATGCAAATGTTGACCGCGACTTGCGCCTGAAATGGTCCATCCGCTTAGTCCAATTTCGGCATACTCTTTTCAACATTTCGGCTTGTATCTAACGAATAAATGCTTCAATGTTGGCTTCCAATGCGTCAATTGAAGCGGGCTTGTCTGTATAGACATGAGCTTTAACATAGCCCCACAAAAAATAGTCTAAAGGTGTTAAATCACACGATCTAGGCGGCCGATTGACCGGTCCCGAACGAGAAATAAAATGTTCACCTCTCAATAAGTCCATTGTTACGCGTGCTGTGTGGCATATGGCACCGTCTTGTTGAAACCACATGTCATGCAAGTCAAGCTCTTGCATTTTGGGCGAAAAAAAAGTTGGATATCATCTCACGGTAGCGCTCACCATTCACAGTTACGTTACGATTCGCAGCATCTTTGAAGAAGTATGGTCCAATGATGCCACCAGCCCATAAACCGCACTAAACTGTGACTTTTCTGGATGCATTGGTAGTTTTTGTAATGTTTCTGGCTGATCTTCATTCCAAAATTCTGCTTATTTTCGTATCCATTAAGCCAAAAATGAGCTTAGTCGCTGAACACAATTTTTCGATAAAGAAGTGGATGTTCGGTCAACTTTCCAGAGCACGTATTTTGATAATAAAATTCAATGATTTGAAAGCATTGTTCGTTTGGAAGACGATTCATGGTTAAATTATAGACCAAACTGAAAGATGTTTGACAATGAAACAAAACACGAAACGTGCGTGAGCGTGAGCTATTTTAATCAGAGTTGCCAAGAAGATAAAAGCTAAAAAATCACCCCTTATATAATAAACGGAAGTAATTCATGAAACTAAGAGGATTAAGTAAAAAGTTAATTGTAAAAAATTAATTTTTATAAGACAAATTATCTTAAAAAGATGACAAGCTGAAGGTAAAAACTTTTTTAAGTCCTATGGGTGGTCCCATTTCTTTTTCGTGATTGTTATGTCCTCCTTATAAAGTCATTCAGGAAGTATATCTTTAATCGCCGACTATGATCTACTTAGAAATTCGTAATCGTCAGTTATGTCTGTTTTGATATGTATTGATTCTGATGGGTCATACGACAGGGCTCATAACATATTAACAATAGTTAATAGTTTTCTAAGAGGCTTAAGAGTCCATTCTTTATTTGATATGGCAAAATATTGAAGACCATGCCATTCTTTTTTTTCTGCTTACGTTATAAGTCCAATCGGACTTTCTTGCAATATTTATCTATGTTCGGATACCATCTATATTTTCTGAATCAGAGTCAGAATTTTTGCTCGCTTATATAATTTTTGTTGCCTAATTTAATTTTTTAATGTCAAAACTTTTTACCCTTAAACAATTTTTCACAAAAAACAACATGTACTGATCAGAATACTCAAAATATTTGCATGCATAATAATATTGGCAAGTACCAATTTGTTAGAATAAAATTTTTCCTGTTTGTCAAAAACAGAAAAACATATTGATCGATTTATAGCACCGCCGAAATTTTTTAAGCAACTTTTTCCGCCAAAGCGAATTTGTTACTTGGGAAATATAAACGCACAACTTCAAATGCACTTACAGGTTTACATACTTCTTTTATTCTGTCGTGAAGAAAACCAATCAAACGAAATAAGAAACGAGTTAGGTCTTTTTCTCTCACAAATTCATTGTCTTGAGTTAGGCCTTTTTTTAAAATCGTTATAAATCCGATATTTGCTATTGTATCCACCTGAAATTTTATAGGCAAGGTGCATCTGGCATTTGTCCTCCAGAGTAAACTAAAAGCGTTATTTTGAAAAAATTGAGTTATTAAGAATGAACAAACTTGAAAAAATTATAAATAATTTCAAACTTGCCAATTTAAACCGATTAAAACTGTTGAATATTCGAATAATAAATAATTTTGTGTGCAAAGTTAAAAAAAAAAAAACAGTTTTTGTAAAATAAAAATAGTTTGGAGAAATATAAAACTGTGATTTCTACATACTCAACTAAATATACAACGTAGGCAATGCTGTGACTTGTGTTGTATTAAATTTTATATTTTTTGTCACAGTGTTATTAATACAACGTAAATTTGGCGCTCATTGTATACTTGTATTGTGTATAAATAAACCATTTAATTCAATTAAAATTCCTGGTGTTCTTAACGTAAAAATTAGCTTTTCACATGTAACGTATGAATGAAATATAAAGTGATGATTGAAATTAAATTTGTTGAAATGCATGCAATACAACAATAGACATACGTATTGGCATTACGATTATAATGGTATTGAACCAATAAATAAAATTACTAAATTATGTTTTAGTAAAAATATTAATTGTTTATTGAGCATTAATATTTTTATCATTATAGTGATAATGTGACGAAGTAATACGATACTAAGTAAGAAAAAAAATGGTTACAGAAGTACTTATCATTAAAGCCTGATACAGTTAGTTTACTCAATTTACTATAATATAAATACATTTTATTACTAGCTGACCCGGCGAACTTCGTCCCGCTCAAAATTGATTTTTTTATAGCCTAAAAGAGGTCGCATTATATATTTATTGTAATATGGTGCATAAAGCACTGATGAAGGTGTAGTTATTGTAATCTGTCCAAAACAAATTTGTCTACGATCACTATGTCCCAAAATCTTCAATTTTAAAAGTTTGCCATGCCTAATTTTTGCTATATGGAATTTTTTTTGTAAACCATTTAAACGTGATAAGCTTTCGAACAAAAAAATAATGGTAAAAATCGGTTCAGTAGTTTGAGAGGTGTAGGTATCACTTAAAGGTCCTCCACCTTGTCACGCCAATTTTTTGTGCGATTGTCGATATCGACTCTACGAACTTACCCACAAAATTTTATTTGTCTACGATCAATATGTACCTAAACATTCAATTTTAACGCTTTGCCAGATGTTGTCCGATACTCAGACCTACCCGATATGCATACAAAATTTAATGAAAATCAGTCGTTCTATTTCAAGGGGTTTAACCGTGTTAGTGGACAGGAGAATTTTATATATTAGATTAACCTTGAGTTGGCCATTCAATAATAAAATTTTCATATTATTTTATTTTTTATACATTTGAGTTAATTTTAAAGTCAAAGAATTCATAACTTATTGTATTTAGTAGAAGCTGGCAAAAAATCAGGGCTTAAGTTCCAAAAAAATATTTTAATGTCACAGAAGAAACTTTGTTTCTATTAAAAAAAAACAAAAAATCCAATTAAATTTATAAAAAAAAAATTAATATAAATCCACGTAAATTTTTATCCACGCAATTTTTTTAAATCGGCATAAATATATATGAATGTATGTATATTATGGATTTAGTTTAGTAATTTTGTTCATCAATTAAATGGGACCGATTATTCGACTGAATAATATCTTGAAAAAATCCGTAATCTTGCTTTGTTTTCTTGTCCGTCCAACGTTTCTTAATATGGTGATAGGCAATTTTGTAGCGTCCTTTTCAATTTTCGGCTTCTTTCAGCTTAAGCTCAAATTATTAACTTCATTATCTTCATCAGAGCTAGAACCAATTTCATTCACATTGGGGTTCGGATGCGATTTCGACCAAGTCTGCTTCCACAGCTTCTTGTTCGTCTTCGTCAACGTCTTGCACATCTTCAATACCGATATTCACAAACCCTTCTCTTCCGATCGACCAAGAAAGTTCTAATGTGCTACCAATTTCATTTTCTCCTGATTCATGCATGTTTTCTATCTCAACTGCTGCTGGCCATATCTTTTTCCAACATCGATTTAATGTTAAAGTTTTCAGTTCTTTCAGCGATAAGGATATAATATCGATGTGGTCTTTAATTCAAAATTGCTTCCAAACTTCATTTACACCAACAGATTTTGAATTAGTGATATCTGAAATTCATCGTAATGACCTTCTTATGTAATAAGTCTTAAAGAAATGTGTTGTACCGTGTTGTAAGAAGTTTTCGGGAATTTTTTTTTTTTTGATCGTGTTAGAGTGAAATAGTGTTGTGATCCTGTGTTGTAGGAGGGATTCCTGTATATATATTTAATTTTTAAAATTAATGCAAATGTAATGATTATTTAAATCGATTTTATCATATGTAATTGCAACCATTTAATCATTTTATTTATTTAAATTTAAAATAAGTTCAAATTTCAATTAAAATGTACATTTGTTTTCTTTTAATTTATTTACTTACAAGGTTAACCTTATAATAAAACCGGTCAATAGAATTATAATTTTGATAGAACATAATTGATAAATTATTGAAAAGTACATATCTGCCTGTTTAATTCGCAGTGGGTGAAAAACAAAGAGGAAATCGTATCGTAAATGTTTGTTGAATTCTCTTTTGCTTTGTTTTGCTTCGCGTATCCGCATGGTGAAAGTAGATTCAACAGCTTTATCCATGCAAGTCTTCATCTCTATTATGGGTACATTTAAGTAAAACACAAACACATTTTAACATACATACGTACATTCACACATGCATATGTACCTACATACATAGATTAGTTATGGAGTTGATAGAAGTGATAATATAAACTTTTACGTGTTCGAACACTCACATGCATAGAGAATATTTAAGTGTAAGTAACACAATTTCAACGGACAAAAAAAAGAAAAACCAAAACAAAGTGAAAGAAAAAAATTAAAAAGTGGAAAAGAAAAACTTCCAAATAAGACGAGAAAAGGAATTATCATCAAGTTCAGCTTTATTGCATTGTCTCGACCGGCATCAATGATACATACATACATACATATGTATGCTGTATACACGAACATACAAATATATCATACCTAAATAAGCTTGTGTTTGTATGTTAATGCTTATATGCACATCCATACACATATTTCAATATAATTTTTTATTTTTCTAATGTTTGTTTTTGCTCGCTTTGTTATTAACAAAAAATATGAGTACGTGTGCGTGTGTGTGTGTCCGAGTCTACAACATACTTTTGTTTTCGTATCGTATGTCTCCCTATAACCTAAACCTATTAAAGAAACATTGAAAGTAGGAATAAAAATAAGTAAAGTGAAAGAAAAAAAAAATACTGAATGAATAAATAAATAAATACATACATACATGCATGCATTCATATACCATACATGTATGTATGTATGTATGTATGTATGTAAGTATGGATATGTGAAAAAAAAATAAAGTAAACTTGTGTTGCAAAGCTCATAGACAGGCGAACAGACTTAAATAGAAAATAAAAGGGAATGGAATAGAAAAAAAGAAAATAGAAAATAGAATAAAAATAAAAATAAAAAATAACAAAGTTTGAAACACTTTTTTATTTGTGGAATAATTTTTTTTTCTTTTTTTCTATTTTTTTTACATTAAATTGTTACTGCTGTTGACCTTTATTTTCCAGACTCTATAATATGTGACTCAATATACTTATGTATGTATGTACATATAGACATGTATATGTATATGTGTTCGTGTGTGTTTTTGTGGAGATGTCTGGAACAAAGACGTGGTAATAGTCAGTGCCTCACTTCTCCATAAATCCTTGCTCTGAATCTCTATCTTACTGGTAAACGATAAAAATGTAATAAAATTATAAATGGAAACGAAAAAAAAAGAAACAAAAATACACACACATACACACACATACACTAGCAGCATGTGTACATGAGAAAAAATATTGAAAAAAGAAATCAAATCACAATGTTTTGAAGAGTACATTTGTGTGTGAGTGTGTATTATCGTATATTTATATCACATTGACTCCAATTCATACATGCATATAAACACACAGAATAATATAGGACAGACTTGCACCAACTTGAAACAAACATTTGTACTAGTTTTTATAATACTTTTCTAACAAAAAATAAAAAAAAAAATCGGACTTCAAAATAAATTATAAAAAAAATCAACCGAAATTGAAAGTTTGAAAAAAAAAAATTATATTTTTTTATTCTTATGCATATCAACACATGCATACATATGTATGTATGTATGTATGTTGCACTTGGAAAGGTATTTAGTAAGTATGTATTATGCAATATGAATTGTTACAAAATGAAAATAAATATTTTTTAATTAGAAAAATGCGCATATGTGACATACATACATACATATAGCTAAACACTTGCATTTACGTACATATGTATGTATGTATGTACAATGTATGCAAACGCCTGTATATGGTCTATTATTATGTACTTGTGAGTAAGAATTAAAATGAAAATAATAATAATAATTTTCAAAATGATAAAAATATGCTTTTAATTGACTATCATCTCCTAAACAAATGCCAATTCAGAACGCATTCTTAAGGATGCATTCTTCATCATATAGCAACTAAAAAAGTATTTGGTCACAACTGAATATTTACTGGCTGGTAATTGGTTGCGTTAAAACTGGTTGTCTAAGAGAATTTTAGTACCATTCTCTTAAATGTACTCTTAAGATGGGCTTATACATCGTATTTACGCTTTCTCTTTTTCTTTCTATCTCACACTACAGTGACGGTTGTCATGCGCAAAAGAGATTGCTTCGCATGGATGGTGGAACGAGTGAAGTGCGTATCTACTAGTCCGACATAAATAGCATGTGTTGGTGTGTGTGTGTGTGTGTTCCGTTTTTTATTGGAGGGCGGAGCCATTTTGGCAATTTCTTATTCATTCTGGCACGTCTGGTAGATGTGAACTTATTTTATGTGAAATGTAAGTTCTCACAGAGTGTACCTGTTTTGTATTACAGGGATGTTTCCAACAGCAAGTGTCCCCAATTTGTACGTCTCTTACTTACGCACTGGCTCCAACCAGCCAGCCAGCCAGCCAGCCAGGTAAATAAGTGATGATGAATAAATTGCATGCAACTGAATTGAACGGCACACGTGACATATTCGCGATTGTGTGTGAGCTTGTTGCTTATTCGTGAGTTCGCGAACCGAAATTTGCAGGAATTCTGTTGATGTTCTTCTTTTTATTTTTTAACGAGGCTCTCAGACGATTTGATTTGATGCGGTAAAGGGGGTGGGGTACTGCGGTTTCGTACGAGTTGAATGGTATATGGTATACAACAGTGAGTGATGCCTCGAGTAAAAACAAGCGCGCCAATTAGCATGTCTCAGTGTTGTCGACCAACATTTATTGTCTTTGCTCACTAGCAATAATTTCAAACCCTTATTGTATATTGTACGCTGTGTTGTGTTTGTCATATTTATGCAAATGAAATGTTGTCATGACGGGCGTTGCTTGCTCTTCTATGATATGCATCTAGTATTTCATTCAGAAATTCATTTCGCCCAACGCTGTCTATTATCCCTGCGTATCTACATGCATATACATATTTATGTAAATCGTAAATGTACATACTACTCGTATATGTGTATGTATGTATATAGTACAGATGGATAATACATACATACATAAGAATGTATGTAGAGGTATGTTCTAAATGTAAAATGCTGTGTGAATATTTCGTCAAATCGCGATGGAACGTAGAAAGGATATTTAAAAGCGCGTCTTCATTTTATTGGATAGATGCGCGCTTATAAGTTTTGTACAACGTTCATCAGTTAAATGCATACATACCTATGTACATACACAAATGTAAACAATGTTTTAATCAACCCTTATGTATGTATTATGTGCATCACATACATATCTATCTGCTTATATACCATTGTTCATATACAATTTGTATGTACAACGAATAGCGAATAAGAGCGCATTGCACTTTTTATATACTATATAGTGCGTATACGAGTATTAAGATTGAATCAAAAATGTTTTACTTGTTCATTTGATGCTTTTATTAATTTTCAGTTTCCACCTATTTGCATGTTTCTAAGTTGTAAATAAGTTACTAATTTTAAAAATCTAATGATATTATAATTAGTAATTATGCTAATTTATAAATATTGATTTTGTCAATTTCATTTTTTTTTTTTCTTAGAATTCAAACTGTTTGACAACGGCCTGAGGTTGGATATTTCCAGCTATCCACACATGAACATCCGCATGAGCACAAAGGGCAAGCGACCCTTGAGGAGCTTGACCCCTAGTGATAAAGTCCATGCTATTCAGCGAATACATGATGGCGAATCGAAGGCTTCTGTAGCTCGGGACATTGGCGTTCCCGAGTCGACTTTACGTAGGATGGTGTAAGAATGAAGACAAATTACGTTATATGTCGCGACAGTCTGCATCTGAAAAAATGGGAGCAGAAGGTTTGACTGACAAGATAGACGTAGGTGGAAATTTATTAGTTGGACCTCCAGAAAAAAGACAGCGTCTGGATACATCAATGCCATTAAATTTCTCAAATAAAATAAAGTTCGAGGAAATGACCACCTTTAAACGTTCGCCGCTTACTGGTTTAGATTTTGGAGGGAATAAACCTTTAACTGATATTGGAACATTCAATAACTTGGCCTCAGATTATGCCCCATTTAATGGTGCAGCAAAAAATAAATTATTCGGAGCTGATATTTCTAGACCAGCTGACCCTTCCATTACTGCAATAAGTCCTTTGTCAAGTCTTTCTCATTTATCGGGACTGACAGGCGTTTCACAGTCACCTTTAGCAATTAGTTTCAATGAGCTTACTTCTAACCTAAATTTGTTGGCTCAGTTAAATCCTAGTTTGGCAGCCATGACTGGACTAAATGGCTTAGCAGCTGGTAGCAACAGTTTACGTAACAATAGTATGAAACCAAAACAACAAGCACAAAGTCCTCGCAATGAGAATACCGAACGACAGACGGGACTTACTGTGAAGAACTGGGCTAAGCAAAAGCCACCAACACCCACAACAACGGAATCGTCTTCTTTTGGAGTAAATCTTAGTCAAAACGAATCAAAAAGTCAGTTGAAGACTTCAAGTACAACTTTAATTCCATCGCAATTGGGTACTACTTTGCCAACTCTTCCAACTATGCCTGAAGATCCACTACTGTACTGGCTAAAATCTCAACAGGCAATGTTGGGTTTAAATAGTCTTTACCCACCACCACCTCCACCTATTGATGCTTCCAGTCCGCCAATTCGATCGTCTACACCTCAGCAACAGAGTGTACAAGCCAGTTCACCACCTATTATTCCTACACCGCTTACACCGTCGTCGACACCGTCTGGCAGTTTGGATGACAAAAACAGTGCTTGGTTTAATTGGTGTAAGGCATTTGGTGCAAGCCTTAATTCGTTAGCTCCGGCAGCTGCTGCAGTTGCCCTACATAGTAACTCGCTGCATCATACACCAGCAGCAGTTAGTGGTGTTGAATCAGCAAATCCGATTGAAGGACAGATCGCCAATAAAACGGGGTCGGAAAATATTTTATACTCTCAGCTTACTAAAGATTCGGCTCCTAGTCCTTCAGTACAAAGTTCTTCCTCAGTTGAGCAAGTAAATACAGAAGTTGATTTGTCTAACAAGCCGGAAGATCTTTCAGCGAAGGCAGCCAAAGTTAAAAGTCCACCAATGAGTCCACTTCCAACACCAGTTCAAAGTCCTGAACATGCTGTTGAACAAATTGATTCGATCCATAACAGTCCTGCACCAAGTCCTGTACCAGTCATTTCTGATGGGGACTTATTAGGTTCCGAGACACTTACAGACACAAGAAATAGTGTAGCGGATTGCCGAGATGTGCTCGATAATCTTTTGTACAAAATTAATAACAACAATAAAACATCGAACTGCAATCGACTTGTCTCATCTACAGTGAGTGAATCCGAAGCAAGCTACAACAGTGATCATAACACGGACGACTCCTCTCATAACAATAACAATAACTCGAACAAGACCGATGAAGAGGAACGTGCCAAATATGGCGTCTTGAATACTGACGAAGTAGCTGATGCAGAGTACCAGGAAGCAATAAAATATGGTGAAAAATTCTTGCAATGGCTAGAAAACTGCAGCAATCCTCGGGTAACTGCAGTTCAACTGATGCAGCTCAGATTCCTAATAACCTCAATCAAAAACGCCGCCGATCCAAAAGTCGCTATGAAAGATTCGATAAGTACATTCAATTTATCGACAGCCATCGAAATAGATGATTCTTCTGAAGAAAGTAATCGTTCAAAATCACGTCGTCGCAAATAGGAACAGCCTAAACTAGCTGCTGTTAAATTAGGGTCCGGTAGTACCAAAGACGTTGAGATCATTGACGCCGATGAGTACCAAACACAAAAATCATTCGCTCCCTCTGTATACCAGTCGTCAGCAACCCTTCTTAACTCCCTATTGTTTCCGCCATATGAACTCGTTCGTTCTGACGATTCCGAAGATAACAACTATGAAAACAATATCGACTACATTACAAAAGACAACAACAACATTAATAATTACAGGAGTGAAGAAGATAATGATTCCAACAGTAGCAGTTTTATATTGTCAAATAGAGGAGATAACCACCAAAACGTTAATTCAAATTCGATATCTTCGTAAACAACAATACACAAATCAATATACATACATACATACAATTTTTAATGAGCTTCATATCGAATACAAAATATAAAAAACAAATAAAAAATTTTAAATAAAAACTATATTTAAACTACAAAGAGAAACGAAAATAAAAATCAATTAAAACAAAATATTATTAAAATTATAAAAATCATCGTTACCGTAGAACGAACACACACACATATTTTGTTTCAATTTCAATTTTCATTTTGCAATAACAGTTCCTCGAATTTTTCAGAATACTAACGCAAAACTTTCCACTAAGAACAAACAACGACCGACTTAAAGAAAGTTCCTTCCATATGTGGGGAACATGACATATTGAGTTTAAACACTTATGCGCTTATTAGAAATGATTTAATTTTAAGTTAATATTATTAACAATTTTAAATGAAAAAAAGACAAAAAATTAATTAATAAAAAATTAAAACACTTCCTGTATATAATACGTTAAATAAAATTTATTTAATTTCTAAACTATTTCCCCAAAATGTTTATTCAAATTTATTACACTCCATACACGTTCATTCCTTATCAATTACGTTCGCTTAGGAAAACCATAGAAACATACATACATACAACAGAGGTGTGCACAAGACATATAAAATTGCAAACTATTGGATTTTTCTCAAGACCGAATATTGGTTGTAGCTGCAAATATAAATAAATGTGAAGCAAAGATAGTGTACAAAAAAAAAAAACAACTACACTCGTAAACCATTGTACAACAGTATAAAAGACAGTTGTGTGAAGGGCGCAACAAAAATATTGTACTCTTCATAGAGTCACAACATGCATTTCTTTTTTTGCTCTCGGCAACCGAACATCTTCGTCGACCCCAGCATTGCCAGTAACTTTTTTAAACTTTTTATTTCTAGGGAAAAACCTTTTTTTATACTACTGATGTTCATATGGCAATACTGAAAATATAGCTTCAGTAGTAAAATATGCTCTTACAACACAAAGCATAGTTCCGTTACTTCACAGGCAAACGAGTGTTGTTGTATACATTGAATAAATGAGAAATGCACATTTCAGTGCACTCGTCAAATCAAGAGCAACAGAAAAGAGTACATAACAGTATTGCATTCGGTGAAGGGTAAGCTAGCAGAATGTCTTGTGCACACCTCTAGTATATACATAGTATTGGAATATAATTTAGGAATGAATGAAATAAAAACAGAAACCGAAAAACTAAACAAAATTTTATTAGACAAATGTCATTTTCTTATTGAATTACGAAAATTTTTGTACTTTTATCATTCCATTAGACCAGAGATACATAGATAACTCCATAAAATTGTGCCCGGCTTTAATGTTACCCCTTACAAAGTATACAAACCTATAGCTATGGCACACACACACACACACACAATACCGTATAATATGTACGTCAAAACAAATATTGCTAATTATACAAAAAAAAAAAAAATAATGAAAGCAATATCTGCTAAGAATATTCAATATCAATAACCAAATAACGAATAAAATTTTTTAATAATTTCCATCTGAAATAGACCGCAATTTCAATCATACCACATATAACAATATTATTATACCAAAAAAACAAAAAAACAAAAATCATTTCCGTATGTTTATTAAAAAAGAAAAACTAATAAAATAAAATCAAATTGAAATAAACAGCTCCAACAGTATTTAATTATTAAATTAATTACATAAATTATAAATATAAATTGCTTGGAATTTTTTACTGACTGATTTCGGAAAATGTACATTTGGTACAATGGTAAGTATCTTTGCAAAAATTCAACTAATTTAAACGTTATGAATATCCTGATAATTATTTAATCCATTTGACATATGAAAACATATTTATTTAACCCTAATCTTATTGGCATAAGCCTGTGAGGCTCAAAGTCAATATAACAAAATAAATATAGTATGTCAGACATTCAAAATTCAGTAAAATAAAATTAAGAATTATTAAATATGTCCCTCTGTTAGTGATCGAAATATGAAATAGTAACGTTAACTACAGACATGAGCCTCAGAGGCTCTTATAAAGAAGTTCATATTTTTTTAAGTCTATGACTGAATAAATCTATCTTAATATCCTTGTATGGCATTTTCTATTTATAAAAATGTATATATTTTATGTACAAAAATAACCTTTCATACCTTAAAGTTGGGAAATGCCTATTTATTTATATTAAAAATTAAGTGATACGTATACATTCGGGTCTCGTTTTTATATGAATTCGAATTTATGCGATTTTAAATAAAAACAATTTTTTTTTTTAATTTTTTATAGATTTTAAAATGTTATGATACTTCTTAAACTGTCGTATCATTTTTAAGTTAAACCAAGTTTACACCACTGATATAATAATTATTTTTAAACCTAACTGAAGAGTTGTAATGACCAAAGCTGATGAACTAGAAAGCGGCAGTAATTTCCCTGAGGTTTAAAAAGTTTTTTATATGGGAATCTCTAATAATATCAGATCTCAATGCCGAATAGCTTGTGAAAATCAATCGTTCGTCGTACTTTGTTTCCAATTGGAAAGGCGATTGATTGGCATCAGATTGGTCTAACTATGCCAATAAAAGTCTCCAACAGTCAATCCTTACTTATAATTTAAAGAATCTTTTATTTAAAGAAGCTGTTCCATTTTAATACCTGGTACTTTAATACCCTTCAAAATAAACAATTAAACTTTCTAAAAATTCATTGATCTAGTCCCCTACTGTACTATCTGATAGGTATGTAATGATAAAAGTGACTTCGAACCAATTCCAAAACGATGCAGAATGATTGATTGTACATTCATAATTACACACTTCAGCTTATTATTTAGTTATTATTTTTTGGATCATTTTGTTTTTTTATTCTGTAAATAATGAATTAAAATTTAATTTTCTTTTATTTTTTTTTAAGGTTTTTTTTATTCTTTAAGAAAATGAAATAAATATACTTTTGTTGACTTTTTTATGCGATTTTGCTTTGATTTCTCAATTAAAATTTGAATTTATGCGGTTTTTCACGATTTTGGAACGAGTCATTAATTTTTATATGAAGCTAGAGTATCGTTTTATGCAAATTCAATTTATACGAATTTATATCGCATAAAACGAGACCTCAGTAAATCTGAATACAAAAGTTTAAAACATTAATTGCGTTTGGATTTTATATGGAGTGGAACTGTTTGTTATAAAATATATACGAAAACGTTTTTCTTAGTTCTTGTATATGAGGCTTAGTGACTCGTGTCGGTGAGATTTGTTAAATTTTTATGTCATAAAGCTAACCCTAAGCTTTCATTTAATAAGATAATCGGTATGTTTATTAATTAATATTAATATTAATTAATACGTACATAATTGGTCAGTCAGGATTACGATCTATCTTCTATTCTATCAAGGCATATTTATAATAGGATAGGAGCGTCTCTACAACAATGCAACAATGCACGACAGGCAGTTTTTTTGTTAAAGTGCACGCGGAATGTCAAAAAAATTAACCCTCAAACCTTCATAGGAAATTAATAAAAGCAATTAAAAAACTAAATAAATTTTATATATTGAAATTTCTTTTGATTTTGATGTCACGCTTAATTACGCAAAAGTGGGGCACCTATAAATTAAAAAAAAATTATTCCATCCAGTCAATAACATTTCCACTTTATGTAAATAACATATTTTTATATGGCCATCGCGAAAAATGGCAGATGTAAACGTTATTTGTTATTGCTCACAGTTAGGCACCTAGTTGGAGAGACCAAAATTTCATCACTCTCGTCTAAATTTTGTAGTTGTAGTTTAAAAGATACAGTGAACGCCAAAAGTGAGTCAACACCACAGATATAAAACATTTTCTTAGGATTGTGAAAAAAGTAAATAAGAATAGTCGAACAAATTTCCAAAAAAAAAAATGATTATTTCTTACTTATAAAATGTTAAAACAAAAACAAACAACAAAATTATTGTTGTGGTATAAGAATATTTTTTATAATAGAAAATTTAAAATTATATTGGGTGTTGACTCACTTATGGCGCTGAGTGTATATGTATTTAGTGTTAAAGGCTTTAATATTATTAATCATCTTGCAAAAATTTTAATAAAATTGGCTTTGAAATAGTAATTCTGAAGAATTTCAAGAAAGCGTATCGTACAAATGAGATAAATGCGAAAATGATTATCGAAACAAAACACAAAAAAAAAAAGAACTGCACTCGTAAACCATTGTACAACAGTATAAAAGAGAGTTGTGTGAAGAGCACAACAAAAATATTGTACTCTTCATAACGTGCATTTCTTTTTTTGCTCTCGGCAACCGAACATCTTCGTCGACGCCAGCATTGCCAGTAACTTTTTTAAACTTACTATTTCTGGGGAATTTTTTTTTTCTTTGAGTTTATGGCGAAAGCAAAGGATGTATACTATAATGTTTTTGTTTTTAACGCAATTTTATTTTCATTTTTCAAAAATATAGTAGCGTAATTATAAAAAAGTAATAAAAATAATAAAACCAAAGCAATCAATACAAAACAGACTATTTTTGTAATTATTAATCTTTTCTTATAAATCACCCGCGCACGTAAAATCGTAACCTACTCACAACAATGAATAAGAAAGGTCCGAATGTTTTGCTCGCCAGCATTGCCATTTAAACTTTTTATTTCTTGGGCAAACCCTTTTTTTGAACTACTACTGAACTATTCGTATGGCAATACTGAAAATGTAACTTCAGTAGTAAAATCAAGATCAACAGAAAAGAGTACACTACAGTATTGCATTCGGTGAAGGGTAAGCTAGTAGAATGTCTTGTACACACCTCTAGTTCATACATATATAAAATTGTGTGATTCCCCTTTTTAGTATCATTGGCAGATAGCTGTGTATTTTTTTTTTCTGAATGCGTTTTTTGAATTAAAATTAAAAATAGTGCTCATACATTATGACACATATTCAGCGTTTTTCTATTATCAAATAATAGTTCTTTAGAATTTTATTTTAAGCTTGACTAAGAAAGTTTTTCCTAAGTCCAACCATAAATAAAGAAACATTTCTTCAAAGCAAATAAAATTGAATCTTTAACTGTTTATATAGAATTGAAGAAAAGAAAATCGCATTAGCAGAATTCTTTTAAAAAATGTACATTTTAGAACATTTATGCTTGTATTAATTTAAATTTTATCCTTATTTGATATATACATGCATACATAAAAACAACAAAGCGGTAGGCCCTGATTGCCTCCCCGCTGAATTGTTTAAGACCGGATGTAATAAGTTGGTAGGGCACACGCACCAGCTTATTTACAAAATGTGACTAGAGGAAAGTATGCCCAACGATTAGAACCTCAGTGTCCTGTTTCCTATCCTGAAGAAGGGAGACCCTACGATATGCGCCAACTACAGGAATATAAATAAGCCTTCTCCCTATCGCATATAAGATTCTTACAGGTGTAATGTGCGAACGACAGCAGCCACCCGTCAAAACACTGATTGGACTTTATGCTCAGCTGCTAATATGTCAATCCCTCAGTCTTCGGTTAGAAACTGCAAGAATGTGCTTGGTGGAATAATCAAGTGCAATATTTACAAAATAATGAAATAATTGCTTGGAAAACTTTTGTAAAGTTTAAATAAGAAAATTCAATTTTTTGTAGAGTAATAAAAAATATAAAAAATCTGTTTTCAAAATATTTAATAAAAATTCATCGACCAAGGATGTTTGAAGGAAAGTGAATCGACTTTCTAGCAATGGAACATATAACAAGATTTTAGTCATAAGAAGCCTTATAATACCATTAGAAACTCATCTCAGATAGCTGATTCTTTTGCGAACAACTGCTCTGAATACTTAAGTACTGAATATTCTAATCTATTCACGCAATCAAAAAATAGCGATAGTATTAATAAGAATGCTAAATTTATAGAGAACGCAATTAATATATCAGAACTACAACTAGCTCTATCTAAAGTTAAGGGTTCTATACTTGGCTTTGACAGAATTTCATACCATGTGATACAAAACACGGACCCTTAATATAAACTACGTCTATTAAGACTGTTTAATAACATCTTTAAATCGGGCATAATCCCAACAAATTGGAAAACAACTTCATTAATCCCTATTCCCAAAACTACAAAAATTTCATTAAATATTAAAAAATACCGTCAATTCGCCCTATTACCATGCACAAGCAAATTGTTAGAGAATATTATAGCTAAACGCCTGTATTTGTTTATGGAAAGAAACCGTCTTATAGCGCCAAATCAGGTTGCCTTTAAAACTGCAAGAGATTGCACTAACGCTTTGCTTCACACCGAGTTTTATATAACCAAACACCATTCGACAGAGTTGGAAGACGTGCCATCCTGGAAATTCTTTACAAATAGAAAGTTGGCCCAAAAATGTTTAAATTCATCTGTTCCTTTTTAAAACATCGTACATTTCGGGTGAGAGTGAACGGGGTTTACTGATCCATTCACCCATTGTAGAACTGCACCCCACAGGATTCTCCTCTGTCCGTAATTTTTTTTTCGATCGCATTTAGTGAGATTCATCAAATAATAAATAATTACAAGCACTTACACTATTGCATGTATGCTGATGATCTCTGCCTCTTCTGCAAAAAAAAAAAAAAATTCCAACTCTGATTCTAATAAATTACTTCAGGAAGTACTAGATAAGATTAATGCCTGGTGTCTTAAATGTGGCGCAAAAATGTCTTCAGATAAAACAAAAAAACTACATATCGTCGTCGAAAATCCAAAAGTACGTAATAAATTGTTTTCCAATTTTACAGGAGAAGCAAAAAAAGTTATTTTTGGTCGCAAAAATCTAAAAATTAGTAGATATTTATGTGTTAGATAACCTCACGAATCATAATCAATCAAAAACTCGATTTTGACTTTTTGATAATACGTACTTTTAGATTTTCGACGACGATATTAATTATTGTTCGCCATTAACATTAATAATAATGCGATTAAAAACGAAGAATCTCTTAAGATACTGGGCATACACTTTACTAAAAAGTAATCTTATCTCTCTGGACAAATTGTATACACTGTTGGACGCGCCATAAGATTATTTGTTTTTTATTTAGTACTAAGAACAGTTATCTTTTCCAATTTTATTTTATTACAGGCTAGGCAATATTAAAAAAAATTTTCCAAAATTTACTTCCAGTAAAAAGTATGGAGACCTTTAAAAAAAAAACGTAAAAATGATCTTTTGTGTAAATACTTATGACTACCTCTCTAAATAATAATAATATTTTCTAAAAACCAACTCGTACCAGTTGATTTTAAGGCATAATTGCCTACTTTTTCTTTCGCTAAAAGATAACCCATCTGAAATCAAAAAACTCTCCGCGATAAATATGAACGCATATACTAATGAGTAAAATGGTTCATATATTTTTATTCATTAATTTGTTTCTTTTTTTTATAATAAAACAAAAAAATTATTAATCTATTCGACGAATCGAAAGAAAAATAAGGACAATTATCTTTGTAGTACCCCTAAGTAGAAATTCGAATGGTCTTTGCATTAAAATGTTGAGCCTAATATTTAGTCAAGCACACTATATACCCTATTGCTGGTTTACTTATTTTCTTTCATAATGGATAAGATAGACCATTGAGGTAGCTATTTAAAGATGCAATTAAAGACGGGTTCACCCACAGGTTTCTGAAACATTTTTTGTACGCACAAATTTTTTTTATATGTAGTTTGACGTTTCTCTAAGAGAGCGCGAGAAATTATTTTGTGTGAACAACTCTCAGTGTGAACGGGCAATCACACACGAACAGAATTATGCCGGTACAAAATGGCAGCTTGTAGGGAAGAGAGGTGAGGAGAGTGGTTTTTGCCGGCATAAGCAACACAAAACTAATCCACATACATTTATAAAACGGCAGGTTCAGAAATTTTTTTATACAGCATATTTTTAGTCTTTCGTTGAGCGTTGAATAGTGAAGAAAACACTAAACACACAAAGCAGAATATATGTATACAATATTATGACAGATAAAATAGTCTCATGTGTGACTGAAAGATCAAAAATTGTGCGACTTAAAAAATAGTCTCGTGTGTGAAAGTACAATTAATTTAATTTTAAATTTGGTTCGAACCATTTTAAAAAAGGTTGCCATATGAAATTAGTGCAAGAGACATGCCATATTGTTTGTCATTTGTATTAAAAATTCACTATGGTAAACAAAGAAATGTAAACAAAAAGCAAATAAGATAAACAGATGTATTGCCGGCAAAAATAAAAAAAAAATGGAGAAAATGTTAAAATTGAAAAATATCACATTAGGTAAGTTGTAATATTAAAGCAATTTACAGTATTGCCTCGATTTACATCGTCTCGATTTACGTTGTTTCAATTAACGTCGTCAAAAATTTTGTTCTCTTCAATTTCGATTTCCGTCGTCATTCTGTTGTTTATAAACAAAATCATAAAAATGAAATTCTTTTAGTTTTTTTTTTTTGTAAAATTTACACAAATAAATAGATCTGATGGTATGAGTTCTTTGAAATGCGATTTACGTCGTTTTGATTTACGTCGCCTTTTTCCAGAACATTCTAAGACGTAAATCGAGGGAATACTGTACTGTATAATTTCTACATTTTCTTTGCCCTTCAGATAAAAATTTATGCACATTTATTTACGTCATTTTCAATTAAAATGGCAGCACTATTTTTACGAACAAAGTTTCCAAAATGGGTGAATCATTTTGCAGAAAACTCTCAGTAAACAAAAAATTTCTCCGCCTTAAGGGCTAGGCTTTCATATTCTTATATCTTACAACAGCCATTTCAACAAGATTTATAATTCGTTGATTTTACAATATCAGTTAGAGTACTAATGCTACTGGAAGCAAATGAATAAAATTTGTTATTTCGTTATTTATTTACTAAATATATTAAATTAAATAACAATATAAAATGCCATAACATCTCGGATATAACGAGACGACATCCTCTCAGCAAATTTCCGTGAAAAACACTGAGAGTAAATATAATTATTATGAAAGTTTTTTCATGAAATCTGTCGTTCGGAGCGAACATTGAACTGCAAGTCTGGCCATGTATGGATAAAATTAACGCACACAACACAAGTGCTGTGGGAAACTGGGTTGTAATCCTGTCTGAACAGTTGTAATCACAAATAATAAAATATAGGTATATTAACATATTCGATAACGATTAGTTAAAATTCCGTGTGGAGAAGATGCAATTTTTGGAAATTATTTAATTCAATCTGTTTTTGTTCAAAATAATGCTCCAATGCAACTTGGCCGCCATATTAAAAGGATGGCTATTTTGTAATTTAAGTAAGATTTTGTGTCATCTTCCCCGAGCATACAGGCTCATATTAAAACCTAATCTTCTAAACAACAAATTGGAAGTTTCTTACTACAGAGGTATAGCAAAATTGAATGCAATTGCAAAACTCTTTGAAAAAATTGTGACTGACTATAGCATCAAATATTTTCAATTTTAACCTCATATCAACATGGCTTTCGAAAATTATGTTAAACTTCTACTAATATCTTGGAATTAACAACTAAAGTAAATGAAGGGTTCATCAACAGGTAACTACACAGACCTCAGTAGAGCATTTGCACTATGATCTTTTGCTTTATAAACTGTCTTGCATTGGTTTTAGTAACAATGCAGTACGTTGGCTGCAATCTTATCTTTCTAGTAGAACTCAGCAGGTGAAATTTTAAAATGTTCAATCTAAAGCAGCGAAGGGCAAATTTGAAATTTCGTATCACATGTGATAGGAAAAGAAATTTCTGCTGACGCTCCGTTGACACACCTACACTATAAGCTTACTCGTGTGGTTTCGTATAATGATCGTGTGTTTGTTGCTTTGTTTGTTGTTTTGTGTTGATGCCAGAGCAGGGATGGGAAATTGGTCTTAACAAATTGTACTAACGTTCATAAAAAATTGTACTTTTTTCAGATCGATTGTACTAAATTCACTTTTTTCTTTTTTAAACTTTTTTTTTATTATAAATTAATAAAAATTTAAATGACAATTCACTTTATTGTGTGTAGTATTAATGTAAAAGAACAAAAATAATAGGAAATTTTTCAAATTGTTAGCGCAGTTTTGATTTCAGTACAAAATAAAGGTTTTTAGTCTTTGCAAAATTATAGCACCAGTCTCATGTTTGTTCAATAAGAAACTTTATTTACCAAATATGTTGATACTTTATTTAGTAAACCCCCCTTATTAAAGTAAATATTCGGTCTTTGATATTTTTATAAAGATGATTTAATATTTCTCCGTCTATTTTCACCCACTCTTGGATCGTTTTTAATTTCAAATTTTCATCACTGGTAAATTGCCTGTTATCTTGAATATAATTTTCGGACAAGAATGGGGAATTCGTTTGGGGAAACATTTTCAATAATATTCATATCAGTAGAGTAAGCTGGCCACGATAAAACCTCAATAGATTGTTTACGGAACCATTCCATCCTCTGTCCGCTGACATGAATTCTAGCATTGTCCTGTTGTAAAATATATTTTTTTCATTATTTTCTCTCAAGAAGGGCAGCAAACTACAGCTAAGAACAGTAATGTACTCGGTACTATACATTCGCGTAGATGGAAACTGAAATTCGAGGCAACCACTTAAAGAAATAACTCCCCAGCAATAGACTCTCTCCCCAAAATTTGAAGATCTAAGCTCACGAGAGTAGTATCGATAGTCATCTGGTCTATCTAAGTTCCACTTTTTTTCATCAGAGAATATGACCTGAAGACGATTCATTGTTTGTTATTATTAAAACTAGATGACCCGTGCGAAAACAGCTTTTTACAACTTAATATGCATATTATATATAACTGACTTAGTGATAAACGGCATTATAGTAAATAGCGGTATTGCCAGAATGAATTTTAATACATACTATATTATGTAGAACTGCATTACTATAAAGCGACCCTGTATTAGCACACTTGAACAAAAACATGTAATCACAATGACAACAGTATTATTATGCACTTCTATATAAAATATAATTTTTATTAATGAAAATATTAATTTTTCAATTTCTAATTATTTTTCGCCATTAGTGTTAGATATAAGCTTTAAAATGAGATAAAATGATGCTAGTGGTGCTATAATTATAAAAAGCACTTTATAATAGGTAAACTTAACAACTTACTTTAATACTTAACTATAAAGGAATAAAAAAGTTTATGAGATCTAAATTTTAAATCACTATTTATGATAAATTTTGTACCATCAAACTATTTGTTATTTCAAAATTGTAGCAACACTAATTAAATGACTTCAATAAATCCCTTGTTTGGATTAAATTAGAGACAGTCAAAGGAAACAGTCGATCTGTCCCTTTGATTTTTGTTAAATTTTGGTATGAAAATATCCTTTCTACATTTGCAAATGAATGTGGAACGGATAATATTCCATTTATAACACTTGATATGTCAAATTAGCAACGAATTGCCATATACAAATGAAACGAAAAAAAATCTTATACTCTAATGAGACAGTATATTTGAGTGATGTAATAAAATAGAGGACATTTTTCAATAGTGCTAAATAACGCATTGAGGTGCTATGGTGTTTTTGACTTCCAAATAGTGCTAAAAAAAGTACAATTGTATCAACTTTTCCATCCCTGTGCCAGAGAACAAAATCAATTCAGTTGACGTTTAGCACTTGTTGAAGCAAGATCTCGCTACGCAACTTTTTTGAATGATTTATTGTTGTTGGCAAATACACGCAGCAAAATGTTTAATGAAAATTGGGAAAATGATTTTTTTTTATAGAGAATATGGATGGTAATGCACAATGCCTTGTGTGTTATCGCACTTTATGTCGTAATTTTTTTTTTTTATAAAAAGACATTACGAGACTAGCCACGGATTTTTCGACAACATTAAAGGGAATGATAGGATTTTAAAATTATTGCAATTAAAAGCAGAATTTTTTTTAAAATTCATTGTTGACGAAAATGACGCACCAAATTACAATGATTTACAAATTAATAATAATAATTTAATGCCTTTTAAAAAAATTCAATTCCTACAAGTACTTTGAAGAACCTTGCACTAAATATGTCCAAAAGATTAAGGGAATTCATTAATAATAAAGGAGGAGCAACTACGTACAAAATTTTGAAGTTATTTAATTATTTATAATATTTTCAAGTGAAGTGTTATACTTCATTTTGTTAATTGAAATTCCTTATGTGCCATATAGTTTCTATTATAAATAGAAAATATAAAGAAAGAATTCAATGTTGAGGTCCTTATTAAATAAAATATTAACCGAATTAAAAATTAAACTAAAATTTATAAACATTTGACAACAATAAACATATGCTTTAATCAAAAAACAAAAAATATTCAAAACCGCACTTAACATACGCACAACACAATAAATCATTTTTTTCCTTTTTTTTATTTCCCAGTGTACGACTCTCAAAAATTACATTGAATTTGTTCTCCGCTGCTTTACTAACACAACCAAATCTATGATAGTATGTGTGTTGCCCTTCACTGATCTAAAGTCATCGAGTGCCTCAGGGAAGCCAGTACTATTCACATTATTTATAAATAATTTGCCATCTATTATTATTATTATTATATATGCTGATGATGTAAACATTTTTAATTCGCTTGATAGCATATCTGGTCAATTAACTCTTCAAAAGGATATTGATTATTTTTATCAATGGTTTGAAGTCAGCTTGTTGTAGTTAAATTTTAGAAAAGATTTTAAATATAACTGATTCTAGGATCTTGTTAGATCATAAGCTTACGTTTCCTAAACATATGTATAACGATGATGGTGAACAAAGCAAATGGTGTTTGAGGATTTATAAAGCGCTGGTCAAATAAATTTACTGCTCCCTACGTAACAAACCAATTACTGTCAAACCCGGTTATAACGAACTCCGTGGGACCTGAAAAAATAGTTCGTTATAGGCAAAGTTCGTAATAAACGGGGTGAAGTCATAGAAGAAAATATAAAATACAAAGAATTTTTTTCATTTTTTAAAAACAAAAAGTATTTTTTTTTTTTTTTTTTGTTAAAAACAAAAAATAAGTGTTAATTCTTTTTATCTAGCAGATGATTAAAGATACTGAGTTATAATTTAATGCTGCCATATTAAATAAAAGTAGAGGCTATTGCCACACTTCAAAGTTTTTTCTGAGGGTTTGTAATAAAAAAGGTAAAATGTATGAAATTTAATTACTGGGACCATTTAAAGTAGTTCCTTTTAACCGAGAATTCGTTATAAACGAGTTCGTAATAAACGAAATTTTTGGTATGAAAATTGTTATTAAAACGTTGGGGCTTGAAAATATGTACGTAATAACCAAGAATTCGATATAATCGAGTTCATTATAAACGAGTTTGACAGTATATATGTATATCTTTGGTGCGCCCTATTCTTGAGTATGGATCTATTATATGGGATCCACATTTTCTCGTTGTTATAAAAATTTAAAACATTCATGACATTATCAACAGCACTCAGTTATAATACAGTAGTTGCAAGCGAAACACATACACCTTAGCCTAATTTTTAAACTATCTTATAACATCAAATAAGAAACTCTTAAAATATAAAACTTTTTGTATTTTATTACTTCATTTTATGTATTTATCAAAAATTATTTTCTGCTTAAATCCATAAATTAATTAAAAATTTTTTAATACTTTAAAAAGATTATAAATTTTAGAAAAATTTTCCATTGATTTGTCATGCAAAACCACGACAAGAAATCTTCACCAAACAGATTGCATTAATGTGGCTCAGGTCAGATTATAAAATTAATTTGTGTTTCTGGTGGTAAACGTTAATTATATTAGCCCTAATACCCTTTATGGATGGAAATTTAAAAGGAAATCTTGCAAAATAAGTACGTCCATGACCATGAAGCCAGAAAATATTCCGCCCCTTATAATACCTACATATGCCAGGATGCTTAGAATACCTGATCATAATTGTTCATCAACAGATGAACTTTACAAAGTTGCATATCGAAAACAGAACAACTCGATGTTATTCCGTCCATGCAATTTTATTAAGCCCAAAACAGTTTGTAGTCGTTAAGGTACAATCTGTATTACTTTATAAATTCACAAAGGACTAGAATACATAGAAAAGGTAGAATTTCTCATGGAGAAGGTGTGCCCATAGCTTCTAAAACACAACGTCAACTCATCATTACCTAGTAGACTGAAAGAAAACCTTTAAAGCGTAAGGTTATTGTCCTCGCTATAATCTTGATTTCATCGACGATTTCGAAATGATGGCATCCAGAACCGAAGATTTCTTCATCCTTATTTAATTAATTGGTCGCTATGACTCCATAGTTAGCATTACGAATTAGTTTCTCACGTCAATCATGTTTTGTGTGTTAATTTTTTTTATAAATGACGGAACTTACAGTTTAAAGCCGACTCCGAACGACAGGTGTCATGACAATTTTATTTACTCTAAGAAATTTTATCTGCCGATCAGTTTAAGGCAACACAAGCTTTCACAGCTCTGCAGAAAACAGAGTTAACTTTATTCGCAATCTGTTGGAAAGAGATACGCTTGTCAAACATTGATGTTCATTCTGTGACGTCTTTGGACGAAATAAAGTCTTTCATTCTTTGAGTCAAGAGTTCCAAAATGCCTAGTATAAATCAAATTAACAATATTTTGTTAAGAATTTACCTTACTCTGCTTTAATAATACTCATTTGGCAATTACTGCCAAATAAGCCTATTGAGCTCATTGGGCAAATTATTTGAAAAAAATACTTATCGCGACTCCTAACATTTATAGAACACACCAGTCAACTTTACAGCAAAACACTCTTGTATTCACCAAAATTAGAGACAGGTGAACATTATCAAATCAAATAAAAACCATAAACGTCTTATTTTTAAGCCTCACCTAACGGAATTCGTGAAAAATTTACTTAAAAGCAGAAAGTTTGTGGAAGCAGCGACGTGACACTCTAGGTGGTGTTCTCCAGAGCTCAATTCTATCTTCTCTGCATTACATTTCCGACTTAAAAACTCCCAATAGCATTTTATGTGGATGATAGTGGTATTATCTGTCATGGAAAAGTTTGTAATGCAATTGTCATGAAAATTCAGAACGCTCTGGTACCGGCCACAACATATTTTTTTAAATGCAAAATTAAAATCACTGACGAAAAATCTGGCTTCATTACAAGTCTCCTAAGAGAATCCCATCCAGAAAGGATATTTAAGGCAGAGAAATAGCATTCACAAAGTCCATAAAATATGTGGGAATTACATTATACCAAATATTAAATTTGAAATAAGATCTGCAGAGTACTTGTCTCAAAACAAATAGGCGCGAACAATCTTTTTATATTTTTCTAAATCAGAATTCAAAATTGAATTGTAAAAACAACCTTTAAGGTAACAGACCAACGAATTGCTTTCAATACTAAAATAAAGACGATTAAAAATTTTATAACAGATATGACGCTGTCATTTGAAGAATATGGAGAAGATTTGAGAGGTTTATTTTGATGACAGCTATCTTTAGCTAAATTAATGAAAAGATGTCCAGCTATGGGCTGTCTAGTAGTCCAGTGTAGAGGGTAGTGTGCTAGACTATTAGCGTGAAGATTGTGGGTTCGATTACCAACAGATACTATGGTCTGTTATACTACACCAAATATAAGGTCTAAACTACTCGTAATAATTAACAATATATATAAATAGTAGTATGTTCGCGTTAGTATAGTATAGATATTTAAAAAAAAAATTTTTTTTGGTCATTTTAACGCTATGCCGCTAGACCGTCTCTAGTCGACTTTAGGAAAAAATTCAAAAAAATTTTACAGCAATTTGTTTTCTTCATATAAATGGAGTGAAATATTTTATTTCAAAAAAGAACAGATTATAAAAGAGATATATAAAAAATAAAGTTAAATTTCAGATTTCATTTCTTTATAAGGTAATACCAAAAAAAAAATAATAAAAAAATCAATATTTATGGGATAAAACAATTTGTTCAAGTTATTTATGTTGAAAATCGTAAAATTGATCCTTGTGATTAGAGGGACACAAGTTTATATTACTCTTGCGACATACAATTTGAGTTTCGAAATTGCAACCACGTCTTATACGTTTTTTTTACCAGAGCATGATAAAATCTACGAAAATGTCCGACTCCATCATAACGGATGTCTGTAGATGGTAGAAATGATTCTTTTTTGATCTTGAAGTGGGCGCCCTCGAGCTTTTGGCAATGAAGGCCTCTGCTTACAAAGTACGGACTAAATCTCTGATCTGAAGTTTGATGGTTGGTATCGCGTATCATTAGCCTTGAGCGCCCTGGTAGTCTAGCGGGCAGTGTACTAGGCTCTGGTCTGTAACACTACACCGAGCATAAGGTCGAAGTTATTAAGCTCGTATATAATTAGAATATAATTTGTAATCGTATTGTAATTAATAAATAATTAAATAATAGCTTTAAGAACAGTCGATTTGCATATTTGTTCTTCTTCATTGGAATTTTATATCGACCAATAAAACCATCCATGACATATGACTATTTTATTCATGGATTATATTAGGTAAACCGACGTCAACAAACTTTTATTCAAAGATAACAAAACGTGAGAACTGTAATATTGAGAACTGCCTAAATATTGAGAAATTTGCAAACTTATTGTAAAGAAGGAAGTTCTTATATCTTTTTGAGTGTCGTATAAATTTGATGGTTCAAGAATGCGCTCAATAATAGTGTCGCCCAGAAAGTACTTGAAGCATTTGAAAGGCGTATCAGGCTTTGTGAGATGTTTTCCTTGTTCGGAAAAATGGAATCGGAGAGTTACCTAGTACTAAGAACTTTTGGTTTCATAAGATTTTCTCCAAGTTGTGGAATATGCGATCTATATCCTAAACAGATGCAATACACTCCCTTTTTTATATTAAATACTCTAGTCTGTTCTGCAGACACATTACGTTTGCGTTTCTGTGGCCGAGGAAAAATTGAATCAATCGAATTAGAAAGGGATAATAGTTTTGCCAATGACGCAAGACTTCCGTTTGGAGTAGGCAAATCTCTGATATCGGCATTGATTCTGACATATTCACCGCTGTATTCATCGACCCGTCAAATCCAACGTTGGTATGGCCCATGGAGTCACAAGCATCATCATCCAAGTCGCCTTTCACATCTTCTTCAAATCTAAAATTTTCTCAATTTCTTCATAAGCAAGCGATGATAATTTTTCACCTAGAACATGTATTTTAGTTTTTTTTTTAATTAATCTAAGACCGCCTCCAGACGAGCTGCCTTTCAACATCAATAAAAAGTTCCTGAAAGTAGTTTTTTTCCTTTTTTTCTTTGTGCTTTCTTAACACTATCACCAACACACTAATAATTTTTCTATTTAAATTTGAAATTCACAATTTTTGCAAAATAATTATTTTTTCCGCATTTAAAAATTTTTAAATGACTATGATCGCTGCTAATTTTTTGACTCCTAAAGCTGGGATTACCATTTCATAGCACAATTGTGCAGAGAGAATTCACATATATTGATTATGCTGTTTTATTTAGTCGTCGATCAGACTGCGCCGAGCACACATGTCGGCGGATGCTATGTTATTTTTTTTATGGTTACACTCAAAAAATATTTTATGTTAAAAAATTTTTTTTTTAAAATTCAGTCTTATATGTTCTTAAAACATTTTTTGATTGTTTTTATAGTCAAATAAATAATTTAGATGATATGGAAGGAGAACAACTTTTTTATAGATATAAAGCCATATTTTGGAAAACTTAAAGGCTGGTTATTAGCAGCATAGGAAATTTATGTACCAAAATTAGATCCTAAAAATTACCTAATTATTAACTCGAAGCTGTGTAACTTGGTATATGTTGGTGAAATAAAAATCTAAATAGGGTATTTTACTAACATTTTTCTACGACTTTAACTCTCAACTTATTTTTGCTCTCTCATTCACTAATACACAACCAAAAAATGTTTGGTAACCCCTGCCCTAAAGTAATCAAAATACAAAAAGAAAGCAAAAGAGAATTTGGAAAGCGAATAAATGAGCATTGAATTTAACCCATCTACAGGCAGTCGTGGGCACTAGAGGGTTAAGAGTCATTATTACAACTTTCCGTTAAAATTGGCGTTAGTTAAAGGTACCTTTAGCTAAATTGAACGGCAAAGTTACCTTTAGCTTATTTTGGTTATTACAACTTACAGATAAAACAAAATTAACTTTTTCAGAAATATGGCAGTGCCGGAGCAAGGTCGATAAAACTGCTCAATAAACAAGATTTTTTAACGTTGTACACCCAACTCTTTTTTTACACGGTTTCTTTTTACACGGATTTAAAGTTATAGGGTTAAAAAAAAAATTTTTTTGCAAAAAATTTTTGATCTAGTACGGTTTCAAAATCACTATCTTGTAATTATATTCGTTTTTAGCACACTTGGCACCATTGCTGAAATGAGCATACATAGTAGTAACAGGGAAATCCCAAAAACCAGAAGTTCAATTTTCTATAAAAAATTTTTTAATAAAGAAGTCAACGTCGCAAGACCTTTCGCAAAGTAGTCTGACAGTTCAAAACTCTATTACCGGACGAAAGTCACCATTAGATAATTTGATGAATACCTCCAGTGATCGTCGCAAACAATTGCGCTTGTTATCAAGTAGCGACGAAATATTTTTTCTTTATTTCTATTCTAATTTTTCTGTTCTTAATTCTTGATTAACAGATTTCTTTTGTTTTTTGCTTGCTCTACCAATTTTTACCTGTATGAATTATGTATTTTAAGTTTTAATGCTCAATAAAATGACATATGAACATACAATTTGTATGCATTTCGGAAATTGTATAGTTTTCAAAATTCTTTAAACGGTTTTTCAAAGTAAATAAGGTTCTTTACACGGTTTATATTTTACTATAGGAAACGCATCTTTTTTTACACGGATTTCTGAGGAACGTACCTACCGTGTAAAAAAGAGTGTATATGCTCATTTTGTTTAAATTTGAAATTGCGATATCGAAAATAGTATATGATATGGCAAGTTCAAACATAAAGTGACCCTTAAATGTTAAATGTAGGATGATCTTGCCTTTACCTTAACGCACACTTTTATCTTATTGGGTACTCGTAATATATTAACATGATTAGTCCAGGAGAGTTGATTGTTAAAAGTAATACCCAAGTCCTTGGCACATTGTACTATTTCTATAGGCACTGTCATTGGATATGTATAATCGTTGTTTCCTGATTGGTATGATGTCGCTTTCATCACTCGATAATACTTTATGCGATTCTGTTTCGGTGTTGGATAGATTAGGAACGATTTTATATTGCCGAGACTTCCTAATGAAATCCGTAATTAACATTTACCTTTGGGTTTTTGTTTAAATCCTTATAGACCTATTCATATTGAGCTAACCATTTATTAATATTTCGCCCTGTGTTAAAGCGAAATCGTGTAAAAACAGTATCGTGTAAATCGGGGGATAGATGTACTTTTTTGTTATTATTTAACGCTTTTTTACAGCGCGTTTTGATTATAGTTAGTTACTAAAATTATTACTTGGCGTTTTTCAACGCCAATTGAGTAGGAGGACTGCGCGTTTTGGCCATAAAAAATTGGAAACGCTGGACATGTAGTTTGCAAAACGGTTTAAATCCACTGTCAATGTTTATGATTGCGTTTCGAAAGTGCTGATGGCACAATCATTTTTAAAGTTTTTTCTCACCAAAGTTGTAACATGTGTATTAAACCATTTGCATATTACTTAACTTATTTTTAATCATAAAGAAAAAACAAAATAAAAAAAATTTATTTATTCCTTCTGTAAAATATTTCTTTCAAATACGTCGAATGTTTGTTAATGGTAGGGACAGTTGATATCATATGTTTTGTGTAAATACTTTTGGAAAAACAACTAATAAAATTTAGATAAGAAACACTAACAGCTGACTCAAAAAGTATGTAACAGCATATGCCAAATTACAAATATTATGTCAATGCCGGCTTTGAAATATTACTTGGCAACGGCTCGCTAGGCGCGTCGGATGTGTTATAATACTCGTATAACGCGAAGCCTTTCGCTGTCAACCACCATTTCATTTAAGATTCAGTTCATGGATTTTTTACATTCTACACACATATTTGATAATTTTATTAATATGTACTTACAAAGCATACTATGTCCTCGAGTGGTTCGTATACAATGAAATCAGCAACAAAACTGGCGCATTCTTTCCCATTTCTAATCAAAGGTGTGTGGAGAAATGCTGTTGGTCGTATAGTAGTGCATACGAATTTCTGTGAGGGAAACATTGATGAATAAAAGATTTGCTTGTGTTGTTTAGGGAAAGTAATTTACCAGTACGTTGCATTCGTTCGGCAGGGCTAATACTAAAGGCCGTCTCTTACAGTTGTTGATAACAAATTGATGCCGAAAGTTTTCGGCATATAATAAGAGTAGACGTTCCTTAGGAGATAGTGTATAGTAGGAAGGTGGATAGCATTGATCAGAATCCTTAAATTCTTCTGTAGATTCAGAGAAAGAGAGATCAATACGTCCTACTTGAAATGGGTCTTCGTATTCAAAGTGTATTTCTTCTTCTTCGCCCTCGTAGCTCTCCTCACCATATTCCTCCTCTTCACACTCAGCTTCCATTTCGGCTAAGGCAGCTTCAAGACGCCGAGCTTCCTCAATAGCCTTAATTTGTTCATCATGTTTATGTGGATCAATTTTTATTTTCGCTTTTGAGACATATGGTTGTCGAAAAGCCATATCTTTTCACTAACAAATATGAAATAAAACGAAAATTTTCTATATTAATTCAAATAACAATGATTAGTTGTCATGTGAACAATTTCAAATTGAAAGTAGTGCCAAGTTTAAAAACAAGAATATGTATAGTGAAACAGTTCTTATATTCATTGTATATTTTCAGGAATCAAGACTGTTCAATTTTTCCATTAAATTCTGACTGTATTCTGAACAGATTTTGCTTTGTGTGCATTCCCATGTCTTGTGCCCGAAGTTGACGGTTATCCGGCTTAATCCATGACATTTTCCCTTCAGGACTCTGGCAATAAATTCGTTTCTCAACGCCAGTAACAATTCGCAGCAACACTAATTTTCTATATGTGTATCACTCAATTCATGTGGCACCCAGTTTCAAAACTTTTGGATCTTTCCCCTATCTGGCAAATTGTTTCATACGGTATTATTTGCAATTTAGCGTCTTTAAACTATTTACGAGATATTCCATGTTCATCATTTCTCACTTCAAAATTATTAGCTGCGGACCAACGAAACCATCCAATGCATGTTTCTCCTTATTTAGCATGATCGCCATATGCTTCAACAAACATTCGATTTGACTCTCCAGCACTTTACTACAAAAAATTAAGGCCTTCCACCATCATGATTTTCTAGTATAAAATTCGCAAACTAAATGGGATGAAAACTTATAATTTCGTTTTTTCACCAATATTCAGTATACCAGTTCACCAATATTCAGTATACCAGTTTACCAATATTCAGTATACCAGTTCACCAATATTCAGTACACATCAAACTGAATATGTTTGAATTAAGAAATTTTGTGTTTTTAAAACATTTATCCAAATATGTGTGAACTTATTTTTAGAGAATAACGATTAAAAATTACTTTTTAAATAGTCTAAAACCCTAATTAGCATAACGACCACGTAGCGTAACATAACGGACATTCGCCTTATCGTTAACAAAACGGAACGATCCGTATTGGAGGTGGCCAAAAATTTTTGGTTGTTTATTAGTGACTAGGAAAAAGAAAATAACTTGAGAGAATTTATTTAATACAGTCATGAGAAGTATTAGAAATATACACTATTTTGATTTTCATTTCATCAACATACATAAAATTGTACTTCTTTGACTTTATAAAAAGTTGTTCCCTTTCCTTATTATTTAAATTACATGGTCTGACAGTGAAAATACACCCGAGTAACTACATAGTTCTTGTTGTTTAGTTAGTTCAGTAGAACTCAAAAATACTTTTTTTATTTTTCTCGACCCCTCAAAACTTCGAATTTTATTCATATTTTTTCAAGTTTGTCCATCCATAGCAGCAAAGTTTAATAAAAAAATATAGGATAAGTTATTTATATATATAAAAATGAAGCTTATAGACGGCTAAACGGCTGGACTGATTTTCTTGAAATTTTAACAGTACCATCCTGTATGTCTGGAAGGAACTATAGGCTATTTTTTATTTTCAAATTTCAAGTAGGCGAGGTGCCACGCCCACATACCCAATAAGTATTTAATATCGCAGATCTCATAAACAGCTAAAGTCCTCAAATTTTGTATGGATGACTTTGACGTATATATGAACAAAATGGGCGGATTGGCTATAGTGGGCGTGTCTATTTATATAAAAGTAAATGTTTGTTTGTATGTACCTTATAGAATCGTAAACTATGCATTTGATCATGTTATGATTTTTAGAAAAATTGTTGCGCATGAGCCGGGGTAGGTTGCTAAATTGATATGACTAATTTCCGGCAGGTGGCGCCACTAAAAATTACTTAAAATCAATTAAATTGTAAACTGTGCATTTAATTATGTTATGATCTTTAGCAAAGTTGTTGCGCATGAGCCCACGGAGGTTTCTAAGTTGGTATTACCAATTTCCAACAGGTGGCGCCTCCATGCTGCTGAAAAGCGATGGTTAATGTCAGTAACGAGTTTTTAAACTTAGACGAGAATTTTAACTTCTAATACGTGAGCCTTTTAAAATGGCTACTAGCATCAAGAAATCCTTAAATTTGGTCTTGTACTAAGCCTGAGTGAAACTAGAAGGCTGGACGCAACAGAATCCATATGACAATCAGACTAAAATTTATTTTGGCTGGGAAAGCAACTATCGAAATCTACACAAAATGTTATTTTGCATTCTACAAAAATATTATCAACTTACTCAACAACAAGTTTTAGAAAAACTAAAACGAAATTAAAGTTCTACCACAGTTTTTCCTTCGCAGTGTACCCGACCAGAAAATGTGATATTCACGAGCGTTAACAGCGAACTGACAGTTACAATGGGCCGATATTTCTGTTATGTTTAACAATACTTAATCGATAAACAATTCAAAGATGAGATTGTGGAAATAAAGGCTCGATTCTTCAAACGTTCATGTAACGTTACGTAACTTCGTTTTTAGCATAACAATTTAAATGTTTACTAAAAGGTAATATCTCGTTGATGGAACGGAACGCTTTGTGTAAAACAGGATTCCTTAACGTCGTAACGTGGCATCTGATCACGAGTGATGGGACTTTTGTATGTAGAGTTGCATTGTTTAAATGCGAATAGAACGAAATCTACTATAACTTCTTGCCATTCCAGCTATCATCATTAGAGGTTGAAGACTCACCCATAGACTCGATACAATATGCCTAGAACTAGGGTATTGTTTTTAACAGTGAACTCACATGAAGTAACCATGTTTTCATGAACTAACCATGTTATAATTTATGAGAAAACGACATGTTATGTTGTGAAAACTTTGTAGAATTCAGTACTTTACGCCGCTTAATATATGTATACTTATTTGCGAAAACATACCTAATTCCTATCCTTTTCCCGCTCTTTGCGGGTCAACAATATACCTAGTCAGATATATTTTTTGTCTATAATAGAATTTCGCATTTGTTCTTTTTTACAAGATTTACAACATGTCATTGCAAAACTATTTGAGGAATCGCATGTTGATTTTCCTGCACAGAATTTTCCATCTTACGGAACCAAGTTACCTATTAAACAGGCTGTAATTTTCTAGATCCAGCAGAGGCAACAGGATAAATACTTTCGGAAACTAATGTCCAAAAGGCGCTTTTACATAAACGCTATTCGTTCAACACACTTTTCGATAAAATAATTAAAATTCTATAAACAGTACTAATAAAAAAGATAATACGCTTGTTCTAATAGATTTGATCAATAAAGAACTAAGTAATAATAATTAATGCTCTCTTTAGTTTTTTTTTTTTTTTTTTTTTGAATTTTTACATGTGTGATAATAATAAGAAAAATAATTTTTAAGAAATAAATACTTCGATAGTGCACAAAAATAATAATAATAATATATAAAGAAGTGGTACGAATGCCCTTTTAGGTACATTCATCATTTTAATCGAATTAATAATTAAAAGCGGCTTCCCTTCATTATTTGACCAATTCAAACAACTTTGTATCGTGTATGTTGTATTGTTTGTATCATTTGTGAACACCCAGTGTTATATTGTGTTGCAAAAATTTACAGGAAATTATATAAAAATGTTAGCGGGTTGGCTCAAGTCACATAGAAAATGTTTTGTGTTTAAATTATTATATTATTACTGACATTTACATAATCCGGTAATACAAAATCGTACAACATATAAAAAAATTTTTATGGATCTGTATGTTAGAACTTGCCATATTATACATTTATTATTTTCAATATGGCAACTTCAAATATAAACAAAATAAGCATATACAGCAAAATCACAGTCGTCATTGCTACTGTGCTTAAAAAAAAAACTTTTTTAATTAACCTGTGCTATCGACATTGCTCCGTCACTGACATATTTTCTGTAAGTTGTAATAACGAAACTAACCTCTAAAACTAAACCCAAGTTTAACGGCAAATTGTAATAACAGCCCTAAATATCTGTGCCAATAAATAATAATGGTTTAAGCTGACATACGATTTTTTCTTTCATTTTATTACGTATTCTTATTCTCTCCTTCAAGATTTGTCACTCAGCTAAATTTAAGGTATAAAATGCCATAATCAATAAAACCATACTCATTTACGGTCTTATGCAAAAAAACTTACAACATGCTTACTAACCATTGTTAAGCAAAATTCGATAAAAGTATATCCAAAAACGATAATTAGCTTAAAACACCTGTAGTAAAACCATTGTTAAATCTATGAAATTTAACAATGGTTCGACCCTACTTTAAACCTACTATTAGAGACATTTGTCATAATTTTCTTAAATTTTTCACAATTTTGTGACAAAATATTCAATTTTTTAAAATAATTAAAAAAATTTAAACAACAAAAAATTCCCCCCCCTTTGTGTCATTGTGCTATTGATGGCACGCATAGCAAATAATTAAAGCTTGCAGTTTTTTCTCCATATTTCTTTGTACTCAAATTTTTCTTTTTTCCAAAAATATAAATTTTGTTTACAAAATAGTTTTAGTGATGTCTAAATAATCAAAACAAATTTAAAGAAACCGGTACTCGAATACTTTCTTTAATCAAAATATAATATTTTAATTACATTGGTTGTTTTATTTTATTTGTACATTGTTGTTATTAAAAAAAAACAAATATAACCACATTTTTATGTTAAAAACAATTATTTTGTATAAAAACATAAAAAAAAAAACAATATTAGACACGAATACCAAATGAAATAATAATCGTTCATAAACAACATTAAGGAAAAATTGAGAGAATAAAATAATGGTATTGCCAGCATCAAATAAGAAAAAACATTAAAATGGATGTTAGTTAAAATACTGTTTTTGCATATACTTTTTTAATAATGGATTATTAAGCTTAAAATCGTTATTAACTAATGTTCATTTGAAGGTCATAATAAGGTTTTTTTTTGCATAAGACTGTTACATTTTACCTTTATTTACTTAAACTCTGTTTATTTTAGACAAAAACCTTAATATCCCTAAACACGAAATTTCCACTCGAAGTTATTACTATTTAATGCCACAGAAATTAAGGGTTTTGTCTGGAATGAATTGTGTTTGTTAATTGTATTTGTAAAATATAAATACGTATAGTTTTATTAATAATGACATTTTATACAGAAACTTCGCTTAGAATATGTAATAAAATGAAAAAAACCACTTACATCAACTTAAACCATATCATTTATTGCCACAGATGTGTATTTAATTCTTCTAATGGGTTATAAGAGTATTTTTTTATTATTATACTAGCTGGAGGTATTGTATTTTGGATGCAAACCGTCTAATTCACCACTAATAATACCGACCAGTTTACGCCTCATTATCGGTAATACAGTGCATTTTTAGATTAACAGTATTTTTGGATAATATAAATTATATTCAGCACACTGAGAAAACTCAAAAGTGACATTCGCCACAATCTTCTCATCCAACGCCAATCTAGGCAGGTAATGAAAAATGTTATAAGCACTTTCTGAAAATGAAATTACCAAAGAGGATACTTTTTTTATTATTAATTTTTCCTGATGGTAAATTTATGTCTGATATGACTTTTCGAACAAAGCAGAAAATGTTATAAATTATTTCGATAAAGAAATTGTGATTGTAGCTGTTTTAAAAGCATTTAGGTAGATGCAGATGTGAAAACAGGATAATAAATATTTTTATACATTATTATTATTATTATTATACATTCTCGATCACGGATATTAAATTTTCAGCAAAACTTTAAGTTAAGTTAGTCGAAAGGAAAAAGTTCTGTTTGTATCCACAAACTTTGTCTTTGAATAAAGGTGCGGTCAGATATGGCAAATGTTTGCCATAATTTTGTTTTCCCTTGTTTGCCAGAAATATGACTGAAACAATTAATATTTTGTTTTGTGATCACACTATGCACATTTATTTTCCCATTTTTCTTTCTTAAAATAGCGGCAAACAAAAGTTTGGCAAACATGTTTGCGATGTGGTCACATTTAAAAAATATTTGCCAAGAAACACATGTCACATCTAAAAAATTTTTGCCAAAAAATATAAAATATTTGTTTGCCATAATGTGACCACAAAATAAATTTGCGCGGCAAACAGACAAATCCGCCATTTTTGGCAAATAAAATTGTTTGCCGGTAAACAAAAGGTTTTTAATGTGACCACCCTGTGACAAATATTTTTATGATTTTTTGGCAAATATTTGTTTGCTCGTACATATTGTTCGTAAGGGCAAACAGTGGCAAATAACAGCTGTTTAAGACTGTGTTGCATACTAACAAAACTAAAACATCACTCAAATCGCAAAAAAATTAATGAATACCAATTTGAAGAAAATAAATAATTTATTTTATGGAAACCTTTTTATTTGTATTCATTATATAGATATAAATATTTGGGTGCCTGCATATACAGAGATCATTCAAAGCCTGAAATATAAATCCACGTTAATGCATATATCAATTGTTGTACCTTTCTAGATGAAAGCTATTCAAGGTTTTTATTGATTTTTCAGTATAATGGTTATTTTTTAAATCTCATTAAAGAAAAAGATGCCTGAAACGACTTAACTCTTTAATACATGTTTATGTTATAGAAAATTTTTCATTGTTATTGTAATGATTTTAATTTTTTTTCCAAATAATCACGACAAATTTTGTTCCTGAAAATATACATGTTAAAATATTCAAAGAACAATGTAATGATTGGAACTCTTGAAGTGGACGGTACGAGTCATTGTAATGGAGAATTGTAATTCAACGCAGCAACATAATTCCAATTTTTCTTTACACACATAGAGTACATTTTGGAATTCAATCATTCATTCAATCATTTTTAAGGATAAGGTCAGATATGGCAAATGTTTGCCGTAATTTTGTTTTCCCTTGTTTGCCAGAAATATGACTGAAACAACTAATATTTTGTTTTGTGGTCACACTACGCACATTTATTTTCCAATTTTTGTTTCTTAAAATAGCGGCAAACAAAAGTTCGGCAAACATGTTTGCGATGTGGTCACATTTAAAAAATATTTGCCAAAAAACACTTGTTTGACCAGAATTTTGGAAAACAAAAATATTTATACACATTTTCACACATAATAGAAAGTGAATATTTTTTCGTTTTGTGTTGCGGAGCTTCTGTGCTATTTTGGGAAGGGAAAAAAAAGAAAGACGACTATGACTTTGGAAATGGGTTCCATGCATAAAATAAGAAAAAAACTGAAAAATTATGTTTTTAATCACAATAAAATTAACATAAACAAATGTTTACATATTTCCAGTGCAGCCAATCACCATATTTGAAAATCGCTGTAATGATGTACATAACTTAAAATAGATGTTAAATCTAAAAATTGAAAATCGATTATATATAAATTGAAGGAATTCTTTTAGGTCTAATTGAAAATTATTTATCGATATTTTTGAGAATGGTTTTCAGGTCACTTTGTTTGAAAATTTATCCTAAAAAATGATTGAATTCCAAAATGTACTCTATGTGTGTAAAGAAAAATTGGAATTATGTTGCTGCGTTGAATTAAAATTCTCCATTACAATGACTCGTACCGTCCACTTCAAGAGTTCCAATCATTACATTGTACTTTGAATATTTTAACATGTTTATTTTCAGGGACAAAATTTGTCGTGATAATTTGGAAAAAAAATTGAAATCATTGCAATAATAATGAAAAATTTTCTATAACAAAAACATGTACTAAAGAGTTAAGTCGTTTCAGGCATATTTTTCTTTAATTTAAAAAAATAACCATTATACTGAAAAATCATTAAAACCCCTGAATAGCTTTCATCTAGAAAGGTACAACAATTGATATATTGAATGTATCTCTGTATATGCAGGCACCCAAATATTTATATCTATATAATGAATACATTTACAACAAATAAGAAGGTTTCCGTAAAATAAATTATTTATTTTCTTCAAATTTGTATTCATTCATTTTTTTGCGATTTTAGTGATGTTTTAGTTTTATTAGTATGGTACACGGTCTTAAACAGCTGTTATTTGCCACTGTTTGCTCTTACGAAAAATATGTAAGAGCAAACAAATATTTGCAAAAAAATCATACAAATATTTGTCACAGGGTAGTCACATTAAAAAAACTTTTATTTGTCGGCAAACAATTTTATTTGCCAAAAATGGCGGATTTTTCTGTTTGCCACGCAAATTTATTTTGTGGTCACATTATGGCAAACAAATATTTTATATTTTTTGGCAAATATTTTTTAGGTGTGACCGCACCTTAAGTCAAAAATACTACTGTGCGCAAAATTAACTCGACAGTATTTTTAACATCCGACATAGTTCGACAATTTTTATTTATTATTCTTGTCGTTAGAAGGATTACAATATCATTATTATTAAATATCGTTATTATTAACATTATTATTTATTGATATTATAATAGTTAATATAATATTTATATCATATTATATATACCATATTATATCCTAATATATATTATAAATCTGTCTGTAAGTCTGCTTTTTTTGTTTGTTTGTTAGCCAATCACGCCTGAACGCCTGGACCGATTTTCTTGAAATTTGGGATATAGATCGGGCTTTTGTCCGTGGAAGTTATAGGCTATAAATCTTTTAAAAATTTTGACCAAAAGGGGAGAAAAAATTGGAAAAATGGGGAAAAAATAGTAATAGGTACTTTTTGCGATTTAGCTTAGTTAGGTTTCGCAAATAGCTATTGGAGGTGTTTTTCTAAAGTTGGACTAAAAGTGGCCCAAAAAGGGAGAAAGGGACCGAAATGAGTGCAGGTTATCCTAATCCTAATATATATAGTATAAATCTTTTTGTTAGTCTGTTTTTTTGTTTGTTAGTCAATCACGCCTAGACCGTTTTTCTTGAAATCGGGCTTTTGGTGGTGCAGATTATAGGCAAAAAAATTTTTCAAAATTTCTACCAAAAGGGGAGAAAAAATGGGACAAAAAATGGCAAAATACATAGCTATTGGAGGTATTTCGTTTCTAAAGTTGAACCAAAAGGGGTCCAAAAAAGGGGAAAGTGGTCGAAAACGGGCAAATTGAGTGCAGGCTATCGTAATTCTAATATATATTATAAATCTTTCTGTAAGTCTATTTATTTGTTTGTTTGTTAGCCAATCACGCCTGAAAGCCTGGACCGATTTTCTTGAAATTTGGGATATAGATCGGGCTTTTGTTTGTGGAGGTTATAGGCTATAAATCTTTTTAAAATTTTGACCAAAAGGGGGAAAAAATGGAGAAAAAATAGTAATAGGTACTTTATTTTAATAGGAATTTTTTTTAGGATTTAGCTTAGTTAGGTTTCCCAAATGTTTGTTGTTTTGTTCGTTAGCCAATCACGCCTGGACCGATTTTCTTGAAATTTGGGATATAGATCGAACTTTTGTCTGTGCAGGTTATAGGCTACAAATCCTTTAAAATTTTGGTCAAAAGGGGATAAAAAATGGGAGAAATGGAGAAAAAATAGTAATAGGTACCTTTTTACTATTTAGCTTGGTTAAGTTTCTCTAATAGCTTTTGGAGGTATCCCGTTTCTAAAGTAGAACCAAAAGGAATCCAAAAAGGGGGAAAGAGGCTGAAAACGCGCAAATTGAGTGCAGGTTATCCTAATCCTAATATCCTAATATATATTCTAAATCTTTCTGCAAGTCTGTTTTTTTGTTTGTTAGTTAATCACGCCTGAACGCATGCACCGATTTTCTTGAAATTTGGGATATTGATCGGGCTTTTATCGGTGCAGGTTATCCTAATATCCTAATCCTAATATCCTAATCCTAATATCCTAATCCTAATATATATATTATAAATCTTTCTGTAAGGGCCATTATTATAACTTACCTTTAACAAAAGGGAGGATTTTAACGGAGAAATAAATTGTTTTTCATTATTACGAGTACCCAATAAGATAGAAGTGACCGATAAGCTAAAGGGAAGATCATCCTACCTTTAACATTTAAAGGTCACATTCTGTTTGAACTTACTATATCATATATTATTTTCGATGTGGCAATTTCAAATTTAAACAAAATTAGCATATACAACAACCAAAACGAAGTTTTCCTTGTGCACTGCATTAAAAAAAACTTGTTTAATTAAGCAGTTTTATCGACTTTGCTCCGGCACTGCCATATTTTTGAAAAAGTTAATTTTGTTTTATCGGTAAGTTGTAATAACCAAAATAAGTTAAAGGTAACTTTGCCGTTCACTTTTGCTAAAGGTACCTTTAACTATCGACAACTTTAAAGGTAAGTTGTAATAATGGCCCTAATCCTAATATCCTAATCCTAATATATATTATTAATCTTTCTGTAAGGGCCATTATTATAACTTACCTTTAACAAAAGGGAGGATTTTAACGGAGAAATAAATTGTTTTTCATTATTACGAGTACCCAATAAGATAGAAGTGAGCGTTAAGCTAAAGGGAAGAGCATCCTACCTTTAACATGTAAAGGTCACTTTATGTTTGAACTTGCTATATCATATACTATTTTCGATGTGGCAATTTCAAATTTAAACAAAATTAGCATATACAACAACCAAAACGAAGTTTTCCTTTTGCATTGCGTTGTGGCACTGCCATATTTTTGAAAAAGTTAATTTTGTTTTATCGGTAAGTTGTAATAACCAAAATAAATTAAAGGTAACTTTGCTGTTCACTTTTGCTAAAGGTACCTTTAACTATCGACAACTTTAAAGGTAAGTTGTAATAATGGCCCTTAGAACGTTATAGAATGGAGGCTTCAATATGGTAGTACCGACATGTCAGTAACCCAATGGCTCCGCTATGGATGTGAAAATTAATTATTCTAGACACGCACCGGCTAATTCACCAGTGATAGTACCGCGCCCTATGAATTACAGTATGTGTTTAATTTTATCAAGCACACCGGAAAATTCACCTTTTTTTGCAAAAACTCTTTAAAACACACCAAACTAATCCGTCAAATCCACTGGTGTCAATTTGCGTTTTTCCCGTCAAATCTGACGTTTTTTCAATGCCAATTACGAGAAAAATAACTTTTTAACGGTTAGCGTGAAATCTGGCGTTTTTCAAAGCGCTTTAACGTTTTTTTTTTGCGTTTTTGAAAGGTTTAATTATATGACAAAAGTAAGAAAAAAGTCGAATAACATTTAGTAGCAAAAGGACATTTAGTAGCAAATATCGAAAACGTAAAGTTGAAATCTATTTCAAATGAAGGTGAAGCTTAAATTGTTGTCTTTAAATAAGAAGGCAGAAAAAAGAAAAAATGTCAAAAAAGTAAGTATTTAATCATTTAATTTTGGGTAGTTTCATATCTCCTGACCCTCAAAGTTAGTGATACAGTATGCAATTTTTTCCTTTACATTATTTTTTATATGAAATTCGACTTACGACTTAATCGACTTACGACCGGTGACCAGGAACCCATCTCGGCCGTAAGTCGGAGAATACCTGTATATGAATATAATTTTAAAATGTGCATTTAAATTGAATTTTATCTTTAAAAAGTAAAGGTACCTCAGTATCCACAGAAGTTCGAAACAAATAAACTAAAAGAATGACTAACAAGAAATGAAAAAGATCTTACAAAAAGTTTTTGCAAGTGCTGCAAATGTGCTTTATCCGGAAAATTGAGCGATTTAATTAATCACGAAGAAACCCAAAAACCTAAAACCGCAGCCTCTTTAAGAGGTTCGTGTTGGCAGAAACATGACTTTCAACCCGTGATAGCTGAAAGGTCTGAGAATAACCACTTCAAAAACCACTTCAGAATTCTCATTGGACGTTATGCACTTCTCTGATCTAATGCAGATGTTGAAAGAGTATTTAGCTAACTCAACTCAATTTAAAACCAATCTATGGAAGAGCTAATAACCAGTACAGTGTGCTTTTTTTGATTAAAATATTTTAAAAAGTCTCAAAATGCTATATTCTTTATTAAAAAATATGTATTTCTAATTATTTCCAATGACTAAAGAAAAATGGAGAAATGAAATCAATTACATAATTACTTTTAAAAGTTGCAAAATGCAATTTATTGAATTTTGTGGTTCCTTATTTTTATTCAATTTAATTTTTAAATATTGATTTAATACATTTTTGAAATATAATTTTTTGTAAACGAATTCAGTTTTAATTAGAGATACGATCTCAAACTATGATAACAAATGTTTTTTTTATTATGAAATTCCAAAATCTGTTATTAGAGAAGTAGGTGCAATGACCACTTATAAACAAAATATAGAAGACTGGCACTATATTTTTGAAAATATCTAATTTTTTTTTTGTAAATCATTAAATATAATTGAAAAACAATTCAATGTAATATATATATGTGTACTTATTTACATTTTATTTTATTTAACGTTAATTTAAAATTTTCAAACTATTTATTTGACGGGTTTCTAACGGTTTAAAAAACAAATTTTGCGATTTCTAGCGATTTTTAAAGCCCGATTTGGCGGGAAATTTAGAAAAAAGTTTGCCAACGCTGGTCAAATCCGACCAAACTCCAACCACACGCAACAACAACCAATATCTACAACAAAACGCCGCTCTCACAGACTGACAATAATCTGTCAGAACGAAACTCCACCACATCGGCCACCACACACACAAACACGCACTTGCAACGCGGCATTAACGACAAGTGGCGTCAAGTATATGTGTACAAATTGGGTAACGAGAAACGAATTTGCAAATTAATTACGTTTATTTTATTTATTTTGAAAGGAGGAACGAATAGGTTCTACCAGAAAGGAGAAAACTCTATTTAGTTTACAGTAATTAAATTCAATTTTTTTGGCAAACAACACCAGAATAATCAAACCAGAAAAGTCTACACATCTACACATTGATCAAAAAAATACCAGTTTTCGTTAGAAATAACAAAGATGCAGCGACACTAACTCTCCAACATTACTGTATTGTGCATCAGTAGAGTCTGAACGAGCGAACTTTTTTGTTGTATTGTTAATTTCTTATATTTCTCACATAGAAAACAACATTTCCACAACTTGGCTGCACTTAACATTACCAGTTGTCACTTATGGTGTTGAAATTAATAAGTGAAGCTTTCTACCATTTTAATGTTCTGGCGCTCTTTCGCTCAAATAAGAAAGAACTGATCGTTTTCAGCGTTTTCTTCGTTTTCTTCTTTTTCTTTGTTGTTACATCAAAATAAAAACCATAAAAGAAATTTAATGCAATCGTGGCATCGCTCATTTTATTTAAAATTGTCTAATAAGAAACATGAAGAAGGGCTGACAAAATTAAAATTAATATTTTTTTAATTGAACAAAAGAATAAAATATGAAAACTAAATCCGAAAAAGCAAGAAAAAACAGTGATAACGCTGATAAATTATTTTTGTTGCAATATGATAATGATAAGCTGTAAGTGCTCTCCACTTTAATTAATTATTGAATGTAATGTGAACATAATATTACAAAACAAAAGACTTAAGACATAAGCATACGTCATACGGTATGTATCGTTGGTCTCATTTAGAAAGGCCCTAACTTGCATATTTTTTTATTTTATTAAATTTTTGTGAGAAAGTGGATTTTTGTTAAAAATTAATTTCGATGTGAGGGCCTTTCTACGTGTGACCGACGGTATGGATAAACATATGTATCTATATTTATAACTGTGTAATATAATGTTTATACTAGTAATATACGTTTACATATATGTGCATATTTCTATATTCCTTTAATAACGTTTAAATGATGACTTTCTTCAATATCTGAAAATATTTTGATATATTCTAGAAATTGGTGGATTATATTTGCTACAGTACTACTTTTGACTATTGCAACTCGTTATTACAAAGTAACAGAACCTGATCATGTGTGGTAAGTACAAGTTTACTTCCTGCAATAATATCTTGAATTTATATGGTTTGAATACAAACATATGTACATAGTTGGGATGAAACACACTTTGGAAAAATGGGCAGTTGGTACATTAATCGTACGTTCTTTTTTGATGTTCATCCCCCATTAGGAAAGGTAAGTAATAGAATTAAGCGTTATGTACATTGTACATATGGAAAGAAATTAAATAAATCGATTTTTATCAATAATTTTCATTTTAGATGTTGATTGGGTTATCCGGCTATTTAACTGGTTATAATGGAACGTATCCTTTTGAAAAGCCGGGAGATAAATACAATGGTACTCATTATGAGGGTATGCGCTATGTGAGTTAAGCTTTTATAAACATTTCTTTTTATATATAATTTACATCATAATACTTCGTATTCGTATTGTTGTAAACAATACATATCGAGAACATTTAGAGGAATGATAAACCAACTCATATACCAGTACACAACACCAATGAAGAAAATTTATGACCATTTTATGTGTAGTAAAAACAAAATCTTAATTTTTTCGAGAGATAGATAATAAATACATAAACTTACAGTCCTACAAAAACGAAAACTCGAATAATCCCGATCGAATGACGGTTAAACTTTATAAAAAAGTTTACAATATCGTTATCCAAATTCTCCAATTAGGTATATATTGCTACAAATAAGCAATCATCTGAAGGAAACATGTTGCATTCTTATGTTCTAATACGAAAACGCTCGATAATGTGCTTCGATAAGGGTCCTCTCTAAGGCCTGAAGTTTGTCTTAGAGTTTCTTACGTACCCATTTCATAAATTAAGTTTGTCACAATCAAGAAACCGAAGAGTATAATTCATGTTTACTCTGAGTAGGACCATATTAGTTATAATATAAATTAAAGAATTGAATCAATATTGAATAGAAACAGTGTAGACAAAACATAATCTATTCCTTTGAATAGAATAAAGTAGTTGAGATAAGAAGGTAGAGTAGTCGAGGGATTAAAGGGCATGACTATAAGCATGTGCAATCCAGTCCTCTCGAAAAATCACGAAAGCCACTGACTATTATACCCTCACCTCCTCTCATTGAATGGGCAGCTTAGATGTCAGTAAAAATTTATATATTTTAACTGGATACACTCAGACACAATATTCCTGTAGCGATAGGAATCGAGTATTCCAAGTTTCAACTGGTTCTCAAAATATTCCATTTCCAATGTTCATATAAATGTGTACATAATTTATGATGCTGTGATAAATTTGACGAATTTCTCATTAGTCAGACTGCTTTTATTAATTATTCATTTTAGATAGAGAGTATTTTGATAACGAATAAGTGAATAATAAGATAATTTTAAAATAATTTTCATATTAATAATTTCTATTACAGTTTTGCACCACACTTGGAGCTTTTATAATACCCATGGCCTTTGATACTGTGCACGATTTAACTAGATCTGTAGAAGCAGCGATTGTAGCTGCAGGTTATTTGATTTTCGGTAAGCTTTCATACTCACCTTTTTTTAATTCGTATGCAATTAGTGTTGAATGAGTTATAACGACATTTGAAAATTAAATTAAATTTTATTACCAAATTTCCTGCTCTCTGTTAAAAAAAGAAAAAACTATACGTATCCTTAAAGGTGAAACTCATATATTTATCAGTTGGTAAGTGTTGAATGGGACAGCGGCATATTGGATCGGAACAATGAAAATCACAATGGAGTAAAGTACAAAGAGATGATTACGAACTTCTTTTGACACAAATAGATGAACTTGATTGACATTTTTAATTATAACTATACTTACCACATGGCGATACCATGAAAAATTATGCCGAAATTATAGCAATCGGCACAGTGCGGACAACATTCCCATGAAATGAGTCTTAAAACGTAAATGATATTCATTGATTACACTTCATATGGACTAATAATCAACAGTTAATGTGTGTAAAAAAATATTAATTTCGTATATAACTGATGAAATTTGTTAGTGGGCTTACATTCGTTACAAATTTTTCAAGCACAATCCCATCGCAATTAGGTATTAAAGAAAAGAGGAGAGCTGCATAACAAAAGCGCATATATTTTTTAAGCTTACCAGCGACATCATACATACATACATACATAATTGGCCATTACAGGCCCTTCAGTCAGGATTACGACATAGCTTCTCACACCACTTATGCTGTGTGCGTTAATTTTATACATGAGTGGCGCGACCTACAGTTTAAAGTCGACTCCGAACGACAAATTTTGAAGAAGCTTTTCATGGCAATTTTTACTCTCAGAGTCTTTGCCAGAAATCTGCTGAGAGGAAATCGCCGAAGAAATATTTTTTCGTTTTGATGTCTGACCTGGGACATCATACTGTTTTTATATATTTTCTGTAGAAATCAGAAATAGAAAAAGTAAATATAATTGGTAAATATATGTAATTATAGATGTGGGACTACTGACACTCAATCAATATATATTATTGGATCCAATATTACTCTTTTATATGACGGCATCCGTTTGGGGTATGGTCAAAGTGTCGAAGGCAACTCACAATGGCTTATCGTATACACGACGGTGGTGGATGTGGCTATTTTTTACAGGATCTATGCTTTCATGTACGATAAGTGTAAAATTCGTTGGGCTCTTTGTCGTTCTATTGGTGGGCTTTCATACAGCTAATGAACTTTGGTTAATTCTCGGAGACTTAACAAAGCCAGTAGTAAGTTCTATTATTCTATTTAAACAAGTTGAAAAAGGTTTGATATTTTATTTTGAAATATTTTTACATTTACTTCAGATGGAAACCGTTAAACAACTGCTGTGTCGGGCGGTAGCTCTTATAATTTGGCCATTACTTCTGTACATGGCATTTTTCTACATTCATCTACAGGTCTTAAACCGAAGTGGTAATGGTGACGGGTTCTACAGTTCAGCATTTCAATCACATCTCATTGGAAACTCTTTGTACAATGCTAGTATGCCTCTAGATGTTGCATACGGTTCGATAGTAACAATCAAAAATCATAAAACTGGCGGCGGTTACTTGCATTCACATTTTCATTTGTATCCAAAAGGTTTTGGAGCCAAACAACAACAGGCATGCATAAATACAATTAAAATTAATTGTATTCTAAGTAAAATTCTGTAATCTTCTATTGTAGATTACAACATATACTCATAAGGATGACAATAATAAATGGATTATAAAACCCTACAATAAGGAGGCGTACCATAAAACGATATTATTGAAAAATGGTGATTTAATACGTCTTGAACACTTAACCACACATCGAAATCTTCATTCTCACAACGAGCCTGCACCGGTGACAAAAAAACACTTACAAGTCACTGGTTACGGTGAGGTAAGCTTAAAATATTATCACTTGAATGTTTTCATTTTGATTTGTTCGTTATTTAGCAAGGTATTGGAGATGCAAATGATATTTGGAAACTAACGATTGTTGGTGGCAAACCTAACGATACGGTCAAGACGGTTACTACCAAATTTCAGCTAATTCACTACTTGCAAAGCTGTGCTTTAGCATCGACTGGAAAGCAGTTGCCCAAATGGGGTTTCGAACAACAAGAGGTTTCCTGTAACGGAAATATACGCGACAAGAATGCAATCTGGAATATTGAAGACAACAAGCATACAAATTGTAAGTTGATATTCTTTGTAATATTTATGTTTCTATGAATATGTTTAACACAAACAAATTTTTTTATATCTGTTATATGTAGAAGAGGAAACGAATGATTATTATTGCAATAATTAATATTTAATGGTTATTCTTTTAGCTAAAAAAAGTAATATACATACATACATAATTCAGTTATTAACTTCCCTTCAGACAGGATTACGAACTAGGTTCTCACATCACTTATGTTTTGTATGTTAATTTTATACGTGATAATCGGAACTTACAGTCCATAGATTTGTTACAAACTTTAGCATGACAATTTTATTTACTCTCAGAATTTTTCAAAAATTTACTGAGATCCAGTCCCCGAAGAAATATTTTTTTTACATTTCGTTTGGCGGAAGATTTCTGACCTGGGATTTATACTATGTTCTAACATCTAATAAGCCAAGACATTACATACTAGATTACGGCGACTAAAGAAGAAAGATAAAGGCAACCGAGACTCAATTACAATATTAAGATTTAATTACTATTTTTGAAAACGAGTCCAAAAACACAACTCCAAGTGTAAACCGTTGACAACTTATCTAAGTTTCCAATAACTTCACAATGTCAATGGCTACGTCAAGCATCACTTTAAGAGTTGAGACTTCCTAGCATGCCTTATCAAAGTGCAGCTTTTGTTTTTATCCGCTTTCCGTTGGTCAGCAGTTTTAAGGGATTAGCAATTTTGGGTGGCTTACACAAACTGTTGTTTACGATTTCCCAAATTATTAAAAACAATCTCTAATTTATGTGGTTCTCTTTTTATTCTTAATTAATAATTAATTTATTTGTTATAAATATTTTCCAAATTACAATCAAATTGAAAGTATAATCGACGAATTATAAGTAATTTTATTAGTGTTAAATATCTTGTCTCTTTAAGTGACTAGCGTCAATTTTAGCGTATATGCCCCAGGATTTTTGGCTAGATTTTTTGAATCCCATGCTGTCATGTTTCAGGGTAACTCTGGACTTAAACCGAAAGAAGGAGAGATTACAAGTCGTCCGTGGCAATGGCCTATAAACTATCGTGTAAGTTTTTTAAAAAATGAAGTAGAAATTTTGATAATACAAAAAAACCTTTCTTAGGGACAATTTTTCTCTGGTAGTTCATATCGGATTTATCTACTGGGTAATCCTGTAATTTGGTGGAGCAATCTGTTATTTTTATTATTATTCCTTGCGGTATTTATCGTAACCGCTGTTAAACAGAGACGTGAAGATGGCTTTCGTTATATGCAATTGAAGACCACGACAATTTCCGACGGTAATAAAAGTGCCGGAACAAGTCATCAAGGTAAAACAATTATTGAATATCTAGCACTATATCGTAATATTGATATCTAGTTATAATTTTAGATTTTTCAACCAATTCAATGTCATTGCAAGCATCCATTTGGCTTTTCTTAGGCTGGGTTATTCACTACCTACCTTTTTGGGCTATGGGACGTGTATTGTACTTTCACCATTACTTTCCTGCCTTAATATTTAATTCAATGTTATCAGGTAATTTAACGAATAGAATTATAATCCAATCAAATGAAATATTTTAAACAGCATTAAAGTTGATTGCCAATAATATTTGCATATATTTATGTATGTATATAAATTGAGGAAAATATTAAGTAAGTTACGTATATATTGTCGACAATAAAATCATATTATTTATTGCACCTGCTTCATATTATTAAAATTATGAATTATTTTAAATATGATTATACTGCTTGTGCAGACAGACGCAAAAGTGGAAAAAATTTATTTAAATTTCAATTTAATATATCTCGAGGGTACGCTACACTTTTACACTGAATACCATTCTCACTCGCTCCAAAAAAAAAAAACAACAAAAACCAATAAAAATTTAACTTAAAGGCTTTCATTGCAAGTATGTATACACATTGTTGTGTTTTCGACATACAAAAATGCTAATATTAACATTTTTTTTATCAATTTGTATGTTAAAGGAGGGATAGCACGGGTTGGCTTTAGAGCAAGTTTGAATTTAGCGAATATATTTGAACATGGTTCAAATGAAACACTCCGCCTTGGCATCACTGTGTTGTCGCTTTGCAATTTATTAAGTCATTTTAGACAAATTAAGAGATTCTATGGTTGAGTTTTTGGATTCAGATTCATTTACATTCGTTAAAATTTTTATGAAATGATTCACAACTGTTGGAAGTATTCGAAGAGCCTCTCTACCGACAAGCAGCTTAAGTAAATATAAATTTCTCTTTCGAGATACTCTATTCAAAAGCAGCTGAGCATTCGGAAAAAATACTTTTACCCTTCTTTTATAAATAACACTATGCGAAAAAATAAAAAAAATTAAATACATAGTGTACCTTGTGAGTTTTGTTGAGTAGATCTTAAAAATATTATTTTGTGTTTCTCGAACCCAGCAAATTTTTTTTATTTGACAAAAACTATTTTTTTTTTACCTTACGCACAAATTTCTGGATTATTCAAACATTTCTGACCCGATTTCCAAAACTTAAACCCTTTTGGAAAGGGGATTTATGTATACCTTTAAAACGGTATACATATATCTATTATTCGACTTAATATGCTATGAGGTTTGATGAGGTAAACTTGGAAAAATCGAATTTTTTTTCATATTTTTCAAGTTTCTACGTTCATAGTAGCAAACTTTAATATAAAAAAAATATGGGATGAGTGATAAAATTCTTAAAGTCTGTTCTCTTGTGAAGAGATTGACTCATCATTTGATCAAATTGGATAAAAATTACCGTAGTTATTATTTAAAGAGTCTAACAGTCAAGTGTTACCTTTTGTTACATTCTAATTCGAAAAAGTGCGTTTTGAGTTATGAGTGGCCAAAGTTTTCACGCGCCATAAGACTATATATGTATTCTAAGTAGATTTTTCCCTATAACTTCGGAACGGATAGGCGCATCTTAACCAAATGTTGATAGTATTCTAACTTAAATATTAACCTAAAAAATTAACTACAATAGAATTCAAAACTGCAAGAATATTAAGAACGTTCTAAGTACACTTAGAACGTTATAGAATGGAGGCGTCGATACGTCATCTCATCAAATGATCCTTTAGTTCAAAAATGTTCAGAATTTCTGATGTTTCTTGATTGTGTATCACAAAATGTGTCAATTTCACGTTTGAGCTACCACCAGAAGTCGGCTAATGTTTGTGTTTTATGCAAATATTATTATTTCCCCCTTCCAACGAAATTTAAATTTTGGAAATCGGTTCGAAAATGTAATAGTAACCAGAAATTTGTGCGTAAAGTAAAAAAAAAAAACAGTTTTTGTCAAATAAAACAAGTTGGACTGTTCGAGAAATATAAAGAAGGTATTTTTGGTCAGGTCAGACATCAAAACGAAAAAATATTTCTTCGGCGACTTCCTCTCAGCAGATTTCTGGCAAAGACTCTGAGAGTAAAAATTGCCATGAAAAGCTTCTCAAAAATCTGTCGTTCGGAGTCGACTTTAAACTGTAGGTCCCGCCACTCATGTATAAAATTAACGCACACAGCATAAGTGGTGTGAGAAGCTAGGTCGTAATCCTGACTGAAGGGTTGTAATGGCCAATTATGTATGTATGTACGTATTTTTGAGTTCGGTTCAATAATTTCATTGTACATAATCCCTAAAAAACTGTAATATCCCCATAACAGATACACTAAGATTAAACTAACCCTTTACACTCGGTTGTCCCCTCTGAGTGGACAATGTAAGACTAGTCCAAAGTGTAAAAGGTTAGTTTAGTCTTAATGCAACTGTTGTGGTGGAGACGAATCAAATTGGAGGTAGTTGAAGCTTAGTTATCTGCCGAATGAGATACTACAAACTGTAGGCAACTGCCATATTTGATATAATTTTCTATTGATAATGATTACAATCATAATTTTTTCATCTAACTTTGGTTTATGACAGTTAAATTGAGCCTGATGTGATATCAAAAATAAATGTTGTTTCCAAACTGTAAATAATATTACACATATATTTTATACTAAGACTAAACACACTTTGAAATAAATTGTATATTTTTTTTTTTCATTACAGGGGTTATGTTTCATTATTTAACTGGCCCTTTGCCAAGATGGCTCCAACACTTACTGCTCGGTGGTTTACTGTCAGTGCTGGTCTATAGTTTTATGTTATTTTCTCCATTAGCATATGGAATGAGTGGTCCTTTAGCTAATGAACCTAACTCAACAATGCACGACTTAAAATGGTTATCAACATGGGAATTTTAATTAATGTTTAGTTTTGTTTCCAGTGCTGCAAAAGCGTCCATTTTAATAAATGTTAAATGACATTTCTACCCATCAGCGCAAACCACCTTTATGTCTTACAGACAAACGAATACAATTCAAATGGGCCAACATAAGGGGAGTGAAATCATAATATCTCTAAAATATTTACTACAACAATAATCGGGAGTACTGTTCAAATTTCCGATGCAAATTATGGCTACCATATGCTTAATCTCTCTTAATCGACGGTTTCCACAAAATGTGTTTGTTTAAAACAATAAATAATTAAATTATTAAATTCTTTAAAATAATTAAATTACAAAACTACTCCGCACAATCAATGCAAAATAAAACATTTAACTTTTTACTGAACTTATAATTGTAGTTTTATTTTTCACTCATCGGTTTCAGGTTAGTTTAGTTTTAATACCTAGTCAGTGCATCGAAATGTTTTGACTTGCAAAATCCACTTATATGCAGATGGCGATATTTCATGCGCTGTTGATTATTTGAAAGTGGAAGTGACACTGATCTTCTTATAGGCAATGGTCTCTGTTTGAACCTCGGGAAATCTAAGTGTATTTTATTGCATGGAAGAAGTGTTGTACCCACAATTTCCAGGGATGTTGTATTGAATGGTGAGAAAATTGGGATAGAATTATATATAATAAAATATTTCTGAAGGTCTTGAATTAGGCCGGAATATGGAATAGTATACCCCCAAGATCGGGGGGTATACATATAAAGAACTAAACAAAACCTCCTCACAAATACTTATAAATATACATATCTCGAAATCCTCATGTCCCCACATCGAACCAGAACCATCGAGCGATGATTCGTCACCAACCGAAGAAATACGATTAGTTGTCGAAGTGATGAAATATATGTTGGTACTAGGAATTCCAATGCCGGGATTTTTAAAAACTGGTCCCTGGATTTTCGGGACTGTGAATTCATATGTATTTTGGCACAGTAAAAGCTCGTGAAAAAATCTATAGCACTCTACTTCGATAATAGCATCTCAGATGAGGAAAAACCTACTTCCATTGCTAAAAAGTTATTTGATGCCATCGAAAAATGCAAACGCTAAAATCTGTCGTTCGGAGTCGACTTTAAACTGTAGGTCCCGCCACTTCTGCATAAAATTAAAACACACAACATATGTGGTGTGAGAAACTACGGGCTTCTTGGGGACGATTGCTGTAGACTGTCTAATGGTGAGGGTATAGCACTCGCCATTTTATAGTCACCAGCAGCAACTCGTTTCCTTACCGTTCGCATCTTCCCTCTTTCCACCTTTCCTAAACCTGCACAATGCACTGTATGAGTAGAGGTCATCCCCTGAGTGCAGGTTTAATAATAAAAAAAACGAATTAATAGGGTAACTGATTTTGATACTCAAATGGCCAAAGGAATAGATTTATTTACATTAGGAGGTGGTAGAGGTGGATATTTACGAGCTATAGAAACAGCTATCTTGGAATTATTTTACCAACAAATGTGGATTGCGAGAAGTGTTTTTAACGGCAGCGTATGTTGACAACAAAACTCGTTTAAGCATATCAGATCAAATGTTGGATGCTTTAATCTTTTTTTGGAATCCAAATAATTTTCTTAAAACTAATGCATTTGTATGAATAATTTTTATTTTTGTTAATTTACGCTTTTTTGTTAATTTTTGTCTTGCTGTTTTTACATTTTATTTTTAATGACATATAATTCTGATAATTGGAACACGAATGATTTTGTTAACAAAATATTTTTCTTATTAAGAGAAAATCGCGATTTTTCCGCAATTTTTCGGGATTTTTGGATCCCGAATTATCCCGAAATATCCCGGGATTCGGGATTTTGTAAATCCCGATCCCGTTTGGCATTCCTAGTAGGTACATACATCATATACATACTGAAGTTGGTTGAATATAACTATTTTTTTTCTGGTGTATTGATTTTTTCCTAATAACATTTTTATATTTATATTTTTGTGTGTTTCTCTTATTTGTATTGCATTTAATTTTTAAATTTTATGAATTTTATAACTATTTTGGTTGTTAAATAAAATGAAATTAGTTTCTATCGTTTGCTTTGTTACGTTATTCACATTAAAACAAATAAAATTATATTAAAAAATGCTACAGTGACGAACAGACGAACAGTGAGTGCATGTTCACGATACTAAGTTTCATCACCCACAAAATCAAAACCATACAAGCAAATACAAAAAAAAAAAATTTATTTTAATTTTTTATTTTATTCTTAACAAATAACTGTCAGAGTTTTTCCAAAAGACTGCTAAGAGGAAGTCGCCGAAAGAAATATTTTTTTATATTTCACTTTTTCACCTATTTAACGTTTTACTTTAAAACAAAGTTCTAAAAATTTGTTTTAAATCTCACCTGGCCTTAATCCTTTGACCCATATGGGGCGTATCGGTATCCCACATATTTGAAATGGCATATAAAAATTTTTTGCAATGAGTGGCCATACTAAAGGAATATTTATAGACAAAACTTTATTTCATATATTTTTATATTCAGCATTTGTATTCGACAATTCCGATTTTTAGTTTTATAATATTTAAAGCCATTTTTAATATTTTAGTACATTATTCAAATACGTTTTTCACTTGGTTTTGAAGGAATGGTAAGAATGGATTGTGATTATGGTGTTCTAGCTACAGAAGTTAATTTTTAAATATTCGAAATACAAGGCTTTCTTTTTAAAAACATTGGTGCCACAATATGCATATAAAATCGAAAGTATTGAATATTTCTCAACAATGCGTAATGTTTTTAAATTCATAAAATTTATATGCGTAGATCTATAAAATAATAGAATAAGACGTTTAACTGATATTGTAGTAGTACAACAAGACTAACTTGATCAAGATAAACTCGATTCGGCTATTCAATTACAGATTACTCAAGTTGAATACCACTCATTCACAAACTTTTTTGTGGCAGTAGATGTAAAGGGTCTAATAAAACTACAGACAAGTTGAATTCGACCTCAACTAATTTTTTAGAAATATAACTCATACCGGCCTTTTAGCTTTTCTGGCGTTAAATTTTGAATTTGATAAGTATTCTTCAAGACGCAACTTCATAAAATCTATTGTTGGCTTTGAGGCATTTCCAATTAAGAAGCCAGTGCAAAACAAATATTTTGAATAGTAGTGTTGAGAAAAGCTAATATAATAAGTAAATAGACCAAGTATCAGAAGGTCATCATAAGGCTCAACTAATTTTTTTCTTCATCTACCAAAGTTTTTCTTCTTAATTTTATTTAAAATAGATCATAAAATTTTATTAAATACCCTCAGATTACTAAAAACTTTTGCCTACCAGTTTTGTGCTTACAACGATTAAAAGAGGAGACGACTTTAATATAAAATTTAAATATAACTTCTACCAGATTTCAGTTGTTATAATCATAATATTCAATCCATATTGATAACTTATTGTGGCTTATTGAGTTGTAATCACTTTTACTCATAATGAAACCAATGAAAATTTCTGTAAACATCTTGATTGTCGTGTCCGTTCTAATTTTTCTAAACCGCTGACGCCTTTCTAATCTGACTTGTACGTTAATTATATACACAAGCTATGTTAATGTATTTAAAAATTTATAAATTTAATTATTTTGGTCTAAGAAAACCCATGAAGTTACTAATGAGATGAAGTTGTAAGGATAGATTTGCTTATAGAATATTTCTCTGAATAGGTCTTGTCGTTCTTGTCGCTCTTGTCGCCTTTTCACATGATTAAAATCAGTTTAGGAAGGCAATTTGAGTATAAATAGGAGATTATCACTAGTCCATATTCACTTCCTTTTCTAATGAAATAATTTATTTCTTCGTCAGGCGCAACAGAGTTAAACATGTTTTGTCTGTTTGGATAACGAATGTTCTGTCGGCCAAACGTTCATTCGAATTATTGTTGTTGTGAATTCCGTTTATTTGCTTGAAACTGGCGTTTTTACTGTCGCTTTAGTAGCGTACATATGTAGGTACTGACATTTGCATATTTTTATGTAAACAGGATGTAATTAATTTGAGATTTTACTTCTTTAAGTATTTTAAGCAGGGACCGAAAATAACTGTTATTTTTGAATTTTTGATTAAAAAAGGCAACCGCAAGGAAATGTCGGAGGACAGAACCAAGTATACCATTTTGATTATCTTGGACCAAATTTTTATAAAATGCAATGCTTTTTAAATTTTGGAAAAAAAAAAATAAAAGTTTTTTTTTGATTTTAATTTTTTCAAGCAGAAATAAAAGTTATTTTTGAATTTTATATTTTCGAGCTGAAATAAAAGTTATTTTTTTTTTTTATTTATAATAATAAATTTAATTCTTATTTTCTGGCTTTTACGATAAAAGTTATAACAGTTATGGTCTCTGATTTTAAGTCAAAAAAATGCATTTTTTGAAAATACTCTGTCCAATGTTTATTTTGTAATTACGAACCACTCAAATGCTTGACCAAATATCAAGATTATTAGGAGGCTGCGTAGGAGTTAATATAATATATTGATATCATTACGAGTAGAAAATCAATTTATTGGCCAAAGAACCTATACATACATAATTGGTCATTACAACACTTCACTTCAGGCTGACCTGGTTTCTCACACTACTTATCTTGTCTGTGTTAATTTTATACATAAGTACCGGGAGCTACAGTTTAAAGTCGACTCCGAACTACAGATTTTTTACTCTTAGAGTTTTTGCGAGAAATTTGCTGAAAGGAAATCGCCGAAGAAATACTTTTTTTTATTTTGTTTTGATGTCTGGCCTGGTGGTCGAACCCTGGCTTTAGGTCTAATAAGCCAACGCACTACCTACTAGACAACGGCGACTCCAACGAACCTATACAGGAATCAAAAAAGAAATAAAAAAGCTGTTTGCAGATCTGTTCCAAATAGCAATAAGGACTATACTTTTAATTTTTAATGCTTGAATATTACTCTCAAGATTTGAAGATTAATCTAGTTAATTGATTTCGAAGTCAGACAAGTATAATACAGTTTATTACTAAAAATAATTCAAAGTACATTCAAAAACTCTACAAGAAGGAATCGAATTAAAATTCAAAATTAAAGTCCAAAATAATATTAAAGATGTTGTTTTATAAAATATAATTTAATTACTGCACATTGATTTAGTGCTTCATTTTGTAATTCTGTATGCATTTGTTTGTTTGTTTTAGCCTCTGCAGATAGAATTTGTAAATGTGGAGGCGTCTCTAGCGGTTTCAGGATAAAACGATAAAAGACTTAAAAGGATTAGTGGTCTATATGCCTTAGTGATACCGGCTTAATAATTCTGAATTGATAGACTTTTTGATATCTAATTGTTTATTAATTTTCGATTTTTCCCTTTTTAATGAAAATCTAAAGCGTTTCGACTGGGTCTTTCTACTGACAGTTGTTCTCAAATTTGTGAATTCCCAGAATTTTACAGGCTTATTAAATTTGTTAAGTTCCTTGAAGGTGCAAAGACATTACTAAATCAGAACTATAACACTAAATCGGTAATAAATGAAAAATTTGCTGTTCTTTAATTAGTCAGATAACTTTACAAAACAAAATTTACTTCCTGCTTGTGTACTTGATTCAATTCTTTTAATATGGAAAAATATGTCTTGAAACACAATTCAGCTATAATTGCATACGAAATAATCTTAATTGTTTATCTCAATCATTAATGTAATATTTAGTTGTAAATTATAAAGGAAATATAATTCAAATATTGTTATCAACAATAACGGAGAATTAGTGTAGCTAATTTGTTTCCAAATGTTTCATATTGTATTAATATTAACCGTAGCTTCTCGTTTGAAATAGTTTATGTGACTGTGTGCAGCTATGTGGGAAAATAACAATCATTTGAGAGGTACATACAGGCAAAGAAAAAAGTTTTAATACTCCATTTTTATATTTTCTCGATACATTCGGGTCTCTTTTTATGCGGATTTTTTTTATGCGAATTCGAATTTATGCGACTGTAAATGAAATTTTTTATTTAGATTTTTTATAATTTTAAAATGTTATGATGCTTTTTAAAATTTTTCATCATTTTTAAATTAAACTAAGTTTGCGCCACTGCTATAATTATTATTGTTAATCCTACCTCAAGGGTTGTAATGACCAAAGATGTTGATTCAGAAAGCGGCAGTGATTTTCCTGCGGCAAACTCTTGTGAATGTACGCTGTAGTTAGAGCCTGTCGAAAAGCTTGTGAAAATCAGTCGTTATAGTTTGTTTCCAATTGGAAAGGCAATTGATTAGCACCATATTGCTTTATCTATGCCCATAAAAGCCTTCAAAAGTTAATACTTACTTATGATTTAAAAAAAATTTTTATTTAAAGGAGCTGCTCCTTTTTAATAACTGGCACTTTAATACTCTTATTCAGTAGGAACAATTAAACTTTTTAAAAATTCGTTGATCTAGTCCCCACCTGTTGTATGTAATAACAAAAGTGATCTCGAACCAATTCCAAAACGATGCAGAATGATTGATCGTACATTCATGATTACAGACTTCAGTTTATTATTTAATTATTATTTTTTGGACCATTTTGTTTTTTTTTCTGTAAATAATGAATTAATATTTTACTTTTGTTTATAATATTTGAAGTTTTTTTTTTTTGTTAAAAAGAGTTAAATAAATATACTTTTGTTGAATTTTTTTATATGATTTTGCAATTAATAATTGAATATACATATGTATGCGGCTTTCCAGAATTTTGGAACGAATTATTAATTTTTATATGAATGTATTGTTTTATGCGAATTCAATTTATTCGATTGGAACGCATCTATCGCATAAAACGAGACCTGAGTGTACTTTCTACGTTATATTTTTTTTTTTTTTCAAATTGGCTTTTACTTCAAACATTCGTACTTTCAAGTGCCATTAACAACGCTATAACATTTGTTTTCAATTTGAAAAAAAACCATTACGACTGTATGTAATATGTAATACAAATTCATAACTACATATTTGCCGTTTATGACTGCCACTAAAATAATGATTTAGTTTTTTTACATTGACGATGCGACAAATGTCACCATCCTAAATTAAGCATGATCTTAAAGTGTGTCTGCACAATACCCGTTTACATGTAAATCTTTGTATAATTGAATAATATCTACCTGCGTGGTTCAAACACCTTAATGTAAATCTTAATCGTTTAAATTTCGTTTACGAAACGCACACTTTTAAAGTACAAATATTATGGAGAGGCTCTTCTCTTTAAATATGCAATTCTGATATCGAAATGTTTAATATTTTTTTAAGAGTGTTGCCAGCGGTTACAGCTACAGCTAATCGATTGATTTGTTTAAGACAATTGCACTCTAATTCGTATGTACCTTTGTGTACGGCCTGACGCCGTTACTTTTATATTGCTCTTCAAACAATAGACCCTCGCACACACACGCACACCCTTACAGACAAATATGTTTTTTATTTTAAATATAACGCTGTACAAATTCAAGTGTTAATGTATTTTTGAATTCATTTACCTGTTGCATCTGTCTGACTAGAATCTATAAAAATATTAATAATTGCTTATGCTGCTATTAAATTACTTCAGAATGTCGTTCTTTTTGCAGAAAGGAAGTCACCAATTACTGATATGGTAGCCTGATTACCGTCTAACAGATATTGTGTTAAAGTGTGCATTTATATTAACGAATAAATTAATTTACCTAGTCTGGTCAGGCAATTTCGACACTATTCTGACCCGCGCCATTGAAAGATCACTATAAAATACCAACGAAAACAACAAAAGAGCAGTCTAATGTTTGCTGTTGGTAGGACACTAACTATGTATACAAACTGAAATGGAAATTAAACTACAGTGTGTAGTTAAGTCCTATGAAGAGTACTGAACGGTGTCATCTATAAAAGAAAAGAGCATAGTACGGAAGACATCATTCGCTAACAAGCCATTCAGTGTATAACACAACTACTCAATTCGTGAAATATTATTAAATTTTTGAAGAATTTAAATAACAATTCATTTTAAACATGAAACTGTATCACATAACATTAACGATTTTAATCTCGACTATATTCATCTTTAATTCATCGACCGGATTGTACCTTAAAAACGCAGTGGAGAATCAAAATTTAAAGACTCAAAATATGGACGACAGCAAAGATGAATGGAGTGTTTTCCAACAAAAACTGGGACTAACCAATCAAAAAGGTAATTTCGGATGCTTCTGAATACATAACATATTTTTTATGACACGTACCTACCGGAAATACTCGTATAAGTTAATTTAATTACATATACAATATTTTTTTAAATTTTTGCAGTTGAACTATTAAAATCTCGGAAGGACCAACAAAGCAGTTTAGAATTATTGAACAGATTTATTAAGGAAAATCCAAACCACAAGGAAGCCACTACTGCGGCACCAAACGAAAAAACAGCGAATAAACATTTCTTTAATGTTTATCACAATATCCTAAAACAATTGAAACTCTCACGAAGCTCTTTGAAAACATCACTCAATTTTGAATTAGTCGACAAGTCAAAAACGAATCTTAACCGCCCTCGTCGAAAGATTGCGGTTAAAATGGTATCCGATTTGCCATCTCAGAAAATTGACGAACTACTCCAAATGTTCAACGAGAAATATGGCTTAAATAATAACGATAACGACGAAGACATCAATGATCTCAACGATCATGACGACTATAGCGACTTGGCCATGAACTTATCCGGCAGCAATGAATCCTGACTATATATATGAGAACCTATATGAAGATGAAGAGGATTTAGCTGTACCTGTTAAAACACACCACAACTCCCAATACGGGTCTATACAAGACCTAATACTGCAAGCCAGTCGCAATCAGTGGCAGCGAGAACTCGAAGAGTCTAAACTGCGTACTCATGATAACGAACATTTTATATAAACACTAAAGATTTGGTTATAGTTGTACAAACTATTTGAGTGCAATATTTTGAAAATTGTTCTCAAATGTAATGATAAATCGTAATCATCGGTATTGTTATACAGAACGTGCAACACGTTGATCGTTCTGATGAGGTATGATGAGGTAGATGAAAAAATACCACAAATTTTTGTTAATGAAGTACCAAATGTTTTGCAAGATCGAAACATTTTTAAAATTTACCTAAAAATATTTGTTTAAATATAAGCATGTGTGTATAGATGTGTGTTTGTTCATACAATACATACGTATACATATATATATTTGATATTATTGTTGTACATTGAATTATAAAATATTTTTTTTGTTTTCTAGTCTTTAAAATAGAATAAGAAATAAACAATTTGAATTTAATAATTTATTTTATCTTTAAAGATATTATATGGTAATGGTAACACTTTATGAGTTATTGTCCAGCTTTCGTACCAACATTCTAGGACAAACACTATAACAGATTTTACTCGTCTCAGAGGAGGGAACTGGAAGAAGTTAAGGAAGTTTGTTCAAGATGTAGACATAGAAAGTCAGGTGGTGCTTATAATGGTGAGCGCACAACAAGCCAGCACGATGGCTTATGTGTATGTCGATAGGCATGAGACCCTTAGTCTCCTCTCCTTCAACCTACCTGCATATCTAGCATTCCTATTTTGATTAGTTTAGCATGGCTAATGAATGCAAACATCGTCGCTAAGCAATGTATCTTATTTTTGTTCCCCTAGATCGTGACTACGCAATTTTGTTTGAGTAACTTCGAAACCTTTTTTACTTTTTCGCCAATGGCCTGTAGAGTTTTATATAACCGTCTGACTGGACGACTTCAAACAGTCGTACATATAGCCCCGACTTACGACTGCTCGATTTACGACTATTCCCAATTGCGACCATTTTTTTTTTTTTCAATTTTTTTTTCATAGAAAATGCTTAAAGAAGACAAATATGTAGTATTAGTGCAGTGTTTAATTTTCTTCTTAATTTTTTTTTTATATGAAATTCGACTTACGACTTAATCAATTTACGACCGATGACCAGGGACCTATCTCGGTCGTAAGTCGGGGAATACCTGCATTGAATGGCAATTATTTGACGGCTGGAAACGTTGTTGTTGTTGTTCTGTCTGTACAGCAATGATTTACCATACGTAATAAAACACTTGACGAACAATGGAGTGCAGATTTATTTATTATTGCATAGCAAATTATATTTGCCTCTTTAATGTGAATCATTGGACTTTGTATCAAACCAATTAAATCAAAGTGCATATTTTTAGCGATATAACTCCGGATAATGAATTTGTTCATCACTGCAGACGTTTAGGAATTGTGCTGCTCAACAATAAACTATACCTATGGCATAGGACAACGTGCTACAATTGTCCAGTTTTCATATCGGATGTTAGTCTAATAACCCTTAGATTGAAATTTGAGTCAACTTACAAATGACAAATAATAGATATTTTTATACCGTTTCTTCTTTCTTTCTCTCCTCTTGCCAACAAAATTTAAATTTTGGAAATCAGGAAAGAAATGTTTCAGTAATTTAGAAATTTGTGCGTAAAGTAAAAAAAACAACAGTTTTTATCAAATAGAAAAAGGAGGGTTCGATAAAAATAACAAAAATATTTTTGAGATCTACTCAACAAAAATCACAACCTACATTATGTCATTAGCCGGGTGTATTTATTAGTAGACTAGTAGGTAGTGTGTTGGCTTATTAGACACAAAGCCAGGATTCGAGCACCAAGCCAGACATCAAAACAAAATACAAAAAGTATATCTTCGGCGATTTCAAAACTCTGAGCGTAAATAAATAAAATTGCCATGAAAAGTTTCTCAAAAAAATTTGTCGTTCGGAGTCGACTTTAAACTGTAAGTCCCTCCACTTATGTATAAAATTAACACACGCAACATCAGTGGTGTGAGAAACTTGGTTAATAATCCTGACTGAAGGGTTGTAATGGCCAATTATGTATGTATGTATGTATTTAATTTTTTCTTATTTTGTCGCATTGTGTAGTTAGAGTAATATACAGTGGCTCTACCTTATTTCAAGTACCACCTTTAAAAAAAAAATTAATAAGAGTTTATCGAATAGCTTAAAAATTAAACAAATAAGTTTTATGCAGTCTCAAATTTATGGGCAATTTGTGATCAAAATGTCCGCCAACATCAGATTTCTAACAATAATGACCTTATAGCAGCTCTGAAAAAAGAATGGGCAAAAATAACTCTCCAAACCACTAAGAAGTGGAATTAATGCAAAAAGGGCTGAAAGCTGTAATTAAGCAAATAGGAGGTCATACTAAATTTTCAAATTAAAACTATTGGTTAATTAATCATTTAATTGTTTGTTTATAGTAGGTGGTTGAAATAAGCTGTGACGAATTGAGTTCCTATATTTTTCGTTCTTAGTTTGTAAGTTTACATTTGAGACTGAATTTTTATTCTTTTTTTTTCTTAATTTTTTAACATATTCTATAAAGTCTTATTCAAATTATTTTAATATCTTGTTTCGTTTCGAAATTATACGAGCTTAATTTTATATAAAAAGAGCTGGTTGAAATAAGCTTGGAGCCACTGTATAAAAAATTTAGAGTAACAAATAAAACTGTAGTCTGCCACTAAGCAGATTTCTAACAAAAAAAAAAACAGATTTAAATGTATGTCGGTATGTCCCAACACTCATGTATAATATTGACAAAATCATCATAAGTGATGTGAGATCTAAGACTGAAAGGTTGTACTGACCAATTATGTACGCATGTATGTAAGATATAAAAAACAATGTTATGTAATTCATTATTAGTTGAAGTGGAAGTATAAAAATATATTTATATAAAAAACAGAGGCTAGCAACTTGGGAAATAACTCACTTTCTAAAAAAAAAATTTTTAGCGTCAAATGATAGTTAGAAGGAACCTTATTGTTTAATTTAAATACTGTTTAATATTTTGTTTCCTGTCCTCTTGATTTTATTACGGTTTGTAGTCTCCTAAGTAATGAATCTACGAGGCTTAGAGTGAATTCTGTGATAATTTTATTTCATTTATTCTGCAATGATAGGTTAAGGTTATCCCTGCCACCCGTGCCTAATTGGATAAAAGTCATGCGATTGTGGCAGATGCTTGGGTATTTTTAGGGTATAATTAATTAAAATTCATTCACAATTCTGGAAGTGTATTGAAGATTGGTGAAACACCCTATTCCTCCTAAAAGCTACATTCTGTTTGAGAATATCCAGATAGTCCTGCTGTTTTATCATTGACCCTTGTTCATGCTTTTCTTTATTATGAATACATATTTATGTCGTTGCAGACTTTGAGCCCTGCCTTTTGCAGTTTTTGCCATCAAATATTCTTCACTTCTATTATTACATCAGCTTATTAAACGGCTCATTCTTATATTTCGTACGTAATTTATACACTTACTCCGCTTTATTTTTGATATCTAAGGATTTCTGCATGATGCTCTGACACTCAATCCGTGTTGGTGTAGGGATTTTCTCACAACGGCAGCACTTTTTGACTTTCCAGACGTAAGCGTTACATTCTGAGCTATTTTTATTTTTTTTTTTTTGTTTTTTGAGTATGACTGTTATGAAGCATATTTATTAATGAAATTGCCCAAATCATATACAAATTTTCTGCTAAATACTTAATATTGTATTGCTCTTTACTTTTCTCATAATAACTTTTACCACCAAGCCGTCGCTTCTATCCTCGCGGTATACTCTCCATATTTCGCATACTGATTTAATATTTTTTAACAGTACAATGATTCCTGTCCATAAGTTTTCCTATTTTCCGTAAGAATTTTCGTTTCTTGTGCAAATTTGTGATTATTTTATTTATTTATTTATTCATTTAGGCGTAAATACAGTACAACAAGATATTATCTTATTTAATAGTACTGCTAAGAATATAGGCATAAAATATTACAAAGATAATAACCTTAAAAATAAATTAACATTAACAAAAATTAATAAAAACCAAATTTATAATAATATTAAAGAAAAAAAAAATGTGATTGATTAATTACATTTGTACATTATTGTTCATTTAAAAATTTAATTATTGCAGTCTTGAAATGCTTTGCATTGCTTTGTAATTGTATGTTGTTCGGGAGTTCATTCCAGAGACGAATTGCATTAATGTAAAAGTGTCTCTCAGATATCCTTTTATGGTATCTAACGCTATTAATTTTCAAGCCTCTATTAGACCTTGAAAAAACTAATCTATTAAACAAATAATGGGGTTTCCTAAGATGAATGATTTTATGTAGGTATACCAGAGTACGGCACTTCAACAAATTCTCAAAAGATGTATTATAAATTTGATATGAGAACTCAGATATCCTACTGTACCTTGTACGACCATAAACATATCTAGCAATACTGTTATAAGTGACCTTTAGCCTGTTCCTACTCATCGAGTCACAACTAGAAAACAGTTCACATCCATACAGTAAAGTGGGGATGAGATATGTTTTCGCTAGCAGCATTCGAATATTAAACGGAGTAAAATATTGCGCTAGATAAAGATTCCGCAACATGGCAACCGTTTTACCACAGACAGCATTTACATGGTTGGACCAGTTAAGATTGTTGTCAAAGACAACTCCAAGATTCTTAACACTATATACAGCTTCACTAGCAGTATTATTAATCCTTAATTGTGTAGGCTGTGCCGTACAGTTTACCTTGCCTATTATCAAAGCCTTTGATTTCCTCGGATTGAGGCAAAGACCATTAATCGACGCCCATTGAAACACATTATGCAAATCACAATTTATCCTTCGTATACAATCTGTAATATCAGACGGCATGCAACTAATGTACAGCTGGACGTCATCTGCGTACATTTGTACATTGCAAAACCTCAACTTTCTTGGCAGGTCATTAGAGTAAATTGAATATAAAAGTGGACCAAGTATCGAGCCCTGTGGGACACCTCTAGATGTTAAAATACTGTCCGATACAGTACCATCATGATACACAAATTGACTCCTATCCCGCAGATACGACGACATTAGCTTGACAGCAGTATCCGAGAAATGGCACATGTGTTTTAACTTTTGGCATAGAATAGTATGATTAACAGTGTCAAATGCCTTAGAATGATCGAGTAAAACCAAAAATGATGTCAAATTGTTATCCCCACTTAATCGCAACTCTTCCGAAACATCAATGAGTGCTGAAATGCAGCTGTGATTAGGTCTGAAACCAGACTGCCTTTCAGAAAGCACGCTATTACCATACAAGTATTGGGTTATCTGCTTATAAATTAATTTCTCGAAAATTTTCGATAAGTATGACAAAATTGCAATTGGGCGGTAAGTTCTATCCTGTTTAGGCATAGGTATTATCTTGGCACTTTTCCACATTGTAGGAAAAGTAGATAACGTAATTATAGTGTTAATTAAATGAGTCATGTACGGTAGAACATATGGCAAAATTAATTTTGCAAATTTGGGATTAATTCCATCACTTCCGATGGAGTTAGACCGAACAGCCAGAATGCTCTCAACAACATCATCCTGTGTAACGTTATTAAATTCAAAATTCGGTTGAATCAGCTGGTTAGTAGTAGGGAAGGCATCAGAAGCGTTGTAATACTCCAAATCGGCATCAATTCCCGGTATATTCGCAAACTCCAAGCTGAGTTGATTTACATCAATCTTTTCATTGGATTTAATACCACTATTCATTATACCCAATGATTGTATATCTCTCCACTTTCTACTGGCGCTAATATTCGATCGAAATTTATTAGCAAAGAAACTCGATTTTGCGGCCCGAATTTTCAGATTCGTGTCTCTCCTACATGCCCTAAAAATTTCGTAAAGTTCATTCGTCCTATACCTTTTCCATCTACGAAAAGCATTATTTCTTTGATTAATTGAGACCCTGATATCATTCGTAAACCATGGCTTTTCATTACGTATGTTCTTTATCCTCATTGGTACATATTTCTCAAATAAATATTGTATATTTCCCTGTAAAAAATTAATCTGGTCATCCACTGTAGACATCAAAAAGGTCTGATTCCATGGTACAGTTTCCAACTCCATTTCAAGTGAGGCAAAATCAATGTTCTTAAAATCCCTATACTTAATCACTTGATCCGTTGTTGCCGTTCGAAAATCAAATGAGAGGAAAAGGAGATCATGTTTAGAAAAAGCAGAGGCAGAAAGTTGGTCAAATAAAAGCACTCGATTAGGATTATCAACAAAACACAAATCAATTAATGTACTAGCACCTGATGTGTAGTGCGTAGGCATTGTGTCATTAATCAAATGCAAACCGATGGCACTCAAATCCTCTGCCAAACCTCTATACAAAAGAATATTAGCATTGAAGTCACCTATTAAAATAGTATCCGAATAACGAAAGTGAGTGAGGGCAATTTATCCAATAAGGGTTTGACATTAATCCTATTGTTTGGTCGGTAAATTACAGCCAGTAAAAGTTTCTGATGGCTACTATAGAACTCAAGAAATAAAGATTCAATATTATTGGAGCTAGTACCAAGTTCACCGTTATCAGTAACTGTAGCCACTCTACTACCAAAATCCGCTCCATCATCGACCGCATCCTCCATCTGCAAAGACTGTAATTCTACTCTTTTACAAGAAATTGATGACCTCACGTACATAGCAACACCTCCTGCATTCGATATTCTATCAGAACGATAAATGCGATAACCTTGCAAATGATAGTAGCTGTCACTAACATCAATTCGAAACCAAGTTTCCGAGATACAAATTACATCCATCTTTGATCCTTCAAAGATAAATCGAAATTCGTCAATTTTCCTGTGAAGGCTCTGGGCATTTATATGGCATATATTAAAACCCGATGCTGTTCTAGAAAGTATTCTGACCATGGTATAAAGGTTTTCTCTAGAATGAACTACTCCATTTTCACCAAATTGTGACATCAATATTAAAGAAAAATTTTTGTTTAGCAATGCAAGCGCAAATATGTAGAACAATACAATAATAATTATTGAAAATTACAATATGAGAAATGTTGAAATAGATATTACCTAAACTATAGCAAGTAAAAAGCGAAATATATATTTTTAAAACAAAATTAACCATTTTAAATAAGTTCCTAATTTTCCTCTGGTGGGCGAAACATTCCGTGCAGAATTTTGAAATCATCTATGAGTAAATGGTCATTCTCACCAATCTTCTTAATGTACACAAGGCCTCTATTGATGTATGCTGAAGATATAGCATGATTTCTTTTGAGACGTCGTGCATGTAGAAAGATGCGATGATTCTCCGGTGTTAGGTTTTCATTTACATAAAATGGAACAGAACTATCATAACCAATATTATTCAGACGCAAGACATCCTTCTTCGACTTCAGATAGCAGGTTATGGATCTCAGTACGAAATTTCTGTCGTAAGGACTTTTAAACTTAATTATGATGTCAGGATCTCTAGTTATGGTGCCTTGTCTTTCTCTATCTGCCCTTCTTAAATAATTATTTTTAATATTTACCCGAAATATAGCCTTAACATCAGGAGCAGTAATATTTGAAACTTGGCAAAGTTTCAAGTAGATACAGAGACCTGCGCCGATCGGCTGACAGCCGGCTAAGCCGAGCCGCCGACAAAATTTAAAAGCCGCCGCCGCCGAAAATTTATTCGGCTCGATTCGGCTTGAATTCAGCCGCCGTTTTATGTATATAAGAAAATTAAAATATATGAAAATATTACATAATTGGCCATTACAACCCTTCAGTCAGGATTACAATCTAGCTTCTCACACCACTTATGTTGTGTGCGTTAATTTTATACATGATTGGCGGGACCTACAGTTTAAACTAGACTCCGAACGACAGATTTTTGAGAAGCTTTTCATGGCAGGGTTTTTTTTACTTTCAGAGTCTTTGCCAGAAATCTGCTGAGAGGAAGTTGCCGAAGAAGTATTTTTTCGTTTTGATGTCTGACCTGGGATACGAACCCGGGCCTTTTGTCTAATAAGCCAACACACTACCCACTAGACCACGGCGACTTCAATTATATATAAAATATGATATTTATATTTTTGTTTTACTTGACTTAAATACATTATTGAAGTTTTTTTTTTGTTCATTTTGTGATATATTAATAGAAAAATTTTTAATTTTTTGATATGGAAATTTTGAACACCCTTTCTTGTTTTTGGTGTATGTGGTTACACTTTTAACTTTACATTAAATTTTTTAAAAGACAAAAAATTGAAATGGAGAACCAAAGAACTACAAATTTCAATAATTTAAATGAGTTAAATTTGTCTGATTCCGATGACGACCTTGCAATTTTTAATGGTGCTGATTTCCCAAAACAATAATTGAAACTCCAATTTCAATTAGCTTTTAGCCAAATTTTTTTGGAAAATATTATTTTGAATATTTATTTCTGATAATTGTTTTGTAAGTGTTATAAAATGCGAAATAATTTCAGGTTTGGAGTTTCTGCGTCGACATCAAACCTCTGTAAGCATATACGTGCTCATGGTATTGACGTAAAATCAAAAAAATTTTAAAACTCGGATGCGAAAATAAAATCCTTATTTTCAGGAAGTTCTAAAAATGCAGATTCCGAAAAATTTGCTAACGCACGTCTGCTTATGCAAATGTGCTGCAGAGATCTAAGGCCCTTTAAAATAGTGGAGCAACCAGGGCCATTTTATTTATATCATTTCGGATCACAGCAGACCAGTGTTGCCACCTTATATGTAATTACACATATTGTGTGTAATTTTTGATTCTGCATGCAGCATGCGTGTAATTAGCTTCGTGTGTAATTTGTGTGTAATTTTACTTTTTGTTCTAATTTTTCTTTAGTCGCTTACTTTTAATAATCGAATTGCTAACAATGATTATTTAGTAAATTTACTGCAGTTTTTGGCAAAACCTCTGAGAGTAAATAAAATTGCCATGAAAAGACTCTCAAAAATCTACCATTTGGAGTCAATTTTAAAACTGTAGGCCCCAACAATCATATAAAATTAACGCACACACATAAGTGGTGTGAGAAGCTAATGTTTCATACATGGATTTGCATGTCTTTTTTGTTCTTTAAATCAATGTTGGAAATGTTGTGTGCATATTATTTAAATAAATAAAAGCGCCGCCGAAACTTTACCATATTTCGGCTGACAGCCGACTTAAAGCCGCCGCCGAAACTTTTCAACTTTAGCCGCCGCCGCCGACAAATTTGCTCGGCGCAGGTCTCTGAGTAGATATCAACTAGATTTTCATTTTTTATGAAAGGGATGCCATTGAGACGTAAGCAGAGACCTGCGCCGAGCAAATTTGTCGGCGGCGGCGGCTAAAGTTGAAAATCTTCGGCGGCGGCTTTAAGCCGGCTGTCAGCCGAAATATGGTAAAGTTTCGGCGGCTCTTTTATTTATTTAAATAATATGCATAAATTTCCAACATTTATGTATGTAAAGAACAAAAAAGACGTGTAAATCCATGTATGAAACATTAGTCTCACATAATTGGTCATTACAACTTTTCAGTCAGGATTACGACCTAGCTTCTCACACCACTTATGAGTGTGCGTTAATTTTATATATGAGCGTTGGGGCCTACAGTTTTAAAATGGACTCCAAATGATAGATTTTAGAGAATCTTTTCATGGCAATTTTATTTACTCTCAGAGGTTTTGCCAAAAATTGCAGTAAATTTACTAAATAATCATTGTTAGCAAATCGATTATTACAAATTAGCGACTAAAGAAAAAATTAGAACAAAAAGTAAAATTACACACAAGGTGGCAACACTGGTCTGCTGTGATCCGAAATGACATAAATAAAATGGCCCTGGTTGCTCCACCATGTTAAAGGGCCTTAGATCTCTGCAACACATTTGCACAAGTAGACATGCGTTAGCAAATTTTTCGGAATCTGCATTTTCAGAACTTCCTGGCAATATGGTTTTAGGTTTGGCATTCGAATTTTCAAATTTTTTCGATTTTACATCAATACCATGAGCACGTAAATGGTTACAGAGGTTTGATGTCGACGCAGAAGCTCCAAACCTGAAATTATTTCGCATATTATAACACCTACAGAACAATTATCAGAAATAAGTATTCAAAATAAAATTTTCCAAAAAAATTTGGCTAAAAGCTAATTGAAATTGAAGTTTCAATTATTGTTTTGGGAAATCAATACCATTAAAAATAGCATGGTCGTCATCGGAATCAGATGAATTTAACTCATTTAAATTATTGAAATTTGTAGTTCTTTGGTTCTCCATTTCAATTTTTTGTCTTTTAAAAAATTTAACGTAAAGTTAAAAGTGTTCCCACATTCACCAAAAATAAGAAAGGGTGTTCAAAATTTCCATATCAAAAAATTAAAAATTTTTCTATTAATCACAATTTTCTATTATCACAAAATGAACAAAAAAACATCAATAATGTATTTAAGTCTAGTAAAACAAAAATATAAATATCATATTTTATATATAATTAAAGTTTACTGTATACAATTTTAAAAACATATTTTCATATATTTTAATTTTCTTACATACATAAAACGGCGGCTGAATTTAAGCCGAATCAAGCCGAATAAATTTTCGGCGGCGGCGGCTTTTAAATTTTGTCGGCGGCTCGGCTTAGCCGGCTGTCAGCCGATCGGCGCAGGTCTCTGCACGTAAGTCATTCGCAACGATTGAGTTCTCCTGTTGCCGGGCATGCTTTTTTAAAGACAATATTTCCTTCTTTAATTCCTCATTTTCATTAGTGATTTCTAATTTCTTTTACAGCCGATTCTATTGTCTGTACTCTTTCCGTTAAATTATTTATTTCATTCATTGTTGTGCTCAGTTTCTTATTTATCTCACTCAAGAGACGATCTTCGCACTCTTTGAACATTGCTTGTATAGTTGTTTGCAATTGTTCAGTTAATTTCTCAAATCTCTTATCCATTATTTGGACGAAGTGAAGTGGGGAATTAGTATTCGCTAATCGATGAGAGTCACAATGTAACAAACGAGGATTTTTTGGAGTATTCTCCATTACATCCTCTCTTGAAAATTGTTGTTCGGTAGATGAGGTTTGTTTATGCATGTTAGATTCTTTTTTGCTTGTTTTCTTCTTTTTGTTTTGACTTCGCAATTTCGCTTTGTACATCGAATTTATTAAATTTAACAAAACTGTATTCCTGTTTATTGTTTTTGTTTATTGTTTTATTTTTGTCTTATATATTTCTGTTTTCTCAAATAAGGTCACTTTTAGGCGCGAACAGTTAATTTCACGAAAATTGTTGTTTCAATTGTTTTATATATTGTTTATGTTTTGTTATTGTTTAGTATTTAAATTGGATTGTTTTTGAAGATACACAATAAAAATAAAAGAAACAATATTTTCACAATAAGAGAGATAATTTGTTCTATCAGTTTATCTTTTTTTATCTTTAATCTTTAACTCGCACTATTTTGAGGTAAAAGATATTTGATTATTTTATTTTTTTTTTTGATTATAGGATTTTCAAGAACGTTTAAGAAAACACGTCTGTTCACTTCGATGACTCATCAATTATTTTCCTTCCAATTCTTGTTTTTAAATATCCCGTGCAAAACTGATTCTTTCGAAATTGAAATTAATGTTAATTAATTTTATTAGAGATATTATCTTCTTAACAATTCCAACATTCTTTTCTTAAAAGTCATTCAAGTGTTTATTTTGAATTGACGCGAATTGAATGAATTATTTTTTTAGTGTTTTGATTTTAGTTGCTCGATTTTAATGAAAATACTCTTGTACTCTAAATAACAACAATTTACAAAATACTGTTTCTTGTTTGTCATTGTTTTTATGAATATAATCACGTAATACGAGGTGTTTACCTTCATTCCGAAAGTGGTGAAGGTTGAATTTGAGAGAGCCATTATTGTAACTTACCGTTAACAGAAAAGAGAATAATCCTACCGGTAACTTTTAAAGTTAAGTTTATGTTTCAACTTGCTTATTATATACTATTTTCAATATGGCAACTTCAAATATAAACAAAATGAGCATATACAACAAAATACAAAGTTCGTCGTTGCCACTGCGTTTAAATAAAACTTGTTTAGTTGAGCAGTGTTATCGACATTGCTCAAGCACTGCCATATATTTTAAAAAAATTAACTATATTTTATTTGTAAGTTGTAGTAATAAAAATAAGTTAAAGTTAACTGTAAAGATACCTTTTACATTTAACTAAACCCAAGATTAACGGCAGGTTATAATAATGCCCCTAAATATGATAATTTTAATTTTTTTTCTCAAAGAATAATAATCTAACAAAAAAAGTTTTTAAGTAAAGTATACGTACGTACACTTTCATTTTTATTTATTTAATAATTTTTTAATGTTTATATAGTGTGAAAATGTCTGAGAAAAACTAACTTAGTGCAAAACTATTTAAAAAAGTAATAAATGTTAATGTTCAGTAGCGAAATAAAATCAAATACGAAGAATTTATTTTGCTAGCCAAATATCAGAAGTACAATCGCCACCTGGATAACGCATTTCATGAGGGAGTGTGGGTCCATAAGGTTCCTTTCCAAAATCAACAAAGAAGTCTTTATTTAATTTTAAACCTCCATTTTCGACATCAATATCAATCATGCAAATGTGGCCACCCTTCTTAATCATTTTCGGATAAAACTATAAAAAAAAGACAAAAAGCAGGTATTGCTAAATGCAAATTAACACATACAATAACATTATTATTTACTATCTTATCCCAAGCCGAAAATAGAGATGTAGAGACATATAGTCGCTTTCCATCTAATGACAATTGCATCATTTGTGGTCCGCCTTCTAAACGACGATTTTTGAAATAAACTGGTTCTGGACGCTCCTGTTAAACATATATGTATGGTATTGTAAATGATTAGTACATAAATCTAATAAATTTTTAAGATAAGCAAATAGTCTTATTTCTTACCTTCATTTCTCTGTCTTCAATAACCTTGACATCATTCAAGTCCTTACATATTACTCCGCCCAAAAAGACTTGGCCCGTAAGCTTTGGGTTTTCAGGATCCGTTATGTCGTATTGACGAATATCACCGTGAAGCCATAAATTAACATACAAGTAACGGTCGTCGAGAGACAAAATAATATCTGACATCATTCCTCCAACTTCTTCTGGTTCCTTATCACCAACTTGAACTAATTTTGATGGAATGTCTATTACTTTCTTGCAGTCGAACTCATCGGAGTCTGCCTTCTTCTTAAAATAGTACACGTTAGCGTTTAAAGCACAGCCTACTAAACCTTCTGGTCTTAGTGGATCATGCATAAAGCGAATTTCTAAAGGTGTAAAACCCTCAAAACCTAAATCAATTGTCTGGTACAATGTATGAGTTGACCATTTGAAGAAGTTAATACGGCATCCATACTCAGTCCGATCGTTAACATCTTCATTTCTCCAACCTCTGTAATAATGAATACGTTCAAATAAAATAAATAATTGATGCATTAAATAACAATAATGATAAGAAATTAACTGTTAACAAAATTTTTATATTGAAAATAAAACATATCCAGCTATGTATGTCGGACAAGATAGGGTGTTCCCGAGTTTCTTTTAAAATTCCCAAAAATAATATATATATGTTGACGAGTTGTGAGGTCTCGACTCAAACTCCAGATCAGACATTTGCAACAAAACGAAATAAAAATATTTCTTCTATATAAAATTTAATAAATTTATTAAGAGAGTTCAATTTTCATAATCAAATTTTCCATTGGCTTTGACCAACAATATATGTTCAACATTACATACATACATAATTGGTCATTACAACCCTTCAGTCAGGATTATTAACCTAGTTTCTCACACTACTTATATTGTGTGTGTTAATTTTATATATAAGTGGCGGGACCTACAGTTTAAAGTCGACTCCGAACGACAGATTTTTAAGAAACTTTTCATGGCATTAGTTGGTGTTAATCTGTTTCGCTGATGTGATAAAATAGATTTAAGAGATGAGAATAATCGTTCCACGCTTATTTTGGAAGAAGGTACCGCTAATAATATTTCAGCTAAGCTTGCAGGGATAAAAGTCGCGGTGATTTCGAAATTGCGCCATTAGTGTACTAGCTACATAGAAGATTACAACTTTAAAATTCTGTCACTCCAAAAATAACGTATTACGTAATTTATTCGTTACTAATGGAGAAGATGAAGTGTATTGCAACAACGACAGCTGTCAAAATAAAACTCTATCGAAGCACACAGAAAATCTGAAAAGGCATTTAAAGCTTTGTTATCCCAAATTATATGCTGACTATATCCAGAAAAAGTGTGCTTCAAAACCTATTTCGAAAACATTGAAAACTAGAGTGGCAGTAAATAATGTAAATCGAAATAACATCGAACAAGCAATTTTAGAGCTATTCACGAAAAACGGACGCCCACTTCATATGGTGGAAGATCGTGCCTTCAAAGTGCTTGTTCAACCTATTTTCGATACACTGCGAAATAGTGTTTGTGAACTCTGTTCAGTACGTTATGTTAGAGTTTGCGTTCATTTGTTGTGTACGTAATGTATTTGCGTACGAGTTCACAAACAGTCAAATGAAAATTAAAAGTATTTTATCAGTTACGTACATAATGGTTTGTGTACAGTATTTTTTCGAACACTGCTTTGAACTGCAAGAGCAATTCAAGACTCTGCTAAACAAAAAATGTATACCTTAGCTGGATAACGATGTAATTCATAACAATATTAACTCAAAGAGTATGTTACCCAGATTCTATCATAATCGAAAATTTTATCAAGGCGTGTTTACGCCGATGAATGGGAAAAAGAGGAACAAAAATACATACTATTCTGATTAATCAGTACATAATCAGTTTGCCATTTACATACATACATAATTGGTCATTACAACCCTGCAGTCAGCTTGTGTATCTTAATTTTATACCTGAGTGGCGAGACCTACAATTCAAAGCCGAATCCGAATGATAGATTTTTGAGAATCTTTTCATGGGAATTTTATTTACTCTCGGAGTTTTTTCTAAATACATATTTGTTGAGAGGAAATCACAGGAGAAGTCGCCGTTTAACTGACTAAAATTTAAACAATAACCCCTTATCACTCAAGTGATTGTATTGTAAGGTTTACTTGCAACAGTATGCTATGTCAAGCATTCTCTCAGAGCTTTCTCTAAAGGGTTCATAATAAACTTACTGTAGGAAATATTGTCAACATCATACCCATCAACGATTGGTTCTTAAAAAATTGTATCAATAGATTTAATTAAATGCATTAATAAAAACTGAAAAACGATTTCGATGTTATATGCGAGAACATCATTTAAGTATGTACATGCTATTGTTAGCACTTCCATTTGGTAAACTGTGTGCAAATGTTGCAAAAATTTTTTAAACTAGTACTGCTCATATTGTTCACAAAGCGGAGTTAATTTTATGACCCCGATTTGTAACTCCTAATTATAAATATACGTGGTCACAGTCCATGTTCTGCAAAAAAGGGCATAACTTCAAAGATATTTTTAAAGTAATTTTTCAAAACGGTTGCTATACACAGTTTGTATATATACACAGTACTCAAAATTTTAATTTTTCGAGTTTATATGCTTAAACTATATAGAATAAATTTGTTTATTTATAAAAAAAATATTAGTGTATTTTGTTGTTGTTAACTGTTACTAAAAATGGTCCAAAGATTTTGTTTTAACTATTTTTATTTAAGTCAAAAATAGTATTTAAACAATTTCTGAAAAATGAAAATTTTGAGTCGAGTCACTTTTGTACTTAATGTGTGATATTATTTAGCACAATCAAATTCTATAAACATGTTCTTATTCGTTTGGGAAAAGAAATTTTAACATGCAGTCGCATTCGGTATGTTTTTTAGATATCGGACGGATTAAATATTGCTTGTGAACATTGTCCAAATACTAAGAAAAGTTTCTAAACTCATATTTTTTTAGATTTTTTTTTAATAGACTTTTAAGATTATTTTTTCTTATCGAAAAATTCAATAATAAAAATTCTTGATATTAACAAAAGATAAGCTGAAATATACAAGACAATCTCGAAAGAGGGGAAAATCGTGTATTTATTTTAAAAATTTGAAACAAATTGGAAATCAAATAACTTATCAAATAGTTATTTATATAATATATGTATGTACTATATACAAAATTAATAATTAATAATTTCGTTTTAAGCACACCATACACTTTTTCCATACTGAAAGAGCATTTGTGGTGTTTTCTTTTCTACCAAAAAATGTGCATTTTAATAAATTACTATTATACAATTATTAAATGTGCATTTTTATTATTAATATTTACATTTTTTATTGAAAACAAATCAAAAAATACAACATATTTTTAGATCTAAAACCTTTTTTTTTGTTTGAGAAAATATAAATATGAATATTGCTGCACCTATTTCATTTGCGAAAATTGAAATAAATCAGTTATTAGATTCATCTCCGTCATCTGATTAAGAAGAATTACTGAATTTATTTCAACATACATAGTCATGTGTTATGTTCTTCTCAAATAAAAAATGACATTACAACAGGGTTGGTCAAAAATTTTTTAATGCACCTTGTAAGAGGGTGACATTTTCTTTGTAGAAAAGAAAACACCATTAGACAAATAGATTTAAAGTGCCGAGAAAAATCGGATTTTTAAATATTTTATGTAAAGTACAAAAAAATGTTCTTTTTAAATATGCTATTCTGCTATAATTTAACCGAATTGAATAATTATTAGTATTCTTGGAAATTATGCAATTAAATGAATAAAATCTCTAAAAGTTTCTTTGAAAACGATAATTTCTTAAATATAAGAAATATGAACGAAGTCTATTAATAGAACTTGTACATATTCGAATAATATTACCATAACATTTCAAAAATTATTGCAGTAGAGACCTTTTAATTTGTTACTACCATGGAGTATATACTACATATAATTTGTTGGAAATATAAAAATAAATTACTCTGAAAAAAACATTAGAATAATACTAAGTGACAAAATACAAAAAATAAAATACAACCGAGTAACTACTTAGTCTAAACTGTTCAGTAAGTTGAGTAGAACTCAAAAATCCTTTTTTTTTTCCTCGAATCCTCCAAACTTGTTTTATTTGACAAAAACTGTTTTTTTTTTTTCTTGACTTTACACACAAATTTATCAATTACACAAACATTTCTCAACCGATATACAAACTTTAAACCTTATTACAAAGCAGAGATACATACATACTAGGGATGCCAATCGGGAAATCCCGAATCTCGAAATCCCGGGAAAAAAAATTTTGTGTCAGTTGACGTCGATAATAGCATCTCAGATGAGGAAAACCCTACTTCCATTAAAAAAATTATTTGATGGCGTCGAAGAAGCAAAAGCCCTATAAAACTGTCCAAAGAAATAGATTTATTTACGTCAGGAGGTGGTAGAGGTGAATATTTACAACCTGCATACAGCTATCTTGAAGTCGCCGCGGTCTAGTAGGTAGTGTGCTGGCTTATTAGACGTTAAAGCCAGGGTTCGAGTTCCGAGCTATCTTGGAACTATTTTACAAACAAATGTTGATTGCGAGAAGAGTTTTTCAACGGCAGTGTATGTTGACAACAAAATTCGTTCAAGCCTATCAGATCACAAGTTGGATGCTTTAATCTTTTTTTGGAATCCAAATAATTTTCATTAAACTAATGCATTTGCATATGTATGTATGAATAATTTTAATTTCTGTTAATTTACGCTTCTTTGTTGCATTTTGTATTGCTGTTTTTATATTTTATTTCTAATGATATATAATTCTGATATACATACATAATTGGAATACAAATGATTTTGTTAACAAAATATTTTTATTATTAAGAGAAAATCGAGATTTTTCCTGTGATTTTTCGGGATTTTTGGATCCCGAATTATCCCGAAATATCCCGGGATTTCGGGATCGGGATTTACAAAATCCCGAATCACGGGATCTTTAAAAATCGAACCCGTTTGGCATTCCTAATAGATACATACGTTTATTATTTGTCTTAATATGATGTGGAGTTTAACGAGGTAACCTGGACAAATGAGAATTTTTTTCATACTTTATCAAGTTTGTCCGTTCATAGCAGCAAACTTTAATCAAAAGGCATTAAATAAGTGATAACATTCTAAAAGTGCATTATCTTGTGAAGAGATTGACACTTATTTTTATAAATATATTATATATTTTTATATATTTTTAATTTTTAGTACATAAAAAGTTTTCAGAATTGTTGATGGATCTTGATGTTTTTTCCGAAAATGCGTCAATTTCAGGTTTGAGCGCCCACTAGAAGTGCAACAATATTTGCGCAAAGTGAAAAAATAATATTTGAAATAATAATATTAGTCGATCTCTGATAATCGTGCAAACGTGAATTTGACACATTTTCGATAAATAATCAAGATCCATCAAAACTTTTGAAAATTTTTGAACTGAAAGTCCATTTGATAAGATGACAATATAACACGACTGTTATGCTCATTAAATAATAACAAAGGTAATTTTTGTCCGATTTGATCAAACGAGGTGTCAATCTCTTCACAAGATAATGTACTTTCACTTGTTCTACGTTTTTTTGCAATTAGGAATAGCTAAACTCAGAAAAATAAGAAAAAAGAATAATATTTTCCAAGTTTATCCCATCAAAACTCATAACATATAAGTTTGAACAAAACGTTTATGCATACCGTTTTAAAGGCTAATCTCTCCCCTTTCTAAGAAACTTTGGATTTTTAAAATAGATTCAAACGTATTTGGGTTATCAATAATTTTGTGTGAAAAGCTCAAAATAAAACAAGTTTGGAGGGTTCGAGAAAAGTAGAAAAAATATTTATGAGTGCTACTCAAACTAGTGAATAACTTAGACTATGTAATTACTCGACTGTATTCCAATGATAAGAATATACAGGGATTCATTTTATTTGATATGCTGTAATGAAATAAATTAATAAATAATTTTTTGACTTTACTTTATAAAGCCTATATATGTATGTATGTGGCAGATTGAATTGAGTTGGAATATGTTCATATTATTTAAAATAATAATAATTATAGCATAATTACAAATAAAACAAAACAAAATCAAATTTATCCGCTCAAAACATTTTTGTTTTATTAAATACTTTTTGCATCAAAGTACGTGCCGTGCACAAAAGAATTTCATTTATTGCTCGTGTTATATTCAGAATATTAACAAAGCACTGTATTAAGTCATGAATCAAATGTGAGTGTAAATAATTAAATCATTATGTTTTAAGAGTGTTTAGTGGAGCTACAAATATATACTGATGATGTCGTCGAAATTGTGTCTCAATAATGTGATAAGAGCAGAACAAACGTAGTTTTTGAGATAAAAATTGACGAATCGCCAAAAACACAAAAATTTTCCAAATATTACAAATAAATATTCAGAACTTTTGTCTTGGTGATTAAATCTTCTATTAAAATAATATTAATTCTTGAGAATTGTTGGTGGTTCGTTTTAGACAGACGACACTAATGAAATATGCATAAATATACTCAGATGTTAATATTTAGATAATAAGATATTTTTAAATGCAGAGCTTTAATGGATTTATTAAGAATTCGTGTAAATCTTTAGTTCTATAATTTGCAGTAAATAATGTCGTAAACTCATTTTTAGTTTTACTTTCAAATATCAATTAATAAATATTAGACTTATTAAAATAAAGAAAGATGTCGCTGATTCCCTTTTACAAACAATGAGATGATCATGTCATGAGTCGTGCACTATTTAGTTATTTCATATTACGCAAATTCAATAATAAGTTAAATTTACATACCGTCTGAATTTTTTAGGTGCAGCCCATTCGGAGGATACCATTACATCGAAATATGGTTGATACCAAAAATCATATCCACACAAGGGTTTTTTATCTCCTTTGACCCAGGTTCCCAGGCAATTGAATTCTGAGTCAAATATTATAAAGTCACCTTTAGCATTGCCCTCAGCATCGCCCATTGTTGAAATCATAATATTTCCATCGGCCAAACAGTGAGTAGTATGCGGAGCGGTTACATTATGGCTTTTAAGAACGCTGCCGTCTACAACCTTAACAATTTCTGGCTTACGAGGGTTGGTTGCTACGTCCATTACGTAAATATTATCTGAATTTACTGCAGGCATAACTAGCCTGTCTCTTTTGGGGATACGTTTAGCATTTTCGTCTACATAATAACAACTTGAGCACGCATTCCATCCAGTATGATGAATCTCGTTTCCTTTGCTATTGGTGAATGTGCGATGAATAACCTTTTGATTTCCAAACTCTTTTTTAGGAAATATGTACTATATTTTAAGAAATTGTTATTGCTATGTACCTGACAATAGGTTGGACTCTCTGGGTCAACATCAACTGTTGATAAATAATCACCATGAGGTTCATCTAAATTTGGTTGTACAGTAATAGTGTACAAAAGTTTTTCACGGGGACCACTTTTCATGGCATCCAATGGAGTGGGATAGCCAGGACCATGGCAACACTCTTTAATAAAAATAAAAAAAATTTAAAAAGAATAATATTTTCCAAGTTTATCCCATCAAAACTCATAACATATAAGTTTGAACAAAACGTTTATGCATACCGTTTTAAAGGCTAATCTCTCCCCTTTCTAAGAAACTTTGGATTTTTAAAATAGATTCAAACGTATTTGGGTTATCAATAATTTTGTGTGAAAAGCTCAAAATAAAACAAGTTTGGAGGGTTCGAGAAAAGTAGAAAAAATATTTATGAGTTCTACTCAAACTAGTGAATAACTTAGACTATGTAATTACTCGACTGTATTCCAATGATAAGAATATACAGGGATTCATTTGCTATTGGTGAATGTGCGATGAATAACCTTTTGATTTCCAAACTCTTTTTTAGGAAATATGTACTATATTTTAAGAAATTGTTATTGCTATGTACCTGACAATAGGTTGGACTCTCTGGGTCAACATCAACTGTTGATAAATAATCACCATGAGGTTCATCTAAATTTGGTTGTACAGTAATAGTGTACAAAATATTCTCCGACTCTTCAGTTTATTAAAGGCAAAGACAATTTTTTTATTTTACTGTTTTTTAATTATTATCTTACTTTTACCAGACATTTTTGTATTTCAAGCGATCGATACGTCTTCACTCTAGCCGGAATCAACTTACACTAATCAAGTGAAAGTAAAAACAATTAGTTTTTATTTAGCAACTCATCTCTCTGTCTCTCTCTTTTTCTCTCAGCAATCTTTAACAAAGTCCCATAATGTTTAATGTTATAAACACATTACGCGCGGCATTTGCGACGAGATAAATAAAGGCAATCAGCATGAGCTTTAACTATTTTAAAGCAGGCGGGGACAAAGCAAAGTAAAGCAAAGAAAAATAAACAAATCAGTCCGTTTTCAATACTGCTGTTAATATTTTGAATACTATATTGTATGTATAACGTTTTTAAAATATCTATTTCAAGCATTTTATTGTATTGCCAGCACAAATACTATCTTCAATTCGAAGAAGCTGCATCGACGAAGTGGAGTCACTTTTAAAATATTCTTTTTCATATATACCCATGAATTCTATGTCTGACTGATTAGCGCGCCGCGTGTACTGCGTCTAATGTGTTTATAACATTGCCTCGTCGAAACTACTGCATGAGTGCTCACTTCAACACTCTCTATCAAAAAGCCCATAAAATACAATACTTAAACATTTCTTAAAAACAAAATTAAAGTTTCCTAACATTCCGTATCTCCAATATCTCTACGTATTTAGCTGATAAACCTTTTTTAACCCTACACTATTATATTATAGACTTCTTTTAATGTTTGAAGAACATTCGTCTACCCACTAAATCATCATTTCATCTACTCATGTGTTTATACACTTGTAAACTGTGTAAAATACTGTGAATTCAGATCCTCTATTTGTGATTAAAAATCCATAACTAATTAAAATAAATGATTGATTTCGAAGAGCTTACTAATCCCCCGGATCATTATTATTATTTGGCTCTAACTCAGATGTACAGCTAAAAAGAATGAGAATGAATATATGTACGTATGTATATGGTTTTCAAGTTGTAGGGCAGAGTAACAACAACTGTAAGTTACTAATAATATTTTTTTCTTAATTGATTAGAGTCTTTTAAAACAAACTTGTTTACGCGTGTGTTCCCATTATTTTATTTTTAACTCTTGTAGTATGGGTTGAATTTTTCCATAAACCGGTTTCGTTTGATCTCTACTCTGACTATACTTTATACAAATTTTATTACTTACAAAGAAGTTTTTTAGTAAAAGTTAGTTTTTAAGTTTATTTTAAATGCTTTACTCGACAATATAATTCTGACTGAGAATATATGAGATGAAGTGACGCGTTGCTTGAAGCAGAACCCCTACAGACACTGAGCCCTTTAGAAAATTAAGACTCAATGAAGTCAAATATTATCGCAGTAGATTTCTACAGACAGATACTATGATTGATCTCTGCAGTAATGATTTGGAATGTAAAAGTGTTGATAAATAATATTTCATTTTTGTTAGCCCTTATTACATAAAATATATATTACTTCGTACTCGAAATTCTTTTCTGTTTATTCATTTTCGTTTTCTTTAAGCACCCATTATAATACCGTAACGTGCAGCATTACATCAAAAATATACAACATTTGCAAAAATTCTCAAATGGTGAGTGACATCAAGAAATATAATAATCACAAGTTGTTAAAATATTAACGAATGGAAAAAGATACTTCGATTGAAAATGTAAAAAAAGGGAAACATTAGTTAAATTATTTGTCTGACATGCAAAACAATTTAAAATTCGAAAAATTAAATAATTTAGTTAGTTCATTACTCAATACATAGTAGTATTGTTATAATATTCAATTGTTACAGTACAGTGCATTACGGCTAGAACGAATAGTTTAATGAAGTTGACATATCTTTTAAACTGTAAGGTTTTGAATTATTTTATATGCATTTATGTAGTTTATTTCAACCAGCACCTTTAAAAAAGAATTAAGCTCGCATAAATTCGAAACGAAACAAGATATTAAAATAATTTGAATAAGAATTTATAGAATATGTTTAAAAATTAAGAAAAGGAAGAATAAAAATTCAGGCTCAAATGTAAACTTACAAACTAAGAACAAAAAATATAGAAACCCAATTCGTCACAACTTATTTCAACCACTTACTATAAACAAACAATTAAATGATTAATTAACAAATAGTTTTAATTTCAAAATTTGCTTAATTACAGCTTTCAGCCTTTTTTGCATTAATTCCCCTTCCTAGTGGTTTGGAAAGTTATTTTTGCACATTCCGCTTTCAGAGCTCCAACAAAGTCATTCTTGTTCGAAATCTGGTGTTGGCGGACGTTTTGATCACAAATTGCCCATAAATTTGAGAATGAATAAAACTTTCTTGTTTAATTTTTAAACATATTTTGTAAACTCATTAAATTTTTTTTAAATTGCTGGTTAAAATAGGGTGGGAGCCACTGTATATAAACGGATATATACATTAAAATTATACAAACAAATACTTCGCTTTGGGTCGTTTCGTTTGCGTTTTTTCGAACTTGTGCCGCTCCTGAATTAGTACTTATTTTAACTGAGCATCGTTATACTTCCGAAGTTGGGTTGTTTTAGATTCGAGTTTTTCATTTTTTGCAAATTTTTTTTTCTAAAAAATGGCTCAACTTTTGTATCAAAACATGCGGATTCTCTTTCTGACTGGAAATAATGCAGTTTTATTTTAGTTTATCTAATTTTAGAGTTCAGTTTCAATAAGTGTCTTATAAATTAAGTGAGTTTTTTTATTTACATTTTATTTTAATTTTTTATGTTTTTTGTATGTATATAATAAAATTTTGTATTAATTTTGTTGTTTAGTGTTTGCATTCTTCAATTTTCTTTTTAAAAAGTATTATTTTCGTAACCCTGGAATCTGTCATCGAGCTTTATATAGTTCGTTATAGAAAATCATAATTCACTTTGTGTCTTGTTTTTTTAGAATGTATTTAAAGACACTTTAAATAACATTTAAATTTTTTAATACAAATCACCGTAGTCTAGTAGGTAGTGTATTGAAATTTGAAATAAACATTTCATTCGTCGATTTCCTCTCAGGAGATTTTTGGCAAAAACTCTCAAAAGAAGTTATCGTTTGCAGTCGACTTTAAACTGTAAGTGCCGTCACTATAGCTGCCAAATAAATAAAGCATCAAATCGTCAAAAAATTTAGAAAAAATCGTTAAAATCGTCAAAGGCGTTCTTTGAAATCGTAAAAAAATCGTCAGAAAAGGAGAATTTAAAGTTTTTAAGAACAAAAACATATAAATTCAATGCCAAGCAGCAATAATATTGCGTCATCTATACCCATGTGTGGTGTAAATATTAGGGAGTTAGAAGATCTTGAAGTATGGCCATGGAAATTCAGTGTGATGTTCGCAAGAACTCACACATTTTTCAGTGCCTTGGTTTCTTATTTATATACAATGGGTCAATTTCGACCTCCGGGTACTGTGCTTGTCTTGACCGACAGGTGCACGTCCGCTAACCTTGGTTTCTTAAGATGGTGGAATATTTATTGTATTTACTTCACTTCATCTGATCTTTTTTACTATTTACACCATTTATAATCGACCGAGAATGGATAAGCACCCCATTGGTCCATTGGCAAGTGGATCGCACACAGCATTACAGGCAAAATTCCTTCCTGCAGAGGTCTTTACTGTTACTTATTGTATAAAAGATTTCAAACCTAGTGTCCATAAACATTCCTCTCTCTTTCTTCCTTTCCATAACATATTTTCCTAGTTCCAACACAATGCACTTCATGAATAAGAACCATATTCTAAGTATTGCTAGTACGAAAAAAAATAATAGCATTTGCCTATGTCCTTCCGATGGTAGTATTAGAAACTACAATCGAATTATTAAAATTGTCTGCAACGGCAAATGATAAATTATGCTCAACTACGAGGATAGTCCGATTTAGAAGTTGTAATTTTTTGGCTTTTAAGGAATTAAAAACGCATAAAATACAGAAAATTCATTACAGGTGTTCGTAAATAATTTAAAAATATAATACTTTTACTCCTTGATATTACTAACTAATTTCTAATAGTAACAATTGCAAGGTAAATACAAATCTGAAAGTCGTTTTTAATGTAATGTAATCTAAATCGTCAAAATAGGGACATAAAACGTCATATCGTCAATGTGATATTTTTGGAGCATAAATTGGTCAAAATGACGATAAATCGTCAAATCTGGCAGCTATGACCGTCACTCATGTATAAAATTAAGAAGCTGTGTCGTAAGCCTGACTGAAGGGTTGCAATGACCAATTACATTTGTATGCATTATAAATAACAAAAGAAAAGTAAAAATGAACAGGTTTTTTGATTTTATTTATTCAATATGTACTCCGTGTATATTCAAAAATAATTGTTATTTTAATAACTCAAAATTTTAAATGTTTATAATGTTTATTGCCAGCTGCCCTACAAATGAATAATGTTCATGCCCCCTTCATGATGAAAATATGTAAAACGTACTTAAATATATACATACGTACACATTTATATCTAAGAACTTTTGTTCTATTTTTTTTTTCTTTTTCGGCATTCAACCTTTTAAACTGAAAAATTATATTAATTTTCCCATTTTATTCCGCTTTCATCAACATTTGTATAATAATTTCTACTTACCTGTATACACAGTGTTGAAATTTGCTATATTTTTAAAAATGGCATAAAAGATTCATTACAAAAGTTTAGATCCCCATTAAAAATTTGCTCATTCATATTTGCCTTGTAAATAAATGTTAAATATTATTATTAACAAAATTAATTATAAAAAAATTATTAGATCACCATAAGCAATATGATTTACATTATGATCGCAAGTTATAAAATTCATCGTGTAGGGTGTTAAACGATTGGCGTAGTCCTCTCTGATTTTCAAGTTTTGCAAATACGTGATTTTCATACATATTTTTACAAAATTGTCAAGTCATTTTTATTTGTATATACAAACTTATTTATTTTTTTAATCTACAATTATATATGCATTGTTTGAATATATGTGCGTACATATATGTATGTATGAATGTGAGTATAAATATTTATTAGATCTACAATAAGTTGTTTTGAATTTCAACCCAAAACAAAATATCATTTGAAGGCGTGTGCGTGTTTAACCCATTACTGTGCCGCATTAAAAGTGATAAATCAATATCGGAACTGTCTCAATTAAATTTTCATACTTTTTGGTCGACTATAGCTTTACTGACATCAAATGTGATTCTTATCATTTTAAATTTTACATATTCTTCAATGTTTTCTATAACATTTTTGGCCACATTTTATTAAATTAAATTTTATTAAACATTTTATGCCACATTAATATTAAAATTGATGTATTTCGTTATCTGTTTAAGGAACCAGGAATATGCATATACAGATGTGTATATATATATTTCAAAACCATATTGCCATACTCCCGATAGACTCTCCCACGGTAGTGGTGCATACTGTCGCGATTTCATATAACGAGTGGTCAAAAATAGAAGGAGTAAGTGTAGAGTAATGAAATATAATCATACCTAAAATTTGGTCATTTAAAGTCAAAAGATTCGTGTCCTTCTTATATATCACGAAATTAAAAATTTGTATAACTTAAATATGTTAATAATTTTTGGTACACTTATTAGTTTTAACAGGCTTAACACTTCGTTCAATTTGGAGCAAGGCTACGATTACCTTAAAAATGTCCTTTTTTAAAAAATATCAAAAAGACATAAAAATAATTGAATATTCACTTTTGCTACTCATTAAACTCATTAAAATTTAATTTAAAAATAATGCAACGGCACAAATGATCTAACAAATAAAAATTCATCAGTAATGGTTTTTAAATTTTTGTTTATAGGCACTATGTCCGCTACTTCCATCAAAATCTCATTTACATTCTAGGAATAGACCATTCTGGGTATTAACTTCGAAATTATTTAATATTTTCAGCTGTTTTATGTAAAATTTTTTTGCAAAGGAATCTTTACGGAAGTTTCTGATATATGAATACCATCAGAAATAAAGAAAATTCGTTAAATTTACTATGGCAATGTAAAATTGAAGAAGTTTCGTAACTCCGATGTAATTCATATTTTCAATATGAATAATTTACTAAATTTCTATATTCTTACTAAAAAACAAAACGTAGATATGAACAGACATTTTTGTTAGCTGATGTTTAACGAAATTTCTTCAATTCTACACCCCTTTTTACAGTAAAAATTGTTGGTTCAGTGTTGAATGGAAAAAAATCTCAAGCTATTGTAATTGGGTAAATGAATTGCACAACAGATCCTCTGCCATTACTACTCATTGGGGTCCATCTATACAAATAGTATTTGTTATATGTAATGTTCAATAACCCGCTGACTTGTTCTGACCATATCAATGCTATGTGTGGTAAAACATGCTCTGTGCGGAGAATTCATCTTTTTACACATAGAAAAATACGTATGCTTTTGGCGAAACCTTTTTAATAACACAATACACATAACTCATCGAGGATCTGCACTCGGTCAGCGGACAATGTTACCATTAATAGTATTGTTAGATATATTTATGGACGCAGCATCATACCACATTTCCCCTTTAACAAAATTGGTGGCTTTTTAATATATCGCACACTTACATAGTTTTTAACAGAAAATTATTTACCTGAAACAACCTACAAATTTATATTTTTAATATCATTTTTATCATAAATTCCAACAGATAAAATTATATTCCACGAGAACATCGAAGCAATTAACAACAATTCAATGGGTTTATATTGAAAATTGTTGATATAATGAATTGACCGGAACCGATTTTTGGAAAATGTCGGTTTTTGAATAATTCAAAATTTTGACATTTAAAAACAACCGGTTTTATTTATTTAATTTAATTTTCTTACATTAACAAGTCAACATTTATAATAAATTAATGTAATACATACGTATTTTATTAATATGTTATAACAGAAATACATTGTTAAATATTTCATACATATGTAAATAAATCTTCTATTTTTTCTTTTATTTTGTTGTATTTGTCGAGATATATGAAACCATCATATAATGTTGAATGTGGTTTTACTATTTTTTTTTAGATTATGTATACTGTTTATTGTACTATTTAAATCAAAAATTAAGCTGCTGAAGTTATCCGTATTAAGACTTAAATCTTGGTCACAATTTACCACTTCATCTTCTATATCATTGTTGGGAAATAAACGGTTACACAAATCGACACCAACTTCACAATAAGGGTGTTATTTACTTTGATTCTACGTTCAGTAAGTCTAATCATTAGTTTGTTGCATAATTCTTCGGCATATTGAGTGTTAATTCTGCTTAAATTGTTAAATAAAAATTTACGAATAGCTTCGCCTTCTATAAGTGTCACAGGATCCTTAGATAATTATTTAATTACTATTTCTAATGGTTGCAAAGTTTTAGAAAGCTTCAATTTAGGTAGGTGAGAAAAGTCCATCAAACCACGGTTAACACATTTTCATATTCTTAAAAAATTTTAATCATTTTCGATAACGAGTTCTATATGTGCATATAATAACTTAAAAGGGAAAAAAACTAGAAAAAATATTTTTAAATATAAAGAATTTCATCAATACAAAAGAGAAAATTACAAATAGGGGAAAAATAAGAAAAACCGGTTATTAAACAAAAAAAAAAAGTGGTTTGTCTAGTACTTCTAAAATATTAAATATTCGAAATCAACCGGTTTTTAAAAGTACAAAAGAGGTTAACCGGTTTCCAGTTTCGGTTTTTGAATACTCTAGTCGGGACGTTCCCCAGAATTGCATCTAGTGACAGAAAACCGTTAATTTGATGACCAAAACAAAAACAAACATCGTATGCATGCTCGTAAGGAAAATATTATTGCATGTTTAGATGATATTAACCGTGATTTAGTGAAAATTGACGGATGGGATTCAGCTAACCTTTGAGAACCAATAGATTATTTATCATACCTGAATTGAGTATTAAGGGAAATGAAATTGACTTTGTCAAATCTGCAGCCAATCTGGGTAATGTCTTTATCGTGGTCTAACAATATATGTTTGCGTTGTTATTGTTGGTAGAATTTATAGCGTGCTTCGAAACTTGTGGTATGAAATTTACCAGAACGTACTTAATTCCTGTACTGTATGGGAGTGAAAATTTTCGTAAACTGCGATAGGAATGCCAACTGATAACTCAACTTGATGCCGAGACTATATTTCTCGTTTATCGTAATATTTGGATATACATATCGCTCCTTCATTGCAACATAGTCATATCTCAAAAAAAACTTGAACCTGGCAAAATGCGATTTAAGTTTTCAAGACATAAGTCCTATGATCTAATTGCCGCAGACACTTTTTGCTATATCTTCAGTTCAGCTTAGGATATAAAACTGATTTTTTTCAACATGTACAGAAGGCCTAAAAGAGCAGTTTTGCTTAAGCAACTACAAATTTTTAATTTTTTGAGATATGACTATGTTGCAATAAAGGAGCGATATATAGTTTAATTTCAAATAAACGTAGGCAATTTAGCAAAAAGTTTAAAAGAATATTTATTATTTATTTAAATATACGAAAATATAAAAGGCTGTAATTAATTAATATACAGTGCACGCGCACTAATGTGAAGTAATTAATACTGGCGTTGTTCACTTTTGCGAATTATTCACATTTCCGAATACCCAAAATTTTAAAACATAATTATACCATTTTTTAAACAAAAATCATTATTTATGAATTTTTTTAGAACTTAATCTTATTAAAATTAAATCTTATAATTTAATTTTCACAAACTTTCTTCACAGTATCTAAATAGCAAATGAGGAATAAATATGCAGATGTACTAACGCATACATATTTATATGTACACCTAAAACAGGGATTCCCGCAACTAATAAAGACAGAATTTTAACGTTTCAAATTAACAAAAAAAATTCAGTTCAAATTGTAGACTTTTCACTTTTTTTTCAGCTTTTAAAGTAGTCAACGAAGCAAAAAAATGTTCACATTAAGCGGTGTTCAAATTAGCGCGTTTGCACTGTATTTAGTTAAAATATATGGGAAGATAAGAAAATCTTCAAAAAACATAATCGATAAGAGTTATAGTTTAAGAGATATTTCGAAAATAGAAGTGATTTATAAATGTGGGACGCTTTATAGTGTGTCATTTTCTAGATCCAACAGGGGTTGGAAGATAAACACTATCCAAAAGTCATTTTTATATTAACGTTAATGGTATATTCCTCATATATGTATGTCAATAATATTGTAAATTTTTTACGGAAATGTAAATATTAAAAATTTTTAAATATTTTTTTTAAATATATTTTTATTTTAATTATAATATATATATAAAAAAATTAATGTTTGTTGGTATGTACCTTATAGAATCGTAAACTATGCATTTGATCATGTAATGATCTTTAGCAAAAATGTTGCGCATGAGGTGTTAAAGGTTTCTAAGTTGGTATAACCAATTTAAGACAGGTGGAGCCAGTGGGAATTATTCAAAATGAACTGGATCGTAAACTATGCATTTGATCATTTGTTGATCGGACAAATACCAGAGATTTTAGGATTCATCATTTATTATTTTAATAACATTTGGTATAACTTATTCCCGTAAAATGTCAATTACAAATAAATAAAAAAAAAATTTAAAAACAACAACACTTATGTTAGAAATACTAAACATATAAGAATCAAAATAATAAAATTTTTAGAAGAGCAGATAACTGTAATTTTAATAACTTTTTTTATAATATAATTATTCGGCACTGATCTTTCCAAATTGTTAGAATAGCTAAACTATGATGCTCTTACTGATATAACTGTTTTTATTGGCATTAAAATTGTAAAGTTTAATACAAATCTTCCGTCATAGAGGTAACCTTTGATTTTGTTTATGTTCGAATTACGAGCTATCATTGCGCAAACATGGGTTAAGAAACAGAAATCGCTTTAAAATAATTAAAACATTTTTTCTTCTGATTTTTGTTTGTTTTGCTTTGTTCAAAATTGGTGGATGATAAGAAATTAAAATCTCTCTAGTAATAAGTAATTTATTATCAAGAAACGATTGATTATTTCAATGAAAAAAAAGTGAACAAATACAAATAAAAAATTGAAATACAAAAAAATTAATTTATTTATATAAAGATTTTTAAAATACAAACATAAATAGCTACAACCCTGTCGAAAAGATAGCTTTAGCTACTCATTCTCGTACAGGGAAATAATATACACAAACCTAAATTTATACATTTACATATGTATATTCTAAAGATATGGATATACAGTGGAACTTTGACAATCCGGACACATAGAGTATATAATACTATGAGTTATTAAAAAACGAAGTAATTTGGTGCTGACTAACTTTATTAAGGTGGTTGATTTGTGCTATTTGATCTAGCCTCTTCAACAATAGAAATATCTAAATTATTCTCCTCAGCTCTCTGAATACATACATACATATGTATATAATTGGCCATTTGAATCCACACATGTTGTGTGCTTTAATTTTATACGCGAGTGGCTAGAAATCGCCAAGGAAATACTCTTTTTTCATATTTCGTTTTAATGTCTGACCTGGGATACGAACCCGTGCTTTCCGTCTAATAAGCTAACACACTACCTAATAGACTACGGTGACTTCAGTCCACTGAATTCAAACTGAAAATGATATCTTTGTTTTTGGATCTATTTCTACAAGTCGCCTTCAGAGCCTATGAGCAGCACTTTTGATTCTTTTCGTTTAGCGTGCTGTAATATTTCTTCATCGGAAAAAATCTAATGAAAATTCATTTGCACCAGTTGCCCAATCTTTGATATCTTCATCAGTTATGTCATTACCGAGTCCATTTTAGGTATTCGAAATAAATTGTCGCAAATCGTTGATTTATGAACATGGAACTTTTCGGCAACCTGCCTAGTAGATTTTCCTTCATCAAGACTTTGTTAAATATCAAACTTCTCCTTCTACTGCACTTATATGTATAAATTTACTTCTGATATTTCTCTACAGAATGTCAATTACAAAATTGCATTTTATGAAAAAAAAAGCTATAGTTCCTAGTTCCATTTGGGAGTTTTCGAAAGACTAAATGTTGTTAGATATAGAAAGATTCATCCCATTGGTTGAGGGAAATGATGAAAGTGAGCATTAAGCTTAAGGGAGTATCATCCTGCTGATAACTTTTAAAGTTATTGTTTGAACTTGCCATATTATATTGTTACGAAAATGGAAATGGTGTTGTTAAAATAATAAACAAAAATCTCCAAAAACAACTCAATGGATTTAATCATGTATGATATGATAAACAAAAGCTCCAAAAACAAAACAATGGACTTGTTCACGTAATCAACGAATAAATAGAAAGAATATGGCAACAAAAATAATTTGCTTGTTTATAAGATCGATGAATAAACAAAGGTTAGGTTAGGTTAGGTTAGAGGACGTGTACTTGTCAATTCTGACAAGTACAGTACTCGGTGGTAGAATTGACCCATTGTACTACGTCCTAGCTTCTCACACCACTTATGTTGTGTGCGTTAATTTTATACATGAGTGGCGAGACCTACAGTTTAAAGTCGACTCCGAACGACACATTTTTTGAGAAGCATTCCATGGCAATTTTTTACTCTCAGAGTATTTGCCAGAAATCTGCTGAGAGGAAGTCACCGAAAAATTATTTTCAAATTTTCGTTTTGATGTCTGACCAGGGATTCGAACTCGGGTCTTTCGTCTAATAAGCCAACACACTACCTACTAGACCACGGCGACCTGATAAACAAAAGTTCCAAAAACAAAACAATGGACTTGTTCACGTAATCAACGAATAAATAAAAAGAATATGGCAACAAAAATAATTTGTTTGTTTATAAGATCGATGAATAAACAAAAGTAAGGGATAAAAGATATAAACAGCCAACAACAAAGTGCAGGGAACAAAGAAGTAAACAAGCAAAAGCAAAGTGCATATAAGACACACAAACAACAATAATGAAAACAACTTATTTAAATTTTTGGATCCTTCCCGAAGAACATCAGCCTCCTTCGAGAGCATTCATCACACTGTTGATCCAGCGATATAAAACGCAAGTCAAAGCGAGCAATGCTAGAGTTCAAATTAAATCAGTCGTGTGTGAAGCTGGGCTTAAATAAGTTGCAATCACGAAGAACATCCGAGACATTCTCCGCTCAACTCTCGGATATGCTCCGATTTAATCTCGGCGACATTGGGCAACATCTCCCACTCCTTGCGCACTACTATGGAAAGAGGCCTTGGTTTCGAGCACCCACTTAAACGAAATGAATGGTAAAATGAAGAGCGTTGCGGGGCAGCTGCAGCGAAGGATTGGAACCTCAATGTTCTCTGTCCTGTCCCTAGACGTTATGATATGAACCAACCATAGACGTATAAGCCTTCCCCCTATCGCAGATAAGATTTTTATAGACGTATTGCGTGAACGACTGAAGACATTCATCAAAATTCTAATTGCACCTTATGGATGTGGACTCAAACCTGACAAGTCTTTACACTACGACAAATCCTGATGAAGACCCCAAAAAAAAAAACAAGTCGACACACACCATCCTTCTATCGACTTTAAGGCAACATTTGGAATCGTGTTGTTGCCGCAATGTTTGAACTCGGTATAACTGCGAAGCGGAGAAGGCTATGCAGAATGCCATTGAGTAACTTCTGTAGCTTTTTCAAGGTAGGAATAGACCTTTCCGAAACTTTTGATACCTTTCGAGATTTCAAACAAGGTGATCCTTTATCATACAACTTCACTTTTACCAACATTCCCTACTATGGTCTCAATAGACAACCGAAAAGTCTTACATAAGATCCTCCATCCAGTGGTAGTTGACCATAAATTTCGCATCCGATTGAACGATGAGATCTTCAACGACATGAATATTATGTAGTTTATTAACATCCAGCGGCTCCACTGGTTCGCCCATGTCGTTCGAATGCAACAGGAAGGAATTTAATTCTTAAGTTAATTTTTGTGGTGCTTTTGCTAAAAACAATGAAATTTTGCATAAGTTTGTATTTTTAATACTTTTATAAAATATATTGATTACATTTATAAAATATACTAATTAATTAATTAATCGAATTTTAAATATGGGTCTATTAAACAAAAATGCGTGGTGTATGAATTGATAGTGATTAGGGTAGAATATATTATAAGATATCACATATGGCTTGTGAACGAAAAAAGAATATCGTTAGGTTAGGTTAGAGGACGTGCACCTGTCGGTCAAGACAAGCACAGTACCCGGAGGTCGAAATTGACCCATTGTACATTGTCCTTAGGGGATGCAGGAAATGGAGGATATAGGAATGTAGGGAAGGAGAGGGAGAATGTTTCTTTACATGTAATTCCTTCGTTTCCCGTTTCCCAAGAAAAGCGTTACAAATATGGAAATTGTGTTACATCGTTTAACATTGAAATGATAAACAAAAGCTATAAAAGCAATGAACTTATTTGCATGATAAATAAGTAAACAAATATATACCAATAACATCAGTGTAAAAAGGGATAAACAAGTAAACAAAAATATAACAACAAACAATGTAAACAAAGTAGATTTCGAGAAGGCGAAGCCATCCACCTTCAATGACATCCATCATACTGTTTACGGAGTCTGTAAAGTATTGGGCGAAGGCGTGGTTTTCGAAGTAATCGTGATTTAAAGATATCAGTTATAAAAATCTATCGAACAAATTGACTAGTAGTTGTTATTGTTCACCCAAAAGAGTGCAAAGAGGAATAACAAACAAAACAAGAAGCTCAAGATGTGAACAGTGACACAGAGAATTATGCGAACAATAAAGAATTTAATTACAACTAAACATAAATTCATTTTTATTTGCAATCCACGAACTCTTATTTTAAACGTTTTTAAAATGTAAACAATATATAATAAAGTTATTACACCTTTTGAGCTGATTTAAATTTTTAATACTTCAATTACTTAATGGCGTTATTCGAAGCACCTGCAGGAACTTCATGTCACTCATTAAAATACATTTTTAGTCACCGTCTGCTTCATTTTCCCTGGTTTTATTAATTGAATTTATTAAATTTTATTTACCTGCGATGAACTTCAATTACATTAGCGATTCGAAGAAAGTAATAATAAGGGAGAGTAATTATCACAATATTTTTTTAAGCATAAGCAAAGATGTTACTTAATCACTTTCGAAACTACAGATAATCTAATTTGTTAAGTTGCGTTTAAATTTTAAAAAATAATTATTTTCTTTAGTGATGATAAAAGAAAACTCAAATCTGGTTCCTTATGGGCCGTGATTTTTTTCTTTTTATTTATTTATTGTATCTCAAGTTTGTGATTGAAGTTATACGTGATGAAATCAAAAAACATAAAAATATATTTCTACTCGATAAAGAGCTTTTTAATTTATTTATATTTTGAAGCAATTATATGTTATCTATGGGAAGGCATCTTGAGAGGGATTTAAAGCTACAGGTACTGATCTTCTAAGACAACAGATCTAGGGTTATTTGTAAACTGAGAAATAAGTGAACACATTTCTAATCATATAGTTGAAATCAAAAATGATTCATTAGGCATGACGTTATTTTTGTTTCACTATCTTATGAATCCTTAGATTAGTCGAACGACGTTATCCCTGGTTAGATAACGTTATTTTTCTGTACACACAAAGCAGAGTACATGTATACAATTTTATGCCAGATGAAATAGTCTCGTGTGTGACTGAAAGAACGAAGAACAAACATTTTGCGGCTTAAAAAATAGTCTCGTGTGTGATAGCACATTATAATTTAAATCTAAAGACGGCTACGGAATTTGCCGATAAACTTTTACACATGGTGCATAAAATACAATAGCAAATAAAATATATACACTATTCACAATAAAAAAAATATCTTTTTTGTATGTTAGCCAACCAACTGAGATAATTCTTGTCAATCAGAAATGGAGACGATCAAATAAAAAGTCATCAAATGAAAAAATCAACATTTTCTGATTTTCATTAATCAAAGCCGACAATAAACGACAACAAGCAAACGTAAGGAGCTGATGATTTTATTTGATAGTCTACAGAGTCTTTAAGTGTTCATGCGACCGGAAATTAGTATACACTTGGAAATTTTAGTCGAAACTTAACTTAAAGAAACTAAAAAGAACAGTTTGCTTGACCCCATATCTTTGTTTTTTTTTTAAACTATTGTTTTATGTTTTATTTTAAACTATTTATTGTTTATTGAATATTTTTGATAACAAAATATTTAACACTAAATCTACCATGACGAGCCAAAAATTTAAACATTTTTTTATCAGAGTTTCTTAAAGTAACATTATAACACCATTCCGACTTCTATTCAAATTTATAATTTTTTATTACTGAGAAAGAAACTCTTAGCAATTTCTATTCACACTGAAGTAAGTTCCATGTGCAAAAGGTAAGTAAAAAGAAAAAGATATATACTCATAACTTTGTATTTCAGGTATCATCTAACAACGTTAATAGCCCACAGACAATATTTATACATAAATCAATATAATTTATATACTTTGTATGACAAAATAACTTCTGATAATCACTTCTTCTTCACATCTTATTTATAAACTATTTTATTAAAACTTAATCCTAATATAAGAAATAAATTCTTTTATTTTAAAAAAACTGAGGCCCTTAAAAGGATCTTTGAGACAAAAAGCTATAAGCCGTCTGCGGTACAGTGAAGGACTAAAGTCTACATGCTGTCCATATAGGGCTGTTCTGCAAAAAACACTAAGTTTATTGAAAAATTAATGATACAGTATTTTTTGAAAATCATCTTTATTCATAAAAAAATAAAAATTAAATTTAATTCATTTGTCCTTTAAGAAAACATGCAGTTCAGTCACAGAAAAAAGGTAGCTTATACTATGCAAATACACGGTGTTTTTTTTTAAGTTTTAGTATTTAGTTGGTCCACCATCATTATCTATTACAGCCGGCAGGCGTCGTGGCCTGGACAAAACCGAATGGTACTTCTCTTACGAAATTACGTTGGAACGAGCATGTTAATATTAAAATTATGGAACTACCACTCAAATGGAAGAAACTAAATTGGCTAATAGGGAGGAAATCCAAACTGTCTAAAAAAAATAAATTGTTAATATATAATCAAATATTAAAACCTATTTGGACTTATGGAGCACAATTGTGGGGATGCACAAACAAAACAAAAATATAACTATTATTCAACGTTTTCAGAACAAAGTACTCAGATACATCGTAAACGCACCATGGTATGTATATACGCACAAGTGATTTATAACGTGACCTTGGAGTAAATACTGTTAGAAAAGAGATTGTAAACATTGCGACAAAGCATAACATCCGACTCATAGACCACATAAATACAGCAGCATCATCTCTTGCTGATCCTATTGGTTTGGAACGCAGACTTAAAAGAAGGAAGCCATCCGATCTTATTAGCAGCTCTCCTTTGGCTCGATGACATAATATCATCATAAATATATATTATTGAAACTTATGTTTATTTAATTATTAAAGTTTATGTTTATTTAATTGTTTGAAGTAAATTAAATAAAACCATGTTCAATAGGATTTAAGTATGGACGGTGTGGAAGACTATTGAGTTGCCTGGACGCGTTATATAGAAGCCATAACTTCACAATCGCTGGGTTATGCTTGGGATAATTGTGTTGTTGGAAAATCCAACCATTCTCAAGACCCAAGCATTGGACAGATGGCTTTAAAATTTGTGCCGATATACTCTTATTTTTAATATCGGCACATAGTGTTTTCAACAAAAATCAACTTGCCAGTGCCAGATGCTGCTTTAGCTTCTACTTTTGGCAATAAGTTTTCGATATGCATAACCGTGCTCCTTTCCTCCATATCTTTGCACGACCATCATTCCCGAATATGTTGAATTTTGACTCATCTGTACATAAAAACTTGGACCAGAAATCCACCCCTTTGTGAATATGCACACGTGCAACTTCAAGTCGAAAACTTATTGCCAACTGTAAAGTATGACAGTGGGAGCGTTATGGCTTGGGGAGCTATATCCGCATCTGGCGCTGGCAAATTGGTTTTTGTTGAAGGCATTATGGACCGATATCAAAAGAAGAGTGTATCGGAACAAATTTTAAAGCCATCTGTGTAATGCTTGGGTCTTGGAAATGGTTGGATTTTCCAACAAGACAATGATCCCAATCTTACCACAGCAGCTGTTAAGTTATGGCCGTATTCCCCAAAAGACTAAAATTTAATTTACAATATTTTAATATATAAAGGAAAAATAATAAAGTAAAACGCTGATTCTTCATATTGGCAATTTCACAATGTGGGAAATTATACAGACGAAATATGATCTGGGTCTAATTTCCGTTGGCTGGCGCATGTGCAACGTCAGCACAAAGCACAAACATGAGTTAACTTCAAGTGCACTTGATCGTGTTAACTCCTCCCTTGCCAAAAATCTGCGTCCCGCAGACTGAACCTTCGGTATTGTGATACTCATGCTTCGCTAAGGGGGAAAACGCACTCGGGAGTATACGGCTTTCCAGCATAGGTAGCAACGGAACAATAATACCAAAAAAATCGTATAATCCGATATTATGGAATAACGGTATCTTTTATCTAGATTTTCCAGATTCTTTATATTATGCAGAATGATATTGTGGAGATAACCTATCTCCAGCTGGCGTCTTTCCTCTAGTTTGGTTGTGACGATCTGAGATAGGATTTGAATAGAGGTTTTGCTTCGGCTGATATAAGTTACATTTTTATTTTCACGTCCTCGTTAGTAACGTTACCACTCTGAAGATTACCCTTAAAGTTGGTAATGAAGATGATGTCTTCTGTAACGAGTTCAATGACTTCTTCCTCACAGGATTGGTAGGGACACTTCGCTTCATCTCCCTTGATAAGGGTTGAAATGCAATCATCTTCAGGAAGTTTTTTCAAGCTTTTTCCTTCGCACACTGTATAATTGTTGATACGCATACGAGGTTCAGTGATGCCATAAGTTTCCTTCTCGTTTAATAATAGCGTATTAAATTGTATGTCTACAACCTTCCCTTCTCGATCGGATGGTTTGACAATAATCAATTTTCGTTTGGCCTGTGTTGGTCCGCCAATATTTGCCATCATTCTGCTTAGCATGCCCGTATTGGGTGCAATAATTAAGTCTGCAGTGGAGTCTTATGGCCAAATATCTAACTGCCCTTTTTGTGACCAGTAACACATAACCTATCTGCATACCAATCTCGAGTGGGATGTGAGCCATTGTCATCAGTATGACCTCAGTCTTGTTCTTTGCGACCTCTAGACCATGATCCTCAAGCCATATCTGAGTCCTTATCATGACTCGATTCAGTTTTCTCCTGGCATCCTCAATGTCGCTGAAATGACTGACACTATATCATCCGCGTATCCCACGAGGTATGTGTCCTCTGGCATTTCTATAGACGTGAACTCCACGGCCCTTCGGCCATCGGGTGTGTCATACAGAAGCTTGCGATCCTTCAGATAGCTGCGTAATTTTCTCAGAAGGTATATAGGAATACGAAATCTTTCTCGTAGTACCTTAATAATATCCTCCCATCGTTGGCTGTTGAATGCATTCCTCACATCGAGTGTGGCAAGGACAACAATGCGCTTCGGATAGTGACGTCTGAGCCTTGTCCGTTCAACGCATTCCACTACATCCGTTATGGCATCAAGCGTTGTCCTACCTGGTCGGAAGCCATACTGCCTTTCCGATAATCCACCAGCTGTCTCAATGGCCGCTGCCAGTCTGCGCTGGAGACGTTTCTCCAATAATTTACCGGCACTATCCAGAGGGGGCGATATGATGATGGATGTGTCGGGTCTCATTTTCCCTTGCTGATCAGGGTTAATTTGTGTAGCTTCCATTTGTCAGGGAAGACACCTTGGGCAATGCAGGCATTGTACATTTCCAGAAGTGCATTTGGTCGATTCTCAGCAATTAATTTAATTACTTCGGCCGGTACTCCATCTGGACCGGGAGCCTTGTTTCCTTTGAGACTTTTCGCCGCTGTTATCAATTCTTCATCAGTGAAGGGTATTGGCGTATCAGCTATCGGAGGATCACGTTCTTCACGCAATGATGGGTGCACGGGGAACAAATTCATCACTATATTGTCGACGGCGTCGCCGTCAAGAGTGGCACAGCAGAGTTTGCGCCCAGCTTTCTGATCACAATTTTATAAGCTAGGCCCCAGGGATTCATGTTCAATTCATTACGGAGCTCCTCCCATTTCGCCCTTTTGGCGGCTATAATTGCCGGTCTCAGTGCCCTTCGGGCGCGTTTGAAATCCTCAGCCTCATGTGCTGCATGACCATCTCTTCTAGCCCTAGTGTATCTTCTTCTGCACTGGAGGCAGGTTCGTCTGAGTTCAGCAATTTCAGGTGTCCACCAGTATACAGATTGCCTTCTGGGATGTTGCGATACGCGAGACATTGAAACGTTGCAACTACGAATTATACGCTGCATAGTTTCGCTATCCAGAGTGATAGCGTCACTACTGGTTCGTGAAAGTGAGATCTCATATAATCTCTCCAAGAACGCCGCGCTGTTGAGGCAAACCTACGGCTGTCAGGTATCCAAAGTGCAGCCGTGGCTGTTTCGTCCTCAAACCAGGAACCCTGGCAATCCGACCATATTGCTCGCTGATGATAACTGCAGCTATTCCCCTTTCGACAGCTATCTGCCCCAGTAGAGCACCCGCTGTCCGGCTTCTATGCAGATTCGCCTGTAACAATCTTATGATCGTCTGGCCAATGGACATTTCCTAGATCCGGGTAAGTGATCGGTTCCGTCCCTTCTAGTATCCGTGCAGAGGCGCATTTTGGGGCCGACGTGTATTCTCTCATCTTATGTCCTACCTCTCCGCATTTAATACACATGTCCCTTCTGTCAGGACCAGAGCGATTCGCCTGAGAGTGACCTGTTTCGAGGCATCGATAACATCTTCGAATATCCTCACAAACTCGCATCTTCGCCCGTATCCATCTGGCCTTTACATGTCCGATCTTGATAAGTCTCGCCGTACTTTCAACCGACAAATTGACGAAAGCTCGAACTTGCTCCCGTACATTTGGGGCAGTAATTCGCGTTTGCAATTGCTCGCTGGGGTCTGCAATCACTTTCCGAATTGCCGTTTCTACTTAATCTCTGACTGTAAAAGAATAAAAGTCACGTACCTCGATCGTAGCTTTCTGCTTCAATTCCGCGACAGAGGCTGTTTCTTGTACCATACTTCTCAGTTGTTGAACAAAATCCGGTTTGACTTTTTCACCTCAGCTGAACTTCAAGAGTATTGCACCATTCAGCGTTCGCCGAACTGCTTTTATCCTGTCAGAGTCTTCGGTCGTTATATTGCCACGTAAGTTCCTCAAGACATCGGCATATGTGTGACCTTCTGCAGGCTTAATTAATTGATTAGATTGAGATTGGTACTTTGGCAAAGTCTCTAATGAATCTCCTATAATAAGGGTTTAATCCCAGAAAGCTTTTCGGTTCTTTGAGGGTTTTGGGTGGTGCAATGTCCAGCGTTGCTTTTACCTTTTTCCTATCAGGTAGAATACCACCCTTTGTGATTACATAACCAAAGAATTTGACCTCGGTTTACATAAACGTAGTTTTTTTTTTAAATTAACCCTAAGGCGGGCTTCTCTTAGACACTAAAATACTTTCTTAAGGTTTTCTAGGTGTTCTCTGATAGTACTTCCGTAAACTATTATATCGTCTATATAGATAAAACAGAACTTCCCTATACAACTCCGCAAGACGTCATCGATCATACTTTGAAATATGGCAGGCGCATTTCGTACGCCGAATAGCAACCTCAAAATCTCATATTTGCCATTCATTGTAGAAAAGGCTGTCTTTAGAATATCCCTTGGGTTCATTCGGATATGATGGTCAAGGGTTGTTAAAAATTTAGCCTTGCCATAGCTTTTTGACTTGCCATAGCTGAATTTATATCTGGAAAACCTGACATACAGTTTGTCAAAAAAATCTTTGCACAGACCAAAAAAATATAAAATTTGATTTTCATTCAAGAATTCCAACAACAAATTCTTTATATATTTTTCTATTTTGCACTCATTCTATAACTGTACTTGCCTACGACCATATGGCACCAATAGTTTACTAATAGTAACACACTCAATCTAAGAAGTGTCAAAAAAATCTTTGCATATTGAACGAAGATAATAAAAAAAATTATAAAAATATGCCGTTATTTCCCAAAAATGTTGCGCATTTTACGTTTTTTACAAATGAGATGGAATGTGAAAGGGGTAAATAATGTTTTAGTAATGAAGGAATCGTTTTTGTGTAACAAGTGTCCTTATTTTTGAATACAGAAAATGCCAGGGAAACGATTTTCAGAAAATATTATGCAATAGGGCTATTTCAACTACTACAAAGGCAAATCTGCCAAGGAAATCGTCGTTCTCCTTAAACATCAGGACTGTATATAATTTTATATCCCGTGCTGAAAAAGAAGGAGGACTAGATATAAGGGGATCTACTGACAGTCCAAAAAAGATGACGCAGCGAGTTGAGAGAAAAATTATTAGAACCGTGTATGATATACCACAATCCAGTGCGAGATGATTAGCTTTTCAAGTTTAAAAAGACTTTGGGTTACGTGTTTTCCAAGAAACCATTAGAAATGTTCTTCAAAAACACAAATATTCCTCAAGAGTGACTAGGAAAAAACTATTGCTGTCAGCACAAAATGTCGAAAAGAAATTAAGATTTGCCACCGAACACATTTTACTTCCTCCGGAGTACTGGGACGATGATATTTTCTCAAATGAGACGAAAATAATATTTTATTATCATGACGGACCGCAAAGAGTTTGGCGTAAGCCTCTGAAAGCACTAGAAAATAAAAATCTTATTCCTACAGTAAAGTTTGGAAAACTGTCTGTAATGGTATTCGGCTATATATGCAGCAAAGGAGTTGGTGTTTGGATGAAATAATGACTAAGAAAGTACATCTTGATATTTTATAAAATGAATTGACCGCCAGCTTCATGAAATTTGGTTTTATTGACCCGGTTAATCCGAATAAATTTAATCACAAGTACTATCAAGATAATGATCCTTAAAATAAATCTTATTTATGTAACTCCAGGTTCCTTTATAACTGCACCAAAGTTATTGATACTCTTGCCCAAAGTCCTGATATTAACCCTATCGAAAATTTGTGGGTTCATCTAAAGAAAAAGGTAGGGAAAAGATCGCCCACAAAAAACACGATTTGGTAAAGTTCATCAAAGAAGAGTGGGAAAAAATACCATCAGAATATGACATTCCGAAGATTATTCAATCCATGAGAAGGCGTCTGCAAGCTTTAATTGAAGCTCAAGGTGAACCCACAAAATATTAGCACTATAAATTTTAAAAAATTGCATAGGTCTTAATATTTTATCAAGTGTGCAAACATTTTTTTGACAGCAGTAAAATTGGATTGTTTTCGTTTTTTAATATTTTACATTAGAATATTGTCATTGCTATAAATTTTTTTTTAATTATTATATTAACAAAACGTTTATAAACATCTGTCCTGTTTGAAAAAATTTAAAATTTTGATTATTTATATTAGAAATTAATAAATTTTTCTAAGTTTTCTTAATTTTTCTCTATGTGCAAAGATTTTTTTGACAAACTGTATGTCAGGTATGGTAACAATATTCAGTCTTTTGAAATCTACCACCATAAGATACTGTTTCTCTCCATTTGGTTTAGGTTTCTTACGGGCAACTCAAATGGGAGAATTATAAGGACCGAATTATATTATTAGGGCACGAATTATATTATTATCCAGAAGTTCTTCTATTTGTTTGTCCACTTCAGCACGCTTACAAGCCAGATAACTTTTTGAATATATTGGCTCGTCACTGGTACATCGTATATCAGCTTTAATAGACGTTGCTGCTAACTCATTACTTATTGGGCTGAATATGTCTTTGAATTTAGCTATAAGTTCATTTGAAGTATCTTCTGTGTCTGGAGAAAGTTTGTTAAGACCGCCATATGTACGTGTTGCAAGAGGTATACTGATTCCCTGAGTAATCATTAATGTATTATTTTTATGGTCTATTACGGCTTCAAGTTCACGTAGAGTATCGTCGCCGATTATCCTGTTAAAGGACGTGAGCCCTGGCAACACATAGAAGTTTAATGTGGTATCGTTACCAAATGAGACAAAAAGTTTCCTTTTATCTTTTCATTAATTTGTATTTTCCCTGATGCAGTACGAAGGAGGAATGATTTAACTAATTTCTTGGAACGGGGGCATAAGACTGGATCAATGAAGTTTTTTGTAGCCCCTGTGTAGCATAGCCGTAGCGCATACCTTTTTGGGTCAATTAGAACTCAAGGCTGCGGACAATTTTTTATAGTTACCCTGTCTTAATCGAATACGTTATTGTAGGTAATGGCTGCGTCAGCCCTGTAGTGTACGGTTTACGGAAATAATTTTAGTTATATATTTTCACACTCGTTTTGGTCATGTGAACCACTGTGGAACTCTTTCTTATATGTCAGAATAAACATAAACTGTTTGTTTATACAAAAGCTTTATACTCGATCGTGTCAACATATTGCTATCACACAGGAACATGTAGCCAATCAAATGTTTACAAGGTAATAAGCGAACGAACATAAATACATATTTACAAGATCCTATATGATTTTTTTTTTTTCGTACAGTAAATATGAAAAGATTTTCATAATATTAATTTTCTTTATAATGCGAATGTAAATGTACTAACATTTGGCGGAGGAAATCTAATTAGTACAGTACAAACATGTATATTGGTTTTATTGGCAATCATGTTTTATATTTTTCTGATTGTCAAAAGCTTAAACAAGCACTAAAGTTGAATTATACGTGTTTCCCATTCCACCCTTTTTCTGATTGTTAAGAGAGGTTTCCTTAGTAAGAAAAATAGAATAACTCGGACTTTGATTGAGACCTTGAATATAGAAGGTCAAGAAATTTGTAATTCAGCGATCTTAAATTTATTTAAAAAAGTGAAGTGATAAAAGTTTTTTATAATCTCATCTGGTGGATGTTAATTGGACATTGAGAAGAAGTTGAGTGCAGGACATATTAATTGTTTGGCATAAGGACGGAAATTTTTTTTTTGGTTGTGCTCTGGACTTGCTGATAAGAAGCCCAGCAAATTATCTAATTTTCATCCATTAACCCTAAGGTAGAAAATGCTGTACCTCGGTGCGGGAGTAAAATGGAATAACGGTTTGGTTACCCGAAATAACGGTATCATTCACCTTCTTTTATATTAAAAACCATCTTAAATTTATTTAATATTGTAATCAAAATTCTTTATGTATTAAATTATCTTATTGTTTCTAGAAATTATATTCGATAAATTTCTTTTCTAATGAGTAATATTGAAACCTAAGATGTTAAAAATTTTGTTAAACCTATAATAATATCATTACATTATTCTATCATACATATATATTTTAAATAATTAGCATGCCTAATGTAGTGATCATTATAAGTTAATCATTGCCTAAGTTTAGTTAATCTTTCCTTTCTTGAATTTCGTTTATTTTACGTACCTAATTACTCTCTTTAATAGAAAAAGCTTAAGAAAGAATACTTAAAAAAAAACAACCGAAAAAAAAGAAAGAAAACACATAGAAACAACAACATTATGCTAATTTAGTTTTCATGTAAAACAGTAATAACGATCACCCAACATGTTTAAATCAAACTTTATTTTTCTCCTATTCAGTTAGATCTTTTGTAAATTTAATTTTTTTTTTTTCGTTTATGGGTATAATGTATTTTTTCTTTAAATTGTAAATTTTCATTTTTAGTTTTAAAATTAATTTAATAATAGGATAAGTCTAAAAACATATGTAAATTACATTAACGTTTTGTAAAAACTTAAAGTGTAAGCATTAAGTAGAGCAGAATTAGCCCAAGCAAATTAATGATTCTTCTTAGCAATAATTCCAGAAAATAATACATCGACAACATCCTCGTATACCTCGAAATTCTGAAGGCCTTCTGGAACTCGATTACATATACGTTTGGTGAGTGCTAATTTTATGTTTTACCCTAATATTTATATTATTCATCAGTGATAGTGGGACCCAACATGTTTGATCGAACATAATTTGCTTATTACTTTCTTAATATATTGTTACATGTTTGCCCTCATTATCGCTGATGCAGTTAAAGAAAAATCAAGTTAATTTATGCTTGGATTATAATGCTTTCATTTAAAGTTCAATTATGTTAGGATTTTTTTTATATAATTCTACTCATTCTATTTCTTTTGTCAATAAATTATAAGCATTATCATGTATGATTAATTGAACTACAAAGTGTTTTCATAGTCGGAAAATAGTTCGGGTGACATAGTTTGTTTTGGGGTCCTAATAAAAAGATGTCCTTAGGACCAAGGTAGTGGCGGGTTTAGAGACAGGCGTATCAATACCATCAGATACTGCTCTTAACTGTTATGTCAATAAGATATTCTCTTTTTATCTAAATTTTGCTTGCTTTCGTCCTCGAAGATGTAATCGGATTTTTTTTTTCTTACTTAAAAATAGGGAGTCTACAATAAAGCTTCTGTAAGTGAACAGGGTTTTGTTAATGGAGGGACCGAACCCACCCACCCGACTGTTTGCTAGCGAATATATGGCTCCCGCAGTCCTTCCATAAACACTTTCCTTTAGCACTATGTTTTTTTTTGTGCAAAAATACTTTGGTTCGTCAAGGGTCTTTTATTATTTTGCCTGACGTTTACTTGTGTACATTACAGCCCTTCCTCTACAATTGTGGCGTATAGCCTCTATAATAGCTTTTGTCAGACGATTTCGTAATCTCTCAGAATGCTCTCCATACTATGTATCCAGGATACATACTGCATGGAATCACCCTCGAAAGGTTGTAAATCCTTCAGGTAATTTCCCGATCTCATTTAGATCGGCCTCCGTTGCTGGAGCGCGCATACAGACTTTCTAACATTATTTGAGCAACATTCGAGACTTGTGCAAAGATTCCTTTTTTTATAGGTCACCACAGGTTTTCACAAAGGGTTAATTTTTTAGCAAGATTTTTTCAAAATTTTATTTATTTCTTAATTTATTTTAGGCTTCTATATATATTCTACTTTTTTATAGGTTGTCTCGGGTCTTCACAAGATTTATTTTGCAGGATTTTTTTTTCACGGGTTTTCACAAGTTTTATATTTTAGCAGGTTTTTTTTTAATTTATTTATTCTTTAAATCATTTAGGCATCTGGATTTTTTATTTACTTAGTTGGCCTTAAAAGATTTTGGTGCACTTATCACTGTTTCTTATTTCTTGATTTTCTGTAGGGGCTCTATATTTCTTTTTTTTGTTGATCCTTGCTCAGGCGCCAGTTAGCTTCTTCCTTGTTACGCTTATCAAAAAAATTAATTATAGTGGACGACCACTGTCCACTCCATAATGAAACACTTAGAATTCACATTGAATTTACAATTTTATTAAGTATCGGTCACGACTACGGATGCCAATCGTGAAATCTCGAATCCCGGGATTTTTAAAAACTTGTCCCGAGATTTTTCGGGATTGTGAATTCATATGTATTTTGACCCTACAAAAGGTTCTGAAAAAATTCTATATCACGTGACTTCGATAATAGCATCTCAGAAGAGGAAAACCCTACTTCCAATGATAAAAAATTATTTGATGGCATCGAAGTATGCAAAAACCCTATGAAACGAATTAAAAGGGTAACTGATTGAGGTACTCAACTGTCCAAAGAAATAGATTTATTTACATCTGGAGATCGTAGAGGTAATCTTGGAACTATTTCACCAACAAATGTTGATTGCGAGAAGTGTTTTTAAACGGCAAGGTTTGTTGACAACAAAATTCGTTCAAGCCTATCAGATAACATGTTAGATGCTTTAATCTTTTTGCTGGAATCCAAATAATTTTCTTAAAACTAATGCATTTGCATATAAATTAATTCTTTTGTTAATTTACGCTTTTTTTCACTTTTTGTCTTGCTTTTTTTATTTTATTTTTAATGACATATAATTCTGATATACATAAGTGGAATACAAATGATTTTGAGAGAAAATCGAGATTTTCCCCGTGATTTTTCGGGATTTTTGGATCCCGAAATATCCCAGGATTTCGAGATCGGGATTTACAAAATCCCAAATCCCGGGATTTTTAAAAATCGATCCCGTTTGGCATCCCTAGTCACAACCATATTTTCCAAAAGACTAATAACTAATGTACAATATTTTAATATATAAATGAAATTAATAAAATAAAACTCTGATTTTTCATATTGGCAATTTCACAATGTGGGAAATTATGCAAACGAAATATGATCTGGATCTAATTTCCGTTGGCTGGCGCGTGTGCAACGTCAGCACAAAGTTGAGGACATGAGTTATCTTCATGTACTTCATCTGCTAGTATATATGTATATATTAATAAATATAATAATATTTAGTAAATATTTACATCAAGTGAGTTAACTTCACTTGCACTTGATCGTGTTAACTTCGATGTAAATATTTACTAAATATTATTATATTTATTAATATATACATATATACTAGCAGATTGTACCCGCTATTGCAAATTATGTAGTTTGGTTTTAAAAATGAAAAATGTTTTTAAATTAATAAAAAAAAACACTGATTATTTGTTGTTGTTTAAGAAATTTAAAAATTTTTATTATTAAAAAATCAGTGCATTAGCAGGCATCGTTTGGGAGGTATTTCTAAAAACAAGGTGGCCATAGGACATTGTATTTTCCTTTAAATTAAAAAAAAAAAAAAATTATTATTGGGTAATTTTTGCATTAAAAGTAACAATAGATAATAAATCGGTTTCTTAAAATATGCAATTTTTCAAATTATTCGAAAACCGGTTTAATAAACAACCCAGATTTTTTAATACTCTAAGTCCTAAATATAAATGCATTCGATTTGCCCGTTTTCTCCTTATAAATGGAACCCCTCCAATAGCTATTTGGGAAACTTAACCAAGCAAAATCATAAAAAATACCTTTTAAATAGATAAAATACATCATTTATGCATAAAGTACTAATTTTTGCCTATTTTTTCTCCCTTTGTCCCATTTTTTCCCTTTGGATCAAAATTTTGAAAAGATTTATTGACTATAACCTGTACCGGTAAAAAGTCGATCAATATCCCAAATTTCAAGAAAATCGGTCCAGGCGTTCAGGCGTGATTAGCTAACAAACAAAAAACAGACTTACAGAAAGATTTGTAATATGTTAGGATATTAGGATATACATAATGTACGTATTTACAAACATACATGGGCACACTGCATTATATTTTTAATGCAGTATGTATAGCAGAAAGCAGTAAAATTTTACTCGTTACTGAAAAAATTGCAGTAACCAGTAAAATTTTAATCATTACTACAATTTTTTCAGTAACGAGTAAAATTTTACTGGTTACTGCAATATTTAAGAAACGAGTAAAAGTCATACATGGGCATACTGCATTAAATAAATATTGAATAAAATATTAACAAAAAAAAAAAAAAATCAGAAGCCAATTTGTAATAAGTATCGCTCTTAACAACCGCTTTAGTTTACGAAAATTTTCACTTAAATTGCTGGAAGTATTTTCAAAATTGTTTCCATTTGCTAGTGGATTTTTACTCGTTTCTTAAATATTGTAGTAACCAGTAAAATTTTACTCGTTACTGAAAAAAATTGCAGTAATGATTAAAATTTTACTGGTTACTGCAATTTTTTTCAGTAATCAGTAAAATGTTACTACTTACTTTAAATTTTTTCTGTAACGAGTAAAATTTTACTGCTTACTGCAATTTTTTTCAGTAACGAGTAAAATTTTACTGTTTACTGCAATTTTTTTCAGTAAGCAGTAAATTTTTAATGCAATATTTATTTAATGCAGTATGCCCATGTATGTTTACAAATATCTCCTTTTATGCTGTGTACTTCTTGTTGCTGCTCGACTCAACTACTTCTTTGATGTATTTTGCAGACAAGTTCTATTAAAATAAAAAAAAATATTGTTTATAAAAAACTTACCTTCAAATTTGAGCACCACTCATTTTTAACTTTTTTTTTATTAATACGCGCGCCACCCCGAAAACTAACAAAACATAAGTAAACAAAATAGAGAGAGAATCAGAGGGGGACACAAATATTTTTCGATAATGTCTGCTGTCCCTTTCAGATTAAACTGGCACCAGTCAAATTCCGTACCAACTCTGGTTACACTGTGGCAATAACATTATGTGACCAAACACAAAAAATTAAATACAACCGAGTAAGTAAAGGCTAGTGCCGTACGATACAAACGAGAGTGTAACCAGTGGCGATAATTATGACGTTTGAAAAGCGGTAAAATCAGCAGTTTTACCTTCCCTCTACAGCAAGGTTAAAAGGTTTTGCGAAACAAATGTGTTAAAAGCAACAGATATACAGAGTGAAAACTGCCGGATAAAGTGGAAAAATAAATGTAAACAAACATTTATTTTATGTTAAAAAAGGACAAATTTGGAATATTTTTTAATATCTTCAATGAAAGTCTTAACAGTTCTTAAATATTAATCGAAATGTGACGGGTTTTTGGTCAGAATGAATACAGTTTCTGGTACAAAAGGTAAGTAGGAAGTTAATTACATCAAGATGAAATAAGACATATTGCTTATAAAAATTTTTTCTTGTAGAACTTTACCAGTATTTATTAATTTCTTGAATGAAAAAGTTAAAATTCGGTAATTTTTTCATTATTAATCAAATTCATAGCAACTTCCCTTCACACTGAAAAAGTTCCGTGTGCAGAAGGTAATTAAAAATAAAAATTTAACAAAATATATACTCATAACTTTTTGTTTCAGGAATTTGTGAATATACCTCTAAATTGGTTAAATGCTAAGTTAGTGACGACCGATGAAAGGTGTCATAAAAAATACATTAATTCCGAATTACGTTTACCTAAATAGAACGGTTCATCTCCTTTCAAAATTATTCCAATAATCTTCAAAAATATTATAAATTTCTACCAAAATAAAATAATAAAAACTCACCCCGAAAACTAACAAAACAGACAAGCAGTCAGAGAGGGACAGAAATACTTTGGTAATATTTGCTGTCTCTTTCTAAGTGAAAAGTTAAATCTCAAAAGCCCGTGACGTCTCTGTATATCTGTGGTACAAACGGAATTTTACACATTCAGACACAAATTTCGTGTGAAGAAGTTTGTGCGATATTGCAAAACATGCACCAAGAAGGAACCAAATAATGACTTTTTATCTCCAGAAAAATGGAATTTCATCTGCCCTTGCAAATTACAGGTGTTGTTATCTGCTGTCTATTCGAAAAAAGGTATTCAAACGGGGAAGTCTCCCATTACCAAAATCTACGTGTGATTGCGTTTGTTTCTGCATGAATGCTTTACAATTAGAAATCTACTAGGATTTATGCTTAACAGTGTTTCAGATTGCATTTTCCCGCTTAACTAGAAAGCTCGGGCTCCCCAAAGGGCATTTACTGGTATTGGGAGACCCGTTTTAGATACTAACAGAACTCTCAAACGCGAATTCACTAAGTTCATGATTAATTTTGTGTATGACATACCTCAAAAGTACATAACGCAAATATTTAAGTGAAAATTTATACCACCCCACGCTTATAGGCTTATAGGAAGCTGCAGTAAAAAGCTTCAAGCTTCAGTGAACTTTGAGAAGTTCTATCGCCCAATATTTACTCTATCAGAGATCCCTGGAGGAGATCAATTTGGCTTTTGCTTTGATAATGGGTTTTCTGGAACAAAACCACCGAGATATCTCCACAACCATAAAAGTACAAACAAAGTCATAAATTTTGTCCATCTTATCGACAACAACTTACGCAAAAATCCTGGTTTAAACTATCCATTCCCTGTAGTAACCGAACCGAATACCGAACTTTCTGTTGATTAACGTTAAGGTCACCTCCAATGCAATAAATATACTTACATAATTGGCCATCACAATCCTTCAGTCAGGATTACGAGCTAGCTTCTCACACCACTCAATTTGTGTCTTTAGAAGAAGAACTGGTTTTTCGCTTCTGGAGAAACCTAATTTTCTCAAAAATTATTCGAACAATTTTTTGAACGCAAATCTGTTTATAACCTAGAGAGCCTACAGATTCATAGTATATTTGCTCTATATGCGCGAGAAGTCCTAGTTTTTAAGGTATTAGCCTCCACAGATTTTTGTGAGCAATTTTTGAGGAACCTCATTTTCTCGGAAACGCCTTGAACAATTTTTTATACGCAAAACCTTTTATAATCTAGAGAATATACAGATTCGTAATTAATTTGCCTATATGCGCGAGACGTCCTAGTTTTTAAGTTAATAACTTTCCAATACTTTTGTGGCCACCTTTGGAAGAATCTAATTTCTCGGGAAGGGGTCTATAGATTATATGTATTTACTGGAAGCTTTTTGTAATCTAGTATAGATCAGGAATCAATGTTCAAATCAGTCAAGAATTGGAAAATTTTAGTTCCTTTAGACAACCCGTTCAAACCGTCCAATTAAAAAAAACGTATTTTATAAAAAGCTTTTTCAACGCTCTCTTGACAGTCGTAACAAATATGGAAATATGCCGAGACAGCTGTTCTCCACATCTATATATATAAAATGAATGTGTGTTTGTTTGAAGTCTATAAACGGCTGGACCGATTTTCTAGAAAGTTTAACAGTACCTTCCTGTATGTGTGGTACGTGTTATAGGCTACTTTTTATTTTAAAATTTCATGTAGGCGAGGTGCAACGCCCACATACCCATTAAGTATTTAATGTAGGATGTCTCATAAACTGCAAAAGCTAGATTCCTCAAATTTTTTAGGGGCAACTTTGACATCTATATGAACAAAATAGGCAGACTTGCTGTAATGGGCGTGTCATCTCCTACAAAAATATTAAATTAATATACCTAAGAAAATATAACTGTAAGAAAATTTCTTTTATCTGGGAAATCATTATAGATAAAATCATGAAGTTGTACGCGGACAACACTGAAATCCATATGAATAATTTGTGGAAAAATTACCGAGCTAGCAATAAGAGCGGGACCGTCATAATAAATATGGTACAAAAGTTCGTGTACATGGAAAACTAGAATCTGGAGTCTTTGACACACATATGAACATTTTCGCGATTCTTACACAGAAAGTAACACTGAACATCATATATCTCATAAACTATTGCACCAAAAGTTATGTGTATTGCCTGTCTATTCCAATACCTGTTTTATTATGACATAATTTTTTAAAGAATCAATTGTTACCTGTGGTTATATAATACAGAACAAAGCTTTATGGTCACCCTAATAAAAAATATTAAATATTTTCTATTACCCAAAATTTTTCATCTTGAAAATATGTTATGGTATATTTGTCTAATAATGATTGAAAGGAAGTACTTAAATAGTACTTACAATCTTTTTCGCGAGTCATTTAATTCCCAGATTCTAAACGAGTTTAACATTTATTTTGTGAGTGGTCATATTGTGATAAATTAAAAACTAAAATATGCCACATAAAAAATATTCGCTTTCTGAAAGCACCAAGAATGCAGTTAATTTGCAATCACAAAGGGCTGACGAAACTCCCGAAGAACGTGATATTCGTATGAGTGTTGAAAGATCTGGGGCCTAATTCTGGCAGTCGTGATCGAGATGGAAATTTCGAAAGTGGGCTAATTTCTAATTCTGTTAGTCGATAGTTAACGAATCGATATTATTTTTCCAGTGTTGTGAAATGTTTTCCAACACTGAACACTTTTGTAGACAAAAACATATGTTTGTAAAGTCGTAAGCAATTCAGAGAACGCAAAACTAATTTTTGCTAATTAAAAAGGTATCGTATTTTTGAATGAATTTATATTTTCTGCTCTTTTTTAATTTTAAAATTTTTTTGTTTTATTACAAATGTTTTCGCTATGAACTTCTCCATTATCAAATAGTGTACAGGCAGAAATGAACAAATTTTTACATGATGTATTACTTTGGTTTTAATGTCCTTCAGACCTTCAATAGCAACTTCTATGCCAGCAGCATAGTTTGGCATCCTTTATTGGTGGCCTAAAAACATTAAGTTTGGTGTTAAGCAGCTCCCAAACTTCGTTGTCTTTGCTTTTTCTTGTGCAGTATTCGACAATATACTTTTTGCCAAATTCGTATATTTAGCCATAAAGTCCCCCATAATCTATTTTTGGGTACCATTTACTTTTGTTAATTTTAACAGAAAATGCTAAAATTTTAACTATTTTCTTTAGTTTTTAAAAAATTCTTACTTACATTTTCTTTTTTTTTTTCATATTTTGTTAAGAAAAAAGCTTTGCTCGATAGGTATTTTGCTTACGATTAAAAGCTCGCAAGATTGCTTTCGAACAGTTGCACGCTATCGACTACTGACATTAGAAATATTGACACATATTAATCGATATCGACTGACAGAATCCCAAAGCTAAAAAAATCGAACGTACGAGTAAGTATTCGATCGTATACGATTGTCAGAATTAGCCCCCTGAGCTTCTCAGGCTCCAGTTAAACGTGATTAACGTTTAGAAAGGGAGAGAATACGATTGCAAAACGCAATAGCTGCAGCAACACAAGATCAACGAAATGTACCTGCAGACTACGACTACATCTAGAGCTGCTGAGCGACCTGATCAACCTGATGCACGTCTTAGAAGAAAACGATCCCAATAATCAAGATCAAGAACTGAAGAGACGCAGGATCAACCAGATGTACGTCTAGAAGGACAGAGACTACGAGCATCAACATCTAAAGCTGCCGAAAGTACTGTCAAAATTTCAAGAAAATCGGTCCGTCTATAGACTTCAAACAAAAAAACCTACAAACAAATAAACACACATATTAATTTTTATATGTATAGATATCGATAGGAGTAGCGAAGCACACCGGGGCTTAACTAGTACAATAATAAACACAGACTTACACTTATAAATTTAATTCATTTCCGAACTGTTTCTATTCCACTTTTCACTTTTCTTAGTGTTGTCAACAAGTTTTTATTTACGTGTTTTTTCGCTTTTATAACTTATCTATTTAAGACTGAATAAATTAACTAAATTATAATATTAACTAAAAAATAAAAGAATAATAATCTGTACATACTGTGTGTTATTATTGCAATCGAAACAAAATATTGTCATAAAATAGTGAAGGACCGTATCTATGCTTGGTTTTATTTTGCAGTAGCGCCGAAAATCCACTTGATCGATATTATCGTAGTCGCATTCCAAGGCTGGTAACCGAGTACGCACTAGAACCAACCACTGATTTCATTTTTCCTGCGTTCGTCCAAATGATTTTATAGTGGAAGTTAAACTCCAAGTGAGTTTTTGAAGCGTGTGTGTATTGGTTTTTAGCACTATCATCAGCCTAATTTGAATTTCCCATTAATAGAAATTATCAATAGAACGGACGTTAATTGAATGAAAAAATATATTTACATGACTCATGCATTATTGGTAGTTTTCATAACCGTATTGCACAGTAAACACTTCGTCGCAACTATTCTATCATCCCTCAATGTCAAAACATATTTTTCTTTTTGAGAGAGAAAGCAATGTAAAAAGAGAGTGAAAATTATAAAAGCAGCGAGAAAATTTTTTGCTCGACAGAAACGAATGAACATGAAACATAATGTTGAATACGGATATGAAGTATATTTCCGTTCTCTCTCGAGAGTTTTTGCTTATATGTACAGGTATAAGCACGTGCGTTTGTGTGCAGGTTTGTATGTAAATAAAATCAACAGTATATTTTGTCAATACAAAAAGTTCTCCACATACCCACATGCATTGCACACAATGCTCTTATACCTCCAGTGCTCCCACAATATTATGTTTAAGGACGCGTGTCGGGTCGAGTTCGTTTTCCAACTGTTCCAAGTACACACTGGCCACATGTGGTTGTCGTTAACGTCATCAAAGATGAGCACGAACCACATAGATCCGTTCCTACGTATTAGTTCATCAGTCGATTTTAAACTTCCTCTGCCGATGAACATGCTGTCGTCGTGTGTGCGTGTGTGTGATATTTAAAAATAGGGGGGAAATCAAGTAAATAAAGTCAAGAAATATTCAGAAAAAAAAAAATTAAATAAAAATACGGTTTTTAAATGGATAAGCGTATGGTTGAATCGGAATGTTTGGTTGTGAGAGTGAATACCATAAATAGTTAAATAATATTGTAATAATAAACAAAAAGAAGAAGAATAATAATTATTAATAATATTAAATTAGTTTATTGCTGTCAATTGCCAGAGAAGTTGAAGGTGATTCAAGATGAATTTATTTACATTGACACGGTTTAGTAGAGAAAAAAGCTAACAGGCGAATGTGTGTGTATAGAGAATCCGTTTAATTTGTGTTTGTATGTGTGCTTAATAGAGTGCACGGCACATATACATACATACGAGTATATTGTATAAACAAAAAAAAAAAAAATACATGTGTTGCAGAATAGTGTTTTGTTTTTGATAAATAACTCGTATCCGTCCAAATTTGTGGTGAGGGTATACGTTCGACACTCCAATTTTTAATTATCCTCAATTAATGTCACATTTTATGAAAACTCGAGAAACGTCAAGAGTGTCATATTGTTTTAATAACTTTTCATTAAACGAAATTTGAAGACGTTTAAAAACCTTAAAATTGTATGTCAACATCGACGTAAAGTATATGTTGTGTCTACACTTGATATTTTTTTTCCAGTTTTTGTATAAAATCTTAAAACCGCATTTGAATTCAATCAAATAATATATACTTTATTAATACTTTATTATGTTATTATGTATGTTTTGTTCATGCAGTTCGTTGAAATTGTTGTCATGGAAAATACATAAATATGTATGCATAAGCGACATTGACCGGCACAAATGAATTTAAGTGGATAATTGAGATGAGATAATAAAAAAAGTGACGGACTTGTAACGATTTCATTTAACACTAAATTTAACAACGCTTGTTATTGTTACAGTTTTCGAAGAGTCAAGGAGTGTTCTCTAAATGTATGTATTTTATGGTCTATAAGCTATATTTTAATCAAGCCTATCTACATATAGAGCAAGCTGTAAAAAAAATTGTAACGCTGCACTGAATGAATTTTGAATACATCTGCGTGTAAAAAATAATCGTAGCTAACGGTCCATATACATATGTATATGCACATGAGTACATACGTATATACATATAAATTAACTTCAATTTGCTTTATTTTTAGTTACAAGAATATTATTATCTAATTGTTGCAGTAGACAAAACTACTCTATCACTGAAAGTTATTTAAAAATGCTGTTATCAGCGGTTACATATTAATTTGCTCTAGAGTTAGGCGAAAATGTTTAAAGCTGTAGATATAAAATTAATTTGTCATTCTAAAAGGTAATTCTATCAAAAGAAAAACAGAAAATACGCCATGAAAATACGTCCGTGGATTATCGACTAAGGCTGGTTGGAACAATAAGCAAAATTCATTTAGCGAGGACCAATACAGTGCCTGCTAGGAGCCGACTTATAAACAAAAATTAAATCTTGCATATGTTCTATGATTTTTAATATGCATATGGTAGTTTAATATGTATATGGTATGTTAAGAGTATCACTTTTTTTTGTTCGCAACTATATACATATATTTTTAATGTAATTATATTAAGTGTAAAATTTAAAAGTTGAAGAAGAGAAAAAAGAATCAAAAATTAAACTGCAAATACACTTACGTAATAATATTTAGTAAAAATTGGTTTTTATTTACGTAACAACAACAAAAACCGAATAAGAAAACTGTTTTAATAACTACTAAAGTAGTACTAAATTCTTATTAGTCATTCTATTACTTGCCTAAATGGTGGAGATAATAAGTCGTGCACTTTTTTCTTAATAAATTAAGACTGTATTTTTATATTTAATCTATTCATCCTTCAACTAATTCATTAAGACTTGGATTCCTGAATTATTACGTACCATAAGCGCAACGTTGCCCTTATACCTAATATTGTTGTTAATTTCCATTTTTTCCTGCATAGGCTCTTTTTTGTCCATGTACATACCATATATTATAGCATAAGTAGAAGCATGGAAGCATTTTCGCGGAATATTCAATAAACAGTATACGGGATAAAATAGAGCAATGACTAATTAATTGAAATATTGAAAAGTGTGAGGTCGCCGTGGTCTAGTAGGTAGTGTGCTGGCTTATTAGACGTAAAGCCAAGGTTCGAGTCCCAGGCCAGACATCAAAATAAAAATACAAAAAGTATTTTTTCAACGATTTCTTCTCAGCAGATTTCTGGCAAAAACTCTGATAGTAAAAATAAAATTGCCATGAAAAATTTCTCAAATATCTGTCATTCGGAGTCGACTTTAAACTGTAGGTTCCGCCACTTATGTATAAAATTAACACACACAACATAAGTAGTGTGAGAAACTAGGTTAATAATTCTGACTGAAGGATTTTAATGACCAATTATGCATGTATTGAAAAGTGTTCTTTAAGTTCTTCATTCAGATATCGATTTATTGTTGTTTACGTTTCATTTCACTTCTAATGCCAGATATCCTTTTAATTTCTTTTTACCGTACTATATGCTACTATACTAATGATATATACATAACTGGCCTTTACAACCTTTCAGTCAGGATTAAGGCCTAGCTTCTCATAAAACTCATGTTGTGAACGTTAATTTTATACGTCAGTGGCGTCGACTCCGAACGATAGATTTTTGAGAAGCTTTTCATGGCAATTTTATTTTCTCTTTTCTATTTTGCGTCAGAAATCTGGTGAGATGAAATCGCCGAAGATATATTTTTTTCATATCGGCGCCTCCATTCTATAACGTTCTAAGCCCACTTGATGTTCTTGCACTTTTAAATTTTACGTTCCATGACTTAAAAACGGCAAAAAATTGGGAAAAGTAGGGAAACATCTACTTAGCATATAGCCGTAAAAGTTTTCCATTCTAAAATGTAGTACGTACACTTATAATACTATTGTTTGGAAATTTTTAAATTGTCTTCAAATCTAAGCTGACCTAGAATGCCATGCAAGGGAAATTTCTATATGTTATGTTTTCTATGTGTACTTGGTATGTTCCGTGTGTTTTTTTTTTCAGTGTATGTAAGTGTAGTTAAAAGTTTCTTCCCGGAATTAAAAAAAGAATATTGTGTGTACAAGTGTACATTGTAGGTTTTAGTTTGAAAAAAAAAAAAACGCCAAATCGTCAATATTTTCTTCGTGCTAAAACATTCTATCATTTTGAGCTAGGATCCAATTAAAATTCGTAAACTACTATAGAAACTACTATAAAAATTCTACTCAAATCAGAAGAATCAATGGCGTATCTTATATAGTTTACGAGATATCGCGTGAAAACTTTGAGAGCTCAACTCAAAACACACTTTTTCGACTTAGAATGTTATAGAACGGAGGCGTCGATATTTCGTTTTGATGCCTAACCTGGGATACTAACCCAGACTTTACATCTAATAAGCCAACACACTAACTACTAGACTACGGTGACCATATGCTTATGAAATATATTTTTTTTCTTCATGTCCTTTAATTCAGGGCTATATTATCATTTGTCATATTTTATTTAGCATACTTTATGTACTTTTTGTCATACTATAGTTGGATCATCAACTGTTACTATATTTAACCTAAGATTAGGTCAAGTAAGTTAATGGTCCGAAGTTACATATTCTCGTCGAATACATACATACATACATAATTGACCCTACAGTCAGGATTACGACCGAGCTTCTCACACCACTTATGTTGTGTGCGTTAATTTTATACATGAGTGGCGGGACCTACAGTTTAAAGTTGACTCCGAACGACAGATTTTTGAGAAGCTTTACATGGCAATTTTTTACTCTCAGAGTCTTTGCCAGAAATCTGCTGAGAGGAAGTCGCCGAAGAAAATATTTTTCGTTTTTGATGTCTGACCTGGGATTCGAACCCGGTCCTTTCGTCTAATAAGCCAACACACAACCCACTAGACCACGGCGACTTCGGCTCATCGAATAGTTCAATTTAATTTTTCATTACTTACTTATAGTTGTTTTAAATTCTTAAAAGTTCACCGTTTCAAGCTAAATGTGTGTCTTACAAGAGGTCGAACATAAGGTTGAGATTGCTTGTACTGGGTTTCGACAAGATTGAGATTGCCGAAAGGTTCACTCTCTTAACTAAAGATTAATTTCTATGTACTATCAAACTATTATTTCAATACAAGAGGCTATGTTAGCGTTACTCCTTCTAATTGTTGTACCTTAGGCTATAGCTTCAAGATACTGTTTGCAGTTCGTTTAAAATATATCAAATTTCGGGTGAAACCACAGACAAGTTGTTGCTACAAAGTTGGTTGTAAAAGGATTTGACAATCTTTCAATTTATGTTTCCTTTTTGAACTTAAGATTTTTATACAAAATTTTTCGGTTTGTGCATACATATTTAGTAGTCGCCACAACTAGGGGAATAAGTTGGCTGCCAAAAACTTTTTCCAAACGCTACAGGTGGAAGCTTGAGGTCATCCTTAGATTATTTAACACAATTATTTTTCAATTGCTTTTTAACCGACAAAGTCTCTAGAGAATTTAGTACTAGTTTTCGGAATTAAATAGCATTTGAATAACTTTTATGACAAGTAGTCAACAGGGTTTCAAAAGCTACAACGTTTCACAGAGATGCAGAGAAATCGTTTCTTTATACTGTAAACAGTCATACAAGATGACTATTTAAATTGGATTGAGTGCTTATGTCTCTAAGGAGCTAGACATTCATCACAAAGAGTAATCAAACATTTCAAGACAGTTGGATTCGTACAGAAACTTACTGTTTGCTAGTCACGTGGCATAACTCATAAAAAATAACGGAGAATTGATGCTAAGAAAATTATACTATGTGTCTGAACTTTAGACTCTAAAGTGACTAGAAGGGGATTCTTTATAATGTTCTGCCACAACCTTGTAGAAACATTAATTATACTGTCAACAATTAACGAGATTGAGGCAAGCAATTCAATCAAAACAGCGAAAATTTGTCAAATGAAAAAGTGTTGTGTTTTATGGTAATAGCGTCCTTGACAGGTATTTACATCTAACCCTCCTACAACGCGGGGAATAGGTTCCCAAAAATGCAGCGTTGTAAGAAATCGTGTTGTAGGATATATGAAAGCCATACAAAAATCAGAGTTTGGTTCCAAAGTAAAAAGAATTTCAATAAAATATTGGAATTTGTACAGTAAAAATATGGGCTTAATATATTTTTGTGTATTTATTTGTTGACATGTTATATAATTTAATAATACTTCATTTATTTAAACAAAATAAAATTTCAAATCTATGTAAAATATACAAGTCGAAAGATTTATTAAATTAAAGCCCAAGTAGAACGATAACTTTCTATTCTACATTAAATGAAAGTAGCATAAATCGTTGTATGATGTTAGAATCGCGAGGAAACCCCTTTTTTAATTTTGTCGTTGTAGACCATTATTTGGATAACCCTTAAGATGTTGGACAAGAGACTACACAATTACCGATTTGATTGTCACTTTGTAAATGCATGTTCGAGTGTAGGGTGGCAATGCTACAAAAAAAGGTATCAGACTATGAACAAAATGCAAAGAATTTTGTTTGGGCAAAGAAACCTTTTCCAAATTAAAATAGTAAATATTTGAAAAAAATTTCATACATGAAAATTTTCGTAAAAATCGCGTTGTAAGAGTAGCGTTGTAAGAAAATGTCTCCATTTTGGGAACCGCGTTGTAGCGAAAATGCGTTATAGGAACCCGCGTTGTAGGAGGGTTAAGTGTAGCTTAATAAACTAATAACATGACGCCATGTTCAGATATGTACTTTTATTTAGTCACTATTCGATTTATTGAGTACAATATGTTAAGTGTTCAGGTATAATAATATATGCAATTCAGCTTACTCAATATTCATTTGGCAGCTAGTAAACAACAACATTGTTTTTAGTGTTGTTGTTTGGTTTATTAGTGTTTATTTTTCGTTGTTGACATTTGACTTGTCCGGTAAATTGTAATATGCTTACTAAATACACTTTTGACAGTGCTGTATTTTAGGTTTTTCAATATTATAACAATTGTGTAATTATTTATTAATCAGAATTAGAATTTATTAATTAGAATTAGAATAAGTATATTATTTTTATCGATGAGTGACGCCACGTACAGTTTAAAGTCTACTCTGAACGACAGTTTTCAGAAATTTTATTTACTCTCAGAATATTGCTGAGAGGAAGTAGCGAAAATAAAATCTTCATTTTATTTCATTTTGTATTAGATATCTGAGCTATGGCTTGAATTAATTCCAAGATCTTGTCTATTAAGCCAACGCACTACATACTATACTAAGGGGGCTTGAAATTGGTGTTTAATTCTTGGTATAATTTTTAATAAAATTGTCGCTAAGTCTTATTAAAAATGTATTTTATTTATTAGGAGTTAACAAAACATTCGTTTGCAAAATTACAATTTTTTTACAGTTTTTAATTTAATTTAATTGCAAACATTTAATTTAACGAGTACTGATAAGTTACCAATTTGATAAACACTTCTTACATTATGTATATTACTGCATAACCATCGATTTTTTAATGCATTGAAATCAGTTAAATTCTGTATTGTCTATTGAGTCTAAAATAATACAATTTACTGCATACACTTTCAGGCATACTCAGCGTGACATCTTTGACATACGGAGTATCTACTTATAAATTTCTGTTCAAGTATACATATACACATACATATGTATCTATGTATCTTTTGTACCTATTTTTTTACACACTAACACAGACACACACATACATATGTACATCTATTTACATAGTACGGTACATATATGCGATATACATATTCTAGTCGATTCGAAATGATTGTCGACAATCGATACCTTCAATGTTTATTGCTTAATAATGCATAACACGTATCATGTCTTATGTTCGAATAAATTTTTATTTTCGATGCTTGTGAATGTAAATCGAAATTTCCGAAGATTCTTCTTTTCGCTTTCCTTGGAGGTTCTTGTGCCATCAATCGTTGCAATCCACGTGTCTTAGTACTTTGTGTTACTTCTGATAATGTAACATGTTTTCAATGGAATTTTAGTAGTCATTTCTCTTTATCGTAAAGTGTGTTGAGTTTGTTTGTGTTGCAATTCATTCAACCAGATGCAATGCAGCGTGAATATTGGCTCTGCCAAGGTTTATTATGTATGTGGAAAGTTGTGGCATTAACAGCTGATAAAGTTATTTAGTTGTGTGGTGAACGAGTAGCAGCGTTAGAAGGGTGTAGTAAAATAGATGAATATTGATGTCTAGCATTTGGTTCCTTAATTGTCTGTCTCATGTTCTCTATGAGCGTTATTCAGGGTAAACGTTGCAATAACAATATCATGAACGGTAGGTCATTATTTATATGGGCTTAAAATCATTTTAATTTTTTTGTGATTCAGCCACTGTCACTAATTCTTGTACATCCTTGTGACGAATCTTATGGCCAAATTTCTTTTTTCGTTTAGTTTCCGCCACTTCATTGCTTCGGATGACAATATTGATCAGAGTTACGTACGTATGTACCACATACATAGGTATGTACTTGTTCCATAAGTTGTTGCTGATATCTTTTATTCTGTGGCAGCCAAAATATTTAGTGTTACTGTCTTTACTTATTAGCAAATATTTTATGTTAAAGTAAGACATTGGCTGGTAAGCGAATCAAACATAACAAAAACATTCGGAAGAACTATTTTTTTATACATTACATCTGAATGAATGAAGAATTAATTACTGCAACGATTTTCAACAGTTTCAACAGTTTTTCTTTTCTTTATATTGCGCATGCGGAATTAATTTCTAAATCGGAAATTTTCAAAATTTCCAATCAAAATAACCGATAAACATTGAATTACGTTAGTTGCCTGAACCCTATCTAAATATTTTTAAGATGTTTTCAAACATACTTTCAGGCTTTTCATTTGTGAAAATGAAAGACATTTTTCGTATAACAAATAAATATTTTTATTAAATTATACTGAATTTGATAAATTTGACCTCAATCCGATCTCACGTGGTGCATCTTCGACAATAAAATTGCCGAATCAAAATTTAACGAAGTTGTTCTGACACTGGCGTACTGTCAACACACCTTCTCCTTATAAATCAGGTCAATTTCTTTTGGGCTTAAACAGCTTTTTACCTCTACTGTTATAAAATAGTAAGATATGTCGAAAATACCGTTTATCGCTCTCCGTATTTAAGCTACTGCGTAGAATTATTTGGAATTTTTCACACACAAACCTTACTATATGAGCTTTCAAAGCATATTAAATATTATACGGTTTTAGTGTGGAAGTTAGTTGCAGAAAAATGCAATTAAAACCTCTGTTCAGAACATTTCTGTAGAGGTTCATCGGATTTTTATACGAAAATTATTAATAGCAAATATGTACTGTGATATGTTAGTCAAACAATACACTTAATAATATCATAAAAGGGCTCTTTTCAATCGTCCAAGTATGTATATACTAGACGTGTGCACAAGACATTTTACTAGTTTACACTTCACCGACTGCAATACTGTAGTGTACTCTTTTCTGTTGCTCTTGATTTTACGAGTGCACTGAAATGTGTATTTCTCATTTATTCAATGTATACAACAGCACTCGTTTGCCTGTGAAGTAACGGAACTATGCTTTGTGTTGTAAGAACATATTTTACTACTTAAGCTACATTTTCAGTATTGCCAAATGAATATCAGTAGTGTAAAAAAGGTTTTTTCCCAGTAGCGTTACCGGAATGATGATTTTATCATATTTATGATGATTTTTCAACCAAAATATGATTTGAGGATATTTTTTCTTAAATTATGATTTTTAATTCATAAAAATTATGATTTTTATATTTGAAGTGAGTACAATTTTCGTTGTAATTGTACTAAATAGTGAAGTTAAGTCTTGTGTCAGCTTATTTTTGGTTGCTTTTATTTACTTTACAATTATTGCCCTGTAACAAACACATGTATGCATCTTTGTCTATCTGTTATATTCGTGGGAAGTACAAATTAAAAATATGAAACCCCCGACTTAAGATTCGACTATTCGAACTTACGATCATTTTTTTCCAATTTTATTCTTAGAAAATACTTAAAGAAGACAAATATGTAGCCGATGGGAATCCCTAAAACATAAATTTTATATATATAAATAAATATAATTATAAATTTTGGGTAGTTTCATTTCTACGGACAAAAATTAGTAGTACAGTATGTATTTTTTTGTCTTAAATTTTTTTTTGTATGAAATTTGACTTACGACTAAACCCCAGGATCCTATCTCGTTCGTAAGTCGGGGAATACCTGTATTGTAGTAATAGTTCTTAATAATTTTTTTTTTAAAGTTCATGAACTTTTTAATTTTAATTTATTTTTTTAAGCTTTCTTATATATCAATACATACAGTTATTGTTCTAATGAAATCAGTTGTATGTTTTTCGAAGTTTTCTATTTGCTGGTTGGTGAATGTGTGATTTGAAACCACATAAACATAAGTACACGTTTCTTCATAAATGCTTTAAACAATAATAATTTAAATACATATCGCTCCTTTATTGCAACATAGTCATATCTCAAAAAATTAAAAATTTGTAGTTACTTAAGCAAAACTGCTCTTTTAGACCTTCTGTACATGTTGAAAAAAAAAAATCAGTTTTATATCCAAAGCTGAACCGAAGTTATAGCAAAAAGTGTTTGCGGCAATTAGATCATAGGACTTATGTCTTGAAAACTTAAATCGCATTTGCAATAAAGGAGCGATATGTTAAAGTATTTATTTCAATAATAATTTTTAAGTAAAATTTTGTACATATTAAAAAATGATGATTTTTTTATCTGCATATGATGATATGATTCTTCTCAAAGCTTCTGGCAACGCTGTTCCCCACAAATTAAAAAGTTACTGGCAATGCTGGCGTCGACGAAGATGTTCGGTTGCCGAGAGCAAAAAAAGAAATGCACGTTGTGACTCTATGAAGAGTACAAATTTTTGTTGTGTTCTTCACACAACTCTCTTTTATACTGTTGTACAATGGTTTATGAGTGCAGTTGTTTTTATGTACACTATCTTTGCTTCACACTTATTTATATTTGCAGCTACAATCAATATTCGGTCTTGAGAAAAATGCAATAGTGTGCAATTTTATATGTCTTGTGCACACCTCTATTATATACTCATAATTAGTGCCCCGTTTGCGTGATGTACGCGGTTACATATTACATAACCGTGATTTAAAGGTTAGCAAATTGCGATTTTTCAGATTTTTGGAGCATTATCTTTTTAAGAGATATCTCTTCCAAAACCTAAATTTATCTCTTACGTATGTACCGTACTGACTTCCGTTATAATCTGCATAATTTGCTTCATGATGAGTATCTCCCAAACGAAAAGGATTGCATTGAAATCTGTACAGTAATATATAAGTGGAACAGGACCAGTTTGCAATGTATAACAAACTGATTACGATACATAGAAGCAAATCCATCTGATACGAAAATCTATCATAAGAATATAATGTACATGTAGACTGGTTTTAGGAATTGCAATTTATTTCTTGATATTGGAATTATTTTTTTTATTATGTATTATATAGTGGGCCATTATTACAAATTGTCGTTAACTAAAGGGCGGATTTTAAGGAGCATATAAATTGTTTTTCATTATTATAAGTAGCCAATATGGGAGAAATGAGCGTTAAACTAAAAGGAGGATCATTCTACCGGTAATTTTTAAAGTTAAATTTATGTTTGAACTTACCACATTATATATTATTTTCAATAAGGCAGCTTCAAATTTAAACAAAATGAGCATATACAACTAAAAAACGAAGAGTGGACGAATGGCAACCAGATACACAATCAACAATAATGAAAATAATTTGTTTACATTTTTAGCTGTTTCTCGAAGACATTCTCCTTCAAGTGCATTCATCAGACTGTTGATCATTGTGATATAAAATACAAGACAGAATAGGCAATCGCAATTCAGACAGAATTCAGTCAGTCGTATGTGAAGACACGTGGGATTGAGTTAGAATTAAGTCAGTCGTGTGTGAAGACGTCACGTGGAATTCAGTAAGAAATCGGTCAGACACGTTGTGTGTGAAGAGAATATTGTGGTGCGGCTTAAAAAAGGTTTAAGCAGAGAAGGATAACGAACAGTTGTTATTGCGTGTGCGGAAGAGTGTGAAAGAAGAATAGCAATTAAAGTAAATTGTTATTGTGTAAATCAATTTCTAAAGGTGGCATTCGGAATTGTGCGAATAATAAAAAGTTTATCTAAAATTAAACACATATTTATTTTTATTATATTTTTTATTATTATTTATTTTTTTATTTTATTCTATGAACTCATATTTTTAAAGTTTTTAAAAACGTAAAACGTAACAATTGCTATCAGAGTCAAATAAGTTAAACTTTGTTTCGTCATTTTGTTTTTAATTAAAAAAAAAAAAACTATTTTATTACGAACATAAACTTTTTATCTCTTAACATTTTTATACGTATTATTACTTTCTATAATCCGCTTTAACCCTATATTGCCCATGATAGTTTATCATAAAAAATGTATGAATTTTTTTTATACAATTTAAATATTAAGCATATCTAAATCACTAAAAATAAATTTCATATTTTCGACGGATAGGAAAAGATATACGAAGAATAAACCTGTAGCGCGGTTCACTAAATTTTTTTAAAGACAAAATGATCGATTTTGCTATTCAGTAACTCTCATATTTACGATATTTGCTGTCGGCAATGTCTGTTGTTGCCGTAAACTTTGGACAAAAATTTTGGTTTCGTTTATTTTATTGACAAATCGTAAAGTTTTTGGTTTAAAGCTCGTTTGAGTATTTGTCATAAAATAATTAGAAGTATGATTTATTTCTTAGATGCACAATGGTTTATTGAGATTGAGTAAATAATTAAAAAAGGAAATTTGAGATTGAAAATCATGAAAACAAATAAAAATTTTCATAAATAAACAAAATTGCAGAAAAGCTGAGTTCGTCTAAAAGACAGCAGTTTTTTTTACAGTGGAGTCACAATTATTATGGATTTATATATGTATGTACATATAAAAAAGGATTTTGAGTGATAATTCGGTAAGAAAAATCATTTTAACAACTTTGTATCTTTAAAAGGTATTTGGTGAATCACACAATCATTATTGGAAGCAACAGGAAATTGTAGACTTCTTTTGCAATTGTCGTATCGTTCAAGATTAATGAATCGTAACACTGGTACTCAAAGGTACCATTGGGGCAAGGCAATCTAATTTTACTACTTTTCTTGTTTTAAGATAGATCGAAAGTGGAAAATTCAATCATAATAAACGAAATGTATAACTCGCATACAATAAAAATATACTTTCATACATACATATATATTTAGGGACTATCTACGTGATGCTTGTCGGCAATGAATTTTTTTTAATTCTCATATTTCTATCTATCACTAGGCTCGAAACTAATTCAGCACTAACAAAGCATTCTACTGCTTCATAACTACCGCCATTGCACAAAAACTCCTCGATAAAGACACCAGCGTCATCAGTTTTGTGCCAGAATCTTCTCCAAAGTCTGTATTTTTCCAAAATATCTGGTTTTTTTTTGTATCGTCAATTCAAAGTAAACACTTGCATCACTTTTAAGACAATTATGTTAGAATTTTTGAGAAGGGGGTGTTTCTACTAAAATTTATTTTCAATTAATAAAGGAATAAAGGACAAATTTATACAAGTTTAGTTTCAAAAAAGACTCAGTTTTTCCATGGAATTGTTGGAGATAACATAAGTAAAGCAAACATTAATTGATGATGGGAAAAGACACAGATTTGCAGGAGAAGGGAAAATTATTTTGATGGTGCATGACAGCATTGGGAGATGACAATCTTGTGTTTATTGAACCATTAATTGAAAAAGAGAACTATATGAATATTCTCAAACAGAACACACTTCCAGAATTGTGTTAAAAATTGTGGTTGTTTTATAGTAAAGCAAAAACATTATACCATGAGGCGCAATGGGTAGACTTGAACCTCAATTAGGTATATTTGGCAATATCTTGATAAAAAGCCGGATGACTTAAAGCTACTATTGCAGAAAAAAGTGGAATAAATGTACCACAGAATTCATCCTGAAACTTGTAGATTTAATGCCTAGGTCATTACAAAATGACGGCAAATAAAATATTAAATAGAAATTAAGTAACATTTTCATAAAAAGTGAATTATTTTCTGGATAATTTTCTTTTTTAAATTTATTTCTACTTGAAGTGACAATTGTTTTGCATGTATTACTACAATTACACTACGCGACAAAATAAAAAAAAATTAAATACACCTGGCTAATGACATAGTATAAGTTGCGAGTTTTGTTGAGTAGATCTTAAAAATATTCTTTTTATAATTCTCGAACCCTCCAAACTTTTTTATTTGACAAAAACTAATTTTTTTTTTTATTTTACGCACAAATTTCTGAATTACTCAAACATTTCTTACCCGTTTTCCAAAATTTAAATCTTGTTGGACAGGAGGGAGATGGACCCTTAAAACGGTGTACATATATCTATTCTTCGACTTAATATGATATGAGATTTGATAAGGTAAGCTTGGAAAACTCGATTTTTTTTCAAGTTTGTCCATTAGAATTAGTAAACTTTAATAAAAAATATAGAATAAGTGATAATATTCTTAAAGTCTCTGCTCTTGTGAAGAGATCGAGCCATCATTTGATAAAATTGGATTGTAAATAAAACAAAGTGTGTGCAGAGATATTAACAGTGTTATTTATTCGTTGCAAAGACCTGTTTATGCCATTCTGTGTGATGGCATGGGCTATGAAGGGTTTGAAAACCACTGTGGCTTTTGGTTTATTTGCATATACTTACGGCGTAAAAAAAACCTTCACGTGAGATGACCATGACGTCAAGCTGCTCATACAGAACATCCAATAAACCGTGACCTGTGAGGCACGTAGCGCCATCCTGTGTATACCAAAGTCGCTCTTAGACCTTTTATGAGTTTGTATAGTTCCAAATTCGACAATTTTGTTTGTTAACGTACTCATTTATTCAGAAGTTCGCGTCATCGCAGAAGATGAAAATTGGAGTTAGTTCAAAACTGCCCATTCAGCGAACAGGCAACGTTGTCTATGGTTGTTTATCTTCAGTTGCCAGCTCATTTGAATTTTCTATGGATGCGAGTCACAATGAAAAATTCCCCAAATCTGCCAACGTCACTATACAAATTTCAACAAGTCGTCGTCAAGGTTTCTGCAAGCAATGTAAAATAGACTACCTCGAAATTTTTTTTATACTCTCACAGACAACGACGATGTATATACGTACAGTCTACACCTGGTATGTGACCTGATGTAAATTGCCACCCCACCACCGGGGGAAGGTCTATCACCAGGTCTCGGAAATGCAATTCGTCAAGTTTATTGCTAGGCTCGGCACTTATATGACATATGTTAAGGCCACTAGATTGTCGGCAGAGAATTCGAGTCATATTGTACATGACAGAAGCAATTTTCAACAGAAAAAATACAGACATTATCAAACATTTTATGATTAAGCTAAGTCTAATAAAAAGTATACAGTTACAAATATACGAAATAAATCATTGAATATTGAGATAAAATAAATTATAATTAAGGTATAATTACTATATTCATTGCAATTGTTGCCGTACGTCAAGATCTTCACACTCCTCATGTTCGCTTCGCGGAATGTAATGAAATGTATCTGTCAAGAACAAACTTACAATCTAAAATGGCTGATATCGTCAACATATGTAACAGACATGTGTACCAACATAACAGAAAAAAAATCGAAAATCGAACGTACGTAACACACGAAATTTTAAATAACGGTAATTTTTTGATCACATCTCGTATAACTGAAAAAAGTAATCGGAAAATACAAAATCGTTGCAGGAAACAACGTTAGGTCGATAGAAAATACTTTTTAAGAGCACTCAAAGGTTTCACGAAATAAAACGCCCTTTTTATTATTTTAAAATATAATTTCAATTCAATTCATTATTTAACTTAAATATAATTTAACCAAGAGGCAAGCGAGGGACGCGTTCAAAGTTCTTGACACTAAATCTTTATCTAAATTTCGTATGATTTATGTATTAATCTTTAACAAACACGAAAGGACCATTATTTTCAGCGGAGAATAAAAATAATAAAGAGAATAAAATAAATGATCACGCCATACGTATATATTTACAAAGTATAACTGTCATGTAAATAATAAGAAGAAAAGAAAAGAAGAAAATAAAATTCTTGAAGAGTTTAAAAAATATACTGTGCTACGAAGATTATTTATTTGTTGACGGCGGTAACAACCATCGACGACATCAATTAAACAATTTCGAATTTTGAAAAAATATTAAAATTAATGACTGAGAATGCGCAAGAAAGTCTCCTCATTAAATATGATTTAGAAAGTTTTATTCAACCGATATTGAAGGACTTGCGAGGGAAAAACGAAGAACTCGGAAAGAATGGCAAACACAAAGGTCACCCCAACTTAAAAAACAATTCCAAGAACTACTGGAATCTTACAAAACTACGGTGTTAAGGAAATATTTTAATAATTTAGACGCAACATATCAGACTAATAAGTCACTATGTCGTGAGGAGGAAAGGAAGGAAATTAACTTCCATCATTGTTCTTGAAAATTTCCAAAATTTGAGATCGACACTTGGGATGTTTAGAGAGACTAACCCTAAATTAAGCTCCTGGTATCGACAACAAAATCATACTGTAATTGTCTATCAAAGGAGTTGAAACGATTTTATTTATATTCAATGCTATTACTCGTCTATCCGCCTAAGTGGATAATTTCACTCAGCAACATAGTCATATCTCAATAAAATTTGAATTTGGCAAAATGCGATTAAAGTTTTCAAGACATACGTCCTATGATCTAATTGCCGCAAACACTTTTTGCTTTAACTTCGGTTCAGCTTGGGATATAAAACTGATTTTGTTTCAACAAGTACAGAAGGTCTAAAAGAGCAGTTTTGCTTAAGTATCTACAAATTTTTAATTTTTTGAGATATGACTATGTTGCAATAAAGGAGCGATATGTTAAAATTATTATAGAAAGTATTATTGTTGAAACTTACTTCTTTATTAAATGCATTTGGTTGTAGACCAGACCTTCAAATTGGGTTTCGGACCGGTAAATATAGAAAAAACCCTTGAAGAGAAGAAATATTGTTCTACTTCTTTTATAGATATTTCAAAAGGCTTTTATAAAGTGTCGCATAAAGGCTTAAGGCATACAGGAGTAAATAGCTGATAGAAAATTTATAATTATGAAGTGAAATTTTTTGAGTGCTCCCTCCTAGAATTGATGTCGCTGTTAACCAAGGTAGTATTTTGGGTTCTGTTTTATATCTAATCTGCACTTCATACATGTCGCCAAGTACGTATATTCATTTGCTGACGGCATTGCCAATACGCAGTATTTACAGGACTTTTATTGGAAAACTGGTTAAAAAAGTAGAGAATTAAAGTAAACGAGCAAAAGTGCTTTACTTTGTGAGTAATCGTGTCCTACTATTATGTTAATATAATTAATGATAAAATTATACCGCAGCCTACATATGTGATATACTTAGGATATCATCTTGTTCGACATTTAACGTAGACAAAACTGATACAAATAAACAACCCAAATCAATTGACAGAAATTCAGCTTTAAGTAATGAAACCGATATGGTGCCGTGAAATACAGTTATAGGGTCCTGTCTTTGTTCCAATTTGAATACAATTCAAAGAACGCAAAATAAAATTCTCCGCATAATATATTAGAGATTCAGTTCATGAAAGAGATTCAGTTCCGATGAAGGAAGATTCAATTGATAAATATAAATAATAAAAAATGGTATAATAACATCCTGAGCTATTGATATGTTTCATCATGATATTGGATGCAGCGGTAAGTTAATTTACTGGTCAAGTCCTATTCTTGCTCAAAAGATAGATTTACCCAGTTTCGTTAACATATCTGGGGGAGCGGTATTTATCATAATGACGAGTCTCTTTGATACTTATGTATATAAAATTTATAATTTTAAGTTTATGAAGGATGTTATCCTACAAATTTAATATTCCAGAATTATGTTAGGTTAGGTTAGAGGACATGTACTTGTCAACTGCAACCCGGAGGGCGAATTGACCCATTGTACAACGTTCTAGCTTCTCACACCACACGTATTGTGTGCGTTAATGTTTTTACATGAGTGGCGGGACCAACAGTTTAAAGTCGACTCCGAACGACAGATTTTTTGAGAAGTTTTTCATGGGAGTTTTTACTCTCAGAGTGTTTACCAGAAATCTGCTGAGAGAAGAAATATTTCCATGTTTAATAAGCCAACACACTACCTACTAGACCATGGCGACTTCATTCTACACTTGGTAACTACTCAATCTGCAAACGTATCTCCACCACTGTTTAATTGAAAATGGAACTCCAGATTATTTTATTAATATTTTACTAATGAATGTTTAGAAATCGGACTAGGTTTTTCGGCCTTCTAGCTTTGTTTTGTTGAATTGTACTTGAGCCCATTAAATCTTTTATATTAAAACACCGAAACTCATGTATAGCATTAAATTTATACAATGTTTTAATCACAATTCGAATTTAATTGTATGTATATTTGTATAATAAATAGAGAGTATTACTTATAATTAAATATTCAAGCTATATACAAGAGAAAACAATAAAAATTAACAACAATTGATTTTTAATCTTAATTATATTAAGAGAAGATATGAAAACTAATATTTTGGAAATATCATAGTTAAATAAATGTAAATCTGCAAAAAGTCGGTTGCTGCAATAAATAATGATCCAATTATTTCAAGTTAATTTACTTTTATCATTTTTAAACTGACAATTTGTAAATATCAGTTAATACGTACTAGTTAATATTTCCGCCTAAATTATGAAACTTTGATTTTATTTAAAAAAAAATTTTTTTTTTACTAAAAAAAGTGAATATACAAAATTCCAAATGTATTTAGTATATTCTGAAACTGGCTGTGTATGGTACAAATAGAAATATAATGTTTAAAGAAAATAAGATGATCTTTTTACACAAGATTTTAAAACTTAAGATCGGATGGCAGTGAATTTGTTGAAACAATCGAATATGTCCTGAGAAACTTGATTATATACAATATGGTGTATATGGTATAGTATATTTGGATTAATTGACTTGGGGTAATGAATTGTTTAAGATAAATAATTAGACTTTTTCACCGCTTAAACTAACAATATTATAATAATTGTGATCCGGAAATCTTTCCAATTCTATGTAATCCATTTCTGTGTGTAATAGCTTGTCAAGCATCTTGATAAGTTCGCCAAATGATGGTCTTTCATTAGGATCCTGTGACCAACAATAATACATGATGTTGTAGAGCTCTCGTCTACAGTGTTCAGGCTTCTCTAGACGATAACCATCCCGTACCTTAAAAATTATTGTGAACGATTATCTGTTTGTTAAAGTTAGGATTTCCTTTTTATTTAATTTACCTTTCGCATGACTTCAGAGGCTGAAATGCCAGGATAAGGTGTTGAACCAAGCGTAACAATCTCCCACATGAGTATGCCAAAACTCCAAATATCCGATTTAACCGAAAATATGTTATCGTACAGTGATTCAATCGCCATCCATCTATTGAAAATATGCGTTTTATAAATTACATAAATTGATTCTATAACAGTTGATTTCGATTTTCAAAAATACTCACCTTATAGGCAATTTTCCTTCGCTCTTACGCTCATAGACTTTCGAAGTGATCACATCACGGGCAAATCCAAAATCTGCCACTTTACAAGTGTGATCATCTGCAATCAATATATTACGGGCTGCTAAGTCTCTGTGAATTATCTGAAATTATTGCGGGAATTAAATCGTTTAGAAATCATTCTAAATACGAAAAAAAAAAATAAAAATTAAATAAAATAAAAAAATTATTAGAGAGATTATTTATATAATTAAGACGATTAAATGATGCAAGGACTTCCTTATGATTTGCAATTTGTGTGATTTTTAGAATGACAAGGTCCGAAAAATTTTACATGTTACATTGACCAGTTTTAATTTCATATTACCTTATAAATATTTAAGATTAATTAAAATTCTAAATTGAATGAAAAAAAAAATTAAATCTTCTAAACTAAGATCTATGATTTGTTGTACCTTCTTAAGATTGCTGCATGTAGTTTACTTGTACTTATCGTATTTAAACCTTAAAACTAAGTAAATATATATGTATGTAAAAAGTACGTTTTATGTTTAAATAAAAAAATATAAAATATTGGCTTAAAATGCAGTAATAATTCATATTCACAGTGATATTAAATGCCATTAATTTTATATTTCAAAAATAAAAAAGTTGCGTACAAACAAATCAATTGCATTGAAAATAGGTTAACCCAACAGAAAAATAGTGTTAACATTGAGGCACCAGTCGTATTTCTAGATACAAACTCGGTATAACGTACTCCGTGGGACCAGAAAAAATAGTTCGTTCTAGGACTAAGTTCGTAATAAACGGGGTGAAGACATAGCAAATAAAAGTAAATACTATTGCCATTATTGTTATTTCTGAGCGTTCGTTATAAAAAGGCAAAATGTATGAAATTTAATTACTGGACCTATCTTAAGCAGTTCCTTTTAACCGAGAATTCGTTATAAACGATGTTTTCTCTATGAAAATTGTTATTAAAAAATTAAGACTTGCATTCGTTATAACCGAATTTGACTGCATATACAGTGGTAGCTACGAATTTAAGACACAACATTTTACTTATATGTATATTTGTGATCATTTTTACATCTTGTAGTGTGCTCTTTCATTACACACTGCTGTACTTTACACAGAACATTAAACACACACATACAATACATACGCGCCACATACTACAAACATAAACAAAATCGATCAAGCTGCACTTGAATTAAATGTGACGAATATTTAAAGGGATCATATTGGTAATTGAGTGACATTGATAAAGTCACACAATTTACCAATTTGAAGACAATATGATTGGCCAATTCTTCAAGTTGCGGCTGTCGAAATTAGAGTAAGTACATGTATGGAATAAGATTAAGCAAGATAGAATGTAAATTAGAATAATATAGAATATATGTAAATTTTGGTATAAAAAGAGCCCTTTGGCAACAAAGAAAGCAGATTTAGATGAAAATTCAAATCCGCAACAACTTTGTTTAATTCGACAATCTCCTTTTGCCCTTACTAAGGTAAAATTGGCAACTGATGTAGTGTAACCAACGGCATACACTGGCGGTTAGGAAAATTTTTTCTTTTATTTTTCTAAAAACATTTCCACTACAATCTTATCGAAAAAATTTTAGGTGCATGATGTTTTACTTAAGATTTTAATAATGCTGTAAAGAAAAATTAATAATATTTTGCTACCGATATTCGGTAAAGAATTTTTATTTACATATTACACAGATTGACACAAATTTTATGCTGGTAACGAATTAAGACAAAGGCAATATAAAATTTAATTCACTAAAGTACAGCTCAGATTCATAACAAATCCTAGTATTTGGCGGGAAATCTTGTATTTTGGATCACAGCAGCCTTTTGGATTTCTTCCCACAAATTAAATTTCTTGGGTTTACTGCTCATACATGTTTCTCAACATCGTTCCAGAAGTTCTCATTAAGGTCCTGGGATTGAGCAGTCCACTTTAGAACTGTGATATTGTTTTTCATCTAAGCAACTATTCACTCGATTTGAAGTGTGCTGAGGGTCATTATCATGCACAAATTTCCTTATTAGAAGCATGTTGTATTTAACAAATGATATGATAGTGTTTGTTAGAATGTTTTTGTAAAAGTGGTGGTTCATTTTAATATTAATCTTGTAAATAGGACTTACACTATCACATTTCCACTACCATGTTTGACCGTTTTAAGGGTGTACTTTGAGTGATGCTCAATGCTTTGGAGGTTTATTGAGATATTCTTTCGAAAACGCTGGTTGGGATTTGATATTGTTTGGCACAATTTTATTGTCCTAAATGAAATATCGATACCAAAACCCGATGCAATTTCAATTTTATTTTACTTGCGCTCTTGAAAGGATTATTAGCACCTACTTTATAAATTAAACTATCCTCCCTGGGAGTAGTTATTCGGGTTTAGCTTGTTATTTTACATTCTTTGTTGTACCATGAAGCAGCTTGGATATCTCCATTACTGTTTTTCCATTAGATTTTAGTTGGTGGATCAGTTTTCGTTTGGCATCGGAACTCCACGTACCTCTGGCCATTTCTAAGTAAATATTTCGATGTATTACGACATAAAATAACACATTCGTTCCTTACCGTTTTGATTCAAAAATACCAAAAAATCACTTAAAAACCAAATATTTCTAAAATGTCTTAAACTCATGGTTAGCTACAAATACAATAAAAAGCAAAAAAATGTATAAAGAATCAAAATAAAATACTGGTACATTTTCTTAATATTACAGGCTACATAGAGAATAATGAATATCTAATTTGATATTACAGGGTTGTAAAAATTATCACAACTAAGTCAGACATCTGTCGCGTATTAAATTCGGGGCTACCACTGTATATGATGCGATAGAGTTAGAACTTTCTTTTGCCATAGTTGTTATGTATTATTGCTATCGTTTTAAAGAGTTAATCGGAAAAAAATGATTAATTAATCAACATTAAAAGTTTTTATATAAACAATCAAGAACCATCAGAACTTTTGAAAATTTTTGAACTGAGAGTTCATTTGATAAGATATCATATAAAAATATAACACGACTGTTATACTATTTAAATAATAACTATGGCAATTTTTGTCCGATTTAATCAAACGAAGTGTCAATCTTTTCATAAAATAATACACTTTCAGAATATCATCATTTATTTTATATTTTTTAATAAAATTTTGCAATTAAGAAGAGCTAAACTTAAAAAAAAATTATTCTCCGAGTTTATCCGCTTAATAATAACATGTAAGTCTGAACCATATTTTTACACCATTTTAAAGGTTCGTCGGCTCTCTTTAAAAAAAAAAATAAAACTTTGGATTTTGTAAATAGGTTAAAAAATGTTTGGATAATCAATAAATTAAATAGAAGGGTTCGAGAAAAATAATAAGAAGTATTTTTGAGTTCTACTCAATCTAGTGAATAACTTAGGCTATGTAGTTACTCGGGTGTATTCTCACTGTCTCACCGTCTTATTACATAAGATCTCTTCAACTTGTAAATTGACTTGCAACCATTTTTATGATTCATCCATTATATATTTTTTATCTTTATAATTTCGAAATACTCAATGCATTTTTTATGTCTTTGCATTAATTTGACGCTTTTAGATTTTCAAATTTTCATTTGTCACATTTTTTAAAGCCAATTAAATAAAAATATTAGCATTTGCTAATGTTGCGTATGTTTTAATTATTGGTGTTTGAATGTCGCTGAACTACTCATATTTTTTCTACATACATTATACATTTTAGAAGTAAATAATGAATGAATACACGAATATAAAAATTTTAAGCAAGAAATAAAAAGTTTTTGAGCAGAACTCATCGTCAGTTAATTCACCAAGCAATGAAAAATATATCGATTCAATATTGGCAGATATTTGTCATATTTCTTCGAATTACTGATATTTCTCTTGGTTGTAAATCTGCCACAAATACAATTTAAACAGAAGTAATAGTAAAATTAAAAATAAAAATAATAAAACATAATTATATTTACTCCTCTAGAAGTTAAATAATCCATTCCTTTGGCAACTTGATACATAAATGATGTTAAATCACCCGACGTTAAGACATTGGATTTTCCATGAGTATTACCGTAGTGACTGAAAAAATACAAAAATAACAATTGTTATGGAAGTTTATTTGAAAAAAAAAATTTAATTTATATAATTATAAATAATTAAAGTTTTTATACTTATTATATTCATTTACTATTGCGAGAGTACTTACCGTTCGGCTCTTGAACTTCGAAGATATGTTTGCAGTTTGCCACGATTTACATACTCAATAATAACAAATATCGGGTCCTTATCGGTACAGCATCCTAAAAATCGTACAACATTCACATGAGGTTCCAACGACTTCATAACCTGAAATCAATGAAGTTGAAATTAAATTGTTTATTGATTAATAAATGCCATAATTCAAAATAAACGATAAATTTTGTATGAAAAAAATCAACAATTGATTAATTAACTTAACTTAAAAATTAAATTTAACAAATGTAAGAGACTTACTTATTAAAGAAAAAATATATGTACTAGTATACCATATGGGCAATTTTGTGTCAAGTGACCCAATTTTTAAAATTGATGTCTGCACAAAAAAGGGCCCATTTTGAAAAAAAATTTAAAAAAAAAATAATTTAAAAACAATTTTTTTAAAAAAATTAAAAAAAGTGTCTAGCCTACTATCCCATAGTACTAACCTTGGTGCAAATTGGAAGACATTGATTGGAAGAATTGGGTCACTTGACACGAAATTGCCTATATGTTATATTGGTTGATTTATGTATCTCATACAATATATCCTTCAAAGATAATGGTAAATATCTTGGCTTAATATAGCCATCGCACGAATTTCATTCTACATTATCCTAGCATGACATACTACATGTGTGTCAACCTATAATACAATTAAACCATGAAAACAGTGCGGCAAGTAATGCTGTTTCGTATACAGGTCTCCCTCGTATAACGCGATACTTCAACAACGCGTTTTCGTTATAACTCAATTAAAAAAAAAAAAAAAAACAGTGTCCTTAGGACGCGAAATTTCGACTTGTAGTTTGCCAAGCATTCCTGAGAATTACAATTTTGGGTTTTACTCGTTTTTCCTTTCAAAACATAAATGATGAATTAAAAAATATCATTACAGTTAGAACTCTCGTGAAGATTACTTTTTTAATTGGCGAAAAATTTGTCTCTCAATGGAAAGATCAAGCAAACAAACAAACAAAATCTTTTTATCTGCTCAAGGGTTATTACGTAATTTGTAGGCACGGACAACTTATTCAAACGACTAAGATTTTTAAGAGAGTAAGAGAGAATTCTTTACTTTTTTGTCATTGTACGTCTATGGTTCACATAGTCTTCTCTCATTTGCCTAACCTTTTCCTGATAGGCCAGCGGAGCTTTCGTTGGATGATATCAGATTGATCACTAAAGTCATTAATCGTTCAGGATGATTTGAACGCGAATCTTAGGAAAATCTGTTGCTTATTGTAGATAATCGGTTGTCAATTACATCCGAGGCATTTCTTTATGTTGTATTCAAATATGCAGCTACCTTTGATTATTGAATTTAATAAAGCTACCACTTTCTCCTATTCGATCCTATGCGAATAAGTGTTTAGGCGTTTTTATATCTTTTACTTTTAGATTATTATGCATAAACATAGTTCACAAAAAGCATTTTAACTTTATAGCTTAGCTATCTGATTTGAATCGTTTTTATTTATTCACTGTAAGTAGTTTTTTAAAACATAATTTTTCCGAGACAATACGAAGGCTTCTTACCTAATTTACTGAGTAAGAAAATCAGCCAAATCCTATAACATTCAAGTTTCAAACTATGAATTATCTCGTACTCACTAATGTAAAAAAACCAAATTAGCGTTTGTTCACAAGTTTTCTGAAAATTGCCACGGTAGCCAAAGTAAATTCTTTCGAATCAGCCTTCACCGATTTCAATTTTTTTTCTTAATGATCTGATACTACCAATTCAGTTCTAAATTAAATAGCAAAATTAAAAATTTATTGAAAACCAACTCAAAAAAGATTTCTAGATGGTTTTAACACAATAATTTTTTATGGTTAAACCAGGTCTTAATTATGGTTTTAACGTTAAAACCAACTTTTGCTTTAAAACCACTCAGTGCGAACACACTATCAGGCTATTAGACTTTACGAAGAAATCATTCCCATGTCTATCACCACTCTTAATCCTTTATAATCGGACTAGATGACCCTTGCGAATATTTCGCACCGTTAGTTGTCATTTTTGTAACATAAAATGAAAACATTTATATAAATATTTTATTAAAAGTATAAAATATTAGAAATCATAATATCATCATACATATGTTAAAATGCTTTTATAACACTTCTTTGAATACAATGTTAGAGGTAATGACATGATCATCGTTAACTTTTTGCCCGTACGAATTCTTAATACCAACAAAAATATCTTTAATCGTACGCACTCGAGAAAAATCCACGTATAAGTGCACATGTGGAAAGACCGGTTCTGGTAAATACAATCCTACCTTTTGAACGGTTTGACCTTGTGCTTTGTTTATCGTCATAGTAAAAGAAACTTTCACAGGGAATTGTTTTCGTGTCATTCGGAAAGGCACAGTTGGATCAGAAGGTCGATTCGGGGTTTGAGTACAGTGTTATCGATATGAATAATTTTTGCTAATATGATGTGCTCTCCCAAGTTTGTTTGTTTGTTGTTGCCTGATACCATTTGTCAACCCGTATTACTACACTTCGTAAAACAAACAATGCCATGGCAATAGCAAAAACAGCTTTTTACAACTTAATATGCATATTATAAATAACTGACTTAGTAATAAACGGCATTATAGTAAATAGTGGTATTGCCAGAATGGATTTTAATACATACTATATTATGTAGCACTGTAATCATAATGACAACAGTATTATCATGCAGTTCTATACAAAATATAATTCTTATTAATGAAGATATTAATTTTTCAATTTCTAATTATTTTTCGTCATTAGTGTTAGATATAAGCTTTAAAATGGAATATATCATTCATTAAATTTGATGCGGTGGCATGGGAGATCTTTGCAACCGACAAAAAAAAGTGCTTTAGAAATAATATATATGATGATTGGTATGGATGAGACATTATAATATTAAAAATTCAATTTTATATTAAAAGTGGCTAGTAGAATGGCGTAGTAATAGTAATTTCAAACTTTCTTAATTTTCGAACTAAGTTAGTTAACAGTTAATATCATTACCGCATTGTTGTGCAAGCCAAATTAACATGTTCAGGAGTGTGTGTTCTCCCTCAGACCGTATCAGGTATCTGTGATAAGCAATGTAAAAATAAGATAAAATAATATGTTTAAAGACTTAAATCAATTCTAATATACTCTACATATATGTATATTAGTATTTAGTGGGTTTCGTATAGTTAAGCCGCGATATCAGCTAGAGTGGTCTGGTGGGCATTTCGTTATAAAAACTCCTGTCACCCAATATATTGAATCGAATTTATTTACATACATATTTTTAGTATGTAACATCATGTATAACACTATTCTTTTTCGTCTTTAATCTGCAGATTAGATTTTTTTTAATTATTTACTTATAAGCGTTGAAAAGTACTTTATTACAAATCCGTCCTTACGGCAACGGTTCTAGCTAAACTTTTTGAAAGTTAATAATTAAAATTAAACAGAATAAAAATATTCAAAATTCTGAATCACTTAATTACGATATTATACCAAGTGATTGGAATTTCTAAAATGTCATCAACAAATGCATTGTCTTCTTATTGTGTGCGAATTTTGCAGTGAAGGATAAATTATAACTTGAAAAATACTCTCTTATTATAGGGAATATATGTACATAAAGACATTTAAAATATTTCAACCCCCTACAATTGCAAGCAGAAGTGATATACAATCACACCATATTCAAAAAGTTGTAATTTATGCCCAGCAAAGAACGCTTTGTTCAAAAATTTGCTTAGAAAATTTAAGTGCCCTTTTTTAAACTCGAATGCACATGTTTTAAGGAATATTTGCGGATAGTATGTACTGCATATCCCATATGTTCATATGTATTGCCTACAAACCAGAAAATGTTGAAAGTAAAACCAGACTATTATTTAAAGGTGTTTGAGCAGAAAATAATTGCAAGTGCACATTTAGCCTGGAAGAAGTTCAAAATCAATGATAAGAAGCACTGAAAACTTTATTACTTTACTTTTATAGTACAATGACTGTGATAGTTTTTATTCCCAAGTAGTCTGTCCTTAATATATGATATGCAAAAGAAAATGCCGACATCGCACATACATACATACATATTCACATTCGTTTTTCATTTAAAATACATACATATATCTGGAAGTAATCGGTTACAACTACAAATTAATAAATACATAAGTGAAAATAAATATTTTTTTCGATTGAATGAAGGAAGATATTAAACATTTTATCCTTTTGTGAATAATCTAACAAAAAAAAAAGGATAATAATAAAATTCATTGCCAGATTCCTTTGAGAATAGCAATCCTAATCCTAATATCCTAATCCTAATATATATTATAAACCTTTCTGTAAGTCTGTTTTTTTGTTTGTTTGTTTGTTAGCCAATCACGCCTGAACGCCTGAACCGATTTTCTTGAAATTTGGCATATATATCGGGCTTTTGTCCGTGGAGGTTAAAGGCTATAAATCTTTTCAAAATTTTGACCAAAAGGGGAGAAAAAATGGGAAAAATAATAATAGGTACTTTTTTACGATTTAGCTTAGTTAGGTTTCCCAAATGTTTTTTGTTTTGTTCGTTAGCCAATCACGCCTGGACCGATTTTCTTGAAATTTGGGATATAGATCGAACTTTTGTCTGTGCAGGTTATAAGCTATAAATCCTTTAAAATTTTGGCCAAAAGGGGTAAAAAATGGGAGAAGTGGGCAAAAAATAGTAATAGATACTTTTTTACAATTTAGCTTGGTTAAGTTTCTCTAATAGCTTTTGGAGATATTCCGTTTCTAAAGTAGAGCCAAAAGGAATCCAAAAAGGGGGAAAGAAGCTGAAAACGCGCAAATTGTGTGCAGATTATCGCAATCCTAATATCCTAATATATATTATAAATCTTTCTGTAAGTCTGTTTTTTGTTTGTTAGTCAATCACGCCTGAACGCCTGCACCGATTTTCTTGAAATTTGAATGGGCTTTTGTCCGTGGAGGTTATCCTAATCCTAATATATATTATAAATCTTACTGTAAGCAGTTTACAGGCTATAAATCTTTTCAAAATTTTGACCAAAAGGGGAAAAGAAATGGGTTAAATGGGAAAATAGGTATTTTTTATGCTTTAGAAACCGCAAAACTCTATTAATTTTCCCAAATAGCTATTGGAGGTGTTCCGTTTGTTTGTTAGCCAATCACGCCTGTACGCTTGTACGGATTTTCTTGAAATTTGGGATATAGATCGGGCTTTTGTTGTAGGCTATAAATCTTTTCAAAATTTTAACAAAATGGGGAGAAAAAATGGAAAAAATGGGGAAAAACTGGTAATAGGCAATTTTTTACGATTTAGCTTAGTTAAGTTTCCGAACTGTTTGTTGTTTTTTTTTAGCTAATCACGCCTGGACCGATTTTCTTGAAATTTGGGATATAGATGGAACTTTTGTCGGTGCAGGTTATAGACTATAAATCTTTTTAAAAGTTTGACCAAAAGGGGAGAAACAATGGGGAAAAAATGATAATATGAAATTTTGTAGCTTAGTTAAGTTTCCCAAATGTTTGTTGGTTTGTTCGTTAGCAATCACGCCTGGACCGATTTTAATGAAATTTGGGATATTGATCAAGCTTTTATCGGTGCAAGTTATATGTAACAAATCTTTTCAAAATTTTGATCCAAAGGGGAAAAAACGGGAGAAAGAGAGAAAAAATTAGTACCTTATGCATAAATGGTGTATTTTATCTGTTTTGATTTAGCTTGGTTAAGTTTCCCAAATAACTATTGGAGGTTTTCTTTTTATAAAGTTGGACCAAAAGGGGACCAAAAAGGAGGAAAGGGGCAAATAACGGGTAAATTGATTGGATTTATATTTAGGATTTAGAGTATTCAAAAAACTGGGTTATTTGTTAAACCGGTTTCCGAATAATTTAAAAAATTTAATTTTTTAAGTAACCGGTTTCGAAACCTATAAACAGTAAATAAAAATATTTATTGATATTTTTATAACCCGCGTCACGCCGGGTACAATCTCCTAGTATACTATAATATGTACACACTCTATATATATTTATGATTAAGTCAACTTATATTTTTTTTTTGTTTTTTTATATATATTCAATTAAATTCAATTAGGGCCTCAGCGCCCTATGGGCATTATTGAAGCAAGTTGGCAGTTTCAGTTATACTGATTAAAATTATTAATTTATACAATAACAAATAATGATAGATATAATAAAATAAAAAAAAATATATACACCCAACTCTTTTTTTACACGGTTTCTTTTTACACGGATTTAAAGTTACACGGATTTAAAGTTACACGGTTTTTTTTTTGTTGTCAACCAACCGGTAGTTTAATTGATGGCGGTCTAACATTTGATAAAAGTATGGTGAATCGTTTCTTAAAAAATGATCCTAATATGGAACGTGCCCTGAAATTCGAACGAGATATTATTACTTGTATTACTAGGTATAAAGAGTTGTATAAAGAACTTAAAAAACCAATAAAAAAAAAAAGCTGGCGGCAAAGGCCTTTGGAAAGTAGTCCGGCAGTTCAAAACTCTAGTACCGGACGGAAGACACCATTGGATAATTTGATGGATATCTTCAGTAATGATACCGACTTTAGTCCAGTTTTCCGCAAACAATTGCGGTTGGTATCAAGTAGCGACGAATAATATGGAGCTATGTAAATATTTTTTCTTTATTTCTATTCTAATTTCTCTGTTCTTAATTCTGGATTAACAGATTGTTTTTTGCTTGCTCTACCAATTTTTCACCTGTATGAATTATGTATTTTAAGTTTACAAATGATATTTAACGTATCCCCCATTTTACTATGGGAAACACCTCCTTTTTTACACAGATTTCTGAGGAACGTATCTACCGTGTAAAAAAAGAGTTGAGCGTATAAATATATATTAATATAATAATATTAACAATTAATAATTATAGGTAATTTATTATATTGAAGGCTACCAATATATTCAATCCTCCGCCTGGTTGTTCCTAACCTGCACCTAGCGGTATATAAATTGCATTGGTTCCTTGTATTGAAAAGCGTTTGATTCTGAGAAAAAATAACTGATCTGTATCCTATGGACTTAAACATATATATTAGCAGTTGGTATTTATATGTTCCACAAATAGGCATAATATGTTTACGCATATCTCTATAAAGTAATAAAGTGGGGTATCGTAGCGGTAAATTATAAATTGTCTTCAAGTTTATATGACTTTGTATTAAGGACGGATAAATCATCAATTTTGTTTTCAGATTAAGTTTGTTTTTCATTTTAAATAAAACCCCAACGGCTAGTGCAATTTTTGATTTTACCTCATTAATGTGTAGATTCCATGCCATATTACTTTGCAATGTAAGTCCTAAATATTTTACACTATCTGTTTCCAAAATCAAATTTTCACCGACTTGAATTGCTAAGCTATTATCCCGCACACGTGTACATGATCTAAATCTGATTAATTTAGTATTATTCGCACTCAACTTTAACATCGCGTTCCATATACGTTTTCAAAACCAAATCGTACGTATATAAAATAAACAAACATCATCTGCCAACATATACAATTTACCCGTTAGTTGTTTAGCTAGAAAGATCATTCAAATAGATAGAAAAAAGTAGAGGACCAAAACAACTATCCTGGGGTACGCCACTTTGAACATCCAACATGGTACTTTTTTCGTCACCAATCTGAACGAATTGTCTTCTATTCCTAAGAAAATTCTCAAATAATCTCAATTCCTTGTCCATAATACCATAAAACATCAATTTCCGCAACATTATATCATGGTCAATGAGATCGAAAGCCTTACTAAAGTCCAAAAATAGCCCCGAAACCGCACTAGAACCTCTATCCAACTTGTCACAAATGAAGTTTATAGCATTCAAAACTACCTCTTCTGTATACCTCTTTTAAACCCAAATCGATATTTGTACATTAAATTGTTTCCATCCAAATACGAACGACCTTTTCAAAAATTTTATCAATAATTAGGAGTAGGGAAACTGGACAAAAATCACTGGCTTCAGTAGCATTCACAACTTTTGGTATAGGCACAATTTTGCTTCTCTTTAAACATTGCATGTTAAAACGGAAGGTAGTATGCCATTACAGTCGTATATTACCTTTGCAAAAATATTATCACACCCCACAGATTTATTTAAGTTCAAATTATTAACAACAGAATTTATATGTTCAACAGAAATCTGCTCAAGATTAAAGCGGAAAGAAAACTGACGTAAAGTATGTATCTATCTTCCGGATACGTTTGAGTTTGCAGTCTTAAATTTGCCATAGATTGAATAAAATATTGATTGCGAATATTTACCTTTTTTCGTCCAATTTCTATTAGCTCATCATCATATATGAGATTAAGATCTTTCCTTTTATATCTTCCAAGAGAAGTGTTTCTCGGATCATTATTCAATTTCTCTAAACAATCATGGTAATAGTTTACCCTGGATGACTTGGTAGCCAGTTTTTTAGCTTTTCCAAATCTTTTCAACAACAGATCATATTTATTGCTCTTGGTCTTTCTCCTCTTCGCTAAAATTTTGTGTTTATATAATATTAAAATTTGAAGATTTCCGTTTATCCATGGAGCAATTTTGAATCTCACTAGCCTTCTGTATTCACGTGTTTTCATTGACTCTCTATTGCGTTCCCAATGCAGTTTATTGCGTTGCCAATCAATACCGAGGTGTCATTAATATTCACAATTGAGCTCAAATCTCCATTTAACAATCCATAAACTTTCTGTCAATAATTCTATCTTCCTGAACAAATTCAGCCTGTATTTGAATCTACTGAAATTCAATCAAAAGTATTACTAAACACTTAATCAATAGAAGTTTTACTGAAAGGCCTCGTTACTAAAGTCTGACTAAAGTAGAAAAATTAGGATTATTCACTGGAGCTCATTATTCCTTCAGCAATACCAATAAAAAATCAAAAATTGATAATATTCTCAAACAATTACCATTTATTCTAAAATTCTCACTACAACAATTTTCTACACTGAATTGTTGTAGGTTATCACTTACATACAGTGAAGTGCCTCCATATCCTTCAGTTTTACAACAATGAACGCTCTTATATCCATATATTGAATAAAGATCAGTTAATTTTCCGTCACACCAAGTTTCCTGTATTACTTTTATATCAGGTAGGCTTGAACAACTTGCTATTAAGGATTTAAATTTATTAAATTTTGTTAGAGATGAAATGCTTCTAATGTTTACGCTAATTATATTGAAATATAAATTTTTAAAATTGGTAATATATTTATTATAATTAGAAATATTAAGAAAATATTGATTATTCATTCGTTTTTCTTTATCCATAATAATAATAATGTAATACAATTGTAAGACAGTATTCAAAAAGAAAACTATTCCAAGTTGTTAAAATCATTAGTTTCATCATTTCCAAATGCTCGCTTGGCAGCTACATTGTGTTCCCGTGATATACGCACAAAATTGCCTTTTGTCGCTGATTTTAATAGCAATTAATTTATTTCCTCTCCGGATCTAATTATCTGGTTCTTATAAGCATCAGTTTTCTTGCAGAAGCCAATGTTCTTTAGAGTTTTAGCATATTTCAGTAGCCATTAACTTATCTTTCAACGTTTTTGATGTAAATTGGACAACAACAGATTTTTTTTATTAGAACCATTCTTGTTTTTATAGCACATGAAGTACGCATTATCAATCTGTTCTGACTGCATTTCTACACCCACACTTTTCGTTTAATTAACAATAGAATCAATAGCAGTAACACCATCAGCTACAGTTAGCCCCTTTACACTGCAGTTAATCTTTACACCCATAGTATTAAGATATTTTAAAGTTGCTTCTAAGTTACTAATTTCCTTTTTAAGAGAACAAATTTCTTTATGTACTTCACTCAATTCTTTTTTATTTCAGAAAAATCTCTTAAAATAACATCATATTGTTTTGCCATGAAAATTATAGATTCTTGAATTTCGGACAGCTGATCCAGATTATTAAGTTTTGTTTTGATTTCATGTAATTCAGTTTTAATATTTCCTTCTTCTTTTTCTTCTATTTCTCATAAGTGACAAATAAACACTTCTCTCTCATTTTTAAACAGATACTCAAAATCAGTTTTATTCAGTTTAGTGGACTGAAAATGGTAATTTTTGGCGCACTTATCACATTCTATAAAATCATCAGTCTCCTCTTTTATATTTCTTTTACATTGTAAGCAAACTATTTTTGGTTTATTTAAACTTTTTCGACCTTTTATAGCCATCTTTCAATGAATTATTATATAAAAACAAGCAGTTTTTCACATAAATAAATTTTTACCTTTATTTTAATCAAGTAAAAATAATTCAAATATAACTACGCTTTAGCACTACCAAAATTTATGTCTTTCTCACAAGGGTTGCTAACTTAATTAAAATGGTATTTACAATATTGGTTAATAATATGTACAACAATTATATACATATATTTGTATGTCTATTATTTATATATTTGTATATCTATTAAATTTGTTCAGAAAGGTAAGTCTAATATTTGCTTCCTTTTGAGTCTACGAGCTTGGCTGGTAGCATCATGGTCAACAGATTATTGTGATTGCTTTGTTTGTTATTTGCCATGGGGCGTCTATAAATGATCTTAAAGTTTTCGATTGAAATCTTTGTAATATTTCGATGTTGGAATTACTGGCTGTAACAATTGAATACCATATGTCGACTTCAACAATTTCCGCGGCGTAAAGTAAATGTTACGTGTGCCGATTTCACAGTGTTAATCTTTATTTTCCATTTAGTTAACCAATTTTCAATCACTCTAAGTTCTTCCTGTAGTTGTATAGAAGCATCACTCGATATGTGCTTGCTGCTAGTACTGCAGTATGGTTGGAAGAAGTTTTTCAAGTTTAAAAATAGCCCCTCGTGCCAAACCTTATCAAAAGCCTGTAGTACATCTAAAAATACCCCCGAACAATATTTTTTATTCTGTAAACATGAAATGAATAAATATAATTCATTATTTTTCCTTCTATTTCGAAAAAAAAAACGAATATTTAAAACTTATTTTCTTTAAAAAGAGTAGAAATACGATTCAGTATTTAATCACAACACTGATAACGTATAATAGCTCAAAATATAATAGAGTACATAAACGCATTTTAGGGTAGCAAATTTATCTGCTATCCGTTTGTTTGGGATGATATTACATATGAGGTTTCTTAATGGTGTCAATAATGTATGTACATAAAAATAAATACAGGAAGGTACTGTTAAAATTTTAAGAAAATCGGTCCGACCGTTTTTATATATATATATATTCATATGGGAGGTTCCACGCCCCCTATTGGCAGTCAGTCCTCTTTTGCCTAACATATTCATGCTTATACTAAAGTGGCTTCAACAACATTTTAGAAGTCTAACTTTTATATATTCTTAGAGGTGACACGCCCACTATAGCCAATCCGCCCGTACTGTTCATTTATTCGTCAAAGTCTTCCATACAAAACTTATGAGATATGCGACATTAATTACTTATTGAGTATGCGTGACACCTCGCCTACTTGAAATTTTGAAATAAAAAGTTCTTTCCAGACATACAGGAAGGTACTGTTAAAATTTCAAGAAAATCAGTCCAGCCGTTTAGGCGTCTATAGACTTCAACCAAAAAACCCATAAACAAATAAAGACACATTCATTTTTATATATATAGATATCGATAGGAGTAGCGAAGCACACCGGGTTTTAGCTAGTATACAATAATTTTACAGTTGTTTTCCTCGTGATAATATCGGAGGATAGTTATTCTAAAACATTTCGCACATTGAACAATTCAAACACAAATCTTATTTAAAAATGTATTTTTAGTGACATGACATACAGGTCGGCTTCTCTTAAAAATGTATTCGGCTTTTTCTAAATTATTCACCTAAAGTCAGTATTTTGCTCATAGTATATTTTCTTCTTTGCACAAGGATTGTTCAGTTCTTTAAGCCCATTAAGATCAGGAGAATTTTTCGACCAATCTTTTTCAATATTTGTCTCAAAATTAGTAGCATTAGCACACAAAAATTTATGAGGTTCCCACTGGCCCCAATATATCAGGGTTATAAAAACGTGTGTCAACTCTGGTTGAAAGTGTTTTATGTTTTTGAAGTGCTCATTTTAGAATTTTATTTTTTTGATTTTTAAATTGTGTATTAGCTTCAAATTTTTAACTGAGTGTTTTAATAGTTGTTTTTACTATTGTGTTTTATTTTTTATTGAAATTTTTATTCTAAATTGTAAGTTTTTATTTGTTAAATATTGATTTTGTTCCTTTTTATCAAAACAAAAATTGTTTATTGTTTTTAAAAATTTTTTGTTTTTGTAATCGTGTTACAGTTGCTTTTTTATTCTATTTCCACCTGAATTCTTTTTTTCTTTGTTTTTATTTTTATTTCTTATGCTTTTTATTTTGTTTACTGTTTTGCTTGCAATTCTTGCTAATTTTTATTATTATTTTTGTTTTTACATTTAGAGATATCTTTATACTTTTTTTTTCTTTTATATATATTCTTTTATTTATTTCTAATTTATACTATTTTGTTATTTATTTTATAAAAATGAATTCTTGTAAGGCGTCAAAATGCATTGCAAAGAAAGAGGGTGAACGCCAGATTTCTTGCTGGTTATGTGATAATTTGTTTCACATTAAGTTTGTTGGTTTGCTTCCTCGCACCACGGACCAATTAGTGGATAGTTCACTGGGTCTTCGCTGGTGTTGTGATAAATGCAAGGTGGTGGATATTCAATTTTATAAATTTTTTATGGGGTCTCGTCGTGAGTTTACTGAGATGCACACTGAATTTGCATCTCTTTTTGCTAGATTTCGTCGGTTTGAGGGATTATTTTCAAAGCAGCTAGCAGTTCTATACAGAAGTCTGCAAATTTAGTTGAACTGAGTCCAAAGTCTACTCTGCCTCCTCTCACTTCTCAGGCATCTTCTAAACCGCCTTCTGTTTCATATTCGTCTGTAGTGTCCGCTAGTTTAGATATTTCTGCTCCTAGGGAACTGGTTGTAGTTAAACCTAAAGGTGCGGTCACATCTAAAAAATATTTGCCACATCTAAAAAATTTTGCCATAATGTGACCACAAAATAAATTTGCGTGGCAAACAGAAAAATCCGCCATTTTTGGCAAATAAAATTGATTGCCGGCAAATAAAAGTTTTTTTAATGTGACCAAATATTTGTATGAAAATTTGGCAAATATTTGTTTGCTCTTACATATTTTTCGTAAGGGCAAACAGTGGCAAATAACAGCTGTTTAAGACTGTGTTGCATACTAACAAAACTAAAACATCACTGAAATCGCAAAAAAATGAATGAATACAAATTTGAAGAAAATAAATAATTCATTTTATGGAAACCTTTTTATTTATTGTAAATGTATTCATTATATAGATATAAGTATTTGGGTGCCTGCATATACAGAGAGACATTCAAAGCCTGAAATATAAATCCACGTTAATGCATATATCAATTGTTGTACCTTTCTAGATGAAAGCTATTCAGGGGTTTTAATGATTTTTCAGTATAATGGTTATTTTTTTAAATCTCATTAAAGGAAAAGATGCCTGAAACGACTTAACTCTTTAGTACATGTTTTTGTTATAGAAAATTTTTCATTATTATTATAATGATTTTAATTTTTTTTCCAAATTATCATGACAAATTTTGTTCCTGAAAATAAACATGTTAAAATATTCAAAGTACAATGTAATGATTGGAATTCTTGAAGTAGACGGTATGAGTCATTGTAATGGAGAATTGTAATTCAACGCAGCAACATAATTCTGATTTTTCTTTACACACATAGAGTACATTTTAGAATTCAATCATTCATTCAATCATTTTTGAGGATAAATTTTCAAACAAAGTGACCTGAAAGCCCTTCTCAAAAATATCGATAAATAATTTTCAATTAGACCTAAAAGAATTCCTTCAATTTATATATATTCGATTTCCAATTTTTAGATTTAACATCTATTTTAAGTTATGTACATCATTACAGCGATTTTCAAATATGGTGATTGGCTGCACTGGAAAAATGTAAACAATTGTTTATGTTAATTTTATTGTGATTAAAAACATAGTTTTTCAGTTTTTTTTTCTTATTTTATGTATGGAAGCCATTTCCAAAGCCATAGTCGTCTTTCTTTTTTTTCCCTTCCCAAAATAGCACAGAAGCTCCGCAACATAAAACGAAAAAATATTCACTTTCTATTATGTGTGAAAATGCGGTCAACATATTTTTGTTTTCCAACATTCTGGTCAAACATATGTTTTGTGACAAACATTTTTTAAGTGTGACCACATAACAAAAATATTTGCCAAACTTTTGTTTGCCGCTATTTGAAGAAACAAAAATGGGAAAATAAATGTGCGTAGTGTGACCACAAAACAAAATTTTAGTTGCTTCAGTCATATTTCTGGCAAACAAGGGAAAACAAAATTATGGCAAACATTTGCCATATCCGCACCTTAATAGGAATATTTGTGTGTCTCGTTTTTCGGTCGATGATATAAAATGTTTTGTTAAATCGAAGATTAGAGAACCTTTTGAGTTTGGTTGCTATAAGATGAGGCCATCTTTGGATAGTAGTATTTCTTCATTTAAATTTTATGTTGCTGATGAAAAGTTTGGTGAAATTGTTGATCCTGTATTTTGGCCACAGGGTGTATTGGTACGTGAATTCGTATTCAGGCTGGGTCATCGTATGAATGGTGTTAATTTGCCTGGTTCTAATTCTCAAAAAAACTAACTTCGAAATCGTCTTTTAATTTCGGAATTGCTTATCAAAATGTTCGTGGACTCAGGTCTAAACTTTCTTCGCTTTATAATAGTAGTTTTGATTTTGAATTTGATGTAATTGCTTTTACTGAGACGCGGCTGAATTGTGATATCTTAGATTCTGAGATGATGTCTAGTAATTTTAATATTTATAGACGGGATAGGAAGTTAAGGAATGGTGGTGGTGTTCTTATTTCCATTTGTTCTAAATACTCATCTGAATTTTTTGATTGGCTTGTGTTGTTCGGAGGATATTGAGTTTATTTGCGTTAGGGTATATAATCGTGGAAAGTCCATTTACATTACTTATTCATATATTTCTCCTTGTTCTGACATTCATATCTATAGGGCTCACTTCGATTTGATTTCTAAAGTAATGGATTCAATGGGGCATGAGGGGATTATTGTAGTTCTTAGTGATTTTAATCTTCATGTTCTTCAGTTCCATTCTATGATGAAATTCTGTCCGCTATGTGTGATCTAGGTCTTTTCCAGGTTAATGGTGCATTTAATTCAATGGGGAGAATTTTGAATCTTGTGTTTTTGGGGGATCCAAGTATTTCTTCTTTATTTCGCATTGATCCTATATCTATCTCTGAGGATAGTTATCATCCTACGTTGTTACTTTCTATTGAAGTTGATCTTTGTTTACCCGCTCATTTGGTAATGAGAAGCATTTTAATTTCCACCGTACGGACTTTGATCACTTGAATACACTACTGTCCTCTGTTCTTATTTCGTCACCGTATGACTCTCTTTCACTTGACAGGATCTTGGGTGGATTTTATGATGTATTACTTAATGTTTTAGGGAGTGTGTTCCATTATTAAAAAGTCGTTTGGAGCGTTCTGGTCCTCCATGGGATTCGGCTAGACTGTCAAGGTTGAGGAATAGGAAATCGAAGTTATTTAAAAAGTTTGTTAGATCAGGTTCTGATATTGAGTATGTTCTTTACTAGGGCGCGCGCGGATTATCGTAGAATGAATCATTACTGCTATGAGGAATATATGATTAGAGTCAAGTCGAACTTCGCTAGTGATCCTAAGTAATTTTATGACTTCGTTCGAGCTAAACGTAAATCATCTTTGTTTCCCACTGAGATGTTTTACGGAGGCATATCATCCTCTAGTTCCCTTGATATTTCGAACATGTTTGCTGACTTCTTTCAGTCTACTTATAGGCAGTTGGACTCGGGCCCCGATCCGAGTAGCGGGTATCCTTATTCAGTGGGAAGTGTCTCTATTTCTAACATATACTCATTTGATGAGGAGTCTGTTCTTGATGCTTTGTCTGGACTGAAACTTACATACTTGCCGGGCACTGACGGAATTCCGGCCTGTATTTTAAGAAAGTGTGCTGTTGTCTTGAGTGGTCGTTTGACCTTTATATTCAATGAGCTTCTGAGGGTTGGTCATTTTCCATCTATTTGAAAGAGTTCGTTTATAATTTCCTTTGCATAAGTCGGGTAATAGATCTAATATTTCCAATTACAGGGGTATTGCCAAGCTCAGTGCTATTCCCAAGTTGATGGAGAAACTAGTGACGGATTATCTCTTTTTTAATACGAGATCTTTAATATCTCCTTTCCAGCATGGTTTTTTGAAAGACCTACCTTAATCCTGTCCCTGTTACTAATCTTCTTGAATTTACTACACATGTTTGTCGGTGCTCGGACTGACGTAATTTATACTGATTTCAGTAAAGCTCTTGATAGGGTTGATCATAGAACTTTCACTAATCGGTATTCCTGATACTATCCATCGTTGGCTAGACCCCTACTTCTCCCTTAGGACTCAGAGGGTATTGTTTAGGAATTCATTGTCTAAGACTGTATATGTTACTTCTGGTGTTCCGCAGGGTAGCCATTTGGGTCCTTTACTGTTTTTATTATTTCTGAATGATCTTCCTTCTGCTCTTTCTGATGTATGCTGACGACGTTAAATTATTTTATACTTTTGATGATGATCATGGCCAGGATGTTCTTCAGCGAAATATTGATTTGTTTGTTACTTGGTGCAGGATAAATTTAATGGATCTTAATTTGAGAAAATGTAAATGCATGGTTTTCTCTCGCCTTGTGATTCATTCTTGCCCTTTGGAAACTGTGCCTTCATTTCTTGATTTAGGAGTATTATTGGATATTAAATTGTCTTTTATTGATCATATTAGTTTGATGATTGGCAAAGCTCGAGCTGTTCTTGGTTTTGTGAAAAGATGGGCTAGGGAATTCATTGATCCTTATATAACAAAACTAGTGTACATTTCACTTGTTAGACATATTTTGGAGTATGAGTCTGTTATTTGGAATCCATACTATCGTTGTCATAGTGATTCAATCGAGTCTGTGCAGATGCAGTTTATATTTTTCTGTTTACGTGGCTTAGGATGAGATTGTGCCAATGGGCTTTTGCCGTATGATTCTGAGTTTTTGCTTTCTAACCTGAATTTCAGCATTCCTGCAGGATTTTCACGGCACTATCGTCCTCTTTCTTTAGATTTCTATAGATCGAATTATGCAAGTAATTTTCCTTTTCGTAGATTATGTAATGATTTTAACATGCATTATGATTTTATAGATTTTAGTTGTAGTGTTTTTAATATAAAGCGTGGCTTGTATACTGGCATTAGTTTATAAATTATTATATAAAAATGTATTTTTTCTTCTTGTCTCAGATTGTTACGTTTCATTGTTACCTTATTCAGCTTGTGATTAAGTTCTGTAGCTGTTTTATGTTCTCGTTGGCATAACTTTTCCCTTAGCCGCTGCAGTCCGGACGGTAGTGTGTACGTGTCCCTACGTAATGGGGACCAAAACCTCCGCGGTCGGGTGAGGGTGGGTTAGTGTGAAGCCGGGGACGATAATATGAACCATTTTGCGTAGTCTTTGGTCCTAATCACTTAAATACAAACAGGTCCATCTATGTATATCATATTCTGATTATGACCATTTAATCGCAATGAAGAGAGCCATGGCATCCGGGAGTCGATATGAGTGCCAATATCAAAGTCAACGATATACAATGTCCCTCAGGTATAGATCATCTTCGGCTTTTTTCACACATAGGGCACGAATATCAACAATGTTCGTTAAAAAGAGCGTAAAAATACATTCAGTTGCTTAGCAGCTTTCAATGAAGTAGGTTCTTGTCGCTTCTTTTTGAAAAATTACAGTAGGATTCACTATTTTTTTAATGATATTCACTAATAACAGTGAGAAGTCTTCTCCATTTTTGGAAGAATATTTTCCATTTTCCACCATATAAATATATTACATATTAGGTTACTAACAATTTTCCTCTGGGTTATACACATGCCATTCACAAATACACTCACATTTTTATCATTTTCTTTTTGTGCCAACCAAAGCTAATTAAATTACGAACGCATATATTGGGCGTATCAACAATCAATATCATCGCAACATCTTGGAAAGAATATTGCCTGGAAGATAATTTGTCCATTTTTTTTTTTATTTAATTATTTTATTTTTTTATGTTTTCATGTTTTATTATTGCAATAAACTACACAGGAATAATTTATTGCTTAAATAAATACTCCCAGATAAAATAATAATTTCAGATAAAAAGAAATGCGATAATATTGCTCGTTAACGAATTGATCATCAATGTGGAGTTTTCTAATTAAAAACTTTATTTGACTTCGTCTGGTTAGTTCGTTTGGTTAGTTTAAAATAGATGTTGTGATCCATCCATCTATCTATCCATCCTCTTCTTTCCGTTTTTTGATTTTTATGTTAAATATAGTTTGGTTTAGTTTTTTGGGGTGTTGAAGCAGTATTTTTGCCATTTTATATTATTTAAGGAAGAAGAACCAACTGTCAACAGGCAATAGCATAACAAAAGCTAAATGTTTAACAAAAAAAAAAAAATTGACAACAACAAAAATTACGAAAAAAAAAGAAAGAAAACTAAAAAAGTATTCTGAAGCAAACGACAACAACAAGTAGAGAGAGCAAATTTAATTTGTGGCTAAAAATGTAACGGTTTTTTATTTTTTACTTTTGTATACGTATTAGCAGATTGTACCCGGCTTTGCGCGGGTTATAAAAATAATAAATAAAAATCCGTTTTCAGAAAGGGTTTCTTAAAAATGCAATTTTTCAAATTATTCGGAAACCGGTTTATCAAACAACCCAGTTTTTTGAATACTCTAAGTCCTAAATGTAAATGCACTCAATTTGCCCCTTTCCTCCTTTTTGGATCCCTTTTGATCCAACTTTATAAAAGGAAAGCATCCAACTTAATTTAACCAAGCTAAATCGTAGAAAAATGCCTTTAAAACAGATAAAATACACCATTTATGCATAAAGTACTAATTATTGCCCACTTTTTTCTCCTTTTCTCCCATTTTTTTCCCCTTTTTACCGACAAAAGCTCGATCAATATCCCAAATTTCAAGAAAATCGGTCCAGGCGTGATTGGCTATGCACTCAATTTACCCGTTTTTGACCCCTTCCCCCTTTTTGGACCCATTTTGGTTCAACTTTAGAAACGGAATACCTCCAAAAGCTATTTGGGAAACTTAACCAAGCTAAATCGTAAAAAATTACTTATTACCATTTTTTCTCCACTTTTGGTCAAAATTTTGAAAATGTTTATAGCCTATAACCTGCCCCGACAAAAGCTCGATCAATATCCCCATTCGATCTAGACGTTCAGGCTTGATTGGCTAACAAACAAACAAATAGACTTACAGAAAGATTTATAACATATATTAGGATTTATGTGCACATGCCTGCATAAACATAAATGCCTAAGTGACTGTGCCTTCATTTAGAACAAGTGTGAGAGCCTTGCTGCGAAAGAAAAACTAATTTTCCAACTCTCTAACAACCATTATTTTGTAAAATGTTGTCAATTCTGGCAGCCAGTTGGTAGAGTGCAGGAGCGAAGCGAATAAAAATTAAACAAAACAATAAGAACTTAAGCATAAACAATACCAATAATAACAAAAACAAAAAAATTACAAAAGTTTTGCTCTTTAAATGAGGCAAGTTTTTCTTTTTAAAACTCGTATCAACTCTCAAAAACAAAAACAAAAATGATGCCTCCGGCTGATAAATTTCCCATACAGGATAATGAGAATACGCATACCAAAAGGCTCTGTGATTAACTTGAACTTAAATGCGAAGATTCTTACAAATAAACAAAAATATACTCGATGTGTGGGTTAAACTTTCCTTCCTTTAACTCTCTTTCTTTGTTGATCTGTGATCTACGTATGTGTGTATGTCATACATGTAACATTTAACAGGGTTATACATAAATTAAAATACTACACGTATAGATGTATGTACAATGTACATATGTATATAACCAAACAATAAAGTATCCGAAAGAAATATTACGTGTGTGTATGAATATTAAGTCATAGAAATAAGAAGGAAATGTCGAACAGGAAGTGAAATGCAACAAGAGGACAGTAAAAACAATCAAAAATATTCCTACGGTTATGAACTTTTTAACTACCCAAACACAAAAAAGTGAAAAAAAAACTTCATCACTTCCTTAACTAAAAGCAGAAACATAAAAATATATTCCTGAGAAACACATACATACATACATACATATATTTATTTAGTTATGTATACATTTATGTACATAGATTTGTGTTGCTATTTGGATGTGTATGCGTATGTGTATGTGACTCTGTTATAATTTATTAGAAATAAAATTAAAAAGTTTTTTCCCTCGGAAATCTAGTCGTAATTTGTGGAAAAGTTTATCTGCCTTCTCAAAGCGTTAACGAGTTTTCAAACGAAATTGTTTTTTTTTTCTCAAATTGTAAGGCGACATGTTTGCCATCATTGGTGACTGTCAGTCTTGTAGTCGATTAAAAAAAAAAAGAAAAGAAGAAAAAAACATTTATTTCACTTCGTCGTCCTTAGATGTGCAATTAAAAACCATTCATTCACATGTAAGCGCAAATAAAATTAGTCAACAGATTTTCAATCTGCATTTAGCAACTTCAGTGTAACAGATTCAACATCTCATGCCTGTCATTCAATTCTGATATTTGTCAGCCTAAATGACTACTTGTTACGATAGATTAGCATTTCAGTAAATCTGATAAATTATTCGTTCGACGTTCGAATTTTTACCCACTCTATGGTATTCTTCGCTGTTATGGCGATGATGTTATTTTTAGTAATGGGTGTCCCGACAGTATATAAAGTACCGAAATCTCACATTATTCATTATTAGACGCTGACAAATAATTTATACCTTAAAGACCATTTATATATTTATTAAAAGTTTCATGTACTGTTTCTGTAAGCCAAACAATGTTTATTTCACACAAACAAACACACTTCTTAATTAGTCTTCTAGCTAATAAATTTGCCTCCCTTAATCGGGTTCTGGCTGTGTGGACGCCAATAGAAACTCCTAATTGGCATTGGTCAATGCACTGCATGAGTAGGGGACATTGCAAAGTAAATACTAGAGGTGTGCACAAGACATATAAAATTGCACACTATTGTATATTTTTCATTTCATTTTTCACTATATGCATATTTTTCTCAAGATCAAATATTGATTGTAGCTGCAAATATAAATAAGTGTAAGGCAAAGATAGAGTACAAAAAACAACTGCACTCGTAAACCATTGTACAACAGTATAAAAGAGAGTTGTATCAAGAGCACAACAAAAATATTGCACTTCTTTTTTGATCTCGGCAACCGAACATCTTCGTCGACGCCAGCATAGCCAGTAACTTTTTTAAACTTTTTATTTCTGGGGAAAAACCTATTTTTACTCTACTGATATTCATATGGCAATACTGAAAATGTAGCTTCAGTAGTAAAATGTGCTCTTACAACACAAAGCATTTCAGTGCACTCGTAAAATCAAGAGCAACAGAAAAGAGTACACTACAGTATTGCATTCGGTGAAGGGTACGCTAGCAGAATGTCTTGTGCATATCTCTAGTATTTACTGAGTTTTAGAACAGCTATGGACAAAGGCAATAAATTTGTACAAATTATTGTTAATTGATCGGGTCTCCTTGTCTCCTTGTCTCCTTTAAAAATCATGCCACACAAATTACAACAATTGTCTCTAATGTTTTTATTAACAATCCACTATCCTTGTAGACGGTCTTATTATCAGGGGTTTAAATACATTTGTGATTCATTAAATTCTTATAATGTTTAAAATTTTAGCTAGCACAATAGCATTGGTTTTTATATCTAAAACAATTGTATTGTGATATACAGGTATCACTCCTACAATACAGTCGATAGGTTCTTATAATATGACGTGTTATTTGAAGCCATGCTATAAGAAATTGGATACTGGTACAAAAACAGGGCTTAAGTTCCAACAAAATATTTTAATGCCACAGATGAAACATTATTGTTATTAATAATAAAAAAATAAATATAAATCCACGTAAATACATAAAAAACAAACAAAAATCCGCATAAATATAAATGAATGTATATTATGAATTTAGTTTAGTAATTTTCTTCATCATCGCTGCTCAATTCAATTAAATGGGAATGCCTTTTCGGCTGAATAATATCATCTTCACTTTCTGAACTTGCATTTATATTTTGTTCACCAGCAGATATATTTAAAACAAACCGTAATATTGCTTTGTTTCCCTGTCCGTTCAAGTTTGTTGTAAATTTCTTGATATGGTGACAGACAATTTTGTATTTCCCTTTTGAATTTTCGGTTTCTTTCAGCACAAGGGTCTGCATCCAAGTCTAATCCTTCCTGTAATTCTTTTCATTATCATCATCAGAGCTAAAATCGATTTCATTCACTTGGGGTTCGGAAGCGATTTCTGCCAAATCTGCTTCCCCAACTTCTTGTTCCACTAACAAATCTTGTACATCTGCAATAGCCATATCTACAAACACTTGTCTTCCGATCGAACTAACAAGTTCCAATATGTCACCAATTTCAGTTTCTCTTAATTCATGCACGTTTTCTATCTCAACTACTGCTGGCCATATCTTTTTCCAACATCGATTTAATGTTGTAATTTTCAGTTCTTTCCGCGATAAGGGTGTGATATAGATGCAGCCTTTAATTGAAAATCGCTTCCAAACTTCCACTACATCAATAGATTTTGAATCAGTTATGACTGAAATCCATTTTAATGATCTCCTTATGTAATAAGTCTTAAAATGTACCGTGTTGGAGAAATAAATTTCGTCTCTTATCGAAAAGATTGAATAAAGCATTCGATAGCTGACGTATCGAAATTTTATCAAAATGTACTAGATTTTTTTACAATGGAATAGAATTAAAACATATGTTTAAGACCTATCGAACGTATTAATAAGAAGAAAAATACATTTTTATCCAAAAATGAATAAACATAACAAAATTTTCGCGGCTTATTGCATTTTTGTAGTAAGATATATTTAAAACCAGAAATAAAATTTGTTTTAAATAAGGGATGGTTACATTTGTATCATTGTGCTTATCGTCGTCTGATTCAGTACGTATTCGGAAAGAAATGAAGAATAAAAGCGATCCAATGTCCCTATCGACTAGTGGTAGACTTTCGTTGATTCTACTTGTGAAGGCAGAGTAATAATTTTTATATATTTTTCCTTTTTTTCATAAGATATTGGCTTTTCTTTTTCCACACATTCACCTGTGCTATCATAAAAATCGTCTCCTGATAAAGTCCGCCTCCGGTTTTTTGTTTTGATGGCTTGTTAAAAGAAATTTTCTTTTTGGCATTGACTTTTTGATCAGTAAAGTAAATACAATCATTCTCCATCATTTTACGTCATTTGTTGGTGGACCATTAGAATTCAGCTCAAGTGCAAGTCGCTCCCACAATCTTTTGGCTGTTGCTTTTCCTTGGCTTCAATTTAGCAATTTGTTTTTCACCAAATTAGGATGATCGACCATATATTGCCCCAAAACATCTTTCTATTTTTCATTTATTTTATTAATATTAGTCGCGACATAATAATTATACATAGTTTTATTAATTTTATTTCAAAATTTAAGTATAATAATAAACATACATTTTTATAATTATTTCCACGTACAACTTGTTCGCGCCAACATAAAAATATAGTACTGAACTGACGAGTAAAATTAAAACAGCTGATACTCGATTAGAACCAATATGGTCAATTCGGTGCTTTTGCGCTTGACCATTGTAATGACAGCGCGTTCTTAAAGCAAAATGCTTAAGCCTTTAGGAAAAGATACTTATGAATGTTTCAGTGTATTCTAAAAGTAATATTTCTTAGCTTAGTATTGAGAAATAGATTAACTTCAATACCGTCAACTAAAAGCGTTTGTACCGTAAAATAAGTCAACGTAAGCAATGGCATGTTCAGAATTGGTGGCTCAGAAGGTCTTGTTACGTATTTGGTGAGATCATCGATTCCCTGATCATACAATGAGCCTGTGCTCTTAAATATTGAAGCCTCTGAAGGAACCAATCGCAAATGAGTGGTTTTAAAATCTGTTCTGTTTATTGTTGTAATGGTTTGCCGATAATAATTCACTTAATAGATGATTAGTAATATTGTATACAAATTAGTGATGTCTTAAAAAACACACTTTTTTACGTAAATTATCAGACTTTTTAGACGGTACTGAGAAAAAAAAATAAAAGATGGATCCAAATCTCTAAAGAAGAAATTCTTAACAACTGCGACAAATGTCAGGCCTAAAACTTGTATTACAGATGGCCATTGGCAACTGACAGCTGGAAACTCAATGGTCAAATATGGTAACTATGAATTTGTTGTTGCAGCTTATACATATTTTATTATATCTCCTAGTCCTATATAATATGGAACAATCTCTCAACCATCAACTGTTCCGCTGACGCATCGAGTGGGAAAACACTTTCGAGTCTAATTAGGCCCGATAAATTCAAAATTTTACGATCCGTTTCTATCACAATACGAACAACTCATACATAATTCATGCAAATAATTCCTATTTCCAGTTGCCAGATGGCAACTCAACTAAAGTTCGAATCCGATGCATAGTAGACACATTCACTTAGCTTTCCCAGATGGCTACAAATATTTATCGTGTGTATTAGAGAAAAGATGAACAAATTTAAAATTGACAAAATAATTTGTCATAACTCTTAAACGTTAAATAATCAAAGACAAAAGAGTTTTGTGTTGAAAATTTTTAAATCATCGTCGAAAATTGTCATATTGAAAATAAACAAATTTTTATATTTTAATTGTTTTAAACCAATTACGATGACGATTACGTATTGCCTTCTTAAAAGTTTAGCAAAATTATTTCAAGCCAATATGTACGAAATTCTTCACAACTCTCTCCTGATTTCAACGGAGCCGCCATTAAGACTAAGCAAACTCACAAAAATTAATATTAATTTTCCAATAAACTTGTCTAAATGGTTATAATTATATTGTTATATTTTCTAACACAAATATTATAAAGCGTTTATTTATTGCGATTTCGAAGATATTGATTTGTGATCGTTATTATTTTCTTTATTTTAATAAATCCTTTATTTTTATTCAAATCACAACGTACTTTAACTGATAGCTCAGCCCAGTCAATGTTATTCATGATCTATCAACGAAAAAATAAACTTTCCGGTATTCAATACCACCATGCTTAACACGCAGTTCCTAATAAGACTAAAGGTTCAATTAGTCGTGACTTAACCATAACCATATAAATCAGCTGTTTTAACCAACTTTATGGACATCACTGTTTTCGATTATAGGTAATTTACCATAATGCCATAGTCATAACGATAACCATATGTACCAATTGAATTTTGGTTTTTTGCCATAACCATAAACAGCTGTTTGCTGAATTTACTTACTTGTATACACATTTTTTTTTTTGTTTACTTTTGAAAAATACAAATGTGCGATTAACGTAAACAGCTGTTTATGACCATGGCAGCACTGATTGCTAATAGTAAATTTACGGTAATGGATTATGTTACGACTACAGCGTTATGGTAAAGTCACGACTAATTTAACCTTAACGGTCACTCCTCGTGCCAGCATTGTTCTACTCTCTTATTATACCCCTTTCGTATTTCTATGCCTGGCAACTACTTGATCTTTCTTTAAGTGCAATTGTTGCAGTTTTGTTATAATTTTGCAAGTTTTTGTTTCTGGAAATCTGTTTATCGAGTGTTTGTCTTATTTACTTACTGGGTGATCCGCTTGACGGCAAATAATTTTATATTTAAGATTTTTTTGTTTGGCCCTCAAAATTATTTTGTGGTCGCATTATATTATTATTTTACGTTTTGGGTCAAATATTTTTCAGATGTGACTACACCTTTACTTATGTTAAGATTGTATTTGGCCGCGTAATGTTGTAAATTTTTCTATTTTTCTGCGAAAAGGAGTTTTTAAATATTGTTCGAGAAAGCTTCTTTTTGGTATTTTTTTGAGGTTTTAAGTGAAAATTCATTTGGCCGATAAAATAAAAAAAAATAAATTAATAAACCCAAGAGTATATAACACGAAGAAAAAAATAAAAATCTTACAGAGAAAAACTATATTGCGAGAATGTTTTCAATAGCTTCATTTGATCGATCATTTATTTATAATAGCTTAAAAATACTTTCAAACTTACCTCTAACTCAGATAACAAGTCTTTTTTCTCAACTTCCGTTGCATTTTCTTTGATAGTTTTAACAGCCACTGTTGTGACGCCCTCGATTCCTGTTAAAGAAAAATAAAAGGTGATACTTTAATCATGATTTATTTTTTTTTTTTTCGTTTTTGTTACAAGAATTAAAACTACTTGCATAAGAGATTTTTGTATTATGTGCTACCTGCTTCACAGAACGATAAATTCGGTCATTCTACGGTTCAAAGCTCAACGTGAAAAGTAAGTTTATAGTCCACCACCACAACCTATTGAAACAACAGCGACTATAATTCACATAACTGTTGTTGTTTGGTTTTATCTCTCTTACTCCATCTATAGTTTTCTTTGTATTCTGAAGAATACACCCGTTGCCATGGGTGAAACAATACAAACAAATCAAAAACAATTTCACCACTGAATAAACAGAATTCTAACAGCATGTAACAGTGCAACGGAGAAATTGCAAAAGACCAAAAAGCGCTGCAACGAATAGTAGAGTTAAGGACAGTGACAAACGGCACGGCAACTATTCCAGCAAGAGAACCGTATTCCACGCGGAAAAAATTCAAATTATGGAACAAAATATTTTTACGCAACAATTTTTTGTTAGCATTCAGGAGGAGACCATTCTAAGCTTTTTAAGTAAAAGAAAAATGTTCTTTTGGTTTATATGATATCATACACAAGCCACGCACAGATGGTTTTTGGTTAAATGTTCTATTTGAATTCTCAACCGTACATAGAAGCACTTTTACTGCCCTATTGCTCTTACAGGTTTTAAAGAGATGTTACTTTGTCATCAGTAATAATTCCCGCCAATATTCAACTCCTTCGGGATGATTTTATTTTAAGTGTGTTCTACTTAAATCGAAAACTATTTAATGCAACCAAAAACAAATTCAGTCAAACATGTGCGATTTGTTTCTCTCTATTAAGAAGTTTAATTTTGTTTGTATTCCATACGTTGTTGCAGAGTTCTGTTGTCCTTGCAAATGTTCCCCAAATCCATTGGAATGTCCACAGAATGCCTGTACCTGTCTTGCCTTTACCAAATGTAAAAGAGATGAACAAATATTGTTCTGTCGAATACTTGAACAATAAAAAAGTATGAAAAAAAAGAAAAATGTTCATGAATGGAAAATATGAAAATCGTAAAAATTCGGATATTTTTTATGGAATGAAGGACAATGAATGGCTGCAAAAGTATGTGAGTGTTGCCTCGAAACACATTCAAAATGCTTGTGTGTGGATACGATACCGATTGCAAATAGTTTAAGGATTAGTTGTCGTCTTTTAAAGGCACTTGATATTGAATCGAACAGTAGTGTAATTCTCACAATAAAGTTCAATTTTTATATTTTCTGCATATTATTGTAAAAGTATTGTCTGTCATTGATATAAACTCTGCATATGAATCCATAAATAAAATACGTCTTTAAAAATTTTGATAAATAAAAACAATTTTTTTTGAACAGAAACTAATTTTGGAAACATTTTAAGGATATCCTAGCAGGTTGTAACAAATCTACAAGTTTTACTTGCTGAGGGTGTAATCGCTACAACCGCAACAAAACTATCTTTAGATATGTTTGAAGTATGGCGCGTGTGGCTTGAAATGAAAAGTAGACGTGTTTATGAACTACAGTCTCGATTTACGTTGTTTCGATTAACGTTGTCAAAAATTTTGTTCTCCTCAACTTCGATTTGCGTCGTCATCCGATTTACGTCGCCTTTCGTTGTTTATAAACAAAATCAAGGAAATTCCCTCTTTAAAAAAATTCAATACATAGAATAATAATTTAATTATTTTAGTTTTTTTTTTTTTGTAAAATGTACATACACAAATGCATATGCTAGTATGACTTCTTTGAAATTCGATTTACGTCGCCTTTTTCTGGAACATTCTACGACGTAAATCGAGGGAATACTGTATTTTATATTGTACATACAATTCTAATCACATGCCATTATTTTCTTATAATTTATTATCGATAACTATAGATGGTATAAGAAATAGTATTTTGAAACATATTTGGTTTTTTTGCTTTATACAAAGGCATAAGAAACAAATGCTCACTTAATGGCATGTGCGTACCTGTCAAAACCTCAATTCAAACCCAAATAACAACAGCGCTTTAGTACTGAAATAAAATTACTAATTAAGAAGAGAATACAATGGACAATCGATTAACGAACTTAATTCGCTCCATCACCTCGTTCGTTACGCAAAAAGTTCGTTAAACAAAACGACTATTTCTATGTAATACATGTAAAGTAAATTAATTCGTTCCAGATCGAAAAAACTACACATTAATATGCTTCAATTCGAACTTTTTAAAAGAAAGTTATAGAAAATACTTCAAAACTTTTAAAACGAAAAGAAAAAATTAACCAAAACAAACATATATATATATATATATATCTTAAAGATAAAGGAAAATATAAAATAAATGAATTTTTTTTAAAATGGGTACATGCTTACATAATTTTCTTTTAACAAAAGCCTGTGTCTTGTGTCGTTTGTTCCTTACGTCGCTGCAAAGTTTGTTGAAAATGAGAGACAGTATTATCGTTAAATAATTCTGTTGGCTATAGGACACTTTCTGAATGGGGTGTTGCTTTTTAATGTATAATGCCACAGACTACCACGAAGTCAGTGTTCCTCTGAATGCAGTTATGCACTTGAAACAAAAGATGAACACAGTCAACACAATAAATTTCATAAAAAAAGTGTTCGTTATGCGGAGATTCGTTAACCGAGGGTCCACTGTACTGAGTACAGGCGTTGGTGGATTTAAACTCTGTTCATAAACATGCACGGACAGAGGTTACCCAGCGCATAAAAATTGAAAAAAACATTGTATTATTGTGGAAAAACCGATATTGATGTAGACGTGAATAAGCTAAATGAACAGTTTCTAAATTTTAAGGTTTCAACGTCTATCGGTGTGTTACCACAAAATCCTTCAGTTTTCGTTGCATAGATTAGTTTTGGAAGTTTGGGATTGTATTTTAGCGGTGAAATTGAAAGCAATTGGTTCTTCCAATTTAGATCGTTTGCTTTTAAAAGCTTTGACACATAGACTTAATAGTGCAGCGTTTTTTAGTTCTTGATCACACGAATGCTCTTGATACAGTCGAATACAAAGTTCTATTGAAAAAACTCTAGAAACTATTTTACTTTTCTAATTCTGCCGGTAGTTTAATTTATTCTTATCTAATAAACAGATTTCAAAAAGCTCATTTAAATGGCAATATTTCAGATCCTCTTAATATTACTAGAGGTGTTCCCCAGGGGCCAATACTTAGACCTCTGTTGTTTTGTAAGAATATAAGATATTTTGCTTAACTCTAATGTTCATATGCATGCTCATGAGGAAAATATTAATGCAAGTTTAGATGATATTGACCGTGATTTAGTGAAAATTGACGGCTGCGATTCAGCTAACCTTTGAGAACCAATAGATTATTTATCATACCTGAATTGAGTATTAAGGGAAATGAAATTGACTTTGTCAAATCTGCAGCCAATCTGGGTAATGTCTTTATCGTGGTCTAACCATATATGTATGTGTTGTTATTGTTGGTAGAATTTATAGCGTGCTTCGAAACTTGTGGTATGAAATTTACCAGAACGTACTTAATTCCTGTACTGTATGGGAGTGAAAATTTTCGTAAACTGCGATAGTAATGCCAACTGATAACTCAACTTGATGCCGAGACTATATTTCTCGTTTATCGTAATATTTGGGTATACATATCGCTCCTTCATTGCAACATAGTCATATCTCAAAAAAAACTTGAACCTGGCAAAATGCGATTTAAGTTTTCAAGACATAAGTCCTATGATCTAATTGCCACTTTTTGCATGTACAGAAGGTCTAAAAGAGCAGTTTTGCCTAAGTAACTACAAATTTTTAATTTTTTGGGATATGACTATGTTGCAATAAAGGAGCGATATGAATATTTAATGTACATTTTAAAAATCTCCTGAAAATTAAATGCCTTATTCTATTACCTACATACATTGGTCAGTAGAATCCATCTGTCAGGATTATTGACCTAGTTTCTCACACCACTTATGTTGTGTGTGTTAATTTTATACATGAGTAGCGGGACCTACAGTTTAAAGTCGACTCCGAACAACAGATTTTATGAGAAACTTTCCAGGGCAATTTTATTTACTCTCAGAGTTTTTGCCAGAAATCTGCTGAGAGGAAATCGCCGAAAAAATACTTTTTGTATTTTGTTTTGATGTCTGGCCTGGGACCCGAACCCTGGCTTTTACGTCTAATAAGCCAACAAACTACCTACTAGACCACGGAGACTTATTCTATTGTCTAAAATTATTAACACAAAACAGGCGAAATATTTATTAAGCCGAATTAACTCAGATTTTACCGGGGTTTGAAGATTATTCAACAACGATCTAAAACTGTTCTGTCACAGAAATAGTTTTTATATACACAAGTCTGTGGAATGTAAATGTAAAAAATGTACATATCATAATTTTTACTGTTTTATCGTTAACTTTTTCATTTATTTTTAGAGTAGTAGAAAAAATATTTTTTTTCACATTTAGTTTTGATGCCTGACCTGGCTTATGAACACGAACTTTACGTCTAATAAGCCAACACACTACATATTAGAATACGGCGGTTTTTTTTGACTTAGCGTGTAATAATTAATTTATGGTCATCTATACTATGTGTTGTGATAATTAGAATAAATAAATAAATAAAAAAAATAAAAAGGCATTAGTACCGCAATTCAAAAATTCTAGCAATAACATCATAAGAGTATAAAACTTGGACGCCTTTTGCACGTTGAAATTAGTGAAAAACTTTTTTGCATTTTCTTTTAAACTTTCTTTCGATCTTGAACGTAGAAAAATACTTTCAGAAATTTTGTTTTCTTTTATCGCGTCGATCCGCTGTCTTTGACAGTTCTAACTTTGTTTGACATTGTGATTTAGGTCCCATCAAAAGACATAAATATTATATAAATATTATATATTTATGTATTATTATTTTTTAATATATTTACCTTATTTAAATTGTATTCTTTTTGATAATTAATTGTTTGGCGCTAAAATTTTTCTTTTGCTAATGTTTTGATTTCAAACAGAAAATAAACAAAGACTAATGATATTTTAAATAAGGGAGCTTTATATTAACACCGTTGACTAACTACGAGTCATCTTTTATCCACTTTTTCTCCTAAAACACGTCATTTTTGCCTTTTGATAATATCTACGATCTGAAAATAGTTTTTAATAATATAATATGAAAAATCAAATTGTCGTTTTTGGCCAGTTTTCTGAAAGTTGCCACGGCAGTCAAGGTGTTAACTCCTCTATGCGAAACAAAAAATAAAAGAAAATGTGAAATCAAATACAAATCTGTGTATATACGAATAAAGAACAAAGCAAATTTCCGAGTACATGAAATTCTGAAATCACCCCCGCTCATTTTTCCCCTCTCTCCTACAAACTCAAGAGTATTGAAATTTGTTTCAAAACAAATTTTAACTTGTAAAAGGCGTCTTGCATAGAGCGAATGAATAATAAGAAATTAAGTTCATTTAAATATTTGTCGTATACGTTGTCAGTTGCATTAAATCACCAGTATTCCGCCTTATACCGTATGGGTCCGTAAAGTCAGATAAAAATATTACGATACTTGCTTTTCTCTTTTATTTAATTTTTAATTATATATAGAAATAAAAACCTTCCTTCAAAATTTCACTTTCTTGGTGCAGTCATAAACTCATTTTATCTGTTGGACCAATAGGCGGAGACAAGGACATATTCTCATATTAGTGTTCAAACTTAAATCGAATAAGAAATTTGTTGATGGCGATGAGAATATCACATGCACCTCAAAGTAGGATAACACAACGAACAAACATTAAAAAAAAAATTGTAGACTCTTAGTCAAAAGAGAATTCTTAGGTCCTTTACTGACCTTAGTATTTGAATGCTTATCGAACGTGTTTTTAGTAAAATGTAAAATCTATTGAGATGCTTTAAAAGGTTTGTAATCTTGTGTTATTTACCAATATACAGTATATACCGAGTCGAAGTGGGTAATGTCGACCCCACAAACAACAACGATTATTTCATAGTACATACTACGGAGCTTTAATTTTGCATGAAAATAGTTTGTTTAACCGATGTTAGTTTATCATGTTATGAATATAATATTACATTACAACGCTTTAGTCACAATTGCGACACCGCCTTACTGCAAATTCGAAACACAATTCTTGATCGTTTGGTGATGCTCGGTGTTGGAATATGGTCAGTGCCAGATTAACGTGGTCTGGCTATTTGTATTCTTCAGAATACATTTATTACAAATTCGTTGTGAAACAAAATAGCACTTGTGTCAAGGAACAATTAAGAATAATTTTTATCCAAAAATTATGTTTTATTGGCTTAAAACTGTCAAAGAAGTGAATATTTAAAAAAAAAAAAAATCTGTTCTAATACAATTGACAATTCGAATTTATTTTTATACAAAATAAATATTTCAAAGCAGCTAATTATCCAAATAATTAATACCTAAGTGCAATTAGTTTATGTACTTACCGTCAATGTCAGTTGCTTCACAACGCCATACTTGGCCAAATGCACCTTCACCCAATATGTTAAAAAATTTTAATCGATGTCTCGGGAATTCCCATGCGTCGTATTTCTCATGTTGCGTGTGACTGCTGCCAATACTGCCAATTATATTACTAACAGAAGAAGGTGGGCCACCCACAACCCCGGACAATGAAGCAGAATGATTAAGTCCAATGTTGACGTTTATAGGACTTGTAGATTGTTGTATTGAAGCCTGTACAGAGAATATAGAAAACATAAAAACGTGTTACTCATAGCGATTAAATGGTAAATATTTATATTTCCGAAATGATTATAATCTTACGCTCCCATCTCTTTTAAAAACAATTTTCGACAATATAATACCATATACCATATAAACGAAACCTAGAATTTGTTTTCATATTTGCTTTTATGCCTCCATTTTCGAAAATTGCTTTTAAATTGCATATATATATTCATATGCATATATTTTTGGTATAGTAAATAATTTTAAATTGTTTCAATGTAATATACCATTACATACTTTGATGTATGTAATAGTCATAATATAGTAATTTGTCCAATAGGAATGATAAGTACTGCATTTTTAATTTTGTTTCATTGCTTTAAGATTATAAGAGAGTTAAAGATGAACTCTTTATCTAAAGAATCTCTGAATAGTAAATTCTTTCTTTTTCAGACTTTGTGAATTTGATGTAGGAAGAGATGATAAGAAAAACAAATGGAATATTTCTGGTGAAAGAAAGAAAGTTTGGAAGTAAAAGAAAAAACAAAACTAAATAATATTTACATTCATACTTAGATTTCATTGCTACATTTAAGAAAATATATGAAAACTTAATACACAATACAAAATTTAAAATTTCGAACTCAATTCATTATTTAATTTTTAGTTTCTGAAGCAATTTCGAAAATCCAAAAAAAAACCCGGTCTATGCCGAATTTAACATTTTAATTTAATATTTAACACAAATATTAATTTAAAACAAACGAAACTATTTATGTATTTATTATTGACGATATCGATTTGATTGTGGAGAATGATTTGTTTTTAATTGCTCAGTAAAAAGTAGTTGGTAAAAATCGACCTACAGTGTTCACCGACGTCATCCTCAAGGAGATAAAAACTCATGGAGACGCCAGCCGAAATCACAGTCGGGTTTCATTGGTCGCTCTTGGATTGGTATCGTCCCAAACTCTATAATTTTGTTTGTTTGCGTACCCATTCATTAAATTAAGATCATTTTCCAACTGCTTGAAAGCCCATTTAGCGAATGTCATTATCTATGATGATCTGGCGAAACATCCTGAATAAATTACAACTAATTTCATAAATTTAGTTTTAACAAGATGACCGTTATCAGCTGTCAAATTTCAGCTAATGGAAGACCCGATAGTTGTAAGTCTGATTTACAATTATTGGTAACATTAAATTCATCGGTACAAAATAGAAAAGGTTCTGTCCTTCACTTAAAAAAAAAATTAAGAAAATATTCTTCGAATTGTTTTTATTGTACAAATGAGCCTTTTATACAATTTTATAATTGTTTTTTACGGTGTTTTATATTATAAAAGAGAAATTTAAAATTTGTTTTTTAATTATGAATCGAAAAGGAAGATAAATAAATTCTTTTGTGCGAGAGATTATTGTACATTTGTGGCTGAAAATTTAAAAAACATTGGCCAAACGGAAGGTAGATCGCTCTTTTCCATGCAAAGAGTGACACATAACTATAACGAGACAAGATGTACACATTTCGCCTGTTTCTATAATAGCAAAGGATAATGAAATCAATTTTAAGAAAATAGCAAAACTGCTCGTAGTTTCCACGAACACGTGGCACGAAGAATGACATACATATGAACATAATTGGTCATCATAACCCTTCAGTCACGATTACGATCTAGCTTGTCGCACCACTTACATAGGTTTTGTGCGTTAATTTCATACATGAGTGGCGGGATCTACAGTTTAAAGTCGACTCCGAACGACAGATTTTTTCATGGCAATTTTGTTTGGTCTCAGAGATGCCAGACGAAAAAATATTTTTTTATAATTTCGCTTTTATATCTGACCTGGGTTTGAACTCGGGCCATTACATCTAACAAGCCATCAGACTTTTGCTTTTTAACAGACAAGAGCAAATAGCGTTTGGCAAAGAACTTATAAACAATCATCCAGAGTTGTGGACGAATTTGCCCTTTTAGCATGTTAGTAAATTTTATTCTTTTAGCACCAAATTAGGGCAAATATTTTCGAAAAAATTGATACTGATTGAAGCATGGTGATGACATGCGATGTGGCCATAAAGAACGAACGATAAGATAGGATATTTGAATGTTTAAAAAACAAATGCACCACAAAATTGGGTCTTCATGGTAAATTTACCCTGCCGATAGTGAAACAATTGTTTCTATATAAAACAATAAAAGATGTCATGTAGCAGGAATGTTTAACCCAAGAACACAATAAAAAAAACTAATTCATGCCAGAGATCAGCAATGAATCGTTTTTCCGCTACTCATAAGCACTCATGCAATTTTGAGTATGAGTGAATCAACAAAATTGAAATTCAACTACTCTGATTCATTCGTACTCGCTGCAACATTGATTTATAAGTATAAGTAGCAATGAGTATGAGTCAGAGACCTGCGGCGATTGGCTGACAGCCGGCTAAGCCGAGCCGCCGACAAAATTTAAAAGCCGCCGCCGCTGAAAACTTATTCGGCTTAAATTCAGCCGCCGTTTTTTGTATGTAAGAAAGTTAAAATATATGAAAATATGTTTTTAATATTGTATACTAGGGATGTGCACAAGACATTCCGCTAGCTTACCCTTCACTTCACTCTTTTCTGTTGCTCTTGATTTTATGAGTGCACTGAAATGTGTATTTCCCATTTACTCAATGTATACAACAGCACTCGTTTGCCTGTGAAGTAACGGAACTATGCTTTGGGTTGTAAGATAATATTTTACTACTGAAGCTACATTTTCAGTAGTGCCATATGAATATCAGTAGTGTAAAAAAAGTGGTAGTTTAAAAAAGGTTTTTCCCCAGAAATAAAAACCTTAAAAAAGTTACTGGCAATGCTGGCGTCGTCGAAGATGTTCGGTTGCCGAGAGCTAAAAAAGAAATACATGTTCTGACTCTATGAAGAGTATAATATTGTTTTTGTTGCACTCTTCGCACAACTCTCTTTTAAACTGTTGTGCAATGGTTTACGAGTGATGTTTTTTTTACTCTATCTTTGCTTCACACTTGTTTATAAGTATCACATGTGTAAAGTTTGTTTTGATGAGTCCCCCCTGCGTTTGAAGGGGTAGGTACATAAATTATTTCAATCCAGGAATTAAATTTAAAGAAAATTAAAAGGATATTTTCCAAAAACAATAATTGAAACTACTATTTCAATTAGCTTTTTGTCAAATTTTTATGCTATGCTCCAGAGGTCTAAAGGTTCAATTAGTCGTGACTTTACATAACGCTGTAGTCGTAACATAATCCATAAATTCAGCAAACACCTGTTTATGGTTATGGCAAAAAACCAAAATTCAATAGGTACATATGGTTATCGTTATGACTATGGCATTATGGTAAGCCACCTATAATAGAAAACAGCGATGTCCATAAAGTTGGTTAAAACAGCTGATTTATATGGTTATGGTTAAGTCACGGCTAATTGAACCTTAAGGCCCTCTAAATTGATTATAAGTATTTTTAAAGTTATATACAAATTTGAATTCTGTTTTTTGTTAATTTACGTTTTATGTTAATACTATGTTCAGATATGCACCCATATTGCGTAAATCGCAATAAACGGCATTTTTGATCTCAATATTCTATATAAAGTTTGAATTAATTACATATATAATTGTTTCAAAGATACTCAGTAAAACTTAAAATGCAACACTGTCATAAGTGTGCTTAGTGAGCATATTACAATTTACCGAATACTTTCATTTGACTTTCAAATGTCAACAAAGACAAACAAACACTGATAAACTAACAAACAACGGTAATTTTTGGCGACCAAAATAAAGACAATGTTGTGTTTACCAGCTGTCAAATGAATATTGAACACTTGAAATTTTGCACTCAATTAACTGAATATTGACTAAATAAAAGTGCATACCTGAACGTAATGCAATAAAATAAAAACCTTTTGAATTTAAAAAAAAAAAAAATTATATAAGGTTTTAGTATTTTTGATTGTTAAAGTTATTAGGTTAAATGGATGTATGCAGACTTTTATGTCTAGTGTAAAAACATGCTTGTATGTGCGTGTAACAAATAAATTTTATTTAGGCAATAACTTATGAAAATATGGCAATATGTATTTACGAAATTTAATTCGAAGTCATTTTAAAATTATTCACAATTTATTATCGAGACAGTTACATAAATGGGATTCTTATTTAATTCACATTCGTGCGTCTATTTTATTATAGGCAAAGCAACTATAACTGAGGACATAAGCAGTTGATGTCAGTGAAATAGCTTAGAATGTCATCGTTGTCATCAGCATAAACCAACTGTGATCATAATAAGAAATACAACAACTACTAATTTATTCATCGATAATAAAAGCGTAAAAATAACTAAAAAAAATAAAGCCAACAAACATCATAATCGTCATCACTGATTTGATGCCAATATGAAGCACACAATAAAGCGCCACAGCTAATCTCGTCATCATAACGCCAACAGATTTAAATTTCATAGCAAATATCCGGAATGTCAAAATTTTCAATTCTGTTTCCTCTTCGCACTCCACAGTTTAGTTTGGTGTTGTATTCTCCCATTACAACACTTTATTGTTATTTGAAATTGTGAAACGACTATTGACAGTTTTAATAATCATAATGATGATTATGACAATGTTGTCTGTTGTCGGCATTGGTGGTTCTGACAACGAAAATTGTAAATGATATGGATTGCTGTTGCCGAGTTTTATTAGGAATAAATATTTGTGGAAAGATGTTGTCAGATTTATTTAGATGTGATCAGTTTCCTAGATTAATGCAAGATCTAGGAAACTGATTGCACTTCTTTTATGCGAAAATTCTATTATTGAAATGGTTAAGAATTAACAAACAATTATAAAACAGAAATCAATTCAAAGTCATTTCAAGTAAAACGAAGATTATTTTATGAAAACATAAAGTGATGACTGCTTCGATGTATACAGTTAACATAGTATACTACACCTAGGCCGATTATAACGTTTGCCTAATGATTAAATTCTTTTTAAAGCATTATGAAATTTAGGAAAAATTCTGTTGTTTGATGAAGTAAAGTATGATCTTGTAGCAACATATTTTGGCAGCACTAAACTATAAGGGCGAGTTTTAGAATGCAAGTTTAAACTCAAGATTAAGTTAATCTCCAGTTAACCTTCGTTTTCAGTTTTTGAAAAAAAAAAAAATTATGCTTTACTAGATTTTTAACATTAAATGAGGTACCTAAATTCTCTAGGGTAAAGTGAGGAGGAGTTTTTGCTAAATTTTTACAGATGAAGATTCTGAAGAAGAATATAAAGTAAATTATAAAAACTACATACATACATAATTGGCCATTACAACCATTCAGTCAGGATTAGGACCTAGCTTCTCATACTAGTTATGTTGTGTGCGTTAATTTTATACATGAGTGGCGGGACCTACAGTTTAAAGTCGACTCCGAACGACAGATTTTTGATAAGCTTTTCATGGAAATTTTTACTCTCAGAGTCTTTGCCAGAAATCTGCTGAGAGGAAGTCGCCGAAGAAATATTTTTTCGTTTTGATGTCTAATAAGCCAACACACTACCCACTAGACCACGGCGACTTCATTATAAAACCTACTTTTCCTATTATTAAATGCTGAGGCTGACCTTTTTCGAAAATCTTTTTCTACTGAATCGGATAGTGAAGACGACATTTCAATTGCGTCATTGCAATAAGCCAAGAAACGCAAATTGGTGAAGCACTGTCTGGATGAAAAAGAAGTCTATTGTTATAGCATGTGAACAGGAAATTTTACGTACACCTCTTGAACTGTTTTTTGATGAAGATGGTGCAAATTATTACTCAATATTCCAATGACTGTGCCGCCAAACAAAGTGTCAAACCTGCAAATCTAACTCCTGGCGAAATCAGGTGCCTACAATACTGGGGATTTCCGAAATATTATCTATAAGGAAATGGAAGTTGGTTCAAGTTCAGCCTCAACGATGGAAAACGCAGCAACGTTGTATTCATTGCCGCAAAAAGACCACTACACGCTGCATGAAATGTTATGTGCCGCTCCATGTAAAGTGTAATGTGGAGGACCACACCACCAAAAATTTTTTTATCAATTTGTTTGTTTTTTTTTCTTACTTATTTTACTAATACTATAGTATATAATAATAAATAATAATTATTAATAATAAAAAATTTAATTCCAAAAATTAATACCAAGAAAATACTGCATTTTGCTCCCGTATGTACCGTACGAGCTCAAAAACCAATTAAAAAAAATATTTTTTCTTCAGTTCTGTAATATAATCAGTCAGAATAAAGCTATTTTGGAAAACTACTAAGGTTGTTCCACTGTCGGAATATCGGGTTAACATATCCCTTTCAAGATTGTCTGGTTCGGACCTCTTAACTTCAGGTCTTTAAATCTCGTGCAACAAAGTAGGAATATGAATATGCTGCATATCTTCATCCTCATCCACATATTTCGACCACATAGGAAAGCTATCATGTCCAAATCTGTCCAAGCGTTTTCTTAAACAACCGTGATCCGTCAAGAACTGGGTCACCTTTAAACCGTTCCCACGTCTTGACTACCAAATGCACATAGAAGTTCGTCGTGTTTCCGTTTTTTATATCGGCAAGCTGCCCTAGGTCCTAGAGACGACGAAAGTATATTCATCTCATTTCATTGTTCAAAAATCATTTATCAGTTTAAACGCGCTTAGGCGATACATCGAAAATAGTTTCCTCTTGGTCGTAACTACGGAGAGTGTTTCTGACCGTATTGGTCAAGCTCATAACATTACTGACGTTTTGACTATCGATATTATCCTTCTCTTCAATGACTTTAGTCGTCCAATAATCAGCGCGAATCACAGATGTCTTTTCGCTGATGAATCATCACAGTATTGATGGCCCTCTTCAGTTCGACGGCGTTGAGGTGTCTAAATGTGAGTGTTTACGACACCATACCACAATATTAAAATTCTACAATCTAAGCAACTTAAAGATTCTGACTGCTGCTTATTGTGTAAACAATCACACACTCTGACAGACGCTTGCATACACAGGCGTACGCAAGAAATTTATAAAAACAAATCAATAAATGGAATGGAACACTGGCAACAACAAGCTGTTGGATTCCTTTTTTTTTAATTTTCTAACACAAGATTAAAACAAAATCAATAAGTATTTAATTTTTAGTTTTATGCACTTAAAAATGTGGATGAAGATTGAATGAATAAATGATAGGGAGGGAAAATCCTCGTAGATACGTTTGCTGCGGTCAAGGACTGTGGCAAGTGAATCTATTTACCTAATGTAGCACCGAATGTGATTCCCACAGATAGACAGCCAAACAACCATTATTTAAATTTAAAAAAGTTGTCATCTAAAGACTGCGAATTCACAACAACACATTTTCGGAATTTGAAAATATTTTCGAAAAATAAATTAATTTCTGACATTTTCAACGCCAGTTTCATTTCATACTGAGTGTCTATTCTACTTGTAAAGGACATTCATTCCCTATTTAGCATATTTATTTTGTTCTTTTTTTTTTGTTTCTTTTCTTACGGATATTTTTCCTTTACTTTCTAGCTTTTATTTGTTGTTGTCATTGTTGTTGCTTCAGCAAGCAAAAATGCAAATATCTCTGCTGACAGTAATCTAAATATTTTGACAAGTTTTAAAAATATTTGCATTTGTGTCTGTGAGTATGTATGTATGTATCTGTTTGCGTACATAGTACGTACACTATACAAGGAGTTAAAATTATGTATCGTTTTGTGTGTGTGTGGGTGTGTGTATGCGTGTTACGGCATAGCACTTGAAGTGGGCGAAGTGGCGACAAAATAGTTGTTAAACACACAATAATTCAACCAAACTACCGTTATCTAAGGTAGATAGAATAAAGAAAAGTTTTAAGTTATACGATCATTTCAAAATTCTAAAATTGTTAAACTTTAACATCACATCGTTATGAAAATAAAAATTATTTTATACTTAAAGGCGACGACTCAAAATACATTTTGAAAGAAAATTTCTTATTTTCCTACAATGAAACTTTCAGAAATATTAAATGATATTAATGATCAACCATAATGCAAGAATATAGAAACTTTTGTTTTACACTGTAGTTACTGTGATTTGCTAAATCCTTTTATTTTCTTGAAAAATGAGACGATAAGGATATGAAAAGAGTATTTTTATACCATTTCAATTGACAGTGACCTAATTGTCTAATAAGTGATGCGCTAGACATTACATCGACATTACATCGAGCATACAGTCGAAGTTACTCGTCTTGCAAATAATTAAAGACAATGGGCCATAATCACAGTCAAACACTAAAGTCGATTCTTTTTAAAAACAACTTTAATATTTAAACTTGTTACTAACTGTTTCTTAACTATGGAGAAAATTATTAGTGGTTTTAAGCAGAATCAGCCTTAAGCGAGTGATTAGTATAATGTTTGAAATTCTTCATACAAACTGGTATAAATATTGTATAAGTGGCATCTCTGCACAGCTGATAATAAAAGCTCAAAAAAAAAAAAAAATAATAATAATAAAATGATAAACAAATGGGCAAAACCTTTCCTTGCACAATTTAGTCTTTCTTACTGCACACAAATCTTCAATAATACCAAAATCATTTCCAATGACCTGAATTGTACACATTTTGCAATTATTTTTAACACTTTTTCTACAATTAACAAAAAATTTAACACAATTCAAATTACTTTTGTTTTTGGTTTGTTTTGATTTTGCAACTTTTGACAAATGACAAACAGCTGATAGTTTTAAAATGATAACTTCGTTAAAAACAACTTCACCTTGTTTTAAGTATAAAATTGACTTTAATGGAAAAAGTAAGCTTTTTATCGTCTATAGTAGCCGAAAAGTAGACTTTTTATAAATGCTACTAAAAGTATACTTTTTTGATGACTATGATTATATCCCAATATATAATTGTACTGTAATTAACAACCAAAGGTAAATAATTCCTTTTTACATTCAGTCATCGAATCCACGATAAAGAAACGTAATTCTTATTAATGCGATTTAAAGGCGGTCGCAATTCAATCAATGCATTATTTCACTCAATGTTAGTGCAAAAAGTACTGTCAGAAACTATATATAAATAAGAAAAAACGCATATTTTAATTAGCCTCTACTAGTAGTATTAGGAATGTCTATAGTATTGTAGAAAAATTTAATTTAATTGTGTTAAATGTAATTGCTGAAATAAAAGCTGGATAATGCATGTGGTTTGAAAATATTTGAACTGCGTTACATCTATTATATACTCAAAGAACACGTTTTTTTATTGATCAATAACACTGTGCGACAGTGAAAATAAAACTAAGTAAAATTCAAAAATTCTATTTTTTATTTTTCTCGGATCCTCCAAACTTGTTTTATTTGGTAAAAACGGTTTTTCTGATCTTTGCACATAAATCTATTGATTACCCAAACATGTTTAAACCTATTTTAAAAATTCGAAGTTTTTTTAGAAAAGGGAGAGTTTAGTCTTTAAAACGATATACATAAACGTTTTGTTCAAACTTATACAGAAATAAGTTATGAGTTTTAAAGGGTTAAACTTGGAAAGTATTAAATTTTTCTTATTTTTTCAAGTTAGACATTTTTAATTCCAAAATTTAATTAAAAAATATGAAATAAGTGGAGACATTATTAATGTCAATTTTCTTGTCAAGAGTTTGACACTTCTTTTGATAAAATTGGACAAAAATTATCGCAATTATTATTTAAAGAATATAACAGTATAGTCATATTTTTTATATATGCTGCTCATCATAAAAAAAGGTTTTTGTCAAATAAAACAAGGGAAATAAAAAAATATTTTTGAATTGCATATGCATACTCAACTAACTGAACAATTTATATTATGTAGTTACCCGATTGTATTTTGTCGCATCGTGTAACCTTACAATTATAACAAATATAACCTTACATATATGTGTATTAGGAATTCACAAATCCTGAAGCACGGGATTTTTTAAAACTTTCCCCGGGCTGTTCCGAGTTTGTGAATTCATATGTGTTTTGACCCTACAAAAGGTCCCGAAAAAAAATTGTATATCACTCGACTATAATAATAGCATCTCAGATGAGAAAAAGTCTACTTCCATTGATAAAAAGTTATTTGATTCCATCGAAGAATGCAAAAGCCCTATAAAACAAATTAATAGGGTAACTGATTTAGACACTCCAAAAAAGTAGGTTTATTTACATCAGGTGGTGGTAGAGGTGAATATTCACAAGCTGCATACAGGTGTCTTGGAACTATTTTACCAACAAATGTTGTTGCGAGAAGTGTTTTCCAACGGCAGCCTATGTTGACAACAAAATTCATTCAAGGCCATCAGATCACATGTTAAATGCTTCAGTCTTTTTGTTGGAATCCAAATAATTTTCTTAAAACTAATGCACATGCATATGTATGTATGAATAATTTTTATTTTTGTTAATTTACCCTTTTTCTCTTGTTTTTCTATATTTTGTTTTTAAATGACATATAATTCCGATATAATTGGAATATAAATGATTTTTTTCATTATTGCATAATTTTTCGGGATTTTTAGATCCCGAATTATACCGATTTCAAAATCATTCCCGTTTGGCAGTCCTGATATGTGTGTATATTATTTAAAGAAGAGGTAATAATTATACTCACATTGAGCTGTTGTGTCATTTGCTGGTGTTGCATATGCTGGCCCATATTCATATGCAATTGTTGCTGTTGTTGTTGATCTCTCTCCCATGGTACATAACGATTGCCATGCGCTACCGGGCCATTCCAATGTTGCATTACCATTGAATTTCGACTATCATCTGTTAAATTACTGCTGCTCAAATTGCTTTGATTAGATTTTTTTGCCATCTCTTCTTTTGATTTTTTCTTTAAAGTTTTACCAAAAGCACACAATCGTTTATGATAAAGGAATCCAATGATGGCAGCAGCTATCACAAAGAGTCCACCAACAGTCAGTATAAGGGGAATCATTTGAGATCTGAATCCATATAAAGTAGGGGTATTATTTACCGCAGGCAATGATGAGTCACTCCCCACCTTTCCGTCTTTACCAATACTGCCTTCGCTGCCATTGCGATTGTCACTGTCAGAAGAGAAAGTTGTGGGATCCTTAGTTAATATGTTTGTGCCATGATAGCTGATGGATGTTAACTTTGTGCGACTTGTGGTCGTAGAAGTTGCCTGCGGCAGTAATGCTGTTGTCGTTTCTGCACTGTAATCATTATCCTGTGGCTCGCTGTTTTCGTCATCATTGTTCGTAGGCCATATTGGCAATTGCTGATTGGGATTGTAGTTAAGCACAGGTGGTGGGTAAATATTACTAAAACCAGGTGGTAAAATGTTTGAAGGCCTTCTATTTGGCTGCTGGTTTCGTATAGATTGAACGCCTGGCAAGCGATCAAAAGATGGCAAGAAGTGTGATATATTGTGTACCACATTCGAAATAGAAGGTAGCGGTCGCTTACCCTTACTCTCTCCATCCTTAGTGGGTAGAATATTAACATATACTTCATTTTTAGCTTTCAATTGTCCATCGGTAACAGTAATATAAATAAAAAAGTTTTCTCCACCCTGAAAACAAAAATTGAAACTGTTATTAATATTTTCTCTTAATTGCATACATAATTGGTCAATACAACCCTTCAGTCAGGATTATTAACCTAGTTTCTCACACTACTTATTTTGTGTGTGTTAATTTTATACATAAGTGGCGGGACCTACAGTTTAAAGTCGACTCCGAACGACAGATTTTTGAGAAACTTTTCATGGCAATTTTATTTTTACTCTCAGAGTTTTTGCCAGAAATCTGCTGAGAATAAATCGCTGAAAAAATACTTTTTGTATTTTTATTTTGATGTCTGACCTGGGACTCGAACACTGGCTTTAAGTCTAATAAGCCAGCACACTACCTACTAGACCACGGCGACCTCTTAATTTGATCAAATATTTTAAACGGTAAAACATTTTATTACATTATGTAGATAGGGTTTATTTTTATTTTAAATTATGAAAATATAGTTGTCGATTTTTAATTAATTAAAGCGTTCGAAAAGCTTTTCTGTTTCCATTTTACTTTGACTAGAGAAGATAAAACCGTTTTAACATTCGTTCAAATTCGGTTTCCTTAATATACGACCTGTTTTCTATTTACATGGAAATTATAATAAAAAGCACTTAATTTTGTGTTTGTCTTTTCCTCAACCAACAAACACAAACCAAATTGAGTATTTTTGGCTGTGTGAAAGTACAATTGTTTGGCTTTCAGAAACAGTACATGAAACTTTTAATAAATATAAAATCATTGAAATGAATCCAAAAACGCTGGTTAACAGCTGAATTAAAGAAAAACAAAAATATTGAAAGTGATAAAAGTAGTGCAAACAAAGATTTTAAAATTTAAAATTAATATTAAATTTGTTTAAAAAACAGTTATAAAATAAAAACTTAAACCCAAAAACATGTTTTCTATATCCATATCTAAATTTTTATCTTTTATCTTTTGCATTTTTGATTTCTTCTTGTTTTGTTTACATAAAAACATATGACACGTTTTCATATTCTATAATTACACTTAGATTTTTACGTTCAGTAGACGTTACATTTCGATACGGTCGCATAACTGAGGCTTCAGTTGTTGTTGCATATACAAACAAAGAAGAAAGAAAAGACAAAGACAGCAAGCACAGCATACACACAACCATCTTGTGAGTATTATAGTGTTCGTACGCGAATCATACTTATTTTGTACTTCGTGTATATGCTGAGTCAGGGAGAGTCGAAATTAACAAAATCATGCGTATTGTAAAGTATGAGTACGATGAGTATTTCCAACTTTGAATATGAGTAGTGTATAACGTATAAGTATCAGAAATTATAAGTATGACTCGAATCTACTCATCGTTTTGAATGAGTATTCATTCATTGCTAATCTCTGATACATACATATATATGTTGGCACATTTATTAGTTACATAATTCGAAACTGAATGCGAAGGTTTTAAATTTCATTAGTATTTTTCGATTATAAAAATATATCATTTACTTACTCGACCTTTAAGACTTTCATTCAGATAAACAACGCCTCCAACTGGATCTATACGAAATGGATTATTGATTCCGTTATACGCCGGTTCTAGACCAAATAGCAGTTCATCATTTTCTGAGTCATCTGCACGAATACGTGCAATTATTTGTCCAACAGGTTCCAATTCCGATATTCTCCAATTGCGATCTGGCACTATCAAAACAGGAGGACTATTTAAATGTGTATGTTCTTGACTTCTTGCTAAAAAAAAATAAAGTAAAATAAAGTCAAGTTGAAATTTGACTGCAACACACTCTTCTTTCTTAATACATTTTCAAACTTATGTATACATAATCAGAAATTCATTTACTGTTTACAAGGTAATTATTTGCTTAAAATATTTATGTATCTTGGTTGTTGTTAATTTATTAAAATAAATCCTTTATTTAATTAAGGAACAACAGACTTGTACTGATAACAGTGCGTCTTTAACTTTTGTATAATCAGGTATCTTTTCATAATAAAATCAAAAGGGAAATTACCAAATAAACTAAATAAAAGGAATATGGCTATGACGGGAAGGACAGTAAAAAAATTTGCGTGACGTCATTGATTCCAAGAATGATAAACTAAGGATTACGCCATCACGTACACAAAATTAAAACTTTCTGCGCATGTTGAATCAATGACATCACGCAAATTGTGCTCCTATTGGCTAATGATAATGTAAGTTATATTGCAGGGTTGCAACTACTTTCGCGTAGTGCACATTTCATTTCATAACATTTCAGAAGAAGTGTTAATTTCCACATATGAAAAAGACTTGCTAACCTTTAAAATAGCCCAACTACGTCATCTAACGGGAAATCATGCGCAAGCCGTAATCTTTAGTTTATCATTCTTGATTGATTTAACATGCGCAGAAAGTTTTAATTTTGTGGGCGTGATGGCGTAATCTTTAGTTTATCATTCTTGATACTAAATAATAAAAAAGCTGAAATTTTTTACGAAGAAATATTGGCTACCTGGCAAACACCAGCTTAAAGAAATTGAGATTGAATTTGTTAACAAGCAAGTGTAACTGAATTGTTTTATACAAATCGAAAAGCTTTTGAGGTAACTAGATTTTATATTATTAATTATAATAAGGTTTTAATATTAACATATCTGAATAGCTTTAGGTGGGGCGATACTAACAAAAATACAGTAAAGCATGGGAATCAGAACCATCTTTTAAAAAATGGATTTGGTCATCCAAAGACCCATTTAAAGCTTTACGCATATATTGTAAAAGCGAAATAAATTTCAAACATTTCGATTTAACGACATATCACTTTCACAGCCACAAATCTTTTTTTCACCAGGAGTTGGTACTGAAAAGCATCGCATGGCTTATGCGATGCTTGCTCTTTTTACAACCGTTGATACACCATTTCAATCAATGGATCATCTAGGTGAAATGTGTTGCAAAGCATTTTCAGACAGTAAAGCAGCAAATATTAATCTTCACTGTACGAAATGTTCAAACAGTATTACTAATGTTTTAGCTCCCCACTTCATCGATGAACGTTTAGATGACTTAAAAAATTCATACTTTAGCTTGATCTTTGACGAGGGTTTGTATTTTAGTGTATTTAGTTTTACAACTATTTGTACTTTTTAGGAACAGATATTTCGATAGAAAAATTATTAGGAGTTGTTATTAGATATTTCAGCCCAAACAGAAATGAATTTGTAAAAAAAATTTTGGGACTGATTGACTTGAATGACAGTAAAGCTGACGACCTCCTTGTTGGACTTGAACGACTTGCGTATCATTAAATTTTAAAAACGTGGTAGCAAATGCAACGGATAATGCAGCTCTTATGACCGGTGTCCATAATGGCCTTTACATAAAGATAAAAGAAAAATATTGTTTGAAAAACTTCATATTAGTCAGGTGTGTATGCCACTCATTGCAGCTGCTGAAAACAATGTTCCACTAAATTTAAACTTTTTGGTCAAAGAAACTCATAACTGGTTTGCAAACTCCTCTTCTCTCAGAGGCTTCGAACAAAATATTTCAGTTTAAAAGTTCAGATAGTGATTTTCCAAAAAAGATGCCTTTAGCAGCATCTTTCTGGCGAAAAGCAGTCAAAACTATTTTGGTTAGAACTTAAGATACATTTTTCTTTCGTAAATGATAAATCCTTAAAAACATCCTTATTAAAAGACATGTATAACGACGAGAAAAATTTTATATATATTACGATTTTGGCATAAGTTTTAGCTGATGTACAAAAAGTTACCTGACCTTCGAGACCCAGTTTGCTGATCACAGAAAACTTTTTGGTGATTTGTATCGTTTATTGCAGAGCTTGACAAATAGAATAATTATTCCAACAGACGATTTTGATTACATGAATGGCGAAATAGACCCAAAAGTAGACGAAAATTGTTACCTTGGTTACACCTTAAGAAAGTTTGTGCAGAATCTAACATATCCAACATAGGTAAAAAATTAATCAAATTTACAAAGAGTTTAATTTATGAAATAAGAGCAAAATTACACATCAAGCTTTAATATTTTGGAAAAAATTTCTGCATTTAGTGTAACAAATATTTTCTCTAGTAATATAGAAGACACGACAGTTGTTATTAAAGAGATTATAAACAATTATAAAGAAATTGAGGAACTTGAAAATTGTATACAAAATTTAAAACTATATAAGTGGAAAAATCTGGATAGAACTGATAGTTTTTGGATCGAAGTTAATCAATTTAAAAACTCAACAAACGAAAATCCATTTGGAAAACTTTCGTCTTGAGACTTCTGACACTGCCCTATTCAAATGCAGAAGTACAACATGCATTAAGCGTTATGAATTTTTTTAAAATTAAGGAACAGAATGTCATTAAATGCATGTAATTGCTTAATTTATATAAAGTATGGATTAAAACGAAAAAAATGCTGCTGTTTGGACTATTAAATACCAGAAAATCTATGTCAAAAAATTAATTCCAATGAAACCTACAAAAAGTCAAAATACTTTATCAAAACTGTTTTGTGGACCAATTAGGAAGAAGACAATACAATTCTGTACGAAAACGATCAATGCCTTTAATGATGTATTTTTTTATATTTATCCACACTATTTAATGTACTATTATTTTAGAATTATTTTAAATCCAAAGAACAAATAAAATTAATTTAAAAAACGTTTCATTTCAAATTAGCCCCTTTTTAGTTCTTTTCACTTGTTGCCCTGGCGCTTTTTGCGTCTACAAAGTTGGCATCGCTGCTTTTATATGCGAACTCCTTCAGTCTGATGATTGTTCTCGAAGTAGAAGGTTCGCGTTCTCGCCTTCTCGGGAATTCTATAGCTACTGGATCATTGTTTGTTTACTATGTTCTCATTGGTTGTTGTTGCGTTCGCTTACTTGTCTATCCCTTTTTCTCTCATACTTGTTAAACTTGTTAATGCTTTGCTTGTTGGTGTTGCTATTGTATTTTTGTTGTGTGTATGTGTAGCTGATAGCTTTTGTTTATCGTTTTTATCAGCGTTGTCAACTCAGTACTTTTAGCACTGATTTTAGTGCCTTTCTTTTATGTCAGTGACATAAAATCAAAAAATAAAAAAAAATAATTTGTCAAGCGTGGATTATTTAACGTTTCAAAAAGGAATTACTTTGAAATACAACTCTTTATAAAAGTTGTTTGAAATACATTATATTTGCAACCACATAAAAACCTTGTTAAAACTAAAAATAGTTTTTAAAACTAGTAAAAGAAATAAAAAATTATTTCTTTTGAAAAGAAAAAAAAATTAATACAAACTATTAACTCAAATAATAATTTCTACTCATTAAAAAATCATTTGATAAATAAACAAATAAATAAAACAAAAACTCTTTTCCTTATTATTGCTGGAATTAAATAAATAATATTAATTTTGGTTTGTAAATTTTTTGCTGATTATATAAAATGGTGTTAAAATTGAAAGAAATATTTAATGTTTTAGTACTTTTTTTTGTCAAAATTACGCGTTTTTTAACGAGTTTAGTGCTTTTTGAAAATTTGTAGTCGACAACCCTGGTTTTTATTGTTAAACGATATTAGATCGTTTCGATTGTTTTTGTGTAACAATATATTCCAGAGTTTCTATGTCTAGCAAAAAGGCAAATACATATTCCTTAAAGCCAAGAGCTCAACCTATGTGAAGTGCTGTATAAAATCTACCGTTCCGGTAGACGTGTAATGCTCCTAACGGAGCTTCTCATGAAATACGGTGGTCAGTAATTTGAACCAATTGTTTTTGTATCGGTTTTTAAAATAAACCCTTTAAAGAATCAGCAACCTTTAACCACACAAATGTTCATATTTACATATGTATTTATATACACAATGTATACATTTGGATATTGACATTTTGTAATATTAAACTAAAATATTGTTACGTTTTTACCTTTTAAAAACGTAAAAAATATGAGTTCGTGGATTGCAAATAAAGTAAAAATAAATATGTGTTTAATTTTAATTAATTCTTTATTATCTGCACAGCTTTTGTGCCACTGTTCCAGCTTATTCCACGTATACAATGATAATTTTCACAATATGTGTTTGTTCGTGATAATTCTCTGCTTACAACCTTTTTGTAAGCAACAACACTTGTTAGTTATTCTTCGCTCACAACCTTTTTGTAAGTACAACACTAACAACTGCATCCTTCAGACGCAACTTGTCTCCACACAAGTCTAACCGAATTATAGCTCGAACTCGTGTCTTCACACAACCGATTGATTTATCACTTCAACCAACGTAACGTTGTTATCACGACTAGCTTAATTCAAACTCTGAATACAACGTGCCGTCTGCACACACGACTGATTCAACTCAAACTCTGAAACATCCTTGCTCGCTTTGTCTTGCCTTTTATATTACACGATCATCAGTGTGATGAATGCCCTCGAAGGGTGATGACGGCCTTCGGAAACATTCTAAAAATGTAAACAACTTCTTCCAATTTTTGTTGTTTCTTGTTTATATTCGTCTATGTAGATTAGTTTTTTGTTGGTTTATTTCTCTATCCGCTATTCTGTACTGCACATTGTTGTTGCTTGTTTACTTCTTTGATCCCTTCAATTTGTTGTTGTTTATTTACGTCTTTTATCCCTTATTCTTGTTTATTCATCGATCTTGTAAACAAGCGCTTTATTTTTGTTGCTATATTTTTTTTACTCATTCATTGATCACGTGAACAGTGCGCTGTTTTGTTTTTGGAGCTTTTGTTTATCATTTTATGCATGATCAAGTATATTGTGTTGTTTTTGGAGCTTTTGTTGTTATTTTAACAACACAATATATAACTGGCCTATAATACAATTCTCCTTATCTGTGTCAAAAGATGATTTTTCAAAATATCATTAAAAAATTTATGCAACTCAGGAAGTTCTTTACTCCTCAGGATTACGACCTAGCTTCTCACACTACTTATGCTGCATGCGATAATTTTATAGATGGCTGGCATGGCTGTAAATCCCAGTTTAACGTCGACTCCGAACGGCAGATTTTTGAGAAGATTTTCATGGTAATCATATTTTTTCTCAGAGATTTTGCCAGAAATCTGTTGAGAAGACGTCGCCGAAGAAATTTTTACAAGTTTTCGTTTTTATGTCTGACTTGACGGCTAGTAAGCCAGCACACTGCCTACTAGACTACGGCGATCAGATTCTGATCTTATTAATTTCTTTTTTAGCACTTTTTTAACTAATAAATTTGTTTACAGCAAATTTGAATTACATATAAAAGTAAATGATTTTTTCCTCATCGAATTATTCATGTAGGGCACATGCTGAACATGAATGAATTACTTTGTTATTGTTACATACATACATAATTGGCCTTTACAATCCTTCAGTCAGGATTACGACCTAGCTTTGTTATTGTTAGGGTCGTTTAAAATCTTCACTGGATTACTTGGTGTATGGTGTGGTAACCAGGCAGCCAAGACAATCCGCAAAAAGAAAACTAACTAGCCTAACAACTGTCATAAACTACAATAACAACGGCAACGACGATAAACTGTACTACCTTCACAAGAGCACTTTGGAATTTTCGCAAATAGACGAACGAACGACTTTCGATGGTTAAGTTTTTAAAGTTCTTGCGATTGAAATCTTTTAATGCTCCTTAATATGTAAGTTTTTTTGTTTCACAAGTTTCTTTATGTATTTTTTTCTTTTTTGTATGTTATGGTACGTTTTCTACTACATATTTTCCTCTTCATTTTATAAATTTTCTATACATGAACTCAAACTCATAAATTATAAAAATTGTTTTAAATAATGTAAGTACAACAATAACAAATTATAAACAACGTAAAGCAGAAGAAAACATGGAAAACAACTCTAGAAACTATACATGCTCCCTTTATTCTTTAGAGCACTAAACTAATATCTTTTATTGTTACGTTAGTTAATTTTAATTCCGACTATTTGTTTATCTTACAACCTTCAACATGGCGTTATCCACCAGCACTATTATCCGTTATAGGGGCTATCTTTGATTTATGCAAGTCCATTCATATTGTTCCTAATTTATTTTGTTGTCTTGTAAATCTACATAAAAACCCAGCTTACGTTCACTAGATGAAGATGAAATAAGCGCATTGTAGAAAAGCATTCCTTTTTTTTTTTTAAGGAATTGATGGAAGTAAGAAAAACAATTTTTTCCACTTTATACTTGTACTCGTAGTGCAAGCAGAGCAATACACGTTTGAGGATGTAAAAAATAATAAGCACATCAATGTGTTTACTCTCAGCTTTTACATCATAAAAACCAATTTTATTTATGGTTTTATCAAATAAAATAAATTTTGTCTAATCATCAACAACAACAGCTATGAAAATTAAGAGAGCCTAATTGATGTAGATATCGTTGGTCTCATGTAGAAAGGCCCTAACTCGCATATCTTGTTTTTTAAATTTTTGTGAGGAGGTGTATTTATTCGTGTTAAATGTATTGAAATCACGAAAAAAATCAACTTCTACATGTGACCGACAGTATGTAAGTATTAAGTAATGGTATACAATGGTATGTCCCAGGTCAGACATCAAAACGAAAAATATTTCTTCGGCGACTTCCTCTCAGCAGATTTCTGGCAAAGACTCTGAGAGTAAAAATTGCCATGAAAAGCTTATCAAAAATCTGTCGTTCGGAGTCGACTTTAAACTGTAGGTCCCGCCACTTATGTAAAAAATTAACCCACACAACATAAGTGGTGTGAGAAGCTAGGTCGTAATCCTGACTGAAGGGTTGTAATGGCCAATTATGTATGTGTATACGATGGTATATGAAATTTCAAAGAATGTGTAATCTTTAAGTTCTAAGCTATAAGTACTTAGCTTGGGCAGATATATTCTTAATTCAATAAATAAATTAAAAACACCCTCAAAATATCGATCATGCGCCAAAGAAGAACTCTATCGTGATTTTTTTGTTGTTTGTGTGCTTTTTTCACATTGCTTGTTGCGTTCGCTAGGTAAACTTTATTCATTTGCAATGTAAAGATAGCATAATGAACCCACTTATAAAGGGAATCTATGTAACCGCATACTGACACCTGGCTAAGGTACACAATTACAGAAACTGGGAATACCAATCAAGTTATTCACAGCAGGTGTAATGATGAGATAATGTCAAGGTCATGCATCTGAGATTCGGAGAAGAATCTTGAACACGCAGAAAATTTTTTGGGTGCATTGTATTGTTGTGTAAAAGGTCTATTGTGCTATTCTCAATCTACATATAATAAGAATTTGTTATCTTTGCTCCAAGTATGCCATCTGATATTTGAGTGTGTAGTGTGTGTACACTGTACAGTGATGCAAAATTCGCTATTTTTAAAGAAATTAAATTTTTTAACATTTGGTCAATTCACACAAGCCGTTGCATCGTTGTACTGAGTGTATTGTTGGTGTAAAAATTCGATACACTTAAGCTATATATATTGTATTGGTTTCGTGCTATCAAATAGTGTGAATGAAAAAAATGTGTACATGTTTTCATATGGTTTTCAAAAGTTGTTTTGTGGTTTCGCGATGTCAAATTCCTGGAATACTAAAAAAGACATTTAGAATACGAAATATACAATACAGCATCGCATTAACCGTTCACAAGCAACCAAGTTTATTCAATACAACATAGACGAAACAAAGTCGTGTGAATTGCCCAATTATTTTTGTAGTATTTCTTGAAAATGTTAATTGGATCGGTTCGAGCCATCGATTTAAAACAAAAACAAAAAGTTTTGGTACTACTCTTTTTAAGGCGTCGACCGGAACGTTAACACACAGGCGTCTTACTCTTGATAGAAATCTTACTTACTTACTTAATTGGCCATAACAACCCGATTAACGGATTTCGGCCTGCCGCTACACTTCCTTCCAGGCGCCTCTGCTTCTTGCGCGCCTACGCCTGTTGGTCACACCAATCGATTACAGGGCTTCCTCGACTTGGTCCTTCCAACGGATACAAGGTCATCCTCTTCGCCGAATTCCGCAGATCCCCGCATCAAATACCAGTTTCGCCGGAGCATCCTCCTCCTCTCGAACTACATGGCCGAACCAACGCAGCACAACGTCTATGTCGCTGAGAAGCTCATACAGCTTACTGTTGGATCGGATGCGGAAATTATCGCCAACTAGCACTGGACCGAAGATCTTATGTAGGACTTTTCTCTCGAATGCATTCAAGGCTG